>OU342739.1:536555174-537786193 GCA_910589765.1 Avena atlantica | reverse complement strand
TTCATTCTTTGTCATCGTCTTGATACATTTAAACTGCGGTCAACACCTTACACCTTGCCCAGTAGACACACATCAGAAAATAAGGGTTCAAAACTTCTAAACGGGGTAATCCGTACAATTTGTCAATGGACGGGGTAATTAGTGTCACAAATGCATAACTAGGAGGTAAAAAGTGGAATTCACTCTTTTTTTTCCTATTCCTCTTCATTTGTTCTTTCGGCTGTGTGCATCCCGGATGTCCTTCTAGACATTATGTTGTCATCTAGTATTAACATAGTCCCTTTATAAAGAAAATGATTTCATTGCTGTAGATTCTAAGTTGGACACTGGTTAATTTTCAGTGCCAAGCAATCTAAATATGCAGTTAGCTTTTCTATTACTCAACCTTTTGGAGGTTGCAGATGAATGATTGTTTTAAGGGCAGTCAGTAATGGTAGTAACCTCACAACGTGTTGGTCTTCAGTCATGGTAAACAGGCGATCGGTATATGTCTTCTTTGCATCTTATTTTTACTGATTACATGAGAGCCCCTATAAGAGTTTCTTATAATATTCCAATCAACTGAGTTGGAACGGAATTGAAGGACCCCCGTGTCCATCTCTATGGAGACACGGGGCTGGGGCCCTACCTCTACATTGTTGTGTGCCCTTTCCCTTCCCTCCCTTACCCTCGCCGCTACCGGAGAATGTCGTCTGATGGGGACGACGACAGCGGGAGCCCTCCATTTGCACTTTTCTTATACCCTAACGTCTAGTATCCACCAAATCTCACCAAGATCCAATCAATCTGCCGGTATGATCTTTATTTGTCCAAGACCTTGCTGACGGTGTTCCCAATGCGGCATTCCATTGTTATTGTTATTGTTATTGTTATTGTTGTCCAACCGTGCATATGATGCTGGGGCGACCATGGAAAAAAGACATGGAGGCGGAGATAATCTGGTTGGGTGGCCCGGCCGAATGAGGCTATTAATACCTTGTTTGCAGCAACTGCTCTTAGCCCATATGTGTTCTGCCTCTAGATTTCAGAAGTGCATATGCAACCCATACAAGGTATGACTCATTTGGCTCCTCACTTGTGATAATGAATCTTCTTGCAGGCGGCGGTTCTACAGATTAAGTGTGGCAGTGTTAGGCACGAGGTTTGTCTACTCCAAGATCCACTTTCGCTGACACCTTAGGGTATTTTAATTATGGCTATTTGCCACGATTATCATGGTCTAGTCGGAGGTGGGCATATCAAGTCGGGTAGATGGCCAGAGGTTCCCCATGCTAACGTGAGTGATACTGCTAGGTGCTGGCACGTGACATAGATCAAGAAGGATGGTGTGAAGACGCATGTGTGCCTAGCAATCAACACTTTGCATCATTTGCAACATTTCTTACCATGTGGTGGTGACAACTTACTTCACTCCTTATGGTGTTCCTAGAGATCCATCCTCGGGGTCCATGGTGGCTCCGTATTCATCTCTTTGTTGAAAGCATTGTCTGGAGATTAGATCTTCTTCACATTGAAAACCCATGATCTTACTATGCTGGTTAGACCGGACGATTAAGGTGTTTATGCACTGCTACCTTCCTAGAAAAGTCGTTTTTGGAGAAGCTTGTTTGGAGTCGAGATGTCTTCCCTACTGGTGATTTTATTGCTACTTCGAGTATCTATTTACATCGGCGATGTCTTTGTTTTTATTTTGTTTTTCGGTTGTACAGATCCTTCGTGTTTAGACTTAGTCTAGGCATTAATGAGCAACCATGGAGGCTATGTGCTCGCATGCCTCCAAAGCCACTCGTAGGTGGTCCTCCCATGCCCCCATCCCTCCGTAGCCACTCATGCCGCCAAAGCCTCCAAAAGCTCCCGGAGGCGCGCCCATGCCACCCATGCTTCTATAGGCGCTCCAAAGCCTTCCGGAGTTGGTCCCATAAGCCATCTCAATTCTATGACCAAGAAATTGATGTGAGAAACGAGAGTATATGCATGATATATGTAATTTTGTTTTAAAGCATCGATATGCAAACTATTTTTCATCTTGTTGGACAATTCATACAAGATCTTGTGAAAAAATAAATTAAAACGAAGAAAGGGGGGAACTCATTCTCTCTAAGAAACGTCATTTGACCATCGCCCTATCATCCCCATCTAGTAGAAAGAAAAACATGGAAGGATACAAAAACACAGTCGACTCTAAAAATATCTATCGGAAAAATAATGTCAACTCAAGAACTATTGCTTCCACATCAGGAAAAGTTGACGTGGATGCTGCCAGTCTTGGCGCATCCGCACGCCGGGCACGCCCTAGTCATGGACGCGCATGGCACACATACACAGAGGTGGCTGCACGACAGCAACAACACTACGGCCTTGCCCTGGGCGCACTCCTTGCACCTCCCGACGCTCAGCGCCGCCTTTGGTTCCCCACAGAAAACCATGTGGTTACCCCCCAGCAGCACGAACTGGTGTCGTCAGCACCTTGGCCATGGACCGCCTGCACGCGTGTGCACTGCAGGTCGGCACGGAGCACGTTAACGGAGGACTCATTGGATCGCGCAAAGTCACGCCACACCTGGACCTCCCTGTCGAGGATCTTGAGCTGCTCCTGGAGTACCCCATTCACGCCCCTGAGAAGGTCCATCTCCAAGTCCTTGGCCTTGATCCGTTTTGCAGCCCTATCCTCCACAGCAGAGGTGATCAGCCTCATATGCTTCTGCCTCTGATCCGCTAGAGTATTCCATATCTTCGCCGCCTACATCAATTGATACATAGATTAGCAGAAGTTAGATCTATGCGCACAAAGAAAGTATATATTGATTTGGCAATCATACATGCATGGGACTTACATGGTCGATCAGGAAGGGGTCGATGACAACGGTCTCTTGCTGCTGCACGTAGCCCGCGCCGAGCATCGTCCCTGACTGCTCGTCACGCTTCCTCTTATAGCCGGCGACCATTTCGTGCGAACGCACCGAACCATGAAGGGTGGCACCCCTCTTTGCCAGGTCGACCGCGGCCAGTGCCAAGAACTCAGTGTACTGGTCTTGCCCTCCCACCGACGGCAGTGGCGTGACCATGTAAGACGACTGGTATCCTTGTTGGTCGGGTGGTGCAGCAACATAACTCATAGGCATAGTAGGGATGGTGGAAGCACCTTCTTGATTAGCACTAAGCCAAGCTGGAGCTAGGGCAGGCTGGTGGTGGCTGGTGTCGAGTATTATGTGGGGAAGACGCTGTGCGTTTACGTCCATGGCGATTGTGCTCTTCGCATCCTGCGTGAATGTCCCTACTTATGGTATTATGGTTGAGAAAATGATGACGCCGTATTAATGGTGGATGACCAGTGTCATAGCTGGCCTCCGTATTATCTTTGTCGTCTCCAGCCAACATCTAAATATAAGAGATTTACTCCAATTAATGTATATCTTTTTTAGGAGTGATTTCGTTTTATTGATGGTAAATGATAACAGCAGGCGCTGCATGTGCGTTGGGTGCGTCAAGATTCGCGTATGTGAATCCAATGGAAGGTGCTTTGCGTGGATAATTTCTTGATGGCCAACTCCACTATACGTGCAGGTTGTGCATGTTGCCTATGTGCTAAGTTGTGGGACCCATTTGATAGTGTCACTATTTTTTATTTTAGGAGTGTGCTGCCTGAATATTTTTTAGGCAATTTTTTACCCAAGGCTATCCGGGAGGAGGCGCCACGGTGCCTTCGCCGACGGACACCCTCTTCCTTGCCGCCGACCGCGCCTAGATTTGACATATGTGTCTCATAAAGGTGAAATATTCTTTCACTAGGACATAAAGTTCCTGTCTATAGTGAGATGCATATAGTTACTTTGTCAATCTCAAGACCCGATCCCCTTGCCTAGTCTTGGATGTACTAATAGGGATAGGGATCGACAAATCTAGGATTTTGTGCTAGGGTGGGACAAGTAGACACAATTTTTTTAGTACCACAAGAAATAGCTTGTAAATATAGTGCATACAAGTTGCTACAAGCACGGGACATGGCGTTTTGGCTCCCTAGTCTAGATGAATCTACTATGAAAAATATATTTTATATGAATTTCAAAATGTTGAAAAAATCCGAAACAAAATCCTAGGTATACATCTAGATATGCTGTTTCTCACACAAAGTGTTTGCGGCGAAAAGACATTTTTTGTGATCTGTGTAAAAAAAACAAAAATATGTCTTATGAAAAGCTATTTTACAACATAGAAAATTATCTTTTTTATAGAAGCCACATAAAATGTCTTTTTTTCATGAAATTTCGTGTACGAACCTAGAATATTGGCATGTACACCTGAATATTTTTTTAACATTTTGAAGTACGTCATTTCCGCGGTGGGTGCATCTACGCCAAGGAGCCAAAGTGAATTTCCGTATAAGCACAATGGAAATATAAGGTCTCATAATCAGGATAGAATTAATCGATTACATCTAAATATGCAATATCACTGTCCCATTCTAATAGTTCTACGGTGCAAAATTGTAAATCAGTTTTGCCATTTTTTGGTTACATGGAATCAGCTATATTGATCGTAATGAATTGAATTTTGTAATTTTGCAATGCCATAAGAATAAGAAATTCATATTTTTTTGGAAATGGGCGCTTTATTACTCAACAGTAATTACACCCGGCCTCTGCATAGCTAGGATGCACACAGCCAAACAACCACAGTCTCGGTCGAAAACAAGAATAACTGGAATACAAAAAAATGTAAATGAAAGCATAGTTCTCTCAAATATCTAAGGAAGATCTATTCGCAACGGTTGCTGCCATCCATGTCGGGAGAAGACATCTCGCGCCGTATATTCCAACCGTCTACAAACCTCCGCAAACAAGTCGCGGAACTCCATACGTTGTAGAGAAGTCCGTGATCGGAGGACAGCCGTGGCCCGATAGATAACCTGCAATGGAGAAGACACAACATTATTAAAAATCTTGTCATTTCTACATAGCCAAAGCGACCAAATAATGGCAAGCGCTCCCACCCTAAATAAAGTCCCATATTTATCCTCGATCCCATTCATCCAGTTGCCAAAAACATTGACAACCGATCGCGGAGGAGATAAACCAGAGGCTATTTGGATGATTGACCATATAGCACAAGCAAATTTACAATGGAAGAATAAATGACGTATTGTCTCATTATGATGACAATATACGCATTCAGTGCTACCATGCCAAAAAAAATTGAGGGTAATAACAGTAGGAAAGGCTCCTACTGCCTCATTTTCATTAATAAAAGGTCAGAGTCTATAAAGTTACATATTTACATAGAGACAGAGGGGGAGAAAAGTCTCTAAAAGTCAGGTTAGATAAGTCTAGGATCTCAAAAGGTTTATAAACTATGAATAATGCATGCTCTTGATAAGTGGGTGTAGATCCTCTTTTGTCCTATGAATCAGCAATGACAGATCATCAGCTAATCTTGACTTCCAAGCTTAAACCAGAGGTTGTTTCTCTCTTTCTAGATGTTCCAAGAGCCTAGCAAGGTAATTTCCATAAATAGCTTTTTATTTCAGCTCTTTTTTCCTTGCTCAATGATCTGAAGTCTAGAGTTAGTCATAGACCAATAGATATTAATTGAACTCCAGCAAGCTTGGCTAAAGAGGCAATGAAAAAGCAAGTGTTCAATTGTTTCCTCAGTATTGTGATTACACATAAAACAGTCATATCCAGTCCCCAGTGCATAATGTCTTCTTCTGAGCATGTTTCTTGTATTCAATCTGTCAGACAGAATCAGCCACCCAAAGAACTTCACTTTTGCAGTGCACTTCGATTTCCACAGCCATTTAAAGGATATGTGTGGATTTATATTTATGAAATTATATTGATAATATTTTCTGGAAGTGTAATCTTTGTCCCCCCAAACATAGCTCCAAGTGTCATGTGAATGCTCTCTTAGTTGTATTTCTCTACAGCTATTTTGAATTTCTCTCAATTCAGCTAGTGCTTCAGGTGATAAAGGAAGATAGAAAAGCTGTGTCAAACTATCAGCTGTAAGAAACTCCTGTGCAGAGATGTCTTCATTCCTAACATAGGAGAAAATGATCGGGTGACTCCCTTCTAAGATAGTTGCAGACCATTGATCCTTCCAAAACAGTGTAGTAGTCCCATTACCAATAGAGCTTTTAGCTATTCCTCTGAATAAATGTGAAAGTCTAGAAACATCTCTCCACCAGAAAGAGCCACAAGGCCTAGAAGCATGAGGAATATTGTTGCTGTAATATGCATTCCATACTAGGGAGACCCATGGTGTGTCATCCTTATTATAGAACTTATGCAAGAATTTAAGCAGCAGGCCTTCATTCTGAATTCTAAGGTTGAGAATTCCAACACCTCCTTTATGTTTTGGCCTGCAAATCATATCCCAAGCAGCTAGAGAATTGCATTTTTCACCCTCTTCAGTTTTCTTGTTCCACAAACAGTGTCTCTGAATTTTTTCTATGTGCCCCACAATCTTATCTGGCAATTTGATTGCACACATTGTGAAAGTTGCAATTGAAGCCAGTAAAGAATTAATCACAGTTACTCTCCCACTATAAGACATCATCATGAATGAAGCAGAAACCTTTCTCTCAACTCTATCAATCAGTGGCATAAGATCATAAACTATGGGTTTAGTGGTGCCAAGAGGAAGCCCCAAATAAGTGAAAGGAATTTTGGCAATTGCACATCCCAATATATCTGCAATTTCCTTAGAGATGTTGGCAGCCAGATTTATTGGTATTAGGTGTGACTTGTGAAAATTGATCTGTAAACCAGTACAAACAGCATAATTCTGAAGAATCCCTTTCATTATCTGTATTTGATCTTTGTCTGCTTGCATTATAATCAAAGTGTCATCTGCATATTGAACAACTGGAAAATCCTGTCCAAAATCAGGGGAGAAAGGGGCCCTGAGTATGTTTTCTCTGAATGCCTTATTGATTGCAGATTGTAGTAAATCATCAGCAAGCACAAAAATTAGGGGGGGCAGAGGGTCTCCTTGTCTAACACCTCTTTTGCAGTGAAATTGCCTCCCAGGTACTCCATTGAGCAAAACAGCAGACTTTCCAGTACCAAAAATAATTTCAATCCATTTCAGCCATTTATCATCAAAACCCATCTGTTTCATAATTTTCATCATAGCCATATGATCAATGGTATCAAAAGCTTTGGCAAAGTCCAACTTGAGTAAAATGATATCTTTCTTAGAAGCTTCACATTGATACAGAAATTCAAATGCCCAAGCAAGGCAATCCTGAATGTTTCTGCCTTTTAAAAAACCATATTGATTTCTATGAATAATCTTCAATATAACCTTCTGTAGCCTATTAGCCAAGATTTTGGTTATGAGCTTCAGAACACAATTTAGTAGGGTTATTGGCCTGAAATCATTGATAGATTCAGGTGAACCTATCTTTGGAATGAGTGTAATATGACCCATATTTATGCTTTCTAGAATCAGATCTACTTCATAAAATTGAAAACATAAGGAATAGATGTCCTCCTTGATGATGTGCCAACAACTTTTTAGGAAGAGACCATTAAAACCATCTGGGCCTGGGGCTTTATCACTTGGCATCTCTTTCACCACCTTGTCAATTTCCTCTCTGGTAAATGGTATGGATAGAACCTCAAGGCCCTCAGTTGGAGTAATCAGATGTTGAAGATTAAAAAGCATCTCAGGCTGAGTAGATGTGCCCAATCTTTCTTTATAGACTTGATAAATAGCTTTTTCTTTGTCAGCATGCTCAGTGACAAAACAACCATCTGAGAGTTTGAGGGAGGCAATATTGTTCTTTCTATATCTTTCAGTAGCAAAATTATGAAAGAATTTTGTGTTCTCATCTCCAAACTTTGTCCATCTAACTGTGCATCTTTTCTTCCAATAAGAATTTTGGTATTGTAATAGTCTTGCTAGATGAGCTTTTAGAATTCTCCTGAAATTTGCTTCTTGACAGAACAAATGCCTTTTGTCCTCCAGATTATCAAGTTCAGAGAGAACTCTTGGTATTTTCAATACAAGTGGACAACTTTGAGATTGATTTTCTCCAAACTTTCAAATCATATCTCAGCTTTTTTAGCTTTGCATTAAGATTTGCAGCACTGTTAGATTTGTGAGTTGGTTTACTCCAGCATTCTGCAACCACTTCCAGAAGTCCAGGATGGGCTACCCGAAAGTTTTCAAATCGAAAAATCCTACTGCCAGGGATCTTAGTCTGAATAGATACAACACAGGGAGTGTGATCAGAGGTTGGTTTGCCTTGTGTGGAAACAACTGTGTTAGGAAAACTAGTTGTCCAGTAAAAAACCAATCAAGTTGCTCCAACAAAGGATCTTGTTGCATGTTACTCCAGGTGTATTTTCTTCCTTTAATTGGCAATTCAGTGAGATGTTGTTCTCTAATGAAGTCATTGAAGATAAGCATGTCATTAACATTCCCCCCAAGTTTATTCCTATTTGCAGGGGACCTAATAAAATTAAAGTCCCCCATTAATATCTAGTCTTCATCATCAGGAATATGCACCTCAAACATCCATTCAATAAATTTCTCCCTCAGATCACCATTACAAGGGCCATAAATGTTAATTAAGGTCCAAGACTGCCCAGAATGGGTTGAAGTGAAATGAACAGAGAGAGCAAATTTTTCACAATGCATGACCATTCCAGAAAAAATTGAACTATTCCATATAATAATGAGGCCACCAGAAGCCCCCACAGAAGGCACAAAGACAAACTCATCAAATTTTGCTGGACAGCAGGATTTAATAAACTGCAGATCAAAATCCTCCTTTTTTTTGTTTCTTGAAGGCAAATAACTGAACATCCACTTACATTAATAGCATTCATTAAGGCTAATTGTTTTTCTCTAGCATTAATCTCTCTGATGTTCCAGCACAAAATAACCCATTGTTTGAGTAGTGACATTATTACAACTCAAAAGTAAAGAAACCAAAGTAGAAATAGACAGGAACTAGGCACTGTCAGCATTTTCCTTCTCCTGCCAGCCTTCCATAAGCTTCAAAGGAGTGAGATCTTCCTGAGGCACACCACAACGAGATATTCCAATAGACTGGAGCACTGGGATTGGAGTTGCAAGGAGAGTCCTATCAGAAATCATGCCAACCTGACCAGGATTTATCTGAGCAAATTCTTCTATGACTTCAACAGCCTTAACCTCTGGAATCTTCCTTTGTTTCACTTTAGATTTAGTGAGCTTGGAGTCACAAATGATTTTAGGCTTAAAGCCCCTGTATCTAGTAGACCTTGAGCTTCTTCTGACTTGGTTAGTAGAGATAGGTGTCCCAAAGGAAACCACATCACTGTCATCAAGCTCAGGAATCTTCGTTTTGGTGCCAGCTTGAGTAAAAGGTAACATATCAGAAGACACCAAAGTTCTATTATAGTTCATTTCCTGCTCCTTCCTTGAATGGAGCAGTAACTCCCATTCATCCACCAACTCAAACTACATAAACTTTGGCATAGAAAGAGTGAAAGAAAGGAGCTTGGCATTATCCAGAGCAAAGTTGGGGAAGCAAAACTCCTTGAATGCAGATTTAGCAAAGTTCCTTGTCATCCAAATTTCATAACTGACATCCAACAGGTTGTCATTAATCAGAGCAAAGTTGATGGATAAAGTGGTATCAACTTGCATCAAATCTGAACCAGAGGAATTTCCATCAGAAACATCAGATATACTGTCATGCCAAGCTTGCATAGGACTGTCCTGAACATTTGTGGTAGGGGGTGGCACACCATCCTGAAAAGAAACCCCCTGTGCAGCTAGGATCTGCTGAAAGTTGATAAAAGGAGGGTTGGGAACTACTGCAACATCCTCTACCATTGGTGCAACAATATTTTCATCTTGTGCAACATTATTATCAAAAAGTGCAGCAATCACCTGAGCAGGGACAAAATGTCCATGTTGATGAAACAAAGCAGCATTGTTCATACCTCCAGCATTCCCTCCTTGAGCATGTCCCCCTCCAAGCATCTGATTCTGCTGATTCCAATTGTCAAGCTGCTGTTGGTAGAGCAGTTCAGCAGATAAACCTTCACCATGCATGGGATGGGGATTGCCATCATCAGGTTCAGGATCTTCAGGAGGGGGCAGAATTTCAGGCAAATGAGCATTCCAGTCAGCACACCTGAGTAAGATAACAGGAACAGTCCAGGAGTGTCTGGCCCCCCCAAGCTGATGAATAACCAAACTTTTGGGCACAAACTTAGGATGAACAATCCACACCTTGACCAAAACAGATTTATCATCCCCTCTAGGGTTATGCCACATAGACAACAGACCAAACTCTTGAACAACACTATGAATATAATGGCTAGTCTGATAATCAAGGGGAAAAGCTAATAATTGTATCCAGGTTTCCCTGCCAAAAGAAGTAAGACGCATATTTCTCGCTTCATTGTGTTCCACAAATGTGACAGTGGTAATTTCATCAATCTCAAAGGTTGTTCCAACTGTAGCATCCGCAATCAGGGTTTCAGTCATAGTAAAAATGCCAAGCCCTAAAGGATGATCATCAAAGCGACTGACAAACAACTGAGACTCATTGAGAAGATTCATCACCTGAACCCTATAGTCTTCTCTAAGCTGAATAGGAATAAATCTGTTGGTCTCAGCAATTACCTTTCGGTCATGCTGCAGAGGAGCCTCAGCTGGTACCACCATGTGAGACCTCACCAAGCGATCAACTGGCCCTGGATCAATAGTCAATCCATTGGGGAGAAAAGCTAAGGGGTTCACAAGAAAGTTGGCCATTGTTGTGGTGGAGAGAGAAACTTTGGCAGTCGGCAGAGAAGGAGATGAAGCGGAAGGAGAGGGAGGGGGTGAAACTCCAGGTGAAAAAACTGGCTGCTTCTTAACTACCCAGATATTCCGACCAGAAATATCGGCCTGATTGTTTAATGTTGTTTTCTTTTTTTGCCAAACCCTTCGTATCCTCTTTGGGCAACTCCTGGCCCAATGGCCCAATAAATGACAATTCTGACAACGCCAGCCCAAGACGCATTTAGTCGCCAGGTGACCAGAAATTAAACATTTAACACACCATGGGCTGCGCAGAATAAAGCAATTCGAACATTTATGGCCCAGAGAAATAATACATTCACAATTTTTCTGGCAAGAATCCATAAGATGATCATGATCTCCACAATTTGAGCAGCGTCCCAGAATTTCAAAAACCATAGCTTTGTTCGGAACAAATTTCAAGTCCAAGGCATGCATGATGTCTTGGTCAGAGTAGAGGGCCTGTCTCATATCTTCAATCTTCTCTAACGTGACAAAAGGCAGTTGCATGCAATAATGACGTACAAACTTTGAACCAGTAAAAAATTCCTTATGATCACGTTCATGATCCACCAAAATAGGATCAAAGAAACTTCCAAACAACAGATTCCTAGCCTGATCAGATCCAACCGAAGAAATCAAAGGAGATCCTTGTTGATGAAAACCAAATTTAGCCAATTCATGTGATGAATCCGAATGAAGATCTTGTGCAACACTTTTCTTGAGGAAGTCCAAATTTGGCTTAAAACAAACAGGATTAGTGGGAGAACTCTTCACAGTAATATCAAAGGGCAAACCAGAGCACGAGTGATCATGTGTGAAGCCAGAGATATGAGGATGGTAGCCCCGAAATAAACTGAAATGGCACACAAAATCAGGCCAGACTCTATCTCTCAAACTATAGATGAAGTTTCCCACTTTATTTGAAGCAACAGAGAACCGAAATCTTCGATCACTTAATTGAAAAACCCTGAATATGATTAGCCAACGCCTGGCCAGGAGAGAAATCCCAGTGTAGTAGAGTTTCCATTGCCGTGGAGAGGGAGAGAAAACCCTAGATCGCCAAGGAATCGCCATGGGTGGGTGGGTGGGTGAGAGGGTCGCCATCCAAGATAGGAACATTGGTGTTCGGTTCCCTACCATGCCAATTCCTCCTAACAAGATTATCTTTTGTGAGAATCACCCCTTTACGTAGATACCAAGCGAATATCTTCGTTTTAAGGGGTATCCTCAACTTCCAAATTTTACTATTATCATCAACTGGAATATTAGGTTGGATCAAAGCTCTATAGAATGAATCAACACAAAAATTTCCACTATGTAATAGTTTCCATTTAAATTCATCCATACCCTCAGATAGCTGTATCCTGGATAATCTTACTAAGAGATTATTCCATGACACCAGTTTAGGACCTAAGAGACTTCGTCTGAAAGACACATTAGGGGGATTAGTTTCCATTACATCAGTGAGAGTATCCCTTTTGTGTCTAACAATCGAATATAGAGCTGGATATTGTTCACGGAGAGAAGTTTGGCCAAGCCATTTATCTTCCCAGAACCTAATCTGTGAACCATCCTTAATATTAAAAGTGCCAAAACGGAAGAATTGCGTTTTGGAAGCCATTAGTCCAGCCCAAAAGTGTGAATCACCTGGTTTCCAGACCAGTGTATACACTGCTTTTGAGCCAACATATTTCCTCCATAAAATAGTTTGCCAGACCCCTTCTTCGGTGAGAAGTTTGAATAACCATTTACCCAATAATGCGGTGTTTTTGACTTTTAAATCATATATGTCCAATCCACCATATTCTTTGGGTCGGCAAACAACATTCCATTTGGCCAGTCAATATTTTTTCTCACTATCCCCTTGCCAAAAGAATCTTGAACGGAAATAGTCCAGTTTTGACAAGACTCCTTTTGGCAACTGGAAGAATGATATCATATACAGTACCATGTTGGTGAGTACTGAATTAATGAGGACCAGTCTTCCATTAAGGGATAGCAATTTACCCTTCCAACTATTAAGACGTTTCTAAAGTCTTTCCTCAACGAGTTTCCATTCAGCAATCGTAAGATGCCGATAATGTATCGGTATTCCCAAATAATTGATTGGAAATTGCCCGTGACCATAGCCAAAAAGATCGGCATAGAGGTGTGACTCGTCTTTAGCCTCTCCAAAACAATACAAATCACTCTTATGGAAGTTTATTTTCAGTCTAGAAAGCTGCTCAAATGCTGAAAGTATTAGTTTCAGGTTCTTGGCTTTCTCCAGATCATGTTCCATAAAAAGTATTGTATCATCGGCATATTGAAGAATAGATAGACCACCATCAACAAGATGTGGAACCAGTCCTTCAATTTGGCCATCAGCCTTCGCTCTCTTGATAAGGATGGCCAGCATATCTGCCACTATATTAAATAGTATAGGCGATAATGGATCCCCTTGTCGCAGCCCTTTTTTGGTCTGGAAGTATTTACCTATGTCATCATTGACATTAATGGCAACACTACCCCCAGTCACAAAAGACTGTATGAGAGCACACCACTCTTCAGAAAAGCCTTTCATACGGAGTGTTTGCTGTAGGAAAGACCAATTAACTTTATCATATGCCTTCTCAAAATCGATCTTGAACAATACCCCATTTAATTGTTTTGAGTGTAGTTCATGAATCGTTTCATGCAGGGTTACAACACCATCTAAGATGTTTCTCCCTTGCATGAAAGCGGTTTGAGAAGGTCGAACAACAGGATCAGTCACTGAATTCAGTCCAATCGTAGCAACCTTTGTGAAAATTTTAAAACTAACGTTAAGAAGACAGATTGGACGATACTGATGTATACGTTCTGCATTGTTAACCTTAGGTAATAAAATTATGTTGCCCAAATTTAACCTTAATAGGTCTAGCTGACCAATATGTAAAAACTCGAACAAGCTCATCAAGTCAACCTTTATAACTTCTCAGAATGTTTTGTAAAACTCTGCTGGGAAGCCATCAGGTCCTGGCACTTTGTTTGGTTCCATTTGAAAGACGGCCTTCTTAACCTCCTCCTCAGTATAAGGAGCAGTTGGAAAGTTGTTTTCCACAATAGAAACCTGAGGAATATCCTTCGTCCGGGACTCATCCAACGAAAAGGAATTTTCAGGAGGTGCCCCAAACAAGGATTTATAATAGTTCGTAATATAAGATTTATAATAGTTGGTAATATAAGATTTAAGAAATGGGAGGTTCTGGATCTTCCTCGGCTGTGCAGGGTACTTATGCGTCTGCATCTTCCAGTCAGGGGGTGCAGAGGGTGTTTGCTGTCACCCCTTTTAATGCTAATCCGGTTACTCCTCGGGGACGACAACTGCTGGATGCTCTTCCTTTGGAATCCCCTCTTCGCGGGAAGGGTTCTACTTTGGCGTCCCGCGTTTCTCCAGCTCAGTTACAGGAGGCTCTTTGTTCCATTTCCAGTCCGGTGCTGAGAGCTTGCTCGACGCCAGCGAGATCCAGAACGCATATTTTGGGTAGATCTATTCCTGTTTCCACTCCTGTACTTGAGGAGGTCGTTCCTTCAGTGTGTTTGCGGAAGCTGGCCCAGGAGGGGTCGGCTGACCGCGACGTCCGTGACCAGCTTCAGGATGCTGCTATGCTTGTTCTGACCCAGGCGGGGTTGGACAACCTTATCGCGGTGGGTGACTGCGTCTCCCTGGTCAGGGAGGACCTGGGGACCCTTCGGGACATCTCGCCTCCGTTGGTGGGGCAGGAGACTTCGGTGGTCGATGGGGGCGACCGGACCCAGGACGGGTCTGGGTTGCCTCAGTCTCTAGCACGGGCTTCTTCTCCAGGTGACGCGTCGCTAGTCACTGTGCAAGGGAGTGGTACTCCATTCAGGCGGAGCACGCGTCATGGAGTCGATGCCTCTAGGGCGTCCGTGACTGATGAGGATTCCATGCTCAAGGCCATGCGGCGTAAGGCGGAGAGGAACTTGGATTCGCCAGGTATAATGAGTACTTCGAAATCTTTTTTGTCGTTTTCTACTCCTGTTATTTCTTCTAAACTAGCCAATGTTGGCATTAGTTTGGGTAGCTCTGTACAGGAAATATCCTTTTCTTCTAATGTTTTGCGACACATGGAGGTTGACCGTCTAACGGTTACTCCTAAGGTCGGTGTTTTTCCTGATGCTTCACTAACTGAGGAGGAGGAGTTGCATGCCACAGTAGATGGTCAACTCCTTTTTCACTTAGTCGGTGAAGTGTGGGAAGTGGACTTTGATGAGACTGGGCTTGCCTCTATGTATGAGCTAAAAGCTTCTGGTCGAAAATCAAAGAGCCAGCGGTCGCGTAAGAGATCCCGTGTATCCAAATCTCCTATAGTTTCTCAATGAATGGAATGTTTTCATATAGCAGAGGTCTTCGGGACTTGGCTAAACATTTATTCTTTGCTGATTGTGTGAGAGACCATAATTTGGATTTTCTCGGTATTTCTGAGACTGGTAGACGGGATTTTTCACAAGCTCTACTCAATCTCCTTTCTGGTGGAGTGGACTTTACGTAGATATCACGTCCGCCGCGTGGTCGATTTGGGGGGATCCTGTTAGGCGTTCGAGATAAGACTATGGAAGTTTTAGCTAGTTCAGTGGGAGATTTCTTTATAAAACTCCATATCCATAACAAGCCTGACAATTTCACATGGTCTTTAGTCGCCGTATATGGGGCCACTCAGGATGTTTTTAAGGCTAACTTTTTACGTGATCTTGTGAATTTGGCAAAGGACAATCCATATCCTATTCTTATAGGAGGGTACTTTAATTTGCTCAGATTCCCTCACGAGAAAAGTCGAGGCCGGTTCGATGAACATTGGACTTTTCTGTTCAATGCTGTGGTAGACAGTCTGGACTTGAGAGAGGTTACAATGTTAGGAAGGCAATTTACATGGGCTAATAGTCTTCCGGAGCCAACATACGAAAAACTAGATAGAGTGCTTATGGATACTGATTGGGAACAAAAGTTTCCTATGGTAACTGTTCGCGCCCTAGAGCGTATTGAGGCTTTGTCGGATCATGCACCTTTACTTCTGTCTTTTGGATCACCGCCACGAAAGTCTATGAATGAGTTTAAATTTGAACTCGGTTGGATGATCCGTGATGGTTTTTACGAGATGGTTAAGGCTATTTGGGAGAAAACGGTAGGTGGCCAAACGCCTATCCTACGATGGAATAACAAAATGCATACTTTACGCAAGTTCCTTCGGGGATGGGCCAGGCACACAGCGGGTATACTTAAAAACAAAAAAATACGCCTTACATCTATAATTGATGACTTAGAGGCTTCCGCGGAGGTAAGGCCATTAACTGCACAAGAAATTGATCTTAAAAGCCAATTGAATGCAGAGATAGCCCGACTTTTGCGCGAGGAGGAACTCAAATGGTACCAACGCTCTAAAGCAAAATTCATACTGGAAGGAGATGCGAGTACTAGGTACTTCCATGCAGTTGCCAATGGCAAGCATAAGAAGAAACTTATTCACTCTCTGATACAGGATCAAGGTATGATTGAGGGACAGGAGCATCTGAAGTCATATATTACTCCATATTATAAATCCTTGTTTGGGGCCCTAGTAGAAAATTCTATATCTATGGATGAGTCTCAAACGTCCGATATCCCCCAGGTTTCTGATGAAGAAAATAGCTTTCTAAATGCCTCATATACCGAGGAAGAGGTCAAGGAAGCGGTTTTTCAAATGGAACATAACAAAGCACCATGACCTGATGGCTTTCCAGCGGAATTTTACCAAAAATTCTGGGACATTATCAAGGAGGACCTGATGAATTTGTTTGGGTTTTTACAGGTCGGACAATTGGATCTCTTTAGACTCAACTTTGGCAATATAATTTTACTGCCTAAGGTTAATAAAGCAGAACGTATACAACAGTATCGTCCAATCTGCTTGCTTAACGTTAGCTTTGAAATTTTCACTAAAGTTGCTACAATTAGACTAAACTCAGTTGCTGACAATGTTGTTAGTCCGTCTCAAACTGTGTTCATGCAAGGAAGAAATATCCTAGATGGTGTTGTAATTCTGCATGAAACAATCCATGAACTACACTCAAAAAAATTAAATGGTGTACTGTTCAAGATTGACTTTGAGAAGGCATACGACAGAGTTAATTGGTCTTTCCTTCAGCAAACACTCCTGATGAAAGGTTTTTTCTGAGGAGTGGTGCGCTCTTATTCAGTCGTTTGTGTCTGGGGGTAGTGTTGTCATTAAAGTAAATGAAGATACTGGCAAATACTTCCAGACCAAGAAAGGACTGAGACAAGGGGATCCATTATCGCCTTTACTATTTAATATAGTGGCTGATATGTTGGCTATCCTTATCGAGAGAGCAAAGGCTGATGGTCAAGTTGAAGGAGTAGTTACACATCTTATTGATGGTGGACTTTCTATTCTTCAATACGCCGATGACACAATTCTTTTTATGGAACATGATCTGGAGAAGGCTAAGAATCTGAAATTAATACTATCAACATTCGAGCAGCTATCTGGGCTTAAAATAAACTTCCATAAGAGTGATTTGTATTGTTTTGGAGAGGCCCAAAACGAGGCCCACCTATATGCTGAACTTTTCGGCTGTGGTCAGGGTCAGTTTCCAATCAATTATTTGGGAATACCGGTTCATTATCGGCGTCTCATAATTGCTGAATGGAAACTTGTTGAGGAAAGGCTGCAAAAACGTCTTAATAGTTGGAAAGGAAAATTGTTATCCCTTGGGGGAAGAGTAGTACTCATTAATTCAGTAATTACTAATATGGTACTGTATATGATCTCGTTTTTCCAAATGCCAAAAGGGGTCTTGAACAAAGTGGATTATTTCCGTTCAAGATTCTTTTGGCAAGGGGATAGTGAGAAAAAGAAATATCGACTGGCCAAATGGAATGTGGTTTGCTGCCCGAAGGAGTTTGGTGGACTGGGCATACACGATTTGCAAGTCAAAAACACCGCGCTTCTGGGAAAATGACTTTTTAAACTACTTACTGATGATGGTGTTTGGGAAACCATGTTATGGAGGAAATATGTGGGGTCCAAAGCTGTGTCTCAAGTGGTCTGGAAACCCGGAGATTCACATTTTTGGGCAGGTCTTATGGCCACCAAGAAACATTTCTTTTGTTTTGGTGCTATTGAGATTAAGGATGGATCACAAATTAGATTTTGGGAAGATAAGTGGCTTGGCCAAACTACTCTTCGCGAACAATATCCAGCTCTATATTCGATTGTTAGACACAAAGGGGATACAATTTCCACAGTGTTGGAAGACTATCCTCCTAATGTGTCTTTTAGAAGAAGTCTCATCGGACCTAGACTTTTATCTTGGAACAATCTATTATTACGGTTATCCATGATACAATTGTCGGACGGTGTTGACGTGTTCAAATGCAAATTACTGGAAAGTGGTAAATTTTCTGTTGGCTCACTATATAAAGCTTTGGTCCAACCTGACTTTCCGGTCGATGATAATAGTAAAATTTGGAAAATGAAAATACCCCTTAAGACGAAGATATTTGCATGGTATCTACGGAAAGGCGTAATTCTAAAAAAAGATAATCTTGTAAAGAGGAATTGACATGGAAGTACACAATGTGTTTTTTGTCATCAAGATGAGATAATTCGCCATTTATTCTTTCATTGCAAATTTGCTCGCTCTATATGGTCATTCATCCAAATAGCTTCTGGTTTATCTCCTCCACGTTCAGTAACCAAAGTTTTTGGTAATTGGTTGCATGGAATTGTTGATAAATACAGAACTTTGTTTAGGGTGGGAGCGCTTGTCATTATATGGTCGCTATGGCTTTGTAAAAATGACAAGATTTTTAATAACATTGTGTCTTCTCCTCTGCAGGTTATTTATCGAGCAACGGCTATTCTTCGATCATGGAATATTCTACAACGCATGGAGTTTCGCGACTTATTTATGGAGGGTTGTACGCGCTTGGAGGACACGACAAGAGATATTTTCTCCCGACATGGATGACCGCGTGATAGAGGATTGATCTATCTTAGATTCTAGAATTTTATTTTTTTAGTGCATTTTTGTAATGCTGGTCTACCTTTTGACTTAGTCTGTCGTTCGTGTGACTGTGTGCATCTTGGTTATGCAGAGGCCGGGTGTAAGCATTAAACAGTTTGGTTAATAAATGCACCCATTTTTTTAAAAAAATAAGATTTAAGAAATTCATATTTGCAAACAGAGGAAAGTAAAGAGTTAAACCAGATTTTTTTCGGAAAATGGCGCATTTATTAAAGATAATGTTTACACCCGGCCTCTGCATAACCAAGATGCACACAGCCACACGACCGACAGAGCTAAGATAAAAAGTATACAAATATTACACAAAAGCACTATGAAAATAAATGACTAGAATCTAAGACAGATCAATTCTCAAATCACGTGGCCATCCATTTTGGGAAAAAATATCCCTCGCCGTGTCCTCCAATCGCCTACATCCCTTCATAAATAAGTCTCGGAACTCGAAACGTTGGAGAATCTTTCAAGAACGGAGGATAGCCGTGGCCCGATAGATAACCTGTAGAGGAGAAGACACAATGTTATTAAAAATCTTGACATTTCTACATAGCCATAGCGACCATATAATGGCAAAGCACTCCCACCCTAAACAAAGTTCTGTACTTATCAACAATTCCATACAACCAATTACCAAAAACATTGGTTACAGAACGTGACGGAGATAAACCAGAAGCTATTTGGATGAATGACCATATAGAGCGAGCAAATCTACAATGGAAGAATAAATGGCGAATTGTCTCATCTTAATGACAAAAAACACATTGTATACTTCCATGCCAATTCCTTTTTACAAGATTATCTTTTGTTAGAAGTAAACCAGATGAGATACATAATCAATGTAGGGCTAAACTATTGTAGCTCCATCAGCGTACGCATGCCGCTGAAGCTTGGCATGTACATATAGGAGGTGACAGATCCCGAGCTCGCACTGGTTTGATATCCGACAGCTATAGCGTGTTCCAGCCACGATAGTAGTTTTTAGCACGACAAATACAAAGTAGTTGTCCGCCTTATGCAAATACTAGACAGCTGAAATTCAATCGATAACGACTGGTTCATGAAACAATGCGTGCAATTTTGTTTCTATACCTCCTAAGCCTAAGATTAAACCGAGGCCAGTTTGTGTAGATACATTGCGTGCAGGATGATATAGTATTATAGAATGACTGTGGCACATGAATAAGCAAAAACTAATAACTCCGTGAGACATTGTCATCTCGGTATGCACATATTTGCACCGGCTCTTCCTTGCCTTTTATGGGGGCTCCCTCAAGGTGTGAACCTCTTCTATGGAGCTGTCCTACGGGCCTAAGAGAAGCTCTAACCGATCTTCTTTATTTTAGAGGACTTTCGGCCGGAGAAAACAACAGACTTGAATTTTAAGTCCTTTAAACGGTGGCCGCCAGATTCGATCCTCTTTAATTTAGAGGACTATAATAGATTTTAATTGAATTTGCACTGAATTCAAAAAAAATCGAACGATTTCATACTAATTTAACCCATTTTCATCACGACTTTGAACGATTTTATACATAATTAATAGATAGAACTAAAACATTACATAAATTTAACTAAACACCAACTAATTTGAACCCTCGCCGTCAGGGAGGCCGCAGTTGAGCTCGCCGCCGCGGCTTCTCCCGCAGTTGGGCTCGAGCCAACGCTCGATCTCCTCCTCCTCGTCGCTGTCCAGCGAGATGACTACCGTGGCCACTGTCGTAGCCGAGGACGAAGTTGCTGCGGCTGGGGCCAGAGCCGAGGACGAAGAGGCCACGGCTGGGGCCGCTTGCTTGGTCGCGAACTTGGCGAACGCCGCCTCCTTGATACGTCCAAAACATATCTACTTTCCCGAACACTTTTGCTGTTGTTTCTTCTCTAAACTTGTATGATTTGGATACAACTAACACAGACTGACGTTGTTTTCAGCAGAATTACCTTGGTGTCTAGTTTTTGTGTAGAAAATCAATTATCAGGAAAAATTCGCGAAAATATACCAAAAATCCTATTTCATCAGAAGATCCATGGAGCCAGAGTACGAGACGGAGAGGAGGCCTGGGGGGGGGCCACACCCCTGCCAAGCGCGGGCCATGCCTGGCCGCGCCTGGGGGGGTGTAGCCACCTCAGGCACCCCCTCGGCCTCCCTCTTCGCCTATAAGATGCCTTCTGACCTAAAAACTCAGGGGGGTTCGACGTTTTTTCAGAAAGAGTTCTGTTGCGCTGGCACCACCTAAAACCAAGATTTAGATCCAGAAACTCCGTTCTGGCACCCTGTCGGAATGGGGAATTTGGGGAGGATCATCGCCATCGTCATCACCACCTCAGGCACCCCCTCGTCCTTCCTCTTCGCCTATAAGATGCCTTTTGACCTAAAAAGTCAGGGGGGTTCGACGTTTTTCCAGAAAGAGTTCCGCTGCGCCGCCACCACCAGAAACCAAGATTCGGATCCAGAAACTTCGTTCTGGCACCCTGCCGGGACGGGAAATTTGGGGAGGATCATCACTATCGTCATCACCAACGCCTCTCCATCAACCATCCATGTTTCCCTCATCCATGAGTGAGTAATCCCCCGCGGTAGGCTATGGGGATGGTAGGGATTGGATGATTTCTATCATGTAATCGAATAAGATTGTTAGGGCATAATGCCTAGTATCTCTATTAGTGCTATTTGACTTTGTTGCAACTTGTTGTGCTTAATGCTTGTCACTAGGGCCCGAGTGCCATGATCTCAGATCTGAAATTATTATTGAATCACTATGATAGTAATTGTTTGTGATCTTATCTGCAAGTTGTGTACACATATCATTGTCCGGATCCAAAGGCCCGAAAGTGACAGAAATTGGGACAACCGGAGGGGATGGCTATGATGTGAGGATCACATGTGTTCACGGAGTGTTAATGCTTTGCTCTGGTGCTCTATTAAAAGGAGCACCTTAATTGCCAGTAGTTCCCTTGAGGCCCCACTGCAACGGGCTGGCTGGACAGAAGATGTTGTGCAAGTTCTCATTGCGAGCACGCATGACTATATATGGAGCACATGCCTAGGATTGTTTAGTACTTGGATACTTATTATTATTTATTTTCAGTGACCTAGATCTTGAAGTTACATGTTTAGACTCATCCATGGAACGCCCGTCCATCCATCCCTATGCCTACCGCACTCGAATCCTACTGTTTACTGTTACTGTTACTATTGATCTTGTTCTACTGTTGCTGTTGCTTTCCTGTTGCTACTACCAAACTGTTGCTACTGATAAACTTCTATGAGCAAGAACTATTTCCAGGTGCAGCTGAATTGACAACTTAGTTATTAAGGCTTGCAAGTATTCTTTGGCTCCCCTTGTGTCGAATCAATAAATTGGGTAATACTACCCGCGAAGACTGTTGCGATCCCCTATACTTGTGGGTCATCAAGCCTATTTTCTGGCGCCATTGCCGGGGAGCATAGCTTTATTTGGGAGTTCACTTGGATCTATTATTGTTCACTGCTACTTCTCTCATCATGGGGAAGTCTCGTGATGGAAAGTTTCCTATTTTACCATCCACTACAAGAAGAGGTACAGTCCTAAACACCTCTGCTGCTCTTGATTCACCGTCTGTTATAAGTAAGCTTGTTACACCACCACCACATACTCATGCTACACACACTGTTGAGTCTGAAACTGCCTTTGATACTCATGATATTACTTCTACTGTGTTTGATGCGAGTGGTTCATTAGGTCCTTTCCTATATGCTACTATGGCTAGTTTAGGAAATACCGAAACTCCTAGTGAAGACACTGTTACACCTGTTAGCTCACCTGAGTCTAGAGATAGATATGTTATTAATGATGGTTACATTGAGTTTACTGATGAATTTATTGAAGAGTGCCAAAACACGCATGGTACTAGTGCTATTAAGAGTCTCCTTGCTAGACATACCATTATTCATAACTGTCCTATGATCCTAAGTTTGCCACCTCTCCCATAGATATTAAAGATAAAGATTATGATTTCTATCTTGATTTATCCTATTTGGACATTGTTGAGAAAGAACCTTTTTGTGGGACTGAAAATGAGAGTGTTGTGGCTCATATGAATGAGCTTTCTACTATGAGTGCTTTGTTCTCTGATGATTTTAAGATGCGTAAGTACTTTGTTACTAAGATCTTCCCTTTTTCACTAAAAGGAGAAGCTAGGGCTTGGTTAAATAGATTACCTCCTGGTTCCATTGATAGTCCTAATTGTTTGATTGCTTCTTTCTTCCAGAAATATTTTCCGCCTAGTGCTAGATATCCTGTTTTGCAGAGACTTTTTGATTTTAAACAGGGAGAAGAAGAGAAATTGCATGAGTCATGACAAGGTTCTGTGCCTTGATTCATGCACATCCTGGATGTCCATTGCCTAAAAATGAGCTTCTTGATATTTATTATAATGGAATAACTGATGATTATAGGACATACCTAGATAGCTTTGTTGATTGTGTTTTCAGGAAAATAACTCCTACAGATGCTGAAGAATTAATGGATAAAATAAGCAAGAATTATGATGATTGGACTTCAACTGAGCTAAATACACGTGAGCCTATTACTTCTGAACCAGATGTTCCTGAACCAGATCCAATACCAACACCAAAGAATAGAGGAGTTATTGCATTAAATGATGAAGTGATGAAGGAAGCTAAGAAATGTATAAAGGAGAAAGGTATTAGAGCTGAAGATGTGAAGAATCTACCTCCTATAGAAGAATTATGTAAGCCAATTCCCCACTCGTCTACTATTGAGGTACACTCTCTCCAACACTTTGATGAAGGTGATATTCCTTATGGTAAGCCTCCTGATCAATGTTTAGAGGAACTTGAAATTTTATTGTGAAACAAGGCAATTTTAATAAACAAGTTCAGAATCATTTATTGGAAAACTCTAGAGCTATTAAAGAGTTGAAAGATATTGTGCAAAGAAATTCTAATGATATTAAGATGCTTTGTAAACATTTTCAAATGGTTCAAACTCAAATTGATCAACTTGCTAAGGTGCAAAAGGATATGTTAGTTAATGCCTCAGGAGATAAACATGCTTATGGAATTAGAACTAGGAGTGGTATAGCTACTCAAGATCCTTTATATCCTAAAGGACACCCTAAAAGAGTTGAGCAGGATTCCCAACAAGTTGATAGTGGTAGTCCTCATAAGAGAAAAAAAGAAACATAGAATAGTTGAGGAACCCCTTGAACCTGCTGTAGATCCTAATAGTATATCTGTCTCTCATGCTGAAACTGAGAGTGGTAATGATAAAAATGATGCTCATGAGAAGGAGGAAGTTGAGGAAGAACCTGAGAAGCACACTGAGAACACTAGGTACACTAAGGAATATTTTATTGCTAATAAACATGGTAAATAGAGAGAACCTTGGGTGTAGAAACCTATGCCCTTTCCAGGTAAGAAACACAAGTCAAAGGAGGAAGAACACTACAAAAAGTTTTGTGAGTGGATGAAACCTTTATTTTTGCAAATTCCTTTGACTGATGCTATTAAGTTGCCCCCTTATTCAAAGTATATGAAGGATATTGTCTCTAATAAAAGGAAGATTCCTAATGAGGAAATTACACTTTGCTTTCTAATTATTCCTTCAATGGTAAGGTTCCAATGAAACTTGGTGATCCAAGTATACCAACTATTCCTTGCTTTATTAAGAATAATTATGTTAGAACTGCTTTATGTGATTTGGGAGCTGGAGTTAGTGTTATGCCTTTTTCTTTGTATAAGAGACTCCAACTAGAGAAGTTGATACCAACTGATATATCTTTGCAAATGGCTAATAAGTCAACTACTTTTCCTGTTGGTATATGTGAGGATGTTCCTGTTCAAGTGGCTCATAATTTCTTGGTTTTAACTGATTTTGTTGTGCTTGAAATGTCTGAAGATGATAATATGTCTATTATTCTTGGGAGACCTTTTCTTAATACTGCAGGTGCTATCATCAATCGTAATGAAGGAAAAGTAACTTTTAATATTAATGACAAAGAGCATACTATCTATTTCCCCAAGAAGGTTGCTAAAAGCTATTGCCTGAACTCCATTGAAAATGTTGAGAGCATCAAGGTTGGAGAAATATATTGTCCCAATTCACAAGAAATTTTTGAAACTATTATGATTGGGACCATTGCTATTAAGATTGAGGTAACATAATCACTTGGTGGAATACAAAGTTTTGTCTCATATATGATTGTTTTGGTAACAAGACTTGATCAACCTTGTCAACAAAAGGATTTTAATGAACAAAATAATGTTTTCACTATGGTTATACTTGCTCCCTCCTACTTTTATCCTTCATAGTCTTTGCTTTTTCTCTTGTTAGTCTTTAGTTTTGCTAGTTGCTTGCTTGTTAGAGTGACTTAGAACTTCTGTAGTTCCGGTTTTTGTTTGCTTTTGCTTCTTCTTAAAAATCTTTTCTGCCAGAAAATTAATTTTCATACCCTGAAAATTGGCCAAAATAAAGTTTCCCGAAAAATCCAAGAAAATTCAAAATAATTTTTTCCTCAAAAAAGGGGCAGAGGGACACCTGGAGTGACCTAGGGGGCACCCCTGGCCAACACACTCCAGGTGGGCGCGGCCAACCTCAAGGGCGCGCATAGATAGGGTGTGGCCCACCTGGGCCCCTCCAAGGTGCCTCATCCTAGCCATCTTGTTTCTCTCTCCCGAAAAACACCGAAAAACTTTCTCAAGCTCGAGTTCTTGCTGTTCTTGCTCCCGATTTTCGATCTCCTTGCTCAGCCCATCTTTGCTGCTGATTCTTGGAGGGGTTGCTACTTGGTATGTGCCTCCTCCCCTTGTCCAATTAGATTTTTGATTGATAGATTGTATCTTGAGTATTTTGTTGCTATAGGTGTCAGATTGTGTGAGCTTGCATTCTTGTTCTATGCATAGAGATTTCATTTTGATGCATGTGTAGACCTCTAGGAAGTTACTATAGTACTTGCTCATCATTTATGAACTTGGAAATCACTTGGTTTGATGTTTTTCTAAAAATTTCATAAAAAAGTGGTCATGGACAACCACACCTTTGGTGAAATATTTGAGAGTGATGCACCTGGAAGGACAAGGCCTTCAAGATCATCCTCCCGAGCTAGGCCTTCATATAATGAGGATCTCATTACTCCACGATTTGGCGACGAGGGAGATGAGTGGGATGCACACCCTTCCACCTTTGCTTGCCCAACCTTCTTGTCGGGTGCTGGGATTCTTAAGGATTTTCTAACCTTGGTTCGGAGGGTTGGACTAACAAGTTATCTGCAGGATGAGAGCGTGCAATATGCTACACTCACTAAAACATTTATGGAGAGCTTTTCTTTTTCTAACAGCATGTTCAAACCAGATGTGTCTTTCAAAATTTATGGAAGGCCTTACACCATGATATTGAAGAAATTTTGTGAGGCTCTGGTCCTTGGTACAGCTGGGTCGGTGAAGAAGATTGCAGCTCAACCAGCTGATTTGTTGGAGCTCTACCACAGGATAACTAATGATGATGACCGTAGAGCCCAACAGGGAAAGATAAGAAATACTCAACTCCCAGCCATCATGTACTTTGCTTATTATCTTGCCACTAGTGTTCGTAGGGAGAACACTAGTAATATTTACAACTATCATTTGGCCTTCACAGCTGCTGCGCTCAACAATGAAACTAGGTACAATATTGGTTCTCTCATTGCTCGTCGCTTAGCCACTAAGGGACCCATTTATGGGGGAATTATTGTTGCACGTGTTGTTATTGCCTTGGACCTTGATGTTGATCGAAATGATACAGTTTTGGCTCCTTAGAGGCTTGATCTCGCTGCCATGAAAGCACATCACTTTGTCACTGCTGGCTCTACCCTTGAGAGCTTGGTTTATAGAATGTTGTTTACTGACGGGATGAGAGAGAGAGATCCCTCTCCCCCAAACCACTTTGTTCAGTATTTCCCAGGGACCTTTGTCATGCTCCAAGGAGGAGATGGATGACAAGATGCGCAATCTTGGATTCCATGGACACTATCAGGGGGACGCGCCCTCATATGACCCCTCTGTGCACTACACAGGGGAGTCTCGATCTCTTACCAAGAGGATGGGGCCTCCTCGTCGTACTACGGAGGTGCACCTTCTTGGGCACCATGGGATTGAGCCCCACTTAGGCCAAAATCCTAAGCTTGGGGGAGGTATACCGACATCACACTCATCTATATAACATGTTTTGTCTGTTCTTTGTATATCCATTGTTTCGCTTTCTTTTGGTTTTTGTTCTTGCTTTTCCAGAACACAAAAATACCAATAATATTTTTGTTATTTCTCTTGGTTTGTTTCTTTGCTTTGGTATGCCTTAAAAGAAAGAAAATCCAAAAAGATTTTTCTTTTGTTTGGTTTGCTTTTTCTTTTGCTTTGTTTGGTTTTGCTTTGTTTGGCTTGCTCGAAAAAAATAAAAAACACCAAAAATATTTGTTGTTCTTCTTTGATTTTGTGAGTTCTTTGCAGGGTTCAGCCGTCCTCAGTGGATTTTGGTTTTATTTTATTATTCAAGTCACACAAGTGAAGGGCAATAATAAAGATTAAGACAACTTGAGGTGTGGTAAGAGACTGTTAACGAACTCTATTTGTTTTTATTTTTTTACATAGACTCATCATTGTGAGCATGCTTAGTCCGTTCATGTGAGGTGTATGTTGTTATGGATGCTTAGTAGTTCTTGCTTGCTTGTGATTAGCTCCAGCTTGCTAATAGTTTGTAGCATGTCATATGAATATTTGCTTGCATTGTTCTATTCAAAACATGGTATGATATATATTGTGGTATCCTCCTCTAAAAGTTGCATAGGAATCGACTTGGCACATGCTCACGCATACATATGACTAAACAATAGTCAGTAAGCCTCGATGATTTATTTTGCCTCAGAGTTCTTGTATCACTTAGATGCCATAATTAGTCATGTTTTGTTCCAAGCATGATTATGACAGTTATTGCTCTCTCGTTTGTAGCTCCCTCTCTATTACTAGCCTTCACTTGCACTAAGTATGAGCTCTACTCGTGTTTCCAACTCCCCAAAACCAATATTGCCAACAGTGTCCACCATACCTACCTACTAGCATCATTTGCTATTTCAGTGCATATTCTATATGCCTTGTTTTCTCAAAATAAAATGTTTGACTATTTTGAGAAAGTTCGTTAGTAAAGCTCTCACAAACTTGATGGCACACTTTATTTCTTGCACTTAATAATCCTGAACCATTGTGACCTGTCCATGAAAGTTATATGCTGGGAGTCAGCAGAACCATGCTGTCACGGGGAACGCTTTCAACACTTTTTGGATATTTATCCAGTTAATATCATGCTCTTTTGTTTGCGGATGTCGCCGGTTTGAAATAAAAGGGAAGCTTGTGACTTCATGGAGTATATATATGTGTTAGAGAAATGCCTAGGACGCTAGCCTAAGCCATGCCTAATCATGGTGGAAAATTGCAAGATCACCATAATGAGCATTCTATGAAGCATCCTCAATAAAAATCTATGCACATAGTAAATAAAAAGATCGCTGAGATGCTCATTATCTGCTTGCCTTGTCCTTTTGATAACGAACTCCTGTATCATATGCGAGGGGTACCCCGTTGGCGGTTCTCTATGATATGCATGTATTTACAATGACAAGAACTTACAGGCAACCAAAGTTGAGTAGCATGCGGAGCGGCCCTCGTACTCAAGGGACATGGGATTTCTAGTTTATGGTATATCAAGCATATAACTCAGATTGGACCTCACTTTCACCTTAACCATATAAAGATACCTATAATAGGGGCAATGCAAGCTCAAAGCTAATGAGTACCTTTCTTTCATCATTTGGAAGCCTTTCAAACTTTTCAAAACCTTTTCACTTCCTTGTTGAGTCACCATTTATTCTATGAGCACCTTCTTGAGAGCATAGTTGCCATTCTTGTGTTTGTTTCAAAACTTGGTTAATTATGTGCAGTGACCCAACATACCACTGCATGATGTAGTACACTATAGTCGTTGACATAACACCAATGAAACACCGTTCACTAGTATTACATCCCCCAGAGTAGTACAACAGAAACACAGCAGGTCCAAGACATGACTATAGGTTACAACTCAACTCTTTACATAAGATCCAGAGAACACTCTAGGTTAAAGAGAGAAAAAGAAACTTCTTACAAAGAAGAATCAGAAATAAACAACTCATAACTATTATGCTAATAAAATTAGCATCTAACTATTTGGCTTGTATTGCTGCTATTGCAGTATTCTACAGAAATAGGTTCTATGGATAGAGATTATATTCTTATCTAATCAGTATCTTCGTCTTCACTCGAGTTGATGTATATGTTGACTTTCTTGACTTCATTGAAGAGCTTTATCTTTTAATGATGATTCCTGGAGCATAACTTGTGAAAGAACATTTCTTAATCCCTAGTGTTTTGTGTGTTAGATAACAATACCAATGATCATTTAATGTGTGTTCAAGTGTTGCAGCTCTATATGAGAATAAAGGGAAAAGAACTCTGCCTTTGGGGGCGGATAATCCGGCCCCACCAGGGGCGGATAATCCGCCCCTCCCTTTGCCCAAGCAGGCGCAATGTAGCACCCCGGGTAAAATCACTACTAGAAAATCGCGTGTTATTTTATTCATGCATCATCATGACATCACCATGCATCTATTTTCCTAAACCAATTTTGCTAAAAGCCATATTTTTGTTTTCTATAAATACCCCTCTCTATTTTAAAACATAAAATTCTCGGTCCGCCGGATCTTCTATTTGTCTAAAATGTTTTACAAAACAATATTTAAAACAAAATAAAATATAAATGTTTTATAAAACGGGGGAGGCCGCCGGCCAGGCCCAAAGGCCCAACCAGCCACCTACCACCCCTCTAACCCTAACCCTCTCCAAACCCTAACTCTAATCTACACCCCACCTACTCCACCCGCCGCCAGACTCAACACTCACGCACGCACCCAGGACCCCAACACACACACCACACAGCACGCACGCTGTGCCAACACGTCCACCCCACGCGAGCGGACCCACCCACCTGCCGCACGAACCCCATCTCTCCCCGCTCCTTGCTCAATCCTGTCGACCACCTCCTCTCATATTCCTCGCGTCCTAGGCGAGCGCCGCCGCGCAGCCCCGCTCTCCCCGGCGCCCTCCTGACGCCGCCTCCTAACGTTCCCTAGAGCGGCCCCGCGCCCTCGCCTACTTCCCCGGTGAAACTCCCCATCTTCGAGCGCCCCTCCTCCTCTGCGACCGCCCCTCCTCTCCGGCTCTGCACCGCCACCGGCCACCTCGCCTCCACCCTGTCGCCGCCGCCCTCTCCGTCGGTCGCGGGCCTTTCCTTCCTCGGCTTTGCGCTGCGCCCGTGGTAGGCCGACCTCGCGGCCTCCTCGCTGCCGGCCTCGTCCGCGTCCAGTCCCGCACCTCTCTCTGCTCGTCGGCAAGCCGCCGCCATGGGCCGCCTCGCCCGTTCATGTCGCTGACCGAGCGGAGTTCGCCGCCATCGCCCACAGTTCCCTCTTCTCCGACCGAACCCCGCTCGTCCCCAACTTCTCCCGGCCCTCGCAGAGCGACGCGCCCGTCCTTCCCCGCCTCCTTCCCGACGGAGCCGACGCCCCAACCTCACGGGCCCTCCCTCGACCCAAGTCCCGTCGCCAGGAGCCCGTCGCCTCGCCTCTCCCCGAGGCCGCGTCGCTCTTTGTCACCAGGACCCGCCATTAGCGTAGCTCTGCCGTCCGCCAGCGCGACCTCCCCGGTCGTGCCATGTCTCGTCCCTCTGGCCGTCGCAGTCTGGCCCTGCCACTCGCTCGCTTCTGTCCGTGAGGCCGAGCCACCCTCCGTCGTCGCGCGCGTCCTAGCGCCTCCCCTGCAGCAACGCTTGGCCGTCGGCGACGTCATCCTCTAGCCGCCCGCGTCGCCCCTTCCCTGTCCTCTCCTGCCAGCCCATATGTCTGCATCGTCCCCTTCAAGGCACCCTCCTGGTGATGTTGTGTGTAGCACCTGTTTGTGCTGGTGTTTGAAAGAAATCATCCTGGGGAATAAATATAATCTAGCGGCCCTTGATTGGTATGGAGTGGTGATGATGCTTTAGGTGCACTGCGTTTTCGGTGTACAGATGTGTTGATGCTGTTGCCGCGAGAAGATGTGGCGAGGTCGATTCGGCCATTTGAGACCCTCCTGTTGGACATATCCGCCTCACGGAACCGAAGACCGCAGAACCCCAAGGCCTTCGACTTGGAGCACCGAGGCCTAGACCTAAAGACCCCGAGGCCTCCTTCACGGAACGCCAAGATTCTCGATCCGATGGTCGAGGCCCCGAAGCCCCGATGCCCTGGATCCCGAAGACCGACCCCGTCGAACCCCTAACCAAGATTGCCGATACCCCTATGTGTGACCCCTTTTCCGAGCCCCATATTTTTATAATATGATATTTCACTTGTTGCATCTAAAATTGTCATGCTTGCATACATATCATGTGGCTTGGGGGCTTTTGCCGATTCACCTCATAATTAAATATGAGGGCCATATGCGGGCGATTCTAGTCCAATATTGGTCCCATTTAAATTTGTGTAGGGAACCGGTGTTATGTTTTGCCTTGTTAAGACAACATTTAAATTGCAGGGTACCTAAACAACATGAACCTATTAATTAATTGTCGGGACCTCGGTTCCGCTTAATGTGGCCTAGTTGCATCGCATGCTTGCCATGTCATACATCATACCTGCATCATGCCCGATCTTCTGCCGTAGTATTAAATATTGCATCTGGTGTTTCTGCTAGTGCTTTGCTTCTTCACGGATTAGGCCGATGAGTTGATGCGAGTGTCGACCCGATCTTCGGATGAACCTTCGACAATGTTTTCAGGCGAGCATTCTCCCCCTTTCTACCTATCTTACTTTTATAGTCTTTATTTCCTCCTGTTGATCTATTGCTATCTGTGATGCGTTGCTCTAGTTTTTGTACCCGTGATATCCCTTGCAGCCATTAATTGCCTTGGACACATCCTATTACCGGTTGTTTGGTAGATAGTCAGCCTTGCGAGTCGTAGTTGCTTGCGCAGGTGTTGCGTCGTGCCGTCGATGTTCCACAGCTGTTGGAGTAATGCCTTATGTTTAATGTTGGAGATGATCATGGCTTTAATTATCATTTAATAACTAAAATTGAAAGTAGGTAAATAATGCAGAGGCACAGGTGGGCAATAGATGGTATTTGGTTTTTAACCGTCCACTTGTGTCCCGTAGGACCCCGAGTACTTGATACCTGTTCTTTGAATATTCGCACTATCCGCATGTGGGACCATGAATCCCCCTAGCCAGAGCTTGAGTCATATTTATTTCTTGGGGCCACAAAGTAGTTTGGGGCTTTATTACTATCATGTACTTATGCCATGGTTTACTGCTTTATTTACGATTACGCGTGGAGCGCCTGTACTGTTTTGGATCGCGGCACGATTACGCGGTATCGACAAGCCTAGTCACACTTTTGGGTTCCCAGTCGTTTACCGCCGTTCTCGCAAACCTCTGGGTCCGTCTCGGAGCCGGCCAACTTCGTAGCGGGTAGCTTGGTGGGGTGGCCCCCTGAAATTTATATGAATCTTGCAATTGCTCTGTCGTGATGCCTCGTTGGGTTTTTATTGGTTTTTCTCGAGGTTGATCGTGCGTGTGTTGCTATTTGTGCCCCCCTGCAGGGTAAAACTTTCTGAAAGCCGTGTCCGCGGTCATGGACGACTTGGAGCACAGTATCTCGATCACAGACAACTATAACTAAAGTAGTGCTATAAATTTGACTTTATAATGACTAGTAATCAGCTTCACTATAATGGAATGGCTAAATAAAAGTGCCAACAGTTGCTTGTTTGGGTTGACACCTGTTACCATTGTATCTGACTAGTAAGTATTGCAACTACAACGGAATGGCTAAATAAAAGTGCCAACAACTGCTGGGTTTTGGGATGCCTCATGCTATATGTATATGACTAGTAAGTACTACAACTACAACGGAATGGTTAATTAAAACTGTCAACTGCTTATTATATCAGGATGACTCATGCTATCTATATCTGACTAGTAATTGCCGCAACTATAATGAAATGAATAAAACTGCCAACTGTGTGAGTTCCTCGGTTGACTTCCTCGGTTGGTATCGAGGGGGAATACCAGGATGGGTATGTTTGGTGTTAGAATCAGGTTGGATCCGAGTAGGTCTTTCTTATCCCTATCTGATAGCCGCCAGTTGTATTGAGTCTCTATAGGTTGTTTAGTGCATGCCGCGCTGCCGCTTCAGTCCACCATACCTATGTAGGCGAGGACCGCCGAATTCTAGTCTCGCCGTGTACTGGCCTCAGTACTGACCGCTCTCTTTTCCTTTGCCCTTTGTCGGCACCCCTTTTGTTTAAGCAGGTTTTGAGATCGACGTCGTTAGCAGGGTTACAATTCCGGCTTGGCCTGGGCAGGGTTATGGACGCCATTGGTTATTCTTCAGGGCTCTTAGCTCAATTTGCATCTTGTCCGTACTCGGACGCTGTATCGTTTTAAAGGTGATTTGGATCTTCGTATTGTATATCCGTATTCTTGACTCATTGAGTCGTTGTTGTATATATGTTTTGTGGGTTCCATCGAGGACTATTGTGTAATGATATTACTTCGTTTTCCACCCGCACGAAAGTGCCTGGTGGGCACCTTTGAATCGTTTCTATGCGGGTTTGGCGGGAAGCGCTAAAACTTGCATAGGGTCGATTCTGAGGGTGTTACACGCAAGCCCCAGAAGGGGGGCGGAATTTTGGCCGGATTTTCTGGCCCCGCCGGATAATCCGCCCTTCAGGGGGGCCGGATAATCCGCCCCCCTGCTCACCGCCAAGGCGCAAGCCTAGAGAGGGGGCGGAGTTTTGGCCGGACTTTCCGGCCTGGCCAGATAATCCGCCCCTCAGGGGGGCCGGATTATCCGCCCCCCAAGATCTTCACCAAGCTTCACCAAGGCGCAAGCCCCAGAGAGGGGGCGGAGTTTCCCCCGGAGAATCCGCCCTTGGGGCGGAGTTTTCCCAGGGGGCGGATAATCCACCCCCAAAGTTGTGCAACGGCCAGATCTGGGGAGGGGGTATTTAAGCCAGCCATCCCCCTCCTGCCAGAACCCTTGATTCATCTCGAAAAAGACCAGATCAGATCTGAAAGCTTCATCCAAGAGTGCTCCACCTAGATCCACCCAAAGGCCCCATACCTTGGGGAATCGAAGGAGGAGAACTCGATCTTCAATATCAGCAATCAAGCGCTCATCTCCTCTCCATTCATTTGGAGAACCTCCGATCTAGTATTTCTTGCAAATATCTAGATCCTCGTTTTTGTTTATATTGATAAACCTTGTTCTTGTGGCAGCTTGTTGTCATCTCGGGAGCCCCCAATTCGGTTGTGGGTGTGTGCCCCGATAGTGTTGTAAAAGGCTCTCGTGGCGAGATCCATCGGAGAATAGGGTGAGGCCTATTGTGGCGTGGTGGTCTTAGAACCGCCCACCCCTCCAACGCAGATGTACTTCCCTTAACAAGGAAGGAACTGCGGTAAAACAAATCCCTGTGTCTCCGCGTGCTCCACTACGGTTTCGTCGCTCCTCTTTTACGTTCTTAGTAGTTAGGGTTACATATAGGGAAATTCTCGTAGTTGCATATCTAGATAATTTACTTTATGTCAAGCCTAAAATTGAAAAAGTATTAAAAATTGGTTAGCACCTATTCACCCCCCCTCTAGGTGCCCATACGATCCATTTCAATTGGTATCAGAGCCTCGGCTCTTATTTCGGGCTTAACCGCCTAAGAGAAGTATGGGTTCCAAGGGAGATGGGAGTGATGCTTCGGAGGTAGTCACCATGAACGATCTCAAGAAGTTGGAAACAACCTTGGTGTGTTCAATGGAGTCTAAGATGGAAGAGATGCGTCAATTGATAATGCGTCTCTCCACATCCGCAGCATCACCTCCATCTAACTCTGAGGATACCACTCCGCAATCCAAGGAAACAGGTAAAATTGTTTCCAAAGATAACGAAGTGGTAGGTGATGATACTAGCAAGAGCTCCTCCTCGAAAAAGGATAGCGGTAAGGATGGATACAATGAGGTTTCTCATGTGTATTCCCCTGATCTGCCTATTCCTCACCCACATATACATAATAGGGGTGATCCACCCAAACTTTCAGCATCTACTTTCTCTCAATGGAAATTTTTGATGAAATCTCATCTGTGCAGTTCCTCCATAGAGTTGTGGAAGATCATCGAAAATGGTCTTCACGTTGGAAATCCTAACAATCTCACAAGAAGAGAAGTGGTCGATAGCCAACTCAATGCTACAGCTCTACACATGATACATCTTGGTGTAGGTGACAAAGACATGCCACACATTCAGCATCTTAGCACAACTAAAGAAGCTTGGGATGCTCTCACCGAGCTCTTCATCGGAAATGAAAGTATGAGAAGGAATAGATATGATGCCTTGAGCAATGAAGCTGAAGGATTTTATATGCTGGATGGAGAAGACCACGAGGACATGTATAGGAGGCTTAAGGCAATAGCCACAACCTTCAGAAACCACGGTGCAGCTCATGTTGATGATGCTTGGATCAAGCGCAAGTATGTCAGTGCTCTTATGCCATTTGAGCCCACAGATTTGAAAAGTCTCCAAGGTAGGCATAACTATCACCTCATGTCATCCAATGAGGTAATGCAAGAAATGGCCGCCTTCAAAGTGGCTGCCAAGAATGCCGAAGATGCTCGTGCTCGAGCTATGGGGATGCAAAAGGGGGTCAACATGGCCTTGAAGACTAGTGTGATTGATCATGATGAATATGCGGTAGAAGGTCTGGACTGACCCGAAGATATAAAAAGGATCCACGGACAATACTTGGCTCTTTATGCAAGAAACTTTCGGAAAGATCCAGCCAAGGCTAAAGCTGAACTAGACCGCAAGAGTGGAGCCTATGGAAGAAAAGAAAATGGTCCCAAGCTGAGAACATGCTTTAATTGTGGTGACCGGCTGCACTTCGAAGCTGAGTGTCCATATCAAAGTAGAGAGGATAATGGAGGAAGACTCATTTTCAAGGACAAATCAAAAGCTCCACGTAAGAAACAGTTTGTAAATAAGAATGCTCCTTTCAAGAAGCAACCAAAGATTATTCTAGTGGATCAAGAAGAATATTCATCGGGGAGTGAAGATGAGGACGAGGACGATAGCTCTCAAGAGGTGGCTGCTATAGCCACCACATCTACATCAACATCTCTCTTCGACTCTCCGAACGAAAACATCATCAACAAGAATGCTACTTGCCTCATGGCAAGAAGCTCCGAGGTAACCTCTTCTAACTCTTCTTTTCCCAAGGCTATGTTAGACATAGATGATCCTGCTAGTCTTAAGGTTAAAGAAGAGATTATTGCTTTGGATTATTTCTATACTAACTTGCAAGGTGAGCACAAAGTTCGTTTTGAGGCTCTTATGGATCAGCTGGCCCAAAACGAAGCACTCCTCGAAGAAAAGGGCAGAATTGAAAGGGAGGATGCAATGGAAATTGCATCCCTAAGAAATGCTCTTGAAGAAGAAGAAGCTCGGGTCTCTCTTGAAGAGAGGCTTGAGTCTATGGAAGAGTCACATGAATAAATTGTGACTAAACTCATTAAGGAACGTGACAATGCTGTCAGCAAGGAAAATAAGTTAAAGAAGGAAAGGATTGACTTTGGGGCTGCTCATGATAGACTCTCCGAGGAATTGGAGAAACTTGACAATTCTCACAAGGCGTTGAAAAACGAGTTCTCTATTCTCAATGAGTCACATGATCAGCTTCAAAGTTGATTGGCCAAATATGATACTCCTAGCTCGTCCAACTCAACATATAGTAACAATAAAAATGCTAGTGTGGAAAAAGAAGTGATCAAGGACATCACTACAGAGGACAAAGGTGTGCTTGATGAAGTCCTTGGCAAGCAAAGGTCAAATCATGGTAAAGAGGGACTTGGGTATGTCACCAAGTCCAAGAAGAAGAAAACCAAGAAGAACAAGACCAAGAATGTGTAATTAAAGACAAGAACGGCTGAGAAGGTTGTCACAAAAGACAAGACTAATAATATTGGTTTTGTAGGGTCTCACAATCTGAATTATGAACTCTTTTGTGATGACTATGGCGATGTTTATGCTTATTATGTTGGTCCTTTTGATGAATATATTGCTTGGTCTATTTGGGTCCCAAAGACCCTTGTTACTAACATGAAAGGACCCATTGAAAAATGGGTACCTAAAACCAAGAAGTAATTTTCTTGCAGGGCTATGCTTCCGGTGGGTCGAAATGGGTGCTGGATAGTGGCTGCACTAGTCATATGATCGGAAGCAAGGAGATCATCACGGAGATGCGTCCAAATCTTGATAATATCACAGTCTCCTATGGTGATAAGTCTAAATCTCAGGTATTGGGTCTTGGCAAGGTTGTGGTTGCCCACGATATCTCTCTCGTGGACGTCATGCTTGTTGAGACCCTTGGCTACAATCTTCTTTCTGTTCGTGCCCTTGGCAAGATGGGTTTTGCTGTTTTTATCGATGATGATTTGGTGGTACTCTTATGGAGCAAGTCTCTAAAGGTCGCTTTCGTTGGATACGTCGAAAATGACCTGTATGTGGTGGACTTCTCAGGGAAAACCACTTCGGGTCCGATGTGTCTATTCGGAAAGGCCGACGTGGGCTGGCTATGGCATCGCCGTTTAGCCCATGTCAACATGAGAACTTTGCAAAGTCTCCAAAAGGGTGGCCACATCCTTGGACTAAAAGACAATGTCTCTTTTGCCAAAGATCGTGTTTGCAGGGCTTGTGTTGAAGGAAAAATGCATGATTCTCCCCACAAGAGGAAGACTATTGTGTCATAAAAGAGGATCTTGGAATTACTTCATGTGGATTTGTTTGGTCCTCCTTCTCATGCAAGTCTTGGTGGGAAGAAATATTGCTTGGTCATCGTCGATGATTACTCAAGATATACATGGGTATATTTTTTCAAGCTGAAAAGTGAGACTCAACAAACTGTCATCGACTTTGCCAATGAAGTTCTACGTCAACACAATGTTCCCATCTTGGCAATTAGAAGTGACAACGGCTCAGAATTCAAGAACTACACTTTAAACGAGTTTCTTAGTGAAGAGGGGATTAGACACCAATATTCCGCTGCGTACACCCATCAACAAAATGGTGTAGCCGAGAGGAAGAACCGGACTTTGATGGATATGGCAAGATCTATGCTAGCTGAATTCAAGTGTCCTTATAATTTTTGGGCTGAAGCCATATCCACTGCTTGTCACTCATCAAACCGGCTCTACCTTCGGAAGATCTTAGACAAGACCCCATATGAAATACTTACCGGTAACAAACCCAACATCTCATACTTCAGGGTATTTGGGTGTAAGTGTTTCTTTCTTATTAAAGGTGTCTGTTTGTCAAAATTTGATTCCAAGGCTTTAGAAGGTATTTTTGTTGGTTACTGTGCCGAATCCCACACTTATAGAGTCTACAACAAGCTCACTGGGATTGTTGTAGAATCTTGTAGTGTGGAGTTCGATGAAAATAACGGCTCCTTTGTAGGGCAAGTTGATGTTTGTGATGCAGATGTTGAAATACCCCAAGATGCCATAAGAAGAATGGGCGTGGGATTTTTCCGCCCCATTGAGGAACCCTTGTGGAGGATCGGGAAGGACAATGCTCCACACATGTGGAGCCCTCATCTACACAAGACCAACAAGCTCCTACTGTTGGAGACAATCCTGCACCAACACCACAATCTGCTGAAGACCATCTGTCCCCTGGACAAGCTGGTAGTCCCAGGCCGGACTATCCGCCCCCTCCAAGGGGCGGACAATCCGTCCCTGGCACTCCAACTCGTTCCAGAGGATCCGAAGGAGAAGTCAACAACTCTGAAGCTCCCAGGACGGATTCTACAGCCCCCAGGGGCGGAGTATCCGGCCCTGGGTCTCCAACTCCAGTCAGGCTTTCTCAGGAAGATGGTCTGGTACTTCACCTCCCAGGCCGGATAGTCCGGCCCCTCCAAGGGGCAGATTATCCGGGCCTGAAGAAAATGTTCAGCAACAATCTTCTGGCAGTAACGGTGACCAAGATCAAGGGTAGGGCAGTAATCAAGACAAGGATACAACTATTGAATCCACTCCTCCTAGAAACAATAAGGACATTGAGGCTCCTCGCAAGGCTCGTGCTGATCGGAACCTTGAACTAAGGGGTCACACTCTTGACAAGGTTGTGGGTGATCTACGACGAAGGGTATCCACTAGAAGAGAGCTTGCAAGCTTCTGTGATCATCAAGCTCACATTTCCATGGTTGAACCGAAGAAGGTTTTTGATGCTCTTGAAGACCCCGATTGGGTTGTCGCAATGTGTCGTGGGAATGGTCACGGCAGATGCTGCAATCGGCAACGAGTAGTAGAAAGAGGGGCAAGGGCGGCCAGCCATCTGCGGTGCGAGATGCGGGCGGAGACACAGGGTTTTACCCAGGTTCGGCCCCCTGGAGGGTAAAGACCTACTCCTGCTAGATTGTATTATGGAGGTGGTACAATGGGCGAGCTCGGCGGCTAGGCGGCGAGTCGCTTGGGTGTATGATGGAACGTATCTCTACACGCCCTGCTAGGAGGTTTATATAGGCTCACCTCCCCTAGGGTTTACATATCTCAACCGAATCAGTTAAGGCTTCGGTACTTGTTTAACCTAATCCGACTGGGCCTATCTACTCGCCTGGGCCTTCAGCTTCCAGTCGCTTGGATCCTCGATGGGCTTCGATCCAGTCGCCGTCTTGCAGGCCCACTCGCCAGTTCTTGGGCCAGTCGGAAACGTCCTGCTGGGTATACCCCGGTAGGCACATCTCCATCAGTAGTCCCCGAGGCCGTCGTCGATTAGGCATAGGTGGCTGCTGGCAGTCAGAGTATATGACTTCAGAGTAGACATCTAGTCGAATCGTCGGCGGGTTCCTGTATAAAGGAGAAAACTAGTCATCTAGGTGGCAGCTTTGGCGAGTCGAGTCGGTGAAACACTGCCATAGTGATCGGGTCGGCGAGCCGAGTGGCTGAAGTTGGACCGTTAAACATGGTCAAACTAGCCGTTGGGGTAATCCAACGGTAACTTTTGGCGTAATCACCGCGCGGTAACGGTTCCCTGATTTGGCGGGTAACAACTGCTATATAAGGGGGATGGCAGGCGATAAGAGAACCACCTTCTCGCCATTCCCTCCGATTGCGCGCACTTTCGCCTCCCTTCGCATCGCGATCCAGCCGACCGGAAATCCTCTGACCCCCCACAAATCCTTTCGCCATGGCCCTCTCCACCGAATCTTGGGGTAGATCTAAGTGTACGAGGGCGCAACTGGCTTCCTTTGAGGAGGCCGGGATCCTGCGAGCCGGCTGCTGGCGCATCCCCGCGGCCGGAGAGGTGACCCCGAGCCCGCGCGAGAGGGAATTCATCTGCTTCACCAGTCATCTAGAACGGGGGCTAGGATTCCCCACGTCCCTGTTCTTCCGGCGCTTCTGCGCCTACTACGGGATCCAACCATCGGATCTAGGTCCTCACAGCATCGAGCAGCTCGCCATCTTCGTGGCGTTCTGCGAATGCTACTTGGGCTGCTGGCCCTACTTCCCTCTATGGCAAGATCTGTTCCACGGACGGATCAGCCGTGAGGAAGCGGGCGGCCCAATGCTTGCCGCAGGCGGCCTAACTTTCCAGCTGAAGTCGAAGGCTTCGTTCTTCGACTTGATGCTGCCCGCCAAGGCGGCGAGCGACTGGAAAACATCTTGGTTCTATGTTGCCGAGGCGACCCCGGAGGGCGAGACGGCGATCCCACGGTACTCCGCCAACCGGTCTGAACCGCGCCGTCTTCAAGCCGGCAAGCTCCCCAGCGATCAGCGGATGGTTGTGGACGAAATGCTCCAAACCATCCGAGGTCTGAAGAAGAAGGGCCTCCAGACGATCAACTTGTACAACTGCTGGCTCGGGCGGCGGCTCGTCCCGCTGGCTCGGCACGAGCACTACATGTACCAGTACGCCGGCCGGGAGGACTCGACGAAGTCCTGCCTTGTCGAGTGGAAGCTCGAGGACTACACCGCAGCACTGAAGAAGATCACCCAGGCGGTGTACCTAGACGCACAGGCTGGGGTCGCCCCCTACACCGCAAAGCGTCCAGCCACAACGGTAATCACCTCGCTTCATTCGCAGTCGTAGTTTTTGCAGTCGCGGTCATTCTAATTTCATCTTGCGTTCATTGCAGCTATTCCAAGTCGTGGAAGGATGGCTCCCGCCTTCGGACGACGAGAATTCGAGCTCGTCCGTCCAAGACATGGGCGAGTCGCCTCCCGCCAAGGGCGACGCCGGGAGCGACAAGAGTGACAGCGACGAAGAGTCCGAGGAGGAGGTTTCCCCGCTGGTCCGCAAGACCCGCGGGCAGCGTCAACGTGAGCTTGAGGCGAGCAAAAGCCTCGAACGTCATGATGACGACGAAGAACTTACGGAGACCACCTCGCGCCGCCAGGCTACTCCATCAAAGAAGAAGAATAAGAAAGAAAAGGAGGCGAAGGACCCTCCGAAGAAGAAGACGAAGCCGATAAGACCGGCCTCGCCACCGCACTCGGCGAGCAGCTTCGACGCCCCCAGCCCGGCCAAAGACGAGGCGCCACCGACGGTAGCCTCGCCGGACACGGCCGCTATCGAGGTGCCACTGGCTTCGATGCCTCCACTATTGGCCCCAGTTTCTGGGCTGGGGGATGCTCCGGCTGCGGCGGCTTCGCCTCGCAGGGAAGCTCCTGCCGAAGATGTCCCAGAGGCTCCCGTTGCGGCCTCGACGACGAAGAAGCCGTCCGTGTCTTGGGCACGCGACGTCCTGGAAATCGGGCTCAGCCACCGACTGGGCCCTGAACTGGAGAAGCCGGCCGGGCTCCGCACGGGGCTACACTTCATTCCAGTCGCTAAGTGTGTTTGCTCTCCTACCTTTGTCTCCCATAGCAGCTTGAATTATTTTGCTTACATGATTGATTTACAGGACCGGAGTGAAGAATATGGGCCACCCGACTGTGTCTAAGGTGCCACCCGTCGTCAGCGAGGTGGATCCTTCCCGTAAGAGGAAGGCGGGCGAGGTCGTCGTTCCTACGGATGGCGGTAAGAAGGCCAAGGGCGATGATGTCGTCACGATCTCTGACGACATGGCGGTCGCGCCGTCTGAACCCGCAACAGAGGCGGCCGCATCCACGAAAGAGGGTGTTCCCTTACCTGGAGCGGCCGAGCCGACCTCCTTTGGTGCGGGTGCCTCCATCGCAACATTCCCGCGCTTCATGGCCAAAGCGGCCACAGCGAGTGGAACTTCGCCCTCGAGCCGTGCACCTGGGGTCGCCGATGCGGAAGTCGAGCAGCATCGTGGGCACACGCCAGCTCTTCTCGCGTCCGTGGACGCGATACAACTTCATGGCATGCTTGGCGCAGCCATCCAGGTATGTCCAGTCCCCGAGGATCAGGTCGGTGTATTTGCAGCGGTCTGATTCTTTTGGTGTATAGTTGTTATTTTCTGCGTCCAGTCCCCGAGTGCGCACTCGCTGAATTTCAGCGGGTGGGCACTTTCAGTGTGTGGGCACTTTGAATTTTTTGATTGCCAGTCCCCGAGTGCGCACTCGCTGAATTTCAGCGGGTGGGCACTTAGAATTTTTTGATTGCCAGTCCCCGAGTGCGCACTCGCTGAATTTCAGCGGGTGAGCACTTAGGATGTTGCTTTGATTAACTGTTTGAATGATGTGCAGGGTCTGCAACGTGAATTAGCTGACCGATTGGCAGCGAAGCACCGCGCGGAGAAGGAACTGGCCACCGTCCAAGAGGCGAATAGGCGGTTGCCGCGAAGGCGGAGGAAGCTCGCCAGGGGCTTGTCCCAGCGGGTGAGTTGGCGGTGGCTCAATCGGCACTGAGCTCGGCTGAGGAGCGGATCTCCGAACTCGAGCGCGAGCTGAGGGAGGCGAAGGAGGAAGCGAACTCGGCGGATGGGCGAGCCAAGGCCGCTATTACCGCCGCCGCAGAGGATCGTAAAGTGTCCGATGCCCTTGTTTCTGGGCTTCAGGACGACTATACCTCGCTTCAATGCTTCATCACGGATCCCTCCCGCCCATTGATTGGTAAGTGTATCTGCCTCTGCCAACAACAAGTGTTCTGTTGTGATACCCGACGTACTCATTGTTGTCTTCTATTCGCAGGTCGCATCATTGATAGCGCGGAAGAGGCGATCTCATTTGACGCGCGGCAGTGTGTGGCCACGATCATCGACTCGGCGACGTTTTCGGCGACGTGCATCCGAGCCTGCCTCCAGGAGATATCACCCACGGAGGTAATTCCCAGCGACCTCGTTGAGGTGTGGAAGTACTTGGAGAAGGTGCCCTCGGTCGTTGAATTCATGACGCGATCGGCGTTTCGGCACGGAGCAGCGACGGCGCTGAGCCTTGGACTTGCTCACTTCTCGGAGGACTTCGACCTCGACGACGTGACGAGTGGCTACCCGTCGTCGACTGGCGCAGTGGAGCTTTCCGAGGTGCTCAAGTTGATGGACTGTGCCGCGATGTACTCCGAGCGTGTCTGGGCAATGGGCGACCTCCTCCCGTACCAGGAGACGGTCGTCGCGCCCAACGACCCCGAGCCGCAGCACCGGGATTTCAAGGTCGAGCAGCCCTTCTGTGCGGCGATGGCGGGTGAGCTGACGACGTACCCGTCAAACCCGTACACGCCATTCATCCGCAATCGCCGGGGTGCTGGCGAGTCGTCGTCGAAGCCTGCAGAATAGGGTAGTTTGCCCTGAGGCGTTAGTAGTAGGTCTGCCGTATGGGCATATTTTGTAATTTGAGACAATGCGACATGCTATTGAATGAGACATCGTGTCTGTTTTGGGATTTGTCATGTGTTTTGTGATTGTGGTTTGAACGAGTCCCCGAGCGCGTCCGCTCTTTTGTGGGGTTTACCTCGTGTGTGATATGTTTGTTGTTTTTGAATGTTTTATTATTGTGGTCAACTCGCCCAGACTCGAAGAGCCAGTCGCTAGGCGAATCCCTTGAGCGCTCTGTACTTCGCCGTTTTCCCTTGCGCGAACGAGGTCGGGTGGCCGAGTCCCCGAGCGTGGTACTTGGTTGTTCTAGGTGCGACTCGAGGGTGGGTAAGGACTTGGCGCATTAGTTTGAGTGCATCACTCCTGCCTATCCCATGGGGTCAGTCGCGTGGCGAGTCCTGGGCATGCTCTCATACTTGGCGTTTTCCCGAGCCGCTCGCGCTGAACTGGTCATCAGTCCCCGAGCGTGGTACGTGGCCGTTCGAGTCGCTATGTCGAGGATGCAGAGGATCGTGGTCGCTGTGAGAAGTGAAGGTAGTTGTCTTGGCTCGTAGAGCCAGTCGGGCTAGGCAACTCTGATGGGGCTCCGGGTAGGCGTTTTTCGTGGACGATGTAAAACCTGAGGTGACCCAGTGCTTTTGCATCGCACTACTTAGCCGTGTCGATCGCTTGACCAAAGGTTGACTTCTGCGGTTAGCTTGACGCTGTTAGTACGAGTGCGAGTGGCAAAAGACACGGAGAGTAGACGCTATTTGCGGTAACCGATTCTTTTTATTTCATAGCGACTGGAGAGTACATATGTGGGGTTCTAGGGGTAGAACTTCCATAGGAGGTTTACATTCCATGGTCGCTTGACGTCGAGTTCGCCGTCCCCGCGGACGTCGATGAGGTAGTAGGCGTCGTTGCCGAGTACTCGCCCAATGGCAAATGGTCACTCCCACGGAGGGGAGATCTTGTGCATGCCCTTCTTGTCCTGGATGAGGCGCAACACCAGGTCGCCTTCTTGGAAGGTGCGAGTTTTCACCCGTCGGCTGTGGTAGCGGCGGAGTCCCTGCTGGTAGATGGCGGTGCGTGACCGAGCGAGGTCACGTGCCTTGTCGAGTTGATCGACTCCGTCTTGGCGGGCGAGTTCGTTTGCATCCTCCGTGTAGTGGACGACCCGTGGCGAGTCGTGCTCGAGGTCGGTGGGCATGACTGCCTCGGTGCCGTATACCATGAAGAAGGGGGTGAATCCTGTCGACCTGTTGACCGAGGTGCGGATCCCCCAGATGACAGAGGGCAGCTCCTCGGCCCAGCACCCGACGGTGCGCTCGAGTGGTACCTGGAGTCGCGGCTTCAGGCCGTGGAGGATGCTTTGATTGGCCCGTTCCGCCTGGCCGTTGGATTCCGGGTGGGCGACTGACGCGAGGTCGATCCGGATGTGGTGCTCTTCGCAGAATTCGGCCATGGCTCCTTTGGCAAAGTTGGTGCCGTTGTCCGTGATGATGCTATTTGGGAACCCGTAGCGATATATGAGCTCGCGTAGGAATTTAGTGGCGGTCTTCCCGTCGCATTTCCGGACTGGCTTGGCCTCCACCCACTTTGTGAATTTGTCGACCGCGACCAGGAGGTGGGTGTAGCCGGAGGGAGCCTTTTTGAAGGGGCCTACCATGTCCATGCCCCACACGGCGAATGGCCAGGTGTTGGGGATTGTGCTGAGCTCGGCCCGTGCGTCTGGTTGGCGTACTTCTGGCACCCGGCGCACCGCTGGACAATGTCGACAGCATCGGCGTGTGCGGTGGGCCAGTAAAAGCCATGTCGCATAGCCTTGGCTACCAGAGAGCGGGCACTGGCGTGGTGGCCGCAGTCACCGGAGTGGATATCGTGGAGGATCTTGCGTCCTTCGGCGGGTTGGACGCAGCGTTGGAACACGCCGGTGACGCTGCGCTTGTGGAGCTCGCCTTCGATGATGGTGTAGGACTTGCATCGGCGTGCGATCATCCGAGCGTCCGTCTCGTCTGCCGGCAAGGTGCCGGCCTCTAGGTAGGCGATGTAGGGCTTGGTCCAGTCATCTGGCTCGGTGACGAGTGCGACCAGGGCTGCCTCCGGCTGTAACGGGACTCCGATGTCGATCTCCCTCGGGGGAGAGACTGATGGCTTGGTTATTGTGTCGAGGAAGACGCCAGCGGGTGGGGCGAGTCGAGCCGACCCAATGCGAGAGAGTGCGTCGGCCTCCTCGTTCTTCTGCCTGTCGATCCACTCGACGGAGTAGCCTGTGAAGTGTCCGCCCAGCTTGTCCACTGCTTGGCGATACGCTGCCATGGTGGGGGAGACGACGTCGCAGGTGCCAACGACTTGCCCCGCGACGAGGTCGGAGTCTCCGTAGCAGCGTAGGCGGTTGACATTCATCTCCTTGGCAGCTCGCATGCCGTGGAGTAAGGCCTCGTACTCGGCCATGTTGTTGGTGCAGGGTGTGAAGTCGAGGCAGAGGATGTAGCAGAGCTTGTCGCCCTTCGGTGAAGTTAGCACGATCCCTGCGCTTGCGCCGTCCGCGTTCTTGGAGCCGTCGAAGTGCAGGCTCCAGTAATGGAGGTATGGCAGCTTCTCTGGCTGCTGGGCCTCTTCCCAGTCATCGATGAAGTCCGCTAGGGCCTGCGACTTGATCGCTTTTCGTGGCTCATATTTGATGTTGTGGACGCCGATCTCGACGGCCGACTTAGCGACCCGCCCGGTCGCCTCGCGGTTGCGGATGATGTCTTGCAGTGGTGCTGAGGAGACGACCGTGATCGGGTGCTCCTGGAAGTAGTGCGGCAGGCGCCGCTGAGCTCTGAAGACCGCGTATACCAGCTTTTGGTACTGCGGGTACTGCTGGCGCGACTCGGTGAGGACCTCGCTGATGTAGTACACCGGTCGCCGTACTGGGCGCTCTTTTCCTTCCTCCGGTCGCTCGACGACCATGACGGCGCTGACGACGCGCTCGGAAGCCGCGATGTAAACCAGCATGGGTTCTTTGTCGGCGGGGGCGGCGAGTAGCGGTGCGGCGAGTAGCACCTTCTTGAGGTCGCGGAGCACGTCATCCGCCTCCTTGTCCCACTGAAAGGTGGGGTTCTTGCGCATCAGGCGGTATAGGGGAATCGCCTTTTCGCCCAGGCGGGGAATGAAGCGACTGAGAGCCGCTACTCGCCCAGCTAGTTTCTGGACGTCGCGCAGGCACTCGGGTTTGCCGAGCCGGGCGATTGTGTCGATTTTCGTGGGGTTCGCCTCGATCCCTCGCTTGGAGACGACGTACCCCAGTAGTTGTCCTGCTGGTACACCGAAGGTGCATTTGCCTGGGTTAAGATTTATCTTGTATTTTCGCAAGTTGGCGAATGTTTCCGCCAGGTCGGCGAGTAGGTCACCCTGGCGAGCGGACTTTACGACCACGTCATCGATGTAGACGTGGATGTTGCGGCCAATTTGGCTCGCGAGGCACTCTTGCATGCACCGCTGGTAGGTCGCCCCGGCGTTCTTAAGGCCGAAGGTCATGGCGGTGTAGCAGAAGGCTTCGAATGGCGTGATGAACGCCGTCTTCTCCTCGTCCTCGATGGCCATTTTGATCTGGTTGTACCCAGAGTAGGCGTCGAGGAAACATAGCGACTCCGAGCCCGCGGTGGAATCGATTATTTGGTCGATCCGCGGGAGGACGAACTGCTCCTTTGGGCAGGCGCTGTTCAAGTTTGTGTAGTCGATACACATCCTCCAGGTCCCGTTCTTCTTCTCAACTAGGACTGGGTTTGCCAGCCACTTAGAGTATTTGATTGGATGGATGAAGCCTGCAGCAAGTAGACGCTGCACCTCCTCGGCGATTGCTCGGCGGCGCTCTTCATTGAAGGGCCGCAGCGACGGTTTGACGGGTCGCACTTTGGGGTCGGCGTTTAGCTTGTGCTCAGCGAGCTCCCTAGGGACACCAGGCATGTCAGAGGGCTTCCATGCGAAGATGTCCCTGTTCTCACGGAGGAACTCGATGAGTGCGCCTTCCTAGGCTGGGCTCATACCCGTCCCGATCGTCACCGTCTGGCTGGAGTCGCCTGGGACCAGCTCGACGGTGCGCGTGTGCGTCGTTGCCTCGAAGGTTGAGGTGTTTGCGCCCTCCGAGTTGGGCTTCTTGAGTATGGTGGGGTCGTCATTGTTTACCCCGCTTGCGTACTTGGCGAGCTCATCGGCGTGGTTGGTCTCTGCCGCGATGACGACGTCATCGAGTTCGGCTCCTTTGGCCTCGCACTCGGCGGCCATGTCGGGGTCACCGTTGATGGTGATGACTCCGCACGGCCCGGGGAGCTTCATTGCGTTGTACGCGTAGTGGGGCGCTGCCATGAACTTGGCGAACGCCTGGCGCCACAGGATGTAGTGGTAGGGGCTGTCGAAGGGCACTAGCTCGAAGACGATCCGCTCGGTGCGGAAGTTTGCTGGTGTGCCGAAGGTGACTGGCAGCGTGACCTTGCCGATCGGGTACGCCTTCCGACCGGGGACGATGCCATGGAACGTGGTGTGGGTCATCTCGATCATCGACTGCGGGAGTCGCAGCCGCCTGAAGGTGTCCAGGTACAGGATGTTGATGGAGCTGCCGCCGTCCATCAATGTCTTGGGGAGCCAGTAGTCGCCGACCTTAGGCTTGACCACCAGGGCGACTCGGCCTGGGTACTCGATGCGTGGCGAGTGGTCTTGGTGGCTCCAGGTGATGGGCTGCTCCGACCAGTTGAGGAACTGGGGAACGTCCACCTGAGCCACCGCGTTGACGGCGACGGCGCGGGCGATGACCTTCTTCTCGCGCTTCGTGTTGAAGCATGTGAAGGTATGGAGCAAGCCGGGCACTTTAACGAATTTTCTGCCGTTTGGCGGGTCGTTGCCGGGGTCCTCCCGTGCTCGCCGTGCCTTCTCGATCTCCCAGAGGGTGTGGCAGTCGGCGGTTGTGTGCGTTGCGGGCTTCCCTTCCCTGCTATGAAATGCACACGGTTGGTTAAGGAGGGCCGCGGGGTCAAACCTTGGCTTGGCCTTGTAGTTGTCGCCGTCGCGGCGTTGTCCTCCGTTGCTGTGGAAGCTCTTGGTCTCGCGTTGTGCGTGCCCGGCGTTGGCGACGAAGTCGACTCGCCCGTCACTGCGGCGCTTGCCGGTGAGGCGAGTGTCGCTGTAGAGTAGGTCGGACCATCGTCCGCTGTCGTTGCCGCTCGTGCGGCGTTGACCTCCCGACTCGTTGTCGGTTTCCTGGTTTGGATCTTCCTCCGCGTACCGGTTGGGATCTCGAGGAGGTCCGGTATGTTGTCGATTGTGCGGGAGTGTCGCTTGAGCTTGGCGACCAGAGGCTCGTAGCGGCACGAGGTCTTGAAGCAATGGATCGCGGTGTCCGGGTGGATGCCGACCGCGTTGTACCATAGTTCTTGCCACCGTTGGACCCAGTTGCGGGTCGACTCGCGGGGTCCCTGGACGCATCGCTCCAGGTCCTCGATGGTGGTGGAGCGGGTGTAGGAGCACTCGAAGTGCCTGACGAAGGCGTCGCGCATCTCCTCCCAGGAGTCGATACTGTCCTGGGGGAGGGTGTTGATAGACTGCCTGCACGTCCCCTCCATCATCAGGGGGAGGTAACGGGCGGCTAGCAGGTCGGTGTGGCCTGCGATCCCCATCGCCATGAGGTATGTATCGAGCCAAACGGCGGGGTCGTACGAGGGGTCGTACTTTTCTATCCCCTTCGGCGCCTTGAAGTTTGGCGGGTACTTCTCGCCTCGGATCATTGGTCCGAAGCACTTGGGGCCGAGTCGACTGAGCGACCCCATGGGCTCGCCGTCGCGGCGATTGGTTATGGTGTGTCGCAGGTCGTCGGGCTGGCGTGCGCGCCAGCTTTGGTTGTTGATGATGTGGGTGAGGGCGTCGATGGGTTGACCGTTGGCGGCGACGAAGTTGGTCGCTGGCCTGGGGTCGTTGGTGGAGAGTGCCGCGTTTGCGGGTCGGTGTTGGAGCTGCAGTGGCTCCGGTGGCGGGCAGTTGAGGGTGTTTGCCGCCATTGGGCGGCCGCTTGAGGCCGCTCTGCTTCCTGAAGAACGCGAGTATACTCGACCCTGCGAGTCGGCGCCCGCGTTTTGCTGCTCGATGGCCTTTGCGAGCAGGGCCCTTATGTACTGGATCTGTAGGGCGCCGTCGCCCGTGGCCATGATGTTGTCGGCTGCTGCTCGGCCTACCACGAGGTTGTCCATCGGGGTGGAGAACAGTGGGAGGCCGTTTGCGTCTCGCTCCCGTGAGGAGACTACTATCCGCGGCTGGTCCCTGGGAGGTGTGCGGTTGGGTGGAGGTAGGGCGCCCATCGCCGTCGACCCTGGCGGGGGCCGGGCGCTTCCTCCTGGTGGCGCGTTCTCGCAGATCGCGCGCTCGGCCACGCGGGACGGGTCGTTTTCATCGTCGAAGTTCAGGGCGCGCCCCTGAACGGTGGGGTTCAGGCGCGACCTGATCCGCTGCTGATGGTAGCGCGATAGCTCCTGCGCCGTCACCTGCTCGAGGCGAAAATTTCCGTGCTCGGCTTGCTCCTTGCGCACCGCCTCCGCCAGTTTCAGGCGGAGTTCCTCGACCTCCGTTGCCGTGGCGCTAGGAGGGATTGGGATGGAGAAGGGGTCCTCCGGCGGCTTGGTGCCGGTCACCATGTAGGTCGCGGCGTGGCGACCGGTTCCTTCGCGGAGGTCGGCGGAGTTTTCCGACCCGGAGTCGAATTCAAAGATCCCGAGGATGGAGGGGTCCTCAAAGTCTCCCACGTTGGAGACCTAGGTGATGGAGCCCGCGGGTGAAGCCGCGGTGATGGACCCGGCGAGTGACGCCGGGGTCGCCGAGTCGGCGTCGTCGTTGAGGGCCGCGTCTTCTGCGGCCGCTGAGTTTTCGGCCACGTCGCTGTGGGCCGAGTTGTACTCGGAGGCGAGGCGATGGATCGTGCGGATCTGGCTCTTGGAGAGCCGATCGCGTGGTGGCGACTCGCGGATGCGAGCCGAGTCCTCCGAGACGATGACGTCGGTGAGGCCGACGAAGAGGCTGATCGTGCCGACCGGCAGGATCACGCTGTGCGTGACGGGTCGCGACGCCGGGACGTAGCTTCTCGGTAAGATTTGGAGCATCTCGCCGATCGCTATCATGCGGTCGGTGGCGACCGTCGTCGTTGATGGGCAGATTGGATCTCGCCACAGAACACCGGCTAGACCGGCCAGGCCCCACGGTGGGCGCCACTGTCGTGGGAATGGTCACGGCAGATGCTGCAATCGGCAGCGAGTAGTAGAACGAGGGGCAAGGGCGGCCAGCCATCTGCGGTGCGAGATGAGGGCGGAGACACAGGGTTTTACCCAGGTTCGGCCCCCCGGAGGGTAAAGACCTACTCCTGCTAGATTGTATTATGGAGGTGGTACAATGGGCGAGCTCGGCGGCGAGTCGCTTGGGTGTATGATGGAGCGTATCTCTACACGCCCTGCTGGGAGGTTTATATAGGCTCACCTCCCCTAGAGTTTACATATCTCAACCGAATCAGTTAAGGCTTCGGTACTCGTTTAACCTAATTCGACTGGGCCTATCTACTCGCCTAGGCCTTCAGCTTCCAGTCGCTTGGATCCTCGCTGGGCTTCGATCCAGTCGCCGTCTTGCAGGCCCACTCGCCAATTCTTGGGCCAGTCGGAAACGTCCTGCTGGGTATACCCCGGTAGGCACATCCCCATCACAATGCATGAAGAATTAAATAACTTCGAACGCAACAAAGTTTGGAAGCTCGTAGAAAAACCAAAGGATTTCCGCAATGTTATCGGCACCAAGTGGATCTTCAAGAACAAACAGGATGAAAATGGCATTGTTGTGAGGAATAAAGCACGACTCGTGGCTCAAGGATTCTCTCAAGTGGAAGGAATTGATTTTGGCGAGACCTACTCTCCTGTGGCTCGCCTTGAGTCCATCCGTATCCTTCTTGCATATGCAGCCCATCATAATTTTAAATTACAACAAATGGATGTTAAGAGCGCTTTCCTTAATGGTCCTCTACATGAGTTAGTATACGTCAAGCAGCCCCCGGGGTTTGAGGACCCCAAATTTCTGAACCATGTATACAAACTCGATAAGGCTCTCTATGGCCTTAAACAAGCCCCACGTGCGTGGTATGAGCACCTTAAAGAGCTTTTGCTAGACTGTGGATTCGAAGTTGGGCAAATCGATCCCACTCTTTTTACTAAGAAGGTTAATGGGGAGATTTTTGTATGCCAACTTTATGTAGATGACATTATTTTTGGCTCTACTAACCAAGCTTTTAACGACGAATTTTCGAAGCTTATGACTGACAGGTTTGAGATGTCCATGATGGGTGAGCTCAGGTTCTTTCTTGGATTTGAGATCAAACAACTTAGACAGGGAACCTTTATTAATCAAGCTAAGTACATCCAAGACATGCTCAAACGGTTCAAGATGACGGATCTCAATGGCGTTGCAACCCCTATGCAAACAAAGTGTCATCTTGAGCTCAATCCCAAGGGTAAAGACGTGGATCAAAAGGTATACCGATCCATGATCGGCTCTCTCCTTTACCTTTGCGCATCTAGGCCCGATATCGTGTTAAGTGTAGGAGTGTGTGCAAGGTACCAAGCCACTCCTAAAGAAAGCCACTTAGTGGCAGTCAAGCGAATCTTCCGATATTTGGTTCATTCCCCAAATTTTGGGTTATGGTATCCCAAGGGTTCAAGTTTCTCTCTATGTGGTTACACTGATTCAGACTGGGCTGGTGACAAAGATATTGCTCTATCCTTTGTGAGCACGAAGAACCAACTTGCTGATATTTGCACGAAGCCCCTTGATGAAGCAAGATTTTTTTATTTGAGGACTGAGCTAAATATCATAGATTCAAGGAGCTTGGCTTGACTACCCTTTCACACTCACTTGTGCTTATTCATGTATTTGGTTTAGATGCGGGCATAGACATAGGGGGAGTGTGGTCCTAATTGATTGGGACAACCCTCCCCCCATAATGCCGAAAGCAAGTCAAATCATTTCCCTTAATATTATTTTGTGATATGTGGGTCATCGATGAGCATTGGTTTTGAACTCAAGATACATCTTCGCGGTGTCATGCCATGCGCTCCAACATGGTGGCTTCGACCACCGCCCTCTTCCTTGAGAAGAGTTGGTTTTACATGAGTTCCGTTGTTTTTTTCTTGCTTACCTCTTGTTTTTATGGAAAACACACTCAAATTTGGCTTTTGATTGATTTGATTCTTGCAAATTTGGGTGTGTAGTACCATCTCAGTTTGATGCTCTCAACTCAGGCCTTTCTCTCCCTCCTTGAACCATCTATTCTTTCACACAAGTCCTCTCAAACACCATCGAGAGGTTTGCTAGGTTGCTCTGGCTTGATTCTGCATTTTCCAGAATTTCTGGGGGGGGGGCAGATTATCCGCCTTAAGTTGGGGGCGGATTATCCGCCCCGGGCGAAATCAGCCCCTTATAGGCTGGGTCGGGGAGGGCAGGCTCAAACAGAGCAGCCAATCCTCCCCAACCCTACCTCTACCCTCCAGCCGCCGCCGGAGCATCCGCCTCTCCCGGAGTCGATTCGACCACCGGATTCTCCGGGCTCTCCCTGGATCTTCTTCACCTCGCCTCCGGGTATCTTCTCCTCCGCGATTTTCCTCCAATGAGTGAGGGTAACTCCCTCATATCTCTCCTTTTGTATGGGATGTATTTTATTTGGTGGAAATCTCGTTGTAGAAGGTTCTTGGTGTTGTTCCTTACATGCTAGAATCAGTAGACTTGCAACCCTAGTACCCGATCTGCTTTGCCATGGTAGATCTGAGCCAATCCAGAAATTTTCTGCGGGGGGCGGATTATCCGCCCCTGCCAGGGCCAGATAATCCGGCCTGGACAGCAAATTTTGGTCTGTTTTGGTTCTGCTTCTGCCAATGCACTTCATTGGTTATGGGGTTGCACTGCTATTCTTTCTTCATGTTTTTCTCCCGGACTTGTGTGTATCCTTATCTCCATGCTATCCCTCTAATGTTGTTCACAGGTGGTTCCAAGCCGACCAAGACCTTCGTCCATCGTCCCCGTCCCCGTTATCTCAAGCCCACTACAGACGGGAAATTCATTGACGAGACCGAGGTTAGTAGAGCAGCAAGAGAGGCTGAACGGGTGGAAGAGGCAAGTAAGAAAACTAAGAGGACCGCATCTCGCAAGGGCAAACAGTCTCGGCCCAATTACAAGGCTATGGAGAGTCTTCAGTACGCCACCATTCGTTAGACTTATTATTATGATGAGGCTGACAGCGATGGTCCCCCCGAGGACGAAATGTTTTGGAATGCTCACTTTCGGTCTATTCATGATGATGTCTATGCTACTCTCAAGATTCGCCCCATGCGTCCCATCAATTTGACCGAGGCTCAATCCAAGACAAGGCTTATTGAGGTACTAGATGTGACCAACAAGATGGGGCTGCACCACCTCATGACTATCCAATGCGACTATGATTCCTCTGTGGTGCGGCAGTTCTTCTCAACTCTGGTGATTTGCGGTGATGAGCGCCGCACTATGAAGTGGATGACAGGGACAACCATGATTCAGTCGGACTTTCGCACCTTTGGGCAGGATCTTGGTTATGCTTTCCATGGCTGCGACACTCCTTCGGGCCACCGTATCATTTCTCCTCTGAAGCCCTCCAAGGATACTGCACTTGCTCCTTGCCTTTCCTCCGATGGAGTCACTGGTACTTTTGCTGGTCTCTCTCCCCTGTATGCAGCCCTTGTTGGCATTTTTAGGGACTGCATCGCTCCTAGTGGTGGCAACAATGACAGTATCCGTGGTCACCTGGTTCCACTTCTTCCGTTTGCTCATGAGTGTGCCACTAACTCTGGATCAGCCACAGGTTACAAACTGGATGTCATGGACTATATTTTTCATGAGATGACGGATGCTATGATCAACAGGCTCTCTATTCCTTATGCTCCGTTCATAATGATGCTCGTCAAGCATATGTTGCCACATGAGGATTTTGGCACTGCTCTGGATGGACTTCACAAGCCCAAGAAAATATACAACAAGGCTCAGAAGATCCATCACCCTTCCACTGCCCCGGAGTCCTTCATGCGTGATGCTCGGGCTTATGGTCGTCGTTCCACGGTGTCCCCAATGGCACGTGAGGTCAAGCAGCTTAATTGGTTCCAGCGGAACATTCTTTGCATGGGTATTGACATTCACAAGGGCCAATATGAGGCGTACCGCAGGGATCATGAGAGGGATCACACGCAGCAGCTTATCCTCCACCATGTCTGAGGTGCCACTGGCAATCCACCTCCTCCCACTGCTCCGGATCCGTACGCTCAGTGGAACACCTCAGGGATCAACTATGGCGAGCTCGAGAGTTGTCTCTTTACTCCTCCACCGAGGGCACCCACTCCTCCAACTGATGACGATGATGATGAGGATGAAGAGGAAGGGGACGGGAATGACTACGACGAGGATGAGGAGGAGTGATCTCCAGGGGCGTTAGCATCGCTCTTCTTCCTTTTTGGCGTTTCGATGCCAAAGGGAGAGAAGTAGTTCTATTAGGTCTCGTGGATTTGCAAGGGTTGGGCACAAGCTTTTCGATTTTATTCGTTTTTATTTGCTTGCTTGTGCCTTTTCTAGCGTGAACTCTTTTTCTATTTGTGTTTGTCTATGTAAGACTATGTCGTACTCCACTATGTTTGGTATTCTTCGAATTCTGGATTTATCTATTATGGACCTCATGGATTTCTGGAATTGTGGAGCATATTTGATGGCATATGGATTCATGGGATTATATATGTATGCTTTGGCTATATTCTCATCCCGGTGGTATCACCTTATTTCCCAAACCTTAAAGTAGTGTTCTCCCTAGTGTGTGTATTTGTATTAAAATGCAAATCTTAAATATGCACACATCTAGGGGGAGCGTCTTTCATTATTTGAGGTGGCATTTGCCGGTTTTATTGCAAATCCTAGTATTGTCATCTAAGACCAAAAAGGGGGAGATTGAAAGAACATTTCTTAATACCTAGTGTTTTGTGTGTTAGATAACAATACCAAGGATCATTTAATGTGTGTTGAAGTGTTGCAGCTCTATTTGAGAATAAAGGGAAAAGAACTCTGCCTTTGGGGGCGGATAATCCGGCCCCACCAGGGGCGGATAATCCGCCCCTCTCTTTGCCCAAGAAGGTGCAAGCCCCAGAAGGGGGGCGGAATTTTGGCCGGATTTTCCGGCCCCGCCGGATAATCCGCCCCTCAGGGGGGCCGGATAATCCGCCCCCCTGCTCATCGCCAAGGCGCAAGCCCCAGAGAGGTGGCGGAGTTTTGGCCGGACTTTCCGGCCTGGCCGGAAAATCCGCCCCTCAGGGGGGCCGGATTATCCGCCCCCCAAGATCTTCACCAAGCTTCACCAAGGCGCAAGCCCTAGAGAGGGGGCGGAGTTTTCCCAGGGGGCGGATAATCCGCCCCAAGTGTGGGGCGGATAATCCGCCCCCAAAGTTGTGCAACGGCCAGATCTGGGGAGGGGGTATTTAAGCCAGCCATCCCCCTCCTGCCAGAACCCTTGATTCATCTCGAAAAAGACCAGATCAGATCTGAAAGCTTCATCCAAGAGTGCTCCACCTAGATCCACCCAAAGGCCCCATACCTTGGGGAATCGAAGGAGGAGAACTCGATCTTCAACATCAGCAATCAAGCGCTCATCTCCTCTCCATTCATTTGGAAAACCTCCGATCTAGTATTTCTTGCAAATATCTAGATCCTCGTTTTTGTTTATATTGATAAACCTTGTTCTTGTGGCAGCTTGTTGTCATCTCGGGAGCCCTCAATTCGGTTGTGGGTGTGTGCCCCGATAGTGTTGTAAAAGGCACCGGTTCCCGCCTCGAAGGGATCCAATAGTGGAGAAGGTGGATCAGGCCTCTCGTGGCGAGATCCATCGGAGAATAGGGTGAGGCCTATTGTGGCGTGGTGGTCTTATAACCGCCCACCCCTCCAACGCAGATGTACTTCCCTTAACAAGGAAGGAACTGCGGTAAAACAAATCCCTGTGTCTCCGCGTGCTCCACTATGGTTTCCTCGCTCCTCTTTTACATGCTTAGTAGTTAGGGTTACATATAGGGAAATTCTCGTAGTTGCATATCTAGAGAATTTACTTTGTGTCAAGCCTAAAATTGAAAAAGTATTAAACATTGGTTAGCACCTATTCACCCCCCCCTCTAGGTGCCCATACGATCCATTTCAACTTGATGTAGACGTCGTCTATACTGGCTTTAGAACCTAGCAAGGGTTAATAAGATACTTTAAGTACGAGCGTACTCAGCAAGTTCACTAGAAAAGGAGTGTTTGATGCACTATAACTACAGCCACAAACCGTAGGTCGTAGGCAATGCAAGTTTTCATAAACATTTCTTCAAAGGTTGCTTTTATTCTGAAAAGCTATGTCCATCAGTCTGCACGGGTTTACCAGAACTTTCATGGAGTTCCTTTCCCGCCGCGTTCGCAGCTCCTTCCCGGAACAGGGAGTAACAAGTTACAGTTCTTATACTCTGCAGAGGTGCGTCACTTTACCCATGAGAGATCTTTGCTTTGTTGCACATCCGAATTGCAGGTTCATTCACACTTCCTTGGTGTGAGGCCCAGACTAAGATCCAAGCCAATCACTGCCTTCTCCGCGACCCCGCATGTCTCCTTGGTGTACGCCAGCCCACCTATTGAATTACGGCAATTGGCAGTACTGATTGTTCATATGCCGGAACTATCGTGGGACGTTGAGGGCTCCCATCCATATGCTGGATATCCTCTAAGAATTACCATATAATATGCATGCTACGAGTGATAACAGCCACGACCCGCACATCCGGCTCCATGCGAGAGGGAAAAGATACAGCTGACTTCTCCGTCCCATTCCAAATCTCATGGTCAACGCGTGATATACGGCGCAAGAATCACTGGCGACATTGGTTGTTAAGTCCTAGGTAATATGTTCCTTTACCACCGGAACTCTTATAGTAGGTTATTACCTCATGGTAAATAACCTATAGTCACATTATTATGATAATAGTGTTTTCTGTCCTTTTTCAAATGCAGGTGATTGAAACATTGTATTTTTAAAATACTTTACAGAAAATAATAAAGGACATGAGCAAGTGTGAACTTGCCTTTTGTGATTGCAAGATTATGCAGTCACGGTCTTTAGGACAATATAGAATCCAATAGCTGAAATCTGCATCATTGGTCCGGTAAGGACTAATGTTTAAAGAAGCAAGATGCTTTTATGCATAAGTAATGTAATGCAAGTTGATAAATGCGAATCCCGAGGATAACATTGATCTAGGGTTTGAAGATTGGAAATGGTTCCTGTTAGAATGTGTTGCCCTTTTTAGATTAAGTTTCACAGTTGTGCTTCTTATTAAGGCTTGTGACTATGTGTGAAACAATATATACACATAATGGCATACAACAATAAGATATACTAATGAGATGTGCTACTCAAGGACTGCTTATATGAGAATTATCTTATCTTCAAGTTTTACCTTGCAAGTGATGACATTTATAAGGAACTGAAGTGTTAACAATCCTTGGTAAATAAGTAAAGCTTAATGTAATGTGATTATTATTAATTGTCGTTTGATGTTTGAAGTGGCAAAAAGAATACAATTTGAAGAAAAGATTTATTTTCTAAAGTCTAAGCAATCTTTGTGGTTAATCGAATGTGGTCGATGTTGTTTGTGTTTGTTTGAATAGTTTGGATTTGAGATGCTTTAAAATTTAATTATAACAGACCAAAGTTAACTATAAAACACATAACAAAGTTTATCATTATATTGAAAGTCTTGTAGACTAAAGTTAACTTTAAAGTCATAGATGTACTTTAGGTCTAATGCTTGTTATACTTAGAGAAAATTCCTTATTTGACATCGTCTTAAAATCAGGTTCCCTATTTGACAATAGACAAAATTTTCTTCCCTATTTGACATCTAGTTTTAATTTATTTCCTTATGTGACACTGCCATTAGTGTTTCTACACTATACTGTCCAAAAAAATTCAGGCGGACCAAATTAGCCTCCGCTAGTCGTTAGCTATCGAACCAAAAGAAACTAATCCCGAACCCTGAACCCTTAAGGCTGCAACGTGAGCTGAGAGGGCATGGACAAAGGGTGGCTTCGGGTGGTAGTCCACTCACAGCTGCCGGTGTGGAAACAAGCACGGAGGCGCAAGGCGACCCACAGGCACGGCGGCCAAGGAACATGCGACGAGAGGGAACGGTGCACGGCTGCAGCAGCGCGAGCATGTATACTACCCCTCATCGTGTATCCTCTTCACCGACCGGCTGATCGAGTCCATCTCATAGTTTAGGATCTACGTTCCCTTCAGTTGCACCAGCGCACGTCGCGCCGCACGGTCAGAGAAGGGCCCAGCCACGCCGGCGTTGTGTCATCATGGGGAACGCCGCCAGCACATGCACGTCAACTCATGCGCCGAGAGGCGAGAGGAGGTGGCTGTAGTAGGTGAACGACGCCCTGGCTATCTCGTCGTAGTAGGCATAGAGGCTGTGCACGCGGACATGAGCGCGGCAGCGTGGCTCGGTCTGGCTTGGGGAGGTGCTCGGCGAAGAGGCGCTTGGACGCCGTGCATTCGCAGCTCCACTTCGGGTTGCTCGTTTCGGCGTCGTGCGCAAGTCCAGGATCGACGACGACGTGGACGACATGTCCGGAGCGTGGTCATCTTGGGGACTTGGGGTCGTGATGACAAGCTCCTACATGTCACAAAATCAACAAGAAACGAAAAACAATTACGTAGCATAGATCGATCGAACCAAATGGTCAAATAGAAACATGCGACTACACGCCCGATCTAGGAAGCTCTCTCTGCCATGGGCCCACTACACGAGTGAAAACGCTACTATTGCATGAAATTGCCTATCAGAGTGCATGTAGGGGTAGGCAAAAAAATGTCTAATAGCTGGACAGTTTGTACAGATTTTAGTCACATTATGCAACAGGGGTAAAAAGGTCTTTACATGTCTCTCTTTAACACTGTTAGCAAACAAAATGCACTAGAGTGTCATATAGGGAAAGAAATTTTGAGCAGGTGTCAAATAGGGAAGACATTTTTGTCTAGTGTCAAATAGGGAACCTTATTTTAAGACAGTGTTAAATAAGGAATTTTCTCTTATACTTATACCTGGTTCACTTTATAATGTTTCTTTAAAGCTACTTAAGAATGGTATTATTTTTAGTTGTTAGTGGTTTCTTTACATTATAATTGTATAAAGGGATTTATCTCCCTGTAAGGGTGTGGTTAATGTTTATGAATAAGTAAACAATATTACTTATTACTTATGAACTCACTTATAGTGTTTTGATTTGTTTATAAACTTGTGGTTAATATAAAGAATGGGTTTTATCTTATTACAATTATTCTTGGAGTTTTTAGATTGGATAAGGATCCTTTTATAAAATAATCTATATTAATGGTTGAGAGATAATTTAATAAAATTGTATTTAAAGTGTGTTAATTCATTTTGAATGCACACTACCAATATTTAAGACTAATACTATTTATTAGACTCAATTAACTAATTTTTAGAATTATTAACAAATTTTATTTACCTTTATATGAATTATTAATTAAGGAAATAGGTTTAAATTCAAGTTATAAAAGTGTTTAACTTTTTATTTAACTCAAAAGTGGGATATTATATTTTTAACTTATAGGTATTATTTTTGTGATCTTTTTGGTATATTACATTTATTTTTGTGATTTATAAGTAATAAGATATGATTTTTATAAGATTTATTAATTTATAAATACTAAATATTTTATTAAGGGAAATAATAATGCATGATTATAGTTTTAAATTATAGTTCTTATTTTTCTAAGATTTTTGGTGTTTTATTTATATTTTTAACATTTACCATTATTAAAATATGAATTATCAAAGTTTTATTACTTATAAAACATTTATTAAATAATATTTATTTAAATAATCATCATAATAATATTTGATAATGCTTTTAAGTTATAGATTTTATTTTTCTGAAAATTTTCATATATTAAACATATTTTTATGAATTACAAAACAAAAGTTATAGATTTTATAAGATTGAATCATTTTATGAATTTTTTTAATTAAATAACTAAATGTGTTTATTAGGTAATGCTGACATCAGCATGAAATGAAGGGTTTTTCTCACCAGAGCCTATCCTACCCCAGTCACTGACTTGTGGGACCTATGCCATGTCATATGTAAGGTTTTTATTTATTACAGAAAATATTAACACAATTTCTAAATTAGAATTATGACATCAGCGTGATGTCATGCTGACATCATCCGTGGATGATCCTCGGATCATGATTCGATCTTCGGATTGAGAGCACGCGAGCACATGGGGCTGGTTGTGTTCGATTCAGTGCTCCACGTTGAGCCTCACAGTGGTTGCGCCGCTCAGAAATGGTCACCGAAGTTGTTCCGGCGACGACCTACTACGGTGGCCGACGATGGTGCACGGCGTGATGATGATTTACAGCGAGATAAAGTGATTGGAGGGTACTGGAAGATCCAGGAGCTCACCCTGATGACAATGGAGAGATCGAGAAGGCGTGGGGAGGCGTCACGATAGCGAATCGACGAAAATGGCCATGACGGACGACGGAGGACGACCCTCGATTCGGCATGATTTACGGTGCGCCAGCTCCCATGCTTGGTCCTATGGGAACAAGGGCACGACGGATCTTCCAACGGTGGCTTCGGCGAGTCAAGGGGTGATTAGACATGGCGGGAACAACGTACACCGGCGAGCTGGGGTTTCGGTCAGAGAGGAACTCGAGAGAGAGAGAGGGTTTTAGAGGGGGAAATAGGGATGAGGACTAGCGGGGGAGTCACGGTGGCGATCTTATCTCCACCCCGAGTGTCGGCGGCGATCATCACAGCGCACGGAGGCGACGGACGGCATCGGCTACCTCCACCGAGAAGCTTCCAGTAGACGATGAAGACGACGAAGGTCATTTTGCGGATAACCCCCTGCGACGTTTCAAGGTTCAACCCACAGTCCCCTACTGTCCCACTCGTCATCCAGAGAGAAAGCTATGTCGGGCTGGTTGTTGGGCTGCTACTGGGCTGCGGTTGGGTTGCTGTGGTTGCTCGTGGGAGATGGTTAAGAAAGAGGGGTAATGGGCTGCGACCTGGTTATATTCTTTTTTTTCTTTACGGTTTCCTTTTCTCTTTTCTGTTTTATTTCCATATTTGTGTATTACACATTTGTTTCAAATTCTTTTTTAGATAATTTATTTGTTAAATAGTTGTAACAATAATGAATGGCATTAAAGTCATTTTATGATCTCTTATTAAATAATGTTGTATTTCTTTATTTTGTTTATATAGATCATTCTAATATTTGGTAAGGAGCTTTGTTATTCATTTTCTTTCCATAATAAGCCATGGATTTATTATATGATATTTACTTATTTGTTTATAAAACTTAATTTTAGTTAGCTCATAGTTTAGAGGGAAGAATTTTATATAATGATCCCATATTATTATTTAATGCATGATATCCTAAGGATTTAATATGGTTAATATCATTCTCATAAATTTAGGAAATAGCAATGTATAAGTTTTATTATAGCTAACATAGAAGTTAGGGTTTTAAATTATAATTGCTTACCCTAGGGTTTAGGGTTCTCAATATACTTATATTCTCTTATTGATGTGAATAAAGATTAATGTCTAAACATATTGTCTTTATGTTTGTGATTTTTAATAATATCATCAATTAAAGTAGGATAGTGGGATTATTTTTCTAGGCTGACTCATGAGAAATAATTGATAAAGATAGTTCTTAAGCACCTATGGTAATGATGGTTGAAAATGACAAAGATGTGCTTAAGTGAGTTGATATAGGAAAATATTCCTATTAACCATTGTGGACATAAGATGATAGATCAACCATAGAAAGTGGATATTAGGTTTGGTCTTAGATTTAGGGTTTAGTGTTTAACAAGGATTCCTATATTCCATACTTCATAATTCTAGACTTCTGATTAAGGAATTCCTTTCCTAGATAATCTACTCCTTCCTATCCATCATCATGTGTTAACATCATGAGCTTTACTTCACATGAATATTCTTATCCACCTTTATTCTTTCAAATCCATTTGTAAATCCAATGAGCTTGAGACTGGAGCTTTCATAATCTTCTCATACTCTTCCTTAATCATCCATCACTAAAATTTCTCTAGTAGCTGTATATATATAACTTTACTTCACCTCAAGTATTAGTATTTCCCATGAGGAAACTACTACTTCTATAATACAATGTTACTCTGGCATCATCTTATTCATCCTATCTTGTCTCTACTTGATTCCAGTATCTTATACTCCAACCTCACATTATCTTAATGTGACTTGTAATGACTAATCTAGGATAATATATCTATACTATGGTTCAATCATGTTTTATCCACCAATGTCACTTATACATGGTATAAGCATTCAATATTGGTGAGTAAGGGATGATCATTATAATCAACCTTTAGGTTATCATCCGAACCCCCTCCAGTATTAAGTTGCAAGCAACGGATAACTACTTTAAGCAATGTGTGTAAAGTAAACAATACAATTGTTCCATGAACAAGAGATTGTTGTTTTCTCCCTAGTAGCAACAACACATCTACAACCTTAGAGATTTTTGTCACTTCCCCAGATTACTAGAGGCATGAAGCCACTATCGAGCATAAATACTCCCTCTTGGAGTCACTAGCATCTCCTTGTCCATGATAGCTACTAGAAATGGAGAGCATGCAATATCTCAATCAACACAGACATGACATAATCAACAAGATAGAATCATTAATCCATCTGACATAGTAATCTCAATATCCTTCGGATCCCCGCAAACACAACATGCATGATTACAAATAGATGATCTTGATCATGAACGGAGCTCACAAGATCTAAACATGGTAGCACAAAGGAGGAGAAACAACCATCTAGCTACTATATGGACCCATAGTCCAAGGTGGAACTACTCACGCATCACACCGGAGGCTGTCACGGTGATGAAGAAGGCCTCCGGGATGATCTCTCCCCTCCGGCAGGGTGTCGGGCAGAGCTTCAGATCCCCCCGATCTAGGGACAATGGTGGCGGCGGCTACGGAATGTTTCGTGGAGTGTGATCCGGTACTTAGGGTTTTGGTATCGAGGGGGTTCTTTTAGGCGAAGGGGGAGACCGAGGGGGTGACCGAGGTGGCCGCACCCCCTAGGCGCGGCCTGGCCTGGCCCGCGCGGCCAGAGGGTGTGGGCCCCTTGTGGCCCTCCTCCGTCTCGTCTTCTGGCTCCGTGTTCTCCTCAGTGAAATATTGACTTTGGCTTTCGTCCGATCCAATTCCGAGAATATTTATTTTCTAGATTTTGTGGAACCAAAAATAGTAGAAAATAGGCAACTAGTACTGTGGCATCTTGTTAATAGGTTAGTTCCGGAAAACATATAAAAATACCTCAAAGTGTAGACAAAGCAAAGAAAAGTGGATACTAAACAAGCATGTAACATAAAAAATTATAGATACTTTTACGACTATCAAGCATCCCCAAGCTTAAATCCTGCTCGTCCTCCAGTAGGTAAGTGATAAAAAGAATAATTTTTGAGGAGACATGCACCATCACAATCATGATCAAACTATTTGCAAGCATTGAAAGCTGGGATCAAAGTACTCTAAACATGAGCATGGAAGATGTAGTTCTAACAATAAGACATAGTAACTATGTTGCAACATGAATGATACAAACAATGATCATGAATAACAATGCATTGAAAGACGTTTGTTTGCTCTACATATAGAAAACATAGCATAGTGGCATGCAGCTTGTCCCTCATGGAGTAACAAAACATAAATGCATAGGACACCTTCAAAGTTCATAAGCATGACTAGAAACAAATAGTTCAAGAATAAGCAATATCAACATTATGAATCAATCAATAAGTTTTGGGACAATGCACATAGAACAAAGAATGACAACTATGCTCTCCTAGTTGGTGCATAAATATAGAAGGTGGAGACTCAACATAAAAGTGGAAAGAAAGGCCCTTGAAAGGGAAGCGGGGATTTCAAGTTTTATAAAGAGGTTCCAAAAATTATGGTACTTGCTAGCTTTCATCTCTCATTGCCCCTATAATAAACATATTGAAGTGATTAAGGTTAAAGTGCACAAAATATGGAGTATATGCTTGACAAAGTATAAGTTGGCAATCTCATGTCCCTTGAGTACGAGGGCCGCTCCTCATGCTACTCAATTTTAGTTACTTGTAAGTTCTTGTCATAGTAAGTACATGTGTATCATAGAGAACCGCCAACGGGGTACCCCTTGCCCAATGATACAGGAGCTATCCCATATCAAAATTACAAGGCAAACAGAAAATGAGCATCTCAGCAATCTTCTTATTTACCATGGGAAAATGCTATTTTTTCTCTTCTTCCCTCTTTTCTATATCACTCTCTTTTTTATAAGAAGAAAGCTTCATAGATTGCTCACTATCGTTATGCTGCAGGTTTCCACCATGATTAGGCAAGGCTTAGGCTAGTATCCTAGGCGTTTCTCTAACACATATACATAACTCCATGGACTTACAAGCTCCCCTTTTATTTCACACCGACGACATCCATAAAAAAAAGAGCATGATATCAAATGGGTAGATATTTATAGGTGTTGAAAGCGTTCCCCGTGACAACACGGTTCTGCTAATTCCCAGCGTATAAGTGCAAGCATATACAACATAGATGACACAATGGTTCAAGTTTATTAGGGGCAAGAAAAATAAAGTGTGCCATCAAGTTTGTGAGAGCTTTAATCACTAATTTTTCACATAATAAAGTGAATTTTTAATTGGAAGTTCGATAAATCAAGAATTTACTTGAATGTAAAACACCATGCATAGGAATTTATAGTGGACACATTGGAATAACTTGGTTTCTTTGGAGTTGGATGCATGAGTAGAGCTTACTCAATACAAGTGGAGGCTAGAAAAAGACTGGGAGCGAGCAACTAAGAGAGCAATAATGGCCATAATCATGCAGAGCGACAAAACATTACTAATCAAAGCATAAAGTGGTACCACAAGTAAAAAACTAAATGATCATAGAGGCTAAGGTGGTTGGTTCATAGTCATAACATGGTGTGAGCATGTGCCAAGTCAACCAAAATGAAGCATCAAAGGAGAATACCACAATACTATGATTTTGTATGCTAAAACAACGCATGATTCTTTCAAGGCACATTAATCAATCCTAATTGTTTCGAAAAAGTCATGCCCCGGCAATAATCACTAAGCATAAGGTCAAAACAACATCAAGCATGACATGATAAATTCTAAGTCACAGTCAAAGCAAGCTCCTTCTTGTACTACTAAAGCAAGGACTTCCTACTCCTTTCCAACACCAATCAACTTATTTGAAACAACACAGCGAGAGCGGGGGTCCAACTACTTTATTCAAGCAAACTAAGCAAACAAAAACTAAAAATGAAACTAAGACGCTCCAAGAACAACACAATAGTGCATGAAACAATAAAAACGAAGTGTCTAGATAGACCCGAGATTTTTATTAATGAAGAAGGGGATGCCTTGGACGCTTGTACCTCTTGAATATTTCTTGGGGTGACATGGGGTGGCATCCCCAAGCTTGAGCTTTTGTCAATTCTTCATCTCATTACATCATTCTTTCCGTACACCTGAAAATTTTCCTTCATACAAAACTTTACACAATCTTCATTCGTAACATTTGTAAGACCCCACCTTTATAAAGGTAAAGGTCCCTGTGATTGCAATGCTAGTCCCTGGATCAATTGCTAGCATCCACAGTTTAAGATGAAGTACACAGAAACAAAGGTCATTATTACATCGTCATTCCAGAGATAACATAGTCTTTTACAACTCCATAGACATAGGCTAGTACAAGAGTTTAACTTAACAATATAAATAAAAGTCTTCATCTTCATGTGCCACAGGCAAGCATGTTGAGTGTAGACTCATAACCCTGATCCTCATCAGAGTAACCTACAACATCACAAGTTACAGCCATAGTGGGTCAATACATTGTAATAGTATTAGCAAGTGATACCTTAGTAAAATAATAGTATCTAGCTTCTACATGAATTTGGCTAAGTGTAGCTTAGGCTTGCTTTGCTCAAAATAGGTTTTACCTATCAATTGAAAACACTAAGTTTTTGTTTGGCAAAAACTCCCAAGGAACCACCAATAGACATTGGGGAACCTTAACCCTTGTTCAACAACAAGTTTTTAACTTAGAAATTGGGATGAGGAGATTCTTGATAGCTTCCATGTCTTGATGCTCAAATTGTCCATTGCCGGGGACACGGCTAAGTACTTAGATTCTTCCTTCTGCAGAGGTGGTGCACTTTCCCCACAAGACTCGACATGCATCGAGACATGACCTTTCAGAAGCCTTCCCTTAGACCAAAATGGACGCGTTCCAAACCTATCACCCCCTACCACCAATTGTCCATTTGGCTAAGTTATTGCAACCTATATGATCCAGGCAGAGCCCATAATGCCATGTGGCTGCACTAGAAGCTTCTTAACATATGGCATCTCAAATCCCTTTGTTCCTGGGTGGCATTCCACAAGTGAGATACATAGGGTAGACCATTGAAAAATGGGCCCCGGTAACCACTCAACAAAAATCCAACCAAGAAATTACCATTCCACCCAGGTGTTTCATTCACTTAGTTGTTTTATTAAGCAAAAACATAAGTCAAAGACTTAGCAATATTTTTCCATAGCATGTATATAATACCCCTTGGTTGCTACTAGCTAGGATAAGCATGGAAATAGCAAGTATCTTAACTCAGAGAAAATTCTAACAATTCTACAACTACTAGGATTTCCCAAGCATAGCATATAGATACTTAGCAAAAATTATCATGCAAGCCCTATACAAAATATCACTAATGCATAGTCAAAATATTGGGACAATAATTATGAAGCACCACTTTCCTTGGTAGTTGGGGGAGTAACAACAATCCTCATAGTCACAATCACCACTAGCACCAAAATCTACACATAAAATGATAGCACCAAATTCATATTTCAAATAATCAAACAAAAATATATGAATGCATGCAAATGCCATGTGATGATTTTTCTAACCCAACCAAGACAAGTAAAACAGTACTGATCAATAAAATAAACATTTATACACCAAATAAACTTTATTTGGCCTTTAAAACATTTTCCAATTAATTTTTATACACAAAATAGGCCTACAAATGTCTCTGTATAAAATTATATTTTAACAGAAAAAATACAGAACAAAAGTTATTGAATTTTTTGTGATTCCAATGGTATATTATTTGAAGGCATTTATTTTTGTGATTCCAATGGTATATTATTTGAATTTTTTTGGATAAACAGAACAAAAGTTATTGAATTTAGAAGTTTGAATAACTAATAGATTCAAAAACAGATTTAAATCAAAATCCCAGACATGTGGGCATGTCTGATTGGCTCGTACCGGTTCTTCCTAATCGATCAACGAGAGCCCCACGATCTAAATGAAATCGTACGGGCCAGATCTACTCGTACCCCTTCGTTAAGTGATCTAATCCTACGCGCTAGATCTAAATCCAACGGCTGCTGAGCACGCGACCATGGATGGGCGGTGCTAGCGATGGCGGCGCGGCGGCGACGCACTGCCAGTGGGGTTCTGGCAGCTACGGAGGGGGCTGGGGTTGGCAGAGGCGCTTACCAGACTCGCGAGGTCACGCTGATGCTCAACGTCTCGCTGGTGTGGACAGGGGCGTGCTGTGTTGGCCGGAGGAGCTCGTCGAAGTTGCGGGCGGCGTCGGGTTCTTGCAGACGATGACGTTGTCGATGTTCTGGATCACCTTAGCACGAATCAAGGGTATCAGGAGGTGCGCAAGGTCGCGACGAGCACGACAGGGTCAAAGAGAAAACAAGGGGCGCTCGGAGGTTACCGTGATTGCTCGACAGAGTTGAGCGGCGGCTCTGTCGTTTGCGGGAGTGGACGGGGACGGCGACCTGGGTCACGAGCAGGAAAAAAATGGCATCAGAAGGTGCACAAGGACATGCTGGTCACGCTCGTTTGAAGCAGAGGCAAAGGGGCGGTCAAGACTCACCGTAATCGATCGCGGAGGTCGTCGGACAGCGGCGGTGTGGTGCGAAATACTGGCAGCCTGGTGGCGGAGCAAGTGTGCAGAGTGGGGGAAATGACCGCGGTGTCGAGGTGATTAAGTAGCTAGGAGGGGCGGGAGAATTACACGGTGCATCAATGCTAATTATGCGAGAAATCAAAGGCGACATTTATGGAGGAAACGGCGGTGGCGACGGAGTCTGCGCGCGCGGGGGTGGGGAAGAAGAAGCTGACCTGGTTTGGGCCCAGTGGCAGCGTCAGCGGGGCAGAGTGGGTGCGGGTGAGAGAGAGAGAGAGAGAGAGAGAGAGAGAGAGAAGAGGGAGTCTCGGGTGGGCTGGTTGTTGGGCTGGTTCTGTTGTTAAAGGCTGGCGCAGGCCTTTTTCTTTTTCTTTATTCCTTTTCTACTTCTGTTTTGATTTTCTAAAATCCTTTTCAAATGTTTTTCAAATGAGTTTGAATTCAAATCTCTTTTGGATTTTTGTAGTGAAAACTTTGTACACACATGGGTGTAAAACCTTACTGTTTAGTCCAAGGCACCTTGACATAATGGAAAATAAAATAAATCCATGCTTTAATATGATTATAGATAATAGGCATAAAGTGGTTTTATGTTTGAAATTTGGTTTTTAGAATTTTTGTGCAAGCCTTGCATTCATATTTGAAATATTTCTGATCATAACCAAGTATTCTCATAGTTTGAGAGTAGAATAGAACCATTGCCTTTCTAGCATAAAATTATAGGCATATAAATGGTTTCTCATTTTGCAATCTTGTTTGAAAATAACAAAACGCTTATGAATGCATGCATGATATGCAAACTTTTTCAAATTATGATTTTTGGGATGTTACAACATTAGTGCATTCAAAAGATAATAAACCTTTGGGTTTACTTTTAAAACAGCAAAACTTTCATTAAAAACACAATCTACTGTAGCAATTCCCTCAAAAATCTCAATTTACCAAAGAGAACCCAAATGGAAATCAATAAAGAGGCAAATGCAAATAATGGCAGAAATCTGTCAAAACATACCAGCAGGTAAAAACCGATTTTTTAGAAGACCTTCTGTTGCTCAAATCAAAAAGTGTTGAACTAACTAAAGTTAGCTAACAACCTGGGGGATTTATTCAGAAAATTATAGCTCAATAAGACTTATAGAGATTTTTCACGAATGTTTACAATTAAGCATAAAAATCTGTTTCGGGACAGCAACTCCCCAAATCTTACTTCCCTCGCATTAGAGGTTATTCTTGGCACAAAAATCAAAAAAAAGGATAAGGAGAGGTTATTACAGAATTAATAACTTCCAAGACTCAAGAAAACTATTGGGTTATCTCCCAAGAAGTACTTTTCTTTAACGCCTTTAAGTTAGGCACAAGAAGCAAGAATGAAGTATTTTCAAATGAAGAAGCATTAACATCAAACTTTGCTTTAAAAGGAGGAGCAAAAGGTAACCTCTATCCTCATAGGGAAGTGTTAAATACCTTTCTTGAATGAAAATTGATATTTAATGGTGCCTTCTTTCATATCAATGATGGCACCAACAGTTCTAACAAAAGGTCTTCCCAAAGTAATAGGACAAGAAGCATTGCATTCAACATCCAAAACATAGATATCCACAGGGACATAGGCATTGCTAACCATAATAAGAACATTATTAACACTCCCCATAAGTTTCTTCTTAGCATTATCATTAAGTGCGACATCTAAATAGAAATCTTCCAAAGGTGGCAAATCAAGCATTTGATAAATCTTTCTAGGCATGATAGAGATGTAGGGTTCGCAGCATAGAAAACAAAAAAATTCATATTATGGGAACAACTATGTACCAAGATCTATCTACTAGATACAAGCAACGAGTGGATATACATCCATAGAATACATACCCTCGAAGACCGAATAGCGTTAACGAGGTTGTACTCGTGGACGATGTAGACAAACGCTTGTCGCTATCAAGATCGTGATGAAGTCCATCTGGTCCAGCTGGTCCAGCACCATCAAGTCCAGCACCGCAAAGCAGTGGTGCATCCGTGATCGCACACACATCCGGATACCCCGACAACCTCCGCGCCCTTTCTCCAGCGAAGCAGCGGAAGAAACAAATGCTTCCAAAAAAGGCACCGAGGACATGTATCTCGCTGATCCGAGACCATGGGGAAATTTTAAAGGAGGGAGAGAGATCCTTTGCGAGGAGGTGTGCTTTGAGAGGAGGAGAGGGAGGCCTTTTATAGGGAGAGGGGGGAACCCAAGGGGCATGGCGCCAAGCCATGGTGGTTGCCCCCACCTCTTCCACATTCATGTGGGTGGAGCTCCCACTCAAAATAAAAAGCCTCCATTCACATAAACATGCCTCCACTCAAAAATCCACTCACATGCATTAAATTTCCACCAAATTTAATACAAACTCTCACTTAAATAAAACTCTTTTATTTATTTATTCAGAATTTTGTTAATTACTCTAATTAACAAACATTCACATAAAACCCCTTATAAAATTTCAATTTCACATGTAGAACCAGTTTCAACAATTTCAACCGAAACGATTCCGGTGTCTAGTGAAATAAATTCCTGCGCTTTCTTTTTCTTTCTCTGGCATATCATTTGCTCCAATGGTTTCGGTATCTGTTGCCTGCCAAAACCCACCGGCGAGCAACGACGAGCAACACGAAGAGCCGGGAGGCTCCCAGAACTGCTGGTGGGCCCTGGTCCCTCGGGCAACGGCCCGCAAAAACTCCGGCACACGTCCTGGCTTGGTTCGAGGGCGTGCCACCTGACCTATACCTGGTCAGGAAGGTGAAGGATTGCTTCGATTGGTTTCCTGCATGGTAAACAAGTATACGTAAAATTCGAGCCGTGACCGGCTCCCAGGTTTCCCTGTGAATCGGCTCCTAGAGCCGATTATCCCATGGTTCTGCATTAGATCTACGATAACATGGGGTTTTGCTTCATCAATACAATTTAAATCGATCTACAACAGTTTAACGTTTTCACCACATAATTGGAACATCCTACACGTAGTTGAGCCTGGTAGATACAAAAGATGATAGAAGACTAACCCTAGAGAAGGCCTAAAAACCAACATAAAGTCAATTCCCGGAACAACTCCCCTCGGATTGGCAAACCATATCTTACATATTACTGGATCGTTCAACCCGTTTGCAAGGCCTGATCATGTAGATATCAAACTAAACCTTGGAGAACAAGGCACAACTATAACAGATCAAATCGACTTAAATAAAGATCAAGCAAGATGCCACCCTTACACCCGGGAAAAGGTGCAAAGGCGGCGAGATAACTAGAGGCAGCATAACTAAACGATCATAGAAAAAGGTACCGATGCTAGCCTAAACAAATCTTTGATAATAGTATTACTCGCCATCAACAAGGCTTCAGTACGAGTAATACCAAATAACGCATAAGTAGATACTGCCTAGATCGCAAGGCAGCATGGCACTTACCCGAGAAAAACCCTAGAAACAAGGGGTGGCGATGCGCCGAGATTGTGTTTGTTGTGAACGTGATTGTCCTCCTTTTCTCAATAACCTTAGGTACATATTTATAGTCCGGAGACTTTCTATCTTTGGAATAACTCTAACAACTCTATCTCCTACCTAAACCGAAACGTAACCTATTACAATATAAGATACACGGGCAATTTAGCCCAAATCAACGCACGAGGCCGATTCAACAACACGTTGCATATACATATCTTCTAAGATAATCTTGATTACGGCCCATCTCCTCCTTTGGCCAAAATATGGCGATAACACATGCCCCCCTGGTTTTGGCAATGATAATTCCAAAACCACTCTGTTGATGTTTTTTCTTCCCCTTCTCCCTTTTTTTTACATCGGGTTACTCGTTGCGGAGCAGAATCGTCACGCCACCCCCTCATCATGATGCCCTGTCTTCTCAACTCCTTCGCAGTGCATGATCTGACGATTTCGGCAGCACATTCTGGGAAACCGCTACGCCATTGAACAGCCTCCCACTATTCCCCTTATTTAAATTCATCTAAGAAGTTTGCAGTCCCCATCTTCCTCCAGCAGCCAAAAAACCCTTCTTCCTCTGCCGAAAAAACCCTCTTCCTCCGTCATGGCCTCCTCTTCTTCCGCCCATTCCTCCCAGTCTTCTAACACCATCAGCGACCGGGAGCCGACGCCGAAGCACCCGCCCACGGCGGCGTACGAGACTCTCGCCCCACAATGGTGGGACGAGAGGGATTGGGATTTCGCCGCTTGGTCGGAGGACGACGCGTCCCTGACTGACGGCGAGGAGGGCCTGCAGTTCGTCGTCGACGGGGAACTGGAGGCGAAGAGCAGCGACGACGCCTGGTCCTGGGACGGCGTCGAATCCTCCGACGAGGAGGAGGAGTCGGAGGAGGACACCTCCTCCGATGAGTATCCACCGGTGAAGCGCTTCCGCGCCGGGTCCAGCGAGGACACCGAAGACGACGACGAGGACGAGGAGGCCCCCGCTGGCATCTTCAGCAGCAGCAGCGAAGACGACGCCGGCAGCAGCGCTGATGACAGCGAACAAGACGACGGCGAAGACAGCGGCAACGACCTCGGCCTCTAGATTAGGGACTAGCAGTAGTAGTAGTAGTAGATTTCCTTTTGTAAGCAATTAGCTCCCCTGTAAATAATCGTCTTTTGAATGAACGAAGTTTGCTTTTCCAACTCGAAGATTGCTTTTCCGACCCAATTTCGCCGATAGTCAAAATAGGTCGATGCTCCAGAAGCCGATAGTACTGTATCGGCTTTCACCACACTGCGCTCATACAGTCAAACAAGTCAAATCTCAAAGAGCCGATGGTAAAGCACCGACTTTCAAAAAACGTTGACAAGGTCAATTTTGGTCGCGTACTTAAACAAATGTGAGCGGCCACTTTCCAGTTTCAAACGGTAACCTGCGACCCTCTTCAAAAAGGGGCGACCCAGATCTCCAATTGCCCACCGACCAGATCGAGCTGACAGTCGACAAGAACCCTCGATCCCCAACTGCATAGATCCATCTCCTCCGGCAAACTAGATGGCGGAATCGTCCAACACCAACCCAGAGGTCTCCGGTCTGAAGGTACGCCTATTCCTCGCAGTCTGAACGCGATGCTAGAATTAATGGCGAACACCTGAATTAATGCCTTATTCCACCATTAAATTTTCTAGGTTTCAGACATTCTGCTGTCGCATCCTTCTCTCCCAAATTCTCTCTGTCTTGGCCCTCGTACAGAATCTAGTCCTGCCCATCTAATCTCTTGCGAAGCAAACAGAATCCCCTTCGTAAGCCAAGACCTAGATTTAAACTCTTGGGCCGACTGCTTGCGAGCCTGGCCTAATCCTCCTGAACATTGGGTCTCCTGGTTCAGCAGGGTAGCTAGAGCTTACCAATCCCAATGGGAAACCACGGGAATAGCCGATGCCTTGCATTTGTCATTGTCCCCTCTTGAGAAACATGAGAATCTTCTAAAAACCATCGGCTACTTCTGGTCTGACGCTCTGAACTGCTTCATGTTCGGTCATGGCCCTATGTCACCAACTCTATTAGACGTGGTGATGATTACTGGTCTAGATGTTACATCACCCAGCCCCTCTGCTTTTAAACTGACCAAAGTCCCCTACAAACTGTCTTCTAAAACAGACTGCACGAACTGGGGTGCCTACCTCCAACGCCATATGAAAACAAAGGGCCCTGTCACAGAGAAAGAACACACAGCCTTTCTCAACTTCTGGCTAGAACATTTCATATTCTGTGGCCCTTCCCTTGCTCCAACCAAGAATTATCTCTCCTTAGCCCACGAACTGGCCAAAGGCACTCAACTTGGCATCGGCAAACTGTTCCTTGGAGAGGTCTATCGATATCTCCAGTTGATGTCTGTCAAGCTGTTCTCCGGCATAGCAGTCAAAACAGGTGGTCCTTGGTGGTTCATTCAGCTATGGGCTCAGCTGTATTTTCAAAACCATGTCCCAAACTTCCCCCTTTTGGCGAGTTGCACCTTTCCAGATGTAAAAGGGAAGCAGATCCGATGCACCAGCTATGGCCAAGCTTTGTATAGGCTGCCAGGTAGTAAACTGACCCCTCGGGAGGCATCTAAATGGTTCAGCATCTTCTTCCAAGGCCTGGACAATCCTATCTTTTTTCCTTACATGGAAGAATCGGAACATTTCGAAAATCCAATCTCCTTCAGGCTAGACAATTTTGCCGATGACACCAGCACTCGGCAACTCTTTTCCACTGTGATCCGTCCCTGTTTCCTTCCAGTTGGCATGAGTACATCCAACAGAATCATCAAGCCTGGGTATGAATTCTACCAGCCGGTCGTAGTGGCTCGGCAATTTGGCCTTGGACAAGTACCTCCCCATTTCTTTCTCCATCATCTTACAGAGAGCAGAGCCGACCTGCCTGATCCTCTCACCAGCCAAAGGTGTTATTCCTTCTTTGACGCTCTGACCATCCCAATTCCTAACGACCTCACCTTTGCCTCATCAACCGATGGCTTTGAAGACTGGTGGTCGATGTGGAAGACTCACGCCTTCAGGAGAGCTCTGGGACCGTTGTTGAAACAGCTCGATGCTGACTATGACATCCCCATGGAACAGGTACCACTACTTGTAAATTTTCTTGATGCATCTCACAAATGACTCTTCTACTAACCCACTCTTTTTCTTTGCAGCAATAAGATGGCCCTGAACCTACGCACGGTGATGGCTCCCCCTTCGAGTTCTTTCCGCCAGCTCCTGTGGTTCTTTTCTGCAAAAACTCGCCACCTTTGAAAAAGGTCATGATGCAGAACCAGCCGATAACACCACAATCGACTTCCAAGAACCAAACAACTCCTAAGTCAGCTGCCCCTCGAGTTCCAACTAAAACAAGAACGATGGTGAGGAAGGTAGCTGCCAGGAAGACCTTGAGGCGCCGGAGCCCTTCTCCAGAAAGCTCGCATGTAGGCTGATCCAAACCTTGGTCGATCCTTCTCATTCTTCCATTCTTGCAGACATGCTCGTGCTTACTGGTTCTCCTTTTTTACAGGCTTCCGTCAAAGACACCTCCAGCGAGGACACTCAGACCAATCGAGGAGAACTGGGCCCAACAGATTCTGAGAGGACCATCACACCGAGCCAGCCAGATTCACCACCATCGGCTTCCAGGAAAAGGTCGGTTCCTGAACCTACTACCCCCCGAGCACCAGTCGAGGCGGGGCCAGCTGTGGGTCCCAAGAGAGCTCGCAAAGGACTACAAACTTCTTCGTCGATCCAGGAGGTTTCGAAAATCATCGCCCTTCATCTCCTGAATCACTCACTTCTTTTTATCTGCCGATTCATCATCATTTACATCGGCTAAACACCTTCCATGCAGACGACTGATGCTTCTAGTGGGAAAGCCGGGGCAGTGCCGATGCCTTTAGCCAAGCCGGATCTAGCAATCCCCGAAGGTGCAGATGAAACGGCTACCACTTTGGCAAAGCCCCCAGCAACCACACACAAGCCGATTGCCTCGTCATCTGCTATCCCCTCGGTCTTAGGAGAGGTATGTTAGCTTCTTTCGGCTTATTCTTCCCTGTTGGACGCATACTGACGCTTTTTCGGGCTGCCAGGGTTGTGATATTTCAGGCTTGTTGACGTTCGACCCTGAATCCATCGAACCAACTCCCTCTGCCGCCAACGATGAACCACAAGCCAGGGCTGTTCTACCTCAATTCCAACGTCTTAAAGCCTTGCTGTCCTCCCCAATCGAGAAGTTGATCGAGGGTTCTGAGGAGGTGAAGAGCGTTCTTGCCGAAATCAAGGACCAACTCCCAGTAGCATTGCAGGTGAAGCTTTGGCCAGTTGTAACTCTGTCTTTCTACGGGTCAAGGGTGAAGCTAGCTCGTGAAAGGATCAATCTGCGCCGCGCCCAACTTCCGCTGAAGGCCAATATTGCAGACAGATGTCAGCAGCTCAACGAGCAAAAGGCGTCTCTGGATGCCAAAACTGACACCTCTGTCAGTACCGCCGAGCTCGCATCCTTAAAAAGGGAGCTGGAAGATCTTGAAGAGAAGGTCCGGGCGACTAAACAGCTCATTCGCGACAAGGAAGAATCCATCGCCCGATCCCAAGACGAAGCAGAAAGCCTCAAAGCTCAACTGAAGACCGATCTGGCAGAAATACGTGCCCTGAACAAGCAGCTAGTGACGGGCAAGGACGAAGATGACGAAGCCGAGATCGCCGAGGTGGACCGTGTCCGTGCTGACGCCCTCCACGCCTTCGAGGCATTTCTTCAGTAGCTCGTTTATGTAAACTGGCATCTGCTTGTAACAGTTTGAACCTCTAGAGTCGATGACTGCGCATCGGCTATATATTTTGTTTATTGGCCGATTTCATGTATCGGCCCCCATATCTCACTGTCCATCATCCCACATGCTTTGGGAATTTTTTTTTTATTGGCCGATTTCAAGTATCGGCCCCCATATCTCACTGTCCATCATCCCACATGCTTGGGAAATATTTCTTGAGATGCTGACCGTTAACAGCCACTGGGAATTTCACACCATCCAGCTCCTCCAGCATGTACGCGTTCCCCCTTAAAACCTGATCAACCCTGTATGGCCCGTGCCAATTTGGAGACCATTTACCGTATGCTGCATCCTTGGTTCCTAACGGCAATACAGCTTCCCATACGAAATCGCCAACGTGGAACTCCTTTGGTCTCACTTTCTTATTATATGCACGAGCTACCTTGGCCTTGTTTTCTTTAATTTTATCAAGCGACCACAGCCTAAGCTCAGTCAAATCCTCAACACTGTCACTCATCAGGGCTGCATATTCTTCAGTTGTTAGATCGTTCTGAAAAGTGACACGTCTCGATCCAGCCGTAATTTCCCAGGGCAATACGGCTTCTTGTCCATAGACTAGATGGTATGGCGAGGTTTTTATCGCTCCATGACATGACATGCGGTAAGCCCATAAAGCCTCTGACAAAACCTCATGCCAACGCCTAGGGTGCTCGTCGACCTTCCTCTTGATCAACTTGATAAGGCTCTGGTTGGACGCTTCAGCTTGCCCATTTGCTTGAGCATAGTATGGAGACGATCGAATCGGCTTAATCCCTGTGTCCTCACAGAACTTTCTAAACTCGTGAGAAATAAAGACCGAACCTCCATCGGTCGTGATAGTCTGGGGGATCCCGAATCAATGAATGACATGTTCTTTCACAAAATCGACAACGTCCTTCGAGCTCACTGACTTCATAGGGACGGCTTCCACCCATTTAGTGAAATAATCAGTAATGGCCAAAATCCACATGTGGCCTTTGCTTGATGGAGGATTGATCTTGCCAATCATATCCATGCCCCAACCTCGGAATGGCCAAGGTTTGATGATGGGGTTCATTGCTGACGCGGGTACCATCTGAATTTTCCCAAATTTCTGACATGCTTGACATCCTTTGTAGTACTTGAAACAGTCCTCAAGCATGGTGGGCCAATAAAACCCTGATCGCCTGATCAACCATTTCATCTTGTGAGCCGATTGGTGAGTTCCACAGGCGCCTTCGTGTACCTCGTGTAGGAGCCAATTGGCCTCGGCTGTCCCCAGACATTTGAGCAATAACCCCTCTAGAGTCCTGTAAAACATGTCGTCCCCAATGAGCACATACTTCATGGCCTTGTACCTTATCCGTTTAGGTGCCCCCCGAGCCGAATCCTTCAAGTAATTGAAGATATCGGCTCTCCAGTCGTCTGCGTCCAGGAATTGTACCTGAACATCGGCTCCCTCTGCTACGTCCTTGTAGCCTGAAGCCATTTGTGCAAGATCATTCGCCTCGGTATTCTGCGATCGCGGGATCCAGGTGAAGTTTATGTACCGGAGCTGTGCCATCAGCTCACGGCATAGCAGCCATAATGGGAAGAGCGACTCGCTCTCACACTTGTATTCGTCCGTGAGTTGAGAAATCACCAACTTGGAGTCTCCAAAAATTTCCACTGCTTCTGCTCCAGCTTCGATGAGCAACTCCATTCCCTTGCGTATCGCCTCATACTCAGCGACGTTGTTGGTGCGAGGGGCAGATAACCTGATGGAGAAGGAAAATGTTGCCCCCCGGGGCGACACGAGTAGCATGCCGATGCCGCACCGTCACAAACCGATCCATCGAAAAACATAGCCCACGCTCGTATAGACAGTGCTGCTATATTAGTGTTGATCCTTTCAGCGATAAGGTCGGCCAATGCCTGTCCCTTAACTGCTTTCGCGGGTTGATACCGGATGTCAAACTCCGATAATGCAAACATCCATTTGCCCAGTCGGCCTCTCAACATAGGAGCCGACAGCATGTGCTTTATGACATCTGATTTGCATATGATGACAATCTCCGCTGATAGCAAAATGTGGCGCAGCTTGGTGCAGGTGAAAAACAGGCAGAGGCACAACTTGTAGATCTCAGGATACCTTGTCTCTGCATCCAGCATCCTTTTGTTGATGTAAAATACAACTCGCTCCAGCCCATCATAAACTTTCACCACCACTGAGGCGATGGACGTGTCAGCTACTGACAAGTAAATGTAGAATGGCCTATCTGGCTGGGGTGGAACCAACACTGGCGGCTTCGTTAAATATTCTTTGATTTCGTCGAAGGCTCGTTGTTGTTCTGTTCCCCAGCGGAACTCCTCATCAGATTTAATTTTTACCAGTCCCATGAACGGCTCTATTCTTCCTGACAGATTGGAGATGAATCTTCTGACGAAGTTGATCTTGCCGATGAGGGACTGCAGTTCTTTCTTCGTGGTAGGTGGCTTCATTGTTCGCATTGCCTCTTGACTTTTCAGGCCGATCTCAATTCCGCGTTCATGGACCAAGAAACCCAAGAACTGACCGGCCGTTACACCGAAGGCACACTTCTTTGGATTCATCCGTAGGCCGAATTTTCTTGTTCGGTCCAGGACGCGCTGTAGATCGCCCAAGTGTCCTTCTACTGAGGCAGACTTGACCACTACGTCATCGATATAAATTTCCACCAGCTTGCCGATCAGATCATGGAAAATGTAATTCATGGCTCTTTGGTACGTGGCGCCGGCATTCTTCAGTCCAAACGTCATGACTACGTATTCAAACAACCCTACCGAGCCTGGTACTCTGAATGCAGTCTTGTGTATATCTTCCGGAGCCATAAAAATTTGGTTGTAACCGGCATTGCCATCCATGAAGCTCAAGATCTTATGACCGGCCGCTGCGTTGATTAACGTTTCTGCCACCGGCATCGGATACTCATCCTTTGGAGTAGCTCTATTGAGATCCCGAAAATCTATGGCAACACGCCAGCGGCCATCCTTTTTCTCTACAGGTACGATACTAGAAATCCACTCAGCATACCTACATGGCCTGATTAACTTGGCTGTCAACATTTTCTCGACCTCTTTCTTGACTTCTTCCAAAATTTCGGCCTTCATCTGTCGTGCTCGCTGCTGGAATGGCCGAAATCCTTTTTTAAGCGGGAGTCGATGCTCAATGATGCTCCTGTCTAATCCAGGCATCTCTGTATAGTCCCAGGCGAAGCAGTCCGGATATTCTTTCAACAGAGCTATCATCGGACCCCGCAGACTCGGATCTAACTTCTTGCTGATAAATGTTGGTCGTGGCTTATCCCCAGGACCGATGTCGATTTCCTCTAGTTCATCAGCGGATGTAAACCCATACCCTAGCTTTCCGTCACCTGTTAAATCGATGCTAAACACAGGGCAAACAGAAGGTGAGGATAACAAAAATAATTTGGGCCGATTGCCTGAATCGGCCCCCTTTTTGATTGCATTAGTCAAGGACGGTTCACACCTTATTTGTGATTTACCATGGTAGGGAATCTCCCTGCTACGACTACATGATCTGCTTGTCGTAAGATTACTGCTTTTTATTTTTTGTGGCCGATCGCAGGGATCGGCCGTACCACGTACGATCGTGGACTTTGCTACTCTGTCAGGCCAGTGGATAAGACCAGCCTCACCCCGTTTTTTGTAGCTTTAATGCGCTCACAGCCGTCTAGACTGATTCCAGAGATCGGCTCTTGGTCTTCTGCTTCCCAGATGTTCATGCCAGCTATGGAGATCTCGATAGAATCATCTGCATGAATGACCTCCTCCTCATCTCCATCCCACTGTATTAGGCACTGGTGCATCGTGGATGGAATGCAGCAGTTAGCATGAATCCAATCTCTCCCTAGCAAGACAGCGTAGGTGCTTTTGCTGTCCACGACGAAGAATGACGTAGGGATGGTTTTTCTGCCCACGGTCAGATCCACGTTCAGTACGCCTTGTGTTTCTGAAGTTTGGCCGTTGAAGTCGCTTAACGTGACGTTGGTTTTGATCAGATCTGCAGTGGAGCGTCCCAAACGCCGTAGCATGGAGTATGGCATTATATTGACTGCCGCTCCGGTGTCCACCAACATCTTGCTGACAGGCTGCCCATTGATGTAACCTCGTAGGTACAGGGCTTTCAGATGTTTGTAGCCCTTCTCACGTGGCTTCTCAAAGATAACCGGCCGTGGGCCGCAGTCAAACTGTGCTACTGGTAGCTCGTTGGTTCTTGGCGCGCAGAACTCTGACGGAAGTATGACTACCATGTTTGTGTCAGCCGATGTCTTTGCATCGGCTTTTACCGGTTTGGGGCGCCACTCTTTCCTTTTCGGGCGATCTTCCGTTTCCAAGGTCTGCCAAATCTTAACGGCCAGATCGGGCCGTGCTTTCTTTAAAGCGTGGAGATACTGCGCTTCAGCTTCTTCCAAGTTACGCAGCCGCTGCACTCTACGCTTTTGGGTGTGTCTGAGTCCGTCGGGACACCACCTTGGACGGTGATATTTGTCTTCTTCTTTGTCATCCATTGGCTCCTCGAGATCTTTTGCTCGAGCGGACTCCCTGTATCGGCTCTGAGGTGGGAGAGGCCCTAGACGCTTGAACACTGACACTGGCCCCGTGTCCTCCTTCTGCTGTCCACATTCCGGGCAGTTATCGATTGTAGGCAATCGGCTCATTCCCGCATCCCAGCAATACTTGAAGAAAGGACAATCCCAATGTTTGTCTGCGCCTTCCTTTCCTTTTGACGGTCCCCTAGCGAGGTGCTCATATCCTTCATCGTCTCCATCGCGCCGGCGACGTCGGTCATACTGACGCTCATACTTGTTAAGGAGATGCGTGGAATGTGGCTTCTGATATCGCACGCTCCTCACCTGTTCCTCGGTTAAATACCGCCTGTCATCATAACGGGGCCGGTCACGTGGACCAGCCTCCTCTCTTACTCTGCCCCGAGAGCGACTACCTTCCTCCTTATATGTGTCACGGTGGTACGCCGGTCCTGCCATATTGACATCGAACGAGAAATCCAACTGGCGCCTCGTGGAGTGGCTGTGTTCTACCATGTTGACGCCGGGAAATGGGTTGGTGTCTACTTTCATGGCGAATTGCCCAAGGATCAGACGGCCCTGCTCTATGGCCGTTTGGATCTGGCGACGTAGCTCTTTGCAATCATTGGTGGTGTGGGTGAACGAGTGATGCCACTTGCAGTATGGCCTCCCGTTCATCTCTTGAGCCGTAGGGATTTTATGGCCTTCGGGTAACTTCAGCTGCTTTTCTTTCAGCAGTAAATCGAATATCTGCTCAGCTTTGCTCACATCGAAGTCGAACCCTTTTGCAGGCCCTTGCTGTTTCACCCATTTGCAGGATACAGGATCTGCCCCCCGAGCCCATTCAGCCACGGCCACCTCCTGGTCTTGCGTAGGATCTTCTTCTTCTGTATCGACCAGGCCTATCGGACGTTTGAACTTGTCTTGGTACAACTCAGGGTGGCACTGTTCATACATCGTCAGCTTCTGGGCCATGTGCGCCAATGAGTTGTACTCTACTTGGAAAGCCAGATCCTTGATAGGTGCTGAGAGACCCAACACTGCCAGCTCGACTGCTTCTTTTTCAGTTAAACGAGCTGAGTAACATCGGTTCTTGACAGTCCTGAAGCGCTGGATGTACTCGGCTACAGTTTCTCCCCGCTTTTGCCGCACCTGCGCCAGATCTGCAATGCCAGCCTCGGTAGCTTCTGAATGATACTGAATGTGGAACTGCTCTTCCAGTTGCTTCCAGGTCTGGATCGAATCAGGCGGCAACGAGGTGTACAACCCAAAAGCTGGTCCTGTCAGAGATTGCGCAAAGAACCTTACGCGCAACTGATCTGATGCTGATATCATGCCTAACTGTGCCAGGTATCGGCTCACATGCTCGATCGAGCTCGACCCTTCTGATCCGCTAAACCTTGAGAACTCAGGAAGCCGATACTTGGGTGGCAGCGGAATCAGATCAAACTCGTTGGGGTACGGCTTGGAATAGCCGATTGTCCTTCTCTTCGGCACGAAGCCGAACTGGTCTCTCAAGATAGTACGGATTTGTTCCACCGTTTGGGCTGCAGGGGCTAAACTCTCATGACTCGTTCCGGTCGCATACTTGGCTAGCCATGCCTGTTTATCAGCGTCCATCCCAGAGATCCCTGCTCCAGAAACACCTGCTCCTGAAGCCCCTGCTCCAGAAACTCCTGCCCCAGCAATCCCTGCGGTTGCAATCTGGTTCGTGCGCGTCAAGCTGTTGCAGTCCGGCACGTAGGTGCACACATATCCATGTGGGATTTCTTTAGGTGGTTCACATAGGAATTGGCAATCGCCAGGGTCACCTCCGATCTTGTAGACGACGTACGCCGGTGCCCCTGGTGGCTCCGGAGCTGCAAGCGTGAATGGCAGTTGTGGCCTGGTCTGGAGCGGTCTTTCTCCCTGATGAGTCCCTAAAGTAGGCCCCAACGGAGAGTACTGATGTTTCATGATCTCCTGAACTACGCGAACCGCGACCGGCTCGAAAGCGTTCACCAAGCTCTCTGAATGGCGGTGAAGAGAATGAGCTACCATGTAATTAACTTCCTGTCGCAGAGCTCTGGTGCGCTCCTCTGAGGGAACAGACAGATCCACCTCATCAAGAGCACCTTCGGGTGAGAACCCTTTCCACCTGATGCCATGTTTACGAGTCCTCTCAAAAGAGCCGATGAGATCGGCTTCGAAGAGAGCTTTGATATCATCGTACTTTGCCTTGTGCTCCTCAGGCAAATCGTCGTACGTGACCGGTCTGCCCTCAATCGCAGCGTCGGATGTTCATGCAGATGTTGTTGAATGTCCCACCGGGCGTGCCAGAATGTGTTGCCTGCCAAAACCCACCGGCGAGCAACGATGAGAAACACGAAGAGCCGGGAGGCTCCCAGAACTGCTGGTGGGCCCTGGTCCCTCGGGCAACGGCCCGCAAAAACTCCGGCACACGTCCTGGATTGGTTCGAGGGCGTGCCACCTGACCTATACCTGGTCAGGAAGGTGAAGGATTGCTTCGATTGGTTTCCTGCATGGTAAACAAGTATACGTAAAATTCGAGCCGTGACCGGCTCCCAGGTTTCCCTGTGAATCGGCTCCTAGAGCCGATTATCCCATGGTTCTGCATTAGATCTACGATAACATGGGGTTTTGCTTCATCAATACAAGTTAAATCGATCTACAACAGTTTAACGTTTTCACCACATAATTGGAACATCCTACACGTAGTTGAGCCTGGTAGATACAAAATATGATAGAAGACTAACCCTAGAGAAGGCCTAAAAACCAACATAAAGTCAATTCCCGGAACAACTCCCCTCGGATTGGCAAACCATATCTTACATATTACTGGATCGTTCAACCCGTTTGCAAGGCCTGATCATGTAGATATCAAACTAAACCTTGGAGAACAAGGCACAACTATAACAGATCAAATCGACTTAAATAAAGATCAAGCAAGATGCCACCCTTACACCCGGGAAAAGGTGCAAAGGCGGCGAGATAACTAGAGGCAGCATAACTAAATGATCATAGCAAAAAGGTACCGATGCTAGCCTAAACAAATCTATGATAATAGTATTACTCGCCATCAACAAGGCTTCAGTACGAGTAATACCAAATAACGCATAAGTAGATACTGCCTAGATCGCAAGATGCGATCTAGGCAGCATGGCACTTGCCCGAGAAAAACCCTAGAAACAAGGGGTGGCGATGCGCCGAGATTGTGTTTGTTGTGAACGTGATTGTCCTCCTTTTCTCAATAACCTTAGGTACATATTTATATTCCGGAGACTTTCTATCTTTGGAATAACTCTAACAACTCTATCTCCTACCATAACCGAAACGTAACCTATTACAATATAAGATACACGGGCAATTTAGCCCAAATCAACGCACGAGGCCGATTCAACAACACGTTGCATATACATATCTTCTAAGCCCATCTTGATTACGGCCCATCTCCTCCTTTGGCCAAAATATGGCGATAATAGTATCCCTTAAGTTTGTCACCCTACGGTTCACGAATAATGTAGACATGATCGAGACCCTCTCCAATCAATAATCAGCAGCGGGACCTAGAGATCTGTATTGACTCCCACACATTCAACGATGACTTCTGTCATCGTGTGAAGCTTATATGCATGTACCTCAATCCCTTTTTCTCGCGATATATTACATGTCTAAGATTCGATCATAGGTATCCCCATACCTAGTTTGATCTCGTTACCGACATGTACTCTTTTCTTGTTCCCGTGATATAACATTCTAGTGATCAAATCACTTGCTTGCAAGCTAACTAATGTGATATCACCGAGAGGGCCCAGAGTATATGTCTCCGTCATCGGGATGGACAAATTCCACTCTTGATCCATGAGCCTCAACATAACACCTTCGTAGCACTGAACCCATCTTTATAGTCACCTTGTTACGGTGTGATGTTTGATGTTATCAAGATACTTTTCCAGTGTTAGTGATTGACACGATCTCATGGTCTAAGGACTAAGATTACTTCGTATGATGTTATAGCAATATAAAGTATAAACATAATGATCGTGATCGTAATGATATACTTCGGATGAATGTGCATCACATCATTCCTACAATGTTGTGATCTCGTTATTAACAACATCCAATGTCCATGATCAGAAAACCTTCGATCATCTTGTTAATCAACGAGCTAGTTTATAAGAGAGGCACAACTAGTAACTTTCTATTTATTTATTAAACACACATGTATTAACATTTCCGTATTAATACAATTATAGCATGCAAAATAAACATTTATCATAAATAAGGAATACGATAATAACCACTTTATTATGCCTCTCGGGGATATTCCCTTCAGTATCGCACTTGCACTAGAGACAATAAATTAGTTTAGAAACTTTGCATACCTATGGCTTTCTGGTGTTCCATATACGCGATTTCAAGTGGTTAACTTAATCTACGGATCTGACACTTTCAGGTCCCTGTGTATTTGCATGTCTTTGTGTTTTTATGCATCACTCATTCCCTAATGAGATGGCATTGTATAAATTTGGTCTTTTGGTGAGACCTTTAGTTCCTTGGGGTTAAATCATGTCGATACTATTATCGTACAATATATCTTTAGTGTTGGCCCGTTGCGAACCATACCTTAGTTTGATAAAAAACTACTTGACACAAATGCCCTTCTTTGCTGCTACTATAGCAGTCTGATATGTCACGTATCTATAATTTTTTATGTTCCATGCATGTTTAGTATCTACTTTGCTTTGCTTTGTCTACACTTTGAGGTGTTTTTATATATTTTCTGGTACTAACCTATTAACAATTTGCCATAGTGCTAGTTGCATGTTTTCTTCTGTTTTTGGTTCCAGAAAGGCGGGAAATCAATATTCTTGGAATTGGAAGGGACAAAAGCCAAAGTCAATATTTTACAGTGGGGAACACGGAGCCAGATTACTAGACGGAGGGGAGGCACCAGGGGGGCACACCCCTGGCGGCGCAGGCTAGGGTTAGCCGCGCCTGGGGGTGTGACCACCCTGGCCGCCCCTGCCTCGCCTCTTCGCCTATAAATCCCCCCGATGCCTAAACCCTAAGCACATGATCAATATTCCACGAAACCGTCTGTATCCGCCGCCACCATTGTCCCTAGATCGGGGGGATCTGAAGTTCTTCCCGGCACCCTGCCAGAGGGGAGATCATCTCGGAGGCCTTTGATACGTCCAAAACGTATCTACTTTCTTGAACACTTTTCCTATTGTTTCTCCTCTAAACTTGTGTGATTTTGATACAACTAACACGGACTGACATTGTTTTCAGCAGAATTACCTTGGTGTCTAGTTTTTGTGCAGAAAATCAACTATTAGGAAAAATCCCGGAAAATACGCCAAAAATTCTATTTCACCAAAAGATCCATGGAGCCAGAAGACGAGACGGAGAAGGGGCCTGGGGGGCCCACACCCCTGCCAGGCTCGGGCCCAGCTCTGGCCACGCCTAGTGGGGGTGCAGCCACCCCAGGCACCCCCTCGTCCTCCCTCTACGCCTATAAGTTTCCTCTCGACCTAAAGCTGAGGGGGGTTCGATAGTTTTTCAGAAAGAGTTTCGCTACACCGCCGCCACCAGAAGCCAAGATTCGGATGCAAAAACTCTGTTCTGGCACCCTGCCTGGACGGGAAATTTGAAGAGGATCATCGCCATCATCATCACAAACGCATCTCCATCAACCATCGATGTTTCCCTCATCCATGAGGGAGTAATCCCCCGCTGTAGGCTTGGGGATGGTAGGGATTGGATGAGTTCTATCATGTAATAGAATAAGATTTGTTAGGGCATAGTGCCTAGTATCTCTTTTAGTGCTATTTGACTTTGTTGCAACTTGTTGTGCTTAATGCTTGTCACTAGGGTTTGATGACCCATAGGTATAGGGGATCGCAATAGTCTTCGCGGATAGTATTACCCAATTTATTGATTCGACACAAGGGGAGCCAAAGAATACTTGCAAGCCTTAATAAATGAGTTGTCAGTTCAGCTGCACCTAGAAATAGTTCTTTCTCACAGAAGTTTATCAGTAGCAACAGTTTGTAATAGCAACAGCAAAGCAACAGCAACAGTGGAACAAGAGAAATAGTAACAGTAATAGTAAACAGATCAATAGTAACAGTAATAGTAAACAGTGGCATTCGAGTGCGGTAGGCATAGGGATGGATGGACGGGTGTTGCATGGACGAGTCTAAACATGTAACTTCAAGATCTAGGGCATTGCAGATAAATAATAACAAGCATTCAAGTACTAAACAATCCTAGACATGTGCTCCATATATAGTCATACGTTCTCGCAATGAGAACTGGCACAACATCTTCTGTCCAGCCAGCCCGTGGCAGCGGGGCCTCTAGGGAACTACTGGCAATTAAGGTGCTCCTTTTAATAGAGCACCAGAGCAAAGCATTAACACTCCGTGAACACATGTGATCCTCACACCATAGCCATCCCCTCCGGTTGTCCCAATTATTGTCACTTTGGGGCCTTTGGATCCGGACATGATATGTGTACACAACTTGCAGATAAGATCACAAACAATACTATCATAATTATTGAATAATAAGTTCAGATATGAGATCATGGCACTTGGTCCCTAGTGACAAGCATTAAGCACAACAAGTTGCAACAAAGTCAAATAGCACTAATAGAGATACTAGGCACTATGGCCTAACAATCATATTCTATTACATGATAGAACTCATCCAATCCCTACCATCCCCAAGCCTACAGCGGGGGATTACTCACTCATGGATGAGGGAAACAAAGGTGGTTGATGGAGATGCGTTGGTGATAACGATGACGATGATCCTCTCCAAATTCCTCGCCCCGGCAGGGTGCCAGAACAGAGTTTCTGGATCCGAATCTTGGTTTTTGGTGGCGGTGGCATAGCAGAACTCTTTCTGGAAAACTATCGTACCCCCCTCGGTTTTTAGGTCGAAAGGCAACTTATAGGCGCAGAGGGAGGCCGAGGGGGTGCCTAGGGTGCCTGCACCCCCCAGGCGCGGCTAGTGGTGGGCCCGTGCTTGGCATGGGTGTGGGCACCCCTAGGCCCCTTCTCCGTCTCGTCTTCTGGCTCCGTGGATCTTCTGGTGAAATATAATTTTTGGCATATTTTCCGGGATTTTTCCTCATAGTTGATTTTCTGCACAAAAACAAGACACCACGGTAATTCTGCTAAAAACAACGTTAGCCCGTGTTAGTTGTATCCAAATCACATAAGTTTAGAGGAGAAACAATATCAAAGTGTTCGAGAAAGTAGATACGTCTTGGACGTATCGACTTCGCCAAGCTTAGCTTATTGCTTGTCCTCAAGCAATTCAGTTGAAAACTGAGTTCGATAAAAGAACTTTCACGAACACATTTGCTTCATATGATGTAAATATTCTCAGCACATGAGTAGATGCTTAGACAATTCATAGTAAGAAGCATGTAACTAAGTCTACTCAATAGTCATTGCAATCTATGAAGAGAAACCAACTCAGGAATAATAAGTAGCATGAAACATAAACAAAAGCAACATTGCAATGCTCATAGTAAGGTATGATTGAGTGGTATCTCGCCTGCCTTTGTTTGAAGAGCGCAATATAAATGCCAAGGCACCTCTGAAGTTCACATGAAGACTAGAGATAAAGATATCAGAGATACAAGCATCAAAGTCATGACATAATTAACCAATTTTTGGAACAAACACAAAAATGACAACTATGCTCTCAAGAAGGTGCTCATAGAATAAGTGGTGACTCAACAAAGTGGTGAAAACGGTTTTTGTAAAGTTTGAAAAGCATCCAAATGCTGAAAAGAAGGTACGCATTAGCTTTGAGCTCTCATTGCCCCTATCATAAGCATCTTTATGTGGTTAAGGTGAAAGTGAGGTCCACTCTAAATCATATGCTTGACAGACCATAAACTAGAAATCCCAAGTCCCTTGAGTCCGAGGGCCGCTCCGCATGCTACTCAACTTTTGGGTCTAGGAAAGTTCTTGTCATTAAGTATTTGCATATCATCGAGAACCGCCAATGGGGTACCCCTTGCACATGGTACAGGAGCTTTCCCATAACCAAAATGACAAGGCAAGCAGACAATGAGCATCTCAACAATCTTTTTATTTACTATATGTATAGTTTTTATTCAGGATGCTTCATAGATAGCTCATTATGGTGATGCTGCAAGTTTCCACCATGATTAGGCATGGCTTAGGCTAGCGGCCCAGGCGTTTCTTTAACACAGAATACAAACTCCATGGACTCACAAGTCCCCCTTTCATTTCACATTGTTGACATCCGCAAACAAAAGAGCAAGGTATCAACTAGACATATATATATATATATCTAAAAGGTGTTGAAAGTGTTCCCCATGACAACACGGTTTTTCTGACTCCCAGCATATAATTTGCAAGCATATAACTTTCATGGACAAGTCACAATGGTTCAGGATTATTAAGTGCAAGGAATAAAGTGTGCCATCAAGTTCGGGAGAGCTTTACTAACTAACTTTCTCAAAACAGACAAACATTTTATTTTAGAAGAAAACATGGCATATAGAATATGCACTGAAATTGCAAATGATGGTAATATGTAGGTATGGTGGACACAGCTGGCAATATTGGTTTTGGGGAGTTGAAAGCACAGGTAGAGCTCATACTCAGTGCAAGTGAAGGATAGCAATAGAGAGGGAGCGACAAACGAGAGAGCAATAGCTGTCATAATCATGCTTGCAACAAAACATGACTAATTATGGCATGAAAGTGATACTCCCTCCATCCTAGAGTGTAAGTCACAATCCTCTAATATCTTGGCCCAAGGCTTAACGTGATTGGGACTGAAATTGTGAATAATTAGGCCGGACTGTGATGCTTGTATTTGGTACAACCAATAAAAACAACCTCATTACTGCATGCATGGTGGACGTGCGAAACTACAGGACAGAGGGAGGTGCGGGCTGCATGTGGAGGAGAGGAAGGTGCGGGCTGCATGTGCTAATTAACTCCAATTAATGCAAAATTGTGCCTTATTTGCTTCATATGCGGGACAACCTGAAAATGAGATTGTGACTTACATTCTAGGACGGAGGGAGTACAAGAACTCTGAGGCAAAATAAATCATCGTGGCTTACTGACTATTGATTAGTCATATGCATGCGTGAGCATGTGCCAAGTCGATTCACATGAACAATCAGAGGAGGATACCACAATATCATACCAAAGTATGAATAAAACAATGCAAGCAAACATCCATATGACATGCTACAAACTATTAGCAAGATGGAGCTAATCATAGACAAGCAAGAACTACTAAGCATCCATAATGACATACACCTTACAGAAACAGGCTAAGCATGCTGACAGTGATGAGTATATGTACAAAAATGAAACAAATAGAGCCTCTTACCACTCCTCGAGTTGTCTTAATCTTCATTATTGCTCTTCACTTGTGTGACTTGAATGATTAACATGAAACCAAAATCCACTGATAATGGTTGAACCCTGCAAAGAACTCACAAAACCAAAGAAGAGCAACAATTTTTTTTGGTGTTTTCGATTTTTTTAGAAACAAGCAAACAAAGAAAAACAAACCAAACAAGAAGCAAACAAAGCATAATATTTTTGGATTTTTCTTTTAAGGAAAACCAAAGCAAAGAAACAAACCAAGAGAAACAACGAAAATATTTTTGGTATTTTTTTGTTTTTGAGAAAGAAGCAACAAGAACCAAAAAGAAAGCGAAACATCGGATATACAAAGAAATGACCGAACATGATATATAAATGAGTGTGATGTCGGTATACCTCCCCCCAAGCTTAGGCTTTTGGTAAGTGGGTCTCAATAGCGCGGGTAGTAACCCCAAGCTGGTGGGTCATCATAGGAATGATCGTAGCCAGGCGCTTGCGATGAAAAATACGCGCCCCAATCAAATGAAGGCTGCTGGTATGAAGCCTATCCAAAGTTGGAGGGCTGGACCGAATTGTCTTCGGCATCCACTTCAACATTATCCTCTTGCTGGGGGATCTCCGCCACATAGGTGTCAAACTCTTCCTCCGTGAGCGACCATCCTTGCCTGTTATCAAAATTAAACAAAGCAGGTGCAGGCAAATAAACTATTTTCTCAGTCCTACCCTTTCTCCGTCCTTGCTGGGCAAAAGACAATTCATACGGTAAATTTCTTACATTATCCCCCAAGGAAACAAAACCATGCTGAATCATGGACTCAATATCAAGCCTCTCTATGGGGAACCGATAATCTGAAAAGTGAGGCTCTAAACCATGGAAAGCTAGCAACCTAGAAGCAACGAGACCTCCACAAATTCCACCCTTCTCGCGGTTGGTGGTGAGACGGTGAGCTACCAGCGCACCCAGGCTATAAGATCTATTCCTATTCAGAGCAGCTGCGATAAAAGCTAGATAAAAAGAAGACAACTTTCTAGCAAGAACACACTTGGTAATGAAATAGGCAAAGTATCTAATAGCTGGGAACTGAATGTTCTGAATATTACCAATTTCCTTTGAGAAGTCGAAACCTCGGCAAATCTCAGCATATAAATCCATAAGTGAATTGGGCCTCTCCTTGATCTTCTCACAAGATCCCCACTGAGGTACTCTAATTGCTGCACAGAAATTAGCAAAAGGCATGTCGACAGGTATATTATATATTTTGTAATGGACCATGGGATTAGATGTAGACCAAGTGAACCGGAAGTCCTGCACAAAAGCCATGGTTAGCATAACATATTGAAATGGTTCACCTTCAGCAAAGTGTTCCAACCCCGCATTGGTAATCATAGTTTGGAAATCCTAGAGGATTCCCGAGGTTCTCATAAATTCCTGGCATGGATATATGGAAGGAAAAACTGCCTCCTCACGATGAACCTTCATTGGATCATGCACCATCAAGTCATATTTATTCAGTGGATAAGCACTCATCTTCCTTGCTAAAATTTTTAGACAACCATCAAACCAAGTGATTTCTAAGTTGATAAATGATGAGCAACTACTATAGGAACTTGCTAGAGGACTACACATGCATCAAAATAAAGTTTCTAAGCATAGAACAAGCATGCAAGCTCAAACAACCTGACACCTATAGCAGAAAAATACTCAAGATACAATCTACCAAATACAAATCTAATTGGACAAGTGGAGGAGGAACATACCAAGGAGAAAACGCTCCAAAAATCAGCACTTGAGATGGGCTGAACAAGGAGATCGAAAATCACAAGCAAGAACAGCAAGAACTCGAGCTTGAGCAAGTTTTCCGGTGTTTTTCGAGAGAGAGAAAGAAGGTGGCTTTGAGGAGGCAACCTGGAGGGGCCCAGGTGGGCCAGACACTACTAGGAAAACAGCTATAGGTAATCAGCACATCCGTGGCGCACATGACTATAGTGCGCCACAGATGTGTGTGGTCCAGGGCCCTGTTGGACGCTCGCCAAACATCTGTAGCGCACTATAGTCATGTGCGCCACGGTTTTTAGTGCCATCTGTGGCGCACATGGGGGGGTGCGCTACGCCTAAGCGCACGCCCCCTCTGCTGTGAAACGGCCACAAACATCTGTGGCGCACATGGCATAGTGCGCCACAGATGTATAAACTTAGCCGTAGGGCACTCTGCCCTAGTGCCCTACGCCTAAGTGGCATGCACCAACTCCACCCCCCCCCCCCCCCCCCCCGTGGATCGCCTTTTTAGGGTTTGCAAAAAATAAACGAAAATGATAAACACTTCAAAAAATTAAATCCTTTCATATTTAGGTAGGTAATGTGGTATAGCTTCTAGTAAAATTAACAAAAATGAGTTTCGACTTTATCTGCAAAAAAAAGTCATGCCACGGTAAAAAGGCCGTAACTTTTGCATACGATGTCGACTTTAGGTCGTTTAGCGATTTTTTAGAATCTCAAAATTCGAAAAGAGTAAAAAGTTATGGCAAAAACAAGATTTTTTGCTGCAGAAAAAAAAATTGAGGCAACTTACCCGTAGCGCACCACCACCTAGTGCGCCACGGATAATATTGGGCGGGATTCAAATTTCAATCACCACCCCGCCCACCTACCCCTATTCCCTCCCTCTTCTCTTTTTCATTCTCCTCCCTCCTCCTTTTCCTTCTCTCTTCTCCTCCTCCTTTTCCTTCTCTCTTCTCCTCCTCCTCCTCCTTTACTTCTCCTCCTTCCCTTGCCGTGGCAGTGACGATGGCGATGGCGGCGGCGACCTTCTCCTCCTCCTTGCAGTCCTGACGGCGACGACCTCCTTCCTTGCGGCCTCCTCCTCGCCTCCTCCTTCCTTGCGGCCTCCTCCTTGCCTCCTCCTCCTTGCAGTCATGAAGAGCGACGACGAGCTCCGACGACCGCGGAAGACCTCCTTCTCCTTGCGGCAACCTCCTCCCTTCTCCAGCCACACCTCACTGCCTCTCTTCCTCGATGCCGGCGAGGAGTAGCAAGTCCACGGCCTCCCGCACCTCCCTGCGGTGGTAGGTCATGGCCACGGCCACCTCCCTGCCGGCGAGGCGACACGACTGCGGCGATGCGGACCCGATTGCTTTTGCAATTCAAAACGAGGGTGTTTTTTGCATTTTTTTTGATTTTTGAAAAAAACATCCGTGGCGCACATGTACCCCTACCCGTGGCGCACCTGGTAGTGCGCCACGCCTATCTCGATATAACCGTGGCGCACCATGCAGTGCGCTACGGCTACGAGATAGCCGTAGCGCGAGGCCCGTGGCGCACTGCTAGTGCGCCACAAAAGGCCTTTTCATGTGCACCACGAATAGGCGTTTTTCTAGTAGTGAGACCCCCCAGGCGCCGCCACCTTGTAGGCCGCCCCTATCATAGGTGTGGTGGCCTGGGGTGGCCCCTAGGTCACTTCAGGTGTCTCTCTGCCCCTTTTTTTGAGGAAAATTTATTTTGAATTTTCTGGGATTTTTCGAGAATCTTTATTTTTGGCCAATTTTCAGGGTATGAAAATTGATTTTCTCGCAGAAACAGTTTTTTCAGAAGAAGCAAAAGCAAACAAAAACCAAACTACAACAGCTCTAAGAAACTCAAACAAACAAACAAACAACTAGCAAAACCTAAGCTAATGCAAAGACTAGGAAGGAGAAAATTAAAAAGAAAGCAAGTATATCCATAGTGGAAACATTATTCTGTTCATTAAAATCCTTTTGTTAACAAGGTTGATCAAGTCTTGTTACCAAAACAATCTTATATGAAGCAAAACTTTGTACTCCACCAAGTGATTATGTCACCTCAAGCTTGATATCAATGGTCCCAATCATAATAGTTTCAAAATTTTCTTGTGGAATGGGACAATATATTTCTCCAACCTTGATGCTCTTAATATTTTCAACGGAATTCAAGCAATAGCTCTTAGCAACCTTCTTGGGGAAATATATAGTGTGCTCTTTGTCATTAATATTGAATGTTACTTTTCCTTGATTACAATTGATAACAGCACCTTCAGTATTAAGAAAAGGTCTCCCAAGAATAATAGACATATTATCATCTTCAGGCATTTCAAGCACAACAAAATCAGTTAAAACCATGCAATTATGAGCTACTTGAACATGAACATCCTCACATATACCAACAGGAACAGTAGTTGACTTATCAGCCATTTGCAAAGATATATTAGTTTCAACTTTTCTAGCTAGAGCCTTTTGTAAAGATAAAAATGCATAACACTAACTCCAGCTCCCAAATCACATAAAGCAGTTCTAACATAATTGTTTTTAATAGAGCAAGTAATAGTTGGTATACCTAGATCACCAAGTTTCTTTGGAACCTTACCATTGAAGGAGTAATTAGCAAGCAAAGTAGAAACCTCCTCATTAGGAATCTTCCTTTTATTAGAGACAATATCCTTCATATACTTTGAATAAGGAGGCAACTTAATAGCATCAGTTGCAAAAATAAAGGTTTCATCCACTCACAAAACTTGTTGTAGTGTTCTTCCTCTTTTGACTTGTGTTTCTTACCTGGAAAAGGCATAGGTTTCTGTACCCAAGGTTCTCTTTCTTTACCATGTTTATTAGCAATAAAATCTTCCTTAGTGTACCTAGTGTTCTTAGTGTGCTTCTCAGGTTCTTCCTCTCCTTCTCCCTCATTATCAGGAGCATCATTTTTATTATTACCACTCTCAGTTTCAGCATATGAGACAGATATACTATTAGGATCTACAGTAGGTTCAAGTGGTTCCTCAACTATCTTATGTTTCTTTTTCTTTCTCTTACAAGTACTACCACTATCTACTTGTTGGGAATCTTGCTCAATTCTTTCCTTCAGGATATAAAGGATCTTGAGTAGCCATACCACTCCTAGTTCTAATTCCATAAGCATGTTTATCTCCTGAAGCATTAACTAGCATATCCTTTTGTACCTTAGCAAGTTGATCAAGTTGAGTTTGAACCATTTGAAAGTGTTTACAAAGCATTTTAATATCATTTGAAGTTCTCTCCATAATATCTTTCAACTCATTGATAGCTCTAGAGTTTTCCAATAAATGATTTTGAACTTGTTTATTAAAATTACCTTGTTTAACAATAAAAATGTCAAGTTCCTCTAAACATTGATCATGAGGCTTACCATAAGGAATATAACCTTCATCAAAGTGTTGGAGAGAGTGTACCTCAATAGTAGATGAGTGGGGAATTGGCTTACATAATTCTTCTATAGGAGGTAGATTCTTCACATCTTTAGCTCTAATAACTTTCTCCTTTAGACACTTCTTAGCTTCCTTCATCACTTCATCATTTAATGCAATAATTCCTCTCTTCTTTGGTGTTGGTGTTGGAATTGGTTCAGGAACATCTGGTTCAGGAGTAATAGGCTCAGGTGTATTTAGCTCAGTTGAAGTCCAATCATCATAATTCTTGCTTACCTTAGCCATTAATTCTTCAGCATCTGTAGGAGTTCTTTTCCTAAAAACACAATCACCAAAGCTATCTAGGTAGGTCCTAGAATCATCAGTTAGTCCATTATAATAAATATCAAGCAACTCATTCTATGTTGGCCCTATTTTCGTTAATTGTGTATTTTTATGAGGTTTACATCTTTCTGCACCCATCATTTGATTATCATGTCAAAACGCTTGCTTTCATTTGCCTAATACTATCTATCTTGTGTACACAGATGAAGAAGTATTATGTCGTGTACATCAACGAGGTTCTAGGAGTGTATGACGAGTGGGAAAACTATCCGAAGAAAGTGAACAAGTTCCCAGGAAACAACCACAAAGTCTATAAGAGTAGAGAGGTGCAAGCTAAGTGGAGGAACCACATGAGGAATCGGAACCGGAACATGATGAAGACCTACATTGTAGTCCTCACCGTCGTGATTGCGGTTCTAATGTATTCGACGGTGGTTTAGGTGAGTACCTCCATTGAGGTGAACATGCTAGCTACTCGATCGAACATGCACTTGTAATAATTTGACACTTGTCTCCATTTCGAATTCTAAGTAATGTGATGAACTACAATTGTCTTGGTCTTATCATTATTTAGGTCAAATCCAATATGTGATTAGTTTATGTTTGTATGTATACTGTATAATATACTGTATTTGAATCGTATAACTGTGTATAAATACCTATACAATGTATTTAATTTTTTTCTAAATATAGTAGTGGCCCACCATTTTTTTTACTAGTGAGCCACCTGTATAAGTGGCACACCTAGTTGGTGCGCCACTAGTATCCATTACTAGTGAGGCACCATGGGTGTGCGCCACTAGTATATATTACTAGCGAGGCACCACCAGGTGCGCCACTGGTAAAGTTTACTAGTGGCGCCTTGCTAGTGGCGAACCACTAGTGGGCCATTAATATCCAAATTTGGTGCCTCACTAGTAGGGTATTTCCTAGTAGTGGCTTGTGCCTCGATTCGTGACCTTTGGGATGGGTCTCCTCCTTGCAAATTGCGATGATCATCATCTACGCCATTTGCAATCTTTAGAAACATCGAAACACCATGATATTCTGGCATGTTGATTAGGCGATTGCTCCTGTCTTCAGACGCTGTGCCGAGGACCTGATGCTATGAGAACATAGGTGCCACAAGCAGGCCCATAAGGAACTCATTTACGACTTGGCTATTATGTTCTGCCATCTAGCTTTCCAGTCTTAGACTACTATGTTTATTTTATCTTTTTTTTGTTGGTTTCGTTTCTTTTTTAGCCCTTACTTGTTATACTTAGGGCGGTGTTTGGGAGAATAAGCGCAAAGGAAGACGAGCTACACTGAGCTCTGTATCCGGGCCATCCATCTCCACTTTAGCTTAGCCTTTTTCAAAAATCTTCAAACAAAGTTGGAAAAAATACCTGCAGGTAGCCAAGGACTCGCACCACACATCTTAAAAGTTCCAATCCCAAATTTCTTATATTGTTGGGTGCAGTAAAAAAGACAAATTTGTTGAATTTCGTATATGTATTGTCCACACTTCTGATCTGAAAATTTCTCTTTTTCGCTGATGATCATGATGATCATGCCCGTCGCCGGTATATTCTTCGTCATCATGACCATGCCCATCGGGAGACTCTTCGTCTTCTCGCCCGCCCAAGTCTTCATGATGACCAACACCATTTACTGCTAGCTCCTCATCGAAGTCGTAGAGCATGAAACCGCGCCTGAGCAGGTGATCCTCCAATTGTCCAGAATCAGGGTCGATCCAGCGCTGGAGTTTGCATGTTCGACATGGACATCTTATCTGGGTCTTGTTGTTCCCAATCATGTCCGTCTTGGCGTCTTTCTTATACCTAGTAACTCGACCTTCGCTCATGCTGACGACCATGGTAGCCTGCGCGGTATGCACATATAGAGAAAAAGACAGAGAGTAGGTTAATTAGAAACAACACCTTATGCACACACAAAACACACATGCATGGTTGTCTCCGAAAAAATTCGGCATGACCTTTCCTAAAAGTAGGACATATGGGTGGTGCAAAAATTTGCCGAAATGGAAATGAATCAACATTTCGGCAAACATCCATGCACCACACCGGGACAGACAAGCAAAAACAAGAATCTTCTTCCCATGCAAGCATTCATGCACCACACAAGCTTCATGCACAAACATCATCTTCGCGCCATGCATGCATCGCATATACACACCGCCCGCGCGACAAGCTTTACACCTACAAAACATGCATATTTATGGCCAATTACTCACCGGGTACATTGAATACCGAGTCGAGAGCGCGATGTGAGAGAGTGTGGATCAATAGATCTATAGAGAGATAATAGTACACAAATAGAGATGTGGAGGAGAAAAGTAGGTGTGTTTTAGATCTACTAGTTGGAGAAAGGCTTTCCCTAACCAATCTATCAACTATAGTAGGTTTAAATACAACAAAATCTAGAAAAGTATAGACACAATGGGGTGGGAAAGAGGAGGAAGACGAGCTGGGAGGAGGAGAAAGAAGGATGTGAAATGGATGGTGGTAGATAGAGGGGTGCAAAGCTGCCACCTTTGTACAGATCTGGTTGAAGGATTCTGTGGCGCATACAAGCAATATGCGCCACAGAAGTTCAATCTTCTGTGGCGCATACTGTGTCCATGCGCCACAGAACCTTGGCCATAGGGTGCAGTGGGCCATGTGGGCCCCGTGACTCAATGTTCTGTGGCGCATAGCACATATATGCACCACAGAACCTTGGCCAGTGGCCAGACACTGTGGGCCATAGGGTGTAGTGGGCCAGACACTGTGGGCCCCCGCACTCAGTGTTTTGTGGCGCATGTTGTGGTTATGCGCCACAGAATATTGAACTTTAGCTGACCTATGCGCCACAGAACACTGAGGGTAGATCTGCACCAAATGAAGGTGGCAGATAGAGCTGCTTTAATGACACCCCTCTATATATATACCACACTCCCCGTCCAAAGAAACATACCTGCCCCTCATGTCTTCTTCCCACAACTCGTCGGAAGACTCGCTGGAGAGCACAACCCGCTCGCGCTCCCTACAGCCTACTCGCAGTGGAGGGGCGAGGTCGAGGGGCAGTGCTCGGAGTCAGCCGCCGCGGGATTCAGAGCTCAACCTAATCGAGGAGGAGGCCAGACTGCGGCACGAGGCCCTCTACAACAAGGCCATGAGGTTGTACGCCGTGCTCGCGTCTCCGGAGGAGAGGGCACGCATGGCGGAACCAATCGGGTGGCGGCCGGTGTTCGACCCCAACGTGTCTATGGTCCGCAGGCTGCAGGTGCGCGTGAACAGGGAGGTTTGGCATCTTCCACCGCCATCGCCCCCACCAGCTCTGTGAAGCGATTTGCAATGTTGTAGTTTGTGTATTTGCAATGATGTATGACATTGTTGTTTTGCTGTTCAAGGCTATGCGCATGTGCATTTTGCAACGATGTATGCCACTACACATGTCTATCTACTAGATTGTCTAGTATATTCTACCTATTCTAGTGATACTTGTTTAGTTGGGAAAAGCACAAGAGAAGTTTGTTCTAGGAAACACGAAGCATTCTGTGGCGCATATTGGAGGAATGCGCCACAGAAGTTTGTTCTTCTGTGGCGCATATGCACAAATGCGCCACAGAAGCTTGTACATGGGTGTCCAGAGTATGGGACCCACATAATTGTTCTGTGGCGCATATGGTGACATGCTCCACAGAAGATATAAACTTCTGTGGCGCATAATCTTGTATGCGCCACAGAAGTTTGGTCAGAGCATAGTCAGACCCCGCCTGCTGTGGGTCCCACCAAACTTCAGTGGCGCATAGCTCTGTAAGATGCGCCATAGAAGTTTGGTGGTTCTGTGGTGCATTGCTCCGGATGCGCCACTAAATAACTTTTATGGCGCATGGTCAGAACCATGCGCCACAGAAGATATGTCTATCTATAGCTAGTTTCCTAGTAGTGCACAAGCAGGCCCATAAGGAACTCATTTATGACTGGGCTATTATGTTCTCCCATCTAGCTTTCCAGTCTTAGACTACTATGTTTTTTTAATCTTTTTTTTGTTGGTTTTGTTTCTTTTTTTGCCCTTACTTGTTATACTTAGGGCGGTGTTTGGGAGAATAAGCGCAAAGGAAGACGAGCTACACTTAGCTCTGTATCCGGGTCATCCATCTCCACTTTAGCTTAGCCTTTTTCTAAAATCTTCAAACAAAGTCGGAAAAAATACCTGCAGGTAGCCAAGGACTCGCACCACACATCTTAAAAGTTTCAATCCCAAATTTCTTATATTGTTGGGTGCAGTAAAAAGACAAATTTGTTGAATTTCGTATATGTATTGTTCGCACTTCTGATCTGAAAATTTCTCTTTTTCGCTGAGGCCAAAGTACAATATATTTTCACATGATTTTCGGCACGCGTGTAGTGTATATCACGATCTACATGCTTGTATTTGTTTCATATTTTTTTGTATCTTGAAATTTGAATTTTTCAAAGTTTCGAAGGAAAAAAATAATGGCTTGAGCCCGTCTCCAAAACGCTGCTCTCGGTTTTTGGGTTACTTCTTTTTGGCTTTTCGTTTTCTTGCTTTACAGAGTTATAGTTTTTTTAGACTCTTTTGCTTGTAATGAGAAAAGCTAATTTTTTTTAAATAATATATTTTTTTATTCAATTTCATAAATAATACGCGAAATCCAAAAATTGCAAATCTAACGGACCGTCGTCCGTTCAAAAGACGAAGGTGGTGGTTCGTCTTTTGATAAGACGAAGATGGTGGTCCGTTCAAAAGACGAACATACGTGTGAATGAACCTGTCCCAGTCACCACGTTCGTCTTTTGAACGGACGAACCACCCTTTTCGTCTTTTGAAAGACGAACCACCACCTTCGTCTTTTCAACGGACGACGGTCCGTTAGATTTGCAATTTTTGGATTTCGTGTATTATTTGTAAAATTGAATAAAAGAAATGTATTATTTAAAAAAAATTAGCATGAGAAAAGGTTCAGGCTGGCCACGTGCCCGCCGTAGTCCCCCTAAAAAAAAATACAAGCAGTGTGAAGTTGCATACCTAATTTCACATGCACTGAGCTGGATAGCGGTAGTATCTGCATTGTGATCGCCCTGAAAGCTTGTTAAAACCCAAGCAAATGACATAAATGTACTGCCAAATTTATCATGTACTTATTGAATTTCTTTTTGCAATTTGTTCTTACAGAACCACGGAACCTTACAGATTGGCCCCACATTTACAGAATCACAAAACCTAAGCCGAGGAGTTGCCACGCGCTGACTATTTTGCGATGTACTCATGCGGAGAATTGAGAGACATCACTGAACTTTGTGAAGAACGGGAAAATTTCAGAGCTTTAGCTCTAGGACCAATCGATCAATATAGATTAATCTTGAGATCTGACATACAATTGGCCTGGTGTGTAGTGTGCGTCGTCGTGGCCAAGCCTTGATCTTGGCATGGGAATGGCCAACATCGATCGAGCTGTATTAGCTAGGACTGGGTGACTCCGATCCCTCAACCTGTGCATCCCGTCGCTGCCCGTACGTCCTTGTTGTCATGTGCAAGTGCCGCTGTCCACCGAAATGACACCGATGTCAGCATTCCTTGTACCAACTAGCCAGTTCGGATAACAACACAATTGTTCATCATAGCGATTACAGAGTAGTTGTCCGCCAAATGCAAAAGACCGTGTGCCACTAGTAGAAAAAAGTCTATCCGTTCGTGCCTCCTAACAGCATTAGTCTTCTGCCACGAACCGGGACTAATGTTGACCGTGTCCCGGTTCAAACGGGCACGGGCCCCGGAGGCATGCATCCCGGTTGGTAGGGGGGCATACGTTCCGGTTTGTAACACAAACCGAGACTAAAGGTTGGGCGTCAGCCACGTGGCGTGGCACACACCTTTAGTCCCGGTTTGTGTTACAAACCGGGCAGGGGCGGAGACAAGGGGGGGCAAGCAGGAGCTAGACCCCTCTCAACGGCCGCCCCCCCTAACAATCTGCACCGTGCAATTATGCTAATTCTATCATTATTTGTGCATTAGGCCTAAGCTCTAATCCTGAAATCGGTAATGCACAGAGACACGGCCCGTTAGCCCACTATATTCATTAGCAAAGTAATCGCCAATAGCCTACCTTAGAGTGCTAGCTATATTCACGGCGCAAATAGTAGATCGATACTAGGCATTGATCGTGGAACTCTGCTTGTTAACCCTGGCCGCATTCTCTCGCCTGGACTAATCTCGCTGCCGCCGCCGGCTTGTCAACACGGCCGAGCATCTGCGAGCACGCCCGGCCGCCCCTGATTGTCGTTGCCGCATTGCCCCACATCTGTCATGGACCTTACTGAAAGATTATTTGTCCAAGGTACACGATACAAAGCACTTACTGCTCATCTAATCCTAGTCCATTTCATTTTAGTTTATCTACAATTTGCTAATTAAAAACAGACAAAAATAAAAATGGTATACAACATATTACTTTTTCATCGCTTCCTGCCAATTGCATCGAGCTGAATCTGTCCTAGTGACAAATTAGCTTTGGTAACAGAACTATATTTTATATTTAAACATAGAAAATCTAGCTTTTGTTGCCAAACATATGTCGGTTTGCTTCTATAAATAAAAATGGGATATTTATACTAATGGAAGCCAAATACGTTGGTTTGCTCATCATAACAAAGGATGAAAAATGTCTACTACTGTAAGCTAAATATACGATACTATGCTATTTTTTTACGCTCGATATCATCATAGTACTATCAATGCAAAAAACAGTGTGCTATCAGATTCAGTACCGGCCTCCTCCAGATGATATATTTAACGATTAGCGTCTTAATATGGGCTCTCCAGATTCACTATTTTACCGTTAAACTTGGGCTATAGCATGCTATTTTTTCATTGAGTATTATACTTGGATGACGATCATTTTCCGTTTCGCCCCCCCCTATGTCTGAATCCTGGCTCCGCCCCTGAAACCGGGACGTATGCTTTCGCCCTCTATAAATGCAACACCCCAGCCCTCTGTCTCCACTTTGTTTTTTCTTGGTGGAAGGTGTGGGGGTGTGCTAGTTATTTTTCCCCTATTCATGCATTCAAGGTGTTTGATGAAATGTTTGAGTGAATGATCCCGTTCTATTTCTCATAGAACAAAAATATAGAAGGTGTCCGAGACGCACTTGATCTTTCTCCTCTTTATTTTCCTCGATCGAGGTTAGCAATCTTATCTTTTCTCTGTCATTGATACAATGCATGTGTCGATGTGAATTGGTCATTTCACTATTTATGATGTCCTATTTTTAATAAACTTACTTATATGATGAAGATGAACGGTCGGGAATGGATGTACGGTGACCGGCGTGTACCCGGGTATATGAAAGGCGTGGATAAATTTATCGATGTGGCTACGGCAAACAAAGAGAATGGTTTTATACGTTGTCCATGTGTTCAATGTCGGAACAACAAGGAGTACTCTTCCTCGAAAATCATTCGTAGCCACCTGATTATGAAAGGTTTCATGCCCAACTATAATTGCTGGACCAAGCACAGGGAAAGAGGGGTTATGATGGAAGACGGTGAAAAAGAAGATGATGATAGCAACTATCATCATATATTTCCCGAATACAGTGATACTGTAATGGAAGACAATAGAGAGGAAGGAGGTGAAGAACGGGCATCAGATGAGCCGGCTGATGAACTTGGTAGGGTCATTTCTGATGCAAAGAGAGACTATGAAACAGAAAATGAGAAGTTGAAGTTAGAGGGCATGTTAGAAGATCACAAGACATTATTGTACCCAAATTGTGAAGATGGTAGCACAAAGCTCGGTACCACACTGGAATTATTGCGATGGAAGGCAGAGTGTGGTCTAATTGACTCCTCATTTGAAAAGATGCTGAAAATAATGAAGCCGGAGTTTCTAAAACATAACGAACTTCCCGAGAGTACCTACGAAGCAAAGAAGACTCTCTGTCCTCTAGGATTAGATGTGCAAAAGATACATGCATATGCATTAATGACTGCATCCTCTACCGCGGTAAGGAGTATGAGAATTTAGATAAATGCCCGGTATGCAATGCATTGCGGTATAAGATCAGAAGAGATGACCCTGTGATGTTGAGGGAGAGCCCCTCCGGAAGAGGGTTCCTGCTAAGGTTATGTGGTATGCTCCTATAATACCAAGGTTGAAACGCATGTTCAGAAACAAAGAACATGTCAGGTTGTTGCGATGGCACAAAGAAGACCGTAAGAAAGACGGAAAGTTGAGACACTCTGCTGATGGGTCACAGTGGAGAAATATCGAGAGAGACTTCCCAGACTTTGCAGGTGACGCAAGGAACTTATGGTTTGGTCTAAGTACGGATGGCATGAATCCTTTTGGGGAGCAGAGCTGCAGTCATAGCACCTGGCCCGTGACTCTATGTATCTACAACCTGCCTCCTTGGTTGTGCATGAAGCGTAAGTTCATTATGATGCCAGTGCTCATCCAAGGCCCGAAGCAACTGGGCAACGATATTGATGTGTACCTTAGGCCATTAGTTGAAGAACTCTTACAGTTGTGGGGTAAACTAGGTGTACGTGCGTGGGATGAGAACAAACAAGAGCCATTTGATCTACGAGGGTTGCTATTCGTAACCATCAATGATTGGCCTGCTCTTAGTAACCTTTCAGGACAGACAAACAAGGGATATAAGGCATGCACACACTGTTTAGATAAGACTCAAGGTACATATTTGCATAAATGCAAGAAGGTTATGTACCTGGCGAATCAACGATTTCTTCCGACCAATCATCCAGTAAGAAAGAAAGGCAAGCATTTCAAAGGTGAGGCAGATCACCGGAAGAAGCCTGAACTCCCTACTGGTGATGATGTATTTGGTATGGTCAAGGACATAGAAGTAATCTTTGGAAAGGGTACCGGCGGTCAATCAGTTCCGAACGACGTCGTTACAGGACACGCACCCATGTGGAAGAAGAAATCTATATTTTGGGAGCTGCCATATTGGAAAGTCCTGCGTGTCCGCTCTTCAATCGACGTGATGCACGTGACGAAGAATCTTTGCGTGAACCTGCTAGGATTCCTAGGCGTGTATGGGAAGACAAAAGATACACCAGAAGCACGGGAGGACCAACAAATTATGAAAGACCCAAAGAACATGCATACACAGAACAAGACGGATAAAGGGCGTCACTTAAGTCGTGCCAGCTATGCTCTTACCAAAGCAGAGAAGGAAATCTTTTTTGAAGTCCTTTACAGTATCAAGGTGCCGTCTGGCTTCTCATCTAATATAAAGGGGATAATAAATATGGCAGAGAAAAAGTTCCAAAACCTGAAGTCTCATGACTTTCACGTGATTATGACGCAGTTGCTTCGGATTGCATTGAGGGGGCTTCTACCGGAAAATGTTCGAGTACCCATTGTGAAGCGGTGTGCATTCCTCAATGCAATATCTCAGAAGGTAATCAATACAGATATTCTTCCAAGGTTACAGAAGGATGTGGTACAATGTCTTGTTAGTTTTGAGTTGGTGTACCCACCATCCTTCTTCAATATTATGACGCATCTCCTGGTTCACCTAGTGGAAGAGATTGCCATTCTCGGTCCGGTATTTCTGCACAATATGTTCCCCTTTGAGAGGTTCATGGGAGTCTTAAACAAATATGTTCATAACCGTGCTAGACCAGAAGGTAGCATCTCCAAGAGATATGGAACAGAGGAGGTCATTGAGTTTTGTGTTGACTTTATTCCTGATCTTAAGCCGATTGGTGTTTTTGACTCGCGGCATGAGGGAAGACTAAGTGGAAAAGGCACGCTGGGAAAGAAAGCAATGATATGTAGGGACGGGGATTCTTTCACTAAAACACACTACATAGTTCTACATAATTCCACCTTGGCAGCTCCGTATATCGAGGAACACAAGAATATTGTACGCTCCAAAAACCCGGGGAAGCCTGAATCATGGATTACAGATGAACACATGAAGTCTTTCGGTGGTTGGATGCGGACACATCTCTTGAATGACACCACTGTTGGAGATCAGCTATACTTGTTGGCCGCGTCACCATCTTCTACTGTATTGAATTTCCAAGGGTACGAAATAAATAGGAATATATTCTACACGATCGCCCAAGATAAAAAGAGCACCAACCAAAATAGTGGTGTCCACTTTGATGCAATAGACGAGAATGGACAAAAGGACACATACTATGGTTACATAGAGGAGATATGGGAACTAGACTATGGAGTCTCTTTAAGGTCCCTTTGTTTCGCTGCAAATGGGTCAACCTGAATGGGGAAGGGGTAAAGATAGACCAGTTGTACGGAATGACAATAGTGGATCTCAACAATCTTGGTTATAGAGATTAACCATTCGTCCTAGCCAATGATGTGTCTCAGGTTTTCTATGTGAAGGACATGTCCTCCAGACCGAAAAAAAAGAAAAAATATACAAACGAATACATCATATGATGAGCCAAAGCGTCACATAGTTCTTTTAGGGAAAAGAAACATCGTGGGAATCGAGGACAAGACAGAGATGTCAGAAGATTATAATAAGTTTGATGAAATTCCGCCCTTCACAGTGAAAAATGACCCAATCATTCCGTTAAGTAAAGAAGATGCTCCATGGTTACGTCTGAAGCAATCATAAGGAAGGACATATGCCAAGAAGTTCATGCTCATATTATGTAACTCTAGTTCATGTATTTCGCGGTTTATGGCTTCACCGAAGGATATCTTTCGCGGTTTGTGGCTTGACCGGGACTATATATAGGGGGGCCTTTAGTCCCGGTTTTGTAGTCTCAGTTTTTAATATTAATAAATGTCTTGAGTGTTAGTCCCGTTTTGTGGCTGGACCGGGACTATAAAGAAGTTGTCCCGATTCGTATTTACCATTAAGATATGATCTCCAAACGCGCGCGGTCACATATTAGGGAGTGCCTCTATGACCAGTTTCTTGGAGATGCCGGAGGACTGGGATCCGGCGGCATCTCCCTGAAACTGGTCGTGGTGGTGTCCCTGCTCTTGAAAACCATCTTGCAGCTTGTAACTTCTCTAACTAGATCAATACACCTGGGAGCTAACTAATTTCACATATTAGGGAGTGCCTCTATGACCAGTTTCTTGGAGATGCCAGAGGACTGGGATCCGGTGGCATCTCCCTGAAACTGGTCGTAGTGGTGTCCCTGCTCTCGAAAACCATCTTGCATCTTGTAACTCTCTAACTAGATCAATACACCTGGGAGCTAACTAATTTCACATATTAGGGAGTGCATCTATGACCAGTTTCTTGGAGATGCCGGAGGATTGGGATCCGACGGCATCTCCCTAAAACTGGTCGTAGTGGTGTCCCTGCTCTCGAAAACAATATTGGAGATGCCTCAATCTGGCTGGAGGACTAGACTCACAAGGATGCCTATTTATAGTACAAGCAGCTCGGCATAGTGTCGACACTTACGAAATAATGTCGACGCTCAGCCCTATTATTAGTGCTGACTCATGTTTTGTCCCGGTTGGTGTCTCCAACCGGGACTAAAGGTTCATCTTTAGTCCCGGTTGGTGACACCATCCGGGACAAGGTACACGCCGCACGACATAATGTCGACACTCACCCCTATCATTAGTGCTGCCTGGCACAGCCTGCCAAAATCCCTCCAACCGGGACTAAAGATGAACCTTTAGTATATTGAAAATCCGAACAATGAAAATCCTTCGCGTGGTGTCATATTATGTGACATAGTTGAAAGGAAAAATACCAGACTTGGCATATTATGTGGCATAGTTTGTGATGCTGTGTCCATATTATTCGTGCATGTGGACATTGGTAAGGAGAACAATGTTGCAGGAGGAAGTTTTCCTTTTTGTCACACGGAAAATGCCTTTTCCATTTTTCGAGCGCAAAAAACGGGTCATTTTGTGAAGTAACCACCAAAATGCTGTTTTAGAATGCTACCGTCCCATTTTCCTAAAATACTAGCCCACTTTACATGGACTATCTCCCAACCGGGACATCTCAAACCTTTTCGTCCATCCCGGGTAAAAAGGACAAATGTCTGCCGAATCGGTAGGAAGTGGGTCTAGTTTGTACTACAGGTACATGATCTATCGCCCGTGATTTTTTGAAAAAATCATTTTTAGACTCGCAATATGTGGTTTCTTCAGAGATCCAATGCAAGTTCTAACGATGCTCGTCCCCTATCTTCATGCACGCCGGTTCGACCATAGTTAGAAATTCAGAAAATTCAAAACGGGCATAATAAATTCAAAAAAATCCGAACAATGAAAATCCTTCACGTGGTGTCATATTATGTGACATAGTTGAAAGGAAAAATACAAGACTTGGTATATTGATCATGTCTCGAAAAAACCTTCACAAAATGACCTATCATGTTCGAGGTTTCATGGCTTTCGGTCCAAATGACCGATGTTATGTGCTGAATCACGGCATAGTTTGTGATGCTGTGCCCATATGATGCATGCATGTGGACATTGGTATGGAAAACAATGTTGCAGGAGGAAGTTTTCCTTTTTGTCGCACGGAAAAGCCTTTTTCCATTTTCCGAGCGCAAAAAACGGGTCGTTTTGTGAAGTAACCACCAAAATGCTGTTTCAGAATGCTACCGTCCCATTTTCCTAAAATACTAGACCACCTTACATGGACTATCTTCCAACCAGGACATCTCAAACCTTTTAATCCATCCCGGGTAAAAAGGACAAATGTCTGCCGAATCGGTAGGAAGTGGGTCCGGTTTGTACTACAGGTACATGATCTATCGCCCGTGATTTTTTGAAAAAATCATTTTTAGACTCGCAATATGTGGTTTCTTCAGATATCCAATGCAAGTTCTAACGATGCTCGTCCCCTATCTTAATGCACGTCGGTTCGACCATAGTTAGAAATTCAGAAAATTCAAAACGGGCATAATAAATTCAAAAAAAAATCCGAACAATGAAAATCCTTCGCGTGGTGTCATATTATGTGACATAGTTGAAAGGAAAATACCAGACTTGGTATATTGATCATGTCTCGACAAAACCTTCACAAAATGACCTATCATGTTCGAGGTTTCATGGCTTTCGGTCGAAATGACCGATGTTATGTGCTGAATCACGGCGTAGTTTGTGATTTCGTGCCCATATTATGCATGCATGTGGACATTGGTACGGAGAACAATGTTGCAGGAGGAAGTTTTCATTTTTGTCACACGGAAAAGCCCTTTTCCATTTTCCGAGCGCAAAAACGGGTCGTTTTGTGAAGTAACCACCAAAATGTTGTTTCAGAATGCTACCGTCGCATTTTGCTAAAATACTAGACCACCTTACATGGACTATCTCCCAACCGGGACATCTCAAACCTTTTCATCCATCCCGGGTAAAAAGGACAAATGTCTGCCGAATCGGCAGGAAGTGGGTCCGGTTTGTACTACAGGTACATGATCTATCGCCCGTGATTTTTTTAAAAAAATCATTTTTAGACTCGCAATATGTGGTTTCTTCAGAGATCCAATGCAAGTTCTAAATGAGCCATTTTTCTTCCCGCCATTTTTTCCCGGCATTTCTCCCGCCATTTCTTCCCGCCAGTTTTTCCCGCCAGTTCTTCCCGCTAGTTCTTCCCTCCAGTTATCTTCCTGCCATTTCTCACTATATATATGTAGGGTTGGCCTCCATTGTCATTGCACATCTCTAGACTCATATCTGCAACCTCATCACTCTTTCCCATGACTTCCACCGTAGCACTAACTCCCATGGAGGCGGAGGCGCTTTGTGCCTTTAACTACCCCTGCCCGCAGGGCACTGGGCACTGTGTCCCCATCTGCTGGATGCTGAACGAAAGGGGGGACGGTTCCTCCTATCCCTCTAGGTGTGGCGCGTCGGATGGCCATCACGAACCACTACTACTTCGAGCTCACGCCGGAGCAGCGGAGGAATCCCAGATGGCATCCCGACTATTTCCCGACTTGGGAAGCCTTCTTCGTGGATCGGCGTGATAGGGCGCTCGCCAGGCACGAGGAGGACGGCCCACCTCCTCCGAACTTCAACGAGGTCGGCCGTCGGTTGTGGTGGCACGGTCGGACTCTCCAGAGCGTCATAGCCTATGACACGGCCGCCGACTCTAGCCCCCGCCTGCGCTACCCTCAAGTCTAGCCCACTCGTACTCAGCCTTCAAGGTTCAACTATGGCGACCCCGACGACGACAGCGACGACGGCCGCGGCGAGTACGACGACTACAGTGGCGAGTATTACAGTTGTAGGCAGGAACATGACTGAATCACTCCAACATTGCAAAACAAGTTCGGCCGATTGTGGCTTAATCTGGCCATGTATCTTAATTTTTAGTTCTTCTATGTAACTTTGTGTTAGTTGCGTTATGTACTTTAATTCCAGTTCTATCCTAATAAAATTTTCTTTCCGCCCGTTATTTCCCGTCCTTTTTTTCCCGCCCATTAATATATAAAAAATATAAGTTAATTCAAATCAAAATTAAAAACATAAAATGGTTTTGAATTATTTATTCAAATCCACACACTTTTATGTTTAAAGTTTTTCTAAATTCCAAATTAATATTCAAAAAATATAGGTTAATTCATTTTTAATTTTAAATGGTTCATAGTTTAAATGGTTACATTAATTATTTTTAAAAACAGAAAATGGTTTTGAATTAGTTATTCAAATTAAAACACTATTTATGTTTAAAGTTTTTCTAAATTCCAAATTAATATTCAAAAAATATAAGTTAATTCATTTTTAATTTTAAATGGTTCATAGTTTAAATGGTTACATTAATTATTATTTTTTAAAATAGAAAATGGTTTTGAATTAGTTATTCAAATTCAAACACTTTTTATGTTTAAAGTTTTTCTAAATTCCAAATTAATATTCAAAAAGTATAAGTTAATTCATTTTTAATTTTAAATGGTTCATAGTTTAAATGGTTACATTAATTATTTTTAAAAACAAAAAATGGTTTTGAATTAGTTATTCAAATTCAAACACTTTTTATGTTTAAAGTTTTTCTAAATTCCAAATTAATATTCAAAAAATATAAGTTAATTCATTTTTAATTTTAAATGGTTCATAGTTTAAAAGGTTACATTAATTATTTTTTAAAAATAGAAAATGGTTTTGAATTAGTTATTCAAATTCAAACACTTTTTAGGTTTAAAGTTTTTCTAAATTCCATATTAATATTCAAAAAATATAAGTTAATTAATTTTTAATTTTAAATGGTTTATAGTTTAAATGGTTACATTAATTATTTTTAAAACCAGAAAATGGTTTTGAATTAGTTATTCAAATTCAAACACTTTTTATGTTTAAAGTTTTCCTAAATTCCAAAGTAATTATCATTTAAAAAACATTACAAATTTAAACCCCAAAATAAAAAATAGGCCGGGAGCATAGGGAAAATTCCTGAAAAAATTTGAAAACAGGGTCATATGTCCCGGTTGGAGCCACCAACCGGGACTAAAGAGCCCTGCGCGCCCTTTGGGCTGATGAAAAAAGTGGAGTATACGTCCTGGTTGGTGGCACCAACCGGGACTTATGACCCTTTAGTCGCGGTTGGAGCCACCAACTGGGACTAAAGGCCCTTCGTTTATAACTGGCTCGTGTGTTATTCTTCTTCCCCATCTCTGCTCTACTTCTCACCGATGCGCGCACAGGAACCGCCCCCGACGCCGGCAGGCTGCCCGAGCTCGCCGCCCGGCCGCCTCCGTCCTGTCTGTGCACCGTCACCCTCGTCCTTCTAGCCATCACACGCAAGCAGGGGCGCCTCCTTCTTGCCGGAATCGAGCCTGGAGATCTCCTACTCCGACGGACGTCACCGCCAAATACTACCGCTCCGGGCCACGCCGTGCTTCCCCAACCACCCCATCGTGCTCGTGGTGAGCTCTCCGTCCTCCTGGACCCTCTCCCGTCCTCCCTCTCGCTCTGTTTCGAGCCCGCGTCGAGCGTCACTTTCCGCCACCGCAGTTCGTGCTCGCCGACGTAGATTCGGCTGCCAAAACAGGGTGGCGCCACCACCATATGGTCGACGTGCTGCGCTCTATCCAACCCGCCTACCCGCATAGTCCTCCGATCCCTCCTTCGCTGTCCCCGTGCATTGCCTGAGAGGTTCACCGTCGGGTGATGTCAGGCTGACGTCACCGTGACGCCAGCCTGTGGGTCAGCCCGGTCAAACCAGCCCCTCCCCGGCCCCATTCGCTTACGTGGCTAACGATGTGGCCTCGGCCCCACCTGTCAGCCGTAGTGGGTAGCCTCTGCCCCGGTGACAAATGACCCTCACCCCTATGCTGATGTCACAGTGATGCAATAATTCCATTTAAATTGATTAAACAATTCCAGAAAATGTAATAATCTTGTAAATTCAATAAGTAATTCATTATAACTCAGAAAAATATGTATAATATATCAAAATGTTCAGAAAAGTGAGAACTATCTATTTAAGCTATAATAATGCATTGTTCAACAACTTTCATAACAAGTTTAATTAGAAGAACATAGTAACCCCTCACAGGTGATTCCGGAGTTTCTCCGAGTTAGGGTGTTCACCCCTCGGAACCCCGATTAATTATCGAGCATGCTTTAGGGTTACATTGGCAAGCAACTTTAAACCCTAGTTTAGTTAAATAAACATCGACACCCCTTATGTACATTTGGGTTCACCGGTGTGTCCTTGCTAGGGCATCCCGAACCCTTTTAAATCGATGTTGCACCTAGGGTCAGTGTAGGATCTCTAAATCTGACATGTCATACATATTGATTGCGCATTGTATTATGCCATGTATTGATTGCCGCCTTTCTTTCCGGTATTGGTTCTTCGCGATAGGATCCGAGCCCGAGGGTTTCTCCGAATTAGGGTTTCTGATATTGTAAATTCATTTTTATTATTGTGTATGTATATATTAGGGTTTCTCTGAATTAGGGTTTATATCTCTCAACATCGTACCTAACATTCTCCCTTATCCGCTTTGACTTATCCGTTTTTCCACCTATGCAGAAAATATGGACCCACACGAGAGAGACGAAGAAAAGGAAGAGTTGATCCAAGGTGTGATCCGCGGGGAAGAAAATTTAGATGTATCGACGTTTCTGAACAACTCCGGTGAGCGTGATCCTCTTTTTGCCGGAATAGACGACTTGTTTGAGGTTGAAGGTGATGCCTTCCGCGAGGGATAAGGCGATGCCTTGTGTAATCGAGAAGACGACCGCTCTGGCGAGGTGTATGTAATATAATTAATTCATTAATTAATCATCTGCTATCTATATAGAAATAGTAACGACGATATTTCTTCTTTTAGCCCTCCGTATCGAACAAATCTACTTAAAAGAGTGGACGAGGCCCAACCAAAAAGTTGGAAGACCATGAGAGGTTCAGGATCAAAGATATCGCTGAAGACGGCAAACCAACGGCTCCCGAAGTTGTCGCAATCAAATTGGTGGCACAATGCGGAGTAATCGTTAGGGACTTAATCCCGATCACCATTCAAAATTGGAATAGGCCTGCTGATGCGGAATAAGAGGGAACATGTTTGTTTGTCCCTAACAAGGCCAACGATTTACTGTGGAAGAGGCTCATGCTTAATTTCAAACTACCGAAGATAGAGCTGGATCCAAATGCGGAGGATCCAGTTGAGGACGCCTTAGAACATGGGAGAGCAATGGAGGCTAAGGTCAGGGAGTGGGCTTTGAAGAAGATGGCCCAGTGTTTCACCAACTGGAAGAAAAGATTGCACCTTGACTATGTCGTGAAAAAGAAGACTCCGGATTTCAAGAATATTCAGTTTGAGAAGATAAAACCATTCTGGGATGAGTTTGTGAAATACAAGACATCAGAAAAAGCTAAGAAAATGTCTGCAACGAATAAGCTGAATACTGCTAACAAGAAGTATCACCATACTATGGGGCAAGGTGGCTACAGGGCTGGCATTCCTAAGTGGAAGAAACTTGAGAATGAACTGCGTGCTAAAAAGATCATCCCAGAGACAGACGATTGGGTAGAACGTGCAAGGAATTGCTTTTACGGGCATGGGGGCACGTTGAACTCAGAAGGGAAGTGTATATATAACATACGACATAAAGAAGACCCCTTGCCAATCGAGAATATGAGAAAAGAAGTAAAGGCTGTTAAAGATGGGGACTTCATTCCCGATAGAGAGAATGATGAGCTCACACTCTCCCTTGAAATAAGGAACATGATGGACGAACACGAGGCACAAGCGGCTCCAAACCATGGAGGACTGGGTTTCCCAAAGAGAGGAAGAAATATCCTGATAGAAGCCGTCAGAGGAGAAAGGACAAGGCGAAAGTTGAAGCAGATATTCAGAAAGAGCGAATGCGTATAATTGAAGAACGAATAAAGCAACAACAATATGAAATTAACGCACTTAAAGAGCAAAGTACTACCGGCCCATCTCAGCAGCACAGTGCATTTGATGCTACCGGCCTATCGAATAATCAAAAAAGCAGTGTGGCTTCCACCGAGGTCCCGGGTGATGACAATGACGATGACGATGACGATGACGATGGTGCACCGACGATGGCTCGTGTTGGCTACCCAGTGGATGATATCACACGGATGACACACTGCGAGCTACATGTCAAAGTTGTGAACATATCAATGAAGGTGGCGGTCGGCTATGCCTTACCAATTGGACCCACACCAACTTACCACTGTCGTCCGGTTCCACAGGGCTACGCTGTTGTCGGGGTGGATGAAATCATGCCCACCTTTGAAGTTTTGAAGCTTGACTACCCTGCAGGTGAAGGGGATGTGACTGAACTGGGAGACGCAACAAACGTCACCATTCTATGGCCAAATGAATGTATCGTGCTTCGAAATCACACCCCAAGGCCATCTTCTCCTCCGCCTCACCCGTCTCCAGCGAGGTCGTCGCCGCCGCGGCAGCCGTCTTCGTCGCCTCACTCGGCTCCGTCGCCTCACCAATCTCCGGCGCAGACATCGCCGCGGGAGCCATCACCGGCACCTCAGGATAAAAAGCGTAAGCATACCGCTACTCTGCGTCGTGGTAAGCGATCGCCGAAACGTAAACAAGAGCCTCTTCCAAAAGTACCAAAGGTTCCTCCCAAGGGAGCTTATGACTGTACTGAAGAGGAGACTACGGCGATCGTTGATGCGGAAACGACAGCGTTTTTCGCTAAGCTGAGGCGGCCGAAAGAGCCAGAGTTCCCCAGCACCAAAGAAGAAAAAGCCAGAGTGTTGAAAATGCTAAAGACTCTTCATCAACCCGATCCAAAGCTGTCATCGGACTATGAGCGTTCTATTCTCAAGTCACATGCGGCACAACAAGCCTCGAAGAGCAGTACTGATGCAAGCGAGAAATCTGTTGCCCAACTCGGAGAACAAACAAAACAGTCTTGCGCCCCTCTCAAGGTGATTTCCCATACCAATGTGGGGTCGAGCAAATATGGGGCTGAAGAGCAGTATGATCCAGAGGTAGTTGCACAATACGGAGAAGCTGCCGCTGCTGAAGGTATGAGTATTGCCCAGTACTTATCCCAGTTAGAGTACTTCCCGTGAGTGAAGTAGCATACAAATACCAGTACGGCAAACCTCTCGTCAAACCTGAGGAGGTAAATAATCTTCCAACAAAAATGTGAATATTGCATAACTGGTACATGCATGCCACAAAGGCCGGGGCTAACTGGATAGTGCTGAAGGTTACAAAAAAGCATTATGGGAAAGAAATAGATGACATGATATCCATTGAATTTGATGAACTATTTAAATTATTCAATCAAGACGTCTTGGACAAATCGATCATCAGTGCCTATTGTCTGTAAGTACTAATTCTGTAATTAATTTAGTCTCCAGCTATCTCACCTTATTTATTGCATGTATATAATCATACTGTAATATGCAGAATGAAGATTCTCGAATGCAGCAGAGGACAAATCTATGACATTGGCTTCATTGACCCATATTGGGTTCATCAAGCTAATCTCAAAACAAGCCCCTAGGATACGGAGGATAATATAGCACACGCGTTAAGGTTTCAAGAAACCAGAAGGGAAATACTATTTTCTTACAACTTCTAGTGAGTGTTATTGTCTTGTATACACTTTCTATTTCGCTTACTCGATGTTAAGTATATAATTGATTAGTTATGCATTCGCAGCTACCACTATATTCTGTTAATCATTCAACTTGACAAAGGGCGTGTACTAGTCATGGACTCGAAACATAAACCCCTTGAGCAGTGGAAGGACATGCAGATGCTTCTCCAGCGGTAATTCTAATCATTACGACACTATATCGGCAACGTTCGTGAATTTTATGATATCAAGTAATTAATAACTTATTTTATTCGTTTTCTTCGCCGGGAAGCGCTTGGAAATGGTTCACCAACAAGGCTAGGGGTGTTTGGAAAGCGGAGCTTACATTTAAAGCACTAGATGTAAGCACCACTAGCTATATCCGCGCATCTCTTTGATTCTAGTTTTGATACAGTTATTATCATGCTTGATTATTATTTTGATTGAACTATGTTCTCGTAAAGTGCTTGAAGCAGGGAACAGGTAACAATCTATGTAGATACTATGTTTGCGAGTTCATCCGGCAGACGTGCGATGACAAGGGCAAAAATTTAGAGTAACTCCACGTACGTAAACAATTTCTATTGTTTTTAATTACAATTAAATTGTATTTAGTTTCATTCATATAGGCTGACTCCTTTTTTAAATCAGATCGAACGTCTACGGGACGGTCTTCTGTCAAAGGATCGCGTACGAGCAATTCAGGAGGAATTGGCGGGATTCTTGAATGCAGAAGTCCTAAACCCAAAAGGGGAATACTATTCGGCTGTGTATAAACAATAAGGATTGTACAAAGAGCAACTTTTGTATGTAGTGCATGAACTCGATCCGTGTATCGAATGTAATATTGTCATGATGATCTTGTGTAATATAATGGTTCCTTCATTGATGATTGCAAAACACTAAATAAACAATAAAACAACATAAACGAATTCTCTGCCACGGCACAAAAAGTGGCCAAAATGCTGTCGCGGCAACAAAAGTTGCCAAAATGAATTCTCTGCCGCGGCAGAGAAATGTGTCAAATCTCTGCCACGGCAGAAGGTTAATTGTCCCGGTTCGTGTTACGAACCGGGACGGTTGCTCCTCCCCCCTCGCACAGAGCAGCGGCCACATGTACGCTCTTTTGTCTCGGTTGGTGGGACAACCGGGACTAAAGGTTCGGGCTTTAGTCCCGATTGCCCCGTCCCAGTTGGGAAACCGGGACTAAAGGCCCTTACCAACCGGGACATATGGGCCGTTCTGCACTAGTGTGCTAATCTTCAAGTGACTATGACTTGTAGATCAAGCAGTGCATGTTGTTTTCTTTCTGATGACTCATATGCCTACAATGACCTAGGCAGCTGTGTACAACCAGAGATGATAGACGATCCAAAAACTAGACAACTTTATTTGTGAAACCTCTCCTCAACTTGGCAACTGATCAATGGATACCGGCCGCTGCTTTCTTGCCTTTTATGGGGCGTTCCCAGCCCTCGGAGGAGGTGTTGGTATCTTGTACATGTGACATCTAGCTGTTTAATTTAATTCGAGAAACTGTGAAGGAAGCCAACCTGCATGGCATTCAATTTGAAGATCCTAGGTGTTCTTGCGGAAGATCAGGAGAAGTAGGCATGTCGAATGACCGTAGTTTTTTACCCGTGGCGAGTGGGGATGGGCGACAACGACATACTTCATTTGGGGTTCTCAGTTCCCTGAGTTAAAACCCTTGGTACGACCTTGCTGGGTCGGGCAACGGCAACTTTCTAGTCGTTTTCTTTTTGACGGCATTGTTCGGGTTTGGACCTTCTCCACGCCTAGGTGAACTATGCTGGTTAGACCGGCCGACGACATCGTTGTGCACGGTTACCTTCCCGCAGGCGTTGTTTTTTAGTACCTTCTCGAACTTTAGGTGTCATCACCACTCCTCTTGTTGTTGTAAGTCTCCGATTGCTTTGGCGGGGACTTTATTTTTTTGAGTGAATTCTAGTTTTTACCTCCTTGTTGTACATTCGATGACACTAATTACCCCATTTAGTGGAAATAAAACCAAAATATCCTATTTAAGAGCCTTTGAACACATTTTTATCCAAATTTAACACTTTACTTGTTTTTGTTACACAGAGCTGGCATGTTATGCCAGGGTGACGCGGTAAAATGTGTAAAGATCGAAGGGCTGATCGACAATCATGTTCTGTATCCATATTTTCAATTCCTTCCTTGTCATCGTCTTGATACATTTAAACTGCGGTCAACACCTTACACCTTGCCCAGTAGACACACATCAGAAAATAAGGGTTCAAAACTTCTAACTGAGGTAATCTGTACAATTTATCACTCGACGGGGTAATCAGTGTCACAAATGCATAACTAGGAGGTAAAAAGTGGAATTCACTCTTTTTTTCCCCTTTTCTTCTTCATTTCTTCTTTCGGCTGTATGCATCCCGGATGTCCTTCTAGACATTAGGTTGTCATCTAGTATTAACATAGTCCCTTTATAAAGAAAATGATTTCATTGTTGTAAATTCTAAGTTGGACACTGGTTAATTTTCAGTGCCAAGCAATCTAAATATGCAGTTAGCTTTTCTATTACTCAACCTTTTGGAGGTTGCACATGAATGATTGTTTTAAGTGCAGTCAGTAATGGTAGTAACCTCACAACGTGTTGGTCTTCAGGCATGGTAAACAGGTGGTCGGTATATGTCTTCTTTGCATCTTATTTTTACTGATTACATGAGCGCCCTTATAAGATTTTCTTATAACAGTCCAATCAACTGATTTGGAACGGAATTGAAGGACCCCCGCGTCCATCTCTAAGGCGACACGGGGCTGGGGCCCTACCTCTACATTGTTGTGTGCCCTTTCCCTGCCCTCCCTTACCCTCGCCGCTACCGGAGGATGCCGTCTGATGGGGACGACAGCAGCAGGAGCCCTCCATTTGCACTTTTCCTATACCCTAACGTCTAGTATCCACCAAATCTCACCAAGATCCAATCAATCTGCTGGTATGAGCTTTATTTGTCCAAGAACTTGCTGACGGTGTTCCCAATGCGGCATTCCATTGTTATTGTTATTGTTATTATCGTCCAACCGTGCATATGATGCTGGGGCGACCATGGCAAGAAGACATGGCGGCAGAGATAACCTGGTTGGGTGGCCCGGCCGAATGAGGCTATCAATACCTTGTTTGCAGCAACTTCTCTTAGCCCATATGTGTTCTGCCTCCAGATTTCAGATGTGCATATGCAACCCGCACAAGGTATGACTCCTTTGGCTCCTCACTGGTGATAATGAATCTTCTTGCAGGCGGTGGTTCTACAGATTAAGTGTGGCAGTGTCAGGCACGAGGTTTGGCTACTCCAAGATCCACTTCCGCTGACACCTTAGGGTATTTTAATTATGGCTATTTGCCACGATTATCATGGTCTAGTCGGAGGTGGGCATAACAAGTCGGGTAGATGGCCAGAGGTTCCCCATGCTAACTTGATTGATACCGTTAGGTGCTGGCACATGACATAGATCAAGAAGGATGGGGTGAAGACGCATGTGTGCCTAGCAATCAACACTTTGCATCATTTGCAACATTTCTTGCCATGTGGTGGTGACAACATACTTCACTCCTTCTGGTGCTCCTAGAGATCCATCCTCGGGGTCCATGGTGGCTCCTTAGTCATCTCTTTGTTGAAATCATTATCTGGAGATTAGATCTTCTTCACGTTGAAAACCCATGATCTTACTATGCTGGTTAGACCGAACGATTAAGGTGTTTGTGCACCGCTACCTTCCTAGAAAAGTCGTTTTGGAGAAGCTTGTTTGGAGTCAAGATGTCGTCCCTACTGGTGCTTTTATTACTACTTCGAGTATCTATTTGGTTCGGTGATGTGTTTGTTTTTTATTTTGTTTTTTTTGTTGTATAGATCCTTCGTGTTTAGACTTAGTCTAGGAATTAATGAGCAACCATGGAGGCTATGAATCCACCCGGTGGTGGTGCTCACATGCCTCCAAAGCCACTCGTAGGTGGTCCTCCCATGCCTCCCATCCCTCCGTAGCCACTCATGCCGCCAAAGCCTCCAAAAGCTCCCGGAGGCGCGCCCATGCCACCCATGCTTCTATAGGCTTCAAAGCCTTCCGGAGTTGGTCCCATAACCCATTTCAATTCTATGACCAAGAAATTGATGTGAGAAACGAGTATATGCATGATATATGTAATTTTGTTTCAAAGCATCGATATGCAAACTGTTTATCATCTTGTTGGAAAATTCATACAACATCTTGTGAAAAAATAAATTAAAACAAAGAAAAGAGGGGAACTCATTCTCTCTAAGAGACATCATTTGACCATCGCCCTATCATCCCCATCTAGTAGAAAGAAAAACATGGAAGGATACAAAAACACAATCGACTCTAAAATTATCTATCGGGAAAATAATGTCAACTCAAGAACTATTGCTTCCACATCAGGAAAAGTTGACGCTGATGCTGCCGGTCTTGGCGCATCCGCACGCCGGGCACGCCCTAGTCATGGACGCGCATGGTACACATACACAGAGGTGGCTGCACGGCAGCAACAACACTACGGCCTTGCCCTGGCCGCACTCCTTGCACCTCCCGACGCTCAGCGCCGCCTCTGGTTCCCTGTAGAAAACCATGTGGTTATCCCCCCAGCAGCACGAACTGGTGTCGTCAGCACCTTGGCCACGGACCACCTGCGCGCGTGTGCACTGCAGGTCGGCACGGAGCACGTTAACGGTGGACTCATTGGATCGCACAAAGTCACGCCACACCTGGACCTCCCTGTGGAGGTTCTTGAGCTGCTCCTGGAGTACCCCGTTCACGCCCATGAGAAGGTCCACCTCCAAGTCCTTGGCCTTGAGCCGTTTCGCAACCCTATCCTCCACAACAGAGGTGATCAGCCTCATATGCTTCTGCCTCTGATCAGCTAGAGTATTCCACATCTTCGCCGCCTACATCAATCGAAACATAGATTAGCAGAAGTTAGATCTATGCGCACAAAGAAAGTATATATTGATTTGGCAATCATGCATGCATGGGACTTACATGGTCGATCAGGAAGGGGTCGATAACAATGGTATCTTGTTGCTGCACGTAGCCCGCGCCGAGCATCGGCCCTGACTGCTCGTCACGCTTCCTCTTATAGCCGGCGACCATTTCGTGCGAACGCACCGAACCATGAAGGGTGGCACCCCTCTTTGCCAGGTCGACCGCGGCCAGTGCCAGGAACTCACTGTACTGGTCTTGCCCTCCCACCGACGGCGGTGGCGTGACCATGTAAGACAATTGGTATCCTTGCTGGTCGGGTGGTGCTGCAACATAACTCATAGGCATAGTAGGGACGGTGGAAGCTCCTGCTTGATTAGCACTAAGCCAAGCTAGAGCTAGGGCAGGCTGGTGGTGGCTGCTGCCGAGTATCATGTGGGGAAGACGCTGTGCGTTTGCGGCCATGGCGATTTGCTTTCGCATCCTGCGTGAATGTGCCTACTTATGGTATTAAGGTCGAGAAAATTATGGCCCCGTATTAATGGTGGATGACCTGTGTCATAGCTGGCATCCGTATTATCCTTGTCGTCTCCAGCCAGCATTTAAATATAAGAGATTTACTCTAATTAATGTATACCTTTTTTAGGAGTGATTTCGTTTTATTGATGGTAAATGATAACAGCGGGTGCTGCATGTGCGTTGGGTGCGTCAAGATTCGCGTATGTGAATCTAATGGAAGGCGCTTTGCGTGGATAGTTTCTTGATGGCCAACTCCGCTACACGTGCAGGTCGTGCATGTTGCCTATGTGGTAAGTCGTGGGACCCATTTGATAGTGTCAGTGTTTTTTATTTTGGGAGTGTGCTGCCTGAATATTTTTTAGGCGATTTTTTGGGGTTCATTCCCTTGCCTACTTCTCTCCTTCTAACCGGTGACACCAAGGCTATCCGGGAGGCGCCACGATGTCTTCGCCGACGGACACCCTCTTCCTCGCCGCCGACCGCGCCTAGATTTGACACATGTGTCTCATAAAAGTGAAATATTCTTTCACTAGGACATAAAGTTTATGTCTATAGTGAGATGCGTATGGTTACTTTATCAATCTCAAGACCCGATCCCATTGCCTAGTCTCTCGGATGTATTAATAGGGATAGGCATCGACAAATCTAGGATTTTGTGCTAGGGTGGGACAAGTAGATACAATTTTTTTAGTACCACAAAAAATAGCTTGTAAATATAGTGCATACAAGTTGCTAGAAGCACGGGACATGGCGTTTTAGCTCCCTGGTCTAGATGAACCTACTATGAAAAATATATTTTATATGAATTTTAAAATGTTGAAAAAAATCCGAAACAAAATCCTAGGTGTACATCTAGACATGCGGTTTCTCACACAAAGTGTTTGCGGCGAAAAGATATTTTTTTGTGGTCTTTGTAAAAAAGATAAAAATATGTCTTATGAAAAGCTAGTTTACAACATAGAAAATTATCTTTTTTATAGAAGCCACATAAAATGTCTTTTCTTCATGAAATTTCGTTTACGAACCTAGAATATTGGCATGTACAATCGAATATTTCTTTTATTTTTAAACATTTTGAAGTACGTCATTTCCGCTGTGGATGCATCTATAGCTAGGAGCCAAAGTGAATTTCCGTATAAGCACGATGGAAATATAAGGTCTCATAATCAGGATAGAATTAATCAATTACATCTAAATATGCAATATCACCGTCCCGTTCTAATAGTTTTACGGTGCAAAATTGTAAATCAGTTTCGCAATTTTTTTGGTTACATGGAATCAGCTATATTGATCATAATGAATCGAAGTTTGTAATTTTGCAACGCCATAAGAATAAAAAATTCATATTTGCAAACACAGGAAAATAAAGAGTTGAACCAGATGAGATGGACACAAAAAATCATTGATTGGAAGTGCAATTAGTATTCCTCTTGAAATAGAGGTACAAGATTTGTCCAATCTCATTAACTAAGAAGAATGTTGCGTAGTTAAAATTATCAAAAAACCAGGTGAAAGACGTTGCAAATGCCCACACCAGTTACATGGTATGTCTGCCCCTAGATGGCTTACAATAGATAAACCCTGTGCCCCATCGAGATGAAATCAACATCGAGGAAGAGACGATGGAGGAAGATGCTAATTAAGATAGAGCCGGGCTGACCTCTTCCAGATCTAAAGTGAAGCGTGCTAGTGACGTGTACTACAATTCAAACGTCACTACTAAAAATATACTAGTGGCGTTTGGTTAATTTAGAACGCTAGTACTACTTTTGTCTGGACAGACCACTGGGTCCAACTTACCAGTGGTGTGTGCTACAATTCGAATATCACTACTAAAAATATATACTAGTGGCGTTTCATTATTTTAGAAAGCCACTACTATTTTTCGTTCAGATAGACTGTTGGGTTCAATTCACTAGTGGCGTTCTTTTTTACCCGAACACCACTAGTACTATATAGTGGTGGCGTTAATATTTGCACACCAACACTATTTTATCTGGAAGTGGTGGTGTATAAACATTTGTGCACGTCACTAAAGAAATTACTGCTATAGCCATTTTCTTACCAGTGATATATAAATGGAGAATAGTTGATTGCAGCACATGAATGCAAACAAATCAGAAAATTTGTGAGGCCTCCTCATCGGCTACACTTGTACTCCCTCTATGCGCAAATAAGTGTACTTCTAGCTTTTGGCTAAGTTAAACTCTATTAAATTTGATCAATTTTATAGATAAATATAGAAACATATATTACATACAATATTAACTAAATTTTAAAAGGGATCTGGCGGTACCAAATTCATGACATAAATATTACTACATTTTCCTATAATGTTAGTTATTTTTTAAGTTTGACTTAACGACAAAGCTAAAATACACTTGTTTATGAAGAGAGGGTATATGTGGATAGTGGTCCTCCATGAATTTTATGGGGCTCCCTCAAGATCTATGGAGCTGCCTCGTCGGGCTCTGTTGTCTGCTGCCCCGCATGTGTGAACGTAGGCCATCCAGATGCTCTTATCTTTATTTGAAGAAATTGCACAGGGACTCATGCCGATTGTATGGCTTTTTTTTTGGAAATGGGTGTTTTTATTACATCATATTAATGTTTATACCCGGTCTCTGTATAGCTAAGATGCACACAGTCGATCAATCACATAACTAGTGACCAAAGCAAAAGTATCAAAATTACAAAAGATGCTAAGAAATAAACAACCTCAAGTTATGGCAGATCTATCTGAAGATCATGCTCCATCCATGTTGGGAGAAAATATCACGTACACCCCTCCACAAACAAGTCGCGGAACTCCATAAGTTAAAGAGTAGTCCATGATCAGAGAATATACGTGGCTCGATAGATAACCTGCAGGGGAAAAGACACAATGTTATTAAAAAACTTTTTATTTCTACATAGCCAAAGCGACCAAATAATGGCAAGCGCTCCCACCCTAAACAAAGTCCCGTACTTAACCGCAATCCCGTTCAACCAGTTGCAAATACATTGAATACTGAACGTGGAGTAGATAAATCGGAAGCTACTTGGATGGTTGACTATATAGCACGAGCAAATTTACATTCGAAGAATAAATGCCAGAGTATGTCATTATGGTGACAAAAAAAGCATTATGTACTTTCATGCTAATTCCTCTTAACAAGATTATCTTTCGTACGAATTACACCTTTATGGAGATACCAAGCGAATATCTTTATTTTAAGAGGTATTTTCATCTTCTAAATTTTACTATTACCATCGACTAGAATATCAGGTTTGGATCAAAGCTCCATACATTGAATCAACAGAAAATTTACCACTCTGTAGTATTTTCCATTTGAATTCGTCCATACCCTCAGACAGTTGTATCGTGGATAATCTCAATAAAAGATTGTTCCAAGATATCTGTCTAGGACCTACAAGACTTCTTCAGAAAGACACATTAGGAAGATTGGATTTCGTTGTTGTGGATAATGTATCCCCTTTGTGTCTAACAATCAAATATAGAGCTAGATATTGTTCATGAAGAGAAGTTTGGCCAATCCATTTATCTTGCTAGAACCTAATCTGCGATCCATCCGTAATATTAAAAGCACCAAAGCGAAACAAATGTTTTTTGATGCCATTAGTCTAGCCCAAAAGTGTGAATCATTGGGTTTTCAAACCACTTGAGACACAAATTTTTATAGCGAATATACTTCCTCCATAGGATGGTTTGCCAAACACCATTTTATGTAAGCAGTTTTAAAAGACATTTACCCAGAAGTCGTGATGTTTTTGACTTGCAAATCATGTATGTCCAGTCCACTGTAATCTTTCAGTCAGCAAACCACATTCCATCTGGCTAGTCGATATTTCTTTTTCTCACTATCCCCTTGCCAAAAGAATCTTGATCTAAAATAATCCACTTTCTTCAAAACACCTTTTGGTAGTTGAAAAAACAATATCATTTACAGACCAAGTTGGTGAGTACTGAATTTATGAGTACAAGTCTTCCGCTAAGGGATAGTAATTTTCCTTTCCAACTATTAAGACATTTTTTATAGTCTTCCCTCAAAGAGTTTCCATTCAGCAATTGTGAGACGCCGATAGTGAAAAAATCTCTTCGTGAACAATATTGTATGACTTGTAGCTTCATGCGTGTCCCTCATCCAGAGTTCTCGCATGCGTCTCGGCGAGTACGACAACATGCTGTTGTGCTCCTGATCAGAACAGTGCAAGGGAGAAATTAGTGCAGCGCCAAAATGCAACGCATTCCCATGGGCATGACCTTTCTATGTGCATCACTTCAATCATCTTGCAGGCTGGAATACGAACTTCCGGTGCTTCCCATTTCTAATTGAATGTGAACACATATGCATTGCTCATGTAACTATGGTTTCATTCTCGGTCTTTCACCACTTCGATGCGTTTGTGGTGGGTGTGAGAAAATTCTTCTTCGCTTGCTATCTTGGTATATTAGAGAAGGAAGATGGGTAACATATACTATATGCGACTTGTCACCAAGCCTGGCATATTTTGGTATGATAGCTCATGATTCAAACAATTATTAGTTACCAACTTTCAATAGACATCTATAGCTTGTTAACTCTATTTAAATGAGAATTCATTGTTTGGTTGTTGAATACACGACCATGTGATTATATACTCTACCCACTTCGTCTAGAAATCTGAGAAACATAGATATTAGTGCAATAATCATTTTAAAACCATAACCGACAATACTTGTAAAAGTATATGGATTGAGGGTGTAATAACAATACTATGGTATCTGCCTTAGACATTATAATAAATACTTTTTTTAATATTATAACATTTTCATGCAATAATTATGTTATAAATCATGCATATTCGAATGAAAATCAAATATATTTATGCAAATTCCACCTTTTAGCCTATAGTTATGATTTTTTAGACAAAGGTAATATATTAATATCACGGAAATAGTAATTACAGATGGCATCTGCAATAACGAAATGTCCAAAATACATTACTGATGCACACATCCCCACAACAAAAAAATAAGAAGAAACAAAAGATCCTGCTACGGTGACCAAAACCTTGTAGCTACAACACAAACCCCTGCCAAGGCAACACCTGGAGTACAAATTCTGTATTAGACATACTTTGGACCATGGCTTTGGCTCTTTCTTGCTCGTCTTTGTCTGATTCCAAAAACTATGTATGCAGCCATCAGTGAAAATAGGACTTCTGAATAATACAAAAATAATCATTTTCTCTATATTGCCATATAATACTAAAGCAAATTCTATTGCAATGGTATGATTCTTCTTAAATATGTGCATATAGAAAAAAAACTACTGCTCGAACACTGGACTGCATAGAGTAGGAAAGCTGTGAGGAGAACCAAAAACCCTCACCGAACCAAAGTCAAGGAATAGTCAAAGCCATGCCCGAAAGTTTTAGTAATTAACACCGACATTCGATTGGCGCCGTAGTTGAGATAGCCGCGATGGGGTAGAGTATATGAACTTGACATCTAAGAACACATAAGTTATATAAGCTTCAGAAGTAAGATGCACTTTGCATGTCAATACAAAAATAGCTTCAGGTCGACTTTGCAATCCTATCAGCTACCTAGGGCATATTAACTTTTTACAAATTTACAAAAGTAAAAGTAATGTACCACTGTTAGACATTCTGCAGGCTAACATGGATAGATCTAAGAAGTAGTAAGGACAATGAAAGAATATGATTGTTCATATGATGACCATGTTAGTAGCAAATTAAAGCAACTCATGGCACGCTTCAATCAAGTAGTCTGATTAAGTGCATACATCATGAGGATCCGATATTCCCAACTTGTGTACTATAGTGAGGAACACATCATAAGTATTTCTACCTTGAAGATAGAGAGAACAAAGCTCACTTTTTTTGTACTTCCATGCCACCAGGCACGTGGTCCAACTTTTGTTGTTGTTGCTCCTGCCCCTCCCTCTCCGTTGGTCATCTTGCAGTGAGAATGGCAAAATTAGTTGAGAAAACGTTATGCAAAATTAGCTGCAACATTTTGGGGGCAAATGGACTGTTGAAAATACTTAAACTACGTATTGAAGAATTCATGTTTTTCTTAAACAATGAATATGAGAATAGTGCTCCATACTGTATGCTTTTCATTTTCATTTGGTCGCCGTAAGCATTGCAAAGTGATGATATAGACACCTCGTTATCATGGATAGAGCATGAGATCACCAACATAACCAACACTCAGTAGCATATAATTATACATTGTACTTGCATCTTTGAATGAACGCTACTCTTAGGAACTGATTAACTGAACAAGTGACCATAGAAAAAGATGAGCGCACATCCAATAGTCTGGTATGAGAAAAATGTAAATACTTCATTCTGAGTTGAGTAATCAGAACAGTATAAATTGTCAAAGCCTCTAGATGACTGTAATTACCAGGGTCTATTGTAGAGGATTAAGATCAAGTATACATGCTTCCATACCCAAACCGCGCCTGTGTTTAGCACCTCCGGGAAGTTGCTGCGCACACCACTGTTCATACGAGCATTCAGTACAAGTATTCACCAATCTAAAAAATAAACAGAGAAAACAAATCAGAACTGACAATACCGCTCTCTGATGTGAACATAAGGAGAGAGGTGTGTCCACCGGTGACGTTGCTCGCGCCAATGAGGATATGCAGAGGTGGAGGGGAGCAGCTCGGCGGTGGGTGGTACATGCGGCCAGAGCAGGGTTTGGGAGCCATAGTCGAAACCCCCGTCCATGGTGGCGTTGGAGTTTACTGGCGGCCGCGGAGAGGGAGAGGTCGCAAAGGGAGGATCTGTATGGCACTGATGAGGGCGTGAGTTACCGGCGGTGATTGAGGAGGAGGATGTGAGCGCGGTGGCAACGGCGCCAGCAGCAAGGTCGTGCGCTCGGGGAAGGCGGGCGGCGCTAGGGAGGATAGGAGGCGACATTGAAGGCAGGTTTCGCGGCTTCACTGCGGGCTATACATGCCTCCTTTCTATAGAGTGAGGGGTGAAAATGCAAAAGGACAGCGCTGACGAAGGAGCGCGACCAAAGGACGACGTATCGCTAGATGGTTGACAACGGAACACAACTTTATTTTTAGGTAGTAGAGATATTTGAGTAATGCGTCCTGTTTTTAATTTCTATATAAGGAGGTCCATTACTTTCATGTAATCAGCCCTGGAGGGGAACCACCATTGTTATTTGTTGGATCTCATAGTATTGAATTTAGTATGAACTAGTAGAATGCCCGTGCTTTGGCACGGCTGCCTTGAGGCGGAGCTAAACGATAAGTTGATTAAGTTGCAATTTTTAAGCTACGAAAGATGGCAACGGGCCAAGGGATTTATCATCCCAGCAGCACTTGAGAAGGGCCAATCCTTCATGATAGGTAGCGGTGTCTATTAAAAAATCAATACTTCTACGACACTAAACAAAATATTTCCACATGTAAGACATGTAACCATAAAATGCACTTAAATATTTGTGTATATATAAGTATGGCAATTTTACCCATGGGTACGGGTACCCGCGGGTACCGTACCCGCATGTGTAGGGTATGGGCATACTTTTATACCCATGGGTAATACCCATACCCTACCCGTTAAGTCACGGGTACGAGCACGGGTATAGACTTGTACCCCTGGTATACCCAAACTCTGCCCGTTTAAACTGACATGTCTATAGAAATTTGAACCTATGCGGCCGAGAAGCGTAGGGACGAGTATGAGATTGCGACTTCTAAACTTTAATTTGATACTTTCACGTACTCGTCTACTATTAATAATTAGAAATTATTGTCTTTTTAAAATATGCTTTTGATTAAAGTAATATTTTGAATAACTTGTATACTATTGGATATACCCGTCGGTACCCAATGGGTACGGGTATCCGCCGGGTATGGGTATGGGTAAAGTTTTATACCCATGGGTACAAGTATGGGTAAGCTTTTATACCCATTGGCTACACGGGTATGTGTATGGTATTTCTCTACCCTGCCCATACCCTGCTCATTGCCATCCTTATGTATATAGAAAGAAAAGACAAGAAGAAATGCACACATATATATGTCTCAAATCTGTTGGCAAGCATTATATTTTAAAAGACTAAAGATCAAAAAGAAAGTTGATCAAATATGGTCAAGCTACATCAACATGAGATGAGAATGGGGAAGACCCGTCTCCTGGACTCCACCACATAGACATCCGCCTTCGAAACACCCGCACCATCCTTCTTGGTAAGCATCCTTTTCATCGTCTCCATCTTGGACCTGAACACTCGCGCCACAAGATTTGGTTGGTCCTGCGAGGTTTGACCTGGAAACAGCATGTCTTGTATCTCCTGCCAGTATGGGTTGGAGGTTATCGTCAGGAAGATTTGCGGCTTGTCATACATCATCGAGGTGATGTCTCCATAGGTCCACTTACTTGAAAGTTTAATGGGCGCCATATGTATAATAAAGATACCAACATCATTCTATACATTTTGGTTCTTAAACCAGTCACCTCAACCTTAAAGAAAATCATTTGGAAAACTTTAGGACATATTTTTAAGACACTGCTATCTTCTTGTGGCAGTGCACTACAGATTGGAGGAATATTATGTTTAATCTGGTTTCTTTCTTGAATAAATAAGATTAAGATGTTCTCGCATAAGAAGAATTTGGAAAACAAATCAAAGAGAAGGAAATGCTATTGTAAGAAGTTAAAAATAGATTTTTTTCCTAAACAAAGCAAGTGATTGCAATTTGATAATTTCTAAGTTTGTTAATTAGGTATCTGATTTGCTTTACAGAATATAACAGTAGTGAACCAGTTTCCGATACAATTATGACTGCAATACGTTTCTCTATCATGGCTGTCATAAGTCAGGTATATTTACTATGGAAGATATGAGCCACTACAGAAATGGCTACAACGCACGACCTTATTTATGGTACCGGCAAGACAACAATAATAGTATAGTTAAAAGTCACCATCCTAGACTCTCATAGAAAACACAGGAGAAAAGAAAGAAAATGACAACAATCAAAGAAGAATATAACATAGTTGATTTGTGCTTGGGTAGCTCTTGCAGGAATGAAGAGAATTGTGATAGATATATAACGTTGTTGGTCATGCTGCTAAGAAAATTATGCCTACAATAAACATAGAACATGAAAGAACTCATGTGTATGCAGCAGGAAAAATAGAAAAAATCTATATGCTTATAGCTATGAACAATCCATACAGGAAACCAACAAAAAAAAATAACATGGCTTGTCATGTAGCTCCTACTGAGCATGGAGACTCTATGTGAGGCACGTTTGTCTATTATTCAAAAAATATTCTCTAGGTGATTATACAACCATGACTAAACCTTTTACTGCACATGCTTACGCCATCGACCATCAGATATTTTTGGGAGACCATCAGATACTTAGGCTTAAAACAATCAAAATTCCAACAACTCAAGTATGAACGACCACAGAAGTAATGTTCCTTAACTACATCAATCAACGAATCATCAACAAATGTCTGTTACCTCCTGAACCAACAAAAGGAAGCAGATCCAAGCACCAGGTTGTATAGGCAAAACATATATGGAACATACCTATAAAGGTTTTGTTCGGAACCTTGGCTACATCCGAAAATGGCATCAGATGCTTTGGGAGTATTGGGAACTCAATAAACAGAGAGGGCTCAACCATTGTGATTCGATTAAAATGGCATTCAAACGGGAGTCCAATCGCTCTAAAACTCGATAGATTCCGCGTTAGGACTAATTATATCCCTATGGATGGTATATTTGCAACCAGGTTGCAGTATTACGTTGAATTGTGCTACTTCATCAAATCCCCAAACGCTTGCTTCTATTTTTGCCCCCCTTGAATGTGTTTGAGCATAAAAAGTATAAGATTGTGTTAGAACACATGATCACGTTTTAGTAAATTTATTAAGAGTTTTCGAAACTTATAGTTTTATCCATAAGAACAAAACGAATGTTGTCACCATATTTATTAGGCGCAATCTTCACTTCTATCCTCACACAAATGCTCCAATTTGAGATGGTATCACCAAACTCAATGTCATCAAAATCCTTAAATCTATAATAATCAATGTAATATGGCCAGTACTATATTTTATTCATGATGAGAAGGTAAGTTAAACTAACCTAGGTGCCTACGGAGTTTCTGTCAAGGCCGCATATGACCTCTTTTTTATGAGATTAATGGGTGGCATCTACATAAAAAAGATACTAAAGGTTTGATGGTTGCGCACTGCCATGGGAATCTTATTGCCCCTAGAATCGCATGAAAATTGGACATTAGAACATTACCACAAGTGTGTACCACAACGAAAGATATTCATCTAAGAAGCAGTTAAAAAACTTGTGGAAGGCAAATTAAGAAGAACTGTAGACAGAGAGCACATGCAGGAGCAAGATTACCCAGCTAAAATGACCAAAAAATAGGAACCACATGACTATATGGGAAAGATAATCAACATGAGTTGACCTGTAACTCTCTATCAATACCAGTAATAATCTTGGCCCTCTTTTTTTTCCAGGAGAGGATCCAGAAATACTGTCCAACTTCAATGATCGTCTGGTTCAAAGATCTAGATATACAGGAGCTATCAGCCGAATAAAAAAGTAAGCAAGTCCTTATAAAAGAGGACACATGGCATGCTATCATAACTTTAAGATATACACATTTACATACAACATACACATTTATATGTTCTATTAATGAAAGAAAGAGCAACTTCTATGTATTTCTTACAAAACAATAGAAACGGTTGGAACCATGCCACGACAAAATTTTCAACTTTGTAAAATACCACTGGCTCTGAGTAGGACATGTTGTGGAATGTTTCAAAATTTCCATGTAACTTATATAATGACCTTATTATACTTTGGTTACTCACTCTATAGTGAGATAACACTTACTCCCAAGTTTCATATTTAGAAGTTAGAAAATTTTGGTTCTGCAACATGGTTCTACTGCTAGCACTCTAGATGTCACTAAGGTGGTCATTTAATTCCTAAAATGGTTTCACCTAGTTCACTTATGCATTAATAGGAACTCGCCATATGCATGTGTGCCTATGAATTTAGCTCTGTCCATAAGCATGTGTGTAACCAAAATTAAGTAGTAAAAGATTATTAGGAAGTTTTAGCCTGTAAGACAAAAAGAAAATGTCGAACACCAATTTATGAGTTTGTCGCTATAATATATGAAAATGGCGATCACTAAATCACCATGCTCGAGGTCACGAAATGCATAGGGAATCATCACAAAGGAAATATAGAGAAAGAACTTACAATGTGAAAGCAATATCCCTTATATCAATTACTACCAGAGTCAAGAGTAATGGTGTGGCCTGCAGACATGAAACAAAAAAACATATTCAGGAACATACATATTAACAACATGCTAATTCGATTTAAGGATCCCCATATTATACAAAGTGCACACATAAACTCCAATCAAACAGATCTCTAAAGGGATACCAACAATATAGTTTCTAGTTACCTAGCTAGTACTATGGTTTTAACTTGAATAAAAATTTATTTAGAGCATGTAGTTAGATGCTGACAATAGAATGTCTATCATGGAAAGAAAGAACTAAAAAACCAAACAAAAATATTCATATATTTATTATCAAGAAATTTCCTTCCAGAAGCTAGAAGAAAGATTGTAAGGTCATGTGAACAAACTAAGCATACATGAATAAATCAAAAGTATTCTCATCCAACCCTGCTTATATTCAGTACTTATGAGAAAAGATATCTGAAGAAGAAACTGTAATACGAGAAGCTAAAATACAGTCAATGTTGATGGGTATGGAATGTGCTATAGATAAATACTAAAAAGAATAAAGCATGAAAACAGGTTTCCGTGAAGTCCATATATGTCCTCTTCTTTCTAAGTTGTGTACCACAAACAAAGACATTCATCTTAGCAGCAATTCAAAAAAATTGTGGGAGGAAAATTAAGAAGAACTATAGGCAGAAAGCATATACAGAAACAAGAAAGCATATACAGAAGCATATATAGGAACCACGAGACTATATGTGAAAGCTAATCGATATGACCTGACATGTAGCTCTATATCAATAAAAAACTTGTCCCTCTTTAGTTTCCATGAGAGGATCTAGAAATACTATCCAGGTTCAAAGATCTCCTGAAAAAAGTGAGGAAAAAAAGATGGAAAGGGATAAAGAATCAAATCAGACAAAATGGAATGTAAAAAGAATGGCAACAACTTTGCTATGAATAGCCTTTGTTCCATGTATATTCCTAACAGAAACTTGGCAGCAAATGCATCATAATGGCAAAGTTAGCTATGGTGCCAACTAATGTAGGAACATAAATAAATGCAATTTAGCTGCATACAATCCTTTCATCTTTTTTCCTCCATGGACAATCCACGAATAAGTAAATAATGGTTTCACGGCTGCTACTTAATCTATTTTTTCTTACACCTATGATAGGGTGAAATATGTTTTAGATAACACTGAAAAGATCAGATGATCTGATCAATGCCTTGTTTAATCAGTAAAATTCTATGCATCTTGGGAGCTTAGTTCTTGGAAGTGGTCATAGGCAGGTAAACAAGGTTAACTTAGTTACCCAGGGCATTTGCCAGTGACTTGGTACATGCAGTCTCAGTATTCTACTACCTCCGTTTCAAGGCTTAAGGTGCACACACTTTCCAAAGCAAAGTTTGACCGAAAGAATTGAACAACAAAATCTTGATTATATTGTACATAATTAGTATCGTTGGATTCGTATTGAAAAAACCAGTGGTACTAGTTTTAACCAAAACTCTTTACGTATTTAGAGTAACTAGCACAGTGGCCCTCGCAAATGCGAGGGCATCATCTTTAGTCCGTAAAAGGTATTGTAGAAATAAATTTATAAATTCATCCATAATAATGAATAAACTAAAAATATATAAATTGGAGTCACGGTAAATGTTATGCTGAATAAAATATGTTGTGACAAACATTTTTTTATTGTGGCTTATTGACTTTTGAACAATTTATAAAACACCACACCACTGACCATGAGAACCTATATGTGGTTGGGTTAGGAATTATACTCCCAAACCACCACAGATCCGTGATGATCAATGTTTTTCACTAAGCGGAATACTGTTTAGGTGGAGGCAATGTTCTAGTCAATAGCAAGGCATTTGTAGTGAATTCGTCAATCTTTAAGTTTCACAACTCCCAGTCTCCAATAGGTGATGTGTGCATGTCCTTGTGGTGTCTGTGTGTCTATATTGCTCTCGGTGTTTCTAAGAAAAGACTATTGGTTATATGTGTGTCCCTCTTACATGATATTAGATTAGAACCTAAATTAAAGATCACATATATATTTTCTGTATATAAGTATTTGAAGTTTGAACTCAAATTGTTCCTCATTATATTTACACTTAAGGAAATATGCATATTTCACAATTAGGACAGTGAAACAACTATGGTCTATTATCCCTGCATGAAACAAATATATGTCCATTGTAATATAATACGTTAGATCACTCATTTTAGGGTGTATCTAGACATCTAGTCTATTTTGAAATATCTAGAGGATACTATATTAGTGAACGGAGGGAGTATATATATACTTACACATTGTGCATACTACTTTATATCAGACCCGTTAATATGACTGGTATGTGTGCTATTGCAGAGCTACCTTTGTTATTTATTTTTCCCAGAACACCTTGCGAGTCGATGGAACACAAACATGTTACCCGATTAAACATGTACAATGATTTTGGTTCAGCTTGCTGTTTGACACGAACCCCAAATCTATTGTTTTTTTTTGAACGTGACCCAAACTTCTTGTTAGGATATGTTCTCCAGCTACTGCGTGTATGACATGGCCTCCAATCTCTCGTTAAATCATATCGTACCGTTTTTATTTTATACGTGGCGGCCAAAACCGTTTAGAGCATGCATGGTTACATATTCTTTCCTATTTCACGTGTGGTTCTTTAACTCGTACGTGGCATGGTTAACTTTTGTTTGTACCAACCACAGCTGTACGTAACCTTTGTTATCTTTAAATCATAGCCTTAAATTTTAGGTCCAACATATAATATAATTTGGGTGATGTGGATCAACGTAATGCCTCGAAAAACATTCTTATATTGCTTTTAGCTGTACGTAACATTTGTTATCTTTAAATCATAGCCTTAAATTTTAGATCCAACATATAATATAATTTGGGTGATGTGGATCAATCGTAATGTCTCGAAAAACACCCTTATATTGCTTTTAGTATATAATAGATTCTTGGTCAAAAAAACACGCAAAACGAGGACGCCTTAAGCCCTGAAACGGAGGGTGTACTACCTTTTATTACTTAGATACGATCATTAAGACTAGACGGAGAGGTGCAGTTCATGGTCTCATGACTCATGCGTTTCTTACCAATTTTTTTAGGATCGACGACCTAAACTATCTTAAGGCATATGAATTGTCCATGGAGTGAATAGAGGAGATATTAGAATCGCAAATACACTGAAATAACCTCATTTAGCAGAGAAGAATAAGAATCGCAAATACACATGCTTAAAACATATGGAAAATTAGGACTACCAATCAAAAGATCCTTCTGCAACATCATGATAAACTTCTTGTGAACTAAAATCTAGTGAGGTCTAGACTAATTTTTGTCACAACACATGGATGCAACTCCTTTAGGAGTAAGGACGGAACTGTGAAACATGACCCACAATATAGAGAAGTAAGTTCTTCTCAAGATATCATGGCATCAATTCGAAGTTGGCTCATCAAGAAGTTTCCATTAGCTATGATTCCAAACTCTCTCCTCCTGGTGAAGTCGTTACCTTTGACTTCTTCAGGAAAGGTTGACTATATAAAGTTATCAAGTCTGGAGTGTGTTTTGGAGCCATGTGAACTTGAGACTGGAAGTGGTCCGGTGAGCCCGGGACACGCGTCCGTCATCTAGCGCTCCCGTATATCCCCGATTTTTATCGGAAAAACAAAAGAAAAAACGATTTGAAAATACTCGTACCCGACACGGTCGTCTCCGTCGTATCGTACGCGGACGCGGAGGACGGACGCCTCCACTCCCCAATCCTCTTCTATCTCCTGTCGGAAACTTGGAGCTGAGCAGGATGGAGGCCGAAGGGGATGAAATCGAGCGCGGCAGGCCGGACCTAGGAGAGGAACCTCGATTGCGTAGCCGCTTTTGCCGGATCGAGCTGCTGCGGGCGTCGCCGGAGACATGAGGCTGCAGACGCTGCCGGAGGAGTGGGTGTTGGAGCAACAGAGTTTGCTTGACGCTCGGAGAAGATTGGGCGTGTCTGGCACCCGAGCGTGGTGGCAGTCCGTCCTAACTCCAGGCCAAGGAGGAGTGGCTTCTTCTTCTTCGTGCAAGGTCAGTTAGTACTCAATCCCCATGGCCATCTTCTCTCCCTTCTCTTGCGTATGTGGAGACATGCTCTGCTCCATTCTCTAAAAGAATTTGCTGCATTAGTCGTGTTCTACCATCTGAGCAATCTCTCAATTGAGTCGTGGGATTGAGCTTCTTGTCTGTTGCATATGAGCACAAAAATAAATCATATTTCCAATAGGCTATGAGACCACCTGAACTTACAAGGAGGTGTTGCTGAATTTCGATCTACCTACAGCCTGCAATAAACGGGAGGAATCCTCTTATTTTGGTAGATCGTCTGTTTCAGAGAGCACTCACTAATCTACTGATGGCACATAAATCATATGTTACAGTTCCAGCATACCATGACATAATAAATTTATTAAGTTTGTTGTGGTACATGACATAAAAATCTATATAAGAAATTATTCAGTTGGCTTCGATGGATGGAAGTAGACTTGATTTTGTCTTGTCCTCATAGTAGAGTTAGAAGCCCCACTAGTATGTTGTTGTGAGATATTCAAGGACGAGTTGTTTTGTTGTAAGTACATGGGATTTGTCAGATGACCCTGTGCATAAAAGTAGAAAATTTTAGTGTCAGCGAAGTTTCAAAATGATAAATCTTGACAATGAAGAACGCTCATACCAATAGTGTATCATATTGTTGGAATCCTGACAACATTGCTTGATTCTGTGGTGACATCGAAATGGTATTACCCAGCGATGGCTGCATAGAAGCATTTAAGAATCCTGGCACTATTGTTTGATTCTGTGGCGACATCGAAATGGTATTTCCCAGCAATGGTTGCATAGAAGCATTTAGGAATCCTGGCAATATTGTTTGATTCTGTGGCGACATCGAAATGGTATTACCCATCGATGGCTGCATAGAAGCATTTGGGAATTGGTTGCATTGTAATTGATATCCGCCAATTTGATTTGTCATAAAATCCAAATGACCCTGTGAAAATTATAGTACATAAATGTTAGTAAAATTAAATTGTCTAGTATGTGAAAGAAGCGAGACATTTCTATACTGTTGAGGTACTTTGAGGTTGTAGTTGTACAGTAGTGTTTGTATTTTTCTTCTTCTTATTTGTTGTTGCTTTCTCGAAGCCACCAACGGGTCTTCTTGACCCTCGGACAGTCTTCTCCTTGACCTTGATACCTTTTGGTACGGCAAGCCCCTCGTTGTGTTTTGAAATTCTAGTAGCATCGATTTCCAACCCTACAACTGAGAAGCTAAATGTAAGTCTTATCTTCACATTACTATAGGTGAATTGGCATTTTATCACATACCTGCTGAAGTAGAGTTTCCCAAATCTGGGTAAGTTCTAATTTTCAAGCTTTCCTCTACATCTAGTGCTAATTTCTCTGCACAATTAACAGCCTTATCATATGATTCATCAGACTCAGCGGCACGGGCAGCTATTTTCGTAAATAGTTTGCACAACTCTGTGTAGCGATTAGACATTCTTGCTCTTGGGTCCTCGTGCTGGTGTCGACTGCCTGTTATGTTCAGAACTTTGGCACCAATTCTCCATCTTTTCAAGATATATTGTTCAGGGATATGCTTGATATTGTTAATATCAAGTACCTTTAAGCAATGCGAGCAAAGGATTCCTGCAAATTCAAACTTCTTGCAACTTCAATTGATCTTTTCTTCTCCTGGAAAAAATTTAACGAGATGCACACGTTGCGTGCCATGGAAATTAACTTTGTAAACCTTATGCTCTGTGTCACTATCATCACAAATGAATGTGTCATAGTTCAGGGTCCGAAGCAGTTGCTCCTGAAACATCTTAAATAATGCAGGAGTATATGTAGTTGCAGCCTTCCTTAATATATAGCTATCTTCTGTCTTCATCTTGGGAGTAGTTTGTGTTGCTTTGAAATCACACCTCACCTCTTCAAATCGTTTATCTGCAACTAGCCTCTCAAAATGATGGAAAAAAGTAAGCATGTCATATTTAATACTAATGTATCTTTTCAGTTCATTGTTCATGCTTTCACTTCTTTGGGTAGTGCTCATGTGTGCAGAGAATGTATTTATGCCATATACTAGTGCCCAATGCTTCCTTTTCTCAAACCACCTTTGAAGCCAGTCATTCTCATGTAGTCCGCACTTGTCAAGCATTCCATTCCATGCACTTAGGAATTCATCCTCTTCTTCTATGTCATAGATACAATGTTGAAAATCAGCATTGAACTTCTTATAATCTGGAACAACTCCAGCAAGGTGCTTGCAAGCATTTTGATACATATGCCACACACACAGCCTATGGAGAGAATGAGGTAGGACTTCACTGATTGCCTTGGCCATTGCTGCATATTCATCAGTTAGAATTGTCTGTGGATGTTTACCAGACATAACTTTTAGAAATGTTCTGAACAACCAACCAAAACTTTCAGCGGTTTCATCATAGAGAAGTGCAGCACCAAAGACAATAGTTTTCTTGTGATTATTCACCCCAACAATCAAACCAAATGGACGCCCATCATCTAGTTTCCTATATGTGGTGTCAAAGCATATAACATCACCAAAAATAGCATAATCTGAGACCATTTTAGAGTCCGTCCAAAATATATTAGTTATTAAATCATCTGCGTCTACTTGAATTGAATAGAAAAACTTGACATCTTCTGCCACCTTCTTCTCCACATCGTGATTCAGGCCTACTATATTTGAATGTATCTTCTCTTTTATCTTCAGCACGTGCTCCTAGTAATTTAAGTTATTGTCTTAGTACATCTGATATTGATTATACTCTGAACAAATTACAACTAGTTCATACCTTGACGAGAACAGAAGAAAGTCCTTTGTTGTATTGTATCAGAGTTCTTCACTTTATGTTTACTACCTCTTCGGACGCTAAAACCCGTATCTTCAGCATACTTGTTATAAAAAGAATAAGCTTCCTCTTCGGATAAAAAAGTCATGCGAACCTTTGGTACCCTTTTATTATTACAATCTACTGCACTGCTAGCTGCAGTTTCCTCTGGGTCCTGTATCAATTACAATTTACATTAGTTAATCACAGATATTTGACAACCAGAGTTATTTACTTTCACATGATATAGAGATTGCAGAATTACCATTGTTTCATGTTTTTTCTACTGTGTTTACCATTGTTTCATTGCAGTAATATTGGTAGTACTACTACCCTCCAACCCAAATTAGTTGACTCAAATTTGTCAAGATACGGATGAATCTAATACTAAATTGTGTCTAGATACAACCGAATCTAGACAAATCTATGTCAACTAATTTGGGTCGGAGAGAGTACTAAAATGCTTGAAGCATTAATATTCAGAGCATTAATCACTTCCGTTTGACATATAGATCTATTTGCATTGCAGGGTGAGGACTAGACATTTAGGTGGAGGAACTTTTCTAGAATGATAGAGGCAATTATGAAAGATATGAGCTGAGAGTTCCTACTTTTGGTGCTTCTGATCCGTCATGATCCTCATTGTTTCTAGGACCAACATGTGGAGAAGCCATCAGGGAACAAGATCCTTGCCGGCGAGCTCCGGGTCTATGCCTTCAGGATTTGCCTCTTCTTCAAGACGCTGATTGATGCAATTCAGCCTTAGTTGTTCCGGCCGGATTTTTCCTCTTTTGCATTAGCCGTGCAGTTCCAATGCACGAGCACATAGATCTAGTAATTTGACGCCTAATCTTGTAGTCTCTCGATGATTTGGCGCCTCAAGTCTTTGGCGCCTTAAGTCTTTTGGCGGGAGCGCATTAATATTTTCTCCACGTTAGCGCCCTTATTTTTCTCTATTTTTTTATTTTAGGCTGTGCACAAGTACTATGGAGTGGATTTGTATTCTGATTGGTATTTCTGATTTTTTTAGCGATTGAAAACAGATGACCGTGTCGGGTACGAGTATTTTCAAATCGTTTTTTTTCTTTTGTTTTGCCGATAAAAAACAGGAATGTGCGGGATCGCTAGGTGACGGACGCGTGTCCCGGGCGCACCGATGGGAGCAAGCGCGGGGCGCAGGCAAGCCCCGTCCGTCCCTCGGAGGAGGTGTTGGTATCTTCTACATGTGACATCTAGCTGTTTAATTTAACTAGCAGTGTGGCCCTCAGCAAATGCGAGGACATTATCTGTAGTAGGTTAAAAGTGTTCAAGAAATAAAATTATGGTTTCATTGATATCACATTATTTCCCATTATGGTTTCATTGACATCTAGCTGTTTAATTTAATTCGAGAAACTGTGAAGGAAGCCAACCTGCATGGCATTCAATTTGAAGATTCTAGCTAGGTGTTCTTGCGGCAGATCAGGAGAAGTAGGCATGTCGAATGACCGTAGTTTTGTACCCGTGGCGAGTGGGGACAGGCGACAACGACATACTTCATTTGGAACCCTCGGTACGACCTTGCTGGGTCGGGCAACGGCAACTTTCTAGTCGTTTTATTTTTGACGGCATTGTTCGGATTTGGATCTTGTCCAGGCCTAGGTGAACCATGCTGATTAGACCGGACGATGGCATCGTTGTGCACTGTTACCTTCCCGCGGGCGTTGTTTTCGAATACCTTTTCGAACTTTAGGTGTCATCACCACTCCTCTTGTTGTTGTAAGTCTCTGATTACTTTGGCGGGGACTTTATTTTTTTTGAGTGAATTCCACTTTTTACCCCCTAGTTGTACATTCGTGACACTAATTACCCTATTTAGAACCAAAATATCATATTTAAGAGCCTTTGAACACATTTTTTATCCAAATTTAGCACTTTACGTGTTTTTGTTACACAGAGCTGGCATGTTATGTCAGGGTGACGCGGTAAAATGTGTAAAGATCGAAGGGCGGATCGACAATCATGTTCATACTTCTTGTATCCATATTTTTGTTGGAGATATGCCCTAGAGGCAATAATAAATATAGTTATTATTATATCTTTGTGTTTATGATAAATGTTTACATTCATGCTATAATAGTATTAACAAGGAAATATTAATACTTGTGTGATTTGTAAACTTAAATTGAAGTCCCTAGTAAAGCCTCTTCATAATACTAGCTTGTTGGTTAATAAATGATTGTGGTTTCCCTATCATGAACATTGAGATGTTATTAACAACAAGATCATATCGTTAGGAGAATGATATGGTGGATATACTCCTATAGATAAGCGTAGCATAAAGATCAAGTCATTTCAATAGTTCATTTGCTATATGCTTTGTGATACATAGTAATCTAATTCCTTCGACCATGAGATCATGCATATCACCTTTACCGGATGGATGCTTTGATGACATCAAACACCACACCGTAACTGGGTGGCTATAAAGGTGGCATTGAGTGTTCGGAAAGTATTGGTTGAAACACATGGATCAAGAATGGGATTTGTCCATCCATATGACGGATAGATATACTCTGGGCCCTCTCGGTGAAATGTCATCCAATTAGCTTGCAAGCATGTGACTGGCTCACAAGGGATCATATATCACGGGAACGAGAAAAGAGTGCTTATCGGAAACGAGGTTGAACTAGGTATGCAGAGATACCGACGATCATAACCTCGGATAAGTAAACTATCGTGAGACAAAGGGAAATTGGTATCGTATGTAAGTGGTTCATTCAATCGCAAAGTAATCGTAGAAATATGTGGGAGCCATATGAATTTCCAGATTCCTCTATTAGTTATTGTTCGGAGAAGTGTCTCGATCATGTCCGCATAATTCACGAACCGTAGGGAGACACACTTAAGGATTCGACGTTGTTTGAGTAGTTATGGAATGATGAGAAAGAGACCGAATGTTGTTCGGAGTCTCGGATGGGATTCGGGATATCACGAGGAGATCCGGAATGGTCCGGAGAATAAGATTCATATAAGGAAAGTCCTGTTTCAGAGTTGGGAATGATTCCGGTGTTTTCATCGGGAATGTTCTAGAAGGTTCCGGAATGTCCGGCACTACGGAGGGGAAGGGTACATGAATGTGTTATATCAAGTTGGTATGATTGCATTATGTATTCGATGTCATCGCTGAACAAAATAGAGGGATTAATCAAATCCTAGTTTGAAAAGTCAAACACCAAGTTTGAAAGTCAAATGGCTATTTTTGGGAAGTGGAGAAAGAGGAGGAAACCGAATTGGGGAGGAGTCCCTCCTCCACCGCCGGCCCACCTCCAAGCCGAGTTGGGGAGGGACTTCGTCGAGTACCGAACGTGTGACCGACTGCGGAAGAGCTACCGGAACGCAGCGCCGGAAGGATCGTCTACGCGACCTTGAGATCGGGAAGAGTACGACTACATCACCCACGAGAATCCGCTCTCGTTAAACACTTTGGAATCTTCGAGGGTGAGTTATTCCATCGACTCGTTGCTACAATCTAGTAGATAGATCTTGGCTTGTTTGTTTGTATGCGATAGAAATTTTTTGTTTTCCATGCTACGAATCCCTACAATTTTCAATTCCTTCCTTGTCATCGTCTTGATACATTTAAACTGCGGTCAACACCTTACACCTTGCCCAGTAGACACATGTCAGAAAATAAGGGTTCAAAACTTCTAAACGGGGTAATCCATACAATTTGTCACTCTATGGGGTAATTAGTGTCACAAATGCATAACTAGGAGGCAAAAAGTGGAATTCACTCTTATTTTTTTCCCTCTTCTTCTTCATTTGTTCTTTTGGCTGTGTGCATCCCGGATGTCCTTCTAGACATTATGTTGTCATCTAGTATTAACATAGTCCCTTTAAAAGAAAATGATTTCATTGCTATAGATTCTAAGTTGGACACTGGTTAATTTTCAGTGCCAAGCAATCTAAATATGCAGTTAGCTTTTCTATTACTCAACATTTTGGAGGTTGCACATGAATGATTGTTTTAAGTGCAGTCAGTAATGGTAGTAACCTCACAACGTGTTGGTCTTCAGGCATGGTAAACAGGTGATCGGTATATGTCTTCTTTGCATCTTATTTTTACTGATTACATGAGCGCCCTTATAAGATTTTCTTATAATAGTCCAATAAACTGATTTGGAACAGAATTGAAGGACCCCCGCGTCCATTTCTAAGGCGACACGGGGCTGGGGCCCTACCTCTACATTGGTGTGTGCCCTTTCCCTGCCCTCCCTTACCCTCGCCGCTACCGGAGGATGCCGTCTGATGGAGACGATGAAGGGAATATGCCTTGAGAAGCAATAATAAAATGTTTATTATGTGTATTCCAAGTATATGATAGATGTTTATTTTGCATGCTATAATTGTATTAATACGGAAACATTAATACATGTGTGTTTAATAAACAAACAGAAAGTTCCTAGTTATGCCTCTCTCATAAACTAGTTCGTTGATTAACAAGATGATCACGGTTTCCTGATCATAGACATTGGATGTTGTTAATAACGAGATCACAACATTAGTGTAATGGTGTGATGAACATTCATCCAAAGTATAGCATTACGATCAAATTCATTGAGTTTATATTGCTATAAACAAACTACGAAGTAATCCTAATCCTTAGACCATGAGATCATGCCAATCACTAACACCGGAAGAGTTTCTTGTTGACATCAAACGTCACTCCGTAAATGGGTGATTATAAAGATGGCTTCAAAGATACTAAAGTGTTATGTTGAGAATCATGGATCAAGAGTGCAATTTGTTCATCCCGATGACGGATAGATATGCTCTGGGCCCTCTCGGTGATATCACATTGGTTAGCTTGCAAGCAAGTGATTTGATCACTAGAATGTTATATCACGGGAACGAGAAATGAGTGCATGTCAGTAACGAGATCAAACTAGGTATGGAGATACCGATGATCGAATCTCGGACATGTAATATATCATGAAACAAAGGGATTAAGATAGAAGCATAAAAGGTTCCGACGATCACAGGAAAAGTCATCGTTGAATGTGTGAGAGTCAGTATGGATCTCCAGGTCCCGCTACTGATTATTGATCGGAGAAGGGTCTCGATCATGTCCGCATTATTCGCGAACCGTAGGGTGACACACTTAAGGGACACTGGCATCCAGTTGGAGCAAATGTTTCATGCCGAAAGAATAAACAAGCGCAGGAATTTATATCACTAGATACCGGAATAGGTTTTCAGGTGAAATTGCATGCATGTGAAATGGAATTCTAGCAAGGGGTTATTTTTGAATGTTTGTCATTAAAGTAATTGACAAAATTCTGAATAAAATAAAAGAGTTTTATTTAATGAGAGTTTGCATTAAATTTGGTAGAAATTTAATGGGAATTTGAGTGGACTTTTGAGTGGAGGGAATTTAAAGGACTTTTGTGAGTGGAGTGTCCACCCACATGAATGAAGGAGGGGAGGGGGCAGCCCCATGGCCGGCGGCCACCCCCTTGGGTGCCCCCTCCTCCTATAAAAGGAGCCCCCCTCCTCACTTGTCTCTCACACCTCCTCGTGAAGGATCTCTCTCCCCCTCTAGAATTTATTCCCCATGGTCTCGGACTAGCGAGATACATGTTCCCGGTGGCTATTCGGCAAGAAAGGGTTGTGCTTCCGCTGCATCGCTGGAGCGAGGAGGCGGAGGTTGCCCGGTGTCTTGTACGTGTGTGCAAGCACGGATGCGCTGCTGCTTTGCGGCGCTAGGACTTCCTCTCGATCTTGAGATCGGCAAGAGATCGTCTACATCAACCACGAGTTGAACTCGTTAAGCTTTGTAGGTCTTCAAGGGTATGTTCTCTACGGATATACATCCGCCCGTTGTTTGTATCTAGTAGATAGATCTTGGTACATAGTTCCCATCGTAGGAAATTTTTTGTTTTTTATGCTACGAACCTTAAAGTGGTATCAGAGCCGGATCTATGCGTACTTTACACGGGTAGTACACATATGAGTATGTGGGCGATGATGATCATGTTGTTGCTCCTTTGTTGTAATTTTGGATATTGGTGGCATAGTGGGATGAAGCGGCCCGGACAAACTTTACATGTCCTCGCACATGAGACCTGTTCCACGCTTGACATGCAACTAGTTTGCATAAGTGGCTAGCGGGTGTATGTCTCTCCTACTATAGTCAATATCTATTTTGCAAGCGAGTTGTCAACAATTTGGTTATCCTCGTTGTGGTTCATGTTCGTAGGTAAGAACGGTTCTATCTCGAAAGCCCTAAGCCAGGTAAAACTTGCAATGGATAAATTAGAGGCGTCTAGTTTAGATTATTGCTGGGCTAGTGTTATGATATGGTGATGTTGTAAGTAGAAGTATGAGATGATACTCTTACAACATACATAACGTGTAATCTCCATAGACCTTGGACTTACACATATAGGTATGATAGTGATCATACCACGATGCACATGATAGAGATCATATGCGGGAACCATATCATTTCACTAATAAACATGTGATGTTTGATAGCATCTTATATTGCTCGTTTAGCGCTTTGTTAGCATAATAAGATGATCCCTCTTTTAAATATAAAGATAAGAATGTGTTCTTCCTTTAGTATGCACCGATTATGTTTTCGTCGCTCCAAGACATCACGTGATGATCGGGTGTTCTTGGATCCACGACCATATTTCGGGTGTAAGACAGTTACACACGCGAATACTAAGGTTCTAACTTGGCGAGCCTAGCATGTACAGACATGGCCTCGGAACACGGACCAAAAGGTTAAGCATGAGTCATATAGTTGATATGATGCCCATTTGATGCTCGCCTTTGAAGCTACACCGACTCACGTGATGATCGGACTTGGTGTAGTGGATTTGGTTCATGTAATCACCAAAAAGGCACGAGGGATGTCGTTTTTGAGTGGGAGTTCATTCGTAATATGGATTAGTTGAACTCAATCTATCATACACTTAGTCTAAACTTTAAAAATTCTGTTGTAGATGGCACCACCTGCTTTTAATTTCAATGTGTTCATGGAGAAAGAGAAACTAGCAACGAACGGTAGCAACTTTACCGAATGGGCCATGAATTTGAGGATTCTCCTCTCTGCTACACAAAAGCAATACGTGCTAGAAGCGCCACTAGGCCCCCCACCTTTAGATGATGCCCCTGACGAGGAGAAGAATGTCTATCAGACTCGTCAGGAGGACCACAACTTAGTTCATTGCGGCATATTGTATGGGCTAGAGCTGGAACTTCGAAAGCGTTTCGAAAATGGCAATGCTTTTGATACAATGGGTGAGTTGAAAATGATTTTTGACACACATGATGCTGTAGAGAGATACAATGCTTCAGAAAAGTTCTTTAGCTGCATGATGGAAGAGCACAACTCCGTTAGTGAGCATGTACTCAAGATGTCGGGTTACGCCGATAAGCTTGTGTCCTTGCGAATATCGATTCCCATTGACTTAGGCATCCATCGTGTTCTGCAGTCTCTGCCACCTAGCTATAAGAGCTTCGTGATGAACTATAATATGCAAGGCATGAAGAAGTCCCCGAGCTTCTGTCAATGCTTAAAACTGCAGAAGTGGAGATAAAAAAGGAACATCAAGTGTTGATGATCAATAGGAACACTGGTTTCAAGAAAGACAAGAAGGGAAAGCGGAAGGGAAGTAAGGGCGGCAAGCCGGTTGCCGCACCTAAAAAGAAACCCCGAGTTGGACCTAAGTCTGATACCGAGTGCTACTATTGTAAGGGGACTGGCCACTGGAAGCTCAACTGCCCCAAGTATTTGGCAGACAAGAAAGCCGGCAAGGCAAACAAAGGTATATATGATATACATGTTAATGATGTGTACTTGACTAGTGCTCGCAGTAGCACCTGGGTATTTGATACCGGTTCAGTTGCTAATATTTGTAACTCGAATCAGGGGCTGCGGAACAAGCGACCGCTAGCAAGGGGTGAGGTCATGATGCGTGTCGGCAATGGATCAAGCGTTGATGTGATCGCCGTCGGAACGCTGCCTCTCCACTTGCCGTCAGGATTAGTTATAAACTTGAATAATTATTATCTGGTGCCTGCACTGAGCATGAACATTGTATCTGGATCGTGTTTGATGCGAAGTGGTTATTCATTTAAATCCGAGAACAATGGTTGTTCCATTTATATGAATAAAATCTTTTATGGTCATGCACCGATGATGAATGGTTTATTTCTTTTGGATCTCGATAATAATGTTACACATATTCATAATGTTGATGCTAAAAGGATTAAACTAAATGATGATATATTCGCATATATGTGGCACTGCCGTCTAGGTCATATTGGCGTTAAACGCATGAAGAATCTCCATTTGGATGGACTTTTGGAATCACTTGATTATGAATCATTTGATACATGTGAGCCATGCCTTATGGGCAAGATGACTAGAACGTCGTTTTTCGGTTCAATGGAACGGGGGACAGATTTATTGGAAATCATACATTCTGATGTATGCGGTCCAATGAGTGTGTCGGCGCGAGGTGGATATCATTATTTTGTTACTTGCACGGATTATTTGAGTAGATACAGTTATATCTACTTGATGAAACACAAGTCTGAAACCTTTGAAAAGTTCAAGGAATTTCAGAATGAAGTGGAAAATCATCGTAATAGAAAGATCAAATTTCTACGGTCCGACAGTGGAGGTGAGTATCTAAGTTACAAGTTTAGCACTCACATGAAAGAGCGTGGAATTGTTTCACAACTCACACCTGCCGGAACACCACAGCGAAATGGTGTGTCAGAACGTCGTAATCGTACTTTATTAGATATGGTTCGATCTATGATGTCTCTGACGGACTTGCCGTTGTCATTTTGGGGCTATGCACTAGAAACTGCTGCATTCACTTTAAATCGGGCACCATCTAAATCCGTTGAAAAGACACCATATGAATTGTGGTTTGGAAACAAACCTAAGCTGTCATTTCTTAAAGTTTGGGGATGCGATGTTTATGTGAAGAAACTTCAACCGGATAAACTCGAACCCAAAGCGGAAAAATGCGTCTTCATAGGATACCCTAAGGAAACTATTGGGTATTCCTTCTATCACAGATCCGAGGGCAAGGTTTTTGTTCCCAAGAATGGATCCTTTCTAGAGAAAGAGTTTCTCATGAAAGGTGTGAGTAGTCGGAAGGTAGAACTCGAAGAGGTTATTGAACCTTCTCTTCAAAGTATGGCGAGTAGCGCAGCGCCGGAAGTTGTTCCGGAGTTGTCTCCACCTATTGAAGAGGGAACTAATGATAATGATCATGAAACTCCAAAAGAGAGTACTACCGAACCTTGCAGGTCAAGCAGGACGCGTGCAGCTCCCGAGCTGTACGAAAATCCTGTCATGAATTTCATGGTTGATGAAAATGATGACCCTGCGACGTATGAAGAAGCGATGATGAGCCCGGATTCCAACAAATGGTTAGAAGCCATGAAATCCGAGATGGAATCCATGTATGAAAATCAAGTTTGGAACTTGGTGGACTAACCTCACGACCGAAGGGCCGTGGAGAACAAATGGATTTTCAAAAGGAAAACTTATGTTGATGGTAATGTGACCGTCTATAAAGCTCGACTTGTCGCAAAGGGTTTTTGACAAATTCAAAGAGTTGACTACGATGAGACATTCTCTCCCGTAGCGATGCTAAAGTCGGTTAGGATTATGTTAGCAATTGCTGCATATTTCGATTATGAGATATGGCAGATGGATGTCAAAACCGCGTTTCTCAATGGTAATATTGAAGAATAATTGTATATGATACAACCAAAAGGTTTTGTCGATCCTAAGGATGCTAACAAGGTGTGCAAGCTTCAGCGATCCATCTATGGATTGAAGCAAGCATCACCAAGTTGGAATCTCCGCTTTGATGAGGTGATCAAAGAGTTTGGATTTGTCCAAACTTATGGAGAAGCTTGTATTTACAAGAAAGTGAGTGGGAGCAATGTGGCATTTCTGATATTATATGTGGATGACATATTATTGATCGGAAATGATATAGATCTTTTAAACAGTGTTAAAAGTTATCTAAATAGCAAATTTTCAATGAAGGACCTAGGTGAAGCGTCATACATATTAGGCATAAAGATCTATAGAGATAGATCTAGGCGCCTAATAGGGCTATCGCAAAGTACATACCTTGATAAGATTTTAAAGAAGTTTAAAATTGAAAATAGTAAGAAGGGGTTCTTACGTATGACACAAGGCACGACATTGAGTAAGACTCAAAGTACGGCTTCGGCGGAAGAAAGAGAGATAATGGACAAGGTCCCCTATGCTTCAGCCATAGGCTCTATAATGTACGCCATGCTATGTACAAGAACGGATGTGGCACATGCTATTAGTTTGACTAGTAGGTACCAATCGGATCCAGGTTCAGAACACTGGAAAGCGGTCAAGAATATCCTTAAGTACTTGCGAAGAACTAAGGATATGTTTCTTGTATACGGAGGTGAAGAAGAGCTCGTCGCTAAGTGTTATGTCGACGCTAGCTTTGACACCGATCCGGATGACTCTAAGTCTCAATCCTGATACGTATTTCTCATGAATGGCGGAGCGGTTAGTTGGAGGAGATCCAAACAACCTGTGGTGGCGGGATCAACAACGGAGGCCGAATATGTTGCTGCTTCAGAAGCGGCTTAGGAAGCAGTTTGGATGAAGGAGTTCATATCCGAACTAGGTGTGGTTGCAAACGCGTTGGACCCAATGGTGATGTATTGTGATAACAATGGTGCCATTGCCAATGCCAAAGAGCCAAGGTCTCACAAGCATTCCAAGCATATTAAGCGCCGGTTTCACTCCATCCGTGAGCATGTCAAGGATGGAGATATAAAGATTTGTAAAGTACATACGGATCTCAATGTAGTAGATCCGTTGACTAAAACTCTCCCTAGAGCAAAACATCATCTACACCAGAACTCCATGGGTGTTAGATACATCACAACGTAACTAGATTATTGTCTCTAGTGCAAGTGGGAGACTGAAGGGAATATGCCCTGAGAGGCAATAATAAAATGTTTATTATGTGTATTCCAAGTATATGATAGATGTTTATTTTGCATGCTATAATTGTAATAATACGGAAACGTTAATACACGTGTGTTTAATAAACAAACATAAAGTTCCTAGTTATGCCTCTCTGATGAACTAGTTCGTTGATTAACAAGATGATCACGGTTTCCTGATCATAGACATTGGATGTTGTTAATAACGAGATCACAACATTAGTGTAATGGTGTGATGAACATTCATCCGAATTATAGCATTACGATCAAAGTCATTGAGTTTATATTGCTATAAACAAACTACGAAGTAATCCTAATCCTTAGACCATGAGATCATGCCAATCACTAACACCGGAAGAGTTTCTTGTTGACATCAAACGTCACTCCGTAACTGGGTGATTATGAAGATGGCTTCAAAGCTACTAAAGTGTTATGTTGAGAATCATGGATCAAGAGTGGAATTTGTTCATCCCGATGACGGATAGATATGATCTGGGCCTTCTCGGTGATATCACATTGGTTAGCTTGCAAGCAAGTGATTTGATCACTAGAATGTTATATCACGGGAACAAGAAAAGAGTGCATGTCAGTAACGAGATCAAACTAGGTATGGAGATACTGATGATCGAATCTCGGACATGTAATATATCGTGAAACAAAGGGATTAAGATACAAGCGTAAAAGGTTCCGACGATCCAGGAAAAGTCATCGTTGAATGTGTGGGAGTCAGTATGGATCTCCAGGTCCCGCTACTGATTATTGATTGGAGAAGGGTCTCGATCATGTACGCATTATTCGCGAACCGTAGGGTGACATACTTAAGGGACGCTGGCATCCAGTTGGAGCAAATGTTTTATGCCGAAAGAATAAACAAGCGCAGGAATTTATTTCACTAGATACCGAAACAGGTTTTCGGGTGAAATTGCATAAAGTGGTTATGCATGTGAAATGGAATTCTAGAAAGGGGTTATTTGTGAATGTTTGTCATTAAAGTAATTGACAAAATTCTGAATAAAATAAAAGAGTTTTATTTAATGAGAGTTTGCATTAAATTTGGTGGAAATTTAATGGGAATTTGAGTGGACTTTTGAGTGGAGGGAATTTAAAGGACTTTTGTGAGTGGAGTGTCCACCCACATGAATGAAGGAGGGGAGGGGGCAGCCCCATGGCCGGCGGCCACCCACTTGGGTGCCCCCCTCCTCCTATAAAAGGAGCCCCCCTACTCACTTGTCTCTCACACCTCCTCGTGAAGGATGTCTCTCCCCCTCTAGAATTTATTCCCCATGGTCTCGGACTAGCGAGATACATATTCCCGGTGGCTATTCGGCAAGAAAGGGTTGTGCTTCTGCTGCATCGCTGGAGCGAGGAGGCGGAGGTTGCCCGGTGTCTTGTACGTGTGTGCGAGCACGGATGCGCTGCTGCTTTGCGGCGCTAGGACTTCCTCTCGATCTTGAGATCGGCAAGAGATCGTCTACATCAACCACGAGTTAAACTCGTTAAGCTTTGTCGGTCTTCAAGGGTATGTTCTCTACGGATATACATCCGCCCGTTGTTTGTATCTAGTAGATAGATCTTGGTACATAGTTCCCATCGTAGGAAATTTTTTGTTTTCTATGCTGCGAACCCTACAGACGACGGCATCGGGAGCCCTCCATTTGCACTTTTCCTATACCCTAACGTCTAGTATCCACCAAATCTCACCAAGATCCAATCAATCTGCTGGTATGAGCTTTATTTGTCCAAGACCTTGCTGGCGGTGTTCCCAATGCGGCATTCCATTGTTATTGTTATTATCGTCCAACCGTGCATATGATGCTAGGGCGACCATGGCAAGAAGACATGGCGGCGGAGATAATCTGGTTGGGTGGCCCGGCCGAATGAGGATATCAATACCTTGTTTGCAGCAACTTCTCTTAGCCCATATGTGTTCTGCCTCCAGATTTCAGAAGTGCATATGCAACCCGCACAAGGTATGACTCCTTTGGCTCCTCACTGGTGATAATGAATCTTCTTGCAGGCGGCGGTTCTACAGATTAAGTGTGGCAGTGTTAGGCACGAGGTTTTGGCTACTCAAAGATCCACTTTCGCTGACACCTTAGGGTATTTTTATTATGGCTATTTGCCACGATTATCATGGTCTAGTCGGAGGTGGGCATATCAAGTCGGGTAGATGGCCAGAGGTTCCTCATGCTAACGTGAGTGATACCGCTAGGTGCTGGCATGTGACATAGATCAAGAAGGATGGTGTGAGGACGCATGTGTGCCTAGCAATCAACACTTTGCATTATTTGCAACATTTCTTGCCATGTGGTGGTGACAACATACTTCACTCCTTCTGGTGCTCCAAGAGATCCATCCTCGGGGTCCATGGTGGCTCCGTAGTCATCTCTTTGTTGAAAGCATTGTCTGGAGATTATATCTTCTTCACGTTGAAAACCCATGATCTTACTATGCTGGTTAGACCGGACGATTAAGGTGTTTGTGCACTGCTACCTTCCTAGAAAAGTCGTTTTTGGAGAAGCTTGTTTGGAGTCGAGATGTCGTCCCTACTGGTGCTTTTATTACTACTTCGAGTATCTATTTGTTTCGGCGATGTCTTTGTTTTTTTTTTGTTGTACAGATCCTTCGTGTTTAGACTTAGTCTAGGAATTAATGAGCAACCATGAAGGCTATGAATCCACCCGGTGGTGGTGCTCGCATGCCTCCAAAGCCACTCGTAGGTGGTCCTCCCATCCCTCTGTAGCCACTCATGCCGCCAAAGCCTCCAAAAGCTCCCGGAGGCGCGCCCATGCCACCCATGCTTCTATAGGCTCCAAAGCCTTTCGGAGTTGGTCCCATAACCCATCTCAATTCTATGACCAAGAAATTGATGTGAGAAACGAATATACGCATGATATATGTAATTTTGTTTCAAAGCATCCATATGCAAACTGTTTTTCATCTTGTTGGACAATTCATACAACATCTTGTGAAAAAAATAAATTAAAACGTAGAAAAGAGGGGAACTCATTCTCTCTAAGAGACATCATTTGACCATCGCCCTATCATCCCCATCTAGTAGAAAGAAAAACATGGAAGGATACAAAAACATAGTCGACTCTAAAAATATCTATCGGAAAAATAATGTCAACTCAAGAACTATTGCTTCCACATCAGGAAAAGTTGACGTGGATGCTGCCGGTCTTGGCGCATCCGCACGCCGGGCACACCCTAGTCATGGTCGCGCATGGCACACATACACAGAGATGGCTGCACGGCAGCAACAACACTACGTCCTTGCCTTGGCCGCACTCCTTGCACCTCCCGACGCTCGGTGCCGCCTCTGGTTTCCTGCAGAAAACCATGTGGTTATCCCCCAGCAGCACAAACTGGTGTCGTCAGCACCTTGGCCACGGACCGCCTGCGCGCGTGTGCACTGCAGGTCGGCACGGAGCACGTTAACGGTGGACCTGGACCTCCCTGTGGAGGTTCTTGAGCTGCTCCTGGAGTACCCCGTTCACGCCCTGATAAGGTCCACCTCCAAGTCCTTGGCCTTGAGCTGTTTTGCAGCCCTATCCTCCACAGCAGAGGTGATCAGCCTCATATGCTTCTGCCTCTGATCAGCTAGAGTATTCCACATCTTCGCCGCCTACATCAATCAATACATAGATTAGAAGAAGTTAGATCTATGCGCACAAAGAAAGTATATATTGATTTGGCAATCATGCATGCATGGGACTTACATGGTCGATCAGGAAGGTGTCGATGACAATGGTATCTTGCTGCTGCACGTAGCCCACGCCGAGCATCGGCCCTGACTGCTCGTCATGCTTCCTCTTATAGCCGGCGACCATTTCGTGCGAACGCACCGAACCATGAAGGGTGGCACCACTCTTTGCCAGGTCGACCGCGGCCAGTGCCAGGAACTCAGTGTACTGGTCTTGCCCTTCCACCGACGGCGGTGGCGTGACCATGTAAGACGACTGGTATCCTTGCTGGTCGGGTGGTGCAGCAACATAACTCATGGCCATAGTAGGGACGATGGAAGCACCTGCTTGATTAGCACTAAGCCAAGCTGGACCTAGGGCAGGCTGGTGGTGCCCGGTGCCGAGTATCATGTGGGGAAGACGCTGTGCGTTTGCGGCCATGGCGATTGTGCTCTTCGCAGCCTGCGTAAATGTGCCTACTTATGGTATTAAGGTTGAGAAAATCACGGCGCCGTATTAATGGTGGATGACCTGTGTCATAGCTGGCCTCCGTATTATCCTTGTCGTCTTCCGTCAGCATTTAAATATAAGAGATTTACTCCAATTAATGTATACCTTTTTTAGGAGTGATTTCGTCTTATTGATGGTAAATGATAACAGCAGGTGCTGCATGTGCATTGGGTGCGTCAAGATTCGCCTATGTGAATCCAATGGAAGGCGCTTTGCGTGAATAATTTCTTGATGGCAACTCCGCTATACGTGCAGCTCGTGCATGTTGCCTATGTGGTAAGTCGTGGGACCCATTTGATAGTGTCACTGTTTTTTATTTTGGGAGTGTGCTGCCTGAATATTTTTTAGGTGATTTTTTGCGGTTCATTCCCCTTCCTACTTCTCTCTTCCTAACCGGCGACACCAAGGCTATCCGGGAGGCGCCACGGTGTCTTCGCTGACGAACACCCTCTTCTTCGCCGCCGACCGCGCCTAGATTTGACACATGTGTCTCATAAAGGTGAAATATTCTTTCACTAGGACATGAAGTTCTTGTCTATAGTGAGATGCATATGGTTACTTTGTCAATCTCAAGACCCGATCCCCTTGCCTAGTCTCTCGGATGTACTAATAGGGATAGGCATCGACAAATCTAGGATTTTGTGCTAGGTTGGGACAAGTAGATACAATTTGTTTAGTACCACAAAAAATAGATTGTAAATATAGTGCATACAAGTTGCTAGAAGCACGGAACATGGCATTTTGGCTCCCTGGTCTAGATGAACCTACTATGGAAAATATATTTTATATGAATTTTAAAATGTTGAAAAAAATCCGAAACAAAATCCTAGGTGTACATCTAGACATGTTGTTTCTCACACAAAGTGTTTGCGGCAAAAAGATATTTTTTGTGGTATGTGTAAAAAAGACAAAAATATGTCTTATGAAAAGCTATTTTACAACATAGAAAATTATCTTTTTTATAGAAGCCACATAAAATGTCTTTTCTTTATGAAATTTCGTGTACGAACCTAAAATATTGGCTTGTACACCCGAATATTTCTTTTATTTTTAAACATTTTGAAGTACGTCATTTCCGCGGTGGGTGCATCTACAGCTAGGAGCCAAAGTGAATTTCCGTATAAGCACGATGGAAATATAATGTCTCATAATCAGGATAGAATTAATCGATTACATCTAAATATGCAATATCACTGTCCCGTTCTAATAGTTCTATGGTGCAAAATTGTAAATCAATTTCACAATTTTTTTGGTTACATGGAATCAGCTATATTGATTATAATGAATCGAAGTTTGTAATTTTGCAATGCCATAAGAATAAGAAATTCATATTTACAAACAGAGGAAAGTAAAGAGTTGAACCAGATAAGATACATAATCAATGTAGGGCTAAACTATTGTAGCTCCATCAGCGTACGTACGCATGCCACCGAAGCTTGGTATGGACATATAGGAGGTGACAGATCCCGAGCTCGCACTGGTTTGATGTCCGAGCTCGCACTGGTTTGATGTACGCACTGGTTTGATGTCCGAAGCTTGGCATCGAAGTTTCTGATAGTATTTTTTAGCACGAGAAAGACAAAGTTGTTGTCCGCCTTATGCAAATACTAGACTGCTGAAATTCAATCGATAACCACTGGTTCATGAAACAATGTGTGCAATTTTATTTCTGATACCTCCAAAGCCTAAGATTAAACCGAGGCCAGTTTGTGTAGATACATTGCGTGCAGGATGATATAGTATTGTAGAATGACTGTGGCACATGAATAAGCAAAAACTAATAACTCCATGAGACATTGTCATCTTGGTATGCATATTGCACTGGCCCTTCCTTGCCTTTTATTGGGGCTCCCTCAATGTGTGAACCTCTTCTATGGAGCTGTCCTACGGCCTAACATAGACTGTGCTCTTATCAATAATTGTAGAACAAGTGCATGAAGTCAACCTTGGAATTGGGACCGTGTTTTTGCAAGTGTTGTTGCGGAGGATGAGTGTAATTGATATTTTCATGATATTAATATATGCTCCTTATAAAAAAGTGTTAAAAGTCAGCCTGCATCCATGAATCTTAATTTAGTGCAATTATTTATTTAGAGTATGAAATTTTTAGTTCTGCCATGTTGACCTTTGTCCTAATAATTCATTCTTCCATAAATTTTGAAGAATTTATTATCTTTGCTAGTTGTATTGAACAAAAAAAATCATTGATCGAAAGTGCAATTAGTATTCCTCTTGAAATAGAGGTACAAGATTTCTCCAATCTCATTAACTAAGAAGAATGTTGCATAGTTAAAATTATCAGAAAACCAGGTGAAAGACGTTGCAAATGCCCACACCAGTTACATGGTATGTCTGCCCTAGATGGCTTACAATAGATAAACCATGTGCCCCGTGTCGAGATGAAATCAACATCGAGGAAGAGACGATGGAGAAAGATGCTAATTAAGATAGAGCCGGGCTGACCTCTTCCAGATCTAAAGTGAAGTGTGCTAGTGACGTGTACTACAATTCAAACGTCACTACTTAAAATATACTAGTGGCGTTTGGTTAATTTAGAACGCTAGTACTACTTTTGTCTGGACAGACCACTGGGTCCAACTTACCAGTGGTGTGTGCTACAATTCGAATACCACTACTAAAAATATATTAGTGGGGTTTCATTATTTTAGAAAGCCACTACTATTTTTCGTTGAGATAGACTGTTGGTTTCAATTTACTAGTGGCGTTCTTTTTTCCCCGAACACCACTAGTACTATATAGTGGTGGCGTTAATATTTGCACGCCAACACTATTTTATCTGGAAGTGGTGGCGTATAAATATTTGTGCACGTCACTAGAGAAATTACTGCTATAGCCATTTTCTTACTAGTGATATATAAATGGATAATAGTTGATTGCAGCACATGAATGCACACAAATCAGAAAATTTGTGAGGCCTCCTCATCGGCTACACTTGTACTCCCTCTATGCACAAATAAGCGTACTTCTAGATTTTGGCTAAGTTAAACTTTATTAAATTAGATCAATTTTATAGATAAATGTAGAAACATATATTACATAAAAATGTTACATTAGGAAACTAAATTTTAAAACGGATCTGGCGGTACCAAATTCATGACATAAATATTACTACATTTTCCTATAATATTAGTTATTTTTTAAGTTTGACTTAACGACAAAGCTAAAATACACTTATTTGCGAAAAGAGGGTATATGTGGATAGTGGTCCTCCATGAATTTTATGGGGCTCCCTCAAGATCTATGGAGCTGCCTCGTCGGGCTCTGTTGTCTGCTGCCCCGCATGTGTGAACGCTAGGCCATCTAGATGCTCTTACCTTTATTTGAAGAAAATGCGCAGGGACTCAGGCCGATTGTATGGCTCTTTTTTTTTGGAAATGGGTGTTTTTATTACATAACATTAATGTTTACACCCGGTCTTTTCATAGCTAAGATGCACACAGTCGATGAACCACATAACTAGTGACCAAAGCAAAAGTACCAAAATTACAAAAGATGCTAAGAAATAAACAACCTCAAGTTATGGCAGATCTATCTGAAGATCATGCTGCCATCCATGTTGGGAGAAAATATCCCTCGCCGTGTCCTCCAATCACGTACACACCTCCACAAACAAGTCATGGAACTCCATAAGTTAAAGAGTAGTACATGATCGGAGAATATACGTGGCTCGATAGATAACCTGAAGGGGAGAAGACACTATGTTATTAAAAAACTTTTTATTTCTACATAGCCAAAGCGACCAAATAATGGCAAGCGCTGACATGGTTATACCCCGCGGGTGCATGACCTCGGCACTAGTCCAGCCCAAGGAAGGCCCACGACAAAAGTACGTTGTTCCATGAAGACTTTCGGGTGGCCCAGGCCCATGGTGCCTTCGGATCCTTGGAGAGCAAGACTAGAGTAGATAGGAAATTCAAAGGGGTAAAACCCTAGAACCTGTAACCGACTAGGACTATGCCCGGGACCTGCCTAAGTCTATATAAAGGCCAGGAGGGCACGACCTAGATCTCTCGACTCATACTTTCGCATACACATCTCCACGCCAGATTTCATCTGCGCACCCCTGTAACCTTCGGTTCCGCCGTAATCAAGAGCAGACAAGCATGAGTAGGGTTTTCCCTCCGAGGGCCTGAACCTGGGTAAACTTTGTGTCCCCGTGTTGCTTTTTTGATAACCGTTCCACGATCTCCAGCATCCCCATCTTCTCCAAAACCCAAGTCCATAACAATGGGCATTGATGAGATTATACCTCGTCAATTGGCCCCGTCTGTGGGTACTGGGGGCGCTGATTGTGCGATCGTGACGGTCCCAACCCGATCGATCTATAACTCTGCAGCAACGGAGAGCCATCTCCTCTTCGGTGCTTTCGACTTCACCGCCCACTCGCCGGCCTCCATGAAGGACTTCGAGCCCGTAGGCGACAGACTCAAAATCTTGTTCGGGAGCTTATGCTTCGAGGTGGGGCAAACTGGCACCCTCCGCCTCCCTGAGCGGGTGCCCCTACCATCAATCAGGCCCGCTTCATGGGCCCCGCACTCCGTGCTACGCACAACATCATCAGCAGATGATTCCTATGACAGCAGCAGCTGCAACTCCGATCTATGCGATCCGCCTCGCATATGTGAAGTATAGGAGGCGCATATCAGATGCGCCTCGCATATGTTTCAGAATGCGCCTCGGATATTTATAGTATATCACTACTAGAGAAAAGCCTATCCGAGGCGCACCAAAAAGCCTATCCGAGGCGCATATCACATGTGCCTCTAGCTTCAAGCCTCGGGTATTTCTTATGCGAGGCGCATCTGATATGCGCCTCCTATACTTCACATATGCGAGGCGCATATCGATATGCGCCTCGCATATGTGAAGTATAGGAGATGCGCCTCGCATATGTTTCAGAATGCACCTCGGGTATTTATAGTATATGCGCCTCGCATATGTTTCAGAATGCGCCTCGGGTATTTATAGTATATGCGCCTCGCATATGTTTCAGAATGCGCCTCGGGTATTTATAGTATATGCGCCTCCAATAGTATCCTATATGCGCCTCCGGTAATATTTTCGAAATTCAAGTTTTACAGACCACTATATATAAATAATATACAGATATTCAAATATACAATATAGTCCACAGAATTTTTCAGAAACTTGCATTTTGCCAAAGCATAATAGAACCAACATGAATACACATCAATCATGACATACAAGTTCATACATCAAGTGTTTGTGCCACAAGTTCACACCTCCGATCGGTACAAGTTCACAATCACATTACACCTTCGAGTACAAGTTCACAATTCACATTACAACTCCAACGACGTAGCTCTACCTAGATGAAGTAGAACACAACCTGCAATGAAGAGCAACAAGGTGGTGATCACGAGGAAGTTCCTCCATTTCTTTCTTCCATGCCTCCTCCACTTCTCTTCCGCCACCTCTCTACTCTCATAGCCTTGGTAGCTGTTGCCCGAGAAGTTGTTCACTTGCTTTTGGCAGTCTTTCCACTCCTCGTACACACCTGGAACCCGACCGACGTACACGACATAACACCTCGGCATCTCCTACACATAATAAAGATGATATTACTTATGTCAGTGGAAAGCAATAGCTAGCAGTTCACAAAGATAGAATCATCGGCATTTCGAAGAAAGACCAAAAAAAGCAAACCAAGAATGACTTGGAATAGTGCCTCATACTTAGATTGGGCACGGAAATAACAATGCTCGTTGTTTGATCTCGTGCGGCAAGTAGAGTATATGCCCAAATTCCTAGTCTACTTGGCACACAAGATCAAACAGCGGCATAGTCATACACGTGACACCACAACAAGTTCTAATCATCGGCATTTCGAAGAAAGACAAAGAAAGCAAACCACAAGAAAGTAGGGAAGCAATGACAAATGAAAAGCAACAAGCACTTAAAATAGTTCGTAACACAAATAACTAGCTAGTGTCTCTCACAATCAAGTTCAACGGTTGACGAAACATATTCTAGAGGTTTTGCTAGGCAAGTTTAACACAGTGATAAGAGGTTACAACACGAGTTCGGAACTAACAGCTAGGTACCCAGGCAATGCAATCATGAAGTCTTCTTCGGCTCTTGAGTCGGCTTTGGGGGGGCATTGATGAAGCCCGACCGAGTTTTCGCCATTTGCATGAACATCCTGCCGTCACCCTGCTGCGCTACGCGTTCGTCTATCTCCCTGTTGGACGGTGTATAGCCGCCGTGGAAGGTGCCTCCGGCTTTTATGACTCCCTGGTACACGATTGTCGCGATCTCCTCCTGGATGTTGAAGAAGTGTTGCCTGAGGTTGCGAGCCTGTATGCATGCAAGCTTTTCAGCCCACTTCACGAGGTCAGATGGCAGCGTTTTGGTCTCCATGTCATTGAAGAACGCCTTCATGTGGTAAATGGCGTAGAAGGCATCCTTCCCACTGCCAGGCGGCTGCTTGACGCAGGGAAACTTCGTCGTGTGGCGGAACACGTGCGCGCCGAACTTTACATGTGGCCTTGCCGGTTTGACGCCTCCCGCTGCGACGTAGCCGGTGAGAGCGCCATCAAGAATTTTCTTGATATTGGTGTAGTTTTTTTGGATCGCACTATTTGAGTCGAGGTACAAGGCTGTTGAGTGTTTCAAATTCAAGCTTATGAGCACACAGCCTGTCCGATCATCCTCCGTGATGGGATGGTAGGGAAGGAGAATCACATCCTTGTCCGAGTATGTTTGCAGGAAGTTTGAGAGGTAGTCGGTCGCCAGATCTATGGCCTCAGCATCTTTCAGGACGGCGTCACGCATGAAGTAGGGATCCACTATCTGGATGCCCGGGATCTTGTCTCTGGTGATTTCCATGGCCATATTGAGGGAGAACAACCGGACCAGGGTATTGTGCAGTCGAAACCCGTTCAACATGTCAAACAGGTCGGTATGCCGCAAGTAGAAGATATCCCCGGGGGTACAGTGACGAAGCACGGCATGTGAGAAGGCACCTTAGCCTTGAAAACGAGGTACGACTGATCGTTGTCGCGAATGCGGCACTGCTCAATTGTGAGACATCCATAATGAATACTACGCATATGCGAGCCTGCGACCTCGAGCATCGATTTACACATCATCGGTACACCTGCCACGTGCTGCTGATTCCTGGCTTGCCCCACAGCGCCGTCCCGGAAAAGAGGATTTGGATCCTGGCCCCGATCACCCTTAGGCTTCCTTTTGCGACCCTTCTTGCTCTTTACGGCTTCGGCCACTGCGTTCACCTCACCGACCGTCTTATGGAGGGTGCCGGGGCTGATCAAAGGAACTACTGGCCTTGGAGGCTCGGTGAAGGGGACAGGTGGCGGCGTCTCCTTACTAGTTGGGAAGAGACGCACCTTGCAAGGGGGTTTCGCTGGTGCTGGTTGGGTCTCGGCAACTTGATGTGTGCCTGATGGTCCCGGCTCATACAAATCAAAAAACCTTGTGTTAACAAACTGGTCACCGTAGTTCGGGTCAATTTCTTCATCATCATCGGGATTCTGTGCCATGTTGTCCAAGTCTCCCATCTCGAAGTCTTCATCATGTGCTGGTTGTGCTGCCTCTAGGGTGATGTTGAGCTGGTCCTCTGTCCCCAAACGGATCTGGGTCTTCGGCCATAGGTACAAGTAGCCGAAGCCGGTATTGAGGACCGCTGTCGTGTCCTCATCATCCCATCCTTGAGGTTGAGAGGGAGGTTCCACTTGCTCGTATCCCGGAAGCACCATACTGTATTTGACCCTCATCATGTCAGGTGGCATTGTGACATTGTGCATTTTGCGGTTCTCTGGTTGAACAATAGTACCCTTGGCAACATCCATCAACTGGCCGCCCACCCAATGCATTAGAGTGCAAGGAGTGTCTCCCTGCGAAAGATCGACATGTAGGCCGAGCATTAGAAAAACATAGATCAAGTCATCGGTGTGGTTGAGCCTCCCAACTCTCGCTTTAATTAGTTAGTTACCTTGAGGGCGTCAAATTCGGCCAATGTCGAGGCACCGACGCCGACAGGCTTGAGCACGCAAGTGGCGGAGTGGCTACCTGATGGCACGATGGTGCGGGCCGGCGCCTTCGCCGCAGTGGGCAAGTTAAGCTCCGGAGCTAGAGGAGTCTCCACCACCACCGGCCCTGCTGGAGGAGTCACTAGCGCCTCCGGCCGCGCCACATTGTCCGATTGGGCGCTGTTGAGGTTGGGAACCGGTGGCAGCCCCCGTTTACCACCCTTCTGCCACTTGTTGTAATTTTCCATGTAGACGGGAAGGATGGTGTTGAGCTTCTCGTTCACTTGTGAATGGACTTGTGACTGGACTTGTGACTGGACTTGTTCTTGGAACTTTGTCTCGGCAGCTGACACAGCCTTGTTCACGGCATCTTGGACTATATTTGGAAAGGCTTCCACCTGTTCCCTTAGGAGTTTTACCTCGGCGCTTTCGGCCTTCTTGCCCTTCCGCTCCGGGGTGCCATAGTACTCGGACCATGATATGCCGCCAAAGCCGACCACACGACCAGCCGACGGGGCCGCCAGGGGATCGACACTCTTGGTCCGGTTCAGCGCCCTATTAAAAGTGGTGTCCCACTTGGCGACAGGCGGTGGCGCTGACCCCTGGGATGAGGAGCTCCTACACTCCTCGTCCTGCGCACAAGGAACGCGAAGCATTTGATCAGAAAACTGGACTTCATTGATTAATCATGAATGCAATTAATCGACTTGCATGCAAACTACTTACATATTTTTGCATGAAGTCCGTCACCCTCGGAGCAAAGGGGCCGGCGGGCTCCGAAGAATAATCAGAACCCCCTTTCTTCGGCGGGGCAAACCGGGCCCTGACGAAATTCTTTGCTTGCTCCTCCTTTATGTCGTCAAAGGGACGTGTCAACCCCTTTGCACGAGCGTCGGCGTCCTCCTTATCCCATTTGGGCCTCGCGGCTCTATAACCGCCGGAGCTGAGATGGTGGGTACCAATGTTTCGGGATCTCATATTCTTGCCCTTCTCAGTCCTGGCCTTGCCCAAGGCGGAGTTACATCTGGCCTTGAAAACATTGTAGTCTTCTTCCTTGACCAGAGGCTCCTTCTTGACGAGCTCTGGATAACTTAGCTTCTCCTCGAAAATCAGATTCTTCACCCGAGCCTTCCAATTTGACAAGGCCTTGGTCATCCTCCCGAGGGCATACTTGTTCACCGGATTCCCTTTGAGATTGTCATTATTATACTTGTTTTCCTCATCACCCGGGAACGCGTATCTTGCGTGCAGCTTCCGGAAAAGCTGGATGAGGAAACCCCTGTTCTCTTCGGCCTTCAGGTTCTCCATGTTGATCGTGACGGTGTTCCGGAGGATTGCCGCGAGCTGGTTAGAGTAACCCCCAACAAATTCTTCTGGCTCCAAAGGCGCACCTTTAGGGCTCACGCTTGTGATGATGGACCTTTTGAGGTCGACCACGATCGGGGTCCGATCCTTCCGAGACTTCTTCGATGCGCTACCACCGTCTGTAGTAGCTTCACCGCCGCCATCAGTGGTAGTGGCGTCGCCATCGGCGTCCCCCATCTCCTCATTGCCCGACGAGGTATCCTCGTCCTCCTCCATCTCGTCGTCCCGCGGAACAAATTCCGGGGCCTCTAGGGATTCCATCTCCTCCTGCTGCTCCCAAAAGGGCTTCTGGCTAGAAGGGCCCGGATCCGACATTTCTAAACACACAAATAAATGAAACTAATAAGCACAAAAATTCACAGAAAATTTTGGCATGAACTTTGCTAATTTTCTATGTCTAGGAGTGCCAGAAATTCACCGGAACGGAAATGAATCAACATTCCGGCGAAACATTGGCAACTCAAAAATAAAAACCTGCACAAAAAGGATCAAACACAGCCATCATCACAGCCATTTTCTGCCAGCATACACAAACACAGCCATTTTTCTGCCAGCATACAAAAACACATACAGATATGTGCCAGCATACACAAACACATACAGATATCCTTACACATAAAATAATTAAAGATACATTACATTCAGTTAGTAAAGAATTACATTTAGCAAGTATGTTAACTAACCAGACTAGCCTGTTGTAATGTAATCCAAACACGTGATCTATCCGAAAATGCTACCAGGGGAAACATGTGTGTACTACAGTGGCTTTAAAATGAGGTGCTTAATCAAGTAATCAGATACATATATCGTATGGGGATTGATGGTATCATGGTAAGATGGGCGTTGGAAGATGCCCAAGCAGCCATATCCAAAATTCGATTGATCTGACCAGAATACCAGGCGGTGGCTAGACTCATGCTTGGTCTAATAAGCAAAATCAATGGACAAGACCCATACACAACAATGGCCTAGACTTCGGAAGATGGGCCATCTGTTCAGTTGCATCTGTTCAATGGCCTAGACTTCGGAAGAAAATGCACAAGTACTAGCAGATTATGATACCCCAAAGGGAACAGTTGCATCCAGCTTATATATCCACATGAAGCTTGAACAACCAGCAGCTGTGACATGTAAAACCACATGCACTTGCAAGTCTGCACTAGACAAACATGTCTACATTCCCATCCCAATTATTCAACAGAACTTGCTTCAAGCTCATATATTCCTGAAACTTGGGTAAGAAAGCAGTAGCAACTGCATATCATGCTTTCTAAAACTTTCAGATAATGTTATTCATCATACAGTACTTGTTAACACTCGCAATGCATAGATTACACAACTCAGTCGTAGTACAGATTTGCGGTTGCAAACAGCAACAGGGTGTGTATAAATATTTCTCCTCTTTGATTTCATCGATTAACTTTTCCAATTAATGAAACAACAACAGCAAGATGACTGACTCATAAAAATACCACAGAGAAAAGATAAGGAAAAGCTCAGATTTCCTTGCTCGCAGCAGCTTACATGACTGAATTATTCACATATCGAATCAAAGTGGTAAGAAAAAAACAAGGCGTTATGACTGAATTATTCACATAAGGCGTTATGACTGAAATACCACAGAGAAAAGATAAGGAAAAGCTCAGATTTCCTTGCTCGCAGCAACTCAGTCGTTATGACTGAATTATTCACATAAAGAAAAGAATTAAGTGGAGGCGGGCAGGGACAGAGGAGCTTACGGGGAAGTGGAGGAGGGGAGGAGGGCGGGCGGGTAGGCGGAGTCGACGCCGGCGTGGCGCTGCGGCTGGTGCACGAGCTGGAGCACGAGGGGGCGGCGCGTGCAGATGTCGGAGCCGCGCGGGAGGAAGTCGTGGCCGACGAGCGCCTCGAGGTTGCAGGTCCGGCGGACGGGCTGCTCCGGCCACGGCGCGGGCGGGCTGCTCCGGGCGCGGACGGCGGGCTGCTCCGGGCGCAGACGGCGGGCTGCGGCGGCTTCGCGATCTGAGATGAGACGCGTGCGTGAGATGTGCAGAAAGATGTGAGACTCGGGCGTCAGACGCGGCTTTGATCTATATCGGATTATGCGAGGCGCATCTGGGCTAAATGCGTCTCGCATAATATTATGCGAGGCGCATTTAGCCCAGATGCGCCTCGCGTAATATGTAATCCTAGACAAATAGGGAAGTGCGCATTTTTCTATCAACTATCACACAGCAGCCTAGTGGTAACATGCCTTGTCCTTCACTACAAGCCACCCAAGTTCGAATCCTAAGGGGGCCAAATTTTTGGAATTTTTTTTAAAGGCCAATTTTCATGTAAAAGCATACAAATATGAACTATAAAATATACTACAAATATTTTAAGAAAATTGTCGATACATAATATTTTTGGAATATTGTCGATACATAATATTCTCAATGCAATATTATTATAACACACACATAATGAAAATTAAGAATGTTTTGATACATAATAGTAGGCCACACACACGACGGTTCTTGACAATGGTCGGAGCGCGCTAGCGTTTCTTGATAATGGTCGTCTTCTTGCCCTTCTTTGTTGCGGTTGCATAGGTTAGGTCCGGGACGTCTTCACTACTTCTCTTGAACGGAAGTCCTTTCTTAGGTAGGGTTGTGGTGTACGGTGTTTGGTTGCCATACCCGTCTTCTATCTTCGGGTCGCCGTTCTGGTCAAAGTCTTGCTCGTTGGCGACTCCGTCCATTCCGATAATGTTCCTTTTGCCTCTCCTGACGACAACCCGACTAGGCTTTGACGAGTCTTTGATGTACCAGCATTGGTCGACTTTGCTAGCCAAAACCCAAGGCTCATTTCTTGCAGGTGCGTTCGCGCTGGTGGTCTTTGACGGTATAACCATCGTGGTGAAATACCGGTCTTCTTTCTCGACGCTCTTGGCCCACCTGACACGGAACATCGGCACCTTCTCCGTAACATAGTCGAGCTCCCAAATCTCCTCGATCCTTCCGTAGTATCTTTCCGGGATGTCGCCGGTGTAGAATATCCCTGTTACCCCTGAGTTCTGGTAATCACAGTTATTGTCTTTTTCCTCTGTGTAGAACGTGTATCCGTTGATATCGTAAGCCTGATAGGTCATGAGGTTGTGCGAGGCACCCTGTGACAATGAGAATATGAGTTTATCTTCCTCCGAGTACTCGCCCTGCGGTGGATTAGCTATGACCTTCTCCCTAAACCACCGCGTGAAACCGGAGTTGTGCTCCTTGATAACATCTTCCTCCCTCGGGACCTGGCGCCCCTGATCAGCGTAATTCTTCTTGATAAACTCTTTGTGCTCATGTATGTATGGATCAACCACCTGCAGGTGTTGCAGCGCGACCAGGTTTGCTCTTTCAAAGTCCTTGGTTCGGCCCTCCATGTCGACATGCTTTGCACGTCGACCCTCGCGGTGACCCCATCCAGCGAGCCTCCCGAGGTGCTTGTTGAATGGCATACCAAGAGGAGTCTCGGTTTGTAGAAAGTTCGAGCAGAAAGAGATGCACTCTTCGGCCAGGAAGCCGTTTGCTATGCTTCCATCTGGACGGGACTTGTTCTTAACGTATCCCTTGATGTGTCCATTGAGCCTTTCGAACGGCATCATGCTTCGCAGAAACGCAGGACCGAGCTGGACGATATCCTCCACGACATGGAGAAGCAGATGAAGCATGATGTCGAAGAAAGCGGGGGGGAAATAGATCTCGAGCTCGCACATTATCACCACGATCTCGTCCTGTAGCCTCGTGAGCTGCTTAATGCCTATCGACTTCCGAGAGATGACGTCAAAAAAGTTGCAGAGGCCAAACAGTGTTTCACGGATGTGCTTGTCCATTATACCTCGGATCGCGACCGGGAGTACCTGCGTCATTAGCACGGCGACGTCGTGAGACTTCATCCCGCTGAAGCGCTGCTTCGCCTCGTCTAGCCATCTGCTTATCTTCCCCGCGTAGCCGTTCGGAAATTTGACTCCGAGGAGGCACTTCATAAACTATATGGCCTCCTTCTTACTCAGAGTGAAGCATGAGGCCTTGAGCTTGACCTCTCCCTTCTTAACCTTTTTCCCCTTGCGACGACGGCTATTCTGTGTTTCTGTCTCCTCCACCTCGTCCTCCTCCTCATCATCGCTAGGTGGTGGTTGAAGTTCATCCCTGATGCCCATATGCTTCAAGTCGTTCCTTGCCTTCGGCCCATCTTTGGTCTTGTCGGTGTTAAGGAGGGTGGCAAGCAGACTCTCGCCCACGTTCTTCGTGATATGCATGAGATCAAGGCTATGAGGCACGCGGAGGATCTTCCAGTATGGCAAGTCCCAGAAAACAGACCTCGCCTTCCATACCTTCAGCAACGGCTCTGGCTTCTTCTGGGTCTTTCCTGGCGCAGGGCACTCCTTCCAGTTATTCAACAGCTTGTAGATTTCCGCGCCACTCTTCTGGTGTGGGATTCCTCGGAGCTCGATCGTCCCATCGAACAGATGTCCTAGCTTTCTCCAGGCGTGATTCTTGGGAAGCCACCTCCGAGCCCCAAGGAACACGGTTTTCCCGGACCCGGGATCTTTCTGTAGCTGGCGGTACGTTGTATTATCCTTGCACCTAACGCACCCATAGAATCCTTGGACCACCTGCCCCGAGAAGTATCCGTAACCAGGATAGTCTTGCACCGTCGTGATCACCGCCGCTCTCATGTCAAAGTACTCTTGTCTCGAGGCGTCCCATGTACGGGCTCCTTCTTCCCATAACGTGGCCAACTCCTCTTTCAACAACGTGAGATACAGATTGATGTCTGTACCAGGTTGTTTTGGCCCTTGAACGAGCATACTCATGGTTACGTACTTCTTCTTCATGCACAACCAGGGAGGGAGGTTGTAGATCCATACAAACACGGGCCAGGTGCTGTGTGTGCTGCTCTGGCTTCCAAACGGATTGAGTCCGTCAGTGCTCACGCCCAGCCTGAGGTTCCTTGACTCTTTCCCAAAATGTTGGTAATATTGTAGGTCCAACGCCTTCCACTGGCAAGCATCCGAAGGGTGCCTCAACATTTCCTCCTTCTCCGGATCATCGTCTTCCGGCCTCTTTCTTTCCGCGTGCCAGCGCATGAGCTGTGCTTCCTTAGGGTCTGCGAAATACCGCTGCAAACGAGGAGTTAGAGGAAAGTACCACACCACCTTCCTAGGAGCTTTCTTGGTCCCTCTCTTGTATCGAGAGGTCTTGCACACCGGACACGTGGTCTTCTCCGCGTCCTCGCCCCGGTAGATGATGTAATCGTTTATGCAGACGTGGTATTTCACGTGCGGTAGATTGAGAGGACACACAACTTTCTTCGCCTCAGTGATACTAGTCGGACATGTGTTCCCCTTCTTGGGAAGAATATCGTGCCAGAATACAATGTTGTCGTCGAAACATTCGTCGGTCATTTTGTGTTTCGCCTTCATCTCCAGAGCCCTAAGCGTTACATTTAGACGGGTATCCCCGTCGTTGCATCCGTCAAACAATGGAGTGACCGCGTCTTTCTCCATTTGCTCCAGTTTAGCCTTCTCTCTACCGGCGGCTCTGGCGTTACTCGTCTCTTTGAGAAGAAGATCTTGGACATGAGGGTCTCGCAACCAGCTCGAATCATGGTCGGCACCACCTTGATCATCTTCGTGTCCATGCCCGACGCCACCTTGATCATCTTCGTGTCCATGTCCAGTGCCACCACCCTGATCTTCATGATCGTGACTGGCGTCTTGATCTTCGTGATCATCACTGGCATCTTGATCTTCGTGATCATCACGTATCCATCGAGTGTAGCCATCCATGAAACTACGTCGAAGCAGGTGCGACTCCAGCATTCCGGAATCATGCCTTATCAGATACATCAGCTTGCAGTCCCGACATGGACATCTTATCTCTGTCTTGTTTGCACGTTCCATGTCGGCCCTCGCGCATGTCATCCACCTATCCACGCGGGCTTTGTTGATCAGTGGTCGGACCATGGCCGCCTGCGTGGTACAAAGAGCAAGAGAATAATTAGAGCATATATGGACGTGGATCGCCGGAAAAATTCGGCATGACCTCCCCTAAAAAGAGGACATCCGCGAGTGCCAGAAATTCGCCGGAAAAGAAATAAATCGACATTCCGGCGAAACATTGGCATCTCAAATGAAATCCCTGCAAAAAAAGTAGCACCACAACACAATCATATAGTCGGTGTCTCCGACAACGCGCATGCATGCAAGCAACGCCTTCACGCTTCCTCCAACAACGACTTGCGCAAGAGAGCCGGAGGAGAAGTAAATGGACATGTTGTAGATCTAGAGGAGCAAGAGACTTCACTTACATATGGGTGTCAACCAATGGATGTTGAGCAAGATTCGAAGGTGAATCAATGGGGAAATGAGGTGGGGAGGAGGAGGGGGGCGACCAGATTTGTTTGGTGGAGGAGGAAGAAGTGACACAAGTGAGTGGGGTGCTAGTTGCCTCCATGTGCAAAAAGCTGGAAAAAAAGTGGTGCAGCTTATGCGAGGCGCATATTGCACAATATGCGCCTCCTATAATTCAAACTATAGGAGGCGCATATTGTGCAATATGCGCCTCGCATATGCGGCCACCTACCAGCGCCCGGCCCCGCATGAGTTACTTGAGGCGCATATGGCCATATGCGCCTCGCATATTCGTGCACCTACCAATACGCGGGCCCACACAGAATATGCGAGGCGCATTCTGGCCATATGCGCCTCGCATATTGTCCAATATAGGAGGCGCATATAGCCATATGCGCCTCGCATATTCGTGCACCTACCAACACGCGGGCCCACACAAAATATGCGAGGCGCATTCTGTCTATATGCGCCTCGCCTATCTGATATATAGGAGGCGCATATGACTAGAATGCGCCTCGCATAATATGGGGCTGCTAGATTCTGTCCGTACAGGGATTATAGGAGGCGCATTCTTATCATATGCGCCTCGCCTATTTTTATACTAGAGGCGCATATCGCAATGTGCGCCTCGCCTATTTTTATAGGAGGCGCATATGCTAAATGTGCCTCGCATAAGCATGTCTCCTATAGCCTTTTCTCTAGTAGTGTATGCGCCTCCTATAGTATCCTATATGCGCCTCCGGTAATATTTTCGAAATTCAAGTTTTACAGACCACTATAAATAATAATATACAGATATTCAAATATACAATATAGTCCAGAATACAGTATAAAGAGCACAGAATTTTTCAGAAACTTGCAATTTGCCAAAGCATAATAGAACCAACATGAATACAATACATTACACATCAATCATAACATACAAGTTCATACATCAAGTGTTTGTGCCACAAGTTCACACCTCCGAGTACAAGTTCACAATCACATTACACCTTCGAGTACAAGTTCACAATTCACATTACAACTCCAACGACGTAGCTCTACCTAGATGAAGTAGAACACATAACCTACAATGAAGAGCAACAAGGTGGTGATCACAAGGAAGTTCCTCCACTTCTTTCTTCCATGCCTCCTCCACTTCTCTTCCGTCACCTCTCTACTCTCATAGCCTTGGTATCTGTTGCCCGAGAAGTTGTTCACTTGCTTCTGGCAGTCTTTCCACTCCTCGTACACACCTGGAACCCGACCGACGTACACGACATAACACCTCGGCATCTCCTACACATAATAAAGATGATATTACTTATGTCAGTGGAAAGCAATAGCTAGCAGTTCACAAGATAGAATCATGCATATATATATATATATATATATATATATATATGGGTGCAACAAAATGTAAGAAATCACGTTCTAATCATCGGCATTTCGAAGAAAGACCAAAAAAAGCAAACCAAGAATGACTTGGATTAGTGCCTCATACTTAGATTGGGCACGAAAATAACAATGCTCGCTGTTCGATCTTGTGCGGCAAGTAGAGTATATGCCCAAATTACTAGTCTACTTGGCACACAAGATCGAACAGCGGCATAGTCATACACGTGACACCACAACACGTTCTAATCATCGGCATTTCGAAGAAAGACAAAGAAAGTAAACCACAAGAAAGTAGGGAAGCAATGACAAATGAAAAGCAACAAGCACTTAAAATAGTTCGTAACACAAATAACTAGCTAGTGTCTCTCACAATCAAGTTCAACGGTTGACGAAACATATTCTAGAGGTTTTGCTAGGCAAACTTGTCAGTGTACACTATTACACCAACAGCAGAGATGAGAAACAGGCATTGTCCTTGATTTGATAGTTGAGGTAAGTCAACTCATCACCACAACAAGCATAAGCCAACACTACCAAGACTCCCAATTTGAAGTTCAGAGTGGTAATTTTTTGTGAGGAAAAGTTTCTGCCTTCATTCACCTGATGTCCATGTCTTTGAAAGATTTATGAGCTTTAGGTTCATCCAAAAGCAACCTGAGACTTGGCCAATGAAATATTCTGAGATGTTCATCCTGTTGCAGAGAAATTAAATTAGGAAATATTAATTAAGAGATCAAAATTATGTGATTTGCAGAAGCTGAAACTCAAGATTATGATTTGCATTCAGCAGACTAAAATGTGTGTACTTGTTCCCTCCAAAAATAAATGTCTGCGCATTGTCTAAGTATTTTTTTTTCGAAAGAGTAAAAAAAGCTATATATACCTTCGAGCAAAAGAAACTTAACAACTACGAGCTTGCACAATAAATATATGCAGAGAGAAAAAGGATGGGATGGCCTGATACCTTACCACCAATAGCAAACTTAGCACCGTCAGTGCTGAACGCCAAACATCTCTGAGGCCCAACTGATTGGAGAGGTGGGGTATCCATGGCAATAAGGTTGATACTGAAGTCTCGAGAGACCAGCTTGAACAGCCTACACGTGTGATATAATGTTTTCTTATACTATCTAGATACACTTTTCATACTTAAACAAAGATTACGGAAGAGGGGAAATTGGCTGAAGTTGATTGTATACAGGAAGAACAAAGGAAAGGGTTCAGTTTCTGGTGTGGAAAAATTGAGAATGTGTATGTTCTCCTGCTGACTATTCCGTCAGTACAGTGAAACATAAATGCAAATGATTTGCAGTCAATCGCATTAATATAAATAGTGTAATTTCTGGTACTATCATAAGCCTGAAGAATGTCTATGCTCTCGTAATAATGAAACACAACTTCCAAATAACTTGAAGGTTAGTCGCACACAGCAGAGCAAAGCATGTACAAGAACCAAACCGTCAGGGGCACTGACCTGCAGCCTTTGGCGGTGGCGCAGACGAAGTCATCGCTGCCGGGGCGCACGACGATGGCGCGCGGCGCGTCGTCTTCACCCTCGCCCATCGCGACCCGCAGCTGCAAATCAAACACACGATCAGGGCGCCGGCCACACGTAGAAGCAGGCCCCAGCGAGGGGGACGGGGCCGACCGCTCACCAGGGGTTCGGGGGCGAGCACACACGCCCTGGCGTCGAACGGGAGCAGCTCGAGGAGGGGCGGGGAAGAAGCCGTGCCGGCGCGACCGTACACCACGAGGAGGCGGTTGGCACCGCCGCCCCTGCGCTGTATCCACGCCGCGCACGTCACCTTCCCGACGATCCCCCACGTGGGAGTCTCCTCCTCCTCCTCTCCGCCGCCGCCGCCGCCCGCCATCTGGACCACCGACCAACAAACGCCGCGGCGAGGCGCGTGCGGGAGGCGGCGGTGGCGCGGCGGACGAGCGACTCAGAGGCGTAGAAGACGCGGTTCTTGTGGAGGCGGAGGCAGTAGCGGCCGGGCTCCGGGTCGGGGCCCTCCGCGGAGGGCTGGTCCAGGAGGTGCTTCAGGTTGGGGCCGGTCCAGGAGGTGCTCCATCGTGGTCTCCGCGGAGGGCCGCTCCAGGAGGTGCTCCATCGTGGTCTCCTATAAGCTAGGCTCATGGCCTCATGGCGCAGGCGGCGGCGGCGGAGTTCATGGCGCAGGCGGCGGCGGAGTTCGGGGGCGAAGCGGCAGTGGGGGTTGGGGACGGAAGCTAGGCTATTCGCGTGGCTATTCACTTGGTTTTATGAGGACGGTTGAAAAAAAAAGTGGTGTCACGTTATGCGAGGCGCATATTGCACAATATGCGCCTCCTATATTTCAAACTATAGGAGGCGCATATAGCAATATGCGCCTCGCATATGCGGCCACCTACCAGCGCCCGGGCCCGCATGAGTTACTTGAGGCGCATATGGCCATATGCGCCTCGCATATTGTCAAATATAGGAGGCGCATATAGTCATATGCGCCTCGCATATTCGTGCACCTACCAACACGCGGGCCCACACAGAATATGCGAGGCGCATTCTGGCCATATGCGCCTAGCATATTATCAAATATAGGAGGCGCATATAGCCATATGCACCTCGCATATTCGTGCACCTACCAACACGCGGGCCCACACAGAATATGCGAGGCGCATTCTATCCATATGCGCCTCGCCTATCTGATATATAGGAGGCGCATATGACTAGAATGCGTCTCGCATAATATGGGGCTGCTAGATTCTGTCCGTACAGGGATTATAGGAGGCGCATTCTTATCATATGCGCCTCGCCTATTTTTATACTAGAGGCGCATATCGCAAAGTGCGCCTCGCCTATTTTTATAGGAGGTGCATATGCTAAATGTGCCTCGCATAAGCATGTCTCCTATAGGCTTTTCTCTAGTAGTGGAATCATCGAAATATGGACGCAGTTGCGCTGCAGGCGAGGTGTCAACGGGGTCAGTACCCGAAGGAACCTAGCACAGCAGAAAAGCAAAGGACATAAATATTCAGACAGAGAAGAGCACAACTCAGAAGAAGTTCATTAAGCATATAAAGGCCACTACGTGGCACAATGATTTCTATTCCTCAAAATAATTACAAGCAAAAGAAGACTACAAACTATCCTACAGCTACAACGCCTAGGACGCGGCACCCTGAGTGGCCTCGGAGCTGGACTGCCTCGCCTTGGCCTCCCCCTGCTGCCGCAGTGCATACTCGGACAGAAGATCAATGAGCTTTGGCCCATATCGCTTGCAGCGAGAAGAATAGGCAGCAAAGGCTACCTCGGATCCGTCCGCAGTCATCGGCATACGGGAGGTGATCTGGGGAAGATCCAGCTCCGCTCCAGCCGCCAAGGCCATCGCCAGCCCGACAGATGCACCGATGCCCTTCTGTTTGTGCTTGTACGCCGCAGGCTCTTCGGCCGACAAAGCTTCCGTCAGGGCGTCAACATCATCCAGGGCCACGCCCTTGGGGACAAGCTCCCTGTAGAAGCGGCCAAGGACCTCCTTCGCCTTGGCAAGGGAGTTGACGACGGTGCTGCAGCGATCTTCGACAGCTGCATTAGCATCATCTAGAGCACTCCCGTGCTCCAGAGCGCCGCGGTCAAACTCGATGCCTGCGGCATCTGAGACAAAAAAGAGAAGCAATGAAGAAAGTAACACAGAAGAAAGACAGGAAAACGACAAGAAAGGAGAAAAATAAGGTACTCACCCGAAACAGCCTTGGCAGCGGCCATGAGCTTGCCCGCCACCTCTCTTTCACGCGCAGTCGCAGCCATGGCAAGCTGCTCCTCGCGGTCCGTAGCCTCCTGCTGCAGACGCTCCTTAGCCTTGGCTGCCTTGGCTAGCTCAAGCTCAAGGCGCTCTTTCGCACCAGCGGCGTCCGTAGCCTTCTTATCCGCTTGACCAAGACTCTTTTTGAGAGCATCAATCTCACGGAGGGAAGTGTTATGCTCCTCTGCACTCAAAACATACAAGCATCAGAAAGCAAGACAACAATGCAAAAAGAAAGAGGTACCAAAGCGTACAGGTACCTTGAAGCTGTTGGAGGTTGGCCTCCAGTACCAGGTGCTCCTGCACCAGTCGCTTGGCATCCTGCACAAAAGGCTGCAGGAAGAAGAACTACCAGTAAGGACAAGGACTCGAGGGCTACGCCCACCACGAAGGAACAAAAAGAAAAAATTTCACACGAAAACGCCCGACGACGACCCCGAAGATTCGAAGAAAGAATAAGACAAAAAAAATATTTTTCAGACGCTCGGGGGCTCCCCCCGTAGCAGGAAACAGAATACTTACATGCTCCGACGACGACCCCGAAGGCCCGCTCGCAGCCTTCTGAGGCGCAACCACCTGATCACCCTGCGGAGAAGGGACCGGCGCAGCACCCTCAGAAGTGACCACCATCTGAGGAGGAGGAGACGCAACCTTAGACTCTCCCATCATCTCCCGAGCGCCATCGCTGGAGGAGTCATGGGAGGAGTGCCTGCACACGAAATATTTAGCACAAGCACAAAAGTCAATAGGAACAGGACAACAATATAAAAGAAAACTTACAAGTCCAGGGAACTCAGGTCGAAGACAGGAGGAGTCCTTCGGGCTCTCTTCTCCCCCTTCTTCTCCTCTTTCTTCTCTTCCTTCTTTTCTTCCTGCTTCCGCTTTGCTGGCGGGTGCGGCGCTACAGCCCACACAAGAATGGCAGGAAAAGGGGAAGGAGAGCCTCCATGCCCGTCACTATGACGTTCAAGGCACAAAGGGTTCCTAGGAGTCGGAGGAGTCGAGGCATCTGAAGACTCGCTGGAGCTCCGCGATCGTTTGCGCGTGTGGTCCTCGCTCGACTCGTTGGCATCTTCCGCCGGAGATAGCGCCGACGGCAGTTCGGACACGGAATCCACCACGTCATTATCCGGACCATTCAGAAATAACTCAGGCAATGGCGGCACCATGCCCGGCACCTTGAAGCTCTACAAAAAGAAGGTACTTTGTTAGCAAACCAAGGAAAACAAATATGCAGTCGACAAAAAGTGCTATGCGCACGAATCTACACCTGCGGAACGGCCAGCGTCGAAGAAAACGGAGGAGTCAGCGACTTCCCCGGGATTTTTTCTCCGGCCTTGAACTTCAGCAGCAAGCAAAGGGCCCTGTCAAGATCTCCCTCGGAGATTTTCTCAGCCGAAACCCTCGTCGGATCACGGCGGCCAGAATAAAGAAACATCGGGTGCGCCCTCTCCTGGAGAGGCTGCACTCGACGGTCGAGAAACGTGCGGATAATATCCACGCCGTTCACTTCCTTCTCCGGAATCAACTGGAGATCCTCCACCCGACGGTAAAGGGCCTCTATCTCCTCTGTCTCGCCATCCAAGATCTGATTTTTCCAGGATCTTTTCGGCTCGATTATCTGGGAGGGGTCGAAAGGAGCAAGACCAAAATGCTGCCCAGCAACTGTAGAGTCGCGAATGTAAAACCACCGCCTCCTCCAGTACTGGACAGATTCGGACATAGAGAAAGAAAAGATGAGAATATTGGCTTTGAGGGAGATGATGCAACCCCCAATGGGGATACACACCATCCGAACCGGATTGCCTCTTCACGGAATAGAGTTTCCGGAAGAGGCCAAAATGCGGCTCGATGCCGAGCCAGCATCGCAAAAAGTGATGAAACAAGCAATGTGAAGAAGAGAATTGGGCGAAAGATGATGCAGCTGGATGCCATAGAGAAAGAGCAGCCCACGAAGGAAGTCGTGGACTAGGAAGGAAAACCCACGCATAACGAAGGCGAGAAACATAACCCGATACCCAGCGGGGGGACGGGGGATTACCTCGTTGCCGGGGAGTCTGACGGCCTCCCTATCTTGCGGGATCAAACCCTGCTCGCGAAGCTTGCGGAGATCACTCTCCCGCGTCTCTGATCGCCGCCAACCACCGTCGGTGAGACGGGTAGCGGTGGCGCCTTTCTTTCCTCCGGCGGCGCTGGTACCAACTGCAGATGATGATTTCTTCGGTTTCCCCATCGCGCTAAGGCGGCGCCGACGGTGAAAGCGCAGAAGGGAAGATGGAAATGTGGAAGGAAATCCCAGCGCGCAGCAAGAATCGCTAGAGCACAAGGAGGCAGTGAAAACAAGAACTGATGCGGTGAAAACAAACTGCAGCTTTCCCCAATGATTATAACGACGAAGACGACGCACGGCAGCCGTCCATCCTGAAGACCTAACGCCAACGGCAGATCTGACCATACACGTGTCAGCATCACAACGAACCGTCGTTACCACGCCGTCCACTACGCGCGGAAATCGAGGCGACGCCGTAATTATCTCCACGCAGCGCGTGACCGGTCAATTCAAGGTCAGCAAGTGGGACCCACGTTCGTCCAGTCAAGTCACCTCTGGCATAGCAGACGCTTGAGGTCATCGATCGTCAGCACTGATGTCATCAAAAACTATACTAGCAACAACTACAATTTCTTCGGCTTCAAAGCTAAGAGTACTCACTCGAATCTACGATTCGATCAATAACTCGGGGGCTACTCCTATTAGGAGCGCTGGCCGTGCACCCGAAAGATGAATAAAACGAACTACTTTCTTCAAGTCCTACGTCGAGTCTACGACTCCACTACGGACTCGGGGGCTACTCCCATAGGGAAGATGGATTTAAGCATCCGAAATTTTTTGTGTCCTACGGACTTAACAACTGAACAATGTTCGAAGTAAAGTCTCCGCTCGAGTCTACGACTCGATCAGACACTCGGGGGCTACTCCCATAGGGAGCGCTGGTCGCGCACCCTATGATTTCTTCGACTGCGATCTTTCGGATCAGTATGCGAAAACTTTTCGGCAGCTCTGCCCCAATAAAAAGCTAAGTGAGAAACGTTCACCTTGGCCACCCGAAAAACCTCCGCGGTGATAAACATTCGGATGTTGTGTCCATGACGCAAAGATAAGACCTACAGATATCGTCTGATGGCCTGGCAACACACATGACTGCGCTCTGTTAGTATAAAACCCGTGCCGACAGGCGCGATGAAAAATCCCGACGGACGCGTTGGGTACATCAATTAAATTCACTGGAATTCAACTCCTGTAAGTCCTCCGCGGCCTCAGTCGAATTACGCCAGAATATGTTCTAGTTTCGAGTTTAGGGACTCGAACCTAAGGAAGATCGTGTCGTTTCGTCCTAAGACAGTTAACTGACCCTGATCCGTTGGGTGAGTCAGGCACACGCATCAGCAATCCCTACACATGAACTATTGAAATACATAGTTGCACCCGAAGGATTGAAGAGTCCTCAGCCGAATCTACGATTCGACTGATCACTCGGGGGCTACTGACATGGTTATACCCCGCGGGTGCATGACCTCAGCATACCTAGTCCAACCCAATGAAGGCCCACGGCAAAAGTACTTTGGCCCATGAAGACTTTCGGGTGGCCCAGGCCCATGGTGCCTTCGGATCCTTGGAGAGCAAGACTAGAGTAGATAGGAAATTCAAAGGGGTAAAACCCTAGAACCTGTAACCGACTAGGACTATGCCCGGGACCTGCCTAAGTCTATATAAAGGCCAGGAGGGCACGACCTAGATCTCTCGACTCATACTTTCGCATACACATCTCCACGCCAGATTGCATCTGCGCACCCATGTAACCTTCGGTTCCGCCGTAATCAAGAGCAGACAAGCAGGAGTAGGATTTTTCCTCCGGGGGCCTGAACCTGGGTAAACTTTGTGTCCCCGTGTTGCTTGTTTGCTAACCGATCCACGATCTCCAGCATCCCCATCTTCTCCAAAACCCAAGTCCATAACAATGAGCATTGATGAGATCATACCTCGTCAAGCGCTCCCACCCTAAATAAAGTCCCGTACTTAACCGCAATCCCATTCAACCAGTAGAAAATACAATGAATACTGAACGCGGGGTAGATAAATCGGAAGCTACTTGGATGGTTGACTATATAGCACGAGCAAATTTACATTGGAAGAATAATTGCCGGATTATGTCATTATGGTGACAAAAAAAAGCTTTATGTACTTTCATGCCAATTCCTCTTAACAAGATTATCTTTCGAAAGAATTACCCCTTTATGGAGATACCAAGCGAATATCTTCGTTTTAAGGGGTATTTTCATCTTCTAAATTTTACTATTACCATCGACTGGAATATCAGGTTTGGATCAAAGCTCTATACATTGAATCAACAGAAAATTTACCACTTTGTAGTATTTTCCATTGAAATTCGTCCATACCCTCAGGAAGTTGTATTGTGGATAATCTCAATAAAAGATTGTTTCAAGATATCCTTCTAGGACCTATAAGACTTCTTCAGAAAGACACATTAGGAGGATTGGATTTCATTATTGTGGATAATATATTCCCTTTGTGTCTAACAATCAATTATAGATCTAGATATTGTTCACGAAGAGAATTTTGGCCAAGCCATTTATCTTGCTAGAACCTAATCTGCGATCCATCCGTAACATTAAAAGCACCAAAGCGAAAGAAATTTTTTTTATGCCATTAGTCTAGCCTAAAAGTGTGAATCATTGGGTTTTCAAACCACTTGAGACACAACTTTATAGCAAATATACTTCCTCCATAGGATGGTTTGCCAAACACCATCTTCTGTAAGCAGTTTGAAAAGCCATTTACCCAGAAGCGTGATGTTTTTGACTTGCAAATCATGTATGTCCAGTCCACCGTATTCTTTCGGTCATCAAACCACATTCCATCTGGCTAGTCGATATTTCTTTTTTTTCACTATCTCCTTGCCCAAAGAATCTTGACCGAAAATAATCCACTTTCTTCAAAACACCTTTTGGTAGTTGTAAAAACAAGATCATTTATAGTACCAAGTTGGTGAATACTGAATTTATGAGTACAAGTCTTTCGCCAAGGGATAGTAATTTTCCTTTCCAACTATTAAGAAGTTTTTTATAGTCTTTTCTTAACGAGTTTCTATTCAGCAATTGTGAGACGCCGATAGTGAAAAAATCTCTTCGTGAACAATATTGTATGACTCGTAGCTTCATGCGTGTCCCTCGGACAGAGTTCTCGCATGGGTCTTGGTGAGTACGACAACATGCTGTTGTGCTCCTGATCAGAACAGTGCAAGGGTAAAATAAGTGCAGCGCCAAAACGCAATGCATTTCCATGGGCATGACCTTTCTATGTGCATCACTTCAATCATCTTGCGGGCTGGAATACGAACTTCCAGTGCTTCCCATTTCTAATTGAATGTGAACACATATGCATTGCTCATGTAACTATGGTTTCATTCTCGGTCTTTCACCACTTCGATGCGTTTGTGGTGGGTGTGAGAAAATTCTTCTTCGCTTGTTATCTTGGTATATTAGAGAAGGAAGATGGGTAACATATACTATATGCGACTTGTCACCAAGCCTAGCATATTTTGGTATGATAGCTCATGATTCAAACAATTATTAGTTACCAACTTTCAACAAATATCTATAGCTTGTTACCTCTATTTAAATGAGAATTCATTGTTTGGTTGTTGAATACACGACCATGTGATTATATACTCTACCCACTTCGTCTAGAAATCTAAGAAACATAGATATATATTAGTGCAATTATCATTTTTAAACCATAACCGACAATACTTGTAAAAGTATATGGATTGAGGGTGTAATAACAATACTATGGTATCTGCCTTGGACATTATAAATACCTTTTTTTACTATTATAACATTTTCATGCAATAATTATGTTATAAATCATGCATATTCGAATGAAAATCAAATATATTTATGCAAATTCCACCTTTTAGCCTATAGTTATGATTTTTTAGACAAAGGTAATATATTAATATCGCGGAAATACTAATTACAGATGGCATCTGCAACAACGAAATGTCCAAAATACATTACTGATGCACACATCCCCACAACAAAAAAAATAAGAAGAAACAAAAGATCCTGCTACAGTGACCAAAACCTTGTAGCTACAACACAAACCCCTGCCAAGGAAACACCTGGAGTACAAATTCTCCAAAGGCGACCCCTCCAAGAGGTAAACAGTGCATAAACACCGTCTCTCCATGATCATAGATCTTACGTTTTCACCCTGAAGAAATTCCATGCTCTCAAAACAATAATTCCAATAAGGACATTGTAAGGCAAAACCAATTAAGGTCGGACCTTAGATTTTCTCGCTGAAATATGAGACTTTGTACTACACCTGTGCTGACGCCCCCGCTTGTTAATGTCGCTACTAAAAGTAAAAAATCACCAAACAAAGTCCTCATCGGCTCGAAGACTCAGTCCTTCATTTCTAGCCTCAAACCTCGGCTGCCATGACATTCTCCGCCACTGTCTTCCCCATAAAAATCAAAACACCAACATATCCCATGATGACAACATACAAGGAAGCTTCGCGTCACACCCTCCTGAAGCCACACGACTAGAAGTTGATTTAATAAAAGTGTAATCGCGGTGTAATAAATTATTCACATGTTTAAAAAAAATTGTATTTTGGTGCACCAATTACATCAGGATTACAAACCTAATATTATAGGCAACTCTAATGATTCCTTATAACAAAATTGTGCTTAGTCAGTGTGATCCCCTAGTGAATATTTCAAAAAAAATTATCACTTTCTACAATTTTTTGAGTTATTTAGAAAATTCTTATTTTGAATTGGATCATGTGACATGGAATATTTTTGTCCGACCCATACAGCGGATAGGACAAAACTTGCTTGGTATGATGATAGAGGTATGTGGTGTTCTGTTTAGCGAACCTAATAATGGTAATTTGAATCTGTACGAAGTGCGCGATTCTAAACCTTTTTATACACCCAAAACAAGATACCATGGAAAGTCTTAGTATTTAAAAATGACACATCATAATCCACTATAATACCAAAAATAATTTTATCAAGCAAAATATATGGATAGTCAAGCTTTGGATGAAGTAGCATACATCATTCAGTTGTGTGTTCAAAGAGTTTGGTGGATATCATAATTGTGCGACGTGGAGGGTCTAAGAGCAATTACCCATGTGATACTGGAATATGATCAACATGCCACTTTTTTCGAAAAGGGGAGCAACGCCCCGGCCTCTGCATCCTCGGATGCACACAACCTTTATTAAGGTCCAAAAAGTATCATCATGACATTACAGTTCAAGGATTAGATAGGGTTGATACATGTGCCAACCATCTAAAAAAGGGTAAAAATCTCACAAGAGAGCAAGAACAACAGCTAGACATTCGTCAATCTACTAGAATGGCGCCACAAAGCCTGGTTGAAGAAGTCTGAAGTAACCGCCACAAGACGGTTGCAACCAGAGACCATGTGAGAGCATTGTGGCTCTAGGAGTAGGAAAGCCCATAGTTGAATCCAGTATGCCTCCATGTGAATAACCTGCAAGAAGGAAGGAACTCCAGTTTTGTTAAAATACAGTTATTTCTACACTTCCAAATGGTCCAAAAGATGGCCGAAATGCCAATTAGGATTCTGCCCTTAATCACCTTATCAATTCCATTTAACCAATTACAAAACATATTGGTGATATTAGTTGGAGGAGGTAAGTTGTAAATGCAAAAAATCACACGCCAAACTATTTTTGCAAAAGGGCAAGCTAGAAATAAATGTTCAACCATCTCAACTTCATCACAAAACAACATTTCTTGCACCCATTCCAATTTCTCTTTGCAAGGTTATCTTTTGTTAACAAAACTTTGTTACTGAGAAACCACATGAAAATTTTAATTTTTAGTGGTATTTTTATTTTCCACAAATATCTCTTGGGGAAACGAGGGTGCTCATTCATAAGATCTTCATACATAGAGTTAACTAAAAATATTCCATCCTTAGTTAAATTCCATGAAACTATCTCATTCATCCATCAAAGTTATTTCCATTAACCTTTCACATAAGTGTAGCCATGCACCCTATTTATCCCCCGTTAAATTTCTCATAAAACCAATGTTTAAAGGGTTTTGGGTCAAGACGTCATGAACAAGGACATGCTTTATGTGTACTATGTTATACATGGATGGATATTGTTGGGCGAGAGGTACATCCCCTAGCCATATATCCTCCTAGAAACGGATGTGTTTTCCATCACCCATTTTTAAAACACCACGGGCGAAGAACTCATCTTTCACTCCCATTAGTCCTTTTCAAAATGGTGAATCGGTCGGATTGGCTTCTAGCTGTGCTAGAGTTTTATTGACCAGATATTTTTTGTGTAGCAACTCTTGCCAGACCCCTTATGTCAATAACTTATACAACCATTTACTAAGCAAACATTTGTTTTTAAGTTCTAATGCCTCAATGCCCAACCCCTGGTCTTCGGGTCAGAAAATAATATTCCACCGAGTTAGTCGGTATTTCTTCTTGAAATCATCACTTTGCCAAAAAAAAAACGTGATCGATAGAAGTCCATCCTTCTACATAACCCTTTCTGTATTTGTAGAAAGGACAACATAAACATCGGTAGGCTTGATAAAAACAAATTAATGAGCACAAGTCTATCACCATAAGATAACAACTTTCCTTGCCAGCATCATAATTTGCCATCGCATCTATTTTCTATCGGGTTTCACTCAGAATTGCGAAGTTTCCTATGATGTATAGGTACCCCCAAGGTATCTAAACGGCAGGGAACCTACTTCACAACCAAAAATCTCACTATAAGTTTGTTCTTGTTCGGCACCCGTTGAAACAGTAAATCTCACTCTTATGGAAGTTAATTTTTAGCCCCGATAGTTGTTCAAAAACACATAGAATTAGTTTCATATTGACTTCCTTTTTTAAATCGTGTTCCATGAACAGGATTGTATCGTTGGCATATTGCAAAATAGACACTCCCCCTTCAACTAGATGCGGTATTAGTCCAGCTACTTCATCATTCTCTTTTGCCCTGGCAATTAAGATGGCAAGCATATCAACAATAACATTGAAAAGCATAGGTGATAGTGGGTCCCCTTGTCGTAGCCCTTTTCTGGTCTGGAAGTAATGGCCAATGTCATCATTGACCCGAATGGCTACACTTCCATCTTTTACAAAATTGTTAATCCATTTACACAATTTAGGATCAAAACCTTTCATACCTAAGATCAGCATGCCACTTAATTTGCACACCATGCCCTTGTGCAATGACAATTAAAATTGAAGTTTAATCATCTCATCTACAATGTAAATTCAACATTATATGCTACCTCTACCAGATCCTTACAACCAGATGCCCTCAGCTATTGTGATCCCCTAGCGAATATTAATCCATTTACACAATTGAAGTTCTCACTCACTGCAACATTCTGAGTTTTTTAAATGCCTATTTTGATTTGGATCGTAGGACTAGAATATTATTTTCCCCATACATCGGATAGCACGAAACATACATGATATAATGATACAGGTATTTGGTGTTCTTTTTGGAGAACCTAATTGTACATATTGCGATTCTAGCTAGACCCTTTTTTTTCTTATCACACCGAAAAACATGTAGTGGAATATTATTGTTGTGCTTGTGTCGAATATTATGTATGAGTTATGTTATGTGTGGACTTGGAGTTGTAATAGGTACAGATAGGTTACGAGTAGTATTGGAGTCGCACGGTTGTATCCTATTCCGTCTATATAACATATGTAGTGTCATACGATGTAACCCATGAGGACTTAATAACCGTCACCCAGAGCGGCTGGTGTTGCGGTAGCTGAGAGGAGGAGCGTCCGTAATCATTCCCCTTAAAATAGATAAGTTCATCGAACCATGTTAACAAAACATGGTGTCGTCATCCTGCCATGATGCCTTAGTTCTTCGTATATGCATGGATTGTGCGCCTACGAAGGTAAAAATCATAGTATGTATGGATGACACATCATAATCATGTGCTATTCAAAAAATACTTTAATCAAGCAAAATATATGGTTAGTGAAGATTTGGTATGGAGAAGCACACACTTTTCCCTGACAAGTTTAAGAATTGGGTAGGTATCGTAATTGTGCTACGTTGTAGAGTCCAAGAGCAATCACCCATAGGATAATGGGATTTCGTCAGCAGGCCACTTAATTTGCACACATAATGCCTCATTATGCACATCATGGCAGAGGCTGGTACCCCTCCACTTTGAAGTTCCAACTAGAGTTCCGATCTTCGGTAGACACGTACGACATGTGTAATTATGCAGGGACATGTAAACCCCGAATGTTAAACTAGATCAAGGACCAATTAATGCGTTGATGCCTCCTTAGTTGGACATTCTCGAAAGGGTTTGCAGAAAACGTTATACTCTCTATAACTATGATCAAATGTTTGATGACGTCGTTGTGCTACATCATGGTGAAATCCCAAAAAATGGCACACATTCAATCAGCAAGCATACACGCATGCATATCTCATTGATCGATCTTCTACAGAGGTGTCCTAGACGAGTACTCGACTTCAGGAGGCCTTATCGATCTACCCAAATGCATGCCTATACCATTCAATATTCCCCACTATATGTAGAAATCCCAACAAATGCCGCCAATTCAATCAGCAAGCATACACGCATGCATATCTCATCGATCGATCTTCTACAGAGGTGTCCTAGACGAGTACTCGACTTCACGATGGCCTTATCGATCTACCCAAATGCCCATCCCATTCGATATTCCCCACTATCTTTAGCTCTTGATAAACCCATCTTGTCCGTTAAGAAAAGGAAGGCACGCACCATGCAGGACTCATATTTGCAACACGTACTCCAAGTTTACAACACTGTTGGGGGCCGAACGTCGTTGTCGATCATGTGGAGTCGCCAATCACTATGTACTAGGCTAAGCTGATCATGGGTCGGCCGTTAACTTCCGACGTGTCCTTTCTAGCCTTGCATTGTATGGTAGTACTAGTGTGGTAGGCTGTTATCATTTCCTATGCCACAATGTCACCATTCGACACACTAGCGACACGTTTGCTGCTAATGGAACGAGATCACTTCTTGTTGCTGATCGGGGGGTTTTCCCCGAGGGACACGTATCAAAAAAGTAGGTTTCAGAGTTTTAAGTGGTACTCCCTCTGATTTAAAATATATATTTTCTTCACAAAGCTAAAACATTTTATAATTTAAAACGGAGAGAGTAAAAGATAATGGTATAACAGTCATGTTGTCTGTTAGCCCAGACTCCAGAGTAATGATATGACAAGGGGACTCCATATACTTCCTCAGTTTTAAAATATTTTATATGAAAAGGGGACTCCATATACTTCCTCAGATTTAGAGTGAATCTACACACTAAAATAAGTCTAAATACATTTGCTTAACAAAACTAAAACATCTTATATTTTGAAACTGAGGAAGTATCTTGCTTTCCCATCGATGGCGAACACTGGAACCGTGTTTGCCCTATCTTGCATGCTTACCCATTATCTTCTTAAGTAACGGTTATGCTAATCCAAAATTGAAAATTCAGTTCAGCGAGAAATTACAAGTTGATATAAGCGTTTATGCTTTAGTTTTCACGAAACTTGAGTTGAATTTTTCAGAATAAAAGGAAGTTGAACTTTTCAAAATCGACTTGGACAAAAAAAACCTTTAAGTAAAGAAGAGATGCTAAATCCCCCTCTCATGCATCTATCAAGACATATTCGTTTCTAGAAAAATTATCAACACAACGAAATCCAGAAGTATACAAGGTTAAATCAATATACTTGCAAAAGGGGAACCAATATGACAAACAATTTTATCAGTTGTGATTATGGCTCATGACTCTAGAGTTATGAGGAGCATCTATGAAATCAGATGCACAAGGCAAAGATGGTGCAATAACTAGTGTGTGCATGATTAGCAGCATACCACCAATTCCCAATACATGCATGCGCTACAAATTTAATCAATCACTCCATTCTAAATTATCGCATGTTTTAGTTCTAGTTAAAATCAGACTTTAGAAATTTTTATCCACTATATAAAAATTATTACTTGTCGCATTAGGATACAATATGAAATTATACTTCATGAGGATTCTAAATATCACTAGTAGAAAACAAACTATCCGTTCGCGCCCCCTAACAACATTAGTCCCGGTTGCGCCACGAACCGGGACGGGGCACGCGTCCTGGTTCGAGCGGGCACGGTGGCCGGAGGCATGCGTCCCGATTCATAAGGGGTCATGTGTCCCGGTTTGTAACACAAACCGGGACTAAATGTTGGGCGTCAGCCACGTGACGTGGCACACACCTTTAGTCCCGGTTTGTGACGTATGATCCCACCCTCTATAAATACGACGCCCCAACCCTCTACCTTCCCTCTGTTTTTTCATGGTGGAAGGTGTGAGAGGTGTGCTAGTTTATTTTTTTCCTATGCATGCATTCAAGGTGTTTGATGAAATGTTTGAGTGAATGATCCCGTTCAATTTATCACAGAACAAAAATATAGAAGGTGTTTGAGACGCACTTGAGCTTTCTCCTCTTTATTTCCCTCGATCGAGGTTAGCAATCTTATCTTTTCTCTGTCATTGATACAATGCATGTGTCGATGTGAAATTGGTCATTTCACTATTTATGATGTTTTGTTTTTGATCAACTTACTTATATGATGCAGATGAACGGTCGGGAATAGATGTACGGTGACCGGCGTGTACCCGGGTACATTAAAGGCGTGGATAAATTTATCGATGTGGCTATGGCAAACAAAGAGAATGGTTTTATACGTTGTCCGTGTGTTCAATGTCAGAACAACAAGGAGTACTCTTCCTCGAAAAACATTCGTGGCCACCTGGTTATGAAAGGTTTCATGCCCAACTATAATTGCTGGACCAAGAACGGGGAAATAGGGGTTATGATGGAAGACAGTGAAGAAGAAGATGATGATAAAAACTATCATCATATGTTTCCTGAATACAGTGATACTGCAATGGAAGACAATGAAGAGGAAGGAGGTGAAGAACGGGCATCAGATGAGCCTGCTGATGAACTTGGCAGGGTCATTTCGGATGCAAAGCGAGACTGTGAAACAGTAAATGAGAAGTTGAAGTTAGAGGGCATGTTAGAAGATCACAAGAAATTGTTGTACCCAAATTGTGAAGATGGCAGCACAAAGCTCGGTACCACACTGGAATTGCTGCGATGGAAGGCAGAGTGTGGTCTAACTGACTCCTCATTTGAAAAGATGCTGAAAATAATGAAGCCGAAGTTTCCAAAACATAACGAACTTCCCGAGAGTACCTATGAAGCAAAGAAGACTCTCTGTCCTCTAGGATTAGATGTGCAGAAGATACATGCATGCATTAATGACTAAATCCTCTTCCGCGTTAAGGAGTATGAGAATTTAGATAAATGCCCGGTATGCAATGCATTGCGGTATAAGATCAGACGAGATGACCCTGGTGATGTTGGGGGAGAGCCCCTCCGGAAGAGGGTTTCTGCTGAGGTTATGTGGTATGCTCCTATAATACCAAGGTTGAAACGCATGTTCAGAAACAAAGAGCATGCCAGGTTGTTGCGATGGCACAAAGAAGACCGTAAGAAAGACGGGAAGTTAAGACACCCTGCTGATGGGTCACAGTGGAGAAAAATCGGGAGAGACTTACCGGACTTTGCAGGTGACGCAAGGAACTTATGGTTTGGTCTAAGTATGGATGGCATGAATCCTTTTGGGGAGCAGAGCTACAGTCACAACACCTGGCCCGTGACTCTATGTATCTACAACCTTCCTCCTTGGTTGTGCATGAAGCGTAAGTTCATTATGATGCCAGTGCTCATCCAAGGCCCGAAGCAACCGGGCAACAACATTGATGTGTACCTTAGGCCATTAGTTGAAGAACTCTTACAGCTGTGGGGAAAACCAGGTGTACATGTGTGGGATAAGAACAAATAGGAGCCATTTGACCTACGAGAGTTGCTTTTCATAACCATCAATGATTGGCCTGCTCTTAGTAACCTTTTAGGACAGACAAACAAGGGATATAAGGCATGCACACACTGTTTAGATAAGACTGAAGGTACATATTTGCATAAATGCAAGAAGGTTGTGTACCTGGCGAATCGACGATTTCTTCCGACCAATCATCCCGTAAGAAAGAAAGGCAAGCATTTCAAAGGTGAGGGAGATCACCGGAAGAAGCCTGAACTCCCTGCTAGTGATGATGTATTTGGTATGGTCAAGGACATAGAAGTAATCTTTGGAAAGGGTCCCGGCGGTCAATCAGTTCCGAACGACGTCGCTACAGGACACACACCCACGTGGAAGAAGAAATCTATATTTTGGGAGCTGCCATATTGGAAAGTCCCACGTGTCCGCTCTTCAATCGACGTGATGCACGTGACGAAGAATCTTTGCGTGAACCTGCTAGGATTACTAGGCGTGTATGGGAAGACAAAAGATACACCAGAAGCACGGGAGGACCAACAAATTATGAAAGACCCAGAGAACATGCATACACAGAACAAGACGGATAAAGGGCATCACTTAAGTCGTGCAAGCTATGCTATTACCAAAGCAGAGAAGGAAATATTTTTTGAAGTCCTTTACAGTATCAAGGTGCCGTCTGGATTCTCATCTAATATAAAGGGGATAATAAATATGGCAGAGAAAAAGTTCGAAAAACTGAAGTCTCATGACTGTCACGTGATTATGACGTAGTTGCTTCCGATTGCATTGAGGGGGCTTCTACCGGAAAATGTTCGAGTACCCATTGTGAAGCTGTGTGCATTCCTCAATGCAATATCTCAGAAGGTAATCAATCCAGATATTCTTCCAAGGTTACAGAAGGATGTGGTACAATGTCTTGTTAGTTTTGAGTTGGTGTTCCCACCATCCTTCTTCAATATTATGACGCATCTCGTGGTTCACCTAGTGGAAGAGATTGCCATTCTCGGTCCTGTATTTCTGCACAATATGTTCCCCTTTGAGAGGTTCATGGGAGTCTTAAAGAAATATGTTCATAACCGTGCTAGACCAGAAGGAAGCATCTCCAAGGGATATGGAACATAGGAGGTCATTGAGTTTTGTGTTGACTTTATTCCTGACCTTAAGCCGATTGGTGTTTCCGACTCGCGTCATGAGGGAAGACTAAGTGGAAAAGGCACGCTTGGAAAGAAAGCAATGATATGTAGGGACGGGGATTCTTTCACTAAAGCACACTACACAGTTCTACATAATTCCACCTTGGAAGCTCCGTATATCGAGGAACAAAAGAATATTGTATGCTCCAAAAACCCGGGGAAGCCTGAATCATCGATTACAGATGAACACATGAAGTCTTTCGGTGGTTGGATGCAGACACATCTCTTGAATGAAACCACTGTTGGAGATCAGCTATACTTGTTGGCCGCGTCACCATCTTCTACTATATTGAATTTCCAAGGGTACGAAATAAATGGAAATACATTCTACACGATCGCCCAAGATAAAAACAGCACCAACCAAAACAGTGGTGTCCGCTTTGATGCAACGGACGAGAATGGGCAAAAGGACACATACTATGGTTACATAGAGGAGATATGGGAACTAGACTATGGAGTCTCTTTTAAGGTCCCTTTGTTTCGCTGCAAATGGGTCAACCTGAATGGGGAAGGGGTAAAGAAAGACCAGTTGTACGGAATGACAACAGTGGATCTCAACAATCTTGGTTATAGGGATGAACCATTCGTCCTAGCCAATGATGTGTCTCAGGTTTTCTATGTGAAGGACATGCCCTCCAGACCAAAAAAAGAAAAAATATGCAAACGAATACATCATATGATGAGCCAAAGCGTCACATAGTTCTTTCAGGAAAAAGAAACATCGTGGGAGTCGAGGACAAGACAGATATGTCAGAAGATTATAATAAGTTTGATGAAATTCCGCCCTTCACACTGAAAACTGACCCAAGCATTCCATTAAGTAAAGAAAATGCTCCATGGTTACGTCTGAAGCGATCATAAGGAAGGACATATTCCAAGAAGTTCATCCTCATATTGTGTAACTCTAGTTCATGTCTGGCGAGGATATCTTATGATGTTTGCAATTTTCCAAGTTTAATAAATGTATTGAGTGTTAGTCCCGGTTTATGGCTTGACCGGGACTATATATAGGGGGAGGCCTTTAGTCTCGGTTTTGTAGTCTCAGTTTTTAATATTAATAATTGTCTTGAGTGTTAGTCCCGTTTTGTGGCTGGACCGGGACTAAAGGGGGCTTTAGTCCCGATTCGTAGAATGACTTTCCCGAACTATGAAGAAGTTGTCCCGATTCGTACTTACCATTAAGATCTGATCTCCAAACGCGTGTGGTCACATATTAGGGAGTGCCTCTATGACCAGTTTCTTGGAGATGTCGGAGGACTGGGATCCGGCGGCATCTCCCTGAAAATGGTCGTAGTGGTGTCCCTGCTCTCGCACACCATCTTGCAGCTTGTAACTTCTCTAACTAGATCAATACACCTGGGAGCTAACTAATTTCACATATTAGGGAGTGCCTCTATGACCAGTTTCTTGGAGATGCCGGAGGACTGGGATCCGGCGGCATCTCCCTGAAACTGGTCGTAGTAGTGTCCCTGCTCTCGAAAACCATATTGGAGATGCATCAATCTGGCTGGAGGACTGGACTCACAAGGATGCCTATTTATAGTACAAGCAGCTCGGCATAGTGTCGACACTTACGACATAATGTCGACACTCACCCCTATTATTAGTGTTGACTCGTGTTTTGTCCCGGTTGGTGTCTCCAACTGGGACTAAAGGTTCATCTTTAGTCCCGGTTTGTGACACCATCCGGGACAAGGTACACGCCGCACGACATAATGTCGACACTCACCCCTATCATTAGTGCTGCCTGGCCCAGCCTGCCGAAATCCCTCCAACCGAGACTAAAGATAAACCTATCAATGTTGTTGTGCTCATATTATGCATGCATGTGGACATTGGTATGGAGAACAATGTTGCGGGAGGAAGTTTTCCTTTTCGTCGCACGAAAAAGTCATTTTTCATTTTCCGAGCGCAAAAAACGGGTCGTTTTGTGAAGTAACCACCAAAATACTGTTTCATAATGCTCCCATCCCATTTTTATAAAATACTAGACCACCTTACATGGACTATCTCCCAACCGGGACATCTCAAACCTTTTCATCCATCCCGGGTAAAAATGACAAATGTCTGCCGAATCGGCAGGAAGTGGGTCCGGTTTGTACTACAGGTACATGATCTAACGCCCGTGATTTTTTGAAAAAAATCATTTCTAGACTCACAATATGTGGTTTCTTCAGAGATCCAATGCAAGTTCTAACGATGCTCGTCCCCTATCTTCATGCACGCCGGTTCAACCATAGTTAGAAATTCAAAAAATTCAAAATGGGCATAAGAAATTCAAAAAAAATCTGAACAATGTAAATCCATCGCGTGGTGTCATATTATGTGATATAGTTGCAAGGAAAAATACCAGACTTGGTAAATTGATCATGTCTCGAAAAAACCTTCACAAAATGACCTATCATGTTCGAGGTTTCATGGCTTTCGGTCCGAATGACCGATGTTATGTGCTGAATCACGGCATAGTTTTTGATGTTGTGCCCATATTATGCATGCATGTGGACATTGGTATGTAGAACAATGTTGCAGGAGGAAGTTTTCCTTTTCGTCGCATGGAAAAGCCATTTTCCATTTTCCGAGCGCAAAAAACGGGTCGTTTTGTGAAGTAACCACCAAAATGCTGTTTCAGAATGCTACCGTTCCATTTTTCTAAAATACTATACCAACTTACATGGACTATCTCTCAACCGGTATATCTCAAACCTTTTCTTCCATCCCGGGTAAAAAGGACAAATGCCTGCCAAATCGGTAGGAAGTGGGTCCAGTTTGTACTACAGGTACATGATCTAACGCCCGTGATTTTTTGAAAAAATCATTTTTAGACTCGCAATATGTGGTTTCTTCTGAGATCCAATGCAAGTTTTAATGATGCTCGTCCCCTATCTTCATGCACGCCGGTTCGACCATAGTTAGAAATTCAAAAAATTCAAAACGGACATAAGAAATTCAAAAAAAAATCCGAACAATGTAAATACTTTGCATGGTGTCATATTATGTGACATAGTTGCAAGGAAAAATACCAGACTTGGTATATTGATCATGTCTCGAAAAAACCTTCACAAAATGACCTATCATGTTCGAGGTTTCATGACTTTCGGTCCAAATGACCGATGTTATATGCTGAATCACGGCATAGTTTGTGATGCTATGCCCATATCATGCATGCATGTGGAAATTGGTATGGAGAACAATGTTGCAGGAGGAAGTTTTCCTTTTCGTCGCATGGAAAAGCCATTTTTCATTTTCCGAGCGCAAAAAACGGGTCGTTTTGTGAAGTAACCACCAAAATGCTGTTTCAGAATGCTACCGTCCCATTTTTATAAAATACTAGACCACCTTACATGGACTATCTCCTAACCGGGACATCTCAAACCGTTTCGTCCATCCCGGGTAAAAAGGACAAATGTCTGCCGAATCGGTAGGAAGTGGGTCCGGTTTGTACTACAGGTACATGATCTAACGCCCATGATTTTTTGAAAAAATCATTTTTAGACTTGCAATATGTGGTTTCTTCAAAGATCCAATGCAAGTTCTAACGATGCTCGAAAAGACCTTCACAAAAACCTAAACTCTAAACCGAAGTTTCTTCCCGCCATTTCTTCCCGCCATTTTTCTTCCAGCCATTTTTTCCGCGATTTCTTCCCGCAGTTTTTTCCCGCCATTTCTTCCCACAGTTTTCTTCCCGCCATTTCTCAGTACATATATGTAGGATTGGCCTCCATTGTCATTGCACATCTCTAGACTCATATCTGCAACCTCATCACTCTTTCCCATGGCTTCCACCATACGACTAACCCCCAGGGAGGCGGAGGCGCTTTGCGCCTCGAACTACCCCTGCCCGCCGGGCTACTGCGTCCCTGTCGACTGGATGCTGAGCGCCGGAGGCGTGCCGGTTCCTCTTGTCCCTCTAGGTGTGGCGCGCTGGATGGCCATCACGAACCACTACTACTTCGAGCTCACGCCGGAGCAGTGGAGGAATCCCAACTGGCATCCCGACTATTTCCCGACTTGGGAAGCCTTCTTCGGGGATCGGCGTGAGAGGGGGCTCGCCAGGCACGAGGAGGACGGCCCACCTCCTCCGAACTTCAACGAGGCCGGCCGTCGGCTGTGGTGGCGCGGCCGGACTCTCCAGAGCGTCATGGCCTACGACACGGCCGCCGACTCTAACCCCCGCATGCGCTACCCTCAGGTCCAGCCCACTCGTACTCAGCCTTCAAGGTTCAACTACGGCGACCCCGACGACGACAGCGACGACGGCCGCGGCGAGTACGACGACTACAGTGGCGAGTATTACAGGTGTAGGCAGGAGCATGACTGAATCACTCCAACATTGCAAAACAAGTTCGGCCGATTGTGACTTAATATGCCCATGTATTTTAATTTTTCAGTTCTTCTATGTATCTTAATCTTCAGTCGTGCTTTATGTAATTTAGTGTTAGTTGCGTTATGTACTTTAATTATAGTTCTATCGTAATAAAATTTTCTCCCCGCCCATTATTTCCCGTCCTTTTTTCCCGCCCATTAATATATAAAAAATATAAGTTAATTCAAATCCAAATTAAAAAAATGGTTTTGAATTAGTTATTCAAATCCAAACACTTTATATGTTTAAAGTTTTTCTAAATTCCAAATTAATATTCAAAAAATATAAGTTAATTCATTTTTAATTTTAAATGGTTCCTAGTTTAAATGGTTACATTAATTATTTTCAAAAACAGAAAATATAAGTCTTTAGCCACCAACCGGGACTAAAGACCCCTGCGCGCGCCCCTTGGGCTGATGAAAAAAAGGTGGAGTATACGATCCCGATTGGTGGCTCCATCCGGGACATATGACCCTTTAGTCCTGGTTGGTGCCAACAACCGGGACAAAAGGCCCTTCGTTTATAACTGCACGCCTCCTCTTCAACTTCCCCATCTCACTTCTCTGCTTCTCACCGACGCGCGCACAGGAACCGCCCCCGACGCCTGCAGGCTGCCCGCGCCGCCGTTGCCGCGCCAAGCAGCAGAGGCCACCACCGCGCCGTCGTTGCAGCCAACGCGCCCGGCCCGGTCGCCACTACCACCAAGGTGCGCCGCCGCCCCCTCGACGGTTTATTCCCCAACCTCGACGAGGTTCGCTGCCGTCCATCAGCCCGATTCCGACATCGCCGTGCTTCCCCGACCCCACCACCGCGCTCAGGGTGAGCCACCGGTCCTCTAGGACCCTTCCCTTCCTTTCCTCCCTCTCTGGTTTGCTTTAGCCTCGAGCGCCGCCGTCGGCCACCACCAGTCCTCGCTGTAGACGTAGCTCCGGCTACCAAATAGGAGCGGCGCTGTAGGGGTTCGTAGCATGGAAAACAAAAAAATTCTACCGCATGCACACAAACAAGCCAAGATCTATCTACTAGATTTTAGCAACGAGTCTATAAAAGCACTCATCCTTGAAGATTCCAAAGCGGTTAACAAGAGCAGATTCTCGTGGGTGATGTAGTCGTACACTTGCCGATCTCAAGATCGCGTAGATGATCCTTCGGGCACTGCGTTCCAGGAGCGCTTCCGTAGTCGATCACACGATCGATACTCGATGAAGACCTTGCTCTCCCTTGTTCCAGCAGACAGCAGAGGTTGTAGTTCTCCCTTCGTGATTCCGGCAGCATGACGGCGTGGTGTCGGAACTAGAGGGAAGATCCCGCAGGGCATCGCCTAAGCCGGATGCGAGTTATGGTGGATTAGAGTTTCCTGGAAAACTAGGGTTTAGAAATCCGGGAGGAGGAGGAGATATCGGCGGCGGCTAGGGCGGCGGCGACGGACCGGCGGCGCGGTGAGGCGGCGGCGGCGGCGGCTCATGGAGAGGGGCTTGGAACCTCGTTACCGATAAGTACTCTTTTCTCTTTCACGTGATATGTGATACCTTGTGAGCCAGTCACATGCTTGCAAGCCAATTGGATGACATTCCACCGAGAGGGCCCAGAGTATATATATCCGTCATATAGATGGACAAATCCCACTCTTGATCCATGTGCCTCAACCCATACTTTCCGAACACTCAATGTCACCTTTATAGCCACCCAGTTACGGTGTGGTGTTTAATGTCATCAAAGCATCCTTCTGGTGATGGTGATTAGCATGATCTCATGGTCGAAGGAATTAGGTTACTATGTATCAGAAAGCTTATAGCAAACGAACTATTAAAATGACTTGATCTTTATGCTACGCTTATCTATAGGAGTATGTCCATCATACCATTCTCCTAATGATATGATCTTGTTATTAACAACATCTCAATGTTCATGATCGAGAAACCACGATCATCTATTAATCAACAAGCTAGTATTATAAAGAGGCTTTACCAGAGACTCTAATTTAGTTTACAAATCACACACGTATTAATGTTTCATGTTAATACTATTATAGCATGAATGTAAAAATTTATCATAAACACAAAGATATAATAATAACTGCTTCTATTATTGCCTCTAGGGCATATCTACAACAGTCTCCCACTTGCACTAGAGTCAACTAATCTAGATTACATGGTAATATACCGAACACCCATGGCGGTTTGGTGCTGGTCATGTTTTGCCCTCGGGAGACGTTTAGTCAATGGATCCGCCACATTCAGATCTGTGTGTACTTTGCAAATCTTTATGTCACCATCTTGGACATGTTCTCGAATAGCGTGAAAACGTAGCTTGATGTGCTTCAGCTTCTTGTGTGACCTTGGTTCTTGCGCATTGGCTATGGTGCCCATGTTATCACAGTAGATAGACATTGGGTCCAGCGCACTTGGAACCACACCGAGCTCTGTTATGAACTCCTTCCTCCATATCGCCTCTTGGTTGAAGATCTCGCCACAACACTTTGCTTTGCACTCCTCCAGCTAACTGCTGCACCATTCAAAGTAAATACGTATCCAGATTGAGATTTAGAATCATCCGGATCGGTGTTCCAACTAGCATCGGTGTAACCATTAACAACGATCTGTTCATCACCTCCATAAGAAAGAACCATATCCTTAGTTCTTCTCAAGTACTTAAGGATGTTTTTACCGCTGTCCAATGATCCACTCCTGGATCACTTTGATATCTGCTAGTCAACCTAACAACATATGCAATGTCGGGTCTAGTACATAGCATGGCATACATAAGAGATCCTATGGCTGAGGCATAGGGAGTGTTACTCATCCTTTCTCTATCTTCTGTTGTTGCAGGACTTTGAGTTTTACTGAAGGTCGTATTGGGCAACATGGGCAAGAACCCTTTCTTGCTATCTTCCATTCCAAACCTCTTTACAACTTTCTCGAAATATGTACTTTGTACAGTGATATTAGGCGTCTTGATCTATCTCTATAAATCTTTATGCCTAATATGTAAGCTGCTTCGCCAAGATCTTTCATTGAAAAACTATTATTCAAATAATCCTAGACACTATTAAGAAGGTCTACATCATTCCCAATCAACAATATGTCATCTACATATAGTATTAAGAATGCTACAGAGCTCCCACTCACTTTCTTGTAAATACAAGCTTCTCCATAAGTTTGTATAAAACCAAAGCTTTTGATTACCCTATCAAAATGTTGATTCCAACTTCGGGATGCTTGCTTCAACCCATATATGGACCGTTGAAGTTTGCATACCTTGTTAGCATCTTTAGGATCGACAAAACCTTTGAGTTGCATCATATACAACTCTTCATCAATGTCTCCATTGAAGAACGCCGTTTTGACATCCATCTGCCATATCTCATAATCATAATATGCAGCGATTGCTAACATAATCCTTATAGACTTTAGCTTCTCTACTGGTGAGAAAGTCTCATCGTAGTCAACTCCTTGAATTTTTCAAAACCCTTTTGCGACAAGTCGAGCTTTATAGACAGTAATATTACCATCAGCATCTGTTTTCATACATGGATCCAATCTCGGATTTCATGGCTTCTTGCCATTTATTGGAATCTAGGCTCATCATTGCTTCCTCATATGTCGCAGGGTCATCGGTGTTGTCCACCAACATGACACTCATAACGGTATCATACCAATCAGGAGTGGTACGAGTTCTCGTTGACCTGCGAGGTTCCGTAGTAACTTCAATCGAAGTTTCATGATCAACATCATTAGCTTCCTCTCTTATTGGTGTAGGCACCACAGGAACTACTTCCGCTGCTGCGCTACTCGCAAGTTCGAGAGAAGGTTCAAAAACCTCGTCGAGTTCTACTTTCCTTCCAGTCACTTCTTTCGAGAGAAATTCCTTCTCTAGAAAGGATCCATTCTTTGCAACGAAGATTATGCCCTCGGATCTATGATAGAAGGTATACCCAATAGTTTCCTTCGGGTATCATATAAAGACGCATTTTTTCACTTTGGATTCAAGCTTGTCCAGCTGTAACTTCTTTACATAAGCTTCGCAACCCCAAACTTTAAGGAACGACAATTTAGGTTTCTTTCCAAACCATAATTCATACGCTGTCGTTTCAACGGATTTATATGGTGCCCTTTTTAAAGTGAATGCGGCTGTTTCTAATGCATAACCCCAAAACGATAGCGGTAAATCTATAAGTGACATCATAGAACGAACCATATCTAAGAGAGTTCGATTACGACGGTCGGACACACCATTATGCTGTGGTGTTCCCGACGGTGTCAATTGTGAAAGTATTCCGCATTTCTTCAAATTCTCGCCAAACTCGTAACTTAGATATTCACCTCCACGATCAGATTGCAGAAATTTAATCTTCTTGTTACGTTGATTCTCTACCTCACTTTGAAATTCCTTAAACTTCTCGAAAGTTTCGGACTTATGTTTCATGAAATAGATATACCCATATCTACTTAAGTCATCCGTGAAGGTAAGAACATAACGATAACCACTGCACGATGCTACACTCATTGGACCACACACATCGGTATGTATGATTTCCAATAAGTCCGTAGCTCGCTCCATCATACCGGAAAATGGAGTCTTAGTCATTTTACCCATCAGGCATGCTTCGCATCTTTCAAGTGATTCGAAATCAAGTGATTCAAGAAGTCCATCGGAATGGAGTTTCTTCATACGCCTCACTCCAATATGACCAAGACGACAGTGCCACATATAGGTCGAGTTATCGCTCAATTTCAAACGTTTAGCTTCAATGTTATTAATGTGTGTATTTACACAATCAAGATTCAATAAGAATAGACCATGTATCAAAGGTGCATGTGCATAAAACATATTACTCATATAAATCGAACAACCATTATTCTCAGACTTAAACAACTAACCGTCTCGCAATAAACATGATCCAGATATAATGTTCATGCTCAACGCAGGCACCAAATAACAATTATTTAAGTATAAAACTAATCCCGATGGTAGATGAAGAGGTAGCGTGCCGACCGCGATCACATCAACCTTTGATCCATTTCCTACGCGCATCGTCACCTCGTTCTTCGCTAGCTTCCGTTTATTCTGCAGTACATGTTTCAAGTTACAAATATGAGCAACCGATCCAGTATCAAATACCCAGGCACTACTACGAGTACTAGTGAGATACACATCAATAACATGTATATCAGATATACCTTTCTTCTTGATGTTGTCGTTCTTCAAATCCGCCAAGTACTTTGGGCAATTCCGCTTCCAATGACCTTCTCCCTTGCAGTAAAAGCACTCAGTATCAGGCTTAGGCCTAGCCTTGGTCTTCTTCGTCGGCATGGCAACTTTCTTACCGCCCTTCTTGAAGTTTCCCTTTTTCTTTGACTTGCCTTGCTTCTTGAATTTGGTGGTCTTATTGACCAACAACACTTGGTGCTCTTTCTTGATCTCCACTTCTGCAGACTTCAACATGGAGAAGAGTTCGGGCAACAACTTGTCCATGTTTTGCATATTTTAGTTCATCACAAAGTTCTTGTAACTTGGTGGCAGTGATTGAAGGACACGGTGAATCCCCAAAGAATTAGGAATCACTATACCCAAACTTTGGAGTTTATTTGCGTGCCCAGACATCTTAAGCACGTGCTCACTAACGGAGCTTCCCTCTTCCATCTTGCAGTTAAAGAACTTCTCAGAAGCCTCATAACTCTCAGCTGCCGCATGATCCTCAAATATCATTTTGAGTTCACGGACAATATCATGTGGGTCATGGTTCTCAAACCTTTTTTGAAGCTTCGATTCCAAACCATACAAGATAGCACACTGAACTGTGGAGTACTGATTCTTCCGAGTGATGTAAACATTCTTTACTTCATCGGTAGTAGTAGATGCAGGCGGGTCACCCAGCGGTGCATCCAGCACATAGGTCAAATTACCAGAATTGAGGACAATCCGCGAAGTTGCTTCCATTGTTTTTCAACTTTTCTTTCTCTAGGAACGCATTAAAATTGATGGTAGGGGACGCCATTGATCTACAACATATTTGCAATAGTTTATATTAAGTTTATGACAAATTGAGATCTAATTAATAGTTAAATTAATCTAGGTGAACTCCCACTCAAAACAATATCCCTCACATTGTTTTAGTGATCACACGAACCAAATCCACCACATCAAAACCGATCATCACGAGAGTTGATGTAGCTTCAATGGCGAGCAATCAACATGTTCATCATATCTACTATATGACTCATGCATTACCTTTCGGTGATCCGTGTTCCGAGACCATGTCTATACATGCTAGGCTCGTCAAGATCAAACCTTAGCTTCCATATGAGCAAATCTGGCTTACTCACGTTGTATACACTCGCAGAATCTATCACACCCGATCATCACGTGGTGCTTTGAAACAATGAGCTTTAGCAACGGTGCTTACTAAGGATGAACACTTTAAAACTTGAATTTTTTGTGCTTGAGGGATCATCTTATAATGCTACCATTGCAAACTAAGCAATACAAGATGCATAAAGGATTAACATCACATGCAATTCATAATATGTGATATGATATGTACTTTCTTGTCCTTCCGATCTCCATCTTCAAGCACGAACATGATCTCCATCATCACCGGTATCGCGTCAAGGTCAATGGCGCCGTTTCATGATTGTCTTCCACCAGCTTCAACTATTACAACTACTTTGAATAGACACACAAGTCATAACGGAATTTAAAGGACAACCATATGGCTCCTGCCGGTTGCCAACTTACAATAAGGAGCATTGCCTACATCATATATAATCACAATCATGGCCATATCACATCACAGCACACCCCTGCAAAACAAAGTTAGACGCCTCTAATTTTCTTTGCATATTTTACGTGGTTTGGGGCTTTCAATAAGTGTCGTTCTAACTTACGAACAAGAACCACAACGTTGATGCTTGAACTATAAAGTGCCCGTTGTAAATTCAATCTATATTATGATGGGAGAGACAGACACCCGCAAAGCCACTTATGCAATACAAGTTGCATGTTGAGCGTGGAGCAAGTCTCATGAACGATGTCATGTAAGGTTAGCCCGGACCGCTTCATCCCATCATACCGCAAGATGCAAAGTACACAAAAAGCAATTGATAATAAAAGCACCACCGCCACAATGACCATTGTGTTCTACTCGTGCAACATATCTACATATAGACACGGCTCTAATACCAATGTAGGGGTTCGTAGCATGGAAAACAAAAAAATTCTACTGCATGCACACAAACAAGCCAAGATCTATCTACTAGATTGTAGCAATGAGTCTATAGAAGCACTCACCCTTGAAGATTTCAAAGCGGTTAACGAGAGCAGATTATCGTGGGTGATGTAGTCGTACACTTACCGATCTCAAGATCGCATAGATGATCCTTTCGGCGCGGCGTTCCGGCAGCGCTTCCGCAGTTGGTCACACGTTCGGTACTCGCTGAATACCTTCCTCTCCCTTGTTCCAGCAGGCAGCGGAGGTTGTAGTTCTCCCTTCGTGATTTCGGCAGCACGACGGCGTGGTGTCAGAAGTAGAGGGAAGATCCCGCAGCGCTTCGCCTAAGACGGATGCGAGTTATGGTGGATTAAGGTTTCCCAGAAAACTAGGGTTTAGAAATCCGGGAGGAGGAGGAGGTGTCGGCAGCGGCTAGGGCGGCGGCGACGGACCGGAGGCGGCGGCAGTGGCACGGTGAGGCGGCGCGGCGGCGGCGCGGCGGCGGCGAGCGGCGGCGGCGGGTCGGCGGCGGCGGCTCGTGGAGAGGGGCTTGGAACTTGTGTGTTGTGTTGGGGCAGCCCTCCCCTTCTATTTATGAGAGGGGGTAGACTTGGGAGGGGTGGGTTTGAATCCAAACCCAAACCCAAGTTGGATTGAGAGAAGGACTTGTTTCTTCTCCCACTAGGAAACCATTGTTCCAGTTTGACTGTTCAAACTTCCGTTTAACTTTCAATTTAGAGCTTTATTTCTCTCTCTCATATGCCAACACCAAGTGACCTTGGATATGATCCAAGCATTCCACATACCCATGACACATTCATGGACCATTATCCTTCCGGACCGGTGAACCTTCTAGATCCTTCTAGAACCTCTCCGATGAAATCATCGGAAACTTTCCCGAACTACGAAATAGGACTTTCCTTATATGAATATTATTCTCCGGACCATTCTGGATCTCTTCGCGATATCCCGGATCCCATCCGAGACTCCGAATAAGATTCGGTATCCCTACTAACATTCCATATCTACTAAACAACATTGAATCCTTAAGTGTGTCTCCCTACGGTTCGTGAATTATGCGGACATGATCGAGACACTTCTCCGATCAATAACCAAATAGAGGAATCTGGAAATTCATATGGCTCCCACATATTTCAACGATTACTTTGCGATCGAATGAACCACTTACATACGATACCAATTTCCCTTTGTCTCACGATAGTTTACTTATCCGGGGTATTGATCGTCGGTATCTCTGCATACCTAGTTCAACCTCGTTACCGATAAGTACTCTTTTCTCGTTCCCGTGATATGTGATCCCTTGTGAGCCAGTCACATGCTTGCAAGCCAATTGTATGACATTCCATCTAGAGGGCCTAGAGTATACCTATCCGTCATATGGATGTATAAATCCCAGTCTTGATCCATGTGCCTCAACCCATACTTTACGAACACTCAATGTCACCTTTATAGCCACCCAGTTACGGTGTGGTGTTTGATGTCATCAAAGCATCCTTCCGGTGATGGTGATTAGCATGATCTCATGGTCGAAGGAATTAGGTTACTATGTATCAGAAAGCTTATAGAAAACGAACTATTAAAATGACTTGATCTTTATGCTACGCTTATCTATAGGAGTATGTCCATCATACCATTCTCCTAATGACATGATCTTGTTATTAACAACATCTCAATGTTCATGATCGAGAAACCACGATCATCTATTAATCAACAAGCTAGTATTATAAAGAGACTTTACCAGGGACTCTAATTTAGTTTACAAATCACACAAGTATTAATGTTCCCTGTTAATACTATTATAGCATGAATGTAAACATTTATCATAAACACAAATATATAATAATAACTGCTTCTATTATTGCCTCTAGGGCATATCTCCAACAGGCGCGGCCTCTATATCGTTTGACGTGCTACGCTGGTTTCAACACGCACAACCCCGCAGTCCCGCGCGCTCCCCAAAGTTTCCTCGACCATCGTTCGCCGCGCTTCCCGTCGTGGTGACGTGGTGCTCGCGTGGCTACCGCATGGTGCCCGCGTGGCCCCGGTCCCACCTGCCAGCCTCAGAGGCTAGGTGCCTCTGCGGTGCAAGTAGTTTAGGTTAGGGTCTGACCCCGTCAAGCCCTAGTCCAGGTCCCACCTGCCTTCGTGGAGGCTGAGGTGGCCACGCACCCCTCTGTCACCACTGTGGCTAGTAGTGGCCTCGGTGTAAAAAGGTTTTCAGTTTTGTTTAAATTCAGAAATGGTTTAATTAAATCCAGAAATTGATATAATATTGTAAATTCAATAATTAATTATTTATAACTCAGAAAAATACAAATAATATATCAAAATGTTCAGAAAAATGAGATCTAACTATTTAACCTATAATCATGCATTGTTCAACAACTTTCAAGGCAAGTTTATTTAGAGAACAAAATCAACCCCTCTCATATACTCCGGAGTTTCGCCGAGTTAGGGTTTTCACCCCTCGAAACCCCGTTTAAATCGCCGAGCATGTCTTAGGGTTACTTTTCAATACAAATTAACTTGTCATATCATCACCCTTGTTTGATCATTGCATCGATGCCATGTGTTGATATTCCCCTCTCTTTCCGGTGTTCGGTTCTTCGCGGTAGAATACGAGATCGAGATCAAAGACCGAGGTCAACACCATCGAAGATCGAAGATTTCTTGATAGCCATCGTATTGTAGATGCTTAGACATGATATTAGTTGTAATAGACCCTAGTTGAATCGATGTTGCACCTAGCGTTAGCCGGTGTGTCCTCACCAGGGCATCCCAAACCCGAGGGTTGATTGATTGCCGCATTTCTTTCCGATATTGTAAATTCATTTTTATTATTGTGTATGTATATATTAGGGTTTCACCGAATTAAGGTTTATATCTCTCAACACTGTACCTAACATTCTCCCTTTGCCGCTTTGACTTATCCGTTTTTACACCTATGCAGAAAATATGGACCCACATGATAGAGACGAAGAAAAGGAAGAGTTGATCCAAGGTGTGATCCGCGGGGAATAAAATTTAGATGTATCGATGTTTCTGAACAACTCCGGTGAGGGTGATCCTCTTTTTGTCGGAAGAGATGACTTGTTTAAGGTTGAAGGTGATGCCTTCCGCGAGGGAGAAGGCGATGACTTGTGTGATCGAGAAGACGACCTCTTCGGCGAGGTGCATGTAATATAATTAATTCATTAATTAATCATCTGCTATCTATATAGAAATAGTAACGACGATCTTTCTTCTTTTAGCCCTCCGGAACGAAGAAATCTACTGAAAAGAGCGGACGAGGCCCAACCAAAAAGTTGGAAGACCATGAGAGGTTCAGGATCGAAGATATCGGTGAAAACGCAAACCGACGGCTCCCGAAGTTGTCGCAAACAAATTTGTGGCACAATGCGGAGTAATCGTTAGGGATAATCGTCCCGATCACCATTCGAAATTAGAATAGGCCTGCTGTTGCGGAAGAAGAGGGAACATGTTTATTTGTCCCTAACATGGCCAAAGATTTATTGTGGAAGAGGCTCATGCTTAATTTCAAACTACCGAAGATAGAGCTGGATCCAAATGCGGAGGATCCAGTTGAGGACGCCTTAGAACATGGGAGAGCCATGGAGATGAAGGTCAGGGAGTGGGCTATGAAGAAGATGTCCCAGTGTTTCACCAACTGGAAGAAAAGATTGCACCTTGACTATGTCATGAAAGAGAAGACTCCAGATTTCAAGAAGATTCGGTATCAGAAGTTAAAACAATTCTGGGATGAGTTTGCGAATTACAAGACATAAGAAAAGGCTAAGAAAATGTTTGCAACGAATAAGCTGAATGCTGCTAACCAGAAGTATCACCATACTATGGGGCAAGGTGGCTACAGGGCTGGCATTCCTAAGTGGAAGAAACTTGAGGATGAACTGCATGCTAAAAAGATCATCCCAGAGACAGACGATTGGATCGAACGTGCAAAGAATTGGTTATACGAGCATGGGGCACGTTGGACTCGGAAGGGAAGTGTATATATAACATACGACATAAAGAAGACCCCTTGCTAATCGAGAAGATGAAAAACGCAGTAAAGGCTGTTAAAGATGGGGACTTCATTCCCGATAGAGAGAATGATGAGCTCACATTCTCCCTTGGAAATAAGGAACATGATGGACGAACACGAGGCACAATAGGCTCCAAACCATGGAGCACTAGGTTTCCCGAAGAGAGGAAGAAATATCCTAATAGAAGCCGTAAGAGGAGAAAGGACAAGGCGGAAGTTGAAGAAGGTATTCATAAAGAGCGAATGCGTATAATTGAAGAACGAATAAAGCAACAACAAGATCAAATTAACGCACTTAGATAGCAAGGTACTACCGGCCCATCTCAGCAGCACATGGTGGTAGAACCTGCATTCGATGCTACCGGCCTATCTAATAATCGAAAAAGCAGTGTGGATTCCACCGAGTTCCTGGGTGATGACAATGACGATGCCGATGGTGCACCGACGATGGCTCCTGTTGGCTACCCAGTGGATGATATCACACAGATGACACACTGCGAGCTACATGTCAAAGTTGTGAACATATCAATGATGGTGGCGGTCGGCTATGCCTTACCAATTGGAAGCACACCAACTTACCACTGTCGTCCGGTTCCATAGGGCTACGCTATTGTCGGGGTGGATGAAATCATGCCAACCTTTGAAGGTTTGAAGCTTGACTACCCTGCAGGTGAAGGGGATGTGACTGAACTGGGAGAAGCAACAAACGTCACCATTCTATGGCCAAAGGAATGTATCGTGCTTCCAAGTCCATCTTCGCCGCAGCCTCACCCGTCTCCAGCGAGGTCGTCGCCATCGCGGCAGCTGTCTTCATTGCCTCACCCGGCTCCGTCGCCTCACGCGGCTCCGTCGCCTCACCCGTCTCCGTTGCCTCACCAATCTCCGGCGCAACCATCGCCGCGGCAGCCATCGTCGGTGCCTCAGGATAAAAAGCGTAAGCGTACCACCGCTACTCTGCGTAGTGGTAAGCGATCGGCGAAACGTAAACAATAGCATCTTCCAAAAGTACCAAAGGTTCCTCCCAAGAGAGCTTATGATTGTACTGAAGAGGAGACTACGACTATCGTTGATGCGGAAACGACATCGTTTTTTGCTAAGCTGAGGCTGCTGTTGCCTGTCAAAACCCACCGGCGAGCAGCGACGAGCAACACGAAGAGCCGGGAGGCTCCCAGAACTGCTGGTGGGCCCTGGTCCCTCGGGCAACGGCCCGCAAAACTCCGGCACACGTCCTGGCTTGGTTCGAGGGCGTGCCACCTGACCTATACCTGGTCAGGAAGGTGATGGATTGCTTCGATCAGTTTCCTGCATGGTAAACAAGTATACGTAAAATTCGAGCCGTAAGTGGCTCCCAGGTTTCCCTGTGAATCGGCTCATAGAGCCGATTAACCCATGGTTCTGCATTAGATTTACAATAACATGGGGTTTTGCTTCATCATTACAAATCAAATTCGATCTACGACAGTTTAATGTTTTCACCACGTAATTGGAACGTCCTACACGTAATTGAGCCTGGCAGATACAAAAGATGATAGAAAACTAACCCTAGAGGAGGCCTAACAACCGACGAAAGATCAATTACTGGAACAACTCCTCTCGAACTAGCAAACCATATCCTTACGTACTACTGGATCGTTCAACCCGTTTGCAAGGCCTGACTACGTGGATATCAAACTAAACCTTGGAAAACAAGGCACAACTATAACAGATCGAATCAACTGAATAAGGATCAAGCAAGATGCTACCCTTACACCTGGGAAAAGGTGCAAAAGCAGCGAGGTAACTAGAGGTAGCATAACTTAAACAACCATAGCGAAAAGTACCGATGCTAGCCTAAACAAATCTATGATAATAGTATTACTCGCCATCAACAAGGCTTTAGCACGAGTAATACCAGATAATGCATAAGCAGATACTTCCTAGATCGCAAGATGCGATCTAGGCAGCATGACACTTACCCGAAAGAAACCCTAGAAACAAGGGGTGGCGATGCGCCGAGATTGTGTTTGTCGTGAACGTGATTGTCCTCCTTTTCTCAATAACCTTAGGTACATATTTATAGTCCGGAGACTTTCTATCTTTGGAATAATTCTAACAACTCTATCTCCTACCTAAACCGAAACGTAACCTATTACAATATAAGATACACGGGCAATTTAGCCCAAATCAACGCACGAGGCCGATTCAACAACACGTTGCATATACGTATCTTCTAAGCCCATCTTGATTACGGCCCATCTCCTTCTTTGGCCAAAATGTGGCGATAACACATGCCCCCCTGGTTTTGGCAATAATAATTCCAAAACCACTCTGTTTTTTCCTTCTCTTCTCTCCTTTTTTTTGTATCGGGTTACGCGTTGCCAGAATGCGTTGCAGAACAGGATCGTCACGCCACCCCCTCATCATGATGCCCTGTCTTCTCCACTTCTCCGCAGTGCATGATTTGACAATTTCGGCAGCACATTCCGGGAAACCGCTATAGCATTGAACCACTTCCCACTATTCCCCTTATTTAAATTCATCTGAGCAGTCTGCAGCCCCATCTTCCTCCAGCAGCCAAAAACCCTTCTTCCTCCGCCGAAAAAACCCTCTTCCTCCGCCATGGCCTCCTCTTCTTCCGCCCGTTCCTCCCAGTCTTCCAACACCATTAGCGACCGGGAGCCGACGCCGGAGCACCCGCCCACGGCGGCGTACGAGACTCTCGCCGCTTGGTCGGAGGACGACGCGTCCCTGACTGACGGCGAGGAGGGCCTGCAGTTCCTCGTCGACGGGGAACTGGAGGCGAAGAGCAGCGACGACGCCTGGTCCTGGGACGGCGTCGAATCCTCCGACGAGGAGGAGTCGGAGGAGGACACCTCTTCCGATGAGTATCCACCGGTGAAGCGCTTCCGCGCCGGGTCCAGCGAGGACACCGAAGACGACGACGAGGACGAGGAGGCCCCCGCTGGCATCTTCAGCAGCAGCAGCGAAGACGACGCCGGCAGCAGCGCTGATGACAGCGAACAAGACGACGGCGAAGACAGCGGCGACGACCTCGGCCTCTAGATTAGGAACTAGTAGTAGTAGTAGTAGATTTCCTTTTGTAAGCAATCAGCTCCACTGTAAATAATCGTCTTTTGAATGAACGAAGATTGCTTTTCCAACTCGAAGATTGCTTTTCCGACCCAATTTCGCCGATAGTCAAAATAGGTCGATGCTCCAGAAGCCGATAGTACTGTATCGGCTTTCACCACACTGCGCTCATACAGTCAAACAAGTCAAATCTCAAAGAGCCGATGGTAAAGCATCGGCTTTCAAAAAATGTTGACAAGGTCAATTTTGGTCGCGTATTTAAACAAATCTGAGCGGACACTTTCCAGTTTCAAACGGTAACCTGCGACCCTCTTCAAAAAGGGGCGACCCAGATCTCCAATTGCCCACCGACCAGATCGAGCTCACAGCGACAAGAACCCTCGATCCCCAACTGCATAGATCCATCTCCACCGGCAAACTAGATGGCGGAATCGTCCAACACCAACCCAGAGGTCTCCAGTCTGAAGGTACGCCTACTCCTCGCAGTCTGAACGCGATGCTAGAATTAATGGCGAACACCTGAATTAATGCCTTATTCCACCATTAAATTTTCTAGGTTTCAGACATTCTGCTGCCGCATCCTTCTCTCCCAAATTCTCTCTGTCTTGGCCCTCGTACAGAATCTAGTCCTGCCCATCTGATCTCTTGCGAAGCAAACAGAATCCCCTTCGTAAGCCAAGACCTAGATTTAAACTCTTGGGCCGACTGCTTGCGAGCCTGGCCTAATCCTCCTGAACATTGGGTCTCTTGGTTCAGCAGGGTAGCCAGAGCTTACCAATCCCAATGGGAAACCACGGGAATAGCCGATGCCTTGCATTTGTCATTGTCTCCTCTTGAGAAACATGAGAATCTTCTAAAAACCATCGGCTACTTCTGGTCTGACGCTCTGAACTGCTTCATGTTCGGTCATGGCCCTATGTCACCAACTCTGTTAGACGTGGTGATGATTACTGGTCTGGATGTTACATCACCCAGCCCCTCTGCTTTTAAACTGACCAAAGTCCCCTACAAACTGTCTTCTAAAACAGACTGCACAAACTGGGGTGCCTACCTCCAACGCCATATGAAAACAAAGGGCCCTGTCACAGAGAAAGAACACACAGCCTTTCTCAACTTCTGGCTAGAACATTTCATATTCTGTGGCCCTTCCCTTGCTCCAACCAAGAATTATCTCTCCTTAGCCCACGAACTGGCCAAAGGCACTCAACTTGGCATCGGCAAACTGTTCCTTGGAGAGGTCTATCGATATCTCCAGTTGATGTCTGTCAAGCTGTTCTCCGGCGTAGCAGTCAAAACAGGTGGTCCTTGGTGGTTCATTCAGCTATGGGCTCAGCTGTATTTTCAAAACCACATCCCAAACTTCCCCCTTTTGGCGAGTTGCACCTTTCCGGATGTCAAAGGGAAGCAGATCCGATGCACCAGCTATGGCCAAGCTTTGTATAGACTGCCAGGTAGTAAACTGATCCCTCAGGAAGCATCCAAGTGGTTCAGCACTTTCTTTCAAGGCCTGGACAATCCTACCTTCTTCCCTTACATGGAAGAATCGGAACATTTTGAAAATCCAATCTCCTTCAGGCTAGACAACTTTGCCGATGACACCAGCACTCGGCAGCTATTTTTCACTGTGATCCGTCCCTGTTTCCTTCCAGTTGGCATGAGCACATCCAACAGAATAATCAAGCCTGGGTATGAATTCTACCAGCCGGTCGTAGTGGCTCGGCAATTTGGCCGTGGACAAGTACCTCCCCATTTCTTTCTCCACCATCTTACAGAGAGCAGAGCCGACCTGCCTGATCCTCTCACCAGCCAAAGGTGTTATTCCTTCTTTGACGCTCTGACCATCCCAATTCCTAACGACCTCACCTTCGCCTCATCAACTGATGGCTTTGAAGACTGGTGGTCGATGTGGAAGACTCACGCCTTCAGGAGAGCTCTGGGACCGTTGCTGAAACAGCTCGATGCTGACTATGACATCCCCGTGGAACAGGTACCACTACTTGTAAATTTTCTTGATGCAGCTCACAAATGACTCTCCTACTAACCCACTCTTTCTCTTTGCAGCAACAATATGGCCCTGAACCTACGCACAGTGATGGCTCCCCCTTCGAGTTCTTTCCGCCAGCTCCTGTGGTTCTTTTCTGCAAAAACTCGCCACCTTTGAAAAAGGTCATGATGCAGAACAAGCCGATAACACCACAATCGGCTTCCAAGAACCAAGCAACTCCTAAGTCAGCTGCCCCTCGAGTTCCAACTAAAACAAGAACGATGGTGAGGAAGGTAGCTGCCAGGAAGACCTTGAGGCGCCGGAGCCCTTCTCCAGAAAGCTCGCATGTAGGCTGATCCAAGCCTTGGTCGATCCTTCTCATTCTTCCATTCTTGCAGACATGCTCGTGCTTACTGGTTCTCCTTTTTTACAGGCTTCCGTCGAAGACACCTCCAGCGAGGACACTCAGACCAATCGAGGAGAACTGGGTCCAACAGATTCTGAAAGGACCATCACACCGAGCCAGCCAGATTCACCACCATCGGCTTCCAGGAAAAGGTCGGTTCCTGAACCTACTGCCCCCCGAGCACCAGTCGAGGAGGGGCCAGCTGTGGGTCCCAAGAGAGCTCGCAAAGGACTGCAAGCTTCTTCGTCGAGCCAGGAGGTTTCGAAAATCATCACACTTCATGCTCTTACCACTTACTTCTTTTTATCTGCCGATTCATCATCATTTACATCGGCTAAACACCTTCCATGCAGACGACTGATGCTTCTAGTGGGAAAGCCGGGGCAGTGCCGATGCCTTTAGCCAAGCCGGATCTAGCAATCCCCGAAGGTGCAGATGAAACGGCTACCATTTTGGCCAAGCCTCCAGCAACTACACACAAGCCGATTGTTAGCTTTTTTCGGCTCATCCTTGCATGTTGGACGCATACTGACGCCTTTCCGGGCTGCCAGGGTTGTGATATTTAAGGCTTGCTGACGTTCGACCCTGAATCCATCGAACCAACTCCCTCTATTGCCAACGATGAACCACGAGCTAGGGCTGTTCAACCTCAATTCCAGTGTCTTAAAGCCCTGCTGTCCTCCCCGATCGAAGAGTTGATCAAGGGTTCTGAGGAGGTGAAGAGCGTTCTTGCTGAAATCAAAGACCAACTCCCAGTAGCATTGCAGGTGAAGATTTGGCCAGTTGTAACTCTGTCTTTCTACGGGTCAAGGGTGAAGTTAGCTCGTGAGAGGATCAGTCTGCGCCGCGCCCAACTTCCACTGAAGGCCAATATCGCAGACAAATGTCAGCAGCTCAACGAGAAAAATGCGTCTCTTGATGCGAAAACTGACACCTCTGTCAGTACCGCCGAGCTCGCATCCTTGAAAAGGGAGCTGGAAGATCTTGAAGAGAAGATCCGGGCGACTAAACAGCTCATTCGCGAAAAGGAAGAATCCATCGCCCGATCCCAAGACGAAGCAGAAAGCCTCAAAGCTCAACTGAAGACCGATCTGGCAGAAATACGTGCCCTGAACAAGCAGCTAGTGACGGGCAAGGACGAAGATGACGAAGCCGAGATCGCCGAGGTGGACCGTGTCCGTGCTGACGCCCTCCACGCCTTCGAGGCATTTCTTCAGTAGCTCGTTTATGTAAACTGGCATCTGCTTGTAACAGTTTGAACCTCTAGAGTCGATGACTGTGCATCGGCTATATATTTTGTTTTTTTTTATTATTTGGCCGATTTCATGTATCGGCCCCCACATTTCACTGTCCATCATCCCACATGCTTGGGAAATATTTCTTGAGATGTTGGCCGTTGACAGCCACTGGGAATTTTACGCCGTCCAGCTCCTCAAGCATGTACACGTTCCCTCTTAAAACCTGATCGACCCTGTATGGCCCGTGCAAATTTGGAGACCATTTACCATATGTTGCATCCTTACTCCCTAATGGCAACACAGCTTCCCATACCAGATCGCCGACGTGGAACTCCTTTGGTCTCACTTTCTTGTTATATGCACGAGCTACGTTGGCCTTGTTCTCTTTGATTTTCTCAAGCGACCACAGCCTGAGCTCAGTTAAATCCTCAACACTATCACTCATCAGGGTTGCATATTCTTCAGTTGTTAGATTGTTCTGAAAAGTGACACGTCTCGATCCAGCCGTAATTTCCCAAGGCAATACGGCTTCTTGTCCATAGACTAGATGGTATGGCGAGGTTTTTATCGCTCCATGGCATGACATGCGATAAGCCCATAAATCCTCTGACAAAACCTCGTGCCAACGCCTGGGGTGCTCATCGACTTTCCTCTTGATCAGCTTGATAAGGCTCTGGTTGGACGCTTCAGCTTGCCCATTTGCTTGAGCATAGTATGGAGATGATCTAATCAGCTTAATCCCCGTGTCCTCACAGAACTTTCTAAACTCGTGAGAAATGAAGACCGAACCTCCATCGGTCGTGATAGTTTGGGGGATCCCGAATCTATGGATGACATGTTCTTTCACAAAATTGATAACATCCTTTGAGTTTACTGACTTCATCGGGACAGCCTCCACCCATTTCGTGAAATAATCAGTAATGGCCAAAATCCACATGTGGACTTTGCTTGATGGAGGATTGATCTTGCCGATCATATCCATGCCCCAACCTCGGAATGGCCAAGGTTTGATGATGGGGTTCATTGCTGACGCGGGTACCATCTGAATTTTCCCAAATTTCTGACATGCTTGACATCCTTTGTAGTACTTGAAACAGTCCTCAAGCATGGTGGGCCAATAAAACCCTGATCGCCTGATCAACCATTTCATCTTGTGAGCCGATTGGTGAGTTCCACAGGCACCTTCGTGTACCTCGTGTAGGAGCCGATTGGCCTCGGTTGTCCCCAGACATTTGAGCAATAACCCCTCCAGAGTCCTGTAAAACATGTCGTCCCCAATGAGCACATACTTCATGGCCTTGTACCTTATCCGTTTAGGTGCCCCCCGAGCCGAATCCTTCAAGTAATTGAAGATATCGGCTCTCCAGTCGTCTGCGTCCAGGAATTGTACCTGAACATCGGCTCCCTCTGCTACGTCCTTGTAGCCTGAAGCCATTTGTGCAAGATCATTCGCCTCGGTATTCTGCGATCGCGGGATCCAGGTGAAGTTTATGTACCGGAACTGTGCCATCAGCTCACGGCATTGCAGCCATAATGGGAAGAGCGACTCGCTCTCACACTTGTATTCCTCCGTGAGTTGAGAAATCACCAACTTGGAGTCTCCAAAAATTTCCACTGCTTCTGCTCCAGCTTCGATGAGCAACGCCATTCCCTTGCGTATCGCCTCATACTCAGCGACGTTGTTGGTGCGAGGGGCAGATAACCTGATGGAGAAGGAAAATGTTGCCCCCCGGGGCGACACGAGTAGCATGCCGATGCCGCACCCATCGTCACAAACCGATCCATCGAAAAACATAGCCCACGCTCGTATAGACAGTGCTGCTATATTAGTGTTGATCCTTTCAGCGATAAGGTCGACAAATGCCTGTCCCTTAACTGCTTTCGCGGGTTGATACCGGATGTCAAACTCCGATAATGCAAACATCCATTTGCCCAGTCGGCCTTTCAACATAGGAGCCGACAGCATGTGCTTTATGACATCTGATTTGCATATGATGACAATCTCCGCTGATAGCAAAATGTGGCGCAGCTTGGTGCAGGTGAAAAACAGGCAGAGGCACAACTTGTCGATCTCAGGATACCTTGTCTCTGCATCCAACATCCTTCTGCTGATGTAAAATACAACTCGCTCCAGCCCATCATAAACTTGCACCACCACTGAGGCGATGGACGTGTCAGCTACTGATAAGTAAATGTAGAATGGCCTATCCGGCTGGGGCGGAACCAATACTAGCGGCTTCGTCAGATATTCTTTGATCTCGTCGAAGGCTCGTTGTTGTTCTGCCCCCCAGCTGAATTCCTCGTCAGATTTAATCTTCACCAGTCCCATGAACGGCTCTATTCTTCCTGACAGATTGGAGATGAATCTTCTGACGAAGTTGATCTTGCCGATGAGAGACTGCAGTTCATGGTAGGTGGCTTCATTGTTCGCACTGCCTCCTGACTTTTCAGGCCGATCTCAATTCCGCGTTCATGGACCAAGAACCCCAAGAACTGACCGGCCGTCACCCCAAAGGCACACTTTTTTGGATTCATCCGTAGCCCGAATTTTCTTGTTCGGTCCAGGACGCGTTGCAGGTCGTCCAAGTGTCCTTGTACTGAAGCAGACTTGACCACCACGTCATCGATGTAAATTTCCACCATCTTGCCGATCAGATCATGGAAAATGTAATTCATGGCTCTTTGGTATGTGGCGCCGGCATTCTTCAGTCCAAATGTCATGACTACATATTCAAACAACCCCACCGAACCTGGGACTCTGAACGCAGTCTTGTGTATGTCTTCTGAAGCCATAAAAATTTGGTTGTAACCGGCATTGCCATCCATGAAGCTCAAGATCTTATGACCAGCCGCTGCGTTGATTAACGTTTCTGCCACCGGCATCGGATACTCATCCTTTGGAGTAGCTCTATTGAGATCCCGAAAATCTATGGCAACACGCCAGCGGCCATCCTTTTTCTCTACAGGTACGATACTAGAAATCCACTCAGCATACCTGCATGGCCTGATTAACTTGGCTGTCAACATTTTCTCGACCTCTTTCTTGACTTCTTCCAAAATTTCGGCCTTCATCTGTCGTGCTCGCTGCTGGAATGGCCGAAATCCTTTTTTAAGTGGGAGTCGATGCTCAATGATGCTCCTGTCTAATCCAGGCATCTCTGTATAGTCCCAGGCGAAGCAGTCTGGATATTCTTTCAATAGAGCTATCATCGGACCCCGCAGACTCGGATCTAACTTCTTGCTGATAAATGTTGGTCGTGGCTTATCCCCAGGACCGATGTCGATTTCCTCTAGTTCATCAGCGGATGTAAACCCATACCCTAGCTTTCCGTCACATGTTAAATCGATGCTAAACACAGGGCAAACAGTAGGTGAGGATAACAAAAATAATTTGGGCCGATTGCCTGAATTGGCCCCCTTTTTGATTGCATTAGTCAAGGACGGTTTACACCTTATTTGTGTTTTACAATGGCAGGGAATCTCCCTGCTACGACTACATGATCTGCTTGTCGTAAGATTGCTGCTTTTTGTTTTTTGTGGCCGATCGCAGGGATCGGCCGTACCACGATCGTGGACTTTGCTACTCTGTCAGGCCAGTGGATAAGACCAGCCTCACCCCGTTTTTTGTAGCTTCAATGCTCTCACAGCCGTCTAGACTGATTCCAGAGATCGGCTCTTGGTCTTCTGCTTCCCAGATGTTCATGCCAGCTATGGAGATCTCGATAGAATCATCTGCATGAATGACCTCCACCTCATCTCCATCCCACTGTATTAGGCACTGGTGCATCGTGGATGGAATGCAACAGTTAGCATGAATCCAATCTCTCCCTAGCAAGACAGCGTAGGTGCTTTTGCTGTCCACGACGAAGAATGACGTAGGGATGGTTTTTCTGCCCACGGTCAGATCCACGTTCAGTACGCCTTGCGTTTCTGAAGTTTGGCCGTTGAAGTCGCTTAACGTGACGTTGGTTTTGATCAGATCTGCAGTGGAGCGTCCCAAACGCCGAAGCATGGAGTATGGCATTATATTGACTGCCGCTCCGGTGTCCACCAACATCTTGCTGACAGGCTGCCCATTGATGTAACCCCGTAGGTATAGGGCTTTCAGATGTTTGTAGCCCTTCTCACGTGGCTTCTCAAAGATAACCGGCCGTGGGCCGCAGTCAAACTGTGCCACTGGTAGCTCGTTGGTTCTTGGCGCGCAGAACTCTGACGGAAGTATGAATACCATGTTTGTGCCAGCCGATGTCTTTGCATCGGCTTTTACCGGTTTGGGGCGCCACTCTTTCCTTTTCGGGCGATCTTCCGTTTCCAAGGTCTGCCGAATCTTAACGGCCAGATCGGGCCGTGCTTTCTTTAAAGCGTGGAGATACTGCGCTTCGGCTTACTCCAAGTTACGCAGCCGCTGCACTCTACGCTTTTGGGTGTGTCTGAGTCCGTCGGGACACCACCTTGGACGGTGATATCTGTCTTTTTCTTTGTCATCCATTGGCTTCTCGAGATCTTTTGCTCGAGCGGACTCCCTGTATCGGCTCTGAGGTGGGAGAGGCCCTAGACGCTTGGACACTGACACTGGCCCCGTGTCCTCCTTCTGCTGTCCACATTCCGGGCAGTTATCGATTGTAGGCAATCGTCTCATTCCCGCATCCCAGCAATACTTGAAGAAAGGACAATCCCAATGTTTGTCTGCGCCTTCCTTTTCTTTTGACGGTCCCCTAGCGAGGTGCTCATATCCTTCATCGTCTCCATCGCGCCGGTGACGTCGGTAATACTGACGCTCATACTTGTTAAGGAGATGCGTGGAATGTGGCTTCTGATATCGCACGCTCCTCACCTGTTCCTCAGTTAAATACCGCCTGTCCTCGTAGCTGGGCCGGTCTCGTGGACCAGCCTCCTCTATTTCTTTGCCCCGAGAGCGACCGCCTTCCTCCTTGTACGTGCCATGGTGGTACACAGGCCCTGCCATGTTGACATCGAACGAGAAATCTAACTGGCGCCTCGTGGAGTGGCTGTGTTCTACCATGTTGACGCCGGGAAAAGGGTTGGTGTCTACTTTCATGGCGAATTGCCCCAGGATCAGACGGCCCTGCTCTATCGCCGTTTGGATCTGGCGACGTAGCTCTTTGCAGTCATTGGTGGTGTGGGTGAACGAGTGATGCCACTTGCAGTATGGTCTTCTGTTCATCTCTTGAGCCGTAGGGATTTTGTGGCCTTCGGGTAACTTCAGCTGCTTTTCTTTCAGCAGTAAATCGAATATCTGCTCAGCTTTGCTCACATCGAAGTCGAACCCTTTTGCAGGCCCTTGCTGTTTCACCCATTTGCAGGATACAGGATCTGCCCCCCGAGCCCATTCAGCCACGGCCACCTCCTGGTCTTGTGTAGGATCTTCTTCTTCTGTATCGACCAGGCCTATCGGACGTTTGAACTTGTCTTGGTACAACTCAGGGTGGCGCTGTTCATACATCGTCAGCTTCTGGGCCATGTGCGCCAATGAGTTGTACTCTACTTGGAAAGCCAGATCCTTGATAGGTGCTGAGAGACCCAACACTGCCAGCTCGACTGCTTCTTTTTCAGTTAAACGAGCTGAGTAACATCGGTTCTTGACAGTCCTGAAGCGCTGGATGTACTCGGCTATAGTTTCTCCCCGCTTTTGCCGCACCTGTGCCAGGTCTGCAATGCCAGCCTCGGTAGCCTCTGAATGATACTGAATGTGGAACTGCTCTTCCAGTTGCTTCCAGGTCTGGATCGAATCAGGTGGCAGCGAGGTGTACCACCCAAAAGCTGGTCCTGTCAGAGATTGCGCAAAGAACCTTACGCGCAACTGATCCGATGCTGAAATCATGCCTAACTGTGCCAGGTATCGGCTCACGTGCTCGATCGAGCTCGACCCTTCTGACCCGCTAAACCTTGAGAACTCAGGGAGCCGATACTTGGGTGGCAGCGGAATCAGGTCAAACTCGTTGGGGTACGGCTTTGAATAGACGATTGTCCTTCTCTTCGGCACGAAGCCGAACTGGTCTCTCAAGATGGTACGGATTTGCTCCACTGTTTGGGCTGCAGGGGCTAGATTCTCATGACTCGTTCCAGTGGCATACTTGGCTAGCCACGCCTGTTTGTCGGCGTCCATCCCAGACATCGCTGCTCCAGAAACGCCTGCTGCTGAAACCCCTGCTCCAGGAACTCCTGCCGCAGAAATCCCTGCGGTCGCAATCTGGTTGGTGCGTGTCAGGTTATTGCAGTCCGGCACGTAGGTGCACACATATCCATGTGGGATTTCTTTAGGTGGCTCAAACAGGAACTGGCAATCGCCTGGGTCGCCTCCGACCTTGTAGACGACGTACGCCGCTGCCCCTGGTGGCTCCGGAGCTGCAAGTGTGAATGGCAGCGGTGGCCTAGCCTGGAGCGGTCTTTCTCCCTGGTGAGTCCCCAGAGTAGGCCCCGACGGAGAGTACTGATGTTTCATGATCTCCTGAACTACGCGAACTGCGATCCGCTCGAAAGCATTCACCAGGCTCTCAGAATGGCGGTGAAGAGAATGAGCCACCATGTAGTTGACTTCCTGTCGCAGAGCTCTGGTGCGCTCCTCTGAAGGAATAGACAGATCCACCTCATCAAGAGCACCCTCGGGTGAGAAACCTTTCCACCTGATCCCATGCTTACGAGTCCTCTCAAAAGAGCCGATGAGATCGGCTTCGAAGAGAGATTTGATGTCATCATACTTCGCCTTGTGCTCCTCAGGCAGCTCGTCGTACGTGACTGGTCTGTCCCCCATCTCAGCGTCGGATGTTGATGCCGATGTTGTTGAATGTCCCACCGGGCGTGCCAGAATGTGTTGCCTGTCAAAACCCACCGGCGAGCAGCGACGAGCAACACGAAGAGCCGGGAGGCTCCCAGAACTGCTGGTGGGCCCTGGTCCCTCGGGCAACGGCCCGCAAAACTCCAGCACACGTCCTGGCTTGGTTCGAGGGCGTGCCACCTGACCTATACCTGGTCAGGAAGGTGATGGATTGCTTCGATCAGTTTCCTGCATGGTAAACAAGTATACGTAAAATTCGAGCCGTAAGCGGCTCCCAGGTTTCCCCGTGAATCGGCTCATAGAGCCGATTAACCCATGGTTCTGCATTAGATTTACAATAACATGGGGTTTTGCTTCATACAAATCAAATTCGATCTACGACAGTTTAATGTTTTCACCACGTAATTGGAACGTCCTACACGTAATTGAGCCTGGCAGATACAAAAGATGATAGAAAACTAACCCTAGAGGAGGCCTAACAACCGACGAAAGATCAATTACCGGAACAACTCCTCTTGAACTAGCAAACCATATCCTTACGTACTACTGGATCGTTCAACCCGTTTGCAAGGCCTGACTACGTGGATATCAAACTAAACCTTGGAAAACAAGGCACAACTATAACAGATCGAATCAACTGAATAAGGATCAAGCAAGATGCTACCCTTACACCCGGGAAAAGGTGCAAAAGCAGCGAGGTAACTAGAGGTAGCATAACTTAAACAACCATAGCGAAAAGTACCGATGCTAGCCTAAACAAATCTATGATAATAGTATTACTCGCCATCAACAAGGCTTCAGCACGAGTAATACCAGATAACGCATAAGCAGATACTGCCTAGATCGCAAGATGCGATCTAGGCAGCATGACACTTACCCGAAAGAAACCCTAGAAACAAGGGGTGGCGATGCGCCGAGATTGTGTTTGTCGTGAACGTGATTGTCCTCCTTTTCTCAATAACCTTAGGTACATATTTATAGTCCGGAGACTTTCTATCTTTGGAATAATTCTAACAACTCTATCTCCTACCTAAACCGAAACGTAACCTATTACAATATAAGATACACGGGCAATTTAGCCCAAATCAACGCACGGGGCCGATTCAACAACACGTTGCATATACGTATCTTCTAAGCCCATCTTGATTACGGTCCATCTCCTTCTTTGGCCAAAATGTGGCGATAACAGCTGCCCAAAGAGCCAGAGTTCCCCAGCACCAAAGAAGAAAAAGCCCGAGTGTTCAAAATGCTAAAGACTCTTCATCAACCCGAGCCAAAGCTGTCATCAGACTATGAGCGTTCTATTCTCAAGTCACATGCGGCACAACAAGCTTCGAAAGAGTAGTACGGATGCAAGCGGTAAATCTGTTGCCCAGCTCGGAGAACAAGCAAAATAGTCTTGCGCCCCTATCAAGGTGATTTCCCATACCAATGTGGGTCGAGCAAATATGTGGCCGAAGAGCATTATGATCCAGACGTAGTTGCACAATACGGAGAAGCTGTCGCTGCTCAAGGTATGAGTATTTCCCCCTACTTATTATAGTTACAGTACTTCCCCGTGGGTGAAGTAGCATACAAATACCAGTACGACAAACCTCTCGTCAAACCTGAGGAGGTAAATAATCTTCCAACAAAAATGCGAATATTGCATAACTGGTACATGCATGCCACAAAGGCCGGGGCTAACTAGATAATGCTGAGGGTTAAAAAAAGCATTATGGGAAAGAAATAGATGACATGATATCCATTGAATTTGTTGAACTATTTCAATTATTCAATCAAGACACCTTGGACAAATCGATCATCAGTGCCTATTGTCTGTAAGTACTAATTCTGTAATTAATTTAGTCTCTAGCTATCTCACCTTGTTTATTGCATGTATATAATTATACTATAATATGCAGAATGATGATTCTCGAATGCAGCACATGACAAATCTATGACATTGGGTTCATTGACCCATATTGGGTTCATCAAGCTAATCTCAAAACAAACCCCCAGGATACGGAGGATAATATCGTACACGCGTTAAGGTTTCAAGAAACCAGAAGGGAAATACTATTTCCTTACAACTTCGAGTGAGTGTTATTGTCTTGTATACACTTTCTATTTCGCTTACTCGACGTTAAGTATATAATTGATTAGTTATGCATGTGCAGCTTCCACTATATTTTGTTAATCATTCAACCTGACAAAGGGAGTGTACTAGTCATGGACTCGAAACATAAACCCCTTGAGTCGTGGAAGGACATGCAAATGATTCTTCAGCGGTAATTCTAATCATTACGACACTATATCTGCAACGTTCGTGAATTTTATGATATCAAGTAATTAATAACTTCTTTTATTCGTTTTCTTCGCCGGGCAGCGCTTGGAAACGGTTCAACAACAAGGCTAGGGGTGTTTGGAAAGAGGAGCTTACATTTCAACCACTAGATTTAAGCACCAGTAGCTATATCCGCGCATCTCTTTGATTCTATTTTTGATACCGTTATTATCATGCTTGATTATTTTTTTTGACTGAACTCTGTTCTCGTAAAGTGCCTGACGCAGGGACCAGGGAACAATTTATGTGGATACTATGTTTGCGAGTTCATCCGTGAGACGTGCTGTGAGAAGGGCAAAAATTTAGAGAAACTCCACGTACGTAAACAATTTCTATAGTTTTTAATTACCATCAAATTGTTTTTATTTTCATTCATATAGGTTGACTCCTTTTTTAAATCAGATCGAACGTCTACGGGACGGTCTTCTGCCAAAGGATCGCGTACGAGCAATTCAGAAGGAATTGATGGGATTCTAGGATGCAGAAGTCCTAAACCCAAAAAGAGAATACTATTCGGGTGTGTATAAACAATAGGGATTGTACAAAGAGCTTATTTGTATGTAGTGCATGAACTTGATCCGTGTATCGAATGTAAATATGTTCGACACTTCGATCTATATTGTCATGATGATCTTGTGTAATATAATGGTTCCTTCATTGATGAGTGCAAAACACTAAATAAACAATAAAACAACATAAATGAATTCTCTGTCGCGGCATAAAAAGCGGCCAAAATGCTTCCGCGGCAAAAAAAAGTTGCCAAAATGAATTCTCTGCCGCGGCAGAGAAATGTGTTAAATGTCTGTCGCGGCAGAGGGTTATTTGTCCCGGTTCGTGTTACGAACCGGGACGGTTGCTCCTCCCCCCTCGTCCTCTGCCACGGCCACGTGTACGCCGTTTTGTCCCGGTTGGTGGGGCAACCGGGACTAAAGGTTGGGGCTTTAGTCCCGATTGCCCCATCCCGGTTGGGGAACCGGGACTAAAGCCCCTTACCAACCGGGACACATAGGGCGGTTTCTACTAGTGTATATTGATTGATAATTTTAATATAAACCTTGTGAAATTTTTCAAAAAGGGATACTAAATCGTGGGATAATTTGAAGTGAAGGGAGTAGAATGAGTGCTGCGTGATGCCGAGATCGATTGGGCATGGACCGCGGATGGGTCGAAGGGCTGCTGCATTCCGATCCCCAACTAAACACCACCGTCTTCCCGTCTCCATTGTGGATTTGGCCTTTTCTTACCGGACATCGACATCAACTTTTTAGCCTGTGTGGTGCTCGCTTGCACTTGCTTCTCTAGGCTGGAACCAAACACGATCCTCTAGGACATCGACATCGACTTTTTCTCCTCGATCAATGGTGCCAAAGTTTGCACTTAGTTATGGAATTTCGCATTGGCTCAACCCACCGTAATGAAAAGTGATGCTGGTTGCTGTAAATAAATAAATAAAATCATCCCACACATGATGTTGCTGTTTCAACTTTCAACCACCGGGGAATATGCTCAAGAAGATTAGAAACCTAACAAGAATGGATAGAAAGGAAGTGTGTTGTGCTTATGTTTATGCACCAGTCGTCGCACCAAATACGTCGACGGGTGTGAAGCTTATTAGGTGCGAACCCCCGACCATGCATGCCAGCCCTACCAATGCACTAGTGGAAGCGAGGCTTTTTGTTGATCCTGGAAAAGGGCTTTAACACCGGTTCTTCTACGAACCGGTGTTAAAGGGGGGGCGTACCAGCGTGGCCCGTGCGGAAAAAAGGAGCCCCCCTTTAACACTGGTTCGTGGCACGAACCGGTGTTAAAGGACCCTGCACCAGTGGTCCGCGCAGCCCCCCCCCCCCTTTAACACCGGTTTGTGGCTTGAACCGGTGTTAAAGGGGGGGCTATATAAGACACCGCAGCCCACGCCCCACTCTTCCATTTTTTCACTATCTCATTTTGGAGCCTAGCAAGAGGGTGTGAAGAGTGCTAGTTTGTGTTTTTTTCATATGCACAAGAGGTGTTCGGTAAAATGCCCGAGAGCTCAAAATAAGTTTTCTTGTTGCTCTTTCCTTCTCGGTCGAGGTCGGCAACTATCCTTTCATGTGTCATTGATGTACTATATATATAAATGGTCATCTCCCTATTAATTTTTTATATATACTACATATTAATGCAGATGAAACGGCAATGGATGTACGGTGACCGCCGCACTTCCGAGTACATTACGGGCCTCCAAAATTTCATCGTTGTGGCTAATGCAAACCTGGTCACAATGGTTTTATGTGTTGTCCGTGTGTTCACTGTCAGAACAAGAAAGACTACTCAAATACCAAAACCATTCACGCCCACCTTCTTCGATCCGGTTTCATGCCCAGCTATAATTGTTGGACCAAGCACGGAGAAAAAGGGGTTGTGATGGAAGACAACAAAGAAGAAGAGGATGATGACAATTATCATAATATGTATCCTGAATATGATGATACTGCAACGGGGGTAGATAATGAAGATCAAGAGGCAGCAGATGGGCCCGCTGATGATGATCTTGGTCGGGCCATTACTGATGCAAAGGAAGAATGTGAAACTGAATAGGAGAAGGAGAAGCTGGAGCAGATGTTAAAGGATCACAAAACATTGTTATATCCAACTTGCGAAGATGGCCACAAAAAGCTAGGTCCCACACTGGATTTGATACAATGGAAGGCAGAGAACGGTGTGACTGACAGCGCATTTTCAAAGTTGTTGGTAAAAATGAAGAATCTTCTTCCAAGAAATAATGAGTTGCCCGACAGTACATACCAAGCAAAGAAGGTTGTCTGCCCTCTAGGATTAGACATGCAGAAGATACATTCCTGCATTAATGACTGCATCCTCTACCGCAGTGAGAAGTACGAGAATTTGGATGCATGCCCGGTATGCACTGCACTGCGGTATAAGATCAGACGAGACGATCCTGGCGATGTTGAGGGCGAGGCCCCTAGGAAGAAGGTTCCTGCCAAGGTTATGTGGTATGCTCCTCTAATACCACGGTTAAAACGTCTCTTCAGAAATAAAGAGCATGCCAAGTTGTTGCGATGGCACATGGAAGACCGTAAGAAAGACGCGATGTTGAGACACCCCGCTGATGGGTCACAGTGGAGAAAAGTCGAGCGAGAGTACCCGGACTTCGCACGTGACGCAAGGAACTTAAGGTTTGGTCTAAGTACAGACGACATGAATCCTTTTGGTGAGCAGAGCTGCAGTCACAGCACCTGTCCTGTGACTCTATGTATTTATAACCTTCCTCCTTGGTTGTGTATGAAGAGAAAGTTCATTATGATGACAGTGCTCATCCAAGGCCCGAGGCAACCCGGCAACGACATTGATGTGTACCTAAGGCCATTAGTTGAAGAACTTTTACAGCTGTGGGCCAAACCAGGTGTACGTATGTGGGATGAGCACAAAGGGGAGCCATTTGACCTACGAGCATTGCTTTTCGTAACCATCAATGATTGGCCTACTCTTAGTAACATTTCAGGACAGACAAACAAGGGATACAATGCATGCACACACTGTTTAGATGAGACTGAAGTGTATATTTGGATAAATGTAAGAAGGTTGTGTACCTAGGGTATCGCTGATTTCTTCCGAACCTGCATCCAGTAAGAAAGAAAGGCAAGAATTTCAAACGTCTGGCAGAACCCCGGAGGAAGCCTGTCCTCCGTACCGGTGAGGAGGTATTTGGTATGGTCAAGGACCTAGAAGTAATCTTTGGAAAAGGTCCTGGCAGTCTATCTGTTCCGAATGATGATGCTGGACACACGCCCATGTGGAAGAAGCAATCTATACTTTGGGACCTACCCTATTGGAAAGTCTTAGAGGTCCGCTCTTCAATCGACGTGATGCACGTGACGAACAATGTTTGCGTGAACCTGCTAGGCTTCCTAGGTGTGTATGGGAAGACAAAAGATACACCGGAAGGACGGCAGGACCAACAACGTCTGAAAGACCCTGAAGAGCCTATGCATCCTGAGAACGCGAAGGGTAAACGATGCCACTTAACTCCTGCCAGCTACGCTCTTACCAAAGCAGAGAAGGAAATCTTTTTTGAATGTTTGAGCAGTATCAAGGTCCCGTCTGGCTTCTCGTCGAATATAAAGGGAATAATAAATATGGCAGAGAAAAAATTCCAAAACCTGAAGTCTCATGACTGCCACGTGATTATGACACAATTGCTTCCGATTGCATTGAGGGGGCTTCTACCTGAAAATGTTCGAGTACCCATTGTGAAGCTATGTGCATTCCTCAATGCAATATCTCAGAAGGTAATCGATCAAGAAAGCCTATCAGGGTTACAGACAGATGTGGCCCAATGTCTTGTCAGCTTTGAGTTGGTGTTCCCACCATCCTTCTTCAATATTATGACGCATCTCCTAGTTCACCTAGTTGAAGAGATTGCCATTCTCAGTCCTGTATTTCGACACAATATGTTCCCCTTTGAGAGGTACATGGGAGTCTTAAAGAAATATGTTCATAACCGTGCTAGGCCAGAAGGAAGCATCTCCAAGGGCTATGTAACAGAGGAGGTCATTGAGTTCTGTGTTGATTTTATTCCTGACCTTAAGGCGATTGGTGTTCCAGAATCACGACATGAGGGGAGACTGCGTGGAAAAGGCACCCTAGGATGTAAAGCAATGATATGTAGGGACGATCATTCTCTCAATCAAGCACACTACACGGCTTTACAAAGATCTATCTTGGTTGCCCCGTATATCAATGAACACAAGAATTTAATACGCCTCAAACACCCGGGGCAGTCTGATGAATGGATTATAAGTGAACACATGGCGAGTTTTGGCGGCTGGCTGCAAAGACTTCTCACGAATAACACCACTGTTGGGGATCAGTTGTACTTGTTGGCCAGGACACCATCTTCGACTGTATGTACTTTCCAAGGGTACGAGATAAATGGGAATACATTTTACACGATAGGCCAAGATAAAAAGAGCACCAACCAAAATAGTGGTGTCCGCTTCGATGCAGCAGAAGACAATGGGCAAAAGACCACGTATTATGGGTTCATAGAGGATATATGGGAACTTGACTATGGACCTAATTTTAAGGTCCCCTTGTTTCGATGCAAATGGGTCAAGCTAACAAGAGGAGGGGTTGAGGTAGACAAGAAGTACCGAATGACAATGGTGGATCTCAACAATCTTATGAAGGTAGACAAGAACTTAGACGAACCATTCGTCCTAGCCAATGATGTGGCTCAGGTTTTCTATGTGAGGGACATGTCCTCCAGACCAAAAAAAAAGAAAAAAATATGCAAACGAATACATCATATGATGAGCCAAAGCGTCACATAGTTCTTTCAGGAAAAAGAAACATCGTGGGAATCGAGGACAAGACAGACATGTCATAAGATTATAATAAGTTTGATGAAATTCCGCCCTTCACAGTGAAAACTAACCCAAGCATTCCGTTAAATAAAGAAGATGCTCCATGGCTACGTCTGAAGCGATCATAAGGAAGGACATATGCCAAGAAGTTCATGCTCATATTATGTAACTCTAGTTCATGTCTTTCGCAGTTTGTGGCTTGACCGAAGGATATCTTTCGCGGTTTGTGGATTGACGGGACTATATATAGGGGCGACCGGTTTTGTAGTCTCAGTTTTTAATATTAATAAATGTCTTGAGTGTTAGTCTTGTTTTGTGGCTGGACCGAGACTATGAGAAGTTGTCCCAATTCGTACTTACCATTAAGATCTGATCTCCAAACGCGCGCGGTCACATATTAGGGAGTTCCTCTATGACCAGTTTCTTGGAGATGCCGGAGGACTGGGCTCCGTCGGCATCTCCCTGAAACTGGCCGTAGTGGTGTCCCTGCTCTCGAAAACCAACTTGCAACTTGTAACTTCTCTAACTAGATCAATACACCTGGGAGCTAAATAATTTCATATATTAGGGAGTGCCTCTATGACCAGTTTCTCGGAAATGCCGGAGGACTAGGCTCCGTCGGCATCTCCCTGAAACTGGCCGTAGTGGTGTCCCTGCTCTCGAAAACCATCTTGCATCTTGTAACTTCTCTAACTAGATCAATACACCTAGGAGCTAACTAATTTCACATATTAGGGAGTGCCTCTATGACCAGTTTCTCGGAGATGCCGGAGGACTGGGCTCCATCAGCATCTCCCTGAAACTGGCCGTAGTGGTGTCCCTGCTCTCGAAAACCATCTTGGAGATGCCTCAAACTGGCTGGAGGACTGGACTCACAAGGATGCCTATTTATAGTACAATCAGCTCGGCATAATGTCGACACTTACGAAATAATATCGACACTCACCCCTATTATTAGTGCTGACTCGTGTTTTGTCCCGGCTGGTGTCTCCAACCGATACTAAAGGTTCATCTTTAGTCCCGGTTGGTGACACCATCCGGGACAAGGTACACGCCGCACGACATAATGTCGACACTCACCCCTATCATTAGTGCTGCCTGGCCCAGCCTGAAATCCCTACAACCGTCCCATTTTTAGAACAATGTCATATTTCTTATGTTAACAGTATATGTATTAAATGAGCCATTTTTCTTCCTTCTATTTCTTCCCTCCATTTTTCTTTCCGCCATTTTTTCCCGCCATTTTTCTTTCCGCCATTTCCCCCGCCATTTTTCTTCCCGCCATTTTTTCCTGCTAGCTCACCTCATCACTCTTTCCCATGGCTTCCATCGTAGCACTAACCCCCAGGGAGGCGGAGGCGCTTTGCGCCTCGAACTACCCCTGCCCGCCGGGCTACTGTGTCCCCGTCGGCTGGATGCTGAGCGCCGAAGGCGTGCCGGTTCCTCCTTTCCCTCTCGGTGTGGTGTGCTGGATGGCCATCATGAACCACTACTACTTCGAGCTCACGCCGGAGTAGCGGAGGAATCCCAGATGGCATCCCGACTATTTCCCTACTTGGGAAGCCTTCTTCGTGGATCGGTGTGAGAGTGCGCTCGCCAGGCACGAGGAGGACGGCCCACCTCCTCCAAACTTCAACGAGGCCGGCCGTCGGCTATGGTGGCGCAGTCGGACTCTCCAGAGCGTCATGGCCTATGACACTGCCGCCGACTCTAACCCACGTCTGCGCTACCCTTAAGTCCAGCCCATGCGTACTCAGCCTTCAAGGTTCAATTACGGCGACCCCGACGATGACAGCGATGACGGCGGCGGCGAGTACGACGACTACAGTGGCGAGTATTACAGGTGTAGGCAGGAGCAGGACTGAATCACTCCAACATTCCAAAACAAGTTCGACCGATTATTACTTAATCTGGTCATGTATCTTAATTTTCAGTTTTTTATGTATCTTAATTTTCAGTCGTGCTTTATGTAACTTACTATTAGTTGCATTCTGTATTTTAATTCCAGTTCTATCTCCTTCACAAAATGACCTATCTCATTCGAGGTTTCTTGACTTTCGTGTCAAATGACCAATGTTATGGCTAGAATCAAGGCATAGTTTGTGATAATATGGCCATATTGTGCATACATATGCATCATGGCATGGCAAACAATGTTGCAAGAGGAAGTTTTCCTTTTTATCGCACCAAAAAGGCATTTTCCATTTTCCGAGAATAAAAAACAGACGGTTTTGTGAAGCAACCACCAAATGGCTAATTCAAAAAACCACCACCACATTTTACAAAACTACTAGACCACCTTATATGGACAATGTACCAACAGGGGGATCTGAAATCTTTCCGTCCACCTCTGGTGAAAAAGACAAATTCCTACCGAATCGGCACGAAGTGGGTCAGATATGAACTACAGGTACATGATATGATGCTCATGATTTTTTAGAAAAATCATTTTTAGGTTCACAATATGCTATTTTATCAAAAATCCAATGCAAGTTGAGCGACGCTTTCTCAGATTCAAGTGTATACAAAAGATGCGGCATTTAAATATCCAATCAATTCAAAAATGTTAATACAAAATAAAATATAATTTGCTCGAATAAAATAGGGTTAGATTCCTTTTTAGATGCTTAATATTTCTTATGTTCAAAGTTTTAGGATTTGACAATTTATTTTTGTTTGAATTGAATAATCAAAATTTATATGTAAGTGTTTTAATCATTTTGAAAATTTTCATCTAAAGTAAATATAAAATGTTTTTACATGAATGGATATTATTTTTCTGAAAATTATGATATATTATTCATATTTTTCTGAGTTGAAATGAATAAGATATGAATTTTCTAAATTCATATCCTATTTTTTGAATTATAAATGCCCCCACCCCTTTAATGCATGAAATAAATGCCCCCCTTTAACACCGGTTCCAGCCACGAACCGATGTTAAAGGGGGGGCGCATTTATTTCGTTTCGCGCACGTACCCCCCCCCCTTTAACACCGGTTCATGGCTAGAACCGGTGTTAAAGGGGGGGTGCGCGCGAAACGAATTCCCCCCCCCCTTTAACACCAGTTCCAGCCCCGAACCGGTGTTAAAGGGGGGTATTAAATGCGGGCCTTCCCCTTCCTTCTTCCCCCCAGATCCAGATCGAAAGCCGCGTAGAGAAAAACAGAGGGAGCTCCGTCCAGCCCTCGCCGTCGCCGCCCTCGCATCGGCCGCCACCGCCAACTCGATCAGAGCCGCCGTCGCCCCCGCGCGTGCCAACACCGCCACCGCGCGCACGCCAAGCCGACGATGACGCCGGCACCTACAAGAACCCCACCGTCGTGCTTGTGGTGAGCTAGCGGACCTCCTGGTCCCCTCTGTTTCCTCCCTTTTGCACGTTGTCCCGATGAGCACCTTGCACGTGGAGGCGGCGGTGGAGATCGCGGTGGCGCCTAGGTGGTGCGAGCTCCGGTGGTGGCCATGGCGGTATGCCAGCGATGTCGGGGTATGCATGGTCCTTCTCGGGTTGCAGGTGTATCCGCTGGCAACGACGGGACGTCATCTCTCTCTTCGGCGATGCGATGTGTCGTTGGCCGTCGGAGTGGTGGCTAGAGTTCGCGGATGTCGGTGGCGGCCTTAGAAGGTGGACTGCGCGGGCAGCTCTATGGCGAGCGTCGTGGAAGACGGGCGGGCGGGGCAGAAGACGGGGAGCGGTACGGAGGTTTTTTCAGGCGAAGGCGGCGATGCCTGCAGGTACCGTTACCGCTCTGGGGCCGCCGATGCTGCTACCTTCTTTGTCACAGGGCTCCGGGTGAAAACCCTTTACCATAGGTCTCGTTGGTCATTACCCTCTTGGGGGCGTTGTTGTGGAGCTCTGACTCGTCCTGATCTTGGCTCATTGACTTAGGTGGCAAGTTTAGGTTCTCCGCGGTTTTTCTTGCTTATTTTGTCTGCTTTATAAAAGGGATATCCCCTCCACATTGTATCTATTCTGCCAAGTTGTTTGCCATCGCTGTCATCGCTCCGGTGACCATACTGAGGCGGCGCCACCACTATAATGCTTGCCTCGGCCTCCTCTTTCGAACAACGCCCATTTTAGGTAGGCCGCATCACGCTACCTCGCGCGCCCTAGGTCGCTCTCCAACACCGCCAGCCTCCGGTCCGCCACTATAGCTAGCCCCTCTCATATGCATCCAGGATTTCTCCGAATTAGGGTTTGGACCCCTCGGAACTCGTTTAAAATAATCAAGCATACTTAGGGTTTTAATTTTATTTGTGTATTTATTTGTGTATTTTTGTATGAATAATATGTATATTTGTGTATGAATCCAAGTCCACTTGAATTTTTACTCTCTTAATCTAGATAATATTATTGTTTTAGAAACTATGGATCCACTTAGTAGAAACCTTGAAGAAGAAGAAATAATGGTGAACATTATTGATGAGGACACCTCACAATATCTGAACTTGTCATGGAGAAGATGAAGACTCCTGTGAACGCAATTTAGTGATTACAAAGTCCGGCGAGGTATATGCATTGATTAAGCCTCTGCTGACTTCCACCAACAATCTTCTTCTACATGTATTAATTAACGCTTCTTTCTTCTTTTAGCCCTCTGGATCGACCAGCCAACAACCATCTTCTTCTACGAAAAAGAGCAAGCGAGGCGCGAGCCATCGGTTGAAAGATCGTGCAAAGTTCATGATCGAAGCAGTCCGTGTTGATGGCAGGCCGATGGAGCCCAAGAAGGCCGCAGACAAATTTATACGTCAGGCTGGAGTTCTTGTTAGGGACCAAATCCCAATCATAATTGAATATTGGAATAAGCCAAAGAAGGGCGACGGTACCTTTGTCGATGAAATATCCAAAGAAACGCTTTGGAATTCGTTGTTGGTAAATTTCACCCTTCCGCCAGAGGAGGATGAAAACAAACCGGTTATAAAGGAAAAGGTCAAAGAGTGGACTCTAAAGAAGATGGCTGATGCTTTCCGCAACTGGAAGACAAAATTGAACAAATTTGTCAAAGCTTGCGAGACTCCAAATTTCGAAGACGCATATTATGCGAAGATAAGACCTCACTGGCCCGAATTTGTGGCATATAAGGAAGGTGCTATAGCTAAAAAGAGGTCAGAAACCAATACGCTAAATGCCCAGAAGAAGGAATATCACCAGAGGACGGGGTCAGGTGGCTACATATCTCAGAGGCCTAAGTGGGAGGAAGTTGACAAGGCCCTGCGCGCTAGAGGGATCACACCCCAGACAGATGGGTGGGACCTACGTGCAAAGACTTGGTTCTACGGAACCGGGGCAAGGTTGGACCCAGAAACAGGATTGTGTATCTTCCCAACACTCCTTGCTAAACCCGTCACTGAACTCATCACGGCATACGAGGAAACAGCCGCCAGGACCTTCCATCCCGACAGAGAGAATGACCAGCTCACACGCGCCATCGGTAAAAAAGAACACCCTGGACATGCACGAGGAACAGGGGGTATGACGTGGAAGGATGGGTTTGCCGAGTGGAGCGACTCTTACAGATGGCGTGGCAGAAAACAAAAAGAGTGTACAGAGCATATGACACAGATAGAACATGCACTTGTGGCGCTGCAAGCGCAAGTGAATGCACAACAGAGCCATCAAGCTACCGGCCCATCTCAGTGGCACGAAGAGCCTGCATTGGAAGCTGCCGGTGGCCCAGACTCTGCGCGGAAAAGCAGCGTGGCTTCCACGGAGAACGTGCAGCCCACGCTTGAAATGGCGGGTCCTCGATACCCTGTGGATGAGATCACGGAGAGCGAACACGCTGATCTGCATGTGAGATTAATGGGCTTATCCAATAAGGTGGCTGTCGGCTATGCCTTACCTCCTGTAGCTGGTGGAACTTACCACTGCCGACCGATTCCAGATGGCTATGCTATTGTCGGGGTGGATGAGGTTGTGAAGGAATATGAGGAAGCACAGCTTGACCATGCTACAGGTGAAGGGGAAACTCAACTCAAATTTGCAGCGAAAAAAACAATTCTTTGGAAGAAGGAACACATCGTGCTTCCAAATTGGAGGCCACTGGCACCCCGCCGTCTCCGCAGCGTCAGCAGTCTGAGCCGCTTCAGCCATCTCCTGCGCGGCAGCCATCTCCGGCGCTTCAGCCATCTCCTGCGCGGCAGCCATCTACGGCGCGCTAGCCATCTCTGGCGCGCCAGCCATCTCCTGTCCGTCAGCCATCTCCGGCGCTTCAGCCATCTCCTCAGCGTAAACGGAAGAGCACTGCCACGAAGAGCATCACTAGCACTGCCACAAAGAAATCCGCAGGAAACCGTACGCCAAAGAGTTCAAAAAACTACGTCTCGCAGCCTTCCGCCAAGCCATTGTCGGTTTTACCATGGAATCGCAGCGACGAGGAGACCAATAGGATCTCGGAAGAAGAGGTCAAGAAATTCTTTGCACCTAGACGGGCCGAGCCAAAGGAGAAAATAGATCCGGCGGTGGTGGAGAAGTTTTACAATAATCTTTTGAAACCCGAAACCCCAGTTGTGTCGGACTACAAGCGCCAGATTTTGAAGGGGGGTGCAAGGCCGTAGGGATACTGAAAGTAGCAGTCGTGAGGCACCCCAGAAAACAGTTCCCATGCTCGGAGAGCAGGAAAACCAATCATGCGCCCCGCTCCAAGTGTTCGACACACGGGACGCTCCTCCCGTAAATGATTACGAGGCAGAGCTACAAAGAAAGGCCAATGAGATGGGGATGACTTACATTGCATACTTGAACATCATGGGACACAACTTGCCCAAATGCGATGCCAACCACATACAGCCATGGAAGTATGGGAAGAATCTCGTCAAGAAAGAGGAGCTCAAGAATCTACCAACAAAGATGCGAAGATTGCACAAGTGGTACCTTGATTTCTGCAAGACGAGAAAGGAAGAATGGATCATGGCGCATATAAGAGATGAGATTTTCTTGTGCGGAGACGACAAGATCGACTTCAACATTCAAGACTTGGATTTTCTATTCAATCAGAAGGAACTCGATAAAGCTGCCATCAGCCTTTATTGTGTGTAAGTACTATTTCTGTAATTAATATCTCATCTCATTCACTTCATTAATTGCATGTATATATATATATGCTCACCATATATGTATATACTATTATGCAGGAAAAAGGTTATGGAATGCATGAAAGGAGGCCCTTTTGACATTGGGTTCGTTGACCCAAATAGAGTTCATGAAGAAGTGGTAAGAACCAAACCCGGGCAAACAGAAGATTACTTGCTAAGGTCTTTACTAAGACAACAAACCAAAAGGGAAATACTATTGCCTTACAACTTCTCGTGAGTACTGTTACCCTCTCTTGTACACATTCTGTTTTGGCTTACTCGATGTTAAGTGTAACTGATGATGAGTTATGCGTGCGTAGGTTCCACTTTATTCTGCTAGTCATTCAACCCGACTCAGGAAAAGTCCTTGTCATGGACTCATTACGAAAAGAAAAAGAGATATGGGCAGACTTTAGAGAGATGCTCCAGAGGTAATTTCAATCATATTATCGCACTAGATCGGCAACTTTCGTGACAACAAGTAATTAATTACTCCTTTATCCATTTTCTTTGCCGGACAGGGTTTGGAAAAGGTTCACGGGCAGGGCCGTGGGTGAATGGTCATAAGAACTAAAATTTGTAGACCAAAATGTAAGTAATACTAGATAGCTTCCAATTCCATTATATCATGCTTTATTGATTATTATTTTGATTGAACTCTCTATTCTCGTAAAGTGCGCGCATCAGGGACACGGCAATAACTTATGTGGGTACTATGTTTGCGAGTTCATTCGCAACACGATATGTGCGACGGGCCAAGCCGCACTAGAACAACTTAGAGTAAGTAAACAAAGTCCACAACATTATTTTATTACCATCAATTGTGTTGAGTTTTATTCTTATATATATATTGACGGCCCATTCTTCATATATATTCAGATCGAATGGATGCGGGACCAACTCCTACCATTTGAACGCATACGAGCCATTCAATAGGAATTGGCGGGGTTCATACTTGATGAGGTCGTCACGCCTGGCGGAGAACTCTTTAGATATCCACCAAAATCAACGATGATGATGTATGTGCCGATGACGATGTTTGTGTATAATAATAGTTGCTTAATTATTCATGTACTCGTATGTACCGATGACGATTTATGTGTATACCGCTCCCGATCGATTCCCCCTCCCCTCCCGTAGAAATACGCCCAGAACGGGGCAGAGGCAGAAGTCTACCGTGGCAGAGATTTAGGACGTTTTCCTGCCGCGGCAGAGCAGAAAAACCTTTAACACCGGTTCCAGCCCCGAACCGGTGTTAAAGGGGGGGCCTGAGGCCTGCGGCAGCCCCACGTGCGCCACCCTTTAACACCGGTTCGTATAAGAACCGGTGTTAAAGGGCCCCCCCTCTAACACCGAACCCTCAACAGCGGTTGGGGAACCGCTGTTAGAGGGCCCTCCCAACCGGAGTTAAAGGGGGGGCTCTGCACTAGTGTGCGTATGCACAGCACACCCTCTCCGCCTGTCTTTCCAGCGTTCCCATGAAGACATCAGCTAGCAAGGACACTTGAAAAATACTCCCTCTGTTTAGGAATGTAAGATATTTTAGCTTTGTGAAATAAATGTAGACGCTCTTTTAATATATAGGTTCACTCAGAACCAGTGGAGAAGCTCTGCCGTAGTGGTGTCCCTGGTCTCGCACACGATCTTTCTTGCAGTTGATAGTTCACAAGGAAGCCTATTTATAGATTAAGCAGCACATCATAGTGTCGACACTCATGACATAATGTCGACACTCACCCCTGTCATATTGTCGCCACCCACTGAAACAGTGTCGCCACTCACTGGCATAGTGTCCACTCACGACATATAGTGTCGTCACCCACTTTTAGTCCCGATTGGAGACACCATTCAGGACTAAACGGGCTCATGTCGGCCCCAGCCTGCCGCAACCCCTTTAGTCCCGGTTGGTGTGTCCAACCGGGACTAAAGATATAGTAGAAAGTTTTTTAAATCAGTGCTTGTTTGATGTATACGATGTGTTCTTTTATTTTTAGACTAGTACTACTCTTAGCATCGTGATTTTGTTTGATGAACTTATAAAATGCAGATGAGACGACAATGGATGTACGCTGACCGAATCTCTGACGAGTTCATGAAAGGCGTGTGTTCTTTTCTCATTGTGGCAGAGGCAAACAAGCGGAATGGTTTTATCTGTTGTCCATGTGGTGAGTGTCGGAATTAGAAGGAATACTCTTCCTCAAGAGTCCTTCATGGCCACTTGTTTTGGTTCGGTTTCATGTCTGGCTATAATTGTTGGACCAAGCACGGAGAAAGAGGGGTTATGATGGAAGACAACGAAGATGAAGAGAATGATGACAGCTATCCTATGTCCCCTAAATACGGTGGTACTACAATGGAAGACAATGATGAAGAAGAAGCAGAAGAACGTGCATCATATGAGCCAGATGATGATCTTGGTCGGGCCATTGCTGATGCAAAGGGAGAATGTGATAGCGAAAGAGAGAGGTTGAAATTTGAGCAGATGTTAGATGATCACAACAAATTGTTGTACCCCAATTGCGAAGATGGCCACAAAAATCTAGGCAGCACACTAGAATTGCTGAAATAGAAGGCAGAGGTCGTTGTGCCTGACAAGGGATTTGAAAAGTTGTTGAAGATAATGAAGAAGCTGCTTCCAAAGGATAACGAACTTCCCGCCAGTACTTACGAAGCAAAGAAGGTTGTCTGCCCTCTAGGATTAGAGGTACAGAAGATACATGCATGCATTAATGACTGCATCCTCTATCGTGGTGAGCAGTACGAGAATTTCGATGCATGCCCGGTATGCACTGCATTGCGGTATAAGATCCGACGAGATGACCCTGGTGATGTTGAGAGGGAGCGCACGAGGAAGAGGGTTCCCGCCAAGGTGATGTGGTATGCTCCTATAATACCACGGCTGAAACGTTGGTTCGGAAACGAAGAGCATGCCAAATTTTTGTGATGGCACAAAGAAGACCGTAAGAAGGACGAGATATGCGACTGTTGCATATCTGGTACTTGAAAGTCACAAAGGAAGGGCGACAATTTCTCCTATGTAAAGTTGGAGAGGAGTACTTCCGTCCCGACTATATCTCCATTGAACTTTGTGAACTATTTCAGTTATTCAACCTAGACGCCCTCGACAAGTCCCTCCTCAGCATATATTGTCTATAAGATATTAAGTCACTAACTCAGCTCGTTCAATTCATTTCCTGTCGTTATCCTCACTATATATCCTTCTGTATGCTATTATATATGCAGAATGAAGATTCAAGAATGTAGAAGAAAGTCAATCTACAGCATTGGGTTCGATGACCCAAACAGAGTAAATGGACATACGCTAATAAATAACCTCGAGGAAACAGAGGATAACTTGCTAATGTTTTTAATGGAGCAACATTACAAGACACAAATACTATTTCCTTACAACTATGGGTAAGAGTCTTACTGTCCTGTACACATTCAATTTTTGTTTACTCGATGTTAAGTGTATATAAACGATCGCAGCTTCCACTGGATTCTTCTAAACATTGACGTTGACCGTGCAAAAGTTGAAATCTCGGACTCGTTAAAGAAGACGATGGAAGACTACCGCAGCATAATTGATTGCCTCCAAAAGCAATTTCAATCACTATATCTGTCTCTTTCGTTCATTCTCTGAGATGTAAACTAATTAATAACTCATTCATTTCTTTTTTGCCGGACAGGGTTTGGAAAAGGTTTACGAAGGAGGTCCAGGGTGAATGGCGTGAGGAGCTCACTTTTCGTACGGCCCCGGTAAGTAGTACGAGAGCTAGGGGACTAATTTATGTGGATATTACAATTATCATTCTTACAATTATCATGCTTGATTATTATCTGATTGAATTATATTCTCGATCGAAAAGTGTGTGACGTAGCCACAGGGGACTAATTTATGTGGATATTACGTATGTGAGTTCATTCGTGGGTGTATGGAGCAGGGCACAGACTTTCTTCAAGTACGTAAACAATATATTCGCAATTTATTCTATACCATAGTTTTTGTTAAGTTCCATTCATAATGATCTACTTCTTTATATATAGTTGGATGCGATGCGGGATAAGCTCCTACCACATGAACGCCTACTAGCAATTCAAGAGGAGTTGTCGGGATTTTTGCTCAGGGACGTCATAAACCCAAAAGGAGAGTACAACGTAGATAGGCCTTCATGTAATTGTGGATAGACCCAAAAAGACAGTATCTGTTGTAATGATGATCTGATGTAAATCAATTAGACGAGCTCTAGTCTCGGTGGTTGTATATATATTTATGTTATCGTGAGTGAAATTATATTATATGCATCAATGTATACAGCATGTAGTAGCGAAGAATAATATGTATATAAAAACACAAAATAAAAAATAATCAAACACAAAAAAGAAAACCCTAAAACCCTAAAACTCCACCTCCTGCCGCGGCAGCAGTTTGGTGCAAAACGCTGCCGCGGCAGAAGAACTAAATATCCTTCAGCCCAGCGCGCACAGAGCGGCCACATGGAGATAATCTAGTCCCGGTTTGTAACAGAACCGGGACTAAAGGCCTAACCTTTAGTCCCGATACGTTAGTCCTGGATTGCAATCCGGGACTAAAGCCTCTTACAAACCGGAAGTGTCATGTTTTCTACTAGTGATAAATCCTCCAAAAAAAATTATTTCATACAGGTAGGCAATCATGGTGGTGGGTGGGTGGGGGGAGGGGAGGGCATGGCCCATGCTGGCCTCAACATACCTTGGCCGTTGAATCTCTATAAATCTACACACTAAAAAATATCTAAATACATCGATTCAAAAATTAAAACATTTTATATTTTTGAATGGAGCGAATAGAAAAAGAAACGGCGACATGTACAACGATTAAAAACTCAGCATGCATTATCTCCCTCCTCAAAATCTCTCACGCTTCCCTTTCAATCCACCCGTCGTCGAGAGCGAAATTTCCAGCGATATATTTGCACGCACGGCGACCACGGCCACTGTTTTTGATAAACGCCTCAACGGAATTAGCCTACTCAGTCCATGCCAGCTGCCTCTCCAGCTCGCCTCCAGAATACAGACGTATCGTACGTCCTTCTCGTGATGGGTCTCTGTATACGGTTTGTCACTGCAGATATAATTAGTTGAAGAAGAATATAGCGGTACAGCCTGCTGGCGGGAGCGTTCATGGAATAATGGACGTCTCGCGACCTCGACGTATGTCCCACCTGGTTGGTGCCACCGGTAGAAAACAGGCTATCCGTCCGTGTCCCTGACAGCATTAGTCCCGGTTGCGTCACAAACTAGGACTAATGTTAGCACGCGTCCCAGTTCGAGCGGGCACGGTGGCCGGAGGCATGCGGTAAGGAGTCATGTATTTCGGTTTGTAACACAAACCGGGTCTAAAAGTTGGGCGCTAGCCATGTGGCGTGGCACACCTTTAGTCCCGGTTTGTGTTACAAACCGGGACGTATGATCCCGCCTTCTATAAATACGATGCCTCAGCCCTCTGCCTTCCCTCTGTTTTTTCTTGGTGGAAGGTGTGAGAGGTGTTCTAGTTTATTTTTTTTCCGGCCTATGCATGCATTCAAGGTGTTTGATGAAATGTTTGAGTGAATGATCCCGTTCAATTTCTCATAGAACAAAAATATAGAAGGTGTCTGAGACACACTTAAGCTTTCTCATATTTATTTCCCTCGATTGAGGTTAGCAATCTTACCTTTTCTCTATCATTGATACAATGCATGTGTCAATGTGAATTGGTCATTTCACTATTTATGATGTCCTGATTTTGATAAACTTACTTATATGATGCAGATGAACGGTCGGGAATGGATGTACGAGCGTGTACCTGGGTAAATTAAAGGCGTGGATATATTTATCGATGTGGCTACGGCAAACAAAGAGAATGGTTTTATACGTTGTCCATTTGTTCAATGTCGGAACAACAAGGAGTACTCTTCCTCGAAAATCATTCGCGGCCACCTGGTTATGAAAGGTTTCATGCCCAACTATAATTGCTGGACCAAGCACGGGAAAAGAGGGGTTATGATGGAAGACGATGAAGAAGAAGATGATGATAACAACTATCATCAGATGTTTCCTGAATACAGTGATACTGCAATGGAAGACAATAAAGAGGAAGGAGGTGAAGAATGGGCATCAGATGAGCCCGCTGATGAACTTGGTACGGTCATTTCTGATGCAAAGCGAGACTGTGAGACAGAAAATGAGAAGCTGAAGTTAGAGGGCATGTTAGAAGATCACAAGAAATTATTGTACCCAAATTATGAAGATGGCAGCACAAAGCTCGGTACCACACTGGAATTTCTGCGATGGAAGGCTGAGTGTGGTCTAACTGACTCCCCATTTGAAAAGATGCTGAAAATAATGAAGCCAAAGTTTCCAAAACATAACGAACTTCCCGAGAGTACCTACGAAGCAATTAAGACTCTGTATCCTCTAGGATTAGATGTGCAGAAGATACATGCATGCATTAGTGACTGCATCCTCTACCGCGGTAAGGAGTATGAGAATTTAGATAAATGCCCAGTATGCAATGCATTGCGGTATAAGATCAGACGAGATGACCCTGGTGATGTTGAGGGAGAGCCCCTCCGGAAGAGGGTTCCTGCTAAGGTTATGTGGTATGCTCCTATAATACCAAGGTTGAAACGCATGTTCAGAAACAAAGAGCATGCCAGGTTGTTGCGATGGCACAAAGAAGACCATAAGAAAGACGTGAAGTTGAGACACCCTGCTTATGGGTCATAGTGGAGAAAAATCAAGAGAGACTTCCCAGACTTTGCAGGTGACGCAAGGACCTTATGGTTTGGTCTAAGTACGGAAGGCATGAATCCTTTTGGGGAGCAGAGCTGCAGTCACATCACCTGGCGCGTGACTCTATGTATCTACAACCTTCCTCCTTGGTTGTGCATGAAGCACAAGTTCATTATGATGCAGTGCTCATCCAAGGCCCGAAGCAACCGGGCAACGACATTGATGTGTACCTTAGGCCATTAGTTGAAGAACTCTTATAGCTGTGGGGCAAACCAGGTGTACATGTGTGGGATGAGAACAAACAGGAGCCATTTGACCTACAAGGGTTGCTTTTCGTAACCATCAATGATTGTCCTGCTCTTAGTAACCTTTCAGGACAGACAAACAAGGGATATAAGGCATGCACGCACTGTTTAGATAGGACTCAAGGTACATATTTGCATAAATGAAAGAAGGTTGTGTACCTAGCGAATCGACGATTTCTTCCGACCAATCATCCCGTAAGAAAGAAAGGCAAGCATTTCAAAGGTGAGGCAGATCACCGGAAGAAGCCTGAACTCCCTGCTGGTGATGATGTACTATTTGGTATGGTCAAGGACATAGAAGTAATCTTTGGAAAGGGTCCCGACGGTCAATCAGTTCCGAACGATGTCGCTACAGGACACGCACCCATGTGGAAGAAGAAATCTATATTTTGGGAGCTGCCATATTGGAAAGTCCTACGTGTCCGTTCTTCAATCAACGTGATTCACGTGACGAAGAATCTTTGTGTGAACCTGCTAGGATTCCTAGGCGTGTATGGGAAGACAAAAGATACACCAGAAGCACGGGAGGACCAACAAATTATGAAAGACCCAAAGAACATGCATACACAGAACAAGACGGATAAAGGGCGTCACTTAAGTCGTGTCAGCTATGCTCTTACCAAAGCAGAGAAGGAAATCTTTTTTGAAGTCCTTTACAGTATCAAGGTGCCATCTGGCTTCTCATCTAATATAAAGGGGATAATAAATATGGCATAGAAAAAGTTCCAAAACCTGAAGTCTCATGACTGTCACGTGATTATGACGCAGTTGCTTCCGATTGCATTGAGGGGGCTTCTACCGGAAAATGTTTGAGTACCCATTGTATAGCTGTGTGCATTCCTCAATGCAATATCTCAGAAGGTAATCAATCCAGATATTCTGCCAAGGTTACTAAAGGATGTGGTACAATGTATTGTTAGTTTTGAGTTGGTGTTCCCACCATCCTTCTTCAATATTATGACGCATCTCCTGGTTCACCTAGTGGAAGAGAATGCCATTCTCGGTCCTGTATTTCTGCACAATTTGTTCTCCTTTGAGAGGTTCATGGGAGTCTTAAAGAAATATGTTCATAACCGTGCTAGACCAGAAGGAAGCATCTCCAAGGGATATGGAACAGAGGAGGTCATTGAGTTTTGTGTTGACTTTATTCCTGACCTTAAGCCGATTGGTGTTTCTGACTCGCGGCATGAGGAAAGACTAAGTGGAAAAGGCACGCTGGGAAAGAAAGCAATGATATGTAGGGACGGGGATTCTTTCACTAAAGCACACTACACAGTTCTACATAATTCCACCTTGGCAGCTCCGTATATCGAGGAACACAAGAATATTGTACGCTCCAAAAACCCGGGGAAGCCTGACTCATGGATTACAGATGAACACATGAAGTCTTTCGGTGGTTGGATGCAAACACATCTCTTGAATGACACCACCGTTGGAGATCAGCTATACTTGTTGGCCGCGTCACCATCTTATACTATATTGAATTTCCAAGGGTACGAAATAAATGGGAATACATTCTACATGATCGCCCAAGATAAAAAGAGAACCAACCAAAACAGTGGTGTCCGCTTTGATGCAACAGATGAGAATGGGCAAAAGGACACATATTATGGTTACATAGAGGAGATATGGGAACTAGATTATGGAGTCTCTTTTAAGGTCCCTTTGTTTCGCTGCAAATGGGTCAACCTGAATGGGGAAGGGGTAAAGATAGACCAGTTGTACGGAATGACAACAGTGGATCTCAACAATCTTGGTTATAGAGATGAACCATTCGTCCTAGCCAATGATGTGTTTCAGGTTTTCTATGTGAAGGACATGTCCTCCAGACCGAAAAAAAGAAAAAATATGCAAACGAATACATCATATGATGAGCCAAAGCGTCACATAGTTCTTTCAGGGAAAAGAAACATCTTAGGAATCGAGGACAAGACAGACATGTCAGAAGATTATAATAAGTTTGATAAAATTCCGCCCTTCACAGTGAAAACTTACCCAAGCATTCCGTTAAGTAAAGAAGATGCTCCATGGTTACGTCTGAAGCGATCATAAGGAAGGACATATGCCAAGAAGTTCATGCTCATATTGTGTACCTCTAGTTCATGTCTGGCCGGTCGGCTGCATATTGTGAACCTAAGGGTGTGTTTGGTAGCCCGGGGCAACTCGGAAAATCTTACCCCATCCCACGTTTTTCTGTTTGGTAGGTCGGGTCGGTTACCTTCGGCAGTGCCCACTTCATGCAAAAACGGTCCCTCAGCCCTGCCCAGTTGAGAATCTCAAATCGAGCTTCACAACTCGGCAGTGCTGAGTCCGTCCCAAAAATCGGTCCAGGGCGCTAGGGGTCTCTGGCCCGCGTGTCTCTTTCTCCCTCATTTCCCCCTAACGTCTCCTTCTCTCCTTCCTTCCTCGCCGCCTCTCCCTGCCATGGAGCGCCGCCCCCTCTTACTACCTCACCCGCGCGACGATCAGCAGCAAGCTGCGCCGCCTCTTCATGCCTCACCCGCGACGACCAGCAGCAGGCCGCGCCGCCCACCCGCGCGACGACCAGTAGCAGGCCGCGCCAACCACCCGCGCGACGACCAGCTCGGCCTCACACGCACGAGGGGCATAGGGGCTCGTCACCGGCCATGGAGCATGGGAGGCGCGCGGCGGCGGCTCTCCGCGGCGGCGGTGGGCGCTCGCCGGTGGCTCCTCTCGCCGGCGCCGGTGCTGGACACGAGCCCAATGATTCTAGGGACCTAATTGCTTTTCTCGTTTTGTAGTGAGGGACCTGATTGCTTTTTATTTTTGTATGGCATAGCTCAAGTCATACAAGGTACCAAACAAGATCTCAACTGAGCTCGGTTCATCTCACACAGTCTAACAAACACAGAGAATAAAACATACTTGCATGAGGTTGGCATTGCTAGACTCAACTTGTATGTGCTAAGATAGACCACCCGGGCTACCAAACACACCCTAAATGTCATGAGACATGATAGCTCATTTTGTGAAGGATATCTTATGATGTTTGCAATTTTCCAAGTTTAATAAATGTATTGAGTGTTAGTCCCGGTTTGTGGCTTGATCGGGACTATATATAGGGGGGCTTTTAGTCCCTTTTTTGTAGTCTCGGTTTTTAATATTAATAAATGTCTTGAGTGTTAGTCCCGTTTTGTGGCTGGACCGGGACTAAAGGGGGCCTTTAGTCCCGATCTGTAGAACGACTTTCCCGAACTATGAAGAAGTTGTCCCGATTCGTACTTACCGTTAAGATCTGATCTCCAAACGCGTGTGGTCACATATTTCTACCGCATGCAAACAAACAAGACAAGATATATCTACTAGATTGTAGAAACAAGTCGATAGAGGAACTCACCCTCGAAGATTCCAAAGCGGTTAACGAGAGCAGATTCTCGTGGGTGATGTAGTCGTACTCTTGCCGATCTCAAGATCGCGTAGACGATCCTTCCGGCGCTACGTTCCGGAAGCGCTTCCGCAGTCTGTCACACGTTCGATACTCGATGAAGGCCTTCCTCTCCCTTGTTCCAGCAGGCAGTGGAGGTTGTCGCACTCTCCTCGCGATTCCGGCAGCACGATGGCGTGGTACCAGAAGTAGAGGGAAGATCTCGCAGGGCTTCGCCTTAAGCCGGAGTGAGTATGGTGGAGTATGAGAGAGGCCTTGGTGATCTAGGGTTTAGAGGGCACCAAGGGGATAGTGCAGCCGGTGGCTAGGGTTTGGGGATCACCCCAACTTGCCGAGTTGGAGGTGCCCTAGGCGGCGGCACAAGGTGGTGGTGGCGCCAGCGACTTGGAGGAGAGGTCTAGGGTTTTGGGTGTGTGGGAGAGGGGCAGCCCTACCCCTCCTTATATAGGTGGGAGGGTGCGGCTTGGGAGGAGGGAGTCCTCCTCCAACTCCTCCTCCTTGGCCAGTGGGTGGAGGGAGGAGACTTCCTCCCCAAGTAGGTTTCCTACTCTCCCTCCACCAAGCAAACTTGTCATTTGACTTTTCAAATTGGCGTTTGACTTTCAAACTAGGATTTGATTTCTCTCTTTATTTTGACCAGCCAAGTGGCCTAGTACATGATGCAACCATTCCACATTGTCATGACACAATCATGTACCCTTCCCCTCCGGAGTGTCGGACCTTCCGGACCCTTCTAGAACATTCCCGGTGAAAACACCGGAATCATTCCCCAACTCCGAAATAGGACTTTCCTTATATGAATCTTATTCTCCGGACCATTCCGGATCTCCTCGTGATATCCCGGATCCCATCCAAGACTCCGAACAACATTCGGTCTCTTACTCATCATTCCATAACTACTCAACAACGTCGAATCCTTAAGTGTGTCTCCCTACGGTTCGTGAATTATGCGGACATGATCGAGACACTTCTCCGAACAATAACCAATAGAGGAATCTAGAAATTCATATGGCTCCCACATATTTCTACGATTACTTTGCGATCAAATAAACCACTTACATATGATACCAATTTCCCTTTGTCTCACAATAGTTTACTTATCCGAGGTATTGATCGTCGGTATCTCTGCATACCTAGTTCAACCTCGTTACTGATAAGTACTCTTTTCTTGTTCCCGTGATATGTGATCCATTATGAGCCAGTCACATGCTTGCAAGCTAATTGGATGACATTCCACCGAGAGGGCCCAAAGTATATCTATCCGTCATATGGATGGACAAATCCCACTCTTGATCCATGTGTCTCAAACAATACTTTCCGAACACTCAATGCCACCTTTATAGCCACCCAGTTACGGTGTGGTGTTTGATGTCATCAAAGCATCCTTCCAGTGAAGGTGATATGCATGATCTCATGGTCGAAGGAATTAGGTTACTATGTATCAGAAAGCATATAGCAATTGAACTATTAAAATGACTTGATCTTTATGCTACGCTTATCTATAGGAGTATGTCCACCATATCATTCTCCTAACGATATGATCTTGTTGTTAATAACATCTCAATGTTCATGATAGGGAAACCACAATCATTTATTAACCAACAAGCTAGTATTATGAAGAGGCTTTACTAGGGACTTCAATTTAAGTTTACAAATCACACAAGTATCAATGTTTCCTTGTTAATACTATTATAGGATGAATGTAAACATTTATCATAAACACAAAGATATAATAATAACTGCATTTATTATTGCCTCTAGGGCATATCTCCAACAGTCTCCCACTTGCACTAGAGTCATCTAATCTAGATTACATGGTAATATACCGAACACCCATGGCAGTTTGGTGTTGGTCATGTTTTGCCCTCGGGAGAAGTTTAGTCAACGGATCCGCCACATTTAGATCTGTGTGTACTTTGCAAATCTTTATGTCCCCATCTATGACATTTTCTCGAATAGCGTGAAAACATAGCTTGATGTGCTTCAGCTTCTTGTGTGAGCTTGGTACTTGCGCATTGGCTATGGCACCCATGTTATCACAGTAGATAGACATTGGGTCCAGCGCACTTGGAACCACACCCAGCTCTGTAACGAACTCTTTCATCCATATCGCTTCTTGTGAAGCCTCCGAAGCAGACATGTATTCCGATTCAGTTGAAGATCTCGCCACAACGCTTTGCTTTGCACTCCTCCAGCTAACTGCTGCACCATTCAAAGTAAATACGTATCCAGATTGTGATTTAGAATCATCCGGATCGGTGTTCCAACTAGCATCGGTGTAACCATTAACAATGAGCTATTCATCACCTCCATAAGAAAGAACCATATCCTTAGTTCTTCTCAAGTACTTAAGGATGTTTTTGACCGCTGTCTAATGATCCACTCCTGGATCACTTTGATATCTACTAGTCAAACTAATAGTATATGCAATGTCGGGTCTAGTACATAGCATGGCATACATCAGAGATCATATGGCTGAGGCATAGGGAGTCTTACTCATCCTTTCTCTATCTTCTTCCGTTGTCGGACTTTGAGTTTTACTCAAGGTCGTATTGGGCAACATGGGCAAGAACCCTTTCTTGCTATCTTCCATTCCAAACCTCTTTAGAACTTTGTCCAAATATGTACTTTGTGACAATGATATTAGGCGTCTCGATCTATCTCTATAAATCTTTATGCCTAATATGTAAGCTGCTTCGCCAAGATCCTTCATTGAAAAACTATTATTCAAATATTCCTTGACACTATTAAGAAGGTTTACATCATTCCCAATCAACAATATGTAATCTACATATAGTATTAAGAATTCTACAGAGCTCCCACTCACTTTCTTGTAAATACAAGCTTCTCCATAAGTTTGTATAAAACCAAAACTTTTGATTACCTTATCAAAATGTTGATTCCAACTTCGGGATGCTTGCTTCAATCCATAGATAGACCGTTGAAGTTTGCATACCTTGTTAGCATCTTTAGGATCGACAAAACCTTTGGGTTGCATCATATACAACTCTTCATCAATGTCTCCATTGAGGAATTCTGTTTTGACATCCATCTGCCATATCTCATAATCGTAATATGCAGCGATTGCTAACATAATCCTCACAGATTTTAGCTTCGCTACTGGTGAGAAAGTCTCATCGTAGTCAACTCCTTGAATTTGTTGAAACCTTTTTGCGACAAGTCGAGCTTTATAGACAGTAACATTACCATCAGCATCTGTTTTCTTCTTGAAAATCCATTTGTTCTCGACAGCCTTCCGGCCATCTGGTAAGTCCACCAAAGTCCATACTTGGTTTTCGTACATGGATCCAATATCGGATTTCATGGCTTCTTGCCATTTATTGGAATCTGGGCTCATCATTGCTTCCTCATACGTCGCAGGGTCATCGGTGTTGTCCACCAACATGACACTCATAACGGGATCATACCAATCAGGAGTAGTACGAGTTCTCGTTGACCTACGAGGCTCTGTAGCAACTACAACCGAAGTTTCATGATCATCATCATTAGCTTCCTCTCTTATTGGTGCAGGCACCACAGGAACTTCTTCCGGTGCTGCGCTACTCGCAAGTTCGAGAGAAGGTTCGGCAACCTCGTCGAGATCTACTTTCCTTCCAGTCACTTCTTTCGAGAGAAATTCTTTCTCTAGAAAGGATCCATTCTTGGCAACGAAGATTTTGCCTTCGGATCTATGATAGAAGGTATACCCAATAGTTTCCTTTGGGTATCCTATGAAGACGCATTTTTCCGCTTTGGGTTCATGCTTGTCCGGCTGTAACTTCTTTACATAGGCTTCGCAACCCCAAACTTTAAGGAACGACAATTTAGGTTTCTTCCCAAACCATAATTCAAACGGTGTCATTTCAACGGATTTAGATGGTGCCCTATTTAAATTGAATGCGGCTGTTTCTAATGCATAACCCCAAAATGATAGCGGTAAATCTGTAAGTGACATCATAGAACGAACCATATCTAAGAGAGTTCGATTACGACGTTCGGACACACCATTACGCTGTGGTGTTCCCGGCGGTGTCAATTGTGAAAGTATTCCGCATTTCTTCAAATGCTCGCCAAACTCGTAACTTAGATATTCACCTCCACGATCAGAACATAGAAATTTAATCTTCTTGTTACGTTGATTCTCTACCTCACTTTGAAATTCCTTAAACTTCTCGAAAGTTTCGGACTTATGTTTCATGAAATAGATATACCCATACTCAAGTCATCCGTGAAGGTAAGAACATAACGATAACCACCGCGCGATGCTACACTCATTGGACCACACACATCGGTATGTATGATTTCCAATAAGTCCGTAGCTCGCTCCATCATACCAGAAAATGGAGTCTTAGTCATTTTACCCATCAGACATGCTTCGCATCTTTCAAGTGATTCGAAATCAAGTGATTCAAGAAGTCCATCGGAATGGAGTTTCTTCATACGCTTCACTCCAATGTGACCAAGACGACAGTGGCACATATAGGTCGAGTTATCGCTCGATTTCAAACGTTTAGCCTCAATGTTATTAATATGTGTATTTCCACTATCGAGATTCAATAAGAATAGACCATCTATCAAAGGTGCATGTGCATAAAACAAATTAATCATATAAATCGAACAACCATTATTCTCGGACTTAAACAAGTAACCGTTTCGCAATAAACAAGATCCCGATATAATGTTCATGCTTAACGCAGGCACCAATAACAATTATTTTAGTATAAAACTAATCCCGATGGTAGATGAAGAGGTAGCGTGCCGACCGCGATCACATCAACCTTTGATCCGTTTCCCACGCGCATCATCACCTTGTTCTTCGCTAGCTTCCGTTTATTCTGCAGCACCTGTTTCAAGTTACAAATATGAGCAACCGAACCAGTATCAAATACCCAGGCACTACTACGAGTACTAGTGAGATACACATCAATAACATGTATATCAGATATACCTTTCTTCTTGATGTTGCCGTTCTTCAAATCCGCCAAGTACTTTGGGCAATTCCGCTTCCAGTGACCCTCTCCCTTGCAGTAAAAGCACTCAGTATCAGGCTTAGGTCCAGCCTTGGTCTTCTTCGTCGGCGCGGTAACTTTCTTACCACCCTTCTTGAAGTGTCCCTTTTTCTTAGACTTGCCTTTCTTGAATTTGGTGGTCTTATTGACCATCAACACTTGGTTCTCTTTCTTGATCTCCACTTCTGCAGATTTCAACATGGCGAAGAGTTCTTGCAACTGCTTGTTCATGTTTTGCATATTGTAGTTCATCACAAAGTTCTTGTAACTTGGTGGTAGTGATTGGAGAACACGATAAATCCCCAAAGCATTAGGAATCACTATACCCAAGATTTGAAGTTTGTTTGCGTGCCCAGACATCTTAAGCACATGCTCACTGACGGAGTTGCCCTCTTCCATCTTGCAGTTAAAGAACTTTTCAGAAGCCTCATAGCTCTCAATTGCCGCATGAGTCTCAAAGATCAATTTGAGATCACGGACAATATCATGTGGGTCTGAATTCTCAAACCTTTTCTGAAGCTCCGATTCTAAACCATACAAGATAGCACACTGAACTGTGGAGTACTGAGTCTTCCGAGCGAGGTAAACATTCTTTACTTCATCGGTAGCAGTAGCTGCACGTGGGTCACCTAGCGGTGCATCCAGCACATAGGTCAAATTACCAGCTGTGAGGACAATCCTCAAATTGCGGAACCAATCCGCGAAGTTGCTTCCATTGTTTTTCAACTTTTCTTTCTCTAGGAACGCATTAAAATTGATGGTAGGGACCGCCATTGATCTACAACATATTTGCAATAGTTTAGACTAAGTTTATGACAAATTGAGTTCTAATTAATATTTAAATTAATCTAGGTGAACTCCCACTCAAAACAATATCCCTCACATTGTTCTAGTGATCACACGAACCAAATCCACCACATCAATACCGATCATCACGAGAGTTGATGTAGTTTCAATGGCGAACAGTCGACATGTTCATCATATCTACTATATGATTCATGCTTTACCTTTCGGTGATCCGTGTTCCGAGACCATGTCTGTACATGCTAGGCTCGTCAAGATCAAACCTTAGCTTCCGCATGAGCAAATCTGGCTTGATCACGTTGTATACACTTGCGGAATCTAACACACCCGATCATCACGTGGTGCTTCGAAACAACAAGCTTTAGCAACGGTGCTTACTAAGGATGAACACTTTATAACTTGAAATTCATGTGCATGAGGGATCATCTTATAATGCTACCATCGTTAACTAAGCAATACAAGATGCATAAAGGATTAACATCACATGCCATTCATAATATGTGATATGATATGGCCTTTCTTCTTTGTGCTTCCGATCTCCATCTTCAAGCACGAACATGATCTCCATCATCACCGGCATTGCATCAAGGTCAATGACGCTGCTCCATGGTTGTCGTCCACCGGCTTCAACTATTACAACTACTTTGAATAGACACGCGGGTCTTAACAGAAATTAAAGACAACCATATGGCTCTTGCCGGTTGCCAACTTACAATAATGAACATTGCATACATCAAATATAATCACAATCATGGCCATATCACATCACAGCACACCCCTGCAAACACAAAGTTAGACGCCTCAACTTTCTTTGCATATTTTACGTGGTTTCGGGCTTTCAATAAGTGTCGTTCTAACTTACGAACAAGAACCACAACATTGATACTAGTATTGTCAATCACCCGTTGTAAATTGAATCTTAACTATGTTGGGAGAAACAGGCACCCGCAAAGCCACTTATGCAATACAAGTTGCATGTCAAGCATGGAGCAAGTCTCATAAACGATGTCATGTAAGGTTAGCCCAGGCCGCTTCATCCCACCATCCCGCAAGATGCAAAGTACACAAGAAGCAATCGACAACAAAAGCATCAACGCCCACAATGACCATTGTGTTCTGCTCGTGCAACAGATCTACATATATACACGGCTCTGATACCACTGTAGGGTTTCGTAGCATGGAAAACAAAAAAATTCTACCGCATACAAACAAACAAGCCAAGATCTATCTACTAGATTGTAGCAACGAGTCGATGGAATAACTCACCCTCGAAGATTCCAAAGTGTTTAACGAGAGCGGATTCTCGTGGGTGATGTAGTCGTACTCTTGCCGATCTCAAGATCGCGTAGATGATCCTTCCGGCGCTGCGTTCCGGAAGCGCTTCCGCAGTCGGTCACACGTTCAGTACTCGATGAAGACCTTCCTCTCCCTTGTTCCAGCAGGCAGCAGAGGTTGTAGCACTCTCCTCGCGATTCCGGCAGCACAACGGCGTGGTACCGTAAGTAGAGGGGAGATCTCGCAGGGCTTCGCCTTAAGCCGGAGCGAGTATGGTGGACTATGAGAGAGAGCCTCGGCGATCTAGGGCTTAGACGCACCAAGGAGGGGCAAGGCCGGCGGCTAGGGTTTGACCTAGGCGGCGGCGGCGAGTTGCCCTAGGCGGAGTCCCTCCCCAACTCGGTCTCCAAGTGGGCCGGCGGTGGAGGGAGGGAACTCCTCCCCAAGTAGGTTTCCTACTTCCCCTCCACCTCACAAAATAGTCGTTTGACTTTTCAAATTGGTGTTTGACTTTTCAAACTAGGATTTGATTTAACCCTTTATTTTGTTCAGCGATGACACCTAGTACATGATGCAATCATTCCAACTTTTTATGACATATTCATGTACCCTTCCCCTCCGGAGTGCCGGACATTCCGGAACCTTCTAGAACATTCCCGATGAAAACACCGGAACCATTCTCCAACCCCGAAACAGGACTTTCCTTATATGAATCTTATTCTCCGGACCATTCCGGATCTCCTCGTGATATCCCGGATCCCATCCAAGACTCCGAACAACATTCGGTATCTTACTCATCATTCCATAACTACTCAACAACGTCGAATCCTTAAGTGTGTCTCCCTACGGTTCGTGAATTATGCGGACATGATCGAGACACTTATCCGAACAATAACCAATAGAGGAATCTGGAAATTCATATGGCTCCCACATATTTCTGCGATTACTTTGCGATCGAATGAACCACTTACATACGATACCAATTTCCCTTTGTCTCACGATAGTTTACTTATCCGAGGTATTAATCGTCGGTATCTCTGCATACCTAGTTCAACCTCATTACTGACAAGTACTCTTTTCTCGTTCCCGTGATATGTGATCCCTTGTGAGCTAGTCACATGCTTGCAAGCTAATTGGATGACATTCCACCGAGAGGGCCCAGAGTATATCTATCCGTCATATGGATGGACAAATCCCACTCTTGATCCATGTGTCTCAACCAATACTTTCCGAACACTCAATGCCACCTTTATAGCCACCCAGTTACGGTGTGGTGTTTGATGTCATCAAAGCATCCTTCCAGTGAAGGTGATATGCATGATCTCATGGTCGAAGGAATTAGGTTACTATGTATCAGAAAGCATATAGCAATTGAACTATTAAAATGACTTGATCTTTATGCTACACTTATCTATAGGAGTATGTCCACCATATCATTCTCCTAACGATATGATCTTGTTGTTAATAACATCTCAATGTTCATGATAGGGAAACCACAATCATTTACTAACCAACAAGCTAGTATTATGAAGAGGCTTTACTAGGGACTTCAATTTAAGTTTACAAATCACACAAGTATCAATGTTTCCTTGTTAATACTATTATAGCATGAATGTAAACATTTATCATAAACACAAAGATATAATAATAACTACATTTATTATTGCCTCTAGGGCATATCTCCAACAGCGGATGCGAGCCGAATCCTCCGAGACGATGACGTCGGTGAGGCCGACGAAGAGGCTGGTCGTGCCGACTGGCCAGATCATGCTATGCGTGATGGGTCGCGCCGCCGGGACGTAGCTGCTCGGCAAGATCTGGAGCATCTCGCCGATCTCTATCATGCGGCCGGTGGCGACCGACTCGTTGATGGGCAGATTGGATCTCGCCGCAGAACACCGGCCAGACCGGCCAGGCCCCACGGTGGTCGCCACTATCGTGGGAATGATCACGGCAGATGATGCAATCGGCAGCGAGTAATAGAACATAGGGCAAGGGCGGCCAGCCATTTACGGTGCGAGATGAGGGCGGACACACAGGGTTTTACCCAGGTTCGGCCCCCCGGAGGGTAAAGACCTACTCCTGCTAGATTGTATTATGATGGAGGTACAATGGGGCGAGCTCGACGGCTAGGCGGCGAGTCGCTTGGGTGGATGATGGAACGTATCCTCTACACGCCCTTTAGGGAGGTTTATATAGACTCACCCCCTAGGGTTTACATATCTCAACCGAATCAGTTAAGGTCTCGGCAATCGTTTAACCTAATCCGACTGGGCCTATCTACTCTCCTGGGCCTTCGGCCTCCAGTCGCTTGAATCTACGCCAGGCCTTGATCCAGTCGCCGTCCTGTAGGCCCAGTCGCCAGTTCCTGGGCCGGTCGGAAACGTCCTGCTGGGTATACCTGGGAGCTAACTAATTTCACATATTAGGGTGTGCCTCTATGACCAGTTTCTTGGAGATGCCGGAGGACTGGGATCCGGAGGCATCTCCCTGAAACTGGTCGTTGTGGTGTCCCTGCTCTCGAAAACCATATTGGAGATGCCTCAATCTGGCTGGAGGACTGGACTCACAAGGACGCCAATTTATAGTACAAGCAGCTCGGCATAGTGTCGACACTTACGACATAATATCGACACTCACCCCTATTAGTGTTGACTCGTGTTTTGTCCCGGTTGGTGTCTCTAACCGGGACTAAAGGTTCATCTTTAGTCCCGGTTAGTGACACCATCCGGGACAAGGTACACGTCGCACGACATAATGTCGACACTCACCCCTATCATTAGTGCTGCCTGGCCCAGCCTGCCGAAATCCCTCCAACCGGGACTAAATATGAACCTATCATGTTCGAGGTTTCATGGCTTTCGGTCCAAATGATCAAGCCATTTTCCATTTTCCGAGTGCAAAAAATGGGTCGTTTTGTGAAGTAACCACCAAAATGCTGTTTCAGAATGCTACTGTCCCATTTTCCTAAAATACTAGACCACTTTACATGGACTATCTCCCAACCGGGACATCTCAAACCTATTCGTCCATCCCGATTAAAAAGGACAAATGTCTGCCGAATCGGCAGGAAGTGGGTCCGGTTTTTACTACAGGTACATGATCTAACGCCCGTGATTTTTTGAAAAAATCATTTTTAGACTCGCAATAAGTGGTTTCTTCAGAGATCCAATGCAAGTTCTAACGATGCTCGTCCCCTATCTGCATGCACGCCGGTTCGATCATAGTTAGAAATTCAAAAAATTCAAAACGGCCATAAGAAATTCAGAAAAAATCCGATCAATGTAAATCCTTCGCGTGGTGTCATATTATGTGACATAGTTGCAAGGAAAAATACCATACTTGGTATATTGATCATGTCTCGAAAACACCTTCACAAAATGACCTATTTTGTTCGAGGTTTCATGGCTTTCGGTCCAAATGACCGATGTTATATGTTGAATCACGACAAAGTTTGTGATTATGTTCCCATATTATGCATGCATGTGGACATTAGTATGGAGAACAATGTTGCAGGAGGAAGTTTTCCTTTTCGTCGCACGGAAAAGCCATTTTCCGAGCACAAAAAACGGGTCGTTTTGTGAAGTAACCACCAAAATGCTGTTTCAGAATGCAACTGTCCCATTTTTCTAAAATACTAGACCACCTTGCATGGACTATCTCCCAACCGGGACATCTCAAACATTTTCGTCCATCCCGGGTAAAAAGGACAAATGTCTGCCGAATCGGTAGGAAGTGGGTCCGATTTGTACTACAGGTACATGATCTAACGCCCGAGATTTTTTGAAAAAAATCATTTTTAGACTCGCAATATGTGGTTTCTTCAGAGATCCAATGCAAGTTCTAACGATGCTCGTCCCCTATCTTCATGCATGCCAGTTCGACCATAGTTAGAAATTAAAAAAATTCAAAACGGCCATAAGAAATTCAAAAAAAAATCTGTACAATGTAAATCCTTTGCGTGGTGTCATATTATGTGACACAGTTGCAAGGAAAAATACCAGACTTGGTATATTGATCATGTCTCGAAAAAACCTTCACAAAATGACCTATCATGTTCGAGATTTCATGGCTTTCGGTCGAAATGACCGATGTTATGTGCTGAATCACGGCATAGCTTGTTATGTTGTGCCCATATTATGCATGCATGTGGACATTGGTATGGACAACAATGTTGCAGGAGGAAGTTTTCCTTTTCGTCGCACGTAAAAGCCATTTTTCATTTTCCGACCACAAAAAACGGGTCGTTTTGTGAAGTAACCACCAAAATGCTGTTTTAGAATGCTACCGTCCCATTTTTCTAAAATACTAGACCACCTTACATGGACTATCTCCCAACCGGGACATCTCAAACCTTTTCGTCCATCCCGGGTAAAAAGTACAAATGTCTGCCGAATCGGTAGGAAGTGGGTCCGGTTTGTACTATAGGTACATGATCTAACGCCCGTGATTTTTTGAAAAAAATCATTTTTAGACTCGCAATATGTTGTTTATTCAGAGATCCAATGCAAGTTCTAACGATTCTCGAAAAAACCCTCACAAAACCCTAAACCCTAAACCCAAGTTTCTTCCTGCCACTTCTTCCCGCCATTTTCTTCCCGCCATTTCTTCTCGCGATTTCTTCCCGCAGTTTTTTTCCTGCCATTTCTTCCCACAGTTTTCTTCCCGCCATTTCTCAGTACATATATGTAGGATTGGCCGCCATTGTCATTGCACATCTCTAGACTCATATTTGCAACCTCATCATTCTTTCACATGGCTTCCACCATACGACTAACCCCCAGGGAGGCGGAGGCGCTTTACGCCTGACGAGGTTTAATCTCGTCAATGCCCATTGTTATGGACTTGGGTTTTGGAGAAGATGGGGATGCTGGAGATCGCGGAACGGTTAGCAAACAAGCAACACGGGACACGAGGTTTACCCAGGTTCAGGCCCACGGAGGGAAAACCTACTCCTGCTTGTCTGCTCTTGATTACGGCGGAACCGAAGATTACAGGGGTGCACAGATGCAATCTGGCGTGGAGGTGTCTATGCGAAAGTATGAGGTGAGAGATATAGGTCGTGCCCTCCTAGCCTTTATATAGAGTTAGGCAGGTCCCAGGCACAGACCGAGTCGGTTACAGGTTTTAGGGTTTACCCATTTGAATTTTCTATCTATTCTAGTCTTGCTCTCCAAGGATCCGAAGGCGTCATGGGCTCTGGCCACCCGAAAGTCTTCATGGGCCGGCGTATATTTGTCGTGGGCCTTCCTTGAGCTGGACCAGGTATGCTGAGATCGTGCACCCGCGGGGTATAACCATGTCAGTAGCCCCCGAGTGATCAGTCGAATCATAGATTCGGCTGAGGACTCTTCCATCCTTCAGGTGCAACTCTGTCTTTCAAGAGAATTGTGTAGGGATTGTTGATGCGTGTGCCTGACTCTCCCGACGGATCAGGGTCAGTTAACTATCTTAGGACAAAACAACACGATCTTCTTCAGGTTTGAGTCCCTCGATTCGAACCCGGAACATATGCTGGCGTAATTCGACTCAGGCCATGGAGGACTTACACGAGTGGAATTCCAGTGAATTTAAATGATGTACCCAATGCGTCCGTCGGGATTTTTCATCGCGCCTCTTGGCACGGATTCATACTAGGAGAGCGCAGTCATGTGCGTTACCAGGCCATCAGATGATATCTATAGGTCTTATCTTTGCGTCACAGACACAGCATCCGAATGTTTATCACCGCGGAGGTGTTTCGGGTGGCCAAGGAGAATGCTGCTCACTTAGCATTAATTGGGGAAAAGTTGCCGAAAAAATGTTGCATGCTGATCCGAAGGATCGCAGTCGAAGAATTCATAGGGTGCGCGACCAGCGCTCCCTATGGGAGTAGCCCCCGAGTGTCTGTTCGAGTCGTAGACTCAAGCAGAGACTTTTATTCAGCCGTTGTTCAGCTTCAGGTCCGTAGGACACAAATTTTTCGGATGCTTGAATCCATGCTCCCTATGGGAGTAGCCCCCGAGTCCGTAGTGGAGTCGCAGACTCGATGTAGGACTCGAAGAAATAGTTCAGTGATGTAGTGTTTTGTTCATTTTCGGTGCGCGGCCAGCGCTCCTGATAGGAGTAGCCGCCGAGTAGTTAGTCAAATCGTAGATTTGAGTGAGTACTCTTAGCTTTGTAGCCGAAGAATTGTGACTTTTGCTAGTATAGTTGTTGATGATGTCAGTGCTGACGATCGGTGACCTCAAGCGTCTGCTACGCTAGAGATGTCGTGACTGGACGAACATGGGTCCCACCTTCTACCTTGAATTGACCGGTCACGCGCGGAATGGAGATAATTACGGCGTCGCCTCGATTTCCACGCGTAGTGGACGGCGTGTGAGCGACGGTTCATTGCGATGCTGACACGTGTATGGTCAGATCTTGCCGTTGGCGTTAGGTCTTCTTGATGGACGGTTATCGTGCATCGTCTTTGTCCTTATAATCATTGGGGAAAAAATTAGTGTGTTTTCACCGCAGCCATTCTTGTTTCACTGCTCCATTGTTCTCTGAGATTTCTTGTTGCGTGCTGGAATATCCTTGGGCATTTCCTTCTTTGATCCTACGTTCTCGCCGCTGGTGCCGTCGCACCACAATGGGGAAGCCTAAGAAGTCTTCTTCTGCGGTTGGTACCAGCGCTGCTGGAGGCAAGAAGAGTGCTGCCGCTACCCGTGTCACCGACGGTGGCTGGCGGCGATCGGAGACGCGGGAGAGTGATCTCCGCAAGCTTCGTGAGCGGGGCTTAATCCCGCAAGATAGGGAGGCCGTCAAACTCCCTAGCAATGACGTAATTCCCCGTCCCCCCGCTGGGTTTCGGGTTATGTTCCTCTCTTTTGTTCTTCGGGGCTTTTCGTTTCCAGTCCACAACTTCCTTCGTGGACTGCTTTTTCTTTTCGGCATCCAGCTGCATCACTTATCCCCCAACTCTCTTCTTCACGTCGCATGTTTCATCACTTTTTGCGAGTGCTGCCTCGGTATCGAGCCGCACTTTGGCCTCTTCCGGAAATTCTATTCCGTGAAGAGGCTATCTGGTTCTGATGGTGTTTATCCCATTGGGGGTTGCATCATCTCCCTCAAACCCAATCTTCTTTTCTTTTCTTTTTCCAAGTCTGAATCTGTCCAGTACAGGCGGAGGCGATGGTTTTACATCCACGACTCCACGGTGGATGGGCAAGATTTTGGTCTTGTTCCTTTCGACCCCTCCCAAAAGATCGAGCCGAAGAGGTCCTGGAAGAACCAGATCTTGGATGGCGAGGTAGCGGAGATAGAGTCTCTCTATCGTCGAGTGGAGGATATCGAGCTGATTCCTGATAAGTATGTGAACGGTGTGGATATCATCCGCCCTTTTCTCAAACGTCAGGTGCAACCTCTCCAGGCTAGGGCGCACCGGATGTTCCTTTATGCTGGTCGTCGTGACCCAACGAGGGTTTCGGCTGAAGAATTCTCCAGGGGAGATCTCGACGGGGTCCTTCGCCCACTGCTGAAGTTCAAGGCTAGAGAGGATATCCCGGGGAAGTCGCTGACTTCTCCGTTCTTCGCTTCGTGTCCTGTTCCACAGGTGTAGATCCGGGACGTGCGCGTAGCACTATTTTCGACTGCATTGTACTTGAATTTATTTGCTAACAAATTTTCTTCTTTTGTGCAGGAGTTCAAGGTGCCGGGCATGTCGCCTCCATTGCCCGAAGTATTCCCGGATGCTCCGGATAATGAGGTGGTGGACTCCATGTCCGAGCTGCCATTGGCGCGATCTCCGGCTGAAGAGGTCAACGAGTCGAGCGAGGACCACACTCGCAAGCGAACACGGAGCTCCAGCGAGTCGTCAGATGCCTCAACTCCGCCGACGCCTAGGAACCCTCTGTGCCTTGAATGTCACAGTGATGGGCATGGGGGCTCTTCCTCTCCGATTCCTGCCGTTCCCGTGCGGGCTGTGGCACCGCACCCGCCGGTGAAGCAGAAGAAGGAAGAAAGAGGAGAAGAAGGTCCGGAGGACCCCTCCTGTCTTTGACTTGAGCGAGCTTGACTCGTAAGTTTCCTTAACCCTGCATTGCCTTTTCTTGCCTATTTACTTTGTACTGTGCTAATTTGTCCTTGTGTATCCACTCCTCCAACGTCTCCTCTAGTGATGGTGCTCGGGAGATGATGGGGGAGTCGAAGGTCGTGCTTCCTCCTCCTCAGACGGTGGCCACCTCTAAAGGCGCTGCTCCAGACCCTTCTCCGCAGGAGGTTCGGGTGGTTGCGCCTAGAAGGCTACGAGCGGACCTTCGGAGTCGTCGTCGAATCATGTAAATAATTCTGCTTTCTGCCACGGGGGATCCCCCGAGCCTTTTTGGATGATCTATTGATTATCTCTTTTCTTCCTACCTTGGGGGAGCCCCCGGGCATCTGTAGGGTAGTTTGTTGTTCGTTTTTCCTTCGAGTCTCGGGGGGAGCCCCCGAGCATTTTCGTGTGTGTAACTTGCTTTTGCTCGTTCTTTTGGGCGTAGCCCCCGAGCCCTTCTTTTGACTAGTAGGTCTTTTTTGCAGCCTTTTGTGCAAGGTGCCAACCAACTGGTGCAACAGCACCTGGCGTTGGAGGCCAGCCTCAAACAACTTCAAGGTATTTTTATGCCTTGGTCTTTGTTTCTTCTTGCATTCTTGTCCTTTTATCCGACATTTGTATTGCTTATTGCAGAGGACCACAACGCCTCTCTTCGTAAGATTGATGCTCTCAAAAAGAGCCTCGGTCAAGCGGAGAAGAAAGCCGACGTCGCCGTTGGTGCGAGGGAGTGCCTCGATCTGGAGTTGGCCAACGCGGCTGAGGCTAAGGAGCGCCTGCAGCAGGAGGCTACGAACCGCGAGGAGCAGCTCGCCACTGCCACGGCTTCGCGCGAGAGAGAGGTGGCCGGCTAGCTTATGGCGGCTGCCAAGGCTGTTTCGGGTGAGTATCTCCACCTTCCTCTTTTTGATTTCCTTGTCTTTCTTTTGCAGTCCTTTTATTCATTCTGCTTCCTTTGTTTTCTTAGATGTTGCGGGCATCGAGTTTGATCGCGGTGCTCTGGAGCACGGGAGCGCTCTGGATGATGCTACTGCGGCGGTCGAAGACCGCTGCAGTACCGTTGTCAACTCACTTGCCAAGGCCAAGGAGGTCCTTGGGCGTTTCTACAAGGAGCTTATCCCCAAGGGCGTGGCCCTTGATGATGTTGATGCCCTGGCAGAGGCGCTGTCAGCCGAAGCACCTGCGGCGTACAAGCGCAAGAAGAAGGGCATCGGCGCATCTGTTGGGCTGGCAATGGCCTTGGCGTCTGGAGTAGAGATGGACCTTCATCAGGTCACTTCTCGGATGCCGACGACTGCTGACGGATCCGAGGTAGCTTTCGCCACCTATGCTGCTCGCTGTAAGCGTTACGGGCCAAAGCTGATTGATCTGTTGGCCGACTATGCGCTAAGGCAGCAGGGGGAAGCCAAGGCGAGGCAGTCCGGATCCGAGGCGACTCAGGGTGCCGCTTCGTAGGCGTTGTAGCTATAGGATAGTTGTAGCTTCTTTTGTTGTAATTATTTTGATGAACAATCCTTGTGCCACGTAGTGGATTTTGCTGCACTTAATGAATTTTTTGAGTTATGTGCTCCTTTATCTGCGTGTTCATGTCTTTGTCTTTCTGTTAATCTAGGGTCCTTCGGGTCATGATCCCGTTGACACTTCGTCTGCGGCGCAGCTGCGGCCATCCTTGGATGATGCGTCGCAGGTTGTGTTTCTTCGAGACCGTATCCGTAGCCTCGAGAAAGATTTGCTAGTGGTGTGTGGCCACGCTGACGTTTGGAAGTCCAAAGCAGATCGAGGCGTTGCCAGAGAGGAGTACTTGATGGCGGAGTTGCTTCGTTTGTCCGAGAAGCTTCAGTGTGAGTTTTTCGAGATGTTTCCCGTTACTTCGGATGCGCCTGTTGGCATTTCATCTTACTCTTTTGTAAGTATTGCAGGTGCTAACATTGCTCCAAGGGAGGAGAAGGAGCGTGTTGCTGTTCGGATCAACTGCTTGACTCAGCAGGACATGGAAGCCGGCGGGTTCTTCTGGATGGACCGTGAACGTGCCATGGTCCTTGCGACGGTGCAAGATCGCGTTCACCACGTATCGTGGGTGCTTCGTCAGGTGAAGACTTCACTCGCGTCGGTTCTGCATGTGATGTTTCCGCTGGATGATGCGCCGTCAACTCTCTTTGGTCTGCTGTCAAAGTTTCGGAACGTGCATCATGTCAAGGAATTGGTGCGGCATCATCTCGTCGCAGGGGTGAAGGCTGCGCTGTCCCTTGTGAGGCTACATGGCCCTGATTTAGATCTATCTGTTGTGGCGGCTGGGCCGCCTCTTCGGCCAGATGGTGGCGAGTGGGATATGCGTACGCATTATGCGGCTGTAAGGCAGTATGCCGAACAGATCGTAGATCTGTCTGAGAAGCGTGCTCAAGTTATTCTTCAGAATAGGTAGTACCTGTAAAAAAGACAGATGTAAAATTTGTATACATTTGACTGGGCGTGTTTTGCCCTTTGTTATAAAGGCTTGGTTGTTGTTTTGGCACATAGTGCTTTGTTCGTATACGTGTCCTTTTCATTAGCCTGACGTGGTCAGCTACTCAGGTGTACACGTGTTATCCTCAGTCGACGAAATCGTGAGGTGGGGGGAGCCCCCGAGTGTGTTTGTAGCATGGATTGAAGTGCGAATAGTAAACAAAATTTTGGGGCGAGACACTTAGCTTTATTCATATTTTAATGGAGGAGGTACACTGTTCGGCTGAGTAGCCTTGGCTGAATAGCCTTATTGAAAGTAAGTAGGGAGGTAGCTAGGGGTAGAACCATCGCAGCTGTGCGACGTTCCATGGGTTGGAGTATGCGACTCCAGACTCCACATGCTTGAGGCGATAGGCGCCACCTGGGATGCCTTCGGTGACGATGTAGGGTCCTTACCATGGCGACTCGAATTTCTTCGGTCGCTCTTGCTTGAGTCGCAAGACTAGGTCTCCTTCGACGAAGGACCTTGGGCGCAGCCGTCGGCTGTGGTAGTTGCGGAGACTCTGCTGGTACACCGCTGATCGAGCTGTTGCTATGTCTCGCGCTTCGTCGAGTGTGTCGACGACGTCTTCGAGTGCAGCCATGGATTCGGCTTCGCTATAAGCGACGACCCGGGGGGCCTGGTGGCGTACTTCGGCTGGTAGCACGGCTTCGTCTCACCATGAAGAACGGCGTGTAGCCGGTTGAGCTGTTTGGCGTTGTACGTAGGCTCCATAGGATGGAGGGCAGCTCTTTCCTCCAGGCTCCGGCGAGTCGCTCGAGTGGGCTCATAAGGCGCTTCTTGATGCCAGCGCCGATTAGGCCGTTGTCCTTTTCCACCTGCCCGTTTGTTTGCGGGTGCGCCATGGAGGCATATGTGATGTTGATTCTGAGGCCTTCATAGAAGTCCTGGAATTCTTTGGAGATGAAGTTCGATCATTGTCCGTGATGATGCTATGTGGTACGCCGAACCTGTAGACAATGGATTCAAAGAACTTGACGGCAGTCTTGCCCTTTTGGTAAGTGACCGGCATGGCTTCAATCCACTTGGTGAATTTGTCGACTGTGACCAGGAGGTAGACGTGCCCCCCTTTCGAGGACCTTGTCAGTTTGCCGATCATGTCGAGGCCCCATTGGGCGAAAGGCCAGGCCAAAGGTGTGGGCCAGAGCTCTGACCCGGGTGCGTGTGGTTTGTCGGCGAACCTTTGGCACCCATTGCATCTTCGGACGATGTCCTTTGTGTCGTTCATGGCCGTTGGCCAGTAGAATCCAGCTCGTAGAGCTTTGGCGACAACGGAGTGGCTGCCTGCATGATGGCCGCAGATGCCCTCGTGGATGTCTTGGAGGATGGTTTTCCCGTCACCGATGGTGACGCACCTTTGTAGTACACCCTAAATGCTGCGCTTGTACAGCTCGTCATTGATGATAGTGAAGGCTTTTTACTGATGAGATATGTGACGGGCATTCGTCCGGCTATCAGGCAGTTCTCCGTCTATCAAGTACTGGAGGTACGGTCGGGTCCAAGTTTCTTTGACTGCCATGACCTGCATCAGGTTGACCACGGCGACCTTTGTGTCCAATTTTTCGGGTCCTTCATGACCTTCGGGTAGCGTAGCCCTCGAGTGTTCTACTTCTTCGGGTGATCCCTTGGGAAATTTCTGCTTGATGGATGGCACGCAGATCTGTTCGAGGAACACACCTGGCGGCACCCGTGCGCAGGTGGAGCCGATGTTGGCGAGTCTGTCGGCCTCCTCGTTGCTTTCTCTTCCAACGTGCCAAAGCTCGTAGCCGTCGAAGTCTCCTTCGAGTGCGTTGTAGAGTGCACGGTACGCAATCATGTTGGCGGCATGCGCGTCACACTCGTTCATCGTCTGCTGGACGACGAGGTTGGAGTCACCATAGATGACCAGGCACGTTGCGCCGCAGATCTTTGCCATCCTCATGCCGTGGATGAGGGCCTCGTATTCTGCTTCGTTGTTGGAAGCTCGAAACTTCATCCAGAGGACGTACTTCATTTTATCGCCCTGCGAGGAGGTCAGTATGAATCCGGCTCCCGCTCCGGCTTCACGCTTGGAGCCGTCGAAGTGCATCGTCCATGACTGCTTGACGGGCTTGGTGTCTGGAAAGACGTTGAGTGCGTGCTCGGCGAATTCCCTGGGAACTCCTGGCATGTCCGCAGGACACCATGCGAAGATTTCCCAGCGCTCACGGAGGAATTCGACGAGCGCGCTTTCCTATGCGGGGTTGAGATCGTTGGCGATCAACGCCGTCTTGGAGGCATCCATCGGGTGGACCTGCACCTTCTTTGTGTTGACGGTGGAGTCAAAAGACATATCAGGTGCGTTTTGTCGCGCGACTGGGGGTGCCCCATTGTCCGTCACCTCGCGGAGCCTTACGAGCTCCTCTTGCATGCCGAATGACTGGGAGATTCTGTTGAAGTCCCTGTCGCCGTGGTCCGATCTGCTGAAGCTCCCGTGGAGTGTGATGATGCCCCTGGGTCCTGGCATCTTGAGTAGCAGGTACGCATAGTGTGGTACTGCCAAGAACCTTGCAAATGCTACACGCCCGAGGATGGCGTGGTATTGTGATGGCCAGTCCACCACTTCGAACTCGAGCCGCTCGCATCGGAAGTTGTCCGGTTTCCTGAAGATGACGTCGAGCCATATCTTTCCCAGGGGGAATATGCCCTTTCCTGGAACAATGCCATGGAACGTTGTGTTTGATTGTTCCAGGCTGCACAGCGGGATTCGTATTGCTGCTAGCGTGCTTGCGAACATCAGGTTGATGCCGTTGCCACCATCCATGAAGACGCGGCTCATCTCGAAACCTCCGATCTGCACCTCAAGCACCAAGGCAGCATGACCTGGGCGAGGGACCTGGCAAGGGTGATCCGAGCGGATGAACGTGATGCAGGACTCCGATCCACTGAGGTACTCAGGGATGGCGGGTGGAGCTGTCACGGCCAGGTTGATCTGACGGGTGATTTTCTTCTGCACCCTATTCTTTGGGCGCCCCTTCTGGATCATCAGCGCTCCTTTCGGCGGGGGATACACGTGCCCACCGTTATTCTGTGTTGGTGCGACTGGGTGGTTCGGGCCTCCTACAGGTGGCGGTGGAGGAGCTCCATGCGCTATCTCGCCTGGTGCGGGTGCGTTCCCGAATCCAGGGTTTGGGGCTTGCTGCCTCATCTGAGCCATGCTTTCGCTAAGTTTCTAGAACTCGCGGCAGTCCTTGAGCATGTGGCTTGCCTTCTTCTTACCATCCAGCTTGTCGATGTAGAAGTGGATGGTGCATGGACCCGACAGTTTTTCGTATGCTGAGGGTCCATCGTCGCGATCGCGGCGCTGCCATGACTGTGCTAGGCGCCCTCCATCGTGGAAATTGCCTCCGTGGTATCCGCCGCTGTTGCGGTTGGCATCGCTGCGACGGTCGGCGTAGCCAGCCGCGACCATGTTGGGTCCATCGCGATCGTCGTAGATGCGTGATCTCCTCTTCAACAGCGTTCTCGTCGTCGGCCGTAGTCGTCCTCTTCCTCCGAGTGTGCTCGGTGGCGGAGTCCTCGCCGTCGGCCCACCTGTTGGCGATGACCATGAGGTGGTCGAGTGTCTTGGTCTTGACGCGCCCAATTTCTTCCTTGAAGTCCTGGCGCTTGACGCCGTCCTTGAAGGCGTCGATGGCCCTTTCTTCGGAGATGTGTGCCGCGGAGTTCTTGGTGTTGGACCAGCGCAGTATGTACGAGCGAATGGATTCGCCCGTTCGTTGAGTGCAGGCTCGCAACTCCTAGATCGAGGCAGGCCTCTTGCTGGTGCCTTTGAAGTTTCGGACGAAACTATACGCCAGCTCCTCCCAGCTTCGAATGGATCCTGAAGATAGGCTGCAAAGCCAGATCCGAGCCGCGCCTGTCAGCTGCAGCTGAAGGCATTGCATGGCGGTTTCCTTGTTTCCACCGTGCACCTTGACGGATGACAAGTGGTCGCTGAGCCACGCCTTGGGGTCTTGCGTGCCGTCGAACTTCGGAGTATCCGAAGGAAGCTTGAAATTCCGCGGCATCCGTGTCCGTCGAACAGATCTGCTGAAGCATCGGGCTCCGCAGAGTTCTCCTTCATCTTCATCCATCTCGGATTCAGACGAGCATGCGCGCTTGGCTCGCGCTTTGTCGAATTTGCGCTGTGTGAGCGCGTTTCTGGCGTCGTAATCACTGCTGCGATGGCGTGAGCTCTTGTGCCTTCGAGGAAGGTCATGGTCTTCATCTTCGGATGAAGGTGTGGGGCTGCGGTCGATCTTGACCATAGATTTCTTCTTAGGCTCCGTAGGAGCTTCTTCGTGGAGCGCAGCTCCGACGAGTCCGAGTCTGGTAAGTGCAACTTGTGCATGGCTCTTTTCAGGTCCCCCTCCGGAGGCGGGTGGGACGCGAGGTACGCGGTGGCTGCCATAATCGTAGCTTGCGACGTTTTTGGGATGATGTTGCCGTCGGCATCCATCTCCATGAAGGATGCGTTGAGGGTCCGGGTCACCTCACGGCGCTCCTTGGGGTCCATGTTCTCCGTCCGGGAACGGTGCTTGTTGCCGTGATTGCCTTTCGAGATGGAGCCGATTCCCATGGCGGAGAGCGCAGCTCATCGCGCACTCGACTCCGAGGCTGCTTGCTTGCGTTTGTCAAGCACCTCTTGCATCTTGACCTGCTTCTTGTGCTCCTCGATTAGTAGCAAGTGGTATGCCATCAGCAGGTCCGGTAAGGCGTCTACGGGCAGGATCGTGTTACCCGCCATGGCGTCGCGTGCTTGGGCCCATCCTTCTTTGCTGAGGCGGATGACCTGACCAGCGTCGTCCCCGTCGGGTGGGGGAGACTGGCTTCTTCTGTTCCCGCCGTTTTTGTTATGCGGGTTAGATGGCGGGTTAGGTGGCGGGTTGGGCGCTCGCTGATCCACGTCACTCTGGATGACTACGGCGCATTGGTAGCGCTCGTAGATTGGTCTGCTGCTGCCGCAGCTTTCGGATCCGGAACTGTAGGTCCCTTCGTCCGATGGCGGATCGCACAGATCGGAGTTGCAGCTGCTGCTGTCATAGGACTCATTTGTTGATGGCGATGTGCGTAGCACAGGATGTGGGGCCCATGAAGCGGGCCTGATTGATGTAAGGGGCACCCGCTCTGGGAGGCGGAGGGTGTCGGTTTGCCCCACCTGGAAGCAGAAGCTCCCGAATAGGATCTCGAGTCTGTCGCCAACGGGCTCGAAGTCCTTCATGGTGGCCGGTGAGTGGGCGGTGAAGTCGAAGGCGCCGAAGAGGAGATGACTCTCCGTCACCGCGGAGTTGTAGATCGCTCGGGTTGGGACCGTCATAATCGCACAATCAGCGTCCCCATTTCCCATAGACGGCGCCAATTGACGAGGTTTAATCTCGTCAATGCCCATTGTTATGGACTTGGGTTTTGGACAAGATGGGGATGCTGGAGATCGCGGAACGGTTAGCAAACAAGCAACACGGGACACGAGGTTTACCCAGGTTCAGGCCCCCGGTGGGAAAACCCTACTCCTGCTTGTATGCTCTTGATTCCGGCGGAACCGAAGATTACAGGGGTGCGCAGATGCAATCTGGCGTGGAGGTGTCTATGCGAAAGTATGAGGTGAGAGATCTAGGTCATGCCCTCCTAGCCTTTATATAGAGTTAGGCAGGTCCCAGGCATAGACCGAGTCGGTTACAGGGTTTAGGGTTTACCCCTTTAAATTTTCTATCTATTCTAGTCTTGCTCTCCAAGGATCCGAAGGCGTCATGGGCCTTGGCCACTCGAAAGTCTTCATGGGCCGGCATATATTTGTCGTGGGCCTTCCTTGGGCTGGACCAGGTATGCTGAGATCGTGTACCCGCGGGGTATAACCATGTCAACGCCTCGAACTACCCCTGCCCGTCGGGCTACTGCGTCCCCGTCGGCTGGATGCTTAGCGCCGGAGGCGTGCCGGTTCCTCCTGTCCCTCTAGGTGTGGCGCGCCGGATGGCCATCACGAACCACTACTACTTCGAGCTCACGCCGGAGCAGCGGAGGAATCCCAACTGGCATCCCGACGTGGGAAGCCTTCTTCGGGGATCGGCGTGAGAGGGCGCTCGCCAGGCACGAGGAGGACGGCCCACCTCCAAACTTCAGCGAGGCCGGCCTTCGGCTGTGGTGGCGCGACCGGACTCTTCAGAGCGTCATGGCCTACGACACGGTCGCCGACTCTAACCCCCACCTGCGCTACCCTCAAGTCCAGCCCACTTGTACTCAGCCTGCAAGGTTCAACTAGGGCGACCCCAACGACGACAGCGACGACGGCCGTGGCGAGTACGACGACTACAGTGGCGAGTATTACAGTAGTAGGCAGGAGCATGACTGAATCACTCCAACATTGCAAAACAAGTTTGGCCGATTGTAACTTAATCTGGCCATGTATCTTAATTTCCAGTTCTTCTATGTATCTTAATATCCAGTCGTGTTTTATGTAACTTAGTGTTAGTTGCGTTATGTACTTTAATTCCAGTTCTATCGTAATAAAATTTTCTTCCCGCCCATTATTTTTCGTCCTTTTTTCCCGCCCATTAATATATATAAAATATAAGTTAATTCAAATCCAAATTAAAAACAGAAAATGGTTTTGAATTAGTTATTCAAATCCAAACACTTTTTAAAGTTTTTCTAAATTCCAAATTAATATTCAAAAAATATAAGTTAATTCATTTTAAATTTTAAATGGTTACATTAATTATTTTTAAAAACAGAAAATAATTTTGAATTAGTTATTCAAATCCAAACACTTTTTATGTTTAAAGTTTTTCTAAATTCCAAATTAATATTCAAAAAATATAAGTTAATTCATTTCTAATTAAATGGTTACATTAATTATTTTTAAAAACAGAAAATGCTTATGAATTAGTTATTCAAATTCAAACACTTTTTATGTTTAAAGTTTTTCTAAATTCCAAAGTAATTAACATTTAAAAAACATTACAAATTTAAACCCTAAAATAAAAAATAAGGCGGGAACAGAGAGAAAATTCCTGAAAAAATTTTGAAAATAGGGTCATGCGTCCCGGTTGGAGCCACCAACCGGGACTAAAGACCCTGCGCGCCCCATGGGCTGATGAAAAAAAAGTGGAGTATACGTCCCGGTTGGTGGCTTTAACTGGGACGTATGACCCTTTAGTCTCGGTTGTTGCCAACAACCGGGACAAAAGGTCCTTCGGTTATAACTGGCGCGCCTCCTCTTCTTCCCCATCTCACTTATCTGCTTCTCGCCGACGCGCGCACAGGAACCGCCCCCGACGCCGACAGGCTGCCCGAGCTTGCCGCCTCCGTCCCGCGCGCATTGTCACCCTCGTCCTTCTAGCCAACACACGCAAGCAGGGGCGCCTCCTTCTTGCCGGAATCGAGCCCGAAGATCTCCTGCTCCGACGGACATCACCGCCAAATACTACCGCTCCTGGCCATGCCGTGCTTCCCCAACCACCCCATCGTACTCATGGTGAGCTCTCCGTCCTCCTGGACCCTCTCTCGTCCTCCCTCTCGCTCTGTTTTGACCCTGCGTCGAGCGTCGCTTTCCGCCGCCGCAGTTCATGCTCGTCGGCGTAGATTCGGCTGCCAAAACAGGGCGGCGCGACCACCATATGGTCGCCGTGCTGCGCTCTATCCAACCCGCCTACCCGCGTAGTCCTCCGATCCCTCCTTCGCTGTCCCCGTGCATCGCCTGAGAGGTTCACCGTCGGGTGATGTCAGGCTGACGTCACCGTGACGCCAGCCTGTGGGTCAGCCCGGTCAAACCACCCCCCTCCCCGGCCCCATTCGCTTGCGTGACTGACGACATGGCCTCGGCCCCACCTGTCAGTCATAGTCGGTAGCCTCTGCCCTGGTGACAAATGACCTCACCCCTATGCTGATGTCACAGTGATGCAATAATTCAAGTTAAATTGATTAAACAATTCCAAAAAATGTAATAATCTTGTAAATTAAATAAGTAATTCATTATAACTCAGAAAAATATGTATAATATATCAAAATGTTTGGAAAAGTGAGAACTATCTATTTAAGCTATAATTATGCATTGTTTAACAACTTTCATAAAAAGTTTAATTAGAAGAACATAGTAACCCCTCACAGGTGATTCCGGAGTTTCTCCGAGTTAGGGTTTTCACCCCTCAGAACCCCAATTAATTGTCGAGCATGGTTTAGGGTTACATTTCAATGCAATTCAACTTGTCATATCATCATACTTGCTTAATCATTGCATCGATGCCATGTGTTGATTGTTTCCCTTTCTTTCCGGTGTTTGGTTCTTCCCGGTAGAATACAATATCGAGATCAAGACCGAAGCCAGAGATCAACACCGTCGAAGCTCGAAGACAAATACTTGACCAACTGTAATCAAGTCAAGTACAAGGATCCTAAAGCTCTGCTTTCAGCTATCAACAGGCAAAGGCAAGCATAGCCCCACCATGATATAATCCTATGACTTCAAAAGCATTTCAATTCTTGCCATGATGCATACGATTCTACTGTGGTCTTTTATCGATAAATAGAGTGTCCTATCTGTTGCATTACTCCCTTTGAGCTTATATTACCTGATCCACTGCTCCTAGCATATTAGGTTTATTAGGTTTATTAGTTTGGATTATTAGGTTTATATTAGTTAGGTATTATTAGGTTTATTAATTAGTTAGGTATTATTAGTCTTCGGCCCCACTGGTTAGTCACTGTGGGTAGCCCCAGACCCAGTGAAAAACTACCCCCCATGTGCTGATGTAAAGTGACGCAGTAACTGTTTTCAATTGGTTTAATATTTTCAGAAATTGATATAAACATGTAAATTCAATAACTAATGATTTATAAGTCAAAATAATACAAATAATATATCAAAATGTTCAGAAAATTGACAGCTATGTGCCTAAGCAATCATAATACATTGTCAAGCAACTTTAAACACTAGTTTGGTTAAATAAACATCGACACCCCTTATGTACATGTGGGTTCGCCGGTGTGTCCTTGCTAGGGCATCCCGAACCCTTTTAAATCCATGTTGCACCTAGGGCTAGTGTAGGATCTCTAAATCTGACATGTCATACATATTGATTGCGCATTGTATTATGCCATGTATTGATTGCCGCCTTTCTTTCTGGTATTGGTTCTTCGCGATAGGATCCGAGCCCGAGGGTTTCTCTGAATTAGGGTTTCTGATATTGTAAATTCATTTTTGTTATTGTGTATGTATATATTAGGGTTTCTCTGAAATAGGGTTTATATCTCTCAACACCCTACCTAACATTCTCCCTTAGCCGCTTTGACTTATATGTTTTCCACCTATGTAGAAAATATGGACCCACACTACAGAGACGAAGAAAAGGAAGAGTTGATCCAAGGTGTGATCCGCGGGGAAGAAAATTTAGATGTATCGATATTTCTGAACAACTCCGGTGAGGGTGATCATCTTTTTGCCAGAAGAGACGACTTGTTTGAGGTTGAAGGTGATGCCTTTCGCGAGGGAGAAGGCGATGCCGTGTGTGATCGAGAAGACGACCGCTCCGGCGAGGTGCATGTAATATAATTAATTCATTAATTGATCATCTGCTATCTATATAGAAATAGTAACGACAATCTTTCTTCTTTTAGCCCTCCGGATCAAAGAAATCTACTGAAAAGAGCGGACGAGGCCCAACCAAAAAGTTGGAATACCATGAGAGGTTCAGGATCGGAGATATCGGTGAAGACGGCAAACCGATTGCTCCCGAAGTTGTCGCAAACAAATTTGTGGCACAATGCGGAGTAATCGTTAGGGACTTCATCCTGATCACCATTCTAATTTGGAATAGTCCTGCTGATGAGGAAGAAGAGGGAACGTCTTTATTTCTCCCTACCGTGGCCAAAGATTTACTCTGGAAGAGGCTCATGGTTAATTTCAAACTACCGAAGATAGAGCTGGATCCAAATGCGGAGGATCCAGTTGAGGACGCCTTAGAACATGCGCGATCCATGGAGGCTAAGGTTAGGGAGTGGGCTATGAATAAGATGGCCCAGTGTTTCACCAACTGGAAGAAAATATTGCACCTTGACTATGTCATGAAAGAGAAGACTCCGGATTTCAAGAAGATTCAGTTTGAGAAGATAAAACCATTCCGGGCAGAGTTTGTGAATTACAAGACATCAGAAAAAGCTAAGAAAATGTCTGCAACGAATAAGCTGAATGCTGCTAACAAGAAGTATCACCATACTATGGGGCAAGGTCGCTACAGGGCTGGCATTCCTAAGTGGGAGAAACTTGAGCAGGAACTGCGTGCTAAAAAGATCATTCCAGAGACAGACGATTGGATCGAACGTGCAAGGAATTGGTTTTACGGGCATGGGGGAAAGTTGGACTCAGAAGGGAGGTGTATATATAACATACGACATAAAGAAGACCCCTTGCCAATCGAGAAGATGAGAAAAGCAGTAAAGGTTGTTAAAGATGGGGACTTCATTCCCGATAGAGAGAATGATGAGCTCACACTCGTCCTTGGAAATAAGGAACATGATGGACTAACACGAGGCACAATAGGCTCCAAACCATGGAGCACTGGGTTTCCCGAAGAGAGGAAGAAATATCCTGAAGCAGATATTCAGAAAGAGCGAATGCGTATAACTGAAGAACGAATAAAGCAACAACAAGATCAAATTAACGCACTTAGCCAGCAAGGTACTACCGGCCCATCTCAACAGCACATGGTGTTAGAACCTGCATTCGATGCTACCGGCCTATCGAATAATTGAAAAAGCAGTGTGGCTTCCACCGAGATCCCGGGTGATGACAATGACGATGACGATGGTGCACCGACGATGGCTCCTGTTGGCTACCCAGTGGATGATATCACACAGATGACACACTGCGAGCTACATGTCAGAGTTGTGAACATATCAATGAAGGTGGCGGTCGGCTATGCCTTACCAATTGGACCCACACCAACTTACCACTGTCGTCCAGTTTCACAGGGCTACGCTGTTGTCGGGGTGGATGAAATCATGCCCACCTTTGAAGGTTTGAAGCTTGACTACCCTGCAGGTGAAGGGGATGTGACTGAACTGGGAGAAGCAACAAATGTCACCATTCTATGGCCAAAGGAATGTATCGTGCTTCCAAATCAAATGCCAAGGCCATCTTCGCCGCCGCCTCACCCGTCTCCAGCGAGGTCGTCGCCGCCGCGGCAGCCGTCTTCGTCGCCTCACCAATCTCCGGCGCAGCCATCGCCGCGGCAGCCATCGCCGGCGCCTCTGGATAAAAAGCGTAAGCGTACCACCGCTACTCTGCGTAGTGGTAAGCGATCACCGAAACGTAAACAAGAGCCTCTTCCAAAAGTACCAAAGGTTCCTCCCAAGAGAGCTTATGACTGTACTGAAGAGGAGACTACGGCTATCGTTGATGTGGAAACGACAACGTTTTTCGCTAAGTTGAGGTGACCGAAAGAGCCAGAGTTCCCCATCACCAAAGAAAAAAAAGGCGGAGTGTTCAAAATGCTAAAGACTCTTCATCAACCCGAGCCAAAGCTGTCATCAGACTATGAGCGTTCTATTCTCAAGTCACATGCGGCACAACAAGCCTCGAAGAGCAGTAGTAATGCAAGCGGGAAATCTGTTGCGCAGCTCAGAGAACAAGCAAAATAGTCTTGCGCTCCTCTCAAGGTGATTTCCCATACCAATGTGGGGTCGAGCAAATATGCGGCCGAAGAGCACTATGATCCAGATGTAGTTGCACAATACGGAGAAGCTACCGCTGATCAAGGTATGAGTATTGCCCACTACTTATCCCAGTTACAGTACTTCCACGTGGGTGAAGTAGCATACAAATATCAGTATGGCAAACCTCTCGTCAAAACTGAGGAGGTAAATAATCTTCCAACAAAAATGCGAAGATTGCATAACTAGTACATGCATGCCACAAAGGTCGGGGCTAACTGGATAATGCTGAGGGTTACAAAAAAGCATTATGGGAAAGAAATATATGACACGATATCCATTTAATTTGTTGAACTATTTCAATTATTCAATCAAGACGCCTTGGACAAATCGATCATCGGTGCCTATTGTCTGTAAGTACTAATTCTGTAATTAATTTACTTTCTAGCTATTTCACCTTGTTTATTGCATGTATATAATCATACTATAATTGCAGAATGAAGATTATCGAATGCAGCAGAGGACAAATCTATGGCATTGGGTTTATTGACCCATATTGGGTTCATCAAGCTAGTCTCAAAACAAACCCCCAGGATATGGAGGATAATATCGTACACACGTTAAGGTTTCAAGAAACCAGAAGGGAAATACTATTTCCTTACAACTTCGAGTTAGTGTTATTGTCTTGTATATACTTTCTATTTCGCTTACTTGACGTTAAGTATATAATTGATTAGTTATGCATTTGCAGCTTTCACTATATTCTGTTAATCATTCAATCTGACAAAGGGCGTGTACTAGTCATGGACTCGAAACATAAACCCCTTGAGTCGTGGAAGGACATGCAGATGATTCTCCAGCGGTAATTCTAATCATTACGACACTATAGCGGCAACGTTCGTGAATTTTATGATATCAAGTAATTAATAACTTTTTTTATTCGTTTTCTTCGCCGGGCAGCGCTTGGAAACGGTTCACCAATAAGGCTAGGGGTGTTTGGAAAGAGGAGCTTACATTTCAACCACTAGATGTAAGCACCACTAGCTATATCCGCGCATCTCTTTGATTCTAGTTTTGATACCGTTATTATCATGCTTGATTATTTTTTAATTGAACTATGTTCTCGTAAAATGTCTGACGCAGGGACCAGGGAACAATTTATATGGATACTATGTTTGCGAGTTCATCCGCCAGACGTGTTGTGAGAAGGGCAGAAGTTTAGAGCAACTCCACGTACGTAAACAATTTCTATAGTTTTTAATTACCATCAAATTGTGTTTAGTTTCGTTCATATAGGTTGACTTCTTTTTTAAATCAAATCGAACGTCTACGGGACGATCTTCTGCCAAAGGGTCGCGTACAAGCAATTCAGTAGGAATTGGCGGGATTCTTGGATGCAGAAGTCCTAAACCCAAAAGAAGAATACTATTAGGGTGTGTATATACAATAGGGATTGTACAAAGAGCTTATTTTGTATATATGTAGTGTATGTTCGACACTTGGATCTATATTGTCATGATGATCTTGTGTAATATAATGGTTCCTTCATTAATGAGTGCAAAACACTAAATAAAAAATAAAACAACATAAACGAATTCTCTGCCACGGCACAAAAAGTGGCCATGCTGCCGCGGCAAAAAAAAGGTTGCCAAAATGAATTCTCTGCCCGCGGCAGAGAAATGTGTCAAATCTCTGCCGCGGCAGACGGAGCCTTGCCAAAATGAATTCTCTGGCGCGGCAGAAAAATGTGTCAAATCTCTGTCGCGGAAGAGGATTATTTGTCCCGGACGGTTGCTCCTCACCCCTCGTACTCAGCAGCGGCCACGTGTACGTCCTTTTATCCCGATTGGTGGGGCAACCAGGACTAAATGCCCTAACCAATCAGGACACATGGGGCGGTTTTCACTAGTGTGCACAGTCCGGTCAAGTTCAATGAGGATTATGATCTAGTTATATCTCCGGCCGTGCAGATATGCTAGCTCGAGAAATTAGGAGTGGAGTGACGGGGCACGCATGGTAGGGCAGGCATGGTCGGGCGTTGGAGCCTAAACTTCAGCCAGGTCGATTTGTTCGGTGTGACAGCCCGGTGACCGGACAAGTGCTTAGACGCTTGCTTTCAGTTCCTCCCTTCCTGTTATTAGGTATTTCAGCTTGCATAGCTTGACATAAGCACCGGTGGTTGAAATACACGAAGTTCATGCGTGGGGTTGATCCGATCGAAAAGCCATTAGTAGTGCAAAATTTGGCACTATTGATCGAGTAGAAATTGGAGATGGATCATGGCTAGGGCCTAGAACTAGTAGATCGAAGATTGTTTTTGTTCAAACCGCCTAGAGACGGCGACGCAAGTGCAAAAGCGAGCACCACTACAGAGGCTAGAAAGTTGACGTTGATGTCCGGTAAGTAAAGGCCAAATACACAAGTAGTCATCACTAGACACGTCGCATGGTGGTGTTTAGTCGTGGACATGTCATCTGGCCATTTGAGTGAGCACAAACTACCAATGAAGCCCCCCTTCTCCCCATTGGCGCTCCATGCTCAATCGATCTTAGCGTCACCAAACTTTAACGGCCGACCCATGATCGACCAGCTTAACCTAGCTAGCACATATGGATTGGCCATTCCACTTGATCGACCGCGACTTTTGGCCCCAAACAGTGTTGCAAATATAGGTCCTGCATGGTGTGTGCGTGCGCCTTCCTTTTTCTCATCAAAAGATGGGTTTGTATCGCAATCTACGTCTTTGCATGCCATATTTTTATTTTTTTATTGTTATATAACTTCCGATTTTCGCCTTCCGCAGGCATATACACTATAGGAATAGGAAGCTTCGCCGAGGCCTCGGAGCTACGCCGACGGCCAAACGTCGGGGCCGTCGGCGTAGCCATCGTCCATGCCAGCTCGCCTCCGTGGCCGTCAGCGTACACCTGCCCTCGGCGTATCCTATGCTACGCCGACGACTGCCCTCAGCGCATAACTAATCACTCTAATTTGGAAAAATACAAATAATATATCAAAATTTGCAGAAAAATAAGATTTATCTATCTATACTCAAATATTACATATTTGTAAAAAAATTAAGTGAAACATAAAACATTATATATAGTTTAAAACGGGAATATATAGCGAGAATATTATGCATAATATAGCGTTTGCCTTTCGAATACGCTATAGCGCCGCGCTATTTTTTTCGTTGATTCTCAAGCATATCTGCATGCTCCAGCCAGCATTAGCAATAGCAATAGCGTTCTGCATTGTTCTCCTAGTTATCTCTGCAGTGCTCGTCGGATCCATGACAAACCAACCGTATACAGAACCATCATGAGAAGGACGTACGTGCGTTTGTATTCTGGAGACGAGCAGCTGGAGGCAACTGCGTATGCACAGCACACCCTGTCCGCCTGTCTTTCCAACGTTCCCATCAAGACATCAGCTAGCAGCGACACTTTGACAAATTAGAAAAAGAAACGATGGCACAACGATTCAAAGACTCAGCATGCACAATGCAATAGGGCATCTCCACCGGCCAACACCCTAAACTGTCCGTTTATGTCCGTTTGGGTCTGGTCGCGATTGATTTGGAAAGAGATTCATTTGTTCGCGTTGGTCAGGGATTTCATATGTTTGTAAATTTTGCCATAAAATTAATTTTTAAGATACAAATAAACTAGATTAGGTAACCAAATTAAAATAGTGCCTACGTGTATAGATAGTTTAGCCTACAACTAAACCGTCATTCAAATTACACAAAAATATAAAAGATTAAACATTGAGATTTACGCACGAGTCCACATATGCTTAATTAAATCCAGTTGTAGTTGTTCATGGGTTTGCCTCTGACGCATATTTTCATGTACTAGACCTGGCTCTGGCTCAACCAAGTGGCCTTAAAAGTCCTAGCCTTAGTCCAAGATGCCATAATCACGCTCGTCCTCGGGATTGCCTGCGGCGCGTACAAACAACTCCAGCAACGCGCGTGGTCTACGGTGGCGCTCGATATCGCGGGTTGTCGGCGGCAGCGAGCGGCGGTGGTTGCAGCAAAGATTGCGCCTGCTCGAGGCGCGGAATATGGAGTGCGAGGGAGGAGAGCGGCTGTTCTGCCACTGGCGAGAGGGCCCGCTCGGACAAGCGTTGTCCGGATCGACGCAACCAAGCCCCAAATTATGTGCATGAATGGGTCGAGCCGGACGTGTTTCTCCGACTGGGTCAGCCCGCGCGTCCGCACGAACCATTTCAGACACGTTTAAACAGGATGCGTCAGCCCGATGAAGATACCTTATCTTATCTTGCTCCTCAAAATTGAACCCTCACGGATCTCTCACGATTCCCTTTCGATCCACCCGTCGTCGATGGCGAAATTTCCAGCTATACTCAGTCCAGGCCACTGTATGTGATCAACGGAATTAGACGTCGACGATGAAAACGGCCGAGAGAGCCTACTCAGTCCAGGCCAGCTGCCTCCAGCTCGCCTCCAGAATACAAACGTACGTACGTCCTTTTCGTGATGGATGGATCTGTATACGGTATGTCACTGCAGATATAATTAGTTGAAGAAGAATATAGCAGTACAGCCTGCTGGCGGGAGCGTTCATGGAATGGACGTCTCGCGACCTCGACGTATGTCCCGGCTGGTTAGTGCATAATCCGATCGATCGATGGCACGTACAATGAGGACCATCATCTAGTCCTTTCGAGGTTTTTCTTTTTCCCCACGCGTGCAGCCGCTAGGAGAGGAAGAGAGATCTAGGGCACCCGCCTTCCAACGCCGGCCTCCGGTGGCTCTCCCCGCCGACGACCTATGTCATCGGTGGTGACGGGGTCGCCGGATCCACGCGTGTGAATAGTTTTAGGCTAAAGTAGCTTCGTTTTTAGGCTGTTCATTTTCTTGGTTTCGGGGGCGACGATGGTGGCGCTTAATAAATTTACTTCAGATTCCTTCCCGATGGATTTGGAGATCGGTATATCCAAGCAAGGATGGTGTGGCGGTGGCGGTGGCGGCATCCTTGTGGTGGATTTGTATTCTCAGGCTCCGTCGTTGCGGCGGCGTGTGCTCTAGCGCCGGCGTGGAACCTGGGAGGTAGTCCAGGAGCGGATGCAGATTGTGGTCTGCATCGACGGCATCTGGAAGATGGCGGATCGTGTGCTAGGTCCGTGGTTCCTGGATGGCAGGTGTGGCTTCCTCCTTCGACGTCTTAGTCGTGCGGGGGTGCTAGATCTGGAGCTCGATGGCGTGTCCGCGATGTTGCTCCGGTATGATTCGTTCAACGGCAATGGTTTGATCTTGGGTGAGCCACCTTGGAGGTCCGCAAAGCTGCATGCATGTCAGTGATGGAGCCGCTTCGAGCTCGGGTGAGGAGGTGATCCGTCTTTGGTGGCTGATGTGGTGGTGCCAGAGACAGGTGACGGGCGTTGGCATCAAGCTCAAAGCCTGTTTCGGCTTAGATTGTTTTTTTTTCTTGGCTAGTGATCCTTTGTGCAAAGACTTGCGTTATGCTGTCTTTTTAGATTTATCAGGTCGGTGTTTACGTGACTTATACTATAATCTTTATGATATATAAATGAGACAGGTATTACCATACAAAAAATATATAGCAGTACAGCCTGCTGGCGGGAGCGTTCATGGCGGGAGCTCGACATATGTCCCGTCCGCCTGGTTGGTCCACAATGAGGATCATCATCTACTCCTTCCGTTTGAAAATATAAGATGTTTTAGATTTATGAAGGAGATGTATCTAGACATCTTTTAGTGTCCAGATTCATTTAAACCTAGACACTAAAAAACGTCTAGATATATTTTCTTCACAAATCTAAAACATCTTATATTTCTAAACGGAGGAAGTACTTATCTCCAGGAGAGAGTGCGGACAGATATGCTCGAGAAATTAGGAGTCGAGTGACCGGGCACGCGACGTGTAGCATTGGTAGGGCAGCCATGGTCGGGCGTTGGAAGCCTAAACTTGAGTCAGGTCGATTTGTTCGGTGTGTGACAGCCTGACAGGTGCTAAAGCAAACACGCTTCCTTTTTTTTTTTTTTGAGAAGGTTAGGTTTCAGCTTGCATAGCTAGCAGCTTGACATAAGTGCGTGGGTTGATCCGAAATTAAAGCCACTAGTGCATGCAAACTGGTCGAGTAGAAATTGGAGATATGGATCTTGGCTAGGGCCTAGAACTATAATATTGTTTTTTTTCAAGCCTAGAGGACGGCGACGCAAGTGCAAGCCGAGCACCACAGAGGCTAGAAAGTTGATCGTTGATGTCTGGTAAGAAAAGGCCAAATACACAAGTACACCCTCCACTTCACTAACCTAAAACGTCTTATATTTCTAAACGATGGTGTTTAGTTGTGGTAAGAAAAGGCCAAATACACAAGCAAGCACCACAGAGTAGTCATCAGTAGACACGTCACACGGTGGTGTTTAGTTGTGGAGATGCCATCTAGCCATTTGAGTGGGCGCAAACTACCAATGGAGCCGCCCTTCTCTCCATTGGCGCCCCATCCTCAATCGATCTTAATTAGTGTCACCAAGTTATAATTATACTCTCTTGATTTTATGTTATCCTGTGTTTTAGTTTTGGCCAAAGTTAATATTTTATACCAAGTATACATAAAGAAATATTGATATTTATAATCAAATCAGCATTATTAAAATCATCATCGAGTATATTTTCATGATTATGCATTTAAAATTTTATTAGTCAAACTTTATAATGTTGCTTTAGCATTTGATGCTCCTGTATATATTTGGAATTCTTTATTTCGATTTTTGGTCTAGAGTCGAAAAGGTCTTCATCGAACGCATATGTCAGAGTGAGATCACCTCTCCTTTACATATAAAGGTTTTTTATGTCGATCTTGAAAAGTCCAACTTCCCTTTATTCTGAATAGGCAACTTCAGTTTCATGAAAAGTTAATCTTTTGTCGAGGTGTAGTTTTCTCGATAAACTAATGTTTCAGTTTTCAGAAAGCAAATTAGAAGTAAGAAAATGTCGGGTGAGTTTTGATTAACAAACTGTTACTTAAAAAGATAGTGCAAACACGGTATTGTTTGGCCATTCTCTGGAGTATCCTGGTCATCGTTACTCTGTCTGGGCTAATAAACAACATGATTGCTTATACCATTACCTAAAACCTCTGAAAACTACGTTTGATACGTGTCCCTCAGAGGAAAACTCCCCGGTCAGCAAAATGAGTTGATCTCTTTCCATTAAACATTGGTCATGCATGTCGTCAATGTGTCGAATGGCAATACTGTCTGCATTATTATGCTAGTCCACTACTACCAAGCAAGGATAGAAAGGACACCGGATATTTGCCCAACTGTAACGGCCGATCCATGATCGATCAGCTTAGCCTAGCTAGCACATATGAATTGGCCATTCCACTTGATCGATAGCGACGTTCTGGCCCCAAAACAGTGCTGCAAATATAGGTGCCTTCCTTTTCTTATCGAAAAAGATGGGTTCAGCAAGAGCTGAAGATAGTGGCGAAAATTGAATGAGATGGGCATTTGGGTAGATCGATAAGGCTATTGTGAAGTGGAGTACTCGTCTAGGACACCACTATAGAAGATCGATGAAGATGTGCGTGTATGCATTGTTGATTGCATGGGCGTCTTGTGTTATGATTTCTGCAGGATGTAGCATAGCGACGTCGTCAAACTATTTGATCATAGTTGGAGCGAGGGCAACGATTTGCTAGATGTTTTTTGAGAGGTCATTGATTTTAGTTTAACATTATTATTGGTTTACAGGTGCTTTCATTTGATTGCATGTCGTCGTGTCTACCGGAGACGGGCACTCTAGTTGGAACATCAAAGTGGAGGCACCGGCCCGTCCCTTGATGTGCATAATGTGGCACGGTGTGCAAATTAAGTGGTCTGCTTATCATATCTGATTATCCCATTGGTAAATGCTCTTGGACTCTCCACAATGAGGGTACCATAAGAGGTATCATGTATTACATGCATGCACAATGCTTATATGTCACTGCAATTAATGATAAAAGAGATTGTGATAGTATTATAGATAGATACGGTATCATAGCACGTAGAAGTATAAAAAGTGATTTCAAATAAATCTTGTACACAATTTTAGATTGACATTCTACAAAACAATAAATACATTAAAACTATAATACTACTACATGATACTGTCCATTGTGCACATGATATCATATGGTAGTATCATATGCATGATACTACTATATGATACTCCCTATTGTAACTAGTCTAAGGGAAAAGTCTATGCTACTCCATCGAAACCTTCACTGACCACATATTTTGCTTCATTAAAGTATTTTGAGTATTACAGTGGATTATGATGTGTCCTTTTTCATACAATGACATTCCACCATATGCTTGTTGGGTGTAATAAAAAGGTTTACAATCGGTATGCATGAATTGAAACTGCAATTAAGCCACACGCGCATGTGCAGGAGGTCTTGGTGCCTTCATCTAGTTAGGGGGTGCAGAGGGTGTTTGCTTTCACTCGTTTAATGCTAAACCATCTACCCCTCGTGAAACAGAACCTTTGTTTGCACTACCTATGGATTCCCCCCTTCATGGAAGGGGCACTTTTTCAGCATCTCATATTTCTTCGGCTCAGTTGCAGGAGGCTCTTCACTCGTCCTCTGCGGTTGTTCAGCGGGCTCACTCTATTTCACTGGCGAGGTCCAGGACACATGTTATGGGTAGATCTATTCCTGGTAACTGCCCTCGGCCGGTTCTTGAGGAGGTTGCTTCGTTGGAGTGCACGCGAAAGATGACCCAAGAGGGGTCGGCTGACCGCGTCGTCCGTGACCAGGTTGTGGTCGATGTTCTTGCGGGACTGACCCAGGAGAGGTTGGCCGACCGCGACGTTGAGGCTGAGCGCGTGGCTTTGGTCAGGGAGAACCATGAGCTGCATCATGACGAGGGTCCTACCTTGGGGGTCCATGAGACATCGCTGGTCGACGGGGGTGGACAGACCCAGGAGGGGTCAGGCATGCCTCAGTCCCCGACATGGGCTTCCTCTCCTGTTGTTGTTACTCTGGCTGCTGCGTAGGGGGCAGTACACCCTTCAGGAGGAGCGCTCGCCATGGAGTTGATGCCTCTAGGGTGTCTGCGACTGATGAGGATTCCATGGTCAAGGCGATGCGTCGCAAGGCTGAGAAGAACTTAGATTCGCCTGGTATAATGAGATCTTCGAAATCCTTTCTTTTTTTCTACTCCTGTTATTACTTCTAAACTAGCCAATGCTAGCATTAGTTTGGTAGTTCAGTACACGAAGTTCTTTTTTCTTCTAATATTTTGCGACATATGGAGGTTGACCGTCTAACGGTTACTGCTAAGGTCGCTGTTGTTCCTGATTCTTCACCAATGAAGGAGGGCATGCCACAGTAGATGGTCAACTCCTTTCTCACTTAGTTGGTGAAGTGTCAGAGGTGGACTTTGATGAGACTGGGCTTGCCTCTATGTATGAGCTAAAGGCATCCGGTCGAAAATCAAAGAGCCAGAGGTCACGCAAGAGATCCCATGTATCCAAATCTCCTATAGTTTCTCAATGAATGAAATGTTTTCAAATAGCAGAGGTTTTCAAGACTTGGCTAAACATTTGTTTTTTGCCGATTGTGTGAGAGACTATAAGTTGGATTTTCTGGGTATTTCTGAGACTGATAGACGTGATTTTTCACAAGCCCTACTTAATCGTCTATCTGATGGAGTGGAATTTACGCGGATATCACGTTTGCCGCATGGTCGATCTTGGGGGATCCTGCTAGGCGTCCGAGATAAGACTATGAAAGTTTTAGCTATTTCGGTGGAAGAATGTTTCATAAAACTCCATATGGGACCGCCCAGGATGTTTATAAAGATGAATTTTTATGTGACCTAGTGAATCTGGCAAAGGACAATCCATACGCTATACTTATAGGAGGGGAATTTTATTTTCTTAGATTCCCTCATGAGAAAAGCCGGAGCTGGTTTGATGAACATTGGCCTTTCTTGTTCAATGCTGTTATAAACAATCTGTACTTAAGAGAGGTTACAGTGTTAGAAAGGAAATTTATCTGGGATAATAGTCTTCTGGAGACAACATACGAAAAATTAGATAAATTGCTTATGGATACCAACTAGAAACATAAGTTCCCTATGATAATTGTTCGCGCTCTAGAGAGTATTGAGGTTTTGTTTGATCATGCTCCGTTACTGTTACTTTTATCTGTTGTATCACCGCCACATAAGTCTAGGAATGAGTTTAAATTTTAACTCGAATGGATGATTCATGATGGTTTATATGAGATGGTCAAGGCTATTTGGCAGAAACTGTTGGTGGCCAAACGCCTATTTTATGATGGAATAATAAAATGCATGATTTATATAAATTCCTACGTGGCTAGGCTAGACACACCGCTGGTATTCTTAAAAAATAAAAAATACGGCTATCATCTATCATTGGTGACTTAGAGGCTTCCGCGGAATTCAGGTTGTTATCTGCACAAGCAATTGAGCTTAAAAGCCAATCGAATACGGAGATAGCCTGACTATTACGCGAAGAGGAACTCAAATGGTACCAACGCTCTAAAGAAATATTCATTCTGGAAAGAGATGAGAATACAAGATATTTTCATGTTGTTGCCAATTGCAAGCATAAAAAGAAATTTATTCACTCTCTGATTCAGAAAAAAAGGTATGATTGAGGAACATGAGCAATTAAAGTCCTATATTACAGCATATTAAAAATCCTTGTTTGAGGCTCCATCAGAAAGTTCATTCACTATGGATGAGTCCCAAACGGCGGATATCCCGAAGGTTTCTGTTGAGGAAAACAATTTCCTAACTGCCTCGTATACCGAGAAGGACGAGGTTAGGAAAGCTGTTTTCCAAATGGAACATAACAAAGCGCCAGGGCCAGATGGCTTACCAACGGAATTTTACCAAAAATTCTAGGACATCATCAAGGACGACCTTATGAATTTGTTTGGCTTTTTATAGGTTGGTCAGTTAGATCTTTTTATACTAAATTTTGACAACATAAATTTACTGTCTAAGGTTAATAATATAGAACGTATATAACAATATCGTCCAATCTGCCTGCTTAGCTTTAGCTTCAATATTTTTACTAAAGTTGTCACGATTAGAATAAACTCAGTAGCTGACCACGTTGTTATCCCATCTCAAACTGCGTTCATGCAAGGAAGAAACATCCTAAATGGTGTAGTAATCCTGCACGAAACAATCCATGAACTACACTCCAAAAAATTAAATGATGTATTGTTCAAGATTGACTTTGATAAGGCATATGACAAAGTTAATTGGTCTTTCTTTCAGCAAACACTCTGTATGAAAGGTTTTTTCTGAGAAGTAGCAAGCTCTCATATAGTCTTTTGTGTTTGGAGGTAGTGTTGCCATTAAAGTAAATGATGATACTGGTAAATACTTCCAAACAAAGAAAGTAATGAGACAAGGGGATCCATTATCGGCAATACTATTTAATATAGTGGCAGATATGTTGACTATCCTTATTGAGAGAGCAAAGGCCGATGGTCAAATTGAAGGATTAGTACCACATCTTATTGACGGTGGTCTCTCTATTCTTCAATATGCTGACGACACAATCATTTTTATGGAACATGATCTGGAGAAGGCTAAGAATCTAAAATTAATACTATCAGCATTCGAGCAGTTATCTGGACTTAAAATAAACTTCTATAAGAGTGATTTGTAATGTTTTGGCGAGGCCTAAAATGAGGCCTGCCTATATGCTGAACTTTTTGGCTATGGTCAGGGGCAATTTCCAATCAACTAATTTGGGATACCGATTCACTATCGGCGTCTCACAATTGTTGAATGGAAACATGTTGAGGAAAGACACCAAAGACGTCCTAATAGTTGGAAAGTTAAATTGATATCCCTTGGCGGAAGACTTATATTCATAAATTCAGTACTCACCAACATGGTACTGTATATGATCTCGTTTTTTCAGTTGCCAAAATGTGTCTTGAAGAAAGTGGATTATTTCTGGTCAAGATTCTTTTGACAAGGGGATAGTGAGAAAAATAAGTATTGATATGCCATATGGAATGTGGTTTGCCGACCGAAGGAATACGGTGGACTTGGCTTACATAATTTGCAAGTCAAAAACACCGCGCTTCTGGGTAAATGACTTTTTAAACTAATCACAGAAAATGGTGTCTGGCAAACCATTCTATGGAGAAAATATGTGGGATCCAAAGTTGTGTCTCAAGTGGTTTGAAAACCCGGTGACTCATAATTTTGGGCAGGTCTCATGACGACCAAAAATTATTTCTTCCGTTTTGGTGCTTTCAATATTAAGGATGAACCATAGATTAGATTTTGGAAATATAAGTGGTTTGGCCAAACTTCTCTTCGCGAACAATATCCAGCTCTATATTCGACTGTTAGGCACAAAGGGGATACACTTTCCACAGTAATGAAAGAAAATCATCCTAATGTGTGTTTCGGAAGAAGTCTCATAGGTCCTCGATTTGTATCTTGAAACAATATTTTGTTACGATTATCCATGATTCAGTTGTCGGACAGTGTGGACAAGTTTAAATGAAAATTACTAGAAAGTGGTAATTTTTTAGTTGGCTCACTATATACAGCTTTGGTTCAACCTGATATCCCGGTCGATGATAATAGTAAAATTTGGAAAATAAAAATACCCCTTAAGACGAAGATATTTGCATGGTATCTACGTAAAGGTGTAATTCTAATAAAAGATAATCTTATAAAGATAAATTGGCATGGAAGTATGCAATGTGTTTTTGTCATCACGATGAGACAATTCATCATTTATTCTTCCACTGTAAATTTGCTCGTTCTATTGAAGGGTTTCGCGGCATAGTAAATCAAAATTTTCTATGGATGCGAACAGAGGGAAAGCCAAGATCTAATCTAGGAGATGCACTCAACGAGAGAGATTGGATTAGATCTTCATACCCTTGAAGATTCGCACAGCGGAACGTTCGTCGGAACGTGGGTGATGTAGTAGTACTCGCTTCTCCTCCTCGCGATCCGATCCGATCTAGAACCACAAGTGGCGGTGCCTCCGTGAGATGCACACGTGCAGCACCTCGAAGTCTCCTCCTTCCTCGGACCAGCAAGTATGGTGGAGAAATAGATTGGATCTACAACACGACGGCGTGGTGTATATGGTGGAGAATTTCTGCAGCAGGGCTTCGCCTACAAACAGTCGGGAGGGAGAGAGGAAAGCTAGCAAGGCGGCTAGGGTTTGGAGGAGAGGTGTAAGGGTTTGGTGCGCCCCCACCCCTCTTTATATAGAGGGGGGGCGCAGCCCTAGCCCCTCCCCCAAGCCCAAAGGATAAGGAGTGGGGGGCATGGACTCTCCCCTCTTCTAGAAACCCCATCTCTAGTTTAAACGATTTAAACTCTCTAGGATCGGCTGGGCCCTATAGGGCCTTGTGCCCCTGGACCAATGCGGCCAGGACACTCCCTCATAGGCCCATTCCCCCTCCCGGAAGGTGGGGCCACGTTGGTCCCCTTCCGGAAGGTTCTAGAAGCTTCCGGTACAATACCGATTAACCCGGAACAATTCCGAACTCCAAAAACTGCACTGCCTTATATGAATCTTATTCTCCGGACCATTCCGGAACCTCTCGTGATATCCCGGATCCCATCCGAGACTCCGAACAAAAATTCATAAACCAATTATCCAATCTATCCTAGCGTCGAGATACGTTAAGTGTGTGACCCTGCGGGTTCGAGAATATGCAGACATGATCTTCTATCAATAATCAACAGCGGGGTCTGGGCACCCATATTGACTCCCACACATTCATCGATGATCATATCGGATGAACCACGATGCCAGGATTCAAACAATCCCATATATATATTCCCTTCATCTCGCGATATTTTACTTGCCCGAGATTCGATCGTCGGTACCGTCATACCTAGTTCAATCTCGTTCACAGCAAGTACTTTACTCGTTCCGTAATCCGATATCACTTTGTGATTAACTCCTTAACCACATGCTTGCAAGCGGTGTTGATATCGATTACCGAGTGGGACCGAAGTATATCTCTCCGACTTGGGAGGGACAAATTCCATCTCGATACATACAACCCAACAGATACTTTCCGATCACCTGAGAGACACCTTTATGATCACCCTCTCATAGGATGACGTTTGATGACCTTAAAGCTTTCTTCCGATACCAGGGAGTTGTATTATCTCATGGTCTAAGGAATACAATATTTGACATAGGAAAAGCTTCACAAAGATGAACACGATGAAATGATCTAATTGCTTTGCTTAGTTTGGGTCTGTCCATCATATCATTCTCCAATGTTATGATCTCATTATCAATTGACAACTCATGTCTATGGTTAGGAAACCTTAACCATCATTGATCAATGAGCTAGTCCATAGAGGCGTACTAGGGACACGGTGTTGTTCACAAACCACACAAGTATTAAAGTTTCCGCTTAATACAATTCTAGCATGGAATATAAACTTTATCATGAACATGAATTATAATAATAACATCTTTATTATTGCCTCTAGGGCATAATTCCAACAGTCTCCCACTTGCACTAGAGTCAATAATCTAGTTTACATCTGGTAACAATCTCACACCCACGGCACTGAGGTGTTGATCATGTTTTACACGTGGAAGAGGTTTAGTCAATGGATCTGCGATATTCAGATCTGTATGTACTTTGCTAATCTTCAGATCTCCATCTGCAATATAATCTCGGATTATATGAAACTTGCGGTTGATATGCTTGGTCTTTGGATGATATCTTGGTTCCTTAGCGAGTGTTATGGCGCCAGTGTTGTCACACAATATCTCCAGTGGGTCCAATGCACTTGGAACCACGCCAAGCTCAGTGATGAAGTTTCTGATCCAAACTCCTTCACTTGACGCTTCTGCAGCAGCCATGTATTCTGCTTCTACTGTAGATCCCGCGATCACGCTTTGCTTGCAGCTTCTCCAGCTCACAGCTCCTCCATTCAAAATATAAACGTATCCTGTCTGAGATTTGGAATCATCCTTGTCGGTGTCAAAACTAGCGTCGACGTAACCTTTTACGACAAGCTGTTCATCACCCCCATAGACTAAGAACATTTCTTTAGTCCTATTTAGGTACTTTAGGATGTTCTTCACGGCTGTCCAGTGTTCCACTCCTGGATCACTTTGATATCTGCTCGTCAAACTAAGAGCATTGGACACATCCGGTCTAGTACACAGCATGGCATACATGATAGAACCTATGGCCGAGGCATAAGGCACTTTGCTCATAGCTTACCTATCATTTACCGTAGCTGGACACTGAGCCTTGCTCAATATCTTACCTGACAACATAGGCACTGAACTTTTCTTTGCCTTATCCATTCTGAACCTTTTCAGAACTTTGTCTAGGTATGTACTCTGGCTTAAAGCTATCAGGCGTCTTTGTCTATCTCTATAGATCTTGATGCCCAATATATAAGCAGCTTCACCTAGGTCTTTCATTGAAAAACACTTGTTCAAATAACTCTTCACATCGTTAAGCATGTTGATGTCATTTCCGATAATCAATATGTCATCCACATATAGTACCAGAAACGTCACCGAGCTCCCACTCACTTTTTTGTAGATACAAGCTTCGTAGCAATTTGGAACAAATCCAAAGCTCTTGATCACTTGATCAAAATGAAGGTTCCAACTCCGAGATGCTTGCTTCAGTCCATAAATGGAACGCTGAAGTTTGCATACTTTACTAGCATCCTTAGGATCGACAAAACCTTCGGGTTGCATCATATACAACTCTTCATCAATGTTGCCATTGAGGAAAGCAGTCTTGACATCCATCTGCCATATTTCATAATCATGAAACGCAGCAATTGCTAATAAAATCCGAATGGACTTAAACATTGCTACGGGAGAGAAAGTCTCATCGTAGTCAACACCTTGAACTTGTCGAAAACCTTTCGCGACAAGCCATGCTTTATAGACGGTAACATTACCATCCGCGTCCGTTTTCTTCTTGAAGATCCATTTGCACTCAACGGACTTTCGGTCGCTAGGAGGGTCCACCAAAGTCCATACTTGGTTTTCTCTCATGGATCCCAATTCGGATTTCATGGCTTCTAGCCATTTCTCAGAGTCTGGGCTCATCATCGCTTCCTCATAGTTCGTAGGTTCACTGTCTTCTACTAACAAGACAGTCAAGACAGGGTTGACGTGCCACTCAGGAGGGGCACGCGACCTTGTCGACCTGCGACGTTCAGTAGCAGCATCGTACGAAGCTTCATGATCCTTGTCATTAGCTTCCTCTATTGTTGGTGCAGGCGGCACTGGAACAATTTCAGGTGCTGCGCTACTCTCCAATTTAAGAGAAGGTTCAATAACCTCGTCAAGCTCTACTTTCCTCCCACTCACTTCTTTCGAGAGAAACTCCTTCTCAAGAAAGGAACCGTTCTTTGCAACAAACACTTTGCCTTCGGTTCTGTGATAGAAGGTATACCCAATAGTTTCCTTAGGGTATCCTATGAAGACGCATTTCTCCGCTTTGGGTTCGAGCTTGTCCGGCATCAACTTCTTGACGTAAGCTTCGCATCCCCAAACTTTAAGAAACGACAACTTAGGTTTAGCACCAAACCGCAGTTCATACGGTGTCGTCTCAACGGATTTAGATGGAGCCCTATTTAAAGTGAATGCAGCGGTTTCTAATGCATAACCCCAAAATGATAACGGCAAATCAGTAAGAGACATCATTGATCGGACCATATCTAATAGGGTTCGATTCCGGCGTTCAGACACACCATTGCGCTGTGGTGTTCCGGGTGGCGTGAGTTGTGAAACGATTCCACTTGCTTTAAGATGCGTGAGAAAATCATAACTCAAATATTCACCTCCACGATCGGATCGTAGAAACTTAATCTTTCTGTTACGATGGTTCTCCACTTCATTCTGAAATTCCTTGAACTTTTCAAATGTTTCAGATTTATGTTTCATTAAATAGATATACCCATATCTACTTAAGTCATCGGTAAAAGTGAGGAAATAGCGATATCCACCGCGCGTCGAAACACTCATCGGTCTGCATACATCGGTATGTATGATTTCCAACAAGTCCGTTGCTCGCTCCATCATACCGGAGAACGGGGTTTTGGTCATCTTGCCCATGAGGCATGGTTCGCATGTGTCAAATTATTCAAAATCAAGAGACTCCAAAAGTCCATCAGAATGGAGTTTCTTCATGCGCTTTACACCAATATGACCTAGAAGACAGTGCCACAAATAAGTAGTATTATCACTATCTACTTTGCATCTCTTAGCCTCAATGTTATGGATGTGTGTTTCATCCCTTTCGAGATTTAGAAGAAATAAACCATTTACAAGAGGTGCATGACCATAAAAGATGTTACTCATATAAATAGAACAACCATTATTCTCCGATTTAAATGAATAACCGTCTTGCAATAAACACGATCCAGAAATAATGTTCATGCTCAACGCAGGCACATAATAACACTTATTAAGGTTTAAAACTAATCCCGAAGGTAAAACTAAGGAGAGCGTGCCGACGGCCATCACATCAACTCTTGATCCGTTGCCAACGCGCATCGTCACCTCATCCCTCGCAAGCCGCCGTCTATTCCGTAGCTCCTGTTTCAAGTTACAAATATTAGCAACTGAACCGGTATCAAATACCCAGGCACTACAACAAGGGCTAGTAAGGAAAACATCAATAACATGTATATCAAATATACCTTTGATGGTGCCAGCCTTCTTGTCCGCTAAGTACTTCGGACAGTTGCGCTTCCAGTGACCCTTGTCCTTGCAATAGAAGCACTCAGTGTCCGGCTTAGGGCCAGACTTGAGCTTCTTCTCAGCAGGAGCATTGCGCTTGCCGCCGCCCTTCTTGAAGGGCTTCTTTGCTCCCTTACCTTTCTTAAAGGAGGGCTTGTTGACCATCAACACATGATTATCCTTTTTGATGTCCACCTCCGCAGCCTTCAGCTTTGCGAAGAGCTCGGTGATCGTATCAGTGGAGCCAATCTGATTATGAGTCACTACAAAACTTTTGTAGCTGGGAGGGAGTGATTGCAGAACCCTGTCAATCTTGAGCTCCTCTGGAATCGTGCATTCCAGTTGCTCAAGGCGTTGAGTGTAGCCCCACATCTTTATGGCGTGCTCACTAACGGAACTCCCTTCCTCCATCTTGCAGTTAAAGAACTTCTCAGAGATCTCATATCTCTCAGAACGGGCTTGAGTCTGAAACATGGTTTTCAGCTCCTCGAGAATATCAAAGGGCCCGGGATAGGTTTCAAAACGATTTTGAAGTTCCGGTTCCATAGCAAACAACATGGTGCTCTTAATCACACCATAATCATCTTTGCGCGACTGATAGACAGCTTTCTCATCAGCCGGCACAGTTGCAGCAGGGGGGTCACCTAACGCTTTCCCAAGGACATAGTCCTTTTGTCCGCCAGACAGAATGATTCTTAGATTGCAGAACCAATTGGTGAAGTTAGACCCATTGTTTCTAAGCTTTTCCTTCTCAGCAAAAACGTTGAAGTTGAAGTTGGATTTGGCCATGTGATCTACAGTATTTGCAAGTACAATTTAGACTATGTTCATGATAAAATAGTTCAACTTAATCAAATTACTAAATGAACTCCCACTAAATTCAACATCCCTCAAGTTGTTTAGTGAACACGATCCAAATTCACCATACCTAATCCGATCATCACGAGAAGAGATGTGGTTTCAATGGTGGACAACAAAGTGTCGATCATATCATTCATATGACTCATGCTTAACCTTTCGGTTCTTGTGTTCCGAGGCCATGTCTGTACATGCTAGGCTCGTCAAGCTAGACCCAAGTATTTCCGCGTGTGCAAAACTGGCTTGCACCCGTTGTATGTGAGCGTAGAGTCTATAGCACCCGATCATCACGTGATGCTTGGACACGACGAACTTTCGCAACGGTACATACTTGGGGAGAACACAGTTTTTATCTTGATCTTTAAGTGAGGAATCATCTTATAATGCTACCGTCACGATCTAAGCATAATAAGATACATAAAGGATAAACATCACATGCATATAACTTTATGTGACATGGTATAGCCAATCTTCGCGCAATGATCTCCATCTTGTGCGTTCCGGCATGATCTCCATCACTCCACCATGATTGCCTCCACCACGAATAGCAACTACAACTATTGCTAACTACTTAGCGATAAAGTGAAACTATTACATGGCGTATAAGAAGTTGACACACAGGTCATACACAATTATAAAGACAACCATATGGCTCCTGCCGGTTGTGTACTCATCGACATGCAAGTCGTGAAACATTACAAAACATGATCATCGCATACAATATACACATCACATCTTGGGCCATACCATATCACAGAAAACACTCCCTGCAAAAACAAGTTAGACGCCTCTACTTTGTTGGTGCATGTTTTACGTGGCTTATGGGAGTAGATGCTAAGAACGATTCTTACCTACGGAAATCCACAACGGTGATATTATGGTTGCCAAACTCCGGTGTTAATCCCATGACAACTATAGTGAGAGAAACTGACATCCACCAGCCGCATGTGTGGAACAAGCCACACGTCAAGTGCGGAGCCGGTCTCGCGAACGATGTCGCGTAAGGTTGGCCTGGACCGCTTCAATCTCACTATCCCGCGTCATAAGAAGAACACAAACAAGAGGCTTGCAACAGAAAACATCAACGCCCACAACAACCATGTTGCGTTCTATTCGTGAAACACATCTACGCATAGATCTAGCTCTGATACCACCGAAGGGTTTCGCGGCATAGTAAATCAAAATTTTCTACGGATGCGAACAGAGGGAAAGCCAAGATCTAATCTAGGAGATGCAATCAACGAGAGAGATTGGATTAGATCTTCATACCCTTGAAGATTCGCACAGCGGAACGTTCGTCGGAACGTGGGTGATGTAGTCGTACTCGCTTCTCCTCCTCGCGATCCGATCCGATCTAGCACCACAAGTGGCGGTGCCTCCGTGAGATGCACACGTGCAGCACCTCGACGTCTCCTCCTTCCTCGGACCAGCAAGTATGGTGGAGATATAGATTGGATCTACAACACGACGGCGTGGTGTATATGGTGGAGAATTTCTGCAGCAGGGCTTCGCCTACAAACAGTCGGGAGGGAGAGAGGAAAGCTAGCAAGGCGGCTAGGGTTTGGAGGAGAGGTGTAGGGGTTTGGTGCGCCCCCACCCCTCTTTATATAGAGGGGGGGCGCAGCCCTAGCCCCTCCCCCAAGCCCAAAGGATAAGGAGTGGGGGGCATGGACTCTCCCCTCTTCTAGAAACCCCATCTCTAGTTTAAACGATTTAAACTCTCTAGGATCGGCTGGTCCCTATAGGGCCTTGTGCCCCTGGACCAATGCGTCCAGGACACTCCCTCATAGGCCCATGCCCCCTCCCGGAAGGTGGGGCCACGTTGGTCCCCTTCCGGAAGGTTCTAGAAGCTTCCGGTACAATACCGATTAACCCGGAACAATTCTGAACTCCAAAAACTGCACTGCCTTATATGAATCTTATTCTCCGGACCATTCCGGAACCTCTCGTGATATCCCGGATCCCATCCGAGACTCCGAACAAAAATTCATAAACCAATTATCCAATCTATCCTAGCGTCGAGATACGTTAAGTGTGTGACCCTGCGGGTTCGAGAATATGCAGACATGATCTTCTATCAATAATCAACGGGGTCTGGGCACCCATATTGACTCCCACATTCATCGATGATCATATCGGATGAACCACGATGCCAGGATTCAAACAATCCCATATATATATTCCCTTCGTCTCGCGATATTTTACTTGCCCGAGATTCGATCGTCGGTACCGGCATACCTAGTTCAATCTCGTTCACAGCAAGTACTTTAATCGTTCCGTAATCCGATATCACTTTGTGATTAACTCCTTAACCACATGCTTGCAAGCGGTGTTGATATCGATTACCGAGTGGGCCCAAAGTATATCTCTCCGACTTGGGAGGGACAAATTCCATCTCGATACATACAACCCAACAGATACTTTCCGATCACCTGAGAGACACCTTTATGATCACCCTCTCATAGGATGACGTTTGATGACCTCAAAGCTTTCTTCCGATACCAGGGAGTTGTATTATCTCATGGTCTAAGGAATACAATATTTGACATAGAAAAAGCTTCGCAAAGATGAACACGATGAAACGATCTAATTGCTTTGCTTAGTTTGGGTCTGTCCATCATATCATTCTCCAATGTTATGATCTCATTATCAATTGACAACTCATGTCTATGGTTAGGAAACCTTAACCATCATTGATCAATGAGCTAGTCCATATAGGCGTACTAGGGACACGGTGTTGTTCACAAACCACACAAGTATTAAAGTTTCCGCTTAATACAATTCTAGCATGGAATATAAACTTTATCATGAACATGAATTATAATAATAACATCTTTATTATTGCCTCTAGGGCATAATTCCAACATCTATATTGTCATTCATCCAAATATCTTCTGGTTTATCTCCTGCACGTTCAGTGACCAATGTTTTTAGTAATTGGTTGCATGGAATTGATATTAAATACATGGATTTGTTTAGGGTGAGAGCGTTTGCCATTATTTGGTCGCTATGGCTTTGTAGAAATGACAAGATTTTTAATAATATAGTGTCTTCTCCTTTGCATGTTATTTATCGGACCACGACTATCCTCCGATCATGGATTATTCTCTAACGTATGGATTTTCGCGACTTATTTGTGGAGGAGTGTACGCGATTGGTGGACACGATGAGTGATATTTTCTCCCAACATGGATGGGCGCGTGATTTGCGTATTGACCTGCCATAGCTCGAGCCTTTTATTTTGGTTGCATTATTTGTAATTTTAGACTACTTTCTGTATTCTGTAGTGGTGGGGTTTGTGCGGCTATATGTATCTTAGTTATGCAGATGCCAGGTGTAAACTTTACTCAAAGTAATAAAAGCACCCATTTAAAAAATGAATTGAAATTGCAATTACGTTTGACAAACGGAACACCATATATCTCTACAATCTTGCTAAGTTTCATATTATCTGATGTATGGGACAATAATATTTTACCATATGCTCCCATTCCAAATAGGCATTTTTCCAAACTCAAAAAAATGTATCGAGTAATGATTTATATTCGCTGAGAGTTCATACTTACTAAGGACAATGTTGTTTTAGGAATCTAGTAAGGTTGCTTATAATATTGAATTTGCAATCATGATAACACTACTAAACACCTATTTTTATTGTCATTTTCCTAGAGTCGTGTTGTGCATAGCCCAAGGGGGTGTCTCACTAATATCATCTTTGGTACTCCATCCAATCCATAATAAGTGTCGGTGATTTAATATTGTTTTATTATAAGTTTGTACTACATCTTCGACACTTATTTTGGATGGGAGAAAGTAGTATATATTATCAGTATGGTTGTTAACTGCAAAAACTAATATATTATGTCTGTCAGATAAATAGTGTACTTCTAGCTTTTTGAGAAATCAAACTATCATAAACTGTGACCAGAAAAATATAAAAAATATTTATGAAACCAAATAGGTATGTGATGAATCGTATTTGAGCATTAATCTATAGTAAATCTAAAATGTTTCACTTTCCAACTTTCTAGAATAATGGGAGTAGCTAGTAACTGGGCTGAGAGTTTTCATCATAAATTAGAGGCTCTTATTCTAATTAGGCCGGGCCACTTTTGTTATTTTAGCTACTACTATTAGATGAAAATAAATTCTCCTGTATAGGTTATATACTCTTGCTCGATACATTATATAGGTTTCACGGACTAGAGGACAGTTCTCTATTGCCAGTTTGCATCCATGCACCTGGAGACACAGGCATCGGAAACTCACCTGACATGGATGTAGGCATATATAGCCTTCGCATCACATTATCCTAAGGGCTATGCTTGCCAAGTTTTTAATTCTCTTCCATTAAGTGATGCACTTTGTTCCTACCATGTTTGTTCATCTACTTACTTTGGCTGTACTATTTTGGTTATGCGCATCTTGAATGCAGAGGCCCGGAGGTTGAACTTTTTTGTGTATATCAATCTGATACTATGTAAAGCTCTTTCTAAAAAACAATTTTCCTAAGTCGATTTTCCAAAGAATTTCTTAGTTCTTACTCTACGACGAGAACAATCAATCCTACTTAGATACACGCGCAAGATTCCACTTTTTTGTAACTTTAAGAACAAATACTACTTTGCACAAGATGAGCGAATTATTTCAAAATGGTGAACCTTTTCTTATATGTATAAAAAACCCTAAAGTAGACTAGGAAATAAGACTGTACCCATAAACAGAGACAATAAAAAAACGTTGGCAACAGGGGAATGATCCCTCTCTTTGTTATACGCTGTTAGGTAGGTGAGACACTCGGTTTACTCATGCCTCGGCAGCGACTCGAAAGGCTTATAGTGTTAGGGACTCGAACCCAGGCGGTCTAGCCTCCACACCCGGAGTATCAGCCACCAGGCCAGCGAGTAGTTCTCAAACAGAGACAATAACACAAGTGGTTTGCACCAGACAAACAGTTTCTCACGGTGATACTTTTTACATATATATGGATAAACTTCTAAAACCGACTAGAAAATGACTAGTTCTTAATCTACAGAGATGTAGACACAATTTGTTTCGCAAGTTGCCTTGGTACAAAGGCGTAATGACGAGCTATGCATATACGACAATGGCTGGACCTTGCAATTAGATTCTTAATTAATATCAATAAATATGCGTTGATACATGATTGTCGCTCCTAATTAGCCTACAATTAGGTACTTGATCAATGATACAGGATATGTAAACAACTTAGATGCATGGAGAGCTGACATGTGTGCACGTAATCATAAGTTTACTCATAATATCAACAGAAAAGAGAAAGAATCTTGTTCTTGACGGATAACGTGGTACTAGCTCCATGATCAGTGATAGATTATCACGAACAATGCATGCATAGAATGGAGCGGAAGGCTATGGAAGCCCCAGCTCTAACAAATGTCTGAAGAAAAGGAGGACATCTATTGGGATCAATCCCCGAATCCTAGAAGCATTGTGTCTCGACGTTTCGTTGGTGGGATCATCAGCTAGATGGCTGATGGAGCATGATAGATGTTTTGTAAGCATGACAGTGTGTTGTGTTGCTAATGCTTGCTTTGTTATCTTCTTTTCAGTTGAGTCTTTTCTGTTAATCTTATGAACTGAGTGTGTGAGGTAGACTTTGATCTGGCTTTAGTCGGAGTTACAAACGTGTTGAGCGCTCAAATGGCATGTAAAAAAATACTAGTGGCATCTCGTTTTCTACGGAAAATGGAATGGAGCGGTGGCTTGTTCATCCAGTGAGGCATAGCTAGCCAAGTAAGCCGTGTGGTTTGTGTTCGACTCGTGTCAACATCGTCGGGCTATTGATCGATCCAGCTCACGTACAACCTTCCTCTATGATCTGGTCCAACCATCCATCCTACCGGTCGAAAGGAATGAGAGGATGCCACCCGACCTCCTCCGAACGGCCTATAAAAACCACAACTTGCACACATTTGTCTTGCAGAGACAAAGCATAATACAAAGACGAGTTGAAATATTGAAACACCGATTGATGATGGCGTCCAATCCGAGGAGAACAACATTCGCGCTGATCCTGCTGCCACTGCTGCTGCAGCTTGCCGGCGTGGCCCGCGCGGCCGGCAGCTTCTACCAGGACGTGGACATCACGTGGGGCGACGGGCGCGGCAAGATCCTCGGCAACGGCGACCTCCTGACTCTGTCCCTGGACAGGGTCTCCGGCTCCGGGTTCCAGTCCAAGAACCAGTACCTCTACGGCCGCTTCGACGTGCAGCTCAAGCTCGTCCCCGGCGACTCCGCCGGCACCGTCGCCACTTTCTACGTACGCACGCTCTGTGCCTAACTCCCCATCATGTATGTTGACATCGTTGAACCATGGGGGCATGTATACTGATTCGTGCATATGTATGGCGTGTTTGCAGCTTTCGTCGCAGGGGTCGGCGCACGACGAGATAGACTTCGAGTTCCTCGGGAACGCCAGCGGCGAGCCGTACACGGTTCACACCAACGTGTACAGCCAGGGGAAGGGCGGCCGGGAGCAGCAGTTCCGCATGTGGTTCGACCCCACCGCCGACTTCCACACATACTCCGTCCTCTGGAACCCCAACCACATCCTGTACGCAGACAGCTTCTTCTTCTTCTTCTTCTTCTTCTTCTTCTTCTTCTTCTTCTTCTTTCTTCAATCACGCGACGACGCCATACTGTCTTCTTATGCAACTCCTCTGCTGCAGGTTCTACGTGGACGGGACGCCGATACGGGAGTATCGGAACCGGGAGGCGACGACGGGGGTGCCGTTCCCGACGCGGCAGCCCATGCGGGTGTACGCCAGCATGTGGGACGCGGAGGAGTGGGCGACGCAGGGCGGACGCGTGAAGACGGACTGGTCGCGAGCGCCCTTCACGGCGTCGTACAAGGGGCTGGCTGCGAGCGGGTGCGCGTCGCAGGATGTCGCGGCGTGCGCCAGATCGAACGGAGCGTGGATGTACCAGGAGCTGGACGCCACGGCGCAGGACCGCCTCCAGCAGGTGCAGAAAAACTACATGATCTACAACTACTGCGCCGACACGTGGAGGTTCCCGCAGGGAGCCCCGCCAGAGTGCGCCGCCGCCAAGTAGGATTTGGTCTACCATGGTGGTTTTGTTGCGGGCCGTCGTATAGGATTTGTGTGCGAGTGAACGACTATGCAAAATATACAATAAATTCAGCTCTTAGTTGCCTGATTGTGATTGCACCCGCATGATTTTGTTGGACGGCTGTTCCGTTATTAGGGCATGAACAACGGGAGGCGCTATCCGTGGGCGCCAGGATCCTTTTCCCGGTCGATCGGCGGTTCAGACTTTTATTCCTGACGTCTATCCGTCATCGACGCAAGACTTAGCGGCGACTCTTATTACCCCTTTTCTCTCTCTACGGGGAAATGCTAGGAACCAACGTACGATGCAGGGAGGCAGTTTTCCGCCCGTGATTAGCGTCTTCCGTTGGGATCCCGGTCGCTTAGGAATTAATCTGTTTTTCTGCTATTATTTTTTTTGCTCTAAGCGGCTACGTTAGCGTCCAGGATTGAACCTGCCCTTAGAGCAAGTTTAATGATAGAGTCAACTATTGGCTACCGAGGGGGCCATGATTTCAGAAGAAAACTTCGGAAAGAAAACCTACTAGTTGGTCTGGTTGTCCCCCGGCGGGCTCGGGCGGGCCTCGGTTCAATCTTCCCGATACTAAGGGCAAGTCCAGCAGTTCCCTTATCATCTCCCCTATAGCGTTTTTAGGGGAAAGAACAGAAAAAAGACCTTCCAGCAGTTCCCCGGCCGGTTCCCCTATTCTTTTGATTCCCTTATTCTTCTCCCCAACTCCCTCATCTATAAGGGAACTGGAGGGCTCCCCTATCCATCTCCCGAGCATGGAAAAACTCCTTCCCAAGCACGGTAGCCATTCGTTTTCAATTGATAGTTATAGAAAATTCTTAAAATATAAATAGGGGAGATCATTTAGGGAAACTGCTGGAGTCCGACAATTTTTAGGGGAGAATATTTTTAAGGAAGTCCAAGATTTTAAGATATAGGGGAGACATTTTAGGAGAACTGCTGGACTTGCTCTAACGAGGCAGCCGATGCGGGTGTACGCCAGTGTGTGGGACGCGGAGGAGTGGGCGACGCAGGGCGGCCGCGTGAAGACCGACTGGTCGCAGGCGCCCTTCATGGCGTCGTACAAGGGGCTGGCGGCGAGCGGGTGCGCGTCGCAGGACGTCGCGGCGTGCGCCAGGTCCAACGGCGCGTGGATGTACCAGGAGCTGGACGCCATGGCACAGGACCGCCTCCAGCAGGTGTAGAAGAACTACATGATCTACAACTACTGCACCGACACGTGGAGGTTCCCGCAGGGTGCCCTGCCTGAGTGCGCCGCCGCCAAGTACGATTTGGTCCACTACCAAAATTGATTTTGCTGCAGGGCCGTACCGTACATGGTGTAGAATTTGTGTGCGTATGGATGACTATGCAAAGTATACGATAAATCCAGGTGTGTGTATATATAACTTGCTTTCTACAATTCCCGGTTGCTTGATTGGATTGCACCCGCATGCTTTCCTCCTTGGACTGTCGACTGTCGTGGTATTCCACGAAACGTATTCTTAACATGAAACACTCGTATTCCATATTAAGTCACGGTCAAATCATCGATCACCAAACGGATTACAGAATTAGGGTAGATCATCATCCACACTAAATACTCTCGGTGAGCCACACGTACACCAAAAGCCGCTAGCTCATGAGCCAGCTTGTTACAGTTGTGAGTAGCAAAGACAACACTAGCCTCGGATAAAACATACCGTCATTATAAACTTGTGGCCAGAAATGAGAGCACCGATAGGCTCAAGATTATAGTATTGTGTTCCTATGGATGACAAATGCAAAGTATAGTAAACTTAGTGATACCTGGCCTTGTGCAGGTCGTGTAGTTCTGGAAAATCTCAGTCATCTATTCATCTAGGCTTTGCATACAACAATTCCACTAACATATACAATGCTAATAAAAAAACAGTGTCTATATCTTGGTTGGGCTTGTTTACCCACGTGAAAGAGAACGGGCCATCATAGACGGCCTTATATACACGCCCGGCATAGGATTTCCAAATAGAACTCGAGTGGGTACCGGTACGGAGTCTTTACATGAGCCAGCTTCTTCTTCTTGTCATAATTACACTACGAATGATACACAGGTACTTTCTTCGTTTAGATATACTAGCCGAATGCCCGTGCGTTGCTACGGTATACTAATTTTTAGCATAAATATAAATATATGAGAATTTAATTCGAGATAGCCATATGATATTTTTGATGAAAATACGTATATGTTTCTATTTTATCATGACAACCGTCGCCAATACGTTGGCCTCCTTTTCAATGCTAAACATCGCACGCACTGGCCAAGCTTTTGGATTAAAAACGTCGCATGATTCAAATTGGCCAATTGCAAATAGAGCTAGCTTGGACTGCATGTTCATGCCACATGGACCAAGACTTCAACTAGCCGCTTAATGGTAAAAAATGAGCTCTATCAATTGGTCCTGAATAAATTTGTACATTTACTTTCCAAAAATACCTGACCCTGATCTGAGGATAGTACTGTTTAAAGAATAATCAGTTCAAGGCAACTTTTTTTTTATAAAAGTTCAAGGCAATTAGTCTCATGGAGAGTGCTCCGCTCTTGATTAATAGCAGTATCAGATTCTCACAAGCTTCGGCCATAAGTGATTTGCAACACAGACAGATTATTTACTCAGGAATGTATAAAACTCATATTAGCAAGATGGGAGACAGTATTGTGCAAGCATGCAACATTACTGCAACAAATTACCTGGATATGCCTTAACAATTAAGTAGGTTTTGGTCCAGCTTTTTCTCTGTCCATTCTAAAATCCTCATCTCTTCACAATTTTTCAAGCACAAAAATCAGCAGAGAAATTAACTAATTCAACAGACACAACACAGATCGTGTGCTTCGCCTCACAATTGATTGGAAGGTAAGGGAAAGAGTAGCAGCGGTCTTCCTAAAAAAAAGTTTCACCGATTGCTTAGAATCCCATATACTTCGCCATCAGTCAATTGTAACTCTCGAATAACATAGCTCACAAGATACATATATATATAGTTATTTGCAATTTAGTGAAATGAGTGCATCATCACCTGACTCATGGCTTACAACAGAGATCACAGGAAATGACGAAGCCGCGACAGAAGGAAGCCACTTCCTTGGTGCTCTACTCCTCCATGGCCAGCATGATCACTCACATCCTTAGCGTAGCCCTCATCAAGGTTCAGGCTGAACCTGATGGCAAGCGATGACCAATAAATGCAGTCACATTACTGAAACCAGTGCCAGTGAACTTTTGATTAATCTTGTCAGACATGTTTATGTAGATCGATGCAGTGTGCGTATGATTGTGGATGCATGCAGTGGTAGCAGGGCTTATGCATGTGTATATTCCTTTCCCTACTGCTATTGTTTGTGTCGAACGGAAGGAGAAGGCCTCTGTTCTAATATAATTCCTCTGTTCTAATATAATTCCTCTACATTTCTCATATCTTGGATACTCTACGCTCAATTAGGCGACATGGGGCTGGCATTAGAAAAAAGATGGCGACAAATTAGGAGAATGCACGCTGAATAAATTTTTGTCCAGCAGATCAGGCTAGTGTTGTTTCAAGATTCCGGACACCACGGCCAGAGACACACCTTGAAGCCTCCACGCGAACCTCCATATCAAGCTTCAGCCCGAGCACGAACAGCTGCAGTCAGATCTGGGCGCCTGATCCCCAAATCACCCCGCTGCCCTGAGCGAACACCACCGCCCTCACCTAGCACGCCACAGATGACGGCCCGCCGCCGCATCCACCACCTTTGCCCGAGCCCGCCGGCACGGCTTCCTCTCTCCGGTCGCAGTCGCCCCCACGAGTCGGTCGCCACCACGCGAGAATCAGGGACCCCCGCCACCGGGGGTGGTCGCCACCGCCGCGGAGGAGGCCAGAGACGGGCAGCGGCCGGTAAAGCCTGGACGGGGAGCCCCGGCGGCGGCGCGGTTTGCACCCCTAGCGGGAGCAACCCGAGAGGTGGGTTCACACTACAAGGATGGCTTATAAAAGCTTACACATATCCATATCCGCGCGGCATAAAACTTTACCCATACCATTACCTGGAGGGTACTCGTACCTATTGGGTATCCGACAGGTATATCCAATAGTATACAAGTTATTTAAAATTTTACTTTTATCAATAGAATATTAAAAAAAACAATAATCGCTACTTACTAATAGTAGATGAGTACATGAAAGTATCAAATTAAAGTTTAGAAGTGGAAATATCATACTCGTCCCTAGGCTTCTCGGCCGCATAGGTTCAAACTCTATAGATAAGTTTGACATGTCAGTTTAAACGGACAGGGTATGGGTATACCCATGGGCACAAGTCTATACCCGTATCCGTAGTATTACCCATGGATATAAAAGTGTGCCCATATCCTACCCATACGGGTACGGTACCCATGGGTACCCGTACCCATGGGGAAAATTGCCATCCTTAACTACAAGGAATGTGTTATTATGACCTTCTCATAGTGAACGTGTTCAAAATCGTCGACGATTTCGCACCAGATGGTCAAAAGCCGTTCGGAAGGTTCAAAACCTTACAAAATTATGACGATTTTGCTCAGAATCATCATATTTTCATTAGCTCAAATCGTCATAATCTGACAAATATAGTCTACGAGTGCAAAAAATGAGGTGTTTTGTGAAGCAACCAATCAAAACAGATAAAACTGCCTCCCACGGATTGCTCTGGTCGACGTGATCTGAATCGTTCATTGCGATCCAACATCTGATCTCTCACTCAAAGAAGCACAACATACTCCCCCATCGCGCCCGCGGTCTCACAAACCCTAACCTCACCAACTCCCCTCGCGTCGCCCCTTCCTTTCCCTGTCTATACGCCGCCATTCCACCATCTCCCTCCTAAGGCTAGTGACGAGGTTTGATCTCATCAATTCACATTGTTATGGACTTGGGTTTTGGAGAAGATGGGGATGCTGGATATCGTGGAACGGTTAGCAAACAAGCAACACGGGGACACAAAGTTTACCCAGGTTCAGGCCCCCGGAGGGAAAACCCTACTCCTGCTTGTCTGCTTTTGATTACGGCGGAACCGAAGGTTACAGGGGTGCGCAGATGCAATCTGGCGTGGAGGTGTGTATGCGAAAGTATGAGGAGAGGATCTAGGTCGTGCCCTCCTAGCCTTTATATAGACTTAGGCAGGTCCCGGGCACAGACCTAGTCGGTTACAGGTTCTAGGGTTTTACCCCTTTGAATTTCCTATCTACTCTAGTCTTGCTCTCCAAGGATCCGAAAGCGTCATGGGCCTTGGCCACCCGAAAATCTTCATGGGCCGGCGTATAATTGCCGTGGGCCTTCCTTGGGCTGGACCACGTATGCTGAGAGCATGTACCCGCGGGGTATAACCATGTCAGTAGCCCCCGAGTGTTCAGTCGAATCGTAGATTCGGCTGAGGACTCTGCAATCTTTTGGGTGAAACTATGTATTTCAATAGTTCATGTGTAGGGACCGTTGATGCGTGTCCCTGACTCACCCGACGGATCAGGGTCAGTTAACTTTCTTAGGACGAAACAACACGATCTTCTTCAGGTTCGAATCCCTCAACTCGAACCTGGAACATATGCTGGCGTAATTCGACTTAGGCCGCGGAGGACTTATAGGAATGGAATTCCAGTGAATTTAACTAATGTACCCAACGCGTCCGTCGGGATTTTTCATCGCACCTGTTAGCACGGGTTTTTACTAGCAGAGCGCAGTCGTGTACGTTGTCAGGCCATCATATGGTATATGTAGGTCTTATCTTTGTGTCACAGACACAGCATCCGAATGTTTATCACCGCGGAGGTGTTTCGGGTGGCCAAGGAGGATGTTACTCACTTAGCGTTTAATTGGGGCAGAGTTGCCGAAAAGTTTTGCATGTTGATCCGAAGGATCGCAGTCAAAGAATTTATAGGGTGCGCGACCAGCTCTCCCTATGGGAGTAGCCCCCGAATGTCTGTTCGAGTCGTAGACTCGACGAGGGACTCGAAGTAACAGTTCGCTTCTATTCATCTTTCGGGTGCGCGGCCAGCGCTCCTGATAGGAGTAGTCCCCGAGTAGTTGCTCGAATTATAGATTCGAGTGAGTACTTTAGCTGTTGATTCGAAAATTTGTAACCGTTGCTAGTATAGCTTTTGATGACGTCAATGCTGACGATCGGTGACCTCAAACGTCTGCGGCGCTAGAGGTGACGTGACTGGACAAACGTGGGTCCCACTTTCTGACTTGGAGTTGACTGGTCACACGCGAAGTGGCGATAATTACGCTGTCTTCTTGGTTTCTGTGCGTAGTGGATAGCGTGCGACGTTTAGCCGGAAGGACTCGATGTCCCGGATGAAGTCGACGCCGTTGCTGCTGTCGGGTGCGCGGCCAGCGTCACGTCTGTGTAGCATCGAGCGATGCAACCATCCGAAGAGGAACTCAACTCAGGTCTTGGGTGTATGGCGTAGCCACCTGTTTTGTCGACTCCTATTGGAGGGCCCAATATAATAGCTCGACGCAGTCGACGTCCTTGTAAGCTGCATAAAACATAAAAAGTTGTGAAGTAGTTGTATCTTGTAAAGAATATTTGCCTTTAGGCTTGTACAGTAAGATTTTGGTGCCGATCGAGTCGACACTTTTGCACTGTATGCTAGGCCTTTTCGTTAGCCTGATTACCCTTAGTCTCAGTACCTTGCCGAGGCACTCGGAGTTCAAGGATTCGACGATCAGGCATAATCAGCTACTCGGGCTATCGCGTTTGAGGTGCTCGAGTGCGTGGAGCCGATGACACATTAGGTTACTCGAAGAGGGCGCAGCCCCCGAGTGTTTCGAGTGCGAGTTAAAAAAAGAAAATCAGCTCTAAGTAGAGGGAAAACTTAGCTTTATTAGTAGTTGCCGTGGACGAAGTTGATGCGACTCCGGACATAGTCGACGCGGTAGCAGGTCGCGCGACAGTCGTAATCGACACAACGTCTACACTTGTAGCAGCGACATGTTCATGGGATCGATGGCAGGAGTGAGTTCCGCATCCGAAGATTGTCGCAATCGATGACCGCACCGGGTCGCCGCATCCGAAGGATGTATCGGGTCACCCTAGCCGAAAGCCGCATCGGGTTGCTGGAGCCGAAGGCCGCGGCTGGTCGCCGAAGCGGAGGGAGCCCCCGATCCCTCGAGCTCCCGAGCCCTTGAGTCACTTGAGCCGAAGATCGTAGCGGATCGTCGGGCGTAGTCAGCGCAGCTGAAGACCATAGCAGGTTGCCGCATCCGAAGACCGTGGCGGGTCGTCGCAGCCGAAGACCGTAGAATGTCGCCGGAGTTGAAGACTGTAGAGACGAGTTGCCACAGCTGAAGATTGCAGCGGTTTGCTGGAGCCAAAGACAGCATCGGGTCACCGGAGTCGAAGGTTCAGCAAGTCACCACAGCGGAGGGAGTCCCCCCGAGTCGTGGTCCCTGAAGTCAATGCGACCGGTCGCCGCATCCAAAGGAAGCAGCGGATCACCGCAGCCGAAGGCCGCAACGGATCGCCACAGTAGAAAACGGAGGGAGCCCCCGAGTCGTTGGAGCCGAAGATTGTAGAGGATCACCGGAGTCGAGTTGACGTGGCAATGGGTCACGCGGCGAACGTGTCGTCGCAGTCCGCGAGTGTAGTTCAACGCCGTCAGGCGGAGTTGACGCGGTGAAGGTAGCCATGTGATTGGTACTCTGTTTTTTCACTGTTTTGTACCGATTTTTGTAATAGCTTGTATTGATAAATCTGGATTTTTCGAACAAACGTGATTTTTCTTGATACACGTGAACTGGTGCAGTATCTTGCTCCAAGACTTGATCCTTGCTTCACGTGAAGGCCATGGTGGCACACTCCATTAGAATTAAATATTCTCCACGATCGCTTGCTGCAGTATTTCCTTTAGGATGTATGTAATGTCCTCAACTGTGTATGTACGTGTCAATCGGCACGCCCTCCGCTTACTGTTTGCTGGGCTATTTTCGAATCCATCTAGATTGCAACCACGTTTGAACATAAATATATCCTGAGGCCTCAGATCCTCGTAACTTGGCTGATCTAATGCACTACTCCTCCAAGATTTATTCTAAGCACCTCAACAACGCATCTGCACATGGAGGCGGCGGTGACGTTGAACCCGGCAAGCACGTAGCGTGGATTTTTTCTCATCTTGTGTGAGATTGAAGTAGGCGCGGTTGTTGATGTTGGTCCTGCGGATCCGACTTGAGAAGCCGGCGAATCATAGATTGTCGATGATGGGACCTTCACAATCGCACAATCAGCGTCCCCAGTTCCCACAGACGGCGCCAATTGACGAGGTTTGATCTCATCAATGCCCATTGTTATGGACTTGGATTTTGGAGAAGATCGGGATGCTGGAGATCGTAAAACGGTTAGCAAACAAGCAACACGGGGACACAAGGTTTACCCAGGTTCAGACCCCCGGAGGGAAAACCCTACTCCTGCTTGTCTGCTCTTGATTACGGCGGAACAGAAGGTTACAGGGGTGCGCAGATACAATCTGGCGTGGAGGTGTGTGTGCGAAAGTATGAGGAGAGGATCTAGGTCGTGCTCTCCTAGCCTTTATATAGACTTAGGCAGATCCCGGGCACAGACCTAGTCGGTTACAGGTTCTAGGGTTTTATCCCTTTGAATTTCCTATCTACTCTAGTCTTGCTCTCCAAGAATCCGAAAGCGTCATGGGTCTTGGCCACCCGAAAATCTTCATGGGCCGGCGTGTAATTGCCGTGGGCCTTCCTTGGGCTGGACCAGGTATGCTGAGATCATGTACCCGCGGGGTATAACCATGTCACCTAGATCTGCCTCCCGCCGACCATCTCCTCTCGATCCCGTGCATCACCGCACCCATCTCCGCTCGACTGCCTTGCCCCCTTCTCCTCCTGACGGCTACGCCTTTCCTCATCCCTTCACAGGGCCGCCCTGATCCACACCGTTCTTCACCTGATCTCCTCTGCCATGCCCACAAGATTCGCCGGTAGTCCCCTCTTCACCCCCAGTACACTAGACGCTTCGGATTTGGCGGCGGTGCGTATGGGGAGGAGTTCAAGGTCGTGGAGGCGGTGGCCATGGAGTCATGCGCCAGCTTAGGGTGCTCGCGGGCTACCTAAGGCTAGTATCCATCAGCTAGGAGGATGCAAGGGGAGGAGGCGTCGACACTGCTGCTGGAGGCGAAGAGGAGCTGGGGCGCGAGGTGGAGTGCTGGGTGGAGTCCAGGTTACTCTGGTGCATCGTCGGGCCGACCATATTTCAGCGGACGGTGCTCTACGGGATCAACCTCATCGCGCAGGCCTTCATCGGCCACATCGGGGACCTCAAGCTCGCAGCCTTCTCCATCGCCTCCACCGTTGTCGCCGGATTCAACTTCGGCTTCCTGGTAAGCACATACTGATCATACTTGCTCACGGTGTCTTGCTTTTTGTATCTCATTCATGCCGTTGGAGCACAATAGATTCATCCCGTTCGTATATACACGCATATCTCCAATGTCAGTTAAGTCAATGTAGATAGAATTAAGTGTCAAACCTCTATGAGGTCTCATTTTGTTATGATTTGAAGCCACAAATGGTATATGCAATCTGATGTTCTAAGCAACATTTGATTAGGTCTATTGTTTTATTTGTGGTGTGACACATGGTGTGCTGCTGTTACTTTTGTGTTGTACAACACTTCTTAATAAAATGATGTGCTCAAAACTCCAGATTTCAGATGCAAGCCAATCCAACCTAAATAATAATTTTAGTTTCATCATACATTAGTGTCTATTTCAAGCCAAGTCGTGTATCTAGTGTTACCCATTTGATTGTTTAACTGAAAGGTGAGCATTATGCAACACATGGACGAGGCACCATATAATAATGTAGAACTGGGAACCTTTTTTGTGAAACTATTGCTTATTATTTGCTGATATAAGAAACCCAGCTGTTTAGAAGATTGCATTGCAGTTTATTACTTCTGAAGCGAAAGCATTTCTTGTGATACTTACACAAATTATAGCAATCCTTTTGTATACCTTGCAACTATAAAACTTCTATGTGCTAATCCATCCTTTTCTTGGCATTTTATTGGAATCAATTGTTGTCATATAGTTATAGTATGTTAGTGTACAGGGCAGGTGACGACAGGGATGTACACAGGACTTAAGACAACATTCAGCGCATCACAAGCTTTGCAATGTTCAACGTGTCACAAGCTGACAAGTACACCTTGCTACTGCTTGGTGTTTGGGGTGTGACAGTGGGTTAATAACCACGGGTTCAGCCCGTTGTAGTCTCTATGGTTTGGAACCGCACCAACCCATACCAACCCGCAAATTCAGTGCACCCGCCCCAATCGAACCTATTTTCTAGCGCAACCCATACAAACCCACATTCTTCCGTTCCAAGCGAAACCCACCCCATTAGACCCATACGGACCCGCCCCATTCTCAGCTTGAGTAGATATTGCAAAATCAAAATCTAATGCACAATTGAAGCATACTCACAAATAAATGAACAGGAAGCTTGTCCCAGCGACTGTTTTCAGTAACTATATTTGTTGTCTATTACCTTATTGTTGTGCAGATTGTAACATAAAACAGCTATTTGATGATGAAATGTATATTTGGTTATTTCTGAATGCTTTCTCATATAATCATATTGCGAATTTTCAATACTACCAGCAGGAGTCCTCCAAGCTGGGCCAGCAGATCAGTATCTTGCAGAACTCAAACATGTTAAAATCTTCATGCCATGATGCATTTGATAGTGTATGATACCTCATAGGAACTTAAGTTTTTGGAGCCTAACATGTCTGAAATTTCCGGTAGGTCATTAGTGAGAGATTCTGTCAGCACCATGACCCTGAGGGAACTTAAGCAGCTAGAAGGTAGGCTGGAGAAAGGCATAGCCAAGATAAGAGCTAGAAAGGTATGATGAAACTAAAGTCTTTGGTAGGACGTATTTAACACAATACTCGGTTGATAGATTTGTTTGTCTCTAAATTTTAGACTATCACTGCAATGTAGCCAACATCTATATTTCTGAGCGGTAATCGCTGAATCTTGGAGTTGTTAGTTTTGCTGCAGGTTACTGAGAATGAGAGGGGGCAACAGCAGATGAACATTATGGGGTTGGCATCGACGAGTAGCGAGTACAATCACATGGTACCTTATGATTCCAGAAACTTTCTGAACATCATGCAATAGCTTAGTGTTGGGGTGGGGTCACCTCCCAATATTTATGTTTCCTAACAACAAAATTGGTGGAGATCTTGCTGCCTGTCAGTTTAGTGTCGTGATATTACTCAGGTTACACTGTTTTTTATTATGTTTCTTTCGTACATCACACATTGTGAACTAATGTTTTGGAAAGTGCCGACATATGAAAGTCAATTTTATTCTATGGTTCAAAATAAGCTAGTATGTACCTGCCAGTTGATTTAGAACATAAGTGTGCATGAAAGTATTTGGTACTTATAATACGTCTATGTATGTATGAAATTCGTAGCAGCTTTTACTTGGAGTTTTAGACCATAACATGTTATATTATCCTGGAATCTTACTTGGACAGTATGATATTCATTTTATGTAGACATATGTATCACTTTATGCTGGAATCTTGCTTGGTCAGTCATTGATTAGGAACTGTGGTGATCTTTTGTTGCTTGGATTATCTGAACCTGGCTTCCATTTGTGATGTGAAAACTGTGTTGTTTGCTATTTCCATATGTTCGATATAGAACTATGCATGATGTACTTCTATTTTCTATTTGCCTATCTCCTGACTCGTGTGAGAACTAAGTAAGAACTATGTGTTCGCTTGTACTATTGTTTTACTATTTTGTCTCGTCTTTTTTACATGCTATTGTGCTAGAACTATAGATATTATAACTTAATCAATCTGCAAATCAATATTATAATTGACAGGTAAAAAAGTCTATGCAGTTTGCAACTATAAGTAGTCAATAGTTGGATATGACTCTGTTATTGGTTGTATAGCTGTTGGTACATCATTTTGAAGCAAGGCATGCATGTTTTGTGCATGTACAAGACTGTCTATTGTTTTTTATCTGAATACATGTTTTGGTACTTGAAAACTGTTATGGAAATGGACTTATCATAGCTAATATGCTGCTATTTATTTATCCAATTCGTATCACTTATGCTAGTTTTTCTGTTTGAAAGAAATAAGAAGGCCGAGGGAGGATATTTCGAAGTTCTTGGATGTGATATAGGCCAGCAACAATGGCGCCATAAGGAGTAGTAGGGAGCTATGCTCCAGGCATTGACAGTCCAGTAGCTAATCTGGAATGTTTACATCTGCTGATTATTTGGTTATTGTGTATCAATTTTGGCTTTTGTTTCTTTGTATCTGATGTCATGTGTATATCTACTATATCAGCTATTTATATCTGTTATAGTGTTATATGATGATCTAGCTGTCATGTCCTGTTATACCGTTACCTCGTGGCTGTCATATTTAAATTCTAGATGTTAAATTGTTGTGTTGTGTAAAATATATATTTGAAAATGTTGCTAGGATGGTTTGGTAGTAGTTTCGGGCCAGTTTTGGATATAAAAAAGGCTACATGGAATTAGAAAAAAAGGCTGAAAAATAAAAGAGAAATCTGATGTACAGAATAAAGGCCTAAAAGGGAATACACCCTAATAAAGTCATGGCCCATAGAAGAAATGTACCATAAAAGGCCACGACACAAAATTAAATGCTATGTAAATGGCCTAGGCCTAAAAAAGAAAAAGGCCAGAATTATTGGGCTGGCCCATATAGACCACCATAATGGATTGGGCTGATTTTGATTTAAGACGATTTAATTTCATCACAATTTTTCCACGTATGATAGGCCACGCAGGATCTGACTTGGCTAGGCTAGATGGACCGTGACGATATTGGATCGTCATAGACGTTATGACAATCCAATATCGTCATAGATGGTTATGACGATTTTACCAAAAACGTCGTTATAGTTCATTTGCGACGCCCAACTTTTGATGATCTCAAAATCGTCATAGAATCGTCATAAACAGACTACTATGACGATTCTGTGACGAGAATGGAGGGTCATATATTGCCAGATTCCTTGTAGTGTCAGTCCATAACCCAATTTCGGCCAATTTCTCTTTGCATTGTTTTGTACAAGATTTGTGCTAAGGTAATTGCCAATCGGATGCGACTGGAGTTAGAGCAGATTATAAGCCAAGAACAAAGTGCTTTTGTACCGGGCCGTCTCATCACGGGCAATGCCCTTGTTGCCTTTGAATGTGTTCATACAATGAAAAGAAATAAGAGAGGCAAGAAAGGAATGTGTGCAGTGAAGCTCGACATGATGAAGGCTTACGATAGGATTGAGTGGCCATTCCTAGAGGCAATGTTGCTAAAAATCGGTTTTCCTACTGCCATGGTGCAGCTGACCATGAAGTGTGTCAGGTCGGTCAGGTTTTCGGTGAAAGTAAATGGTGAACTCCAAGATCAATTCAAACCGACCCGTGGTCTCCGTCAGGGTGATCTGATGTCGCCATCTCTGTTCTTGCTTTGTGCAGAGGGTCTATCGGCACTCTTGAATTACTACAACACAGGTTTTGTTGACCGTGGAATCAGAGTCTGTAACCGGGCGTCATGGATCACTCACCTTTTGTTCGCGGATGATAGTCTGATATACATTGGGGCGACAGTGCAAAGTGCGGCACGATTGAATGTGATACTGAACATGTATCATCAGGCATCAGGCCAACTGGTTTACCGAGCCAAGAGCTTAGTGTTTTTCTCACCGTGCACCTTTGATGAGCTGCGTACGGTAGTAAAGTCTGAACTGACAATTGATGTCGAAGCATTCAGTGAAAAATATCTCGGACTTCCCACGACAGCAGGTAGTCTAACGAGTGAGGCATTTGAGTATATCACTGATCATATGAGGAGTAGTGTCAATGGGTGGGCGCCAAAGCTGATGTCCTATTCTGGGAAGGAAACGATGATAAAGTCTGTCCTTCAAGCTAAAGAGATCTATCCCATGAGCTGTTTTAATCTGTCCAAAGGAACATGCACGAAGATCGTATCAATTTTGGCAAAATGGTGGTGGGCTGGGTGAAGGGTTTCACGGCATAGTAAATCAAAATTTTCTACGGATGCGAACAGAGGGAAGCCAAGATCTAATCTAGGAGATGCAAACAACAAGAGAGATTGGATTAGATCTTCATACCCTTGAAGATTCGCACAGCGGAACGTTCGTCGGAACGTGGGTGATGTAGTCGTACTCGCTTCTCCTCCTCGCAATCCGATCCGATCTAGCACCACAAGTGGCGATGCCTCCGTGAGATGCACACGTGCAGCACCTCGATGTCTCCTCCTTCCTTGGTCCAGCAAGTATGGTGGAGAGATGGGTTGGATCTACAACGCGACGGCGCGGTGCAATTGGTGGAGATTTTTTGCAGCAGGGCTTCGCCTACACGTAGTCGGGAGGGAGAGAGAGAGGAGGGCAGCAGGGCGGCTAGGGTTGAGGAGGAGGTGGGGGGGTGGTGCGCCCCAGCCCTCTATATATAGAGGGGTGGGTGCCAGCCCTAACCCCTCCCCCAAGCCCTAGGCCGGCGGCCAAGGAGGGAGGAGTGGGGGGCAAGGAACCCCCCCCCCCCTTCTAGAAGCTCCAAACTAGGGTTTCCCCTTGTTTGGCCGGCTGGGCCCTATGGGGCCTTGTGCCCCTGGACCAATGCGGACAGGACACTCCCTCATAGGCCCATGCCCCCTCCCGACAGGTGGGACCATGTTGGCCCCCTTCCGGAAGGTTCTAGAAGCTTCCGATACAATACCGATTAACCCGGAACAATTCCGAACTCCAAAAACTGCACTGCCTTATATGAATCTTATTCTCCGGACCATTCCGGAACCTCTCGTGATGTCCCGGATACCATCCGAGACTCCTAACAAAAACTCATAAACCAATTATCCAATCTATCCTAGCGTCGAGACACGTTAAGTGTGTGACCCTTCGGGTTCGAGAATATGCGGACATGATCTTCTATCAATAATCAACAGCGGGGTCTGGAAACCCATATTGACTCCCACACATTCATCGATGATCATATCGGATGAACCACGATGCCAGGATTCAATCAATCCCATATATATATTCCCTTCGTCTCGCGATATTTTACTTGTCCGAGATTCGATCGTCGGTACCGTCATACCTAGTTCAATCTCGTTCACAGCAAGTACTTTACTCGTTCCGTAATCCGATATCACTTTGTGATTAACTCCTTAACCACATGCTTGCAAGCGGTGTTGATATTGATTACCGAGTGGGCCCGAAGTATATCTCTTCGACTTGGGAGGGACAAATCCCATCTCGATACATACAACCCAACAGGTACTTTCCGATCACCTGAGAGACACCTTTATGATCACCCTCTCATAGGATGACGTTTGATGACCTCAAAGCTTTCTTCCGATACCAGGGAGTTGTATTATCTCATGGTCTAAGGAATACAATATTTGACATAAGAAAAGCTTCGCAAAGACGAACACGATGACACGATCTAATTGCTTCGCTTAGTTTGGGTTTGTCCATCATATCATTCTCCCAATGATATGATCTCATTATTAATCGACAACTCATGTCCATGGTTAGGAAACCTTAACCATCATTAATCAATGAGCTAGTCCATAGAGGCATACTAGGGACACGGTGTTGTTCACAAACCACACAAGTATTAAAGTTTACTCTTAATACAATTCTAGCATGGAATATAAACATTATCATGAACAAGAATTATAATAATAACATCTTTATTATTGCCTCTAGGGCATAATTCCAACAGTCTCCCACTTGCACTAGAGTCAATAATCTAGTTTACATTCGGCAACAATCTCACACCCATGGCACTAAGGTGTTGATCATGTTTTACACGTGGAAGAGGTTTAGTCAATGGATCTACGACATTCAGATCTGTATGTACTTTGCTAATCTTCAGATCTCCATCTGCTATATAATCTCGGATTATATGAAACTTGTGGTTGATATGCTTGGTCTTTGGATGATATCTTGGTTCCTTAGCGAGTGCTATGGCGCCAGAGTTGTCACACAATATCTCCAGTGGGTCCAATGCACTTGGAACCACGCCAAGCTCAGTGATGAAGTTCCTGATCCAAACTCCTTCACTTGACGCTTATGCAGCAGCCATGTATTCCGCTTCTACTGTAGATCCCGCGATCACGCTTTGCTTGCAGCTTCTCCAGCTCACAGCTCCTCCATTCAAAATATAAACGTATCCTGTCTGAGATTTGGAATCATCCTTGTCGGTGTCGAAACTAGCGTCGATGTAACCTTTTACGACGAGCTGTTCATCACCCCCATAGACTAAGAACATTTCTTTAGTCCTATTTAGGTACTTTAGGATGTTCTTCACGGCAGTCCAGTGTTCCACTCCTGGATCACTTTGATATCTGCTCGTCAAACTAAGAGCATTGGACACATCCGGTCTAGTACACAGCATGGCATACATGATAGAACCTATGGCCGAGGCATAAGGCACTTTGCTCATAGATTCCCTATCATTTACCGTAGCTGGAAACTGAGCCTTGCTCAATATCTTACCTGACAACATAGGCACTGAACCTTTCTTTGCCTTATCCATTCTGAACCTTTTCAGAACTTTGTCTAGGTATGTACTCTGGCTTAAAGCTATCAGGCGTCTTTGTCTATCTCTATGGATTTTGATGCCCAATATATAAGCAGCTTCACCTAGGTCTTTCATTGAAAAACACTTGTTCAAATAACTCTTCACATCGTTAAGCATGTTAATGTCATTTCCAATAATCAATATGTCATCCACATATAGTACCAGAAATGTCACCGAGCTCCCACTCACTTTCTTGTAGATACAAGCTTCGTAGCAATTTGGAACAAATCCAAAGCTCTTGATCACTTGATCAAAACGAATGTTCCAACTCCGAGATGCTTGCTTCAGTCCATAAATAGAACGCTGAAGTTTGCATACTTTATCAGTATCCTTAGGATCGACAAAACCTTCGGGTTGCATCATATACAACTCTTCATCAATGTTGCCATTGAGGGATGCAGTCTTGACATCCATCTGCCATATTTCATAATCATGAAACGCAGTGATTGCTAATAAAATCCGAATGGACTTAAACATCGCTACGGGAGAGAAAGTCTCATCGTAGTCAACACCTTGAACTTGTCGAAAACCTTTTGCGACAAGCCGTGCTTTATAGATGGTAACATTACCATCCGTGTCCGTTTTCTTCTTGAAGATCCATTTGCACTCAATGGCCTTTCGGTCGCTAGGAGGGTCCACCAAAGTCCATACTTGGTTTCGCTCATGGATCCCAATTCAGATTTCATGGCTTCTAGCCATTTCTCAGAGTCTGGGCTCATCATCGCTTCCTCATAGTTCGTAGGTTCACTGTCTTCTACTAACAAGACAGTCAAGACAGGGTTGCCGTACCACTCAGGAGGGGCACGCGACCTTGTCGACCTGCGACGTTCAGTAGCAGCATCGTCAGAAGCTTCATGATCCTTGTCATTAGCTTACTCTATTGTTGGTGCAGGCGGCACTGGAACAATTTCAGGTGCTGCGCTACTTTCCAACTCAAGAGAAGGTTCAATAACCTCGTCTAGCTCTACTTTCCTCCCACTCACTTCTTTCGAGAGAAACTCCTTCTCAAGAAAGGAACCGTTCTTTGCGACAAACACTTTGCCTTCGGTTCTGGGATAGAAGGTATACCTAATAGTTTCCTTAGGGTATCCTATGAAGACGCATTTCTCCGCTTTGGGTTAGAGCTTGTCCGGCATCAACTTCTTGACGTAAGCTTCGCATCCCCAAACTTTAATAAACGACAACTTAGGTTTAGCACCAAACCATAGTTCATACGGTGTCGTCTCAACGGATTTAGATGGTGCCCTATTTAAAGTGAATGCAGCGGTTTCTAATGCATAACCCCAAAATGATAGTGGCAAATAAGTAAGAGACATCATTGATCGAACCATATCTAATAAGGTTTGATTCCGGCGTTCAGACACACCATTGCGCTGTGGTGTTCCGGGTGGCGTGAGTTGCGAAACGATTCCGCTTGCTTTAAGATGCATGAGAAAATCATAACTCAAATATTCACCTCCACGATCGGATCGTAGAAACTTAATCTTTATGTTACGATGGTTCTCCACTTCATTCTGAAATTCTTTGAACTTTTCAAATGTTTCAGATTTATGTTTCATTAAATAGATATACCCATATCTACTTAAGTCATCGGTAAAAGTGAGAAAATAGCGATATCCACCGCGCGTCGAAACACTCATCGGTCCGCATACATCGGTATGTATGATTTCCAACAAGTCCGTTGCTCGCTCCATCATACCGGAGAACGGGGTTTTGATCATCTTGCCATGAGGCATGGTTCGCATGTGTCAAATGATTCAAAATCAAGAGACTCCAAAATTCCATCAGAATGGAGTTTCTTCATGCGCTTTACACCAATATGACCTAGACGACAGTGCCACAAATAAGTAGTATTATCACTATCTACTTTGCATCTCTTAGCCTCAATGTTATGGATGTGTGTTTCATCCCTTTCGAGATTTAGAAATAAACCATTCACAATAGGTGCATGACCATAAAAGATGTTACTCATATAAATAGAACAACCATTATTCTCCGATTTAAATAAGTAACCGTCTTGCAATAAACAAGATCCAGAAATAATGTTCATGCTCAACGCAGGCACATAATAACATTTATTGAGGTTTAAAACTAATCCCGAAGGTAAAACTAAGGAGAGTGTGCCGACGGCCATCACATCAACTCTTGATCCGTTGCCAACGTGCATCGTCACCTCATCCCTCGCAAGCCGCCGTCTATTCCGTAGCTCCTGTTTCGAGTTACAAATATTAGCAACTGAACCAGTATCAAATACCCATGCACTACAACGAGGGCTAGTAAGGAAAACATCAATAACATGTATATCAAATATACCTTTGATGGTGCCAGCCTTCTTGTCCGCTAAGTACTTCGGACAGTTGCTCTTCCAGTGACCCTTGTCCTTGCAATAGAAGCACTCAGTGTCTGGCTTAGGACCAGACCTGAGCTTTTCTCAGCAGGGGCAACGCGCTTGCCGCCGCCTTTCTTGAAGGGCTTCTTTGCACCCTTACCTTTCTTGAAGGTGGGGGCTTGTTGACCATCAACACATGATTATTCTTTTTGATGTCCACCTCCGCAGCCTTCAGCTTTGCGAAGAGATCGGTGATCGTATCAGTGGAACCAATCTGATTGTGAGTCACTACAAAACTTTTGTAGCTGGGAGGGAGTGATTGCAGAACCCTGTCAATCTTGAGCTCCTCTGGAATCTTGCAGTCCAGTTGCTCAAGGCGTTGAGTGTAGCCCGACATCTTAATGGCGTGCTCACTAACGGAACTCCCTTCCTCCATCTTGCAGTTAAAGAACTTCTTAGAGATCTCATATCTCTCAGAACGGGCCTAAGTCTGAAACATGGTTTTCAGCTCCACGAGAATCTCAAAGGGCCCGGGATAGTCTTCAAAACGATTTTGAAGGTCCGATTCCATAGCAAACAACATGGTGCTCTTAATCACACCATAATCATCTTTGCGCGACTGATAGATAGCTTTCTCATCAGCCGGCGCAGTAGCAGCAGGGGCGTCACCTAACGCATTCTCAAGGACATAGTCCTTTTGACCGCCAGAGAGAATGATTCTCAGATTGCGGAACCAGTTGGTGAAGTTAGACCCATTGTTTTTAAGCTTTTCCTTCTCAGCAAAAACGTTGAAGTTGAAGTTGGACTTAGCCATTTGATCTACAATATTTGCAAGTACAAATTAGACTATGTTCATGATAACTAGTTCAACTTTTAATCAAATTACTAGATGAACTCCCACTAAATTCAACATCCCTCAAGTTTTTTAGTGAACACGATCCAAATTCACCACACCTAATACGATCTTCACGAGAAGAGATGTGGTTTTAATGGTGGAAAACGAAGTGTCGATCATATCATTCATATGACTCATGCTTAACCTTTCGGTTCATGTGTTCCGAGGCCATGTCTGTACATGCTAGGCTCGTCAAGTTAGACCCAAGTATTTCCGCATGTGCAAAACTGGCTTGCACCCGTTGTATGTGAACGTAGAGTCTATAGCACCCGATCATCACATGATGCTTGGACACGACGAACTTTCGCAACGGTGCATACTTGGGGAGAACACAGTTTTTATCTTGATCTTTAAGTGAGGAATCATCTTATAATGATACCGTCGCGATCTAAGCATAATAAGATACATAAAAGGATAAACATCACATGCATATAACTTTATGTGACATGGTATAGCCAATCTTCGCGCAATGATCTCCATCTTGTGCGTGCCGGCATGATCTCCATCACTCCACCATAATTGCCTCCACCACGAATAGCAACTACAACTATTGCTAACTACTTAGCGATAAAGTGAAACTATTACATGGCGTATAAGAAGTTGACACACAAGTCATACACAATTATAAATACAACCATATGGCTCCTGCCGGTTGTGTACTCATCGACATGCAAGTCGTGAAAACATTACAAAACATGATCATCGCATACATTATACACATCACATCTTGGGCCATACCATATCACAGAAAACACTCCTTGCAAAAACAAGTTAGACGCCTCTACTTTGTTGTTGCATGTTTTACATGGCTTATGGGAGTAGCATGCTAAGAACGATTCTTACCTACGGAAAGCCACAACGGTGATATTATGGTTGCCAAACTCTGGTGTAAATCTCATGACAACTATAGTGAGAGAAACTGGCATCCACCAGCCGCATGTGTGGAACAAGCCACACGTCAAGCGCGGAGCCGGTCTCGCGAACGACGTCGCGTAAGGTTGGCATGGACCGCTTCAATCTCACTATCCCGCGTCATAAGAAGAACACAAACAAGAGGCTTGCAACAGAAAACATCAACGCCCACAACAACCATGTTGCGTTCTACTCGTGAAACACATCTACGCATAGATCTAGCTCTGATACCACTGAAGGGTTTCGCGGCATAGTAAATCAAAATTTTCTACGGATGCGAACAGAAGGAAGCCAAGATCTAATCTAGGAGATGCAAACAACGAGAGAGATTGTATTAGATCTTCATACCCTTGAAGATTCGCACAGCGGAACGTTCGTCGGAACGTGGGTGATGTAGTCGTACTCGCTTCTCCTCCTCGCGATCCGATCCGATCTAGCACCACAAGTGGCGATGCCTCCGTGAGATGCACACGTGCAGCACCTCGACGTCTCCTCCTTCCTTGGTCCAGCAAGTATGGTGGAGAGATGGGTTGGATCTACAACGCGACGACGCGGTGCAATTGGTGGAGAGTTTCTGCAGCAGGGCTTCGCCTACACACAGTTGGGAGGGAGAGAGAGAGAGGAGGGCAGCAGGGCGGCTAGGGTTGAGAAGGAGGTGTGGGGGGGTGGTGCGCCCCAGCCCTCTATACATAGAGGGGTGGGCGCCAGCCCTAACCCCTCCCCCAAGCCCTAGGTCGGCGGCCAAGGAGGGAGGAGTGGGGGGCAAGGAAACCCCCCCTTCTAGAAGCTCCAAACTAGGGTTTCCCCTTGTTTGGACGGCTAGGCCCTATGGGGCCTTGTGCCCCTGGCCCAATGCAGCCAGGGCACTCCCTCATAGGCCCATGCCCCCTCCCGACAGGTGGGACCACGTTGGCCCCCTTCCGGAAGGTTCTAGAAGCTTCCGGTACAATACCGATTAACCCGGAACAATTCCGAACTCCAAAAACTGCACTGCCTTATATGAATCTTATTCTCCGGACCATTCCGGAACCTCTCGTGATGTCCCGGATACCATCCGAGACTCCTAACAAAAACTCATAAACCAATTATCCAATCTATCCTAGCGTCGAGACACGTTAAGTGTGTGACCCTTCGGGTTCGAGAATATGCGGACATGATCTTCTATCAATAATCAACAGCGGGGTCTGGAAACCCATATTGACTCCCACACATTCATCGATGATCATATCGGATGAACCACGATGCCAGGATTCAATCAATCCCATATATATATTCCCTTCGTCTCGCGATATTTTACTTGCCCGAGATTCGATCGTCGGTACCGTCATACCTAGTTCAATCTCGTTCACAGCAAGTACTTTACTCGTTCCGTAATCCGATATCACTTTGTGATTAACTCCTTAACCAAATGCTTGCAAGCGGTGTTGATATCGATTACCGAGTGGGCCCGAAGTATATCTCTCCGACTTGGGAGGGAGAAATCCCATCTCGATACATACAACCCAACAGGTACTTTCCGATCACCTGAGAGACACCTTTATGATCACCCTCTCATAGGATGACGTTTGATGACCTCAAAGCTTTCTTCCGATACCAGGGAGTTGTATTATCTCATGGTCTAAGGAATACAATATTTGACATAAGAAAAGCTTCGCAAAGACGAACACGATGACACGATCTAATTGCTTCGCTTAGTTTGGGTCTGTCCATCATATCATTCTCCCAATGATATGATCTCATTATTAATCGACAACTCATGTCCATGGTTAGGAAACCTTAACCATCATTAATCAATGAGCTAGTCCATAGAGGCGTACTAGGGACACGGTGTTGTTCACAAACCACACAAGTATTAAAGTTTCCGCTTAATACAATTCTAGCATGGAATATAAACATTATCATGAACAAGAATTATAATAATAACATCTTTATTATTGCCTCTAGGGCATAATTCCAACAGTCTCCCACTTGCACTAGAGTCAATAATCTAGTTTACATTCGGCAACAATCTCACACCCATGGCACTAAGGTGTTGATCATGTTTTACACGTGGAAGAGGTTTAGTCAATGGATCTACGACATTCAGCTATGTATGTACTTTGCTAATCTTCAGATCTCCATCTGCTATATAATCTCGGATTATATGAAACTTGTGGTTGATATGCTTGGTCTTTGGATGAAACACTGGGTGCCTCGATAAGAAGTCCATGCATTGGCTCGCATGGGACAAAATTGCAATCCCGAAAGGACAAGGGGGCATGGGCTTCCGAGACATGGCTGCCTTCAACATTGCGTTGCTTCGTAAACAAGGGTGGAGACTAATCATCTCGCCCGACTCCCTTTGTGCTCGAGTATTACGGGCGAGATACTACCATGATAAACCCTTCATGGAGGCCACGGTTCCTCGGACAGCGTCCCGTACTTGGCGAGCCATTCTCGCTGGTAGGGAAGTGCTGGCGAAGGGGATTATTAAGAGAGTTGGTACTGGAGAGAGTATATCTATTTGGGATGATAACTGGATCCCAAACTCGGGTACGTTACGGCCTTTCTATAGGCCGGCTGAAGCCACTGTGGTGAAGGTGAGCGAGTTGATTACCAAAGATACTCACCAGTGAAATATTCAGAAAATGGTTGACCAGAAATTCTGCCAGCCAGATATCGATCGCATCATTCAAATTCCTCTTAGTAGTAGAGCTTGAGAGGACTGGTTGGCGTGGTCTCATGAGAAAACTGGTATGTACACGGTGAAGTCTGCATATCGTATGCTTGTTGCTCATGTGGCAGAGGAGCGAGCAGTACAGTGTACTTCTTCTTCCCGAAATCAAGAGGATCTGTGGAAGCGTTTATGGAGTCTGAAGGTTGTACCAAAGGTGTGTGTTTTTTGGTGGCGGGTTATGCGAGGCATTGTGCCGGATTACTCAACCCTCACTAGGCGGCATGTCAGAGATAATAGCACCTGTCCGGTATGCAAATCCACTTCAGAATCGTTACTCCATGCACTAGCAGAGTGTTCCCATTCCAATTCTTTTTGGACTTCTGCACGAGATATACTGAATATCAAACTACCAAGATTACATCCAAAGACTTGGCCAGCGGATATCTTGTGTGAGTCGTGGTGGTCACAGGAGGAGAGAGCTAAGGTGATCACAGTTATGTGGTCCATCTGGTCATCCAGAAACAAATGGGCGCACGGAGAGAAGGGATTCGATCCCATTGGTTTGATACAGACTGTTCATGACACATTGATGGAGCTTGAGCTCCCACTGAAAACTGTCGCCGACAATGGTGAGAGACCGATGTATACTTGGCACGGTCCAAGTGGAGATTCAATTAAAGTCAATATTGATGGCGCTATCAATGGACAAGACATGGTAGCAGGGAGTGGAGGAGTGGCGAGAGATTCTTCACAAAATTTCAGGGGAGCGTGGTGCAAAGCATACCCTGGGATTGTTGACCCTCTGATCTCCGAAGCACTGGCGCTGCGCGATGCAGAAGTGTTTGCTTGAGCACGCTCTTTCAGTCGCATCTCGGTTGAGACTGATTGCTCAGAGCTGGTTAGACTATGGGATGATAAAAGGACCAATCGTTCGGTGATTGCTCCTATCCTTGAAAAAGTTAGTATTTTAAGTCTAGATTTTCAGGCTTTCTCTATTTCTTTTGCTCATCGTTCAACGAACAATTCTACTCATGTGTGTGCACGCTATGCTTGTTTGCACAACAGTTCAGAGGAGTGGTCTGGGGCGAGTCCAGTTTTCCTTCAAAACAACCTTCGAGCTGATTGTAATGGTGCTAGTGTGATTTAATAAAGTCGATGTGTTCTCCAAAAAAATGCGAGAGGTGGGTTACCGTTCAAGGCAGCCCTATGCACGAGCTCATCTTCGCCGGTCAGTAGGAACCGTAGTTTTCACTTAGCGGTGGCAGTGCTTGCAATATCCCCGAACTACCAGGGGCAAAACCGTCTTTTACCGGCAGACGAAAATTCCAGAGGGCGACGAACGGTCCCAATCTTTTTAATAGTATAGATAAGACATTTTAGCTTTCTGAATCGAGTGTATCTAGATGTATTTTAGTGTATAGATTCGTAGAGGTTCGGAATAAACATATACACTAAAAGACGCCTAGATACATTTATTTCACAAAGCTAAAATGTCTTATATTTCTGAACGGAGGGAGTACTATCCAACTTGGTTGTATAGATCACGCAAAATTGACTCATATGAGACAATTAAGCAGCCACCTTCACTACAATAGTATATTATATTCAGTATATATACATGGTAGAGATATAACAGATGTTTTCGTACATCACAAAACAAATTCTAAAATAAATGAGCAAATTATCGAGATCTTCAAATTCTTTCTTCTTCAAACACACGATCTTCTATTCTTCTAGATGCAGTCATAGGAAACTACCAAAGAGACCAAACAATGAACTTGTGATTACCAATTAAGGCACTCCAATAATTTTATTTTTGAGCCCCAATATTTGAGCGGAACAATGCCATTAAAATAATAAACCATCATCGACAAGAGTACCAACACCATCATTCAGAAAAAGCAATTCAAATGTATTGTCGATGTCGTAAGTGAGCTGAGAGTATGAACCACCATTTTCGAAGATGTAGCATCAGGGAAAAATATTGCAAGTACCATTCTCCCCTTAACAACCAAGAGAGAAGTTTCAAAATCGATCTGACAACGAAATAACTGAAGGACCATAGTATGAAATTTTAATATTCTACAACCACTATTGATGTTGGGAAAGAGACATCATTGTCAAACGAAGAGCTAGAGAGCATTTATTGTAGATGATGTAATTTTCATTGACATAGAGGCCGAAAAACATTTATTGAAACAAGAACCTATTCTATTAAAAACGCTGATTTTCCTAAAACTATGTTGATAGATGGGTTCTCCACTCATTCTGATACTGGCAAGCTGGGCGGGGGAAGGGGAATAGATGAAGGAGGCGGGGTTACAACAGCCAGGTTTGCTAGAGGGAGAGGCGGCGGCTACTGATGGGCTTTTGCACCAGATTTCAGAGAAACAATCTTGTCTTTAGATCAACACAAACCATCTTTTTTTCTTATTCTTGGTCCTCACTCAAGATTAGGCTCAAGTAATTAACTCCTATCTACCTCAAGCGCTTAAAGGCAGTTGATCAAGCCTTAAATAACTTGTACCTCCATGGTCATCTTCCCCTCCTCATATCATGTTCAGATGTTGTGTCCCATAAGCCAACAACTAAATCAAAAAACCGCAAACAACTAGTAGGACTTTGCAAGCATACTAGTAGGAGTTTGTTAATTTAGGTCTGCCAAATTGAACTTCCCCGTCATGTGAGGTCATTTATCACTACCTAATGCAACTGAGGAGCGAGTATACAAGGTTCTGATGTCTCTCATTTCTATTGGTGGTTCACACTCCCGTATTTCTCATGTCACTCGATATTTCCATTCTAGTATTTTGCTACTTGCCTGATTATATAGTGGTGATGAGAAAAAATTCACTAGTGGAAACGAGGTCTTTTGTTGATCCCGAAAAGGGGCTTTAACACCGGTTCTTCTACGAACCGGTGTTAAAGGGGGGGGGCGTACCAGCGTGGCCCCTGCGGCATTAAAGGAGCCCCCCCTTTAACACCGGTTCGTGCCATGAACCGGTGTTAAAGGTCCCTGCAGCAGTGGCCCGCGCACCCCCCCCCTTTAACACCGGTTCGTGGCATGAACCGGTGTTAGAGGGGGGGCTATAAAAGACACCACCCCAGCCCACACACACCCCACTCTTCCATTCTTTCACATTTTGGAGCCTAGCAAGACGGTGTGAAGAGTGCTAGTTTGTGTTTTTTTCATATGCACTAGAGGTGTTCGGTGAAATGCCCGAGAGCTCAAAATAAGCTTTCTTGTTGCTCTTTCCGTCTCGGTCGAGGTCGGCAACTATAGTTTCATGTGTCATTGATGTACTATATATATAAATGGTCATCTCCCTATTATTTTTTGATATATACTACATATTAATGCAGATGAATCGGCAATGGATGTACGGTGACCGCCGCACTTCTGAGTACATTACGGGCCTCCAAAATTTCATCGTTGTGGCTAATGCAAACCGTGGTCACAATGGTTTTATGTGTTGTCCGTGTGTTCACTGTCAGAACAAGAAAGACTACTCAAATACCAGAACCATTCACGCCCACCTGCTTCGATCCAGTTTCATGCCCAACTATAATTGTTGGACCAAGCACGGAGAAAAAGGGGTTGTGATGGAAGACAACGAAGAAGAAGAGGATGATGAAAACTATCATAATATGTATCCTGAATATGATGATAATGCAACGGAGGTAGATAATGAAGATCAAGAGGGAGCAGATGGGCCCGCTGATGACGATCTTGGTCGGGCCATTACTGATGCAAAGGAAGAATGTGAAACTGAAAAGGAGAAGGAGAAGCTGGAGCAGATGTTAAAGGATCACAAAACATTGTTGTATCCAACTTGCGAAGATGGCCACAAAAAGCTAGGTGCCACACTGGATTTGCTGCAATGGATGGCAGAGAATGGTGTGACTGACAGCGCATTATCAAAGTTGTTGGTAAAAATGAAGAATCTTCTTCCAAGAAATAATGAGTTGCCCGACAGTACATACCAAGCAAAGAAGGTTGTCTGCCCTCTAGGATTAGACGTGCAGAAGATACATGCCTGCATTAATGACTGCATCCTCTACCGCGGTGAGAAGTACGAGAATTTGGATGCATGCCCGGTATGCACTGCACTGCGGTATAAGATCAGACGAGACGATTCTGGAGATGTTGAGGGCGAGGCCCCTAGGAAGAAGGTTCCTGCCAAGGTTATGTGGTATGATCCTATAATACCACGGTTAAAACGTCTCTTCAGAAATAAAGAGCATGCCAAGTTGTTGCGATGGCACATGGAAGACCGTAAGAAAGACGCGATGTTGAGATACCCCGTTGATGGGTCACAGTGGAGAAAATTCGAGCGAGAGTACCCGGACTTCGCACGTGACGCAAGGAACTTAAGGTTTGGTCTAAGTATAGATGGCATGAATCCTTTTGGTGAGCAGAGCTACAGTCACAACACCTGGCCTGTGACTCTATGTATCTATAACCTTCCTCCTTGATTGTGCATGAAGAGGAAGTTCATTATGATGCCAGTGCTCATCCAAGGCCAGAGGCAACCCTGCAACGACATTGATGTGTACCTAAGGCCATTAGTTGAAGAACTTTTACAGTTGTGGGCCAAACCAGGTGTATGTATGTGGGATGAGCACAAAGGGGAGCCATTTGACATATGGGCATTGCTTTTCGTAACCATCAATGATTGTCCTGCTCTTAGTAACATTTCAGGACAGACAAACAAGGGATACAATGCATGCACACACTGTTTAGATGAGACTGAAAGTGTATATTTGGATAAATGTAAGAAGGTTGTGTACCTAGGGTATCGTCGATTTCTTCCGAACCTGCATCCAGTAAGAAATAAAGGCAAGCATTTCAAACGTGTGGCAGAACCTCGGAGGAAGCCTGTCCTCCGTACCGGTGAGGAGGTATTTGGTATGGTCAAGGACACAGAAGTAATCTTTGGAAAAGGTCCTGGCAGTCTATCTGTTCCGAATGACGATGCCGGACACGCGCCCATGTGGAAGAAGCAATCTATATTTTGGGACCTACCCTATTGGAAAGTCTTAGAGGTCCGCTCTTCAATCGACGTGATGCACGTGACGAAGAATGTTTGCGTGAACCTGCTAGGCTTTCTAGGAGTGTATGGGAAGACAAAAGATACACCGGAAGCACAGCAGGACCAGCAACGTCTGAAGGCCCCTGAAGAGCCTATGCATCCTGAGAACGAGAAGGGTAAACGATGCCACTTAACTCCTGCCAGCTACGCTCTTACCAAAGCAGAGAAGGAAATCTTTTTTGAATGTCTGAGCAGTATCAAGGTCCCGTCTGGCTTATCGTCGAATATAAAGGGAATAATAAATATGGCAGAGAAAAAATTCCAAAACCTGAAGTCTCATGACTGCCACGTGATTATGACACAATTGCTTCCGATTGCATTGAGGGGGCTTCTACCTGAAAATGTTCGAGTACCCATTGTGAAGCTATGTGCATTCCTCAATGCAATATCTCAGAAGGTAATCGATCCAGAAAGCCTACCAGGGTTACAAACAGATGTGGACCAATGTCTTGTCAGCTTTGAGTTGGTGTTCCCACCATCCTTCTTCAATATTATGACGCATCTCCTGGTTCACCTAGTAGAAGAGATTGCCATTCTTGGTCCTGTATTTCTACACAATATGTTCCCCTTTGAGAGGTACATGGGAGTCTTAAAGAAATATGTTCATAACCGTGCTAGGCCAGAAGGAAGCATCTCCAAGGGCTATGTAACAGAGGAGGTCATTGAGTTCTGTGTTGATTTTATTCCTGACCTTAAGGCGATTGGTGTTCCAGAATCACGACATGAGGGGAGACTGCGTGGAAAAGGCACCCTAGGATGTAAAGCAATGATATGTAGGGACGGGCATTCTCTCAATCAAGCACACTACACGGTTTTACAAATATCTATCTTGGTTGCCCCGTATATCAATGAACACAAGAATTTAATACGCCTCAAACACCCGGGGCAGTCTGATGAATGGATTATAAGTGAACACATGGCGAGTTTTGGCGGCTGGCTGCAAAGACTTCTCATGAATAACACCACTGTTGGGGATCAGCTGTACTTGTTGGCCAGGACACCATCTTCGACTGTATGTACTTTCCAAGGGTACGAGATAAATGGGAATACATTTTACACGATAGGCCAAGATAAAAAGAGCACCAACCAAAACAGTGGTGTCCGCTTCGATGCAGCAGAAGACAATGGGCAAAAGACCACGTATTATGGGTTCATAGAGGAGATATGGGAACTTGACTATGAACCTAATTTTAAGGTCCCCTTGTTTCGATGCAAATGGGTCAAGCTAACAGGAGGAGGGGTTGAGGTAGACAAGAAGTATGGAATGACAACGGTGGATCTCAACAATCTTATGAAGAACTTAGACGAACCATTCGTCCTAGCCAATGATGTGGCTCAGGTTTTCTATGTGAAGGACATGTCCTCCAGACCAAAAAAAAGAAAAAAATATGCAAACGAATACATCATATGATGAGCCAAAGCGTCACATAGTTCTTTCAGGGAAAAGAAACATCGTGGGAATCGAGGACAAGACAGACATGTCAGAAGATTATAATAAGTTTGATGAAATTCCGCCCTTCACAGTGAAAACTGACCCGAGCATTCCGTTAAGTAAAGAAGATGCTCCATGGTTACGTCTGAAGCGATCATAAGGAAGGACATATGCCAAGAAGTTCATGCTCATATTATGTAACTCTAGTTCATGTTTTTAATATTAATACATGTCTTGAGTGTTAGTCATGTTTTGTGGATGGACCGGGACTATGAGAAGAAGTTGTCCCGATTCATACTTACCATTAAGATCTGATCTCCAAACGCGCGCGGTCACATATTAGGGAGTGCCTCTATGACCAGTTTCTTGGAGATGCCGGAGGACTAGGCTCCGTCGGCATCTCCCTGAAACTGGCCGTAGTGGTGTCCCTGCTCTCGAAAACCATCTTGCAGCTTTGTAACTTCACTAACTAGATCAATACACCTGGGAGCTAACTAATTTCACATATTAGGGAGTGCCTCTATGACCAGTTTCTTGGAGATGCCGGAGGACTGGGCTCCGTCAGCATCTCCCTGAAACTGGCCGTAGTGGTGTCCCTGCTCTCGAAAGGAGGTAAGGCATAGCCTCAAACTGGCTGGAGGACTGGACTCACAAGGATGCCTATTTATAGTACAAGCAGCTCGACATAGTGTCGACACTTACGAAATAATGTCGACACTCACCCCTATTATTAGTGTTGACTCGTGTTTTGTCCCGGTTGGTGTCTCCAACCGGGACTAAAGGCTCATCTTTAGTCCCGGTTGGTGACACCATCCGGGACAAGGTACACTCCGCACGACATAATGTCGACACTCACCCCTATTATTAGTGCTGACTCGTGTTTTGTCCCGGTTGGTGTCTCCAACCGTGACTAAAGGTTCATCTTTAGTCCCGGTTGGTGACACCATCCGGGACAAGGTACACGCCGCACGACATAATGTCGACACTCACCCCTATTATTAGTGCTGACTCATGTTTTTTCCCGGTTGGTGTCTCCAACCGGGACTAAAGGTTCATCCCGCCATTTTTTCCCGCCATTTTTCTTCCCGCCAGTTCTTCTTCCCGCCATTTTTCTTCCCGCCAGTTCTTCCCTCCAGTTCTTCCTGCTAGTTCACTATATATATATGTAGGGTTGGCCTCCATTGTCATTGCACATCTCTAGACTCATATCTGCAACCCCATCACTCTTTCCCATGGCTTCCACCGTAGCACTAACCCCCAGGGAGGCGGAGGCGCTTTGCGCCTCGAGCTACCCCTTCCCGTCGGGCTACTGTGTCCCCGTCGGCTGGATGCTGAGCGTCGGAGGCGTGCCGGTTCCTCCTGTCCCTGTAGGTGTGGCGCGCCGGATGGCCATCACGAACCACTACTACTTCGAGCTCACGCCGGAGCAGCGGAGGAATCCCAGATGGCATCCCGACTATTTCCCTACTTGGGAAGCCTTCTTCGTGGATCGGCGTGAGAGGGCACTCGCCAGGCACGAGGAGGACGACCCACCTCCTCCTAACTTCAACGAGGCCGGCCATCGGCTATGGTGGCGCGGTCGGACTCTCCAGAGCGTCATGGCCTATGACACTTCTGCCGACTCTAACCCCCGTCTGCGCTACCCTCAATTCCAGCCCACGTGCTACCCTCAAGTCCAGCCCACGCTTACTCTCCAGAGGTTCAATTACGGCGACCCCGACGACGACAGCGATGACGGCGACGGCGAGTACGATGACTACAGTGGCGAGTATTACAGGTGTAGGCAGGAGCATGACTGAATCACTCCAACATTCCGAAACAAGTTCGGCCGATTGTTACTTAATCTGGCCATGTATCTTAATTTTCAGTTCTTTTATGTATCTTAATTTTCAGTTCCAGTTCGGCTTTATGTAACTTACTATTAGTTGCATTCTCATTCGAGGTTGACAATATGATATTTTATCAAAAAAACAATGCAAGTTGAGCGAGGCTTGGCCCCGAGCTAAGAATCATCATGCCCGTTGTTCGACAAAGTTTGTCGATAGTTTAAAATGGGGATAAAAAATAAAAAAAGATCGAAACAGTGCGAAACCTTCGCGTGGTGCTATATTATGTGACATAGTTAGAAGGAAAAATCTCAAACTTGGTATATTGATTATGTCTCGAAAAAACCTTCACAAAATGACCTATCTCATTCGAGGTTTCTTGGCTTTCGGGTCAAATGCCCAATGTTATGGCTAGAATCAAGGCATAGTTTGTGATAATATGGCCATAGTGTGCATACATGTGCATCATGGCATGGCAAACAATGTTGCAAGAGGAAGTTTTCCTTTTTATCGCACCAAAAAGGCATTCTCGATTTTCCGAGCATAAAAAACGGACGGTTTTGTGAAGGAACCACCAAATGGCTAATTCAAAAAACCACCAACACATTTTACAAAAATACTAGACCACCTTATACGCACAATGTACCAACAGGGGGATCTGAAACCTTTCCGTCCACCTCTGGTAAAAAAGACAAATTCCTACCGAATCGGCAGGAAGTGGGTCAGATATGAACTACAGGTACATGATACGATGCTCATGATTTATTACAAAAATCATTTTTAGGTTCACAATATGCTATTTTATCAAAAAAACAATGCAAGTTGAGCGAGGCTTGGTGAGATTCAAGTTTATACAAAAGATGCGACATTTAAATATCCAATCAATTCAAAAAATGTTAATACAAAAGATGCGGCATTAAAATATGATTTGATCTAATAAAATAGGGTTAGATTTATTTTTAGATGCTTAATATTTCTTATGTTCAAAGTTTTAGGATTTAACAATTTATTTTTGTTTGAATTGAATAATCAAAATTTATATGTATGTGTTTTAATTATTTTGAAAATTTTCATTTAAAGTAAATATAAAATGATTTACATGAATGGATAGATATTATTTTTCTAAAAATTATGATATATTATTCATATTTTTCTGAGTTGAAATGAAAAAGATATGAATTTTCTAAATTCATATCATATTTTTTGAATTAAAAATTACCCTTTAATGCATGAAATAAATGCCCCCCTTTAACACCGGTTCCAGACACGAACCGGTGTTAAAGGGGGGCGCATTTATTTCGTTTCCCGCGCCCCCCCCTTAACACCGGTTCCTGGATGGAACCGGTGTTAAAGGGGGGGTAATAAATGCGCGCGGGAAACAGAATCCCCCCGTTTAACACCGGTTCCAGCCACGAACCGGTGTTAAAGGGGGGTGGTATTAAATTCGCCTTCCCCTTCCTTTCTTCCCCCAGAGCCAGACCGAACCGCCACCGCGCGCGCGCCATCGGAGCAGAGAGAAGCGCCGCCACCGCCACCGCCCATCGGAGCAGAGAGAACCCACCGCCGGCCGCCACCGCCGTCGGAGTGAGTGCCCTGAATCGTCGGCCCTGTCACCCACCTCTCTCGCCGCCACGAATCTTGCCGCCGCCTCCATTGTCGAGCTTCGGAGCTCGAGGTACTCGACGAGGCAGTCGCCCCCGACCTCTCCCTCTCACTTGACCGCATCGCCCTGACCACCTCTTCCCCGTGCAGGAGCAGCCGACCCCGACGAATTCCTCGCCGGAGCACCGCCGACGCCGCCCGTCTCCAGCCGTCTGCCTCTGTCGCCTGAGGAAGCAATCCACCGCGCCGAGGCCACCAACCTTCTCGCCATAGTACCCCGCCTCTCGTAGGACACCTCGACATCGCTGGAGACCGCCGCATACGCCACTAGCACCGCCGCCCGACGAGCCCGCCGCCTCCACGTCACCCCACCAGTGAGTCTCGCCTCGGACGCCCTGCACCGTCCGATCAAGATCCGACGGCCACCATCTGTCCCCAGGTCGAAAGGGTACCAGCAAACCAGAATGCGCCACCTGTCTGCCACGTCAGCGATGACACAGCGCCAGTCAACGTTGACTCTCCTGAAAAATAGAAGAAAAGATAAAAATTGCAGAAAATTGTATAATCTTGCAAAAATCATATAAAAAGATTCGTAGATCCAAAAATAGCAAATTATATATCAATGAATTCAGAAAATTGATTAGATTATTAATATCAAGTTGGATTTAACTTTTACGGTACGTGTTTACTGTAATAATTTAATTAGTTTTAATAGTCTTTTAGGTTAATAAATTCATAGTAAAATATCTACTGGTCCAAAAATCACAAATAATATACCTATGGATTCACAATTGTGTGTAGATCATCAATATGCAAATGGTTAAGCCAAATAATATAAGGTTTTTCAGCAATTAAATAAATGGTATAATGGCTTATTTAGAGTAATAAATTCATAAGAAAATAAATAATGTTCAGAAAATTACAAATAATATGTCCCTGGAATCACAACCCCGTGGGTATTATATATCTGATTTTAGTTTGATTTTTAGACAACGGAAACTATTTAAATGATTTAAAACCCATTAAACGCTATTTAAATCATAAGAAAAGATTTGTAACTCTGATTAGGGTGAATCCAACGCCTACTGGTTCGTATTAATGTCCTCTATCCATAACAAATACTCCATTGCATTAATTGGCCTCTTGCATGCATCATATACTTCAGTATTGTTTAGAGAACTAAAGTAACAACCATTGTGACTTATTAAATTGCCATGCATGCATTTGTTGCATTTGTTTGATTTCTATGTGCTATTGTTTATGTTGTATGAAATTGTTTGCTCGATAGATTGCGAGGAGTGCAACATGTGTGATTGCTGACTCATCCTGATTAAAACTTGTTTGCTCGATAAATTGTACTACATGCATAGATTAAAACTTGTATACAAATTGGACCTCTGACTCATCCTGATTAAGGTTTCGACCCCTCGGAACTCGTTTAAAATGATCAAGCATCCTTAGGGTTTTAATTTCATTTGTGTATTTATTTGTGTATTTTTGTATGAATAATATGTATATTTGTGTATGAATCCAAGTCCACTTGAATGTTTACACTCTTACTCTAAATAATATTATTTTTTTAGAAACTATGGATCCACTTAGTAGAAACCTTGAAAAAGAAGAAATAATGGAGAACATTATTGATGAGGACACCTCACAATATCTGAACTTGGAGGGACATGATGACGACAGCTCAAGTACTAGTCATGGAGAAGATGAAGACTCCGGTGAACGCAATTTAGTGGTTACAAAGTCCGGCGAGGTATATGCATTGATTAAGCCTCTGCTGACTTCCACCAACAATCTTCTTCTACATGTATTAATTAACGCTTCTTTCTTCTTTTAGCCCTCTGGATCGACCAGCCAGCAACCATCTTCTTCTACGAAAAAGAGCAAGCGAGGCGCGAGCCAGCGGTTGAAATATCGTGCAAAGTTCACGATCGAAGCAGTCCGTGTTGATGGCAGGCCGATGGAGCCCAAGAAGGCCACAGACAAATTTGTACGTCAGGCTGGAGTTCTTGTTAGGGACCAAATCCCAATCATAATTGAAAATTGGAATAAGCCAAAGAAGGGCGACGGTACCTTTGTCGATGACAGATCCAAAGAAACGCTTTGGAATTCGTTGTTGGTAAATTTCACCCTTCCGCCAGAGGAGGATGAAAACAACCCGGTTATAAAGGAAAAGGTCAAAGAGTGGACTCTAAAGAAGATGGCTGACGCTTTCCGCAACTGGAAGACAAAATTGAACAAATTTGTCAAATCTGGCGAGACTCCAAATTTCGAAGACGCATATTATGCGAAGATAAGACCTCACTGGCCCGAATTTGAGACATATAAAAAAAGTGTTATAGCTAAAAAGAGGTCAGAAACCAATACGCTTAATGCCCTGAAGAAGGAATATCACCAGAGGACGGGGTCAGGTGGCTACATATCTCAAAGGCCTAAGTGGGAGGAAGCTGAGAAGGCCCTGCGCGAGAGAGGGATCACACCCCAGACAGATGGGTGGGACCTACGTGCAAAGACTTGGTTCTACGGAATCGGGGCAAGGTTAGACCCAGAAACAGGATTGTGTATCTTCTCAACCCTCCTTGCCAAACCCATCACTGAACTCATCACGGCATACGAGGAAACATCCGCCAGGACCTTCCATCCCGACAGAGAGAATGACCAGCTCACACGCGCCATCGGTAAAAAAGAACACCCTGGACATGCACGAGGCACAGGGGGTATGACGTGGAAGGATGGGTTTGCCGACTGGAGCGACTCTTACAGATGGCGCGGCAGAAAAGAAAAAGAGCGTACAGAGCGGATGACACAGATAGAACATGCACTTGCGGCGCTGCAGGCGCAAGTGAATGCACAACAGAGCCATCAAGCTACCGGCCCTTCTCAGCGGCACGAAGAGCCTGCATTGGAAGCTGCCCGCGGCCCAGACTCTGCGCGGAAAAGCAGTGTGGCTTCCACGGAGAACGTGCAGCCCACGCTTGAAATGACGGGTCCTCGATACCCCGTGGATGAGATCACGGAGAGCGAACACGCTGAGCTGCATGTGAGATTAATGGGCTTATCCATTAAGGTGGCTGTCGGCTATGCCTTACCTCCTGTAGCTGGTGGAACTTACCACTGCCGACCGATTCCAGATGGCTATGCTATTGTCGGGGTGGATGAGGTTGTGAAGGAATATGAGGAAGCACAGCTTGACCATGCTACAGGTGAAGGGGAAACTCAAATCAAATTTGCAGTGAAAACAACCATTCTTTGGAAGAAGGAACACATTGTGCTTCCAAATTGGAGGTCACTGGCACCCCCGCCGTCTCTGCAGTGTCAGCAGTCTGAGCCGCTTCAGCTATCTCCTGCGCGGCAGCCATCTCCGGCGCGGCAGCCATCTCTGGCCCGTCAGCCATCTCCTGCACGACAGCCATCTCCGACCCGTCAGCCATCTCCGGTGCTTCAGCCATCTCCTCAGCGTAAGCGGAAGAGCACTGCCACGAGGAGCATCAGTAGCACTGCCACAAAGAAATCCGCAGGAAACCGTACGCCAAAGAGTTCAAAAAACTACGTCCCACAGCCTTCCGCCAAGCCATTGCCGGTTTTACCGTGGAATTGCAGCGACGAGGAGACCAATAGGATCTCGGAAGAACAGGTCAAGAAATTCTTTGCACCTAGACAGGTCGAGCCAAAGGAGAAAATAGATCCGGCGGTAGTGGAGAAGTTTTACAATGATCTTTCGAAACCTGAAACCCCACTTGTGCCGGACTACGAGCGCCAGATTTTGAAGGCGGATGCAAGGCGCCGTAGGGAGACTGAAAGTAGCAGTCGTGAGGCACCCCAGAAAACAGTTCCCATGCTCGGAGAGCAGGAAAACCAATCATGTGCCCCGCTCCAAATGTTCGACACACGGGACGCTCCTCCCGTAAATGATTACGAGGCAGAGCTACAAAGAAAGGCCAATGAGATGGGGATGACTTACATTGCATACTTGAACGTCATGGGAGACAACTTGCCCAAATGCGATGCCAACCCCATACAGCCATGGAAGTATGGGAAGAATCTCGTCAAGAAAGAGGAGCTCAAGACTCTACCAACAAAGATGCGAAAATTGCACAAGTGGTACCTTCATTTCTGCAAGACGAGAAAGGTAGAATGGATCACGGCGCATATAAGAGATGATATTTTCTTCTGTGGAGATGACGTGATCGACTTCAACATTCAAGACTTGCATTTTCTATTCAATCAGAAGGAACTCGACAAAGCTGCCATCAACCTTTATTGTGTGTAAGTACTATTTCTATAATTTATATCTCATCTCATTCACTTTATTAATTGCATGTATATATATATGCTCACCATATATGTATATACTATTATGCAGGAAAAAGGTTATGGAATGCAGGAAAGGAGGCCCTTTTGACATTGGGTTCGTTGACCCAAATAGAGTTCATGAAGAAGTGGTAGAAACCAAACCCGGGCAAACAGAAGATTACTTGCTAACGTCTTTACTGAGACAACAAACCAAAAGGGAAATACTATTGCCTTACAACTTCTCGTGAGTACTGTTACCCTCTCTCTTGTACACATTCTATTTCAGCTTACTCGATGTTAAGTGTAATTGATGATGAGTTATGTGTGCGTAGGTTCCACTTTATTCTGCTAGTCATTCAACCCGACTCAGGAAAAGTCCTTGTCATGGACTCGTTACGAAAAGAAAAAGAGATATGGACAAACTTTAGAGAGATGCTCCAGAGGTAATTTCAATCATATTATCGCACTAGATCGGCAACTTTCGTGACAATAAGTAATTAATTACTCCTTTATCCATTTTCTTTGTCGAACAGGGTTTGGAAAAGGTTCACGGGCAGGGCCGTGGGTGAATGGTCAGAAGAACTAAAATTTGTAGACCAAAATGTAAGTAATACTAGCTAGCTTCCAATTCCATTATATCATGCTTTATTGATTATTATTTTGATTGAACTCTCTATTCTCGTAAAGTGCGTGCATCAGGGACACGGCAATAACTTATGTGGGTACTATGTTTGCGAATTCATTCGCAACACGATATGTGCGACGGGCCAAGCCGCACTAGAACAACTTAGAGTAAGTAAACAAAGTCCACAACATTATTTTATTACCATCAATTGTGTTGAGTTTTATTCTTATATATATATTGACGGCCCATTCTTCATATATATTCAGATCGAACGGATGCGGGACCAACTCCTACCATTTGAACGCATACGAGCCATTCAAGAGGAATTGGCGGGGTTCATACTTGATGAGGTCGTCACGCCTGGCGGAGAACTCTTTAGATATCCACCAAAATGAACGATGACGATGTATGTGCCGATGATGATGTTTGTGTATAATAATAGTTTCTTAATTATTCATGTACTCGTATGTACCGATGACGATGTTTGTGTATACCGCTCCTGATCGATTCCCCCTCGCTCCCCCCCCCCTCCCGCAGAAATACGCCCAGAACGGGGCAGAGGCAGAAGTCTGCCGCGGCAGAGATTTAGGCCGTTTTCCTGCCGCGGCAGAGTTCTGCCGCGGCAGGAAAACGGCCTAAATCTCTGCCGCGGCAGACTAAACTTTAACACCGGTTCCAGATACGAACCGGTGTTAAAGGGGGGGGGGGGCTGAGGCCTGCGGCAGCCCCACGTGCGCCACCCTTTAACACCGGTTAAAGTTGGGGAACCGCTGTTAGAGGGCCGTCCCAACCGGAGTTAAAGGGGGTGGCCTACACTAGTGATTCTTCGTTCACATTGGTCCATTACAAAGTTTGAGGCAAATATGTATATGCAGTTCACCACCAAGTTAGTATGTGAAGTATGCTCGTTCATAAATCAAATCATTAAGTTTCACCCAACTTTCAAAGGATACCTAGAGCTTAGGTGCTTCTATTGATTGGATAAATAATGTCATAGTTGGTTGTAGGTACGACCATGTTTATTTTTTGTAGGTAAGGATATGTTAGTTTGCTAGACTGACTCGTTGCGCGGATCGGATTTAATACCACCAAAGTGTAAATAATTCTAATTTTCGCACATAGAAAAATTATATTTTAGGCGGCCTGATTGATTGGATTGCACCCGCGTGCTTTCCTTGGAATGTCATGGAATAGAAGTTGTGTGCGTATGGATGACAAATGCAAAGTACAGAACTCATAGTAGTACAGTAAACTCAGTGATACCTGGCCTCGTGTAGGTCATGTAGTTTTAGAAAATCTTAATCACTTAGGTTTTGCACACAACAATTCCACTAACACATACAATACCAATATTGAAAAAAAAATAATGCCAATATCTTCATTGGGCTTGTTTACCCACGTGAAAGAACACATGATTGATAGCTAATTCTCATGTAGATGAGTATTAAGTTAGAGCTTGATCAAATCATCAGTTGTTCGATTTGCCTCATGATCCATGCTAATCTAGGAGTTACACAGGGATTGCAACTGGTTTTCTTACGTTATATTGCAACCGAAAAAACAGTATGTGAGAACTAAGTTTACCACTAGATGTAAGTCACGGCATCAGCCATCGAGGATGTCTTACGAAGGCTGGAGCTAAGAAATGACGAGGCTACAAGGCAAAAGATTGGTATGCATGATATCCATAGGTTCGTTCCCACACTCTGCCGATAAATACTTACATCTTGCTTGTTTTTTGTTGCTTTCCCGTGTTGGTTACAAGGTTGCAATATCGCCCGCCCCACTAGGGCGATCTTAGACGGCCATCTATACACATTTGGCTTAGGATTTACAAATCGAACTCGCATGGGTACCGGTACAGAGTCCCTACATGATCCAGCTTCCTCTCTACTTGTCTTCCACGTTAAGTCATATGCATCGTCTTGCTACTGGACTCCACCTGGACTGACTTAGCCGACTTACTAGGAGTTCGCAATTTAGATTTGATAGATGATAATACAAGCTTCTGGATCCTTACATGTCAGGAGCAAACAATATGTTGATGTTGATTTGAGAATCATCATAATATGATGTTTGGTGCTACATGTACTAAGATATAAATGCATGTACTTGAGTTGTATCGAGACAAAAACGTGTTGTAGTTCATGCATAAAAATATCCAATCATAACTGATAGTATTTATTCGGAAATTTTGTTTGAGCATTTGTGCCTAAGTTCTTCATGCTTTAAATTGAGAGAGATAGATAGATAGATAGATAGATAGATAGATAGATAGATAGATAGATAGATAGATAGATAGATAGATAGATAGATAGATAGATAGATAGATAGATTGGTGTCGAGTGGTATATTTGTCAAAATAATTTGATTGACTTCTCGTGCAATGTTTTCTCCATCTAGAAAAATAATTTGTAGTGTTCGGTGAAAGCATCAAAAGATATGCATTCCATTTTATTGTTGATTGAATCTAGATCTCCTAGCTTTGTAGTGATCTGACCACAAATTAAAGATGTTTTCTCTTCCCAAATTGAATGAACATAACATTTTTTATGACTACAGAACCGTTTTATTTCTAATGCATAACATAAGTTTCTATAGAGGTATACCAATATTTTTGACTCAGACATTGCCCTCACATTTGTGAGGTCCACACCATGCTAGTTAATGAAAAGTCAAAACCGTTTGGCTCATTTCAATAGTAAAAGGTTGTCAAATTTACTGAAGTTTAAAGTTTATGGGTGAATAGACAACATAATGACTAGTGTTTTTAGTTTTATCTTTATAACTATGCAATATGTTTATAGTCATTTAGATCCTCATTGAAGCCTACATGCGAGATTAAATCCTATCTAGCTAAACCACATAATCATAGCTTCCTAGGCCATACATAACATGTAACTCTAGGTACGACATGGTCGCCATCCCCGTCCTCATATTCATTTGATACATTGTGACCCGTGGATTAATAAAACTATGCACTCAAAGTTCGTGGTTGCTTATCATCATGACACAAAGGCGAATTACAAAGAGTCTGCTCAATTGAGATTTGACCAACGAGAATACAATCTTCTGAAGCCTCACATTTCTATTGGAGTTTATACCTCCATAGTGCAAATGTCACTTGATGTTTTGGAACTTCCTAATTTTATGTGGGCGATGAGAATATTTTCTTCAATTGTCTCATTGGTCTATTACACATTTGTAGATGAATATATATATATATATATATATATATATATATATATATGTGGTGAAACCAAGTAAAGTATGTGAAGTGTGCTCTCTTATGATTGAATCCATTATTGGTTCACCAACTAAAAAGGATCACTAGTGCTTGGCTGCTTCTATTTATTGCAGAAATCATGTCTTGGTTGGTTCGAGTACGACCATGTTAACACGTATGGAGGGATATGGGAGAGCTTGAGTCTTAGACTCGTTTCATGGGTTGCATTTGTTGCTAGCATGTAAAGAACTCTAGTTTTTTCTTTAGAAAAATACAATGTCTTTTAGAAATACTAGATGTAGTTTCTTGTTTTTAAGTTGTGTATTATGGACTCATCGTTGACTAAGTCTTGTGAAATACTAGTGTGATTGCTAGTATGTAAGTTATTTAGTGTCTTAAAACATGAGGCTTAGAGTGGTTAGAAGTTTAAGAAAAACTAAAGCACCATGTGAGCAGAAACCCTACACTCTCTTTGTTCTTAAAAAATATTTCCTAAGTTAAACAATGTAAAATCAAATAAACTTTATTTTAACAAAATGAATCACTTGTATATTATGTGAATATATGGAATTCACACAATCATCACGATGACACAATGACGAGGCGTTGCATGAAATAGTTAAGTATGCTGGTGGGGAAAATTTCTAGGTACACTCGGAGACGTCAAGCTGAACTGCTAAGACCACACGAGTTAGGGACATAGCATATGACATTTTCCATTAGAAGTTGATTTCCTCATTTTGTTTTGTTTTGAAACCAAAATTATCTGCCTGGATGCTTTTGAAAAAAAGATATGCATCCCATTTAGTGTCGATTCAATATGGATCTCCTAACTTTATAATGATTTGCCTCCCTCCCTCCCGTAATGACAACCTCAGCTTTGACTGGGATAAATCTGACATGGAAGATCTTTTTTCCGATGAAGGACGTTTTATTATTTAAAGAGTTTTAAGAATTACACACATAGGATGCTCACAGCCGGTCCAGATCCAAAATCCAAGTACACAACATGAGGATAAAAAAACATATAGACGAATTACATCTCATAATTAGAAAGTGTAAGACGCCTACGCTGGTGGATTGGATAAATAATGTCATAGTTGGTTGTAGCACTGGTAGAAAACGTGCCATGCGTCCCGGTTGGTAAGGGGCTTTAGTCCCGGTTGCCCAACCGGAACGGGGCAATCGGGACTAAAGCCCGAACCTTTAGTCCCGGTTGCCCCATCAACCGGGACAAAAGGCCACACACGTGGCATCTGCTCCGTGCGAGGAGGGGGGGCTTTAGTCCCGGTTCGTAACACGAACCGGGACTAATAACCTGCTGCCGCGGGATTTGGCCCATTTCTCTGCCGCGACAGAGAATTCATTTTGGTACATTTTGTTGCCGCGGCAGCATTTTCGCCACTTTTTGTGCCGGGCAGAGAATTCATTTAGGTTGTTTTATTGTCTATTTAGTGTTTTGCACTTATCAATGAAGGAACCTTATATTACACAAGATCATCATGACAACATTTTACATTCAATACACGGATCGAGTTCATGCACTACATACAAAAGTTGCTATTCGATGCTACCGGCCAATTTCTTGAAAGTTGCTATTTTTACAATTCCTATTGTCTATACACAGCCGAGTAGTATTCCCCTTTTGGTTCTAGGACTTCTGCATCCAAGAATCCCGCCAATTCCTCCTGTATTGCTCGTATGCGATCCTTTGGCAGAAGACCGTCCCGTAGACGTTCGATCTGATTTAAAAAGGGAGTCAGCCTATATGAATATGAAACTAAACACAATTTGATTGTAAATAAAAACTATAGAAATTGTTTACGTACGTGGAGTTGCTCTAAATTTCTGCCCTTCTCATCGCACGTCTGCCGGATGAACTCGCATACATAGTATCCACATAGATTGTTACCTAGTCCCTGCGTCAGGCACTTTACGACAACAGAGTTCAATCAAAATAATAATCAAGCATGATAATAACTGTATCAAAACTAGAATCAAAGAGATGCGCGGATATAGCTAGTGGTGCTTACATCTAGTGGTTGAAATGTAAGCTCCTCTTTCCAAACACCCCTAGCCTTCTTGGTGAACCGTTTCCAAGCACTGCCCGGCGTAGAAAACGAATAAAATAAGTTATTAAGTACTTGATATCATAAAATTCACGAACGTTGCCGATATAGTGTCGTAATGATTAGAATTACCGCTGGAGAAGTATCTGCATGTCCTTCCACGTCTCAAGGGGTTTATGTTTCGAGTCCATGACTAGTACACGCCCTTTGTCAAGTTGAATGATTAACAGAATATAGTGGTACCTACGAATGCAAAACTTATCAATTATATACTTAACATCGAGTAAGCGAAATAGAAAGTGTATACAAGACAATAACACTCACTGGAAGTTGTAAGAAAATAGTATTTCCCTTTTGGTTTCTTGAAACCTTAACGCGTGTACTATATTATCCTCCGTATCCTGGGGGCTTATTTTGAGATTAGCTTCATGAACCCAATATGGGTCAATGAAGCCAATGTCATAGATTTGTCCTCTGCTGCATTCGAGAATCTTCATTCTGCATATTAAAGTATGATTATATACATGCAATAAACAAAATAATATAGATGGAGACTAAATTAATTACAGAATTAGTACTTACAGACAATAGGCTCTCATGATCGATTTGTCCAAGGCGTCTTGATTGAATAATTGAAATAGTTCATCAAATTTAATGGATATCATGTCATCCTTATCTTTCCCATGATGCTTTTTTGTAACCCTCAGCACTATCCAGTTAGCCCCGGCCCTTGTGGCATGCATGTACCAGTTATGCAATCTTTGCATTTTTGTTGAAAGATTGTTTACCTCCTCAGGTTTGACGAGAGGTTTTCCGTACTGGTATTGGTATGCTACTTCACTCACGGGGAAGAACTCTAACTGGGATAAGTACTGGGCAATACTCATACCTTGAGCAGCGGCAGCTTCTCCGTATTTTGCAACTACCTCTGGATCATACTGCTCTTCGGCCCCATATTTGCTCGACCCCACATTGGTTTGAGAAATCACCTTGAGAGGGGCGCAAGTCTGTTTTGCTTGTTCTCCGAGCTGGGCAACAGATTTCCCGCTTGCATCAGTACTGCTCTTCGAGGCTTTTTGTGCTGCATGTGACTTGAGAATAGAACGCTCATAGTCTGATGACAGATTTGGCTCGGGTTGATGAAGAGTCTTTAGCATTTTCAACACTTTGGCTTTTTCTTCTTTGGTGCTGGGGAACTCTGGCTCTTTCGGCCGCCTCAGCTTAGCGAAAAACGCTGTCGTTTCCGCATCAACGATCGCCGCAGTCTCCTCTTCAGTACAGTCATAAGCTCTCTTGGGAGGAACCGTTGGTACTTTTGGAAGAGGCTCTTGTTTACGTTTCGGCGATCGCTTACGACGCACAGTAGCGGTACGCTTACGCTTTTTATCCTGAGGCGCCGGCGATGGCTCCCGCGGCGATGGCTGCACCGGAGATTGGTGAGGCGACGGAGCCGGGTGAGGCGACGAAGACGGCTGCCGTGGCGGCGACGACCTCGCTGGAGACGGGTGAGGCGGCGGCGAAGATGGCCTTGGCGTGTGATTTCGAAGCACGATACAATCCTTCGGCCATAGAATGGTGACGTTTTTTGCGTCACCCAGCACAGTCACATCCCCTTCACCAGCAGGGTAGTGAAGATCCAAAACCTCAAAGGTGGGCATGATTTCATCCACGCCGACAATAGCGTAGCCCTCTGGAACCGGATGACTGTGGTAAGTTGGTGTGGGTCCAATTGGTAAGGCATAGCCGACCGCCACCTTCATTGATATGTTCACAACTTTGACATGTAGCTCGCAGTGTGTCATCTCTGTGATATCATCCACTGGGTAGCCAACAGGAGCCATCGTCGGTGCATCATCGGCATCGCCATTGTCATCACCCGGGACCTCGGTGGAAGCCACACTGCTTTTTCGATTATTCGATAGGCCGGTAGCATCGAATGCAGTGTGCTGCTGAGATGGGCCGGTAGTACTTTGCTCTTTAAGTGAGTTAATTTCATCTTGTTTTTGCTTTAATCGTTCTTCAATTAAACGCATTCGCTCTTTCTGACTTTCTGCTTCAACTGCCGCCCTGTCCTTACTCCTCTGACGGCTTCTATCAGGATATTTCTTCCTCTCTTCGGGAAACCCAGTCCTCCATGATTGGGAGCCTATTGTGCCTCGTGTTCGTCCATCATGTTCCTTATTTCCATGGGCGAGTGTGAGCTCATCATTCTCTCTATCGGGAATGAAGTCCCCATCTTTAACAGCCTTTACTGCTTTTCTCATCCTCTCGATTGGCAAGGGGTCTTCTTTATGTCGTATGTTATATATGCACCTCCCTTCCGAGTCCAACGTGCCCCCATGCCCGTAAAACCAATTCCTTGCACGTTCTAGCCAATCGTCTGTCTCTGGGGTGATATTTTTATCACGCAGTTCCTGCTCAAGTTTCTCCCACTTAGGAATGCCAACCTTGTAGCCACCTTGCCCCATAGTATGGTGATACTTCTTCTTAGCAGCATTCAACTTAGCCTCCATGGTTTTATCTTCTCAAACTCATCCCAGAATGGTTTTATCTTCTCAAACTGAATATTCTTGAAATCGGGAGTCTTCTCTTTCACGACATAGTCAAGGTGCAATATTTTCTTCCAGTTGGTGAAACACTGGGCCATCTTCTTCAAAGCCCACTCCCTAACCTTAGCCTCCATGGCTCTCCCATGTTGTAAGGCGTCCTCAACTGGATCCTCCGCATTTGGATCCAGCTCTATCTTCGGTAGTTTGAAATTAACCATGAGCCTCTTCCACAGTAAATCTTTGGCGTGGTTAGGGACAAATAAACATGTTCCCTCTTCATCCGCTTTAGCAGGCCTATTCCAATTTCTAATGGTGATCGGGATTAAGTCCCTAACGATTACTCCGCATTGTGCCACAAATTTGGTTGCGACAACTTCGGGAGCTGTCGGTTTGCCGTCTTCAGCGACATCTTCGATCCTAAACCTCTCATGGTCTTGCAACTTTTTGGTTGGGCCTCGTCTGCTCTTTTTAGTAGATTCCTTCGATCCGGAGGGCTAAAAGAAGAAAGATCATCGTTACTATTTCTATATAGATAGCAGATGATTAATTAATGAATTGATTTATATTACATGCACCTCGCCGGAGCGGTCGTCTTCTCGATTACACAAGGCATCGCCTTCTCCCTCGCGGAAGGCAACACCTTCAACCTCAAACAAGTTGTCTACTCCGGTAAAAAGAGGATCACCCTCACCGGAGTTGTTCAGAAACATTGATACGTCTAAATTATCTTCCCCACGGATCACACCTTGGATCAACTCTTCCTTTTCTTCGTCTCTGACGTGTGGGTCCATATTTTCTGCATAGGTGGAAAAACGAATAAGTCAAAGCGGCTAAAGGAGAAAGTTAAGGAGAAACCCTAATATATACATACACAATAATAAAAATGAAGAGAAACCCTAAACCTAGCTACAAAAAGGAAACCGTGTAGTAGATAGGTAACTCTAGCTAAAATCAACTAAAATCAATATTCCGGAGTTCCGAGGGGTGTAACCTAGTTCGGAGAAACCTCCGATGCATATGAGAGGGGAACATGAGTATAAGGCTACAAAAGGGAAACTATCCAGCAGATAGGTAACACTAGATACTAACAAAATACCATATTGGAATCGATTTAAGAGGGTTCAGAATGCCCTGGCGAAGGCACATCGTCGAACCCACATGCACCTAAGGGGTATTAATGATTCCTTATCTAACCACAGTGACTGACAATGTGAATCGGGTCTGGGACTACCCACATTGACTGACCAGTGGGGTCGAAGACCAATAATACCAAACTAATTAATAAACCTAATAATACCTAACTAATAATAAACCTAATAATCGAAACACCGAAAAGAAAGGGAAACAATCAACACATGGCATCGATGCAATGCTCAAGCAAGTATGATGATATGACAAGTTAATTTGCATTGGAATGTAACCCTAAGACATGCTCGACGATTTAATCGGGGTTCCGACGGGTGAAAACCCTAACTCGGGGAAACTCCGGAACATATGAGAGGGGTGCATTTGTTCTTCTAATTATACTTGTCATTTAAATTGTTGAACTTGCATTTTGGTTTAATAAAGAAAGAACAAATCAAACCCTAAACCCTAACTTCCCCCTCCATTTGAAAACCATTCAAATGAGTTTTGTATTTAAACAACTAACTACATGAGTTGAGCCCAAAGTGTATAAAAGGGTCTCACACTATTTCATATACTTTATAAAAGTTTCTGTAAGTTGAAAAGATTCAAAACAGATTTGAAATTCAAATTACAAAAGGGAAATCAGAAATAGAAATAGAAAAAAATTTCTGGAAATAAAAAATGTATCCAACCTAGCTACTGGGCCGAGCCCATCTCTCCTTCTCTCTCTCTGGCGCTAGCAGGAAGCCCACCCGGGGCCCAAGAGCAGCCCAGCCAGGCCCGTACCCCTTCGGCCTTTCTGTTTCTGTCTTCTTCCTCCCCGACGCAAGCAGCTCGGTGGCTCGCCGCCGGCCACCCGATGCGCCGCCGCATGCCAAGATCATCGTCGCCGCCCCCGCGAGCCTATAAGAGCTCCAGCGCCGCCATCAACAACCCTAGCTTCTCTTCTTCCCCGTTTTCCCCCTTTGCCCGAACCCTAGATGCGTAGGTGTTGCGTCGCCCCGCCGTCTCTGGCCACCTCACGGCCAGTCGAGGCCGCCGTTGGAACCACCTCATCACGAAGATCATCTCCACCGGAGGAATCAGCCCCCGCGTTCTTCGAATCGTCGCCATCGACCTCTTCTCTCCCGACGCCATCCGTCGCTCCCCGACGACAATTCCGACGCTTCCCGACCGCGCCTCGCCTCGTCGATCCCTCCGCGCCGCCCGCGCCTACTCAAAATTGGCGGCGCCGCCCTCTGTTGGTTGCCGGAGAAGGTGGTACAACGACGGCCGACAGCGGCGAACGCGGAATCTAACGGCGCAGGCATGAACTACAGTGAGAGGGGAAGGAAGGAAGCATCCAGAAGGTTCGCTTGCTCACCCTGAGCGCGTGAGGTTGGTCGGAGAGAGCGCGGGAGGTCGAGGTTGAGCGAATGGGGTCGAGGAAGATGGAGTCGTGGGCGACGACTGGTGCGCGCACGAACGGAGGCGGCGGTGCTGGCGGATGGAGCCTGACAGCGACGCGTGGGCTCGGGCAGCCTGACGGCGTCGGGGGCGGCGAGCTCGGGCAGCCTGCCGGCGTCGGGGGCGGTTGTGCGCGCGTCGGTGAAGCAGAGTGATGGGGAAGGGAAGAAGAAGAGGAAGGGCTAAAGGGTTATAACCAAAGGACCTTTAGTCCCGGTTGGTGGCTCCAACCGGGACTAAAGGTGCATACGTCCCGGTTGGAGCCACCAACCGGGACCTATACTCCAAAATTTTCAGCAGACCAAGGGTTGGCGCGCAGTGGGTCTTTAGTCCCAGTTGGTGGCTCCAACCGGGACATATTCCCCTGTTTTCAAAAAATTTCAGGTATTTTCTCTCTGTTCCCGCCTTATTTTTTATTTTGGGGTTTAAATTTGTATTGTTTTTTAAATGATAATTAATTTGGAATTTAGAAAAACTTTAAACATAAAAAGTGTTTGGATTTGAATAAATAATTCAAAACCATTTTCTGTTTTAAAAAATAATTAATGTAACCATTTAAAATATGAACCATTTACAATTAAAAATGAATTAACTTATATTTTTTTAATATCAATTTGGAATTTAGAAAAACTTTAAACATAAGAAGTGTATGGATTTGAATAAATAATTCAAAAACATATTCTATTTTTAAAAAATAATTAATCTAACCTTTTAAAATGAATTAGCTTATATTTTTGAATATTAATTTGGAATTTAGAAAAACTTTAAACATAAAAAGTGTTTGGATTTGAATAAATAATTCAAAACCATTTTCTGTTTTAAAAAATAATTAATGTAACCATTTAAAATATGAACCATTTACAATTAAAAATGAATTAACTTATATTTTTTTAATATCAATTTGGAATTTAGAAAAACTTTAAACATAAGAAGTGTATGGATTTGAATAAATAATTCAAAAACATATTCTATTTTTAAAAAATAATTAATGTAACCTTTTAAAATGAATTAACTTATATTTTTGAATATTAATTTGGAATTTAGAAAAACTTTAAACATAAAAAGTGTTTGGATTTTTAACTTATATGCCCGTTTTTTTGAATTTATTATGCCCGTTTTGAATTATCTGAATTTCTAACTATGGTCGAACCGGTGTGCATGAAGATAGGGGACGGGCATCGTTAGAACTTGCATTGGATCTCTGAAGAAACCACATATTGCGAGTCTAAAAATGATTTTTTCCAAAAATCACGGGCGATAGATCATGTACCTGTAGTACAAACCGGACCCACTTCCTGCCGATTCGGCAGACATTTGTCCTTTTTACCCGGGATGGACGAAAAGGTTTGAGATGTACCGATTGGGATATAGTCCATGTAAGGTGGTCTAGTATTTTAGGAAAATAGGACGGTAGCATTCTGAAACGGCATTTTGGTGGTTACTTCACAAAACGACCCGTTTTTTGCGCTCGGAAAATGGAAAAGGGATTTTCCGTGCGACAAAAAGGAAAACTTCCTCCTGCAACATTGTTCTACATACCAATATCCACACACATGCATAATATGGGCAAAACATCACAAACTATGCCGTGATTCAGCACATAACATCGGTCATTTGGACCGAAAGCCATGAAACCTCGAACATGATAGGTCATTTTGTGAAGGTTTTTTCGAAACATGATCAATATACCAAGTCTGGTATTTTTTCTTTCAACTATGTAACATAATATGACACCACGCGAAGGATTTTCATTGTTCGGATTTTTTTTGAATTTATTATGCCCGTTTTGAATTATCTGAATTTCTAACTATGGTCGAACCGGTGTGCATGAAGATAGGGGACGGGCATCGTTAGAACTTGCATTGGATCTCTGAAGAAACCACATATTGCGAGTCTAAAAATGATTTTTTCAAAAAATCACGGGCGATAGATCATGTACCTGTAGTACAAACCGGATCCACTTCCTGCCGATTCGGCAGACATTTGTCCTTTTTACCCGGGATGGACGAAAAGGTTTGAGATGTACCGGTTGGGATATAGTTCATGTAAGGTGGTCTAGTATTTTAGGAAAATAGGACGGTAGCATTCTGAAACGGCATTTTGGTGGTTACTTCACAAAACGACCCGTTTTTTGCGCTCGGAAAATGGAAAAGGGATTTTCCGTGCGATAAAAAGGAAAACTTCCTCCTGCAACATTGTTCTACATACCAATGTCCACACACATGCATAATATGGGCACAACATCACAAACTATGCCGTGATTCAGCACATAACATCGTTCATTTGGACCGAAAGCCATGAAACCTCAAACATCATAGGTCATTTTGTGAAGGTTTTTTCGAAACATGATCAATATACCAAGTCTGGTATTTTTCCTTTCAACTATGTAACATAATATGACACCACGCGAAGGATTTTCATTGTTCGGATTTTTTTTGAATTTATTATGCCCGTTTTGAATTATCTGAATTTCTAACTATGGTCGAACCGGTGTGCATGAAGATAGGGGACGGGCATCGTTAGAACTTGCATTGGATCTCTGAAGAAACCACATATTGCGAGTCTAAAAATGATTTTTTCAAAAAATCACGGGCGATAGATCATGTACCTGTAGTACAAACCGGACCCACTTCCTGCCGATTCGGCATACATTTGTCCTTTTTATCCGGGATGGACGAAAAGGTTTGAGATGTACCGGTTGGGATATAGTCCATGTAAGGTGGTCTAGTATTTTAGGAAAATAGGACGGTAGAATTCTGAAACGGCATTTTGGTGGTTACTTCACAAAACGACCCGTTTTTTGCGCTCGGAAAATGGAAAAGGGATTTTCCGTGCGACAAAAAGGAAAACTTCCTCCTGCAACATTGTTCTACATACCAATGTCCACACACATGCATAATATGGGCACAACATCACAAACTATGCCGTGATTCAGCACATAACATCGGTCATTTGGACCGAAAGCCATGAAACCTCGAACATGATAGGTCATTTTGTGAAGGTTTTTTCGAAACATGATCATTGTTCGGCACACATTTAGTCCCGGATGTAGTCACAAACCGGGACTAAAGGGATTGCGGCAGAGTGGGCCAGACAACACTAATAATAGGGGTGAGTGTCGACATTATGTCGTGCGGCTTGTACCTTGTCCCGGATGGTGTCACCAACCGGGACTAAAGATGAACCTTTAGTCCCGGTTGGAGACACCAACCGGGACTAAAGATGAGTCAGCACAAATAATAGGGGTGAGTGTCGACATTATGTCGTGAGTGTCGACATTATGCCGAGCTGCTTGTACTATAAATATGCATCCTTGTGAGTCCAGTCCTCCAGCCAGTTTGAGGCATCTCCAAGATGGTTTTAGAGAGCAGGGACACCACTACGGCCAGTTTCAGGGAGATGCCGACGGAGCCCAGTCCTCCGGCATCTCCGAGAAACTGGTCATAGAGGCACTCCCTAATATGTGAAATTAGTTAGCTCCGAGGCGTATTGATCTAGTTAGTGAAGTTACAAGCTGCAAGATGGTTTTCGAGAGCAGGGACACCACTGCAGCCAGTTTCAGGGAGATGCCGACGGAGCCCAGTCCTCCGGCATCTCCGAGAAACTGGTCATAGAGGCACTCCCTAATATGTGAAATTAGTTAGCTCCGAGGCGTATTGATCTAGTTAGTGAAGTTACAAGCTGCAAGATGGTTTTCGAGAGCAGGGACACCACTGCGGCCAGTTTCAGGGAGATGCCGATGGAGCCCAGTCCTCCGGCATCTCCGAGAAACTGGTCATAGAGGCACTCCCTAATATGTGAAATTAGTTAGCTCCGAGGCGTATTGATCTAGTTAGTGAAGTTACAAGCTGCAAGATGGTTTTCGAAAGCAGGGCCACCACTACGACCAGTTTCAGGGAGATGCCGACGGAGCCCAGTCCTCCGGCATCTCCAAGAAACTGGTCATAGAGGCACTCCCGGTCCAGCCACAAAATGGGACTAACACTCAAGACATTTATTAATATTAAAAACTGAGACTACAAAACCGGGACTAAAGGCCACAAACCGCGAAAGATATCCTTCGGTCAAGCCACAAACCGCGAAAGACATGAACTAGAGTTACATAATATGAGCATGAACTTCTTGGCATATGTCATTCCTTATGACCGCTTCAGACGTAACCATGGAGCATCTTCTTTACTTAACGGAATGCTTGGGTCAGTTTTCACTGTGAAGGGCGGAATTTCATCAAACTTATTATAATCTTCTGACATGTCTGTCTTGTCCTCGATTCCCACGATGTTTCTTTTCCCTGAAAGAACTATGTGACGCTTTGGCTCATCATATGATGTATTCGTTTGCATATTTTTTCTTTTTTTTGGTCTGGAGGACATGTCCTTCACATAGAAAACCTGAGACACATCATTGGCTAGGACGAATGGTTCATCTCTATAACCAAGATTGTTGAGATCCACTGTTGTCATTCCGTACAACTGGTCTATCTTTACCCCTTCCCCATTCAGGTTGACCCATTTGCAGCGAAACAAAGGGACCTTAAAAGAGACTCCATAGTCTAGTTCCCATATCTCCTCTATGTAACCATAATATGTGTCCTTTTGTCCATTCTCGTCTATTGCATCAAAGCGGACACCACTATTTTGGTTGGTGCTCTTTTTATCTTGGGCGATCGTGTAGAATGTATTCCCATTTATTTCGTACCATTGGAAATTCAATACAGTAGAAGATGGTGACGCGGCCAACAAGTATAGCTGATCTCCAACAGTGGTGTCATTCAAGAGATGTGTCCGCATCCAACCACCGAAAGACTTCATGTGTTCATCTGTAATCCATGATTCAGGCTTCCCCGGGTTTTTGGAGCATACAATATTCTTGTGTTCCTCGATATACCAGACCGAGAATGGCAATCTCTTCCACTAGATGAACCAGGAGATGCGTCATAATATTGAAGAAGGATGGTGGGAACACCAATTCAAAACTAACAAGACATTGTACCACATCCTTCTGTAACCTTGGCAGAATATCTGGATTGATTACCTTCTGAGATATTGCATTGAGGAATGCACACAGCTTCACAATGGGTACTCGAACATTTTCCGGTAGAAGCCCCCTCAATGCAATCGGAAGCAACTGCGTCATAATCACGTGACAGTCATGAGACTTCAGGTTTTGGAACTTTTTCTCTGCCATATTTATTATCCCCTTTATATTAGATGAGAAGCCCGACGGCACCTTGATACTGTAAAGGACTTTAAAAAAGATTTCCTTCTCTGCTTTGGTAAGAGCATAGCTGGCACGACTTAAGTGACGCCCTTTATCCGTCTTGTTATCTGTATGCATGTTCTTTGGGTCTTTCATAATTTGTTGGTCCTCCCGTGCTTCAGGTGTATCTTTTGTCTTACCATACACGCCTAGGAATCCTAGCAGGTTCACGCAGAGATTCTTCGTCACGTGCATCACGTCGATTGAAGAGCGGACACGCAGGACTTTCCAATATGGCAGCTCCCAAAATATAGATTTCTTCTTCCACATGGGTGCGTGTCCTGTAGCGACGTCGTTCGGAACTGATTGACCGCCGGGACCCTTTCCAAAGATTACTTCTATGTCCTTGACCATACCAAATACATCATCACCAGCAGGGAGTTCAGGCTTCTTCCGGTGATCTGCCTCACCTTTAAAATGCTTGCCTTTCTTTCTTATGGGATGATTGGTCGGAAGAAATCATCGATTCGCTAGGTACACAACCTTCTTGCATTTATTCAAATATGTACCTTCGGTCTTATCTAAACAGTGGGTGCATGCCTTATATCCTTTGCTTGTCTGTCCTGAAAGGTTACTAAGAGCAGACCAATCATTGATGGTTACGAATAACAACCCTCGTAGATTAAATGGCTCCTGTTTGTTCTCATCCCACGCACGTACACCTGGTTTGCCCCACAACTGTAAGAGTTCTTCAACTAATGGCCTAAGGTACACATCAATGTCGTTGCCCGGTTGCTTCGGGCCTTGGATGAGCACTGGCATCATAATGAACTTACGCTTCATGCACAACCAAGGAGGCAGGTTGTAGATACATAGAGTCACGGGCCAGGTGATGTGACTGCAGCTCTGCTCCCCAAAAGGATTCATGCCATCCGTACTTAGACCAAACCATAAGTTCCTTGCGTCACCTGCAAAGTCTGGGAAGTCTCTCTCGATTTTTCTCCACTGTGACCCATCAGCAGGGTGTCTCAACTCCCCGTCTTTCTTATGGTCTTCTTTGTGCCATCGCAACAACCTGGCATGCTCTTTGTTTCTGAACATGCGTTTCAACCTTGGTATTATAGGAGCATACCACATAACCTTAGCAGGAACCCTCTTCCGGAGGGGCTCTCCCTCAACATCACCAGGGTCATCTCGTCTGATCTTATACCGCAACGCGTTGCATACCGGGCATTTATCTAAATTCTCATACTCCTTACCGCGGTAGAGGATGCAGTCATTAATGCATGCATGTATCTTTTGCACATCTAATCCCAGAGGACAGAGAGTCTTCTTTGCTTCGTAGGTACTCTCGGGAAGTTCGTTATGTTTTGGAAACTTCGGCTTCATTATTTTCAGCATCTTTTCAAATGAGGAGTCAGTTAGACCACACTCTGCCTTCCATCGCAACAATTCCAGTGTGGTACCGATCTTGTGCTGCCATCTTCACAATTTGGGTACAACAATTTCTTGTGATCTTCTAACATGCCCTCTAACTTCAACTTCTCATTTTCTGTTTCACAGTCTCGCTTTGCATCAGAAATGACCCTACCAAGTTCATCAGCCGGCTCATCTGATGCCCGTTCTTCACCTTTTTCCTCTCCATTGTCTTCCATTGCAGTATCACTGTATTCAGGAAACATATGATGATAGTTGTTATCATCATATTCTTCTTCACCATCTTCCATCATAACCCCTCTTTCCCCGTGCTTGGTCCAGCAATTATAGTTGGGCATGAAACCTTTCATAATCAGGTGGCCGTGAATGATTTTCGAGGAAGAGTACTCCTTGTTGTTCCGACATTGAACACATGGACAACGTATAAATCCATTCTCTTTGTTTGCCGTAGCCACATCGATAAATTTATCCACGCCTTTGATATACCCGGCTACCCGCCGGTCACCGTACATCCATTCCCGACCGTTTATCTGCATCATATAAGTAAGTTTATCAAAAAACAGGACATCATAAATAGTGAAATAACCAATTCACACCGACACATGAATTGTATCAATGACCTAGAAAAGATAAGATTGCTAACCTCGATCGAGGGAAATAAAGAGGAGAAAGCTCAAGTGCGTCTCGGACACCTTCTATATTTTTGTTCTATGAGAAATTCAACTGGATTTTTCACTCAAACATTTTAACAAACACCTTCAATGCATGCATGAGAAAAAACTAGCACACACCCTCACACCTTACACCATTCGAAAAAACAGAGTGGAGGCAGAGGGGGCTGGGGCGTTGCATTTATAGAGGGCAAGGGGTCTTTAGTCCCGGTTGGAGCCAGCAACCGAGACTAAAGGTGCGTGCCACGCCACGTGGCTGTGGCCAAACCTTTAGTCCCGGTTGGTGGCTCCAACCGGGACGCATGCCCCCTTACCAACCGGGACCCATGCCCCCTGGCCCCGTGCCCGCTCCAACCGCGACGCGTGCCAGCATAACCGGGACTAATGCTCCCAAGGGTCGCGAACGGATGACCCTTTTTCCTCTAGTGTAGGTACGACCATGTTTATTTTTTGTAGGTAAGGATATGTTAGTTCGCTAGACTGACTCGTTGTGCGGATTGGATTTAACACCACCAAAGTGTAAATAATTCTATTTTTTCCACATAGAAACATTATATTTTAGGTGGCCTGATTGATTGGATTGCACCCGCGTGCTTTCCTTGGACTGTCATGGTATATTTTAGATTTTGACAATTCTCGGTGGCCCGATTGATTGGATTGCACCCGCGTGCTTTCCTTGGAATGTCGTGGTATAGAAGTTGTGTGCGTATGGATGACAAATGCAAAGTACAGATCTCATAGTAGTACAGTAAACTCAGTGATACCTGGCCTCGTGTAGGTCATGTAGTTTTAGAAAATCTTAACCACCTAGGATTTGCACAAAACAATTCCACTAACACATAGAATGCCAATATTGAAAAAAAAACAAAGCCAATATCTACATTCGGCTTGTTTACCCACGTGAAAGAACATGGGATTGCTAGCTAATTCTCATGTAGATGAGTATTAAGTTAGAGCTTGATCAAATCATCAGTTGTTCGATTTGCCTCATGATCCGTGCTAATCTAGGACTTACATGGGATTGCAACTGGGTTTCTTACATTATATTGCATCCAACAAAACAATATGTGAGAATTAAGTTTACCACTAGATGTAAGTCACGGCATCAGCCAGCGAGGTTGTCTTACGAAGGCTGGAGCTAAGCAATTACGAGGCTACAATGCAAGAGATTGGTATGCACGATATCCCTAGGTTCGTCCCCACACTCTACCGATAAAGACTTGCATTTTGCTTGTTTTTTGTTGATTTCCAGTGTTGGTTACAAGGTTGCAATATCAACCGCCCCTCTAGGGCGATCTTAGACGACCATATATACACGTTTGGCTTAGGATTTACAAATCGAACTCGCATGGGTACCGGTACAGAGTCCCTACATGATCCAGCTTCCTCTCTACTTGTCTTCCACGTTAAGTCGTATGCATCGTCTTGCTCTTGGACTCCACCTGGATCGACTTAGACGACTTACTAGGAGTTCACAATTTAGATTTGACAGACGAGAATACAAGCTTCTGAATCCTCACATGTCAGGAGCAAACAAGATGTTGATGTTGATTTGAGAATCATCATAATATGATGTTTGGTGCTACATGTACTAATATATAAATGCATGTACTTGAGTTGTATCGAGACAAAAAAAAAGGTGTTGTAGTTCATGCATAAAAATATCCAATCACAACTGATAGCATTTATTCAGAATTTTTTTTTGAGCATTTGTGCCTAAGTTCTTCACGCTTTAAATTGAGAGAGAGAGAGAGAGATTGGTGTTGAGTGGTATATTTGTCAACATAATTTGATTGACTTCTCGTGCAATGTTTTCTCCATCTAGAAAAATAATTGATAGTGTTCGGTGAAAGCATCAAAAGATATGCATCCCCTTTTTTTGTTGATTGAATCTAGTGTAGGGGTTCGTAGCATGGAAAACAAAAAAATTCTACCGCATGCAAACAAACAAGCCAAGGTCTATCTACTAGATTGTAGCAACGAGTCGATAGAGGAACTCACCCTCGAAGATTCTAAAGCGGTTAACGAGAGCATATTCTCGTGGGTGATGTAGTCGTACTCTTGCCTATCTCAAGATCGCGTAGACGATCCTTCCGGCGCTGCGTTCCGGAAGCGCTTACGCAGTCGGTCACACGTTCGGTACTCGATGAAGACCTTCATCTCCCTTGTTCCAGTAGGCAGCGGAGGTTGTAGCACTCTCCTCGCGATTCCGGCAGCACGACAGCGTGGTGTCGGAAGTAGATGGGAGATCCCGCAGGGCTTCGCCTTAAGCCGGAGCGAGTATGGTGGAGTATGAGAGAAGCCTTGGTGATCTAGGGTTTAGAGGGCACCAAGGGAGGGAGTACCCCAACTCGCCGAGTTGGAGGTGCCCTAGGCGGCGGCACAAGGAGGTGGTGGCGTCGGCTACTTGGAGGAGAGGGCTAGGGTTTTGGGTGTGAGGGGTAGGGGAGCCCTACCCCTCCTTATATAGGTGGAGGGTGGCCGGTTGGGAGGAGGGAGTCCTCCCCCAACTCGGCCTCCTTGGCCGGTGGGTGGAGGGAGGGGAACTCCTCCCTAAGTAGGTTTCCTACTCTCCCTCCACCAAGCAAACTTGTCATTTGACTTTTCAAATTGGCGTTTGACTTTCAAACTAGGATTTGATTTCTCCCTTTATTTTGCCCAGCCAAGTGACCTAGTAAATGATGCAACCATTCCACATTGTCATGACACATTCATATACCCTTCCCCTCCGGATTGCCGGACCTTCTGGACCCTTCTAGAACATTCCCGATGAAAACACCAGAATCATTCCCCAACTCCGAAACAGGACTTTCCTTATATGAATCTTATTATCCGGACCATTCTGGATCTCCTCGTGATATCCCGGATCCCATCCGAGACTCCGAACAACATTCGATCTCTTACTCATCATTCCATAACTACTCAACAACATCGAATCCTTAAGTGTGTCTCCCTACGGTTCGTGAATTATGCGGACATGATTGAGACACTTCTCCGATCAATAACCAATAGAGGAATCTGGAAATTCATATGGCTCCCACATATTTCAACGATTACTTTGCGATCGAATGAACCACTTATATACGATACCAATTTCCCTTTGTCTCGCGATAGTTTACTTATCCAAGATTTTGATCGTCGGTATCTCTGCATACCTAGTTCAACCTCGTTACCGATAAGTACTCTTTTCTTGTTCCCGTGATATATGATCCCTTGTGAGCCAGTCACATGCTTGCAAGCTAATTGGATGACATTCCACCGAGAGGGCCCAGAGTATATCTATACGACATATGTATGGACAAATCGAACTCTTGATCCATGTGTCTCAACCCATACTGTCCGAACACTCAATGCCACCTTTATAGCCACCCAGTTACGGTGTGGTGTTTGATGTCATCAAATCATCCTTCCGGTGATGGTGATAAGCATGATCTCATGGTCGAAGGAATTAGGTTACTATGTATCAGAAAGCTTATAGCAATTGAACTATTAAAATGACTTGATCTTTATGCTACGCTTATCTATAGGAGTATGTCCATCATACCATTCTCCTAATGATATGACCTTGTTATTAACAACATCTCAAATGTTCATGATCAAGAAACTATGATCATCTAATCAACAAGCTAGTATTATAAAGAGGCTTTACCAGGGACTCTAATTTAGTTTATAAATCATACAAGTATTAATGTTTCTGGTTAATACTGTTATATCATGAATGCAAACATTTATCAGTACACAAAGATATAATAATAACTACATTTATTATTGCCTCTAGGGCATATCTCCAACATCTAGATCTCCTAGCTTTGTAGTGATGTGACCACAAATTAAAGATGTTTTCTGCCCAAATTAAATGAACATAACATTTTTTATGACTATAGAACCGTTTTATTTCTAATGCATAACATAAGTTTCTATAGAGGTATACAAATATTTTGACTCAGACATTGCCCTCAAATTTGTGAGGGCCACACCGTGCTAGTTAATGAAAAGTCAAAACCGTTTGGCTCATTTCAAAAGTAAAAGGTTGTCAAATTTACTGAAGTTTAAAGTTTACGGGTGAATAGACAACATAGTGACTATTGTTTTTAGTTTTTTTATAACTATGTAATATCTTTATAGTCATTTAGATCCTCATTGAAGCCTACATGCGAGATTAAATCCTATCTAGCTAAACCACATAAGCATAGCTTCCTAGGTCAGACATAACATGTAACTCTAGGTACGACATGGTCGCCATCCCCGTCCTGTTCAGTTGATACATTGTGACCCACAGATTAATAAAACTATGCATTCAAAGTTCGTGGTTGCTTATCATCATGACACAAAGGCAGATTACAAGGGAGTCTGCTCAATTTAGATTTGACCAATGAGAATACAATTTTCTGAAGCCTCACATTTCTATTGGAGTTTATACATCATAGTGCAAATGTCACTCGATGTTTTGGAAATTCCTAATTTTATGCGGGCGATGAGAATATTTTCTTCAATTGTCTCATTGGTCTATTACACATTTGTAGATGAATAGATATATGTGGTGAAACCAAGTAAAGTATGTGAAGTGTGCTCTCTCATGATTGAATCCATTATTGGTTCACCAACTAAAAAAAGGATCACTAGTGCTTGGCTGCCGCGTACATGTGGGACGCGGAGGAGTGGGCGACGCAGGGCGGCCGCGTGAAGACGGACTGGTCGCGGGCGCCTTTCACGGCGTCGTTCAAGGGGCTGGCGGCGAGCGGGTGCGCGTCCCAGGACGTCGCGGCGTGCGCCAAGTCCAACGGCACGTGGATGTACCAGGAGCTGGACACCACGGCGCAGGACCGCCTCCAGCAGGTGCAGAAGAACTACATGATCTACAACTACTGCGCCGACATGTGGAGGTTCCCGCAGGGCTCCGTCCCGCCCGAGTGCGCCGCCGCTTAACTAGATTTTCGACAATTCTGGGTTGATTGATTTTTGTTGCAGGCGGCGGTACAGAATTTGTGTGCGTATGGATGACTATGCAAAGTATATAATAAATTCAGGCGTGTATATATAACTAGCTTTTGACAATTCTCACTTGCTTGATTGATTCGATTAATGCACCCGCGTGCTTTCCTTGGACTGTCGTGATATAGAATTATTTGTGTGCGTATGGATGACAAATACAAAGTACAGAAATCATAGTTGTACAGTAAACTCAGTGATACCTGGCCTCGTGTAGGTCTGTAATTTTGGAAAATCTCAATCACCTAGGCTTTGCGCACAACAATTCCACTAACACGTAGAATGTCAATATTGGCGGAAAAAACAATGCCAATAATAGGGAAGTCACCGCATCAGGCATGGAGGGTGGCTTACGAAGGCTGGAGCTAAGCAACGACGAGGCTACAAGGCAAGAGATTGGTATGCACGATATCCATAGGTTCGTCCCGTCACTCTAGTGATGAAGACCTACATCTTGCTTGTTTTTTGTTGCTTTCGACTTTCGAGTGTTGGTTACAAGGTTGAAATATCGTCCACCCCTCTAGGGCCATCTTAGACGGCCTTATATACACGTTCGGCTTAGGATTTACAAATCAGTGGGTACCGATACGGAGTCCTTGCATGATCTAGCTTCCTCTACTTGTCTTCCAGTCAAGTCATATGTGTTGTCTTGCTCTTGGACTCCACCAGGACCGACTTAGATGAATTACTAGGTGTTCGATCAATTTAGATTTGACAGGCGAGAATACAAGCTTCTGAAGCCTCACTTTTAAGGAGCAAAGAAGATGTTGTGTTGATTTGAGAATCATCATAATATGATGTTTGGTGCTACATGTACTAATCTATAAATGCATGTACTGAGTTGTATCGAGACATAAAGGTGTTGTAGTTCATGCATAAAAATATGCAATCACAACTTGTAGTATTTATTCGGAAATTTTGTTTCAGCATTTGTGCCCAAGTTCTTCGTGCTTGAGAGAGAGAGAGAGAGAGAGAGAGAGAGAGAGAGAGAGAGAGAGAGAGAGAAATTAGTGATAAGTGGTATATTTGTCAACATAATTTGATTGACTTCTCGTGCAATCTTTTCTCCATCTAGAAAAATAATATGTAGTGTTCGGTGAAAGGATTAAAAGATATGCATCCTATTTTATTTTGGATGAATCTAGATCTCCTAAATTTGCAGTGGTTTGACAACAAATTATGTTTTCTCTGCACAAATTAAATTATACTTAGCATAACTTTTTTATGATTATAGAACTTTTTTTATCTCTAATGCATAACATAAGTTTCTATAGAGGTATAAAAATATTTTTGACTCAGACATTGCCCTCACATTTGTGAGGGCCACACCGTGCTACTTAATGAAAAGGCAAAATCATTTGGCTCATTTGAAAAAGAAAAGTTTGTCAAATTTACTGAAGTTTCAAGTTTATGGGTGAATAGACAACATAGTGACTAGTATTTTTAGTTTTTTCTTTATAACTATGTAATATGTTTATAGTCATTTAGATCCTCATTGAATCCCAGATGCGAGATTAAATCCTATGTAGCTAAACCACATATGCATAGCTGCCTATAGGACAGACATAACATGTAAATCTAGGTATGACATGATCGTACTCCTCGTCCTCGTGTTCTGTTGATACATTGTGACCCGCAAACTAATAAACATATGTATTCAAAGTTCATGGTTGCTTATCATCGTGATACAAATGCGAATTACTAGGAGTCTACTCAATTTAGATTTGACCAATGAGAATACAATCTTCCGAAGCCTCACATTTCTATTGGATTTCTTACCTCCATAATGTAAATGTCACTCGATATTTTGGTACTTCCTAATTTTATGCGGGCGATGGGATTATTTTTAGTCAATTTTTTTTGAGAATGTATTTTTCTTCAATTCTCTCGATGGTCTATTACACATTTGGAGACGAATAGATATATGTGGTGACACCAAGTAAAGTATGTGAAGTGTGCTCCCTCATGATTGAATCCATTATTGGTTCACAAACTAAAAAGATCACTAGTGCTTGGTTGCTTCTATTTATTGGAGAAATCATGTCTTGGTTGGTTCGACGTACGACCATGTTAACATGTATGGAGGGATATGGGAGGTCACGAGTCTCAGACCCGTGTCATGGATTGCATTTGTTGCTAGCATGTAAAGAACTCTAGTTTTTTCTTCTGAAAAATATGATGTCTTTCAGAACTACTGGATGCAATTTCTTCTTTTTAAGTTGTGTATTGTGGGCTCATTGTTGACTAATTATTGTGAAATACTAGTGTGATTGCTTTTTTTTTTTAGGTAAAATCACAATATATTAAGCTAGCAAGCCGCCTCATTAAAAACCTTCCAGTCCCCTTAGGTACCCTGAAAGGAAAAGAGTGCGTCTGAAACTTGCTGCTACCAAATCACACAAGAGTTACATCGTTTACAAGGGGGTCTAATATGAAGCTAGGGGGCTCATCGACCCAAATACAAGAATTTCTATTCTCAAAGCAAGACCTAGCTATCTCGTGTGCCGCTTTGTTTGCTTCCCTCCTGCAATGTTGGAACATGGTATTTCCAATAGAAGAGGCAATGTCTATACAATTACAATATATTGCTGCTGCCTCTGTCCACCATTGCTCCTGTCTCGAACAAGCATCAATAGTCTCGATAGAGTCCCCTTCGGCAATCACATTGTTACATCCTATCCTTTCAGCAAGTTTAAGTCCTTCTAGCATTGCAATTGCCTCTGCCATGGTAGCAGAGGAGACATGTGGAATAAACTTACATTCTGCTGCAATAAAATGGCCTTGATAATCTCGCAAAATCATCCCCACCGCTCCAGATTGTGACTCCTCATGAAAGGAGGCATCAACGTTCAACTTCATCTGACGAGCGTTGGGCTTCTTCCAATGCATATCTGAATCGATTGGAGGTTTTGACAGTTTTACGGAATTCGCTACTATTGCCAGAATTGACATTTTGCAATTAATCAAAGATGGGACATTCTCATTGTGTGTTCGTCTTCTTCGAATCCACCAAAGATACCAAGATGTCACTGCAATTAGTTCCTTTAGACTCACATTGTTAATGAGTTGTGGTCCGATGTCTGGTTGGCGAAGTAGCACCTCAAGAGCCGCGGAACCCGATCTGTCATCAGTTAAGGCCTCATCAATGAGGTTAGACATCCCCAACAGCTCCCACAACTCTTTTGCCGGTTGACATTGAAATAAAAGATGCCTGATATCTTCTGGTTCTTGAGAACATAAAGGGCAAATATCCGACGTACCTATGTGACGACTGAAAAGAATGCTTTTCAGAGGTAAGATCCCATGCAAAGTACGCCATACAAAAATTTTGATTTTTCCTGGTATGTTCAATTTCCATACAACCTTCCATACTGGATTAGTTGCCGCTGATCCTGGGAGGGCCAGTTGATTCGCCATTGAGCTGAATTGATGTTTCCATTGAAGGTGGTATCCAGATCTCACCGTATATCTCCCATGTCTGGTATAATGCCAAGAAATAAAGTCCTCAAAACCATGCACATTGAGTGGGATCTGCAAGATACGGTCAGCATCCACTTGTGAGAAAAGATTTTGAATTATATCTATGTCCCACTGTTCAGTTATTGGATCAATCAGCTCACTAACTCTAGTGTAAATCGCACCTCCTCGAGGCGAAGTGATCATTCTGTTTGGACTACTTACAATCCAGGGGTCTTTCCAAATATTGATATTCTCTCCGTTTCCCACTCTCCACACATATCCCCTTTTAAAAGTACATAAACCAGCGAGGATACTTTGCCAAGTAAAGGAGGAGCCTGCCTTTGGCCCCGCTTTCAGAATATCACCACTTGGGTAATATTTAGCTCTAAGCACCCGAGCACATAGGGATTCTGGTTCAGTAATTATTCGCCAGGCCTGCTTGGCTAACATAGCCAAATTGAAAGAGTGAAAGTCTCTAAAACCCATCCCTCCTTCACATTTCGGGAAGCACAATTTCCACCAAGCATACCAGTGCATTTTGTTACTATTGGCATCATCTCCCCACCAGAATTTTGCTATGGCATCCATCATCCTCTTGCACACACCAATAGGAATTAGGAACACAGACATAGCATACACCGGGATAGCTTGTGCTACTGCCTTAATAAGGATTTCCTTTCCTCTAATGGATAAATGTTTTTCCTTCCAACCATTGATGCGTTGAATTATTCGCTCGATGAAATGCACAAACGAGTCACTTCTATCCGCTCCAACAATAGCTGGTAATCCTAGATATTTATCTGACAAGGCTTCTGTGTCAATATGTAGAGCCTCACATATCTCTGTTCTTGTTATCGCATGTGTGTTGGGAGAGAAGAAAATGCTTGACTTAGCCAGACTCACCAGCTGCCCTGAATTTGCACAATAGGAATCCAACACTTGTTGCAATGAAGTTGCATTTTTCATATCCACCCTCATGAGAATCAGGGAATCGTCAGCAAATAAAAGGTGTGAAACTGACGGTGCATTCCTGCACACCCGTATCCCATCTATGCCACCAACTTCTTCTTCGTGCAACAATAAGCTAGATAGACCTTCTGCACACAGTAGGAACAAATAAGGCGAGAGGGGGTCCCCCTGACGGAGACCCCTTGTAGGAGCAAACATATCTGTCTCTTCTGAGTTGAATCTTACCCGATATGTGACAGATTTAACACATGCCATCATCAGAGATATCCATCTTTCGTCAAAACCCAGTTTTCTCATCATACTTTCTAGAAAAGTCCACTCCACTCGGTCATATGCCTTATGCATATCAAGTTTAACAGCACAGGCTCCCATAGCCCCTGATCTTTTGTTTTTGATAGTATGAACACTTTCATAAGCCACAAGAACGTTGTCCGTAATAAGGCGACCAGGAACAAAGGCGCTTTGCATAGGCGAAATAACCTCAGGAAGAACTCCTTTCAATCGAACCGCCAACATCTTAGAGATAATTTTGTAGATAACATTACACAGGCTTATTGGGCGAAACTGAGTGATCAATTCCGGGTCATCAACTTTCGGTATTAAAACCACAGTTGTGTCATTCCACCCTTCAGGAATAAGCCCTGTGTTCAAGGACAGTAGTACCTCATTTGTCACTTGGTCACCACATACGTCCCAAAATTTCTTGTAGAAAACTGCATGTAACCCATCCGGGCCAGGTGCCTTGAAGTCCCCAATGCTAAAAACAGCCTTCTTCACGTCTTCCGCTGAAAAAGGTGCCAGTAGTTTCTCATTCATTTGTTGAGTTACTTTCGGTGTAATTTTATCAAGAAACCCCGGATCAACATCCTGCACTTCGGAAGAAAATAGATTAGAGAAATATTGAAAGACAAGCGGTTTGAGCATCTCGGTACCTTCTACCCAGACATCATTATCTTTCAGTTTTTTGATATAATTCTTTTTCCGACGAGCCGAAGCAAAGTTATGGAAGAAAGAAGTATTGCGATCTCCATGTTGCAGCCAATTTGCGCGAGACCTTTGAAACCACCGTATCTCCTCTTGTTCCAATAGCAATTCAATGACCTGCGCTAGTTCCTTTGCTTTTGCTTCACTCTCATCCGTTATGGCCCCACTCAAGACTTTGTCAAAATCACGTTGTGCCTTCCTTAGCCTTTTCTTAGGTTGCTTTAATATTGTTTTATCCCACTCATGCAACGCACCATGTAGGTGCCCAAGTCGGGCCAGCACATTTCCAATCGGTATTGCATGTGCCGCTGCTTCCCAAGCCTGAGATACAATTTCTCGGAATTTTTTTCCTTTAACCATTTAGCCTCAAATCGTCGAGGACCAGACTGTGGCTGCGAAGAAGTGTCCTGATACTCTGTATCAAGCAGGATCGGTCTATGATCTGACCGAATGTAACCCAAATGTTGCACACCAGCGCCAGGGTGCATCAAGGACCAAGAATTTGTCGCAACCGCTCTGTCCAGCCTCTCCCGGAGACGACCACGCTTCCATGTATAAGCATCTCCAGAGAATCCTAAGTCTTCCAATTCACATTCATCTAGTACATCGCGGAATGCTTGCATATATTGGTGAGGACGCACATTGCCACCATCCTTCTCACTGGAAAACATGATTTCGTTAAAGTCTCCAATAACCACCCAGGGTATATCATGTTGTCCCTTTAACTCCCTCAGCTGATCCCAAGTTTTATATTTGTCCTGCCACCGTGGCTCCCCGTAAATACCTGTTAATCTCCAAATTTTGTTTGGGCCTTCCACAACTTTGACATCAATGTACTTTGCCGCTGAAAAGATCTGTTGTATATTTATGTCTCTCTTCTAGAAAAGAATGACACCTCCACTTCTATTAGTACTAGGATTCACAATCATGAACTCCATTTTTAATTTCCTCCTTAAGCACTCCGCCGGATAGGAATCAAGGTGTGTCTCCGACAAGAACATCACCATGGGGTTAACTCGCCTCTGTAAGTCTTGAAGCGAAAGAACTGTCGGGGCATTACCCAAGCCCTGACAGTTAAGGGATAATATTTTCATTGCGACCGGACAGGTCCCTCTTGGGAACCCGCCGATCCTAGTGAAGAGGAGTCAGCTCCAGTCTTCTTTGGGCGTTTGTTGCTTTCATTATCCACAATCATATTCTGCTTTTCCACATCAGATTGATCTTCATAACCAGTAATCATTGCCATGGTAATTACCTCCCTCGCAGGTGCGACTACTAATTCAGCTGCTTTATCAAACTCATCACCAAGGCCACGTTTTGCCCCGGAGTTAATAATAGTCTGATTGTCCACTTCCATCTTCATTCTCCTTCAATGGGCTAGTTGCCGTATCTTTTAGAGACTCATCAGCTATACCAGATCCGTCCAATGGTCGAGCATTTTGTCTCCAATTAGACAGTGTTCCACTCCTACCTGCAGGATCACGATCACGGCCAGAGCCATGCGGGTAACTAGACCGGCCACGACCACGGCCTCCGCCCCGAGCACCACCAGGATAACGCCTATGCCATGATTCCCAATCAGCCTTTATCCACTCTCCCCACTTGAGAGAATTCTCATCATGTTCTCCAGAGCCACACTCCAGATGTGTATGACCAATAAACCCGCATGCTCCGCAAAACCTCGGCATTTTTTCATACTTAATTTGATAAATTTCTCTTTTTCCTCCTCTTGACATTGAAACAAACCTAGCTAGCACTTTCCGTACGTCCATCTTAGCACTGACACGGACAAAGTTTCCAGCACCCTGGACATCAGTTTGCACTTCCAATACCTTCCCAATCTTCTTCTCCGCCAAATTAGTCAGAAGAGAATTTTCACGATATCCAACTGGCACCTTGTGAATCTGAACCCAGGTAGTGAAATAATTTAGGTCAACAGATTCAATAGAAGAGAGTCCATCATAGGGTTCGATACACACTGCAGCTTGCCGAAACAACCAGGGACCACCCTTTTCAACTTTCAGCCAATCCCCCAGGCAAAAGCATTGAACCGTGAAGAGATTACCCTCAAGATGTTGGAATTTTATTGCTAGTATGTAAGTTATGTAGTGTCTTAAAGATAAGGATCATAAGACGTTAATCTACAGGCTTAGAGTGGTAGAAAGTTTAAGAAAAACTGAAGCACCATGTGAGCAGACAATCTACACTCTCTTCATTCTTAAAAAATATTTCGGAAGCTAAACAATGTAAAATCTAACAAACCTTATCTCTACTACTTCTTAAAGGCAAAAACGACAAGATGGTGGTACGTCGTCCTCACCTCTTGCCCCGTGCGCGCGGAACAAAAGTCGGCCGCATCCTACATAAAACCAAAACCACGAATGAGAAACCGCAAGCCACGTTCGACTCCCTGCCGCCCACGACTCGGTGGCGGTGCACCTTCCAATTCCCCGCCGAGTATCCTCCACATCGCCTCCCCATACCCTCCGCGGCTGCGCGGCTTCGTTTCCCCATAGCCTGTCGCGTCGTGGGCAGCCCATTGTATGGCCATCGTGAGCTCCGCCCATGGAAACTACTTACATGATCCAACCTATCAAGGAAGCCCCGATACAACCACCCTGCTCTAGATCAGCACCGGCGACCGGTTGACCCGACCGCTACCCTGCTCCCGTGCATCCTGCCGCCTCATTCCTCCTTCCATGGCCTCCCGCCGAAACTGCCGTCGAAGGGGCTGCCTGGGGGTTGGGCGAGGCCCGCTGAGGGCTCCGGTGGAGGCAAACATCAGGTGAAGTTGGATCTCGCAGACCGGGAGTCAGAGAGGAAGGGTTGTAGGTCAGGATCGCTGGAATCTTATGGCGGCACCCTCCCCTTATCGACATCCGGTATGCACCCTGCATATGGCATATGGTACGCCCCGATCCTCATACTGTTAGTGCCCTCACCGTTGTTATAAGGGGTCAAAGCAGCATGTCGTTCTCTGTTCGGCGCACTGCTCATTGCTGCAGCAGGGCCATGTCACGCTCTAGGTCCTTTTCTAAGAGTCGAGCTTGCCTAACTCCTGATTCATTTGTGTTATGGTTACAAGGTGTCCGTCTCTGCAGCTGAGGCCAATACTGTGCCACTATAGCTTCCGCTCTTGGCCGTGAGATGGGCTTCCGGAAGTTGGAAAACGGCGAAAGCCGGTGAGTGCCGGCGACAGAAGGCTGCTGAAGACGCCAGAATCAACGATGAGTTGGAGAGGGAGAGAGAGGATGGGGGCAGAACCGTCCATTGCTGCAGTACCTATCAGTTGAATTTTTCCCACTACATTCATCTGAAACTTTCTGAATAAAAGCAATTACAAGATAACAAGAATCCGTTCTCTATTGCTATAAAGGTATGTCACGGGTCAATCACGACAGCCGCTTACTATAATATCTTGTATATCTGCATGCTTATTGTTTGCTTCCCTCATTACTTTGAAGGAGTGCCATGTGATCTCGTCTCCTATTTTAATCCATGATTTCGTATGCACACAAGAGCAGCAAAGGCAAGTCCAGGATGAGCCTAAACTCGAAGGTGTTACTTCCCCAGCCAAATCACTCTCATCGCATGGATATAGCTGAGCAAAATTCATCGAACACAGTTTACCAATTGGGGAATGGTTGCAGAATGCATATATACTTCTTTAGCTTTTGTGAAATATTCCGGTTCTACCTAGACAGTTTGTTTATTGATCATTTAATAGCTTGAAAATTCTTGTTCTAGCAGCTCGTGTGTATCCATAGTCGTCACCACATCAATTCAATTCATGTTTGTTTAGCCAGTTGATTTCTAGATTTTGAAACAGTTGATAAAAACGAAATAATGGGATACATACGTAATACTCCTAGCTAAAATAAAGGAGGAACAAATAATTAATGCATTAATTTGACTAGGCAATGGGCAGAAAAAAACGGGTTCAGAATATGTTCTGAATGTCCAGTTAAGCAGTTCATCACAACACTGACGTGTATATGAAATTCTTTTTGGTCAGTGGGATGCTAGCCAAGGCAGATGAGAAAGACGAGGCACATATCTTGCTATGCCGTGTCCATGTGATGATGGGTCAGCCAGAGGCCATCCTTGCCGGGTCCTCCCAGTTCTACCCAAGCAGTATCGACTACAACGACGCTATGGACAATATGCAAAATCCATGTCGGTCCATTTTGTGGAGTGTGGGCATGAACAGAAGAATCCTACCAGAGTACTCCATCAGCATCAAGTTCCCCAGTGTGCAACAGATGCAAGGTTATTGAGTGCTCTGTCTGAAACTTTGAATTGGTGTTGCAGTTGTTATTGGTGGTTCTTTGGTCTCATGTGGTTTACTGGAAACATGGGTTTCAAGATCATTGGGATCTTTCCGACCCCTCTAGCGGATATTCAGTGGTTCGTCGTCATTCCCCAAGCTGCAGACGTTGCAGGGGACTTGCAATCGATTCAAGGTAAATTGATGTTCTTTGTGTGATCGTCAGAGCTGCTGTATTTGATTAATGCAATTGTGCGGTGCTTATTATGCAGCCATAGAGTAAGCATCCACCTCTGTAGGTCACTACATATCCTTCCAGATTTTCCAAGGAACGTATTAGTTAAGCAAGAACCTAAAGTGCATTAGCAAGAATTTCCCAACTTTGATACACGTGGTGTTGTATCTAGGATCTTTGGCGGAACTGATATTGTAGGCTGTCCCCTCTGTCACTGGTACTTCCATGGTCATGAATAGCTGCTAGGTACTTCCCATTTGAACTCATTTTTTACTTAGTTGTATATGAAGCAAACAATCCTCATGTCTAGCTTAGTTGCATATATCGTACGCGAAAGACCATACAGATCCTACTGCTGACCTACCAGGAGCACGGCTGCCTCCGGTTCGAGTTTGTTGGTCGACGACTGACTCCCATCTCCTGCAGAAGTCCCCATCCACCTCTCTCCTTACTAATTCTCCTGAACCAATTTCATGGTTCAGAGCCCTTGGCTCCTCTAATCCTCAATGTACAATATTTCATGGATTTGACCCCCATCTTTGAATACTTCAACAACAAATGAAGCCCAGATGAGAAAAACCTCCTCCCTTCAGGATTTTGTTAATTTCTCTGTATGATCTTCTTTCAAAACAAGTATATAACAAATGGATTGGCAAGATTGTGCACTGGTCAATTTTCTATGGAGCTATCTAATCCTCTTTGCAGCTAATAAATATTGGAGGAGATGAATATTGCAGGAAAGATAGAAAAGCCACTGAATGCAAACCTCTGATTTCTTAACCAGTCTCTGCCTGGGCCTTCTTTTACGCACTTGTCATAGTGCGGACAGGGGTAGGCAGTTGTTGTACTAGAATGTCTAAAGCTGACCTTGATTTTCTCGGTGAACCCTCTGGTCATTGAATCTGATTGTAGTTCTTTTGTGTCAGTTTTCTCCAATCCAAAGGAAGACCGATCTATATTGCTAGCATTGCCCCACGGTGTTCTACAAAATCAAGCCAACTATTGATCTACATCTGTCTATGCTGAAAATCAATAGGAAAGGAAAGGATTCAGTGGAATAAACAGGAAAGAAAATGATTCATTGGCGCATGCCTTGGCTCAGGTAGGCCAGAGTGGCGTTTTGCTAGCGTCAGTGCCGACCTGCATGCAGCAACTGCTAGACTCGACTGTAACCAAATCAGTTGTACTTAATTACTTCCTCGGACCCATATTAGTAGACTCAAATTTGTCTAGATACAGATGTATCTAAAACTAAAACTTGACTAGATACATCCATATCTAGATGAATCTATGCAACTAATATGGGTCGGAGGGAGTAGTATAATTCCTTTTCAAAAATAAAGGAACCTTATTGTACTGCACACTAACTATGTCCAGCGCAAGTGATTATAAAGTGTCTCCAGGACCATTTAAATTCAGGCCTTTCCATGTTCACAAATTATTGAAATATTGTCTTCTTTATGTAGCACCGGGTAATATAAATTCTTATATGTTGGTTGCTGAACACCTGAGTCATTGATGGTGATGTTCCTGCCTAGGGACAAAGTTATACTGATCGCACTAGCTATTGTACTGATGCATAGATATTGACTTCAGAATGTTCAACTTCATTTGCTTTTTTATGTACACATTTGTCAACAACTAAGAAGGTCATTATTTTATGAAGTGATTCAATATATCTCCTCTCTTATGTTAAGTTTCAGCATAGTGCATTCTGTATCCTCAGTTGGAATCAATCAACCAGGTCTAAATTAAGACACTGAGGCTTAATACAAGGCTAGCCACGGAAGGGGCCGGGTAGATTCCACAATATTTTCTGTTCATATGTTCACATTTTATGTGTGGCCATAGATTTCTTCACGCACCAAATTCCACCTTCACCTTCGAAGAGCAGTGGTTATTGGTTGACGGAACCAAGTTCGTGCACCATGACTGATCGATCTGTGAAATTCGACAACTCACGAATGTTCATCACGAGGGAAAAGCACAGTTGATAGAGCCAAATTTATGCAACATGAGTCGATTTGTGAAGCATCGACAACTCATGGAGGTTTATCATGAGGAAAAGTTTATCATGAGAAAAAAAAGCCGTGACGACGTATGGGCATTCCGCTAGTTTTAATAAAATGAATCGCTTGTATATTATGTGAATATATGGAATTCACATGATTATCACGATGACACAGTGTCGAGGCTTTTGCATGGAATAGTTTTGTTTGCTGGTGGAGAAAATTTTCTAGGTGCACTCGGGGACGTCAAGTTAAACTGCTAACACCACACAAGTTAGGGATATAGCATATGACATTAGCCACTAGAAGTTGATTTCCTCATTTTGTTTTGTTTTGGAACCAAAATTATCTGTCCGGTTCCTTTTTAAAAAAGATATGTATCCCATTTAGTGTTGATTGAAATGGATCTCCTAACTTTGTAATGGTTTGCCCATAAATTAAAGATGCTTTCTCTCCAGAAATTATAATTCGCTTACTCTCTTCGATCCAAATTACTGGACTCAACTTTGTCTAGGTACGCATGCTTCTTTAACTAGATACATACGAATCTAGAAAAAGTTGAGTCCATTTATATGGATTGGAGGGAATAGCATAACATTTTTATGACTATAAAACAGTTTTATGTCTAAATGCGTAATAGAAGTTTCTGTAGAGGGATACACATATTTTGTACGCTTTTAGACGTTTCCCTCACATTTTTTAGGGCGATATCTGTGCTTTTTAATGGGAAAGGAAAAACATTTGCCTCCTTTCAAAAAGAACTATTTTTTGTTTAATGTTTATGGGTGAATAGAAAACATATAATTAGTACTTTTAGTTTATTTTTTAGAACTATGTAATATGTTTATAGTCGTTTAGATCCTCATTGAAGCCTTCTGTCCAGATTATCCAGTCTAGCTAAACCACGTAAGCATAGCTGCCTAGGTTAGACATAACGTGTCATGCTAGCTACTACATGGTCGCCACCCACGTACTCATGTTCCATTGATACATTGTGACAAGCAAGCTAACAAAACTATGCCACCAAAGCTCGTGGTTGCCTATCGTCGTGACACAAAGGCGGATTGCTAGGAGTTTAGTCAATTTACATTTGACGGACAAGAACTCAAGCTTCTGAAGCCTCGCATTTCTATTGGACTTACATACCTCTACAGTGCTAATGCCACTCGATATTTTGATACTTCTTGATTTTATACGGGTGAAGAGAATATTTTTCTTGTCCCGTTGATCTATTACACATTTTGAGAAGAATACATATATCCAGTGACATGAAGTAAAGTATGTGAAGTATACTCTCTCATGACGCAATCTATTATGTGTCCACCAACTCTCGAAAGGATCACTAGAGGTTGGCTGCTTCTATTTATTGGAGAAATCATGTCTTGGTTGGTTCAATGTACGACTATGTTAATTGTATGCAGGGATATGCAAAGTATTGAGTCTCGACACATGACATGGATTGCATTTGTTCTAGCATGTAAAGACCTCTACCTTTTGTCTTCAAAAAAATATGATGTTTTCTAAAGCTGTAGGGGGCGGTTTCTTCCTTTTAAGCTCTGTATTATGGATTATTCATTGTTGACTAACTGTTGTGACATATTAGTGCAATTGTTAGTATGTATGTTATATAGTGTATTATTGATGAGCATGATAGATTTTTATGTACGAGCTTAGAGTGATAAGAAGTTTAAGAAAAATTGAAGCACCATGTGAGCACACAACCTTATACTCCCTAAATACTGTCCAAAGTTTTTTAAAAAATAGTAAAATCTAACAACCCACATTTTAAAGAAATCAACCACTGTTATATTATGTGAATATAGGGAATTTACAAAATCATCACGATCACAGCATGACGAAAAATGTGAAGGCTTTGCATGAAATCGTTATGTATGATGGTGGAGAAAATTGCTAGGTACACTAGGAGAGATCAAGTTGAACTTCTACGAAAACACGAGTTTATCGCTAGACATTAGATGTTGTTTTCCTCATTTTATTTTATTTTATTTTATTTTATTTTGTAACCAAAATCTCCTGGCTGATTCGGGTTTATTTCCATGGCAGCTAATAAAGATTAGCTCAATCCATCAAATAAGAAGAGAGTTTTGACAAGAAAAGTAAACCAAGACTAACAAGGCCAACATAAGGTGCTTTCTCTTCCATCAAAAAAAACATGGGGCTACTTTCTCAATATTACAAAACTGAATTGCTTCGCTCCCGTGGGGATCCAAAGCCTTTCCTGTTCTTCACGCGGCGGGGAGGCTCCTGCCGCTTAGAGCGACAAATACGATTGCGCTGCTTACATCGGGGAAAAGTAGTCCTGTAAATATAAGAAGCCCATTAAGCCCACAAGTTGGCAAACCGAAGAAATTGACACTTAGCTCCTTTCTTTCGTTTCAACAGCCAGTCGTCTTTTTTGTGTTCCTGGAGATAGATGGGCATGCAGCCTCGCTGTTGTAGTATATCGTATGGCACCTGTAGAACCCTAGTTGCTGGTGCGGAATCACACGACGGGGATATGCTCCACGAGATTCTGTCGGCGGCATCGCGCGTAATGGCAAGTAAGAGCATCTCCACTAGAACGCTGATTCAGACGCAGAAATTAGATTCGGACACTGAAATTCGATTCGGACACTGAAATTCGATTCAGTCGCGTTTTGAGAAAACAGTTTTTGTCCGGATTTAGAACAACTTTGGTCCGAACTTCTTAGACCATTTTCAGGATTCTGGGAACGCCGGACGAAGCGAACTCGACGAAAAAAGGAAGCGACGTGTGAATCTGTCTAGTCAGCGATGGAAACCGAGTCGTCGTCGTCCTCTGAACCCGCGAAGGCCACGCGTTGCCGCAACGCCGCGCCACCCCCTCGGATCCTACGACGAACCGGCGGGCAATAACTTCCCCCGTTTTCCCCTTTTTCCTCCCTCGTCGCTATACCCCTCCCGTCCTCGCCGCCCGCCTCGGCCTATAAAAGTCGCACCCCTCGCCGGAACTCTCCACACTCTCTAACAGCCCCTCAACTCCGGCGACATCCATACGCTGGCGAACTCCAAACTCCCTCTCCCCATGTTTCCCCATGGACGAAAGGTACCCCGCGACCCAGCGGCAGCGAACGGCTTTGGCCGCCGCACCCTCCAGTCATGGGAGGCCCGCATGTTGTACGAGGCGGGCTACATGGCGCCGCCGGACATCCGCCTCTCAACCAGCTGGAAGCTAAACGCCGACGGGATCCCGATTCCGCCGCCGCCAAAGACCGAGGAGCTCGATGAAGAGATCCAGGCGGCCATCGCCGCCATGGAGGACCCGGACCTCGTCGAGGATCCGGGCTACCGCGTCTTTGGGAGCAACACCTCGCCCACCGACGGCAGCAGGAGCCCGCCCGCCACGGGAGGCCGTCGGGCTCGCCGCCGAAGAGAAACAACGCGGCTAGGCGTCGCCGCTGGCGGAGCGCTCCCGGGCACACCCTCGCCGCCATGATGGAGCATATCCACGCCGACAACGAGCCACACCTCGGCTTCCCCCACAACCCAACCCGTCGTCAAGGGCGAGGTGCCATCCTCAGGCCAACTGGCTACCAATGACGATGGCCAGCCTCTCCTCTTCCTCCTCCGCCTCGGCGGCACGCTCCCCCGGGTCCGCGTCAGCGACTTCGCCGCCGCTCCGACCGGTTAAGCGGGAGCCGGAGACACCGGTCTGGTCGCCGCCGAGGACTAGGTCCCGCGGCATCGTCATCAACGAGACGCGCGCTCCGTTGCTGCCCACCGGCCGTCTCCGCCTTCGCCAGCCGAAGGCGGAACTGCAGGGCTGGGCAGTGCCAGTCGACGAGGATGCCTTCGCCGTCAGGATGGCGGTGGAGCAGTCCCTCCGGGAGTCGGCGCCACAGCCGCCGGTGGAGCCCTCCACGCCGGGTCCAGGGCGGACTTAGAAGAGACGGAGCGGCGGCGCGTCCATCGCCTGCAGGAGAAGCCCGAACGCCAGGCCTGGTCTGGCCGCGTTCTCGCCTACCAGGGCGAGCTGCTCGTCGTCCTCGACGACGACGACGACGAGGCCAGCCCCTCCTACCAGCCCTAGAGGTGCGACGACGCCGGCCAGGGGAGTTGCCGCCCGCCACAGCCGCCGAGCGACGACGACGACGAAAACGACAAAGACGATGGCATGGCTGATCCCGGCTACCGGTCCTTTTATTGCAACCTCGGCATGTAGAAGCGGCGACGGCATCGGCGAAGGCGAGGGCGGTGCCTTTTTTAATGTTTTTAGTTTATTATCTAGTAATGTACTTTAAGTTTGATGTAAGCCGCCTATATTCGTCCAAGTTTAATGAAATCCGCCAAATTCGTTCGAATTTTCGTCGAACGCGGGAACTCAGCCTGGAAACGCGAGTGAGAAACTTGGCATTCCCAGATCAAAATCAAATTTCGTCCAGTTCAAAATTGGTTCGAATTTCGGCCTGGAATTGCGCGAGGAGCGGGGATGCTCTAAGTCCGTGGCGCACTTTGTACAAGCCATGTCGAACGAACACTTATCCCGTCCAGCAGTCGGGCCGTGACGGTTGACGAATTTCAGTCGACGAACACCCTAAATCAGCGCCTCCCCCATTGCTGTTACACTACAGTTGTGCTAATTAACGGCGCGAAATCATTTCGATGTCAGGGAGTTGTTGGCTTACGCGTCTGGTATTTATTTTACTTGTACTACGGTTGAAATAATAATGCAAACGGCGTCGCATTAGATCCTGGTACACTTGATGATTGATTGGTACTGACTGACGGTACAGCCGGAAACAGTCCAGGCTTTCTGGCACTAATTAAAAGCTGGAGCAGCACTAATTAAAAGTTGTGATTGAGCTTCTATAAGATGGCCATGCAGCCTCGCTGTTGTATTGTACTTCCTCCGTTTGAAAATATAAGATGTTTTAGCTTTGTAAATGAGACGTATCTAGACATTTTTTAGTGTCTAGATTTATTTAAACCCTATCCACTAAAACATGTCTAGATACATCTTTTTTATAAACCTAAAACATTTTATATTTCTAAACGGGAAGGAATATATCGTATGGCACCTGTAGAACCTCACACGATGGGGATATGCTCCACGAGAATGGGAAGTAAGTCCGTGGCAGACTGTGTAGTACAGGCCATGTCGCACGAACACTTATCCCGTCCAGCCATCGATCGGTCGGGCTAAGCCTGTGCATACACGGTAGTTCAAATTTTTATACTACATCCAAACTTTAGATTTTATTTGTGAAGAAAAATAAACTAGGCTGTAACTTTCCGGTTTAACCGGTTTGGCTGGTTTCAGTTCACTAACCGGTGTTAAAGTGGGGGCCGTACCAGCGTGGCCTCTGCGGCATTAAAGGAGCCCCCCTTTAACACCGGTTCGTGCCACGAACCGGTGTTAAAGGTCCCTCCACCAGTGGCCCGCGCACCCCCCTCCTTTAACACCGGTTCGTGGCACGAACCGGTGTTAAAGGGGTGGGGGCTATATAAGACACCACCCCAGCCCACACACACCCCACTCTTCCATTCTTTCACATTTTGGAGCCTAGCAAGAGGGTGTGAAGAGTGCTAGTTTGTGTTTTTTTCATATGCACTAGAGGTGTTCGGTGAAATGCCCGAGAGCTCAAAATAAGCTTTCTTGTTGCTTTTTCCGTCTCGGTCGAGGTCGGCAACTATAGTTTCATGTGTCATTGATGTACTATATATATAAATGGTCATCTCCCTATTATTTTTTGATATATACTACATATTAATGCAGATGAATCGGCAATGGATGTACGGTGACCGCCGCACTTCCGAGTACATTACGGGCCTCCAAAATTTCATCGTTGTGGCTAATGCAAACCATGGTCACAATGGTTTTATGTGCTGTCCGTGTGTTCACTGTCAGAACAAGAAAGACTACTCAAATACCAGAACCATTCACGCCCACCTGCTTCGATCTGGTTTCATGCCCAGCTATAATTGTTGGACCAAGCACGGAGAAAAAGGGGTTGTGATGGAAGACAACGAAGAAGAAGAGGATGATGAAAACTATCATAATATGTATCCTGAATATGATGATAATGCAACGGAGGTAGATAATGAAGATCAAGAGGGAGCAGATGGGCCCGCTGATGACGATCTTGGTCGGGCCATTACTGATGCAAAGGAAGAATGTGAAACTGAAAAGGAGAAGGAGAAGCTGGAGCAGATGTTAAAGGATCACAAAATATTGTTGTATCCAACTTGCGAAGATGGCCACAAAAAGCTAGGTGCCACACTGGATTTGCTGCAATGGAAGGCAGAGAATGGTGTGACTGACAGCGCATTTTCAAAGTTGTTGGTAAAAATGAAGAATCTTCTTTCAAGAAATAATGAGTTGCCTGACAGTACATACCAAGCAAAGAAGGTTGTCTGCCCTCTAGGATTAGACGTGCAGAAGATACATGCCTGCATTAATGACTGCATCCTCTACCGCGGTAAGAAGTACGAGAATTTGGGTGCATGCCCGGTATGCACTGCACTGCGGTATAAGATCAGACGAGACGATCCTGGCGATGTTGAGGGCGAGGCCCCTAGGAAGAAGGTTCCCGCCAAGGTTATGTGGTATGCTCCTATAATACCACGGTTAAAACGTCTCTTCAGAAATAAAGAGCATGCCAAGTTGTTGCGATGGCACATGGAAGACCGTAAGAAAGACGCGATGTTGAGACACCCCGCTGATGGGTCACAGTGGAGAAAAGTCGAGCGTGAGTACCCGGAATTTGCACGTGACGCAAGGAACTTAAGGTTTGGTCTAAGTACAGACGGCATGAATCCTTTTGGTGAGCAGAGCTGCAGTCACAGCACCTGGCATGTGACCCTATGTATCTATAACCTTCCTCCTTGGTTGTGTATGAAGAGAAAGTTCATTATGATGCCAGTGCTCATCCAAGGCCCGAGGCAACCCGGCAACGACATTGATGTGTACCTAAGGCCATTAGTTGAAGAACTTTTACAGCTGTGGGCCAAACCAGGTGTACGTATGTGGGATGAGCACAAAGGGGAGCCATTTGACCTACGAGCATTGCTTTTCGTAACCATCAATCATTGGCCTGCTCTTAGTAACATTTCAGGGCAGACAAACAAGGGATACAATGCATGCACACACTGTTTAGATGATACTGAAAGTGTATATTTGGATAAATGTAAGAAGGTTGTGTACCTAGGGTATCGCCGATTTCTTCCGAACCTGCATCCAGTAAGAAAGAAAGGCAAGCATTTCAAACGTCTGGCAGAACCCCGGAAGAAGCCTGTCCTCCGTACCGGTGAGGAGGTATTTGGTATGGTCAAGGACCTAGAAGTAATCTTTGGAAAAGGTCCTGGCAGTCTATCTGTTCCGAATGACGATGTCGGACACGCGCCCATGTGGAAGAAGCAATCTATATTTTGGGACCTACCCTATTGGAAAGTCTTAGAGGTCCGCTCTTCAATCGACGTGATGCACGTGACGAAGAATGTTTGCGTGAACCTGCTAGGCTTTCTAGGAGTGTATGGGAAGACAAAAGATACACCGGAAGCACGACAGGACCAACAACGTCTGAAGGCCCCTGAAGAGCCTATGCATCCTGAGAACGAGAAGGGTAAACGATGCCACTTAACTCCTGGCAGCTACGCTCTTACCAAAGCAGAGAAGGAAATCTTTTTTGAATGTCTGAGCAGTATCAAGGTCCCGTCTGGCTTCTCGTCGAATATAAAGGGAATAATAAATATGGCAGAGAAAAAATTCCAAAACCTGAAGTCTCATGACTGCCACGTGATTATGACACAATTGCTTCCGATTGCATTGAGGGGGCTTCTACCTGAAAATGTTCGAGTACCCATTGTGAAGCTATGTGCATTCCTCAATGCAATATCTCAGAAGGTAATCGATCCAGAAAGCCTACCAGGGTTACAAACAGATGTGGCCCAATGTCTTGTCAGCTTTGAGTTGGTGTTCCCACCATCCTTCTTCAATATTATGACGCATCTCCTGGTTCACCTAGTAGAAGAGATTGCCATTCTCGGTCTTGTATTTCTACACAATATGTTCCCCTTTGAGAGGTACATGGGAGTCTTAAAGAAATATGTTCATAACCGTGCTAGGCTAGAAGGAAGCATCTCCAAGGGCTATGTAACAGAGGAGGTCATTGAGTTCTGTGTTGATTTTATTCCTGACCTTAAGGCGATTGGTGTTCCAGAATCACGACATGAGGGGAGACTGCGTGGAAAAGGCACCCTAGGATGTAAAGCAATGATATGTAGGGACGGGCATTCTCTCAATCAAGCACACTACACGGTTTTACAAAGATCTATCTTGGTTGCCCCGTATATCAATGAACACAAGAATTTAATACGCCTCAAACACCCGGGGCAGTCTGATGAATGGATTATAAGTGAACACATGGCGAGTTTTGGCTGGCTGCAAAGACTTCTCACGAATAACACCACTGTTGGGGATCAGTTGTACTTGTTGGCCAGGACACCGTCTTCGACTGTATGTACTTTCCAAGGGTACGAGATAAATGGGAATACATTTTACACGATAGGCCAAGATAAAAAGAGCACCAACCAAAACAGTGGTGTCCGCTTTGATGCAGCAGAAGACAATGGGCAAAAGACCACGTATTATGGGTTCATAGAGGAGATATGGGAACTTGACTATGGACCTAATTTTAAGGTCCCCTTGTTTCGATGCAAATGGGTCAAGCTAACAGGAGGAGGGGTTGAGGTAGACAAGAAGTACGGAATGACAACGGTGGATCTCAACAATCTTATGAAGAACTTAGACGAACCATTCGTCCTAGCCAATGATGTGGCTCAGGTTTTCTATGTGAAGGACATGTCCTCCAGACCAAAAAAAAAGAAAAAATATGCAAACGAATACATCATATGATGAGCCAAAGCGTCACATAGTTCTTTCAGAAAAGAAACATCGTGGGAATCGAGGACAAGACAGACATGTCAGAAGATTATAATAAGTTTGATGAAATTCCACCCTTCACAGTGAAAACTGACCCAAGCATTCCGTTAAGTAAAGAAGATGCTCCATGGTTACGACTGAAGCGATCATAAGGAAGGGCATATGCCAAGAAGTTCATGCTCATATTATGTAACTCTAGTTCATGTTTTTAATATTAATACATGTCTTGAGTGTTAGTCATGTTTTGTGGATAGACCGGGACTATGAGAAGAAGTTGTCCCGATTCGTACTTACCATTAAGATCTGATCTCCAAACGCGCGCGGTCACATATTAGGGAGTGCCTCTATGACCAGTTTCTTGGAGATGCCGGAGGACTAGGCTCCGTCGGCATCTCCCTGAAACTGGCCGTAGTGGTGTCCCTGCTCTCGAAAACCATCTTGCAGCTTTGTAACTTGTCTAACTAGATCAATACACCAGGGAGCTAACTAATTTCACATATTAGGGAGTGCCTCTATGACCAGTTTCTCGGAGATGCCGGAGGACTGGGCTTCGTCGGCATCTCCCTGAAACTGGCCGTAGTGGTGTCCCTGCCTCAAACTGGCTGGAGGACTGGACTCACAAGGATGCCTATTTATAGTACAAGCAGCTCGACATAGTGTTGAGACTTACAAAATAATGTCGACACTCACCCCTATTATTAGTCCCGGTTGGTGTCTCCAACCGGTACTAAAGGTTCATCTTTAGTCCCGGTTGGTGACACCATCCGGGACAAGGTACACGCTGCACGACATAATGTCGACATGCACTCACCTCTATTATTAGTGCTGACTCGTGTTTTGTCCCGGTTGGTGTCTCCAACCGGTACTAAAGGTTCATCTTTAGTCCCGGTTGGTGTCTCCAACCGGGACTAAAGGTTCATCCCGCCATTTTTTCCCGCCATTTTTCTTCCCGCCATTTTTCTTCCCGCCAGTTCTTCCCGCCATTTTTCTTCCCGCCATTTTTCTTCCCGCCAGTTCTTCCCGCTAGTTCACTATATATATATGTAGGGGGTTGGCCTCCATTGTCATTGCACATCTCTAGACTCATATCTGCAACCTCATCACTCTTTCCCATGGCTTCCATCGTAGCACTAACCCCCAGGGAGGCGGAGGCGCTTTGCGTCTCGAACTACCCCTGCCCGCCGGGCTACTGTGTCCCCGTCGGCTGGATGCTGAGCATCAGAGGTGTGCCGGTTCCTCCTGTCCCTGTAGGTGTGGCGCGCCGGATGGCCATCACGAACCACTACTACTTCGAGCTCACGCCGGAGCAGCGGAGGAATCCCAGATGGCATCCCGACTATTTCTCTACTTGGGAAGCCTTCTTCGTGGATCGGCATGAGAGGGCACTCGCCAGGCACGAGGAGGACGGCCCACCTCCTCCTAACTTCAACGAGGCCGGCCGTCGGCTATGGTGGCGCGGTCGGACTCTCCAGAGCGTCATGGCCTATGACACTGCCGCCGACTCTAACCCCCGTCTGCGCTACCCTCAAGTCCAGCCCACGCGCTACCCTCAAGTCCAGCCCACGCGTACTCTCCAGAGGTTCAATTACGGTGACCCCGACGACGACAGCGATGACGGCGGCGGCGAGTACGACGACTACAGTGGCGAGTATTACAGGTGTAGGCAGGAGCATGACTAAATCACTCCAACATTCCGAAACAAGTTCGGCCGATTGTTACTTAATCTGGCCATGTATCTTAATTTTCAATTCTTTTATGTATCTTAATTTTCAGTTCCAGTTCGGCCGATTGTTACTTAATCTGGCCATGTATCTTAATTTTCAGTTCTTTTATATATCTTAATTTTCAGTTCTTTTATGTATCTTAATTTTCAGTTCCAGTTCGGATTTATGTAACTGTCTCAAAATGACCTATCTCATTCGGGTCAAATGACCAATGTTATGGCTAGAATCAAGGCATAGTTTGCAAGAAGAGTTTTCCTTTTTATCGCACCAAAAAGGCATTTTCCATTTTCCGAGCATAAAAAACGGACGGTTTTGTGAAGCAACCACCAAATGGCTAATTCAAAAAACCACCAACACATTGATCAAAAAACAATGCAAGTTGAGAGAGGCTTGGTGAGACTCAAGTGTATACAAAAGATGCGACATTTAAATATCCAATCAATTCAAAAATGTTAATACAAAAGATGCGGCATTAAAATATGATTTGATCTAATAAAAATCATTTACATGAATGGATAGATATTATTTTTCTGAAAATTATGATATATTATTCATATTTTTCTGACTTGAAATGAAAAAGATATGAATTTTCTAAATTTCATATCATATTTTTTGAATTAAAAAAGCCCCTTTAATGCATGAAATAAATGCCCCCCCTTTAACACCGGTTCCAGACAGGAACCGGTGTTAAAGGGGGGGCATTTATTTCGTTTCCCGCGCGCACACCCCCCCCCTTTAACACCGGTTCCAGCCATGAACCGGTGTTAAAGGGGGGGGGGGTAATAAATGCGCGCGGGAAACACCCCCCCCCCCTTTAACACCGGTTCCAGCCACGAACCGGTGTTAAAGGGGGGGGTAATAAATGCGCGCGGGAAACCCCCCCCTTTAACACCGGTTCCAGCCACGAACCGGTGTTCAAGGGGGGGTGTATTTATTTCACATTCCCCTTCCCCTTCCTTTCTTCCCCCCACTGAGCCAGATCGATCTCCGTCTCGCCGCCCCCGACCCGCCGTCTCGCCGCCGCCGCTTCGGAGCTCCCCCGACCCGCCGTCTCGCCGCCGCCGCTTCGGAGCTCGAGGTCCGCCGCCCCCGACCCTCTCTTCCCCGCATCCTTCCCCTCCCTCTATGTCTCCACACGACGGTGGCCGAAGGTCGCTGCGGCGGGTACCAGGGAGGAGGCCGATGGAGGACAGACGACGCGGGCGCAACGGTGGCGCTGGAGGGCGGTGGCGCTGGAGGGCGCTGGCGGTGGCAGTGGTGGAGCCGGGCGGTGGCGCTGGAGGGCGCTGGCGGTGGCGGTGGTGGAGCCGGGCGGTGGCGCTGGAGGGCGCTGGCGGTGGCGGTGGTGGAGCCGGGCGGTGGCGCTGGAGGGCCGGGGACTCGCAGTTGGCGAGGGCGCAAGGTTGGCGTGGCGAGGCCGTGGTCGGGCTCGGGCTTGGCGTCGGGGAAGTGCGGAGGCGGCGCCGTCGGCTCCGGTGGCGGCCAGGCGTAGCAGAAGGAGGTGTGGGGAGGGCCCCGGCGGCGGAGGTTGGGGCGCTGAGGACGAGCGGCCGGAGGGCGAGGCAAGGGCGCGGCGCTCGGCCCAGCGAGCTCATCGAGTGGCGACGGGAGAGGTAGACAGAAGCAGAGGCGAGGCGGACGGCCAGAGCGGAGGGAGGCCGCGGGCTCGCCGACACGGGGCAACTATAGGGAGTTGGCGGGGTGGGTCGACGGCCTGGCGGAGGGGGTGGATGCAGGGGAGTTCGATGGGGAGGGTGCGGGTGACGCTCGGAGGTGGGAACCGGCGAAGCGAAGAGGGGAGATGCGGCAGGCTTGTTGAGCAGAGGGACAAACCCCAGGAACATTGTCGTTGTATCTTGTGATTGCTATATTAATATAGCGGGGCGCAAGCCTATTTCGAGGAGCCCTGACCATCTCGCTCTCTTCCCCGTGCAGGAGCGTCTCGCCGCCGCCGCTTCGGAGCTCGTAGGCCACGCCTCAACGCCGACGCCGCCCGCCGCCCGACAAGCCCGCCGCTAGCACCGCCGCCCGACGAGACCGCCGCATCCGTCCGACGAGCACCGCCGCCCGACGAGACCAACGTCACCCCACCGGTGAGCGCCACGTGTCTGCCACGTGTGTGATTGCTGACTCATCCTGATTAAAACTTGTTTGCTCGATAAATTGTACTACATGCATAGATTAAAACTTGTATACAAATTGGACCTCTGACTCATTTGTGTATTTATTTGTGTATTTTGGTATGAATAATATGTATATTTATGTATGAATCCAAGTCCACTTGAATGTTTACACTCTTACTCTAGATAATATTATTGTTTTAGAAACTATGGATCCACTTAGTAGAAACCTTGAAGAAGAAGAAATAATGGAGAACATTATTGATGAGGACACCTCACAATATCTGAACTTGGAGGGACATGACGACGACAGCTCAAGTACTAGTCATGGAGAAGATGAAGACTCCGGTGAACGCAATTTAATGGTTACAAAGTCCGGCGAGGTATATGCATTGATTAAGCCTCAGCTGACTTCCACCAACAATCTTCTTCTACATGTATTAATTAACGCTTCTTTCTTCTTTTAGCCCTCTGGATCGACCAGCCAGCAACCATCTTCTTCTACGAAAAAGAGCAAGCGAGGCGCGAGCCAGCGGTTGAAAGATCGTGCAAAGTTCACGATCGAAGCAGTCCGTGTTGATGGCAGGCCGATGGAGCCCAAGAAGGCCGCAGACAAATTTATACGTCAGGCTGGTGTTCTTGTTAGGGACCAAATCCCAATCATAATTGAAAATTGGAATAAGCCAAAGAAGGGCGACGGTACCTTTGTCGATGACAGATCCAAAGAAACGCTTTGGAATTCGTTGTTGGTAAATTTCACCCTTCCGCCAGAGGAGGATGAAAACAACTCGGTTATAAAGAAAAAGGTCAAAGAGTGGACTCTAAAGAAGATGGCTGAGGCTTTCCGCAACTGGAAGACAAAATTGAACAAATTTGTCAAAGCTGGCGAGACTCCAAATTTTGAAGACACATATTATGCGAAGATAAGACCTCACTGGCCCGAATTTGAGACATATAAAAAAAGTGCTATAGCTAAAAAGAGGTCAGAAACCAATACGCTTAATGCCCTGAAGAAGGAATATCACCAGAGGACGGGGTCAGGTGGCTACATATCTCAGAGGCCTAAGTGGGAGGAAGCTGAGAGGGCCCTGCGCGAGAGAGGGATCACACCCAGACAGATGGGTGGGACCTACGTGCAAAGACTTGGTTCTACGGAATCGGGGCAAGGTTGGACCCAGAAACAGGATTGTGTATCTTCCCAACCATCCTTGCCAAACCCGTCACTGAACTCATCACGGCATACGAGGAAACATCCGCCAGGATCTTCCATCCCAACAGAGAGAATGACCAGCTCACACGCGCCATCGGTAAAAAAGAACACCCTGGACATGCACGAGGCACAGGGGGTATGACGTGGAAGGATGGGTTTGCCGACTGGAGCGACTCTTACAGATGGCGCGGCAGAAAAGAAAAAGAGCGTACAGATCGGATGACACAGATAGAACATGCACTTGCGGCGCTGCAGACGCAAGTGAATGCACAACAGAGCCATCAAGCTACCGGCCCATCTCAGCGGCATGAAGAGCCTGCATTGGAAGCTGCCCGCGGCCCAAACTCTGCGCGGAAAAGCAGTGTGGCTTCCACGGAGAACGTGCAGCCAACGCTTGAAATGACGGGTCCTCGATACCTCGTTGATGAGATCACGGAGAGCGAACACGCTGAGCTGCATGTGAGATTAATGGGCTTATCCATTAAGGTGGCTGTCGGCTATGCCTTACCTCCTGTAGCTGGTGGAACTTACCACTGCCGACCGATTCCAGATGGCTATGCTATTGTCGGGGTGGATGAGGTTGTGAAGGAATATGAGGAAGCACAGCTTGACCATGCTACAGGTGAAGGGGAAACTCAACTCAAATTTGCAGTGAAAACAACCATTCTTTGGAAGAAGGAATACATTGTGCTTCCAAATTGGAGGTCACTGGCACCCCCGCCGTCTCCGCAGCGTCAGCAGTCTGAGCCGCTTCAGCCATCTCCTGCGCGGCAGCCATCTCCGGCCCGTCAGCCATCTCCTGCGCGGCAGCCATCTCCGGCCCGTCAGCCATCTCCTGCGCGGCAGCCATCTCCGGCCCGTCAGCCATCTCCGGTGCTTCAGCCATCTCCTCAGCGTAAGCGGAAGAGCACTGCCACGAGGAGCATCAGTAGCACTGCCACAAAGAAATCCGCAGGAAACTGTACGCCAAAGAGTTCAAAAAACTACGTCCCGCAGCCTTCCGCCAAGCCATTGCCGGTTTTACCATGGAATCGCAGCGACGAGGAGACCAATAGGATCTCGGGAGAACAGGTCAAGAAATTCTTTGCACCTAGACGGGCCGAGCCAAAGGAGAAAATAGATCCGGCGGTGGTGGAGAAGTTTTACAAAAATCTTTTGAAACCTGAAACCCCACTTGTGCCGGACTACGAGCGCCAGATTTTGAAGGCGGATGCAAGGCGCCGTAGGGAGACTGAAAGTAGCAGTCGTGAGGCACCCCAGAAAACAGTTCCCATGCTCGGAGAGCAGGAAAACCAATCATGCGCCCCGCTCCAAATGTTTGACAAACGGGACGCTCCTCCCGTAGATGATTACGAGGCAGAGCTACAAAGAAAGGCCAATGAGATGGGGATGACTTACATTGCATACTTGAACGTCATGGGAGACAACTTGCCCAAATGCGATGTCAACCCCATACAGCCATGGAAGTATGGGAAGAATCTAGTCAAGAAATAGGAGCTCAAGAATCTACCAACAAAGATGCGAAAATTGCACAAGTGGTACCTTCATTTCTGCAAGACGAGAAAAGAAGAATGGATCACGGCGCATATAAGAGATCAGATTTTCTTGTGCGGAGACGACGCGATCGACTTCAACATTCAAGACTTGCATTTTCTATTCAATCAGAAGGAACTCGACAAATCTGCCATCAGCCTTTATTGTGTGTAAGTACTATTTCTGTAATTTTTATCTCAACTCATTCACTTCATTAATTGCATGTATATATATATATGCTCACCATATATGTATATACTATTATGCAGGAAAAAGGTTATGGAATGCATGAAAGGAGGCCCTTTTGACATTGGGTTCGTTGACCCAAATAGAGTTCATGAAGAAGTGGTAAGAGACAAACCCGGGCAAACAAAAGATTACTTGCTAAAGTCTTTACTGAGACAACAAACCAAAAGGGAAATACTATTGTCTTACAACTTCTCGTGAGTACTGTTACCCTCTCTCTTGTACACATTCTGTTTCGGCTTACTCGATGTTAAGTGTAACTGATGATGAGTTATGCGTGCGTAGGTTCCACTTTATTCTGCTAGTCATTCAACCCGACTCAGGAAAAGTCCTTGTCATGGACTCGTTACGAAAAGAAAAAGAGCTATGGGCAGACTTTAGAGAGATGCTCCAGAGATAATTTCAATCATATTATCGCACTAGATCGGCAACTTTCGTGACAATAAGTAATTAATTACTCCTTTATCCATTTTCTTTGTCGGACAGGGTTTGGAAAATGTTCACGGGCAGGGCCGTGGGTGAATGGTCAGAAGAACTAAAATTTGTAGACCAAAATGTAAGTAATACTAGCTAGCTTCCAATTCCATTATATCATGCTTTATTGATTATTATTTTGATTGAACTCTCTATTCTCGTAAAGTGCGCGCATCAAGGACACGGCAATAACTTATGTGGGTACTATGTTTGCGAATTCATTCGCAACACGATATGTGCGACAGGCCAAGCCGCACTAGAACAACTTAGAGTAAGTAAACAAAGTCCATAACATTATTTTATTACCATCAATTGTGTTGAGTTTTATTCTTATATATATATTGACGGCCCATTCTTCATATATATTCAGATCGAACGGATGCGGGACCAACTCCTACCATTTGAACGCATACAAGCCATTCAAGAGGAATTGGCGGGGTTCATACTTGATGAGGTCGTCACGCCTGGCGGAGAACTCTATAGATATCCACCAAAATGAACGATGACGATGTATGTGCCGATGGCGATGTATGTGCCGATGACGATGTTTGTGTATAATAATAGTTGCTTAATTATTCATGTACTCGTATGTACCGATGACGATTTATAAGTATACCGCTCCCGATCGATTTCCCCTCGCTCCCCCCCCTCCCGCAGAAATACGCCCAGAACGGCGCAGAGGCAGAAGTCTGCCGCGGCAGAGATTTAGGCCGTTTTCCTGCCGCGGCAGAGAAAACGGCCTAAATCTCTGCCGCGGCAGAAGAACCTTTAACACCGGTTCCAGATACGAACCGGTGTTAAAGGGGGGGGGGCTGAGGCCTGCGGCAGCCCCACGTGCGCCACCCTTTAACACCGGTTCGTATAGGAACCGGTGTTAAAGGGGCCCCCCTCTAACACCGAACCCTCAACAGCGGTTGGGGAACCGCTGTTAGAGGGCCCTCCCAACCAGAGTTAAAGGGGGCTCTGCACTAGTGGTTTTTGCCCACCCCTAAGTCGGGCCATAACAGTTGATAAATTTCAGTCGATGAACACCCTAAACCAGCGCCTCCCCATTGCTGTTACACTACAGGTGTGCTAATTAACGGAGTGGTTGGCTTACGCGCGTCTGCTATTTATTTTACTTGTACGTCCGCTGCTCATCACGGTTGAAATAATGCAAACCGATGAAACTTCCAGTGGTGAAGTTATCTTTAGAGCAGTAGATCCTGGTACACTCCTATATATCTAGTTGATGATTGGTACTGACCCACGGTACAGCCGGAGACAGTCCAGGCTTTTCTGGTACTTGGTAGCTGAAGCAGCACTAATTGAGCTGTACGTATTTTCACCTAATAGCTAATGGAAAACATCGGAAGAAAAATATTTTTCAGCTTAAACAAGATGAGGACACTATTGTGGAAGATGAAAACTTGAAAATCTATATTTCCGAATATTATAAGAAACTATTTGCTGACACGGACCCAAATAGTTTTTCATTAATGGAGGAGAGGAACGGGAACATTTCTGAGGTATCTACTTTGGAGAATACAATTCTTACGCCGGTGTTCTCGGAAAAGGAAGTGTTTGACGCAATCTCTTCCATGGAACACAATAAGGCTCCGGGCCCTGATGAATTTCCTACGGAATTTTATCAGACTTTTTGGGAAGTGATAAAAAACGACTTGATGGCTTTATTTGCACAGTTGCAAACAGCCGAGTTACCTCTTTATAAACTAAATTTTGGGGTTATCACTCTCCTGCCTAAGAAAGAAAATGCGGTTCAGATCCAGCAATATAGACCGATCTGCCTTTTAAATGTAAGCTTCAAAATTTTTACTAAAGTGGCCACGAATCGAATCTCTATGATAGCTCACAAGGTGATTCAACCGACTCAAACAGCATTTATGCCTGGAAGGCATATTCTGGAGGGCGTAGTTATTTTACATGAAACCATCCATGAGCTTCATTCGAAAAAGCTAGATGGGGTGCTTTTTAAAATAGATTTTGAGAAAGCATACGATAAGGTAAAATGGCCCTTTTTACTTCAATCTCTTCGTTTGAAGGGTTTTGATCCTTTATGGTGCAAGTGGATCAAAAATTTCATTCAAGGGGGAAGTGTTGGAATTAGAGTGAATGATGACATCGGTCATTTTTTTCAAACAAGAAAGGGGGTACGACAGGGTGATCCTTTATCCCCCATGCTATTTAATATTATGGCAGATATGCTGGACATCCTCATAGCTAGAGCTAAGGAAGATGGACAGGTTGGTGGTTTAATCCCACATCTAGTTGAGGGAGGGATTTCCGTCCTTCAATACGCAGATGACACAATTCTTTTCTTGGAACATGATCTTATGAAGGCTGTAAACATGAAGCTGATACTTTGCATTTTTGAGAAACTTTCGGGGCTTAAAATCAATTTCCACAAAAGTGAGGTCTATTGTTTTGGGAAGGCAAAAGAATATGAACATGAGTATAGAGATATATTCGGGTGCGACTCAGGTTCTTTGCCTTTCAAGTATCTTGGGATACCTATTCACTATAGAAGGCATACTTGGGATACCTATTCACTATAGAAGGCTTAGGAATTCTGAGTGGAATCCTGTCGAGAATCGTTTTGAAGGAAAGTTAGGATGTTGGCAGGGTAAACTTTTGTCATATGGAGATAGATTAGTGCTAATTAACTCTGTATTAACAAGTATGTCCATGTTCATGTTATCTTTTTTCTGGAAATACCTAAAGGTGTTAGAAAACGATTAGACTTCTATCGTTCAAGATTTTTTTGGCAAAGTGATGAACATAGAAAAAATATAGATTAACTAAGTGGAATATAATTTGTCGCCCCAAGGATCAGGGTGGATCGGGCATTAAGGTGTTAGAAGTTAAAAATAAATGTCTTTTGAGAAAATGGTTATATAAACTACTTTCAGAGAATGGGGTATGGAAGGAAATTCTTCATAATAAATATCTTAAAAACAAAACTCTAGCACAGGTAGAAGCTAAACCGACGGATTCCCCATTTTGGAAAGGACTAATGAAGGTAAAGGATGGATTCTTTACCAGAGGGTTCTTCAAAGTTGGGAGTGGGGTAATAACTCGATTTTGGGAAGATGTTTGGTTAGGGGAGACGCCCCTTTCCCAACAGTATCCTTCGCTCTACAATATTGTGCATAGGAAAAATGTATCTGCTCATGATGTCTTATCTCACAATCCTCTTAACATAGGCTTTAGGAGGAATTTGACTGGGACAAAATGGGATGCATGGTTGCATCTATGTCAGAGATTGATGCAGGTTATTTTGACTAATGAGCCAGATGTGTTTAGGTGGAAGCTATCCACGGATGGGGATTTCACTGTCAAATCTTTGTATGAGGATATGATGAATGATCATCAGAGCCTCCCTACAAAATATTTATGGAAGCTTAAACTACCCCTAAAGATTAAGATCTTTATGTGGTTCTTACATAAAAAGGTTTTGTTAACTAAAGATAATTTAGTTAAAAGGAATTGGAAAGGATGCAAAAAAATGTTGTTTTTGTGATGGGGAAGAAACAATTGAACACCTTTTTATTGAATGCCCCTGTGCTAGAATTATATGGCGAATTGTTTCTTTTACATACAATCTTCCACCTCCGACCAATATTACTAATATGTTTGGGAATTGGTTAAATGGGATGGATAGGGCTAACAAAGCTCGAATATGTATAGGGGTATCGGCTTTATGTTGGTCTATTTGGAAGAGTCGCAATGCTATTATTTTTAACAGGGTGCGAGTTTCTTCTTTTTTGCAGGTTATAATATCAGCGTCCCAATGGATCCAGCTTTGGGCTTTCTTGCTCTCGGAGCAGCACCGAGATTTGATGGTTTCTGGATGCAACCGTCTGGTGATGGTTGCTCAGAATATCTTCTACCAGGCTACGTGGCGTCCTTCTAGTAGACTGAGACATGTTTAGCGTTTGTATGCTCTGCATCCTCAAAATTTTTTGTCTCTTCAGATGGTTGGTGTTTGTATCAATCCTCTTTGATCTTTGATCTGTATTTGGCATTTTAAGACTTTAAAACTTTGAGTAATAAAAGGGTTGTGTACATCCTAGGATGCAGAGGCCGGGGTACATCCCCATTTCGAAAAAAAAATTGAGCTGTACGTAATTGAGCTTCTACATACACTCAACCCTAAAGCATGGCTTTAATCCTACCGGTACTCTACTGTTCAGATGGACAGTCCGTGATAGGAATTTTAACGTCCTATAGTTAGCTAGCTAGCCAGATAGATACAGCTTCAACGACGGCCGTGCAGCTTCAACTGCAATAGTGGCTACAGCATCAATGCGTTAATTGCCCACGCACGAAACTATCAGCCTGCTAACACTGCTTCTTCTCCGTTCATTCAGATAAAAATGGGAACTCTTGCTGCTCAAGCATGGCTGATCTAGCAGAGACGTGCAAGCGCAATCTGATCATTCGAACCGTCCCACATTGACCAGATCGAGATATCGAGGCACCAGGGCCATCTAGAGACGTGATCTACGATCGAGCACTAAACTAATTTACATGGCTAAGTAGAAAGGGAACCAGCTAGCTGGCTGGAGACGGTCTGGTGTCCTGGTCCCTGTATTACTAGCAAGAACTCACTACATGCAACGCCATTGGTGCTTGAAAGGTACTACTCCCCAGTCCCTATCCATCCACCCCGTAGGACTATTCTGGTCCTCTAAAATCATTGTCAAGTTTGGGCCGCTGTCCAGTTGTCCGTGCTCATGTCACCTGGTGCAGTACCAATGATGCGAAGGCTCCGATTATGTGTCTAGTTTGGATGGTGCGACTTTGCTGCTGAGTCCAACTCATGTCAGGTTGAAGTGTATGTAGTTTGAGTGAAGAAAACATGTAATAAGGCCACGGGAGCCGTTTCTCATACCAGAAGGTAAATTTTTATAACAGATAAAAAAAAGGGATAACATAATCGAGCGAACCTTCGGAAAATTGCCAAGTGGAGCGAACAGATCGGCAAATGTTTGTCGGATGCCAGCTACCATTGTGTTCATTGCCATGTGGCAAGTTGCCATTGGGTCGAGCCCTAAAAATCCGTGTCATAATAGGTTTCATAAAAGATGGGACCACTCATCAGGGGATGATGATGAGGGGCAACGGAGAATGTAAAATGTAATGAAATAAACAGAAGTAAAAAAAATCTGCAATAGTTTCTACACACTTCTACTATATTCTAGGTAATATGGTCATTTATATGTATTGCAGTAGTTTCTAGAGTGTTCGTCTATGAGTTGTAACTTGGTTGTTTACACTTGTCTTCTAGCTTTAAGTAGTGTTCTCTAGGACCTTTCACCTATGAGTAGAGAAAAATAGTGAAGTATTATGCACTCTTTAAATAGAGACCCTCTCGCCTCTATCTATGTAACCAAGTTATGTATCATCTACCTATTAATAAAAAAACTTTGTGTTCTTGTTTTACATCCTAGAATAGATCTAGTATATTGAGAGTTTTAGGGTTGAACTCTCGATAGCCCTGCCCCTAGATAGATATTTATCTCACGTCCCTAGAGCGATATCTAGTGCATAAGTGATTGTTTCAACATTTGTGTTGTCTTTAGGTGGTGCCGTTCCTCCACAACCTTTGTGTTGCATCACCTATAGACCAAATTTTGGAACCATCGCACTTTGTTCCCAAAACCTCTGTTGCTTGACCAGTTTTCTATTCTTAGAATCTAGGTACACTGGAATCCAGTTCTAATACTTAGTGGGAAACTTGAACAATAAGGTTCTACATCTAAGTTTTTAAACTTAAACCTTAGTGTCCTCATTTTCAAAATGGTTAGCAAATAGTCATATTAATTTATAGAAATTTACACAGTTTCAGCGCAACATGATCATTTTCAAAAATTTAAGATTTAGAAAGTAGGTGCACCAATATCCAAGTTCATACTTTTGGGTGGACCTCAACTAGCATTGGACTAGTGAGCCAGATTTTGGCATCAATCCATTGGGAGTCCATATTAGCAATTTTGTCGGTTCAATAGTTAGTTTTCATTTGAGTACACGCGCCCACACACACACACATGAGTGCATACGGTACCTCTTATTTATTAGGACCATTTGCAATCATTAAAATAGTTAAGAAAATGTGTCCTACATGTACGCAGGATCTTGGATCGGTTCCTTTATAACGTCAATCATGATGTTTTTTCTCCTTCGTGGTTTGCGCAAAGCAACATGTGTTGCACGAAAGAGAGGACCAACAATTCTCAGACCTCTTTGGGCCTTGAGGCCCTAACAATTTCAAATGTATGTAGTAGTCGTAACAAGGAAGCACTTTGAGCGATAAATTACTTTGTTTTTCACATAGATATCTCTTAACCAATTTTGTATTGGTTTTTTTTTTTTGCAAGCAAGCACATGCAAGACAACACCTGCATTTTCGATTCAAGTGGCAAGCTGAACAATGGTAGGAGAGTCTTCAAAGCTCGAAATACTGGATGCAAAGAATGCGGCAGGCAGAGCCAGAGCATGATAGCAAACTGCACACCTGCCAAATGAGAGACGCCGGCCGGCCAGGGGAACCCAATTATTTGTCTCCCCTTGTCTGAGTTCATGAATCTGGCGATATTGTAGGTCTCCTCTTCTTGCGTGTATAATTGCGCCACACAGACGTTGCTCATCATGCGTAGATCAGCACTACGGCATGCAGAAATGCAACAAAAAAAAGGCCCTTCGAGAAAAAACAAAATGAGAAATGCATATGTTTGTTTAGAAAAATAGCCAGATACCCGCGTACATGGTTGCGCATGTCGATCTAATCGCTGATTCTGATAGAGAGAGTAAAGTGCGTTAGACAATTTTTTTTTTGCTCCGTGGGTTCGCACTGCTCATTGCATGAATGAAATTTTCTCACATGCACAAAATTTGCAGGCCCTATCGAGTGAAACTGAATCCAGCTACGTCTCCTCCATCCTGACAAAGAAATTTTTTGCATGTAGTTTTCCTCGTGCTAGGCTCACACATGCCCAGAACCCAAAACCCTAAACGCCCTGAACCATGCCTGCAGAATTTTTGAACGTGGGGGGTAGACGTTGTGAACCGGCTGAAGTCTGATGCTTGGCATCCCAAAATATCAACATGTACAATGTAAAATAGTACACATAGTATCAAAATCATCACAATTTTTTCATATTATATGATTGGTCAAACTTTATAAAAATTTGGCTTTGAATAAACTTGGGACCCGGAGTAAATAAAATCAGAGGGAGTGCTACATCATAGCAATTGTTACATACTATCACCTCCAGGTAAGCCCTCATCTTTAAATTGGTTAGTTTTACACTTTTTCTTTGTTAAATATTTTTGAAATCTGATCAACTTACTTGAAAAAGAGTAGCACCATGTATGGCATCAAACCAATATATCGTGGAACTCCAAAAATCCAATTTAGTGTCATAAATATTGATATGTTTTTCCAATAAAATTAGTGAAATTTGAAAGTTAGAGTTAAAATAAAAGATATATAGAAGTATGCCTGTTTATGGACCGAGAGTAGCAACCTATGCTTGTCGGCGACCTGCTGTGATTTCGAAAAGATGAGGCCGCCACGCAGCTATGTATGCCCTGGTGCATCGCAAATCCAAACAAAGCGTTCCGGAATCACGTAGCAGCGCGGTATGCGACTTGATCAGGTCTCGTGCTGATCCGATCGAACGCCGGCCATAGAGATTGTCGGCGCGTACAGACCAGCTGTCCGGGCTCAGTATGGCTAGCGTAGCAGTGAACGGGACAAGGGCGTGCAGCTCAGGCGCAGCTTAGCTGGGACCTGCTGAGTACCTGACGGATAATTACGAGACCCTGTCCTTTTGTCGCGTACAGTGATAGTGCTCGTCTTGCAGCTAAATGGCCGTGTCCTGTGACCGAGTTTCTTATCTGCATGCCAATCCATTCCAGCATCAATATCCACCGGACCCAAGTGTAAATACTTGTATCGTCGACGAATAACAAAGCTGGTCAAGATTAGTTCGTTCAGGTTCACCACGAGTTGATAACATAAAACTACCTGTTTGATAGCTATATTCCGAAAATTTACCGGTTTACATTTTCGCACCAAAAACCTACCATATTTTAAGTTGGTTCTCTTAAATAGCACTAATCACGTCTTAATCGTGAATTGACACGGTTTCTAACATGGCTGGCCCACCTGTAAGGACCAAACTGATGAGCTGGACTGGTCCCACTTGTTAGCGCAATTTAAAAAATCTAGATATTCTAAAAGAAAAAAAAACACCCGCCTGACCCCCCAACACCGGAGCTCGCTGTCGAGCCGCCTCCGTGTCGGGCTGCCCTTCCCACGCCGCACGACGCATCCTAGGAACGCAACGGCGAGCTCTCCATCGACGGCTCCGTCTCGCACGCCGTCCCACCCCCCCCCCCCTTCGTCCGAGCTCGCCGTCGCCACCATGCCTCGTGCTCGGCCCATGCTCACGGCCAAGGCCATGGACACCGCATCCATATCCTCTTGCTCCACCCGCCCACCGCCGTAAGGACCCATGCTCCAAGATGAGGGGAGGCACAGGTGCCGCGGCGCGGGGGAGAAGGGCCTGCGACGGTCCGGCGGCTGTGCGGTGAGGGTGGCCCGTGGGCGCGACCTGGGAGTCTGACGGTGGCCAAGCGCGAGCTAGTGGCCTGTGGATGCACGTGGGATAAGGGCCTGCGGAGGTGCTACAGATTCCGACGGCTGCACGGTGGGGGCAGCCTGTGGGCACGATGGGGAGGGGAGGCTATGGGTACGACGGTGGGAGTGGCCGGGGTGTCTGACGATGGGAGAGCGCGGGGTAGTGGTCGGTGGCGGCGCGGGGGATAAGGGTATGCGGCGGTGCTGCAGTGTCCGATGGCTGCGCGGCGAATGGCGGCCTGTGGGCGCGACGGAGGGGTCCATGGGCACGACGGCTGGGTGGGCGCGGGCCAGTGGCCGGTGGCATCGCGGCAGCCGGTGGCGTGGCGGCCGGTGGCGCGGTGGCCAGGGGATTAAGTTGACTTTTTTATATGATTTTGATTTTTCTTTAGATTTTAGATATTTCTAGCCTAAGAATTGCTCGGATTTTGCCACGTCGGCCTTATAGGAGGGTCCAACCTGTCAGAAACCGTGTCAATTCGTGTTCAATGTGAGTTTAGTGCTATTTGAGAAAACGGATCAAAATGTGGTAGATTTTTGCTGCGAAAACATAAACTTATAAATTTTTGAAATTTAGCTCCCAAAGTGGTAGTTTTATGCTATCAATCACCACACACAGTATAATCCAATCCAACCAAGCTGTTTCAATGTAGTAGAATAGAAGTGTAGAACAACACATGAAGAACAAGAGGATGCAGGCATATATTTCACACGAGTTGAGCGTGAGCACGATTACACACGAACTGTGCGTGACGAAGAACAAACAGAAGAATCTACCAACAACCGCCGAGCAGCTACAAATACACATTTCCCCCCATCAACCTACCCTTATTTATTCTCACATTTATACAGACCCCACCCATCTTCGCTATCTCCGGGCGGCCAAATCTTGCCCCGGCCATCGGCAGGATGAGACACTAGCTACATGGAGCACTCGGCGGGGACGGTGCCCTGTGCGACGCGCTTGGGGTCGGTGCAGTAGTTGTAGATCATGTAGTTGCTCTGCACCCACCGCATGCGCTGCTGCCGCGTCAGGTCCAGCTCCTGGTTGTACCACTCGCCGGCCACCGCGGGAGCGCCCGTGCCCGGAGCCACCTCCTCGCCGACGGTGGCGCCGCACCGCGTCCGGCCGCCCGCGACGACCACGCAGGCGTCGGCCTTGAAGCCGCGGTAGGAGGCGGAGAAGGGGGCGTGGGACCAGTCCGTCTTCACGCGGCCGCCCTGCGTTGCCCAGTCGTCGGCGTTCCATAGGCTGGAATAGAGCCGCATGGGCTGGTTCTTGGGGAACGCGATCCCCTTTCCCTCCAGGTTCCTGAAGTCCCTGATCGGCATGTCGTCCACCATGAAGCTGCATTTACAATCCATCAGTCCCTTCTGGTCCTTGAAAAAATGTCGAGCTCGATCCGGCCGGTGATCAATGAAGCTTACATGATGTGCTTGGGGTTCCAGAGGATGGAGTAGGTGTGGAAGTCCTTGGTGGGGTCGAACCAGAGGCGGAACTGCTGCTCCCGTTGGCCCTGCCCCTGGGTGAACACGTTGGTGTGCAGAGTGTAGGGCTCGCCGGTCTCGTTGCCCAGGAACTCGAAGTCGATCTCGTCGTGCGTCGCTCCCTGCGACGACAGCTGCACGTAGAAGTACAACAAACCCAATTAGGCACGCACATCAACCAAACAAACCTGCCATTCCGAATTAGGTGCTTGCGTGCGCGCTTACGTAGTATGCGGTGACGGTGCCGGCGGAGTTGCCGGCGACGAGCTTGAGCTGCATGTCGATCTTGCCGAACAGGTACTCGTGCTTGGACTGGAACCCGGACCCGGATATCTTGTCGAGACCAAGCGTCAGGAGCTGGCCATTGTTGAGGATCTTGCCGCGCCCGTCACCCCAGGTGATGTCGAACTCCTTGTCGAAGCTCGCCGCCGCCGCAACGGCACAAGAGGCGATCAGGATCGCCAGCACCGACACCGCCATGCCTTGCGTCCTCTGATCTGCTATGCTCGATCCCAGAGCTAGGAACAAGTACTACTAGGAGGTTAGTTGAAAGCTCGATGGAAGCTTGTGCTGTGTGAGTGAAATGAGCAGAGTGTGATGGGTTTATATAGGGGTTTGTTCGGAGATAAGCGTGGCGTGGCGGATCGATGGATGGATTGTTCGGCGAATGGGAGGAGGGGTAATGCGTGTGAGTTGGCGCCAGACGGACGGGAGACATGGCAGAGCAGCGGCGTGTGATGAGAGGGTTGGCACGGCCATGCCACTGGCTCGCGCACGTACTGTAGCGCATTGAAATCGATCGAGACGTGAAGTTTGAGATGGCTTGGGTTTGGCAGACAAATGACACTGTAGAAAGAAAGAAACACATGAATGAATGCAGGCATGATCAGGCCATTAGCACTACCAAGATGAATGCATTTTTCTTCTTATGTCGCGTGAAGTTTCAAGAACTAAATACAAATTCAAATTGTATTACCAAGATGAAAGGGTTTGGCTCAGAGCACCGGCTCTTCGCAGGAAATTCAAATTCGTGGTGTTTGCGACACCAAGATGTATTACCACGGGATCATAGCAATGGTATGTTATCACCATCGATATCGCCCTAAATCTAAACCCGTCGCATATATATCCGAGTATGCATGAATATCCATTGGTTTACACATCACGTACACCAACATAACAACTTTAAGCATAGCAACAACATTATAACACCATTTTGACAACATTTCGACGACATTTTAAAATGGTGCATGGTGTGAGGTGTCAGTCTCTCGTGGTTTCACCTCATATGATCAAAGGGGTCGAGGCGGCTAGCTACTGGCTGGGTCGATTAAAGGTTAGGGTAACATAGTTTTTTTTTGAACTATAGGGTAACATAGTTAGCCGGTCAGACTTTTGGCTGAGTTAGGCATCAAGGATGGGGGAGCTAGGCCTAGGGGAAAAATCACAAGTATCATTGACATGTGGGTCTAACATGTCAACCGAGCATTCATTGGATATCCATGGGGTGAAACCGTTCCCGCCCCATGGGTTGGGAATATCCGCTCCTTAAAATCCATGGGCATATGTAGGCCTTCATACCCTTACTCAGCGGGTTAGATACCCGAATCCGTGGATAAAATTGACATCCTTGGATATCACACTTCGGGCGCCATTGCTTTTGCATTTGTGAGTAATTATCTCTTCATGATAAAAATTACATGTGTGATTGCACGGCATATATACCAAAGTAACAATGGAAATACACTTTTAATCTTTTGTTATCTCAAAATATATTTTGTCATCTTATTTTCTAATTTATATTTTTTTACGTTGCACTGAATTTTTAATCTATATTCTAAAATCATTTACTAAATAAAATACACTTTCATATTCCATCGTTAATCTTATGGATATCTCATCCATTTTCCCAAATTTAATTTCTCAACAATATTTTATCTTTCGGATAAAGAATGATACTTTTCCTCTTTTGTTGGTGGTTACCCGGCGGCGTGCAAAACCACGGCCACATCTTCGTTAGAGCTGATTTAAATCTGGCAAAGGACTAAATCAAGCTAGAAAGTTCTAACACTTCTGGGACCAAAAATTTGTACTGTAGTATGTTTGATTTGAGGGACCAAAGTAGACTTTTCCGGTTGTCAACGAACTGACTTTATATTTATTCAATTATATAATTTTTCCAAGTCTCAATCCACTACGGAGATTCTCTCAAGTCTAGCAAAGTCAATTCAAACAAGTGCAATTTCATCAACTAACTATAAAGTGTAGCTTGCAGAGGAAAATTGCAACTGGTTGAAACATTCGCAAGCTGTAATTTCCACTAAACATAGGTTACACATTAGAAAACTAAGCCGAGGGCCAAAAGCTACGTCGACGACTGCTCTCGGCGTAAGCTCCTCGGCAAAGATCTTCCTCGGTGGAGCGCACGTTGGTCGTCAGATAAAAAAGCCTAACAATCGGTTAGAAAAATAATTTCAAAAAAAAATTAAATTTTTCTCTTGACTTTTTTTAATCTTTAAATTTTTTGACTCTTTAATCTCTCACTTTGAACATTTTTAACACTAATTATACTTAATCTTTGATCAAGTTGCAGTCTTGGTGAAACTTGCCGGTCGGTCACACTGGTAGAAAACGCCCCATGCGTCCCGGTTGGTAAGGGCCATTAGTCCCGGTTGCCCAACCGGGACGGGGGCATCGGGACTAAAGCTCCAACCATTAGTCCCGGTTGCCCCACCAACCGGGACAAATGGGGGCACACGTGGCGACATCAGAGCGCGAGGGGGGTGGAGCCGGGACTAATAACCTGCTGCCGCGGCAGAGATTTGGCCCATTTCTCTGCCGCGGCAGAGAATTCATTTGGCACATTTTGTTGCCGCGGCAGCATTTTCGCCACTTTTTGTGCCGCGGCAGAGAATTCATTTAGGTTGTTTTATTGTTTATTTAGTGTTTTGCACTTATCAATGAAGGAACCTTATATTACACAAGATCATCATGACAACATTACATTCAATACACAGATCGAGTTCATGCACTACATACAAAAGTTGCTATTCGATGCTACCGGCCAATTTCTTGAAAGTTGCTATTTTTACAATTCCTATTGTCTATACACAGCCGAGTAGTATTCCCCTTGTGTGTTTAGTACTTCTGCATCCAAGAATCCCGCCAATTCCTCCTGTATTGCTCGTATGCGATCCTTTGGCAGAAGACCGTCCCGTAGACGTTCGATCTGATTTAAAAAAGGAGTCGGCCTATATGAATATGAAACTAAACACAATTTGATTGTAATTAAAAACTATAGAAATTGTTTACGTACGTGGAGTTGCTCTAAATTCCTGCCCTTCTCATCGCACGTCTGCCGGATGAACTCGCATACATAGTATCCACATAGATTGTTACCTGGTCCCTGCGTCAGGCACTTTACGACAACAGAGTTCAATCAAAATAATAATCAAGCATGATAATAACTGTATCAAAACTAGAATCAAAGAGATGCGCAGATATAGCTAGTGGTGCTTACATCTAGTGGTTGAAATGTAAGCTCCTCTTTCCAAACACCCCTAGCCTTCTTGGTGAACCGTTTCCAAGCGCTGCCCGGCGTAGAAAACGAATAAAATAAGTTATTAAGTACTTTATATCATAAAATTCACGAACGTTGCCGATATAGTGTCGTAATGATTAGAATTACCGCTGGAGAAGTATCTGCATGTCCTTCCACGTCTCAAGGGGTTTATGTTTCGAGTCCATGACTAGTACACGCCCTTTGTCAAGTTGAATGATTAACAGAATATAGTGGTACCTGCGAATGCAAAACTAATCAATTATATACTTAACATCGAGTAAGCGAAATAGAAAGTGTATACAAGACAATAACACTCATTGGAAGTTGTAAGGAAATAGTATTTCCCTTTTGGTTTCTTGAAACCTTAACGCGTGTGCTATATTATCCTCCGTATCCTGGGGGCTTATTTTGAGATTAGCTTCATGAACCCAATATGGGTCAATGAAGCCAATGTCATAGATTTGTCCTCTGTTGCATTCGAGAATCTTCATTCTGCATATTAAAGTATGATTATGTACATGCAATAAACAAAATATTATAGATGGAGACTAAATTAATTACAGAATTAGTACTTACAGACAATAGGCACTCATGAGAGATTTGTCCAAGGCGTCTTGATTGAATAATTGAAATAGTTCATCAAATTCAATGGATATCATGTCATCGTTTTCTTTCCCATGATGCTTTTTTGTAACCCTCAGCACTATCCAGTTAGCCCCGGCCCTTGTGGCATGCATGTACCAGTTATGCAATCTTCGCATTTTTGTTGGAAGATTGTTTACCTCCTCAGGTTTGACGAGAGGTTTTCCATACTGGTATTGGTATGCTACTTCACTCACGGGGAAGAACTCTAACTGGGATAAGTACTGGGCAATACTCATACCTTGAGCAGCGGCAGCTTCTCCGTATTGTGCAACTACCTCTGGATCATGCTGCTCTTCGGCCCCATATTTGCTCGACCCCACATTGGTTTGAGAAATCACCTTGAGAGGGGCGCAAGTCTGTTTTGCTTGTTCTCCGAGCTGGGCAACAGATTTCCCGCTTGCATCAGTACTGCTCTTCGAGGCTTTTTGTGCTGCATGTGACTTGAGAATAGAACGCTCATAGTCTGATGACAGCTTTGGCTCGGGTTGATGAAGAGTCTTTAGCATTTTCAACACTTTGGCTTTTTCTTCTTTGGTGCTGGGGAACTCTGGCTCTTTCGGCCGCCTCAGCTTAGCGAAAAACGCTGTCGTTTCCGCATCAACGATCGCCGTAGTCTCCTCTTCAGTACAGTCATAAGCTCTCTTGGGAGGAACCGTTGGTACTTTTGGAAGAGGCTCTTGTTTACGTTTCGGCGATCGCTTACGACGCACAGTAGCGGTACGCTTACGCTTTTTATCCTGAGGCGCCGGCGATGGCTCCCGCGGCGATGGCTGCACCGGAGATTGGTGAGGCGACAGAGCCGGGTGAGGCGACGGAGCCGGGTGAGGCGACGAAGACGGCTGCCGCGGCGGCGACGACCTCGCTGGAGACGGGTGAGGCGGCGGCGAAGATGGCCTTGGCGTGTGATTTCGAAGCACGATACAATCCTTCGGCCATAGAATGGTGACGTTTTTTGCGTCACCCAGCACAGTCACATCCCCTTCACCAGCAGGGTAGTGAAGATCCAAAACCTCAAAGGTGGGCATAATTTCATCCACGCCGACAACAGCGTAGCCCTCTGGAACCGGACGATTGTGGTAAGTTGGTGTGGGTCCAATTGGTAAGGCATAGCCGACCGCCACCTTCATTGATATGTTCACAACTTTGACATGTAGCTCGTAGTGTGTCATCTCTGTGATATCATCCACTGGGTAGCCAACAGGAGCCATCGTCGGTGCATCATCGGCATAGCCATTGTCATCACCCGGGACCTCGGTGGAAGCCACATTGCTTTTTCGATTATTCGATAGGCCGGTAGCATCGAATGCAGTGTGCTGCTGAGATGGGCCGGTAGTACTTTGCTCTTTAAGTGAGTTAATTTCATCTTGTTGTTGCTTTAATCGTTCTTCAATTAAACGCATTCGCTCTTTCTGACTTTCTGCTTCAACTGCCGCCTTGTCCTTACTCCTCTGACGGCTTCTATCAGGATATTTCTTCCTCTCTTCGGGAAACCCAGTCCTCCATGATTGGGAGCCTATTGTGCCTCGTGTTCGTCCATCATGTTCCTTATTTCCAAGGGTGAGTGTGAGCTCATCATTCTCTCTATCGGGAATGAAGTCCCCATCTTTAACAGCCTTTACTGCTTTTCTCATCCTCTCGATTGGCAAGGGGTCTTCTTTATGTCGTATGTTATATATACACCTCCCTTCCGAGTCCAACGTGCCCCCATGCCCGTAAAACCAATTCCTTGCACGTTCTACCCAATCGTCTGTCTCTGGGGTGATATTTTTATCACGCAGTTCCTGCTCAAGTTTCTCCCACTTAGGAATGCCAACCTTGTAGCCACCTTGCCCCATAGTATGGTGATACTTCTTCTTAGCAGCATTCAGCTTATTCGTTTCAGACATTTTCTTAGCTTTTTCTGATTTCTTGTATTCCACAAACTCATCCCAGAATGGTTTTATCTTCTCAAACTGAATATTCTTGAAATCGGGAGTCTTCTCTTTCACGACATAGTCAAGGTGCAATCTTTTCTTCCAGTTGGTGAAACACTGGGCCATCTTCTTCAAAGCCCACTCCCTGACCTTAGCCTCCATGGCTCTCCCATGTTGTAAGGCGTCCTCAACTGGATCCTCCGCATTTGGATCCAGCTCTATCTTCGGTAGTTTGAAATTAACCATGAGCCTCTTCCACAGTAAATCTTTGGCGTGGTTAGGGACAAATAAACATGTTCCCTCTTCATCCGCATTAGCAGGCCTGTTCCAATTTCTAATGGTGATCGGGATTAAGTCCCTAACGATTACTCCGCATTGTGCCACAAATTTGGTTGCGACAACTTCGGGAGCTGTCGATCTGCCGTCTACAGCGACATCTTCGATCCTGAACCTCTCATGGTCTTGCAACTTTTTGGTTGGGCCTCGTCTGCTCTTTTCAGTAGATTCATTCGATCCGGAGGGCTAAAAGAAGAAAGATCGCAGTTACTATTTCTATATAGATAGCAGATGATTAATTAATGAATTGATTTATATTACATGCACTTTGACGGAGCGGTCGTCTTCTCGATTACACAAGGCATCGCCTTCTCCCTCGCGGAAGGCAACACCTTCAACCTCAAACAAGTTGTCTACTCCGGTAAAAAGAGGATCACCCTCACCGGAGTTGTTCAGAAACGTTGATACGTCTAAATTATCTTCCCCACGGATCACACCTTGGATCAACTCTTCCTTTTCTTCGTCTCTGACGTGTGGGTCCATATTTTCTGCATAGGTGGAAAAACGAATAAGTCAAAGCGGCTAAAGGAGAAAGTTAAGTACGGTGTTGAGAGATATAAACCCTAATTCAGAGAAACCCTAATATATACATACACAATAATAAAAATGAAGAGAAAGGGAAACCGTGTAGTAGATAGGCACATCGTCGAACCCACATGCACCTAAGTTGCTTGACAATGTGAATCGGGTCTGGGGCTACCCACAGTGACTGACCAGTGGGGCCGAAGACCAATAATACCAAAGTAATTAATAAACCTAATAATACCTAACTAATAATAAACCTAATAATCGAAACACCGAAAAGAAAGGGAAACAATCAACACATGGCATTGATGCAATGCTCAAGCAAGTATGATGATATGACAAGTTAATTTGCATTGGAATGTAACCCTAAGACATGCTCGATGATTTAATCGGGGTTCCGAGGGGTGAAAACCCTAACTCGGAGAAACTCCGGAACATATGAGAGGGGTGCATTTGTTCTTCTAATTATACTTGTCATTTAAGTTGTTTAAAAATGCATGATTATATGTTAAATAGATAGGTTTCATTTTTCTGAACAATTTGATATATTATTTGTATTTTTCTGACTTATAAACAATAAGTTATTGATTTTACAATATTAAATCATTTTCTGGAATTAAAAAAAAGGCAAATAGTTTTTACACCGGGGCGACCCCTAGCCAGTGAGACTGACAGATGGGCCCTAGTGCCAACTCAGCCTCCACGCAAGCAAGCAGGCCCCACCCAGCACAGTCACATCGCCGGTGAGCACTGTGCGGTGGCCGGCGACGTTGCTAGAGGGCTCGGGAGGGGGCGTGCGTGGGTTTGTTCGAAAGAGGGCGTCGAGGCGAACCTAACTAGTAGGGCACCGCCCGGATTTGGTCACCGGAATAGGGCACGCGACGACATGCAGCGGCGGCGGATTGCGGCGGACGGCGCGAGAGAAGGACAGAGCGCTAGGGGAGGAAAGAAGGGGTCCCAGAGAGTCACAAGCTCACCCTCGACGCGTGTGTAGCCTTGGCGGGGACGGAGGAGATCGGCAGCAACGGTGATGGCAAGGCGGAGCTCGTCGGTGATGGGGAAGACGCGGTCGATTCCAGTCGCGCGGCTTCGATTCCTTCGGCGAGGAGGATAAGCACAGCGAGGCAGCGCGTGGAGGCCGACGGCGGCGTGACGGTTGGGCAGCCTGACGGCGTCCGAGCGGTTGTCCTCGCGGCGGCGGCGATCTCTGTTGCGGGTGAGTGAGAAAGAGGAACGGGGAAGAAGGAGAAGGGGCATGGTTAACTAGTAGGGGCCCTTTAGTCCCGGTTGGTGGCTCCAACCGGGACTAAAGGGGCATACGTCCCGGTTGGAGCCACCAACCGGGACCTATACTCCAATATTTTCAGCAGCCCAAGCGTTGGCGCGCAGGGGGTCTTTAGTCCCGGTTGGTGGCTCCAACCGGGACATATTCCCCTGATTTCAAATTTTTTCAGGTATTTTCTCTCTGTTCCCGCCTTATTTTTTATTTTGGGGTTTAAATTTGTATTGTTTTTTAAATGATAATTAATTTGGAATTTAGAAAAACTTTAAACATAAAAAGTGTTTGGATTTGAATAAATAATTCAAAACCATTTTCTGTTTTAAAAAATAATTAATGTAACCATTTAAAATATGAACCATTTACAATTAAAAATGAATTAACTTATATTTTTTAATATCAATTTGGAATTTAGAAAAAATTTAAACATAAAAAGTGTTTGGATTTAAATAAATAATTCAAAAACATTTTCTGTTTTAAAAAATAATTAATGTAACCATTTAAAATATGAACCATTTACAATTAAAAATGAATTAACTTATATTTTTTAATATCAATTTGGAATTTAGAAAAACTTTAAACATAAGAAGTGTATGGATTTGAATAAATAATTCAAAAACATATTCTATTTTTAAAAAATAATTAATGTAACCTTTTAAAATGAATTAACTTATATTCTATTTTTGAATATTAATTTTTAAAACGACCCGTTTTTTGCGCTCGGAAAATGGAAAAGGGCTTTTCCGTGCGACAAAAAGGAAAACTTCCTCCTGCAACATTGTTCTCCATACCAATGTCCACACACATGCATAATATGGGCACAACATCACAAACTATGCCGTGATTCAGCACATAACATCGGTCATTTGGACCAAAAGCCATGAAACCTCGAACATGATAGGTCATTTTGTGAAGGTTTTTTCGAAACATGATCAATATACCAAGTCTGGTATTTTTCCTTTCAACTATGTAACATAATATGACACCACGCGAAGGATTTTCATTGTTCGGATTTTTTTTGAATTTATTATGCCCGTTTTGAATTATCTGAATTTCTAACTATGGTCGAACCGGTGTGCATGAAGATAGGGGACGGGCATCGTTAGAACTTGCATTGGATCTCTGAAGAAACCACATATTGCGAGTCTAAAAATGATTTTTTCAAAAAATCACGGGCGATAGATCATGTACCTGTAGTACAAACCGGACCCACTTCTGAAACCGGGACTAAAAATATTTTCCGCCATTTCCCACCTCTTCCTGCCAAGTTTTCCCGCCCTTTCCTTTCTACTAGAGCTTTTAGTCCCGGATGTAGTCACTAATCGGGACTAAAGATATTTCCCGCCATTTCCCAAAGCTTCACGCCAAGTTTTCCCGCCCTTTCCATCTATATTTAGGGTGATCGTGTCATGGCTATCCACACATCCACACCTTCCTCTCTTAGAACAATGGACAACGCCTACTGGGCCATTCTGACCCTCGAGGAGACCGAGGCGCTGTGCGCCTCCAACTACCCTTGTCCACCGGGGTACCGCCCGCCCTCCGGCTGGATGCTAAGCGCTGGAGGGGTTCCTGTCCCTCCTGTCCCTCAAGGTTCCGCACGTCAGGCGGCCATCACAAACCACTTCTACCACGAGCTCACGCCGGAGCAGCGGATGGATCCCCAGTGGGATCCCGACAACTATGACACCTGGAATGCCTTCTTCGCTAATAGGCGTGAAAGGGAGCTCGCCAGGTACGAGGGTGATGGCCCGCCACCGGTGAACCACAACGAAGTCGGCCGTCGTCTGTGGTGGGAGAACCGTACTATCATCGAAGTGATGCGCTACATCGCCGGGGGAGACCATCCTCGCCTACGGTGCCCACGAGTCCACCCGCCACAGGCCCCACACTGTCCCGGCGGTAGCGGCATCGTCTTCCAGGAGACCCCTCTTCCACCCGCCGTGAATCCGAGGCTGGAATGGCCCCTGGTATATGCCATGGATGGGCTGAGGATCCCCGGAGTGGCAGGTGACGATGACGATGATGATGACGACAACGATGAAGACCCTGAAGCTGCGTACTATAGGACTAGGCATGATTATGACTAAAGGGGGCGGCTTTAGGCCTGAGTGTTAGCTAGTCCCGATTTGTCCCGGTTTTTAATATTAATAAATGTCTTAAGTGTTACCTAATAAATAGAGGGAAATGCCTATATAAAGAGAGGGTTCATATTTAGTCTCGGTTGGAGAAACCAACCGCGACTGAAGGGATTGCGGCAGAGTGGGCCAGACAACACTAATAATAGGGGTGAGTGTCGACATTATGTCGTGCGGCTTGTACCTTGTCCCGGATGGTGTCACCAACCGGGACTAAAGATGAACCTTTAGTCCCAGTTGGAGACACCAACCGGGACTAAAGATGAGTCAGCACTAATAATAGGGGTGAGTGTCGACATTATGTCGAGCTGCTTGTACTATAAATATGCATCCTTGTGAGTCCAGTCCTCCAGCCAGTTTGAGGCATCTCCAAGATGGTTTTAGAGAGCAGGGACACCACTACGGCCAGTTTCAGGGAGATGCCGACGGAGCCCAGTCCTCCGGCATCTCCGAGAAACTGGTCATAGAGGCACTCCCTAATATGTGAAATTAGTTAGCTCCGAGGCGTATTGATCTAGTTAGTGAAGTTACAAGCTGCAAGATGGTTTTCGAGAGCAGGGACACCACTGCGGCCAGTTTCAGGGAGATGCCGACGGAGCCCAGTCCTCCGGCATCTCCGAGAAACTGGTCATAGAGGCACTCCCTAATATGTGAAATTAGTTAGCTATGAGGCGTATTGATCTAGTTAGTGAAGTTACAAGCTGCAAGATGGTTTTCGAGAGCAGGGACACCACTGCGGCCAGTTTCAGGGAGATGCCGACGGAGCCCAGTCCTCCGGCATCTCCGAGAAACTGGTCATAGAGGCACTCCATAATATGTGAAATTAGTTAGCTCCGAGGCGTATTGATCTAGTTAGTGAAGTTACAAGCTGCAAGATGGTTTTCGAGAGCAGGGACACCACTGCGGCCAGTTTCAGGGAGATGCCGACGGAGCCCAGTCCTCCGGCATCTCCAAGAAACTGGTCATAGAGGCACTCCCGGTCCAGCCACAAAATGGGACTAACACTCAAGACATTTATTAATATTAAAAACTGAGACTACAAAACCGGGACTAAAGGCCACAAACCGCGAAAGATATCCTTCGGTCAAGCCACAAACCGCGAAAGACATGAACTAGAGTTACATAATATGAGCATGAACTTCTTGGCATATGTCATTCCTTATGACCGCTTCAGACGTAACCATGGAGCATCTTCTTTACTTAACGGAATGCTTGGGTCAGTTTTCACTGTGAAGGGCAGAATTTCATCAAACTTATTATAATCTTCTGACATGTCTGTCTTGTCCTCGATTCCCACGATGTTTCTTTTCCCTGAAATAACTATGTGACGCTTTGGCTCATCATATGATGTATTCGTTTGCATATTTTTTCTTTTTTTCGTTCTGGAGGACATGTCCTTCACATAGAAAACCTGAGACACATCATTGGCTAGGACGAATGGTTCATCTCTATAACCAAGATTGTTGAGATCCACTGTTTTCGTTCCGTACAACTGGTCTATCTTTACCCCTTCCCCATTCAGGTTGACCCATTTGCAGCAAAACAAAGGGACCTTAAAAGAGACTCCATAGTCTAGTTCCCATATCTCCTCTATGTAACCATAATATGTGTCCTTTTGCGCATTCTCGTCTATTGCATCAAAGCGGACACCACTATTTTGGTTGGTGCTCTTTTTATCTTGGGCGATCGTGTAGAATGTATTCCCATTTATTTCGTACCCTTGGAAATTCAATACAGTAGAAGATGGTGACGCGGCCAACAAGTATAGCTGATCTCCAACAGTGGTGTCATTCAAGAGATGTGTCCGCATCCAACCACCGACAGACTTCATGTGTTCATCTGTAATCCATGATTCAGGCTTCCCCGGGTTTTTGGAGCGTACAATATTCTTGTGTTCCTCCATATACGGAGCTGCCAAGGTGGAATTATGTAGAACTGTGTAGTGTGCTTTAGTGAAAGAATCCCCGTCCCTACATATCATTGCTTTCTTTCCCAGCGTGCCTTTTCCACTTAGTCTTCCCTCATGCCGCGAGTCAGAAACACCAATCGGCTTAAGGTCAGGAATAAAGTCAACACAAAACTCAATGACCTCCTCTGTTCCATATCCCTTGGAGATGCTTCCTTCTGGTCTAGCACGGTTATGAACATATTTCTTTAAGACTCCCATGAACCTCTCAAAAGGGAACATATTGTGCAGAAATACCGGACCGAGAATGGCAATCTCTTCCACTAGATGAACAAGGAGATGCGTCATAATATTGAAGAAGGATGGTGGGAACACCAATTCAAAACTAACAAGACATTGTACCACATCCTTCTGTAACCTTGGCAGAATATCTGGATTGATTACCTTCTGAGATATTGCATTGAGGAATGCACACAGCTTCACAATGGGTACTCGAACATTTTCTGGTAGAAGCCCCCTCAATGCAATCGGAAGCAACTGCGTCATAATCACGTGACAGTCATGAGACTTCAGGTTTTGGAACTTTTTCTCTGCCATATTTATTATCCCCTTTATATTAGATGAGAAGCCCGACGGCACCTTGATACTGTAAAGGACTTCAAAAAAGATTTCCTTCTCTGCTTTGGTAAGAGCATAGCTGGCACGACTTAAGTGACGCCCTTTATCCGTCTTGTTATCTGTATGCATGTTCTTTGGGTCTTTCATAATTTGTTGGTCCTCCCGTGCTTCAGGTGTATCTTTTGTCTTCCCATACACGCCTAGGAATCCTAGCAGGTTCACGCAGAGATTCTTCGTCACGTGCATCACGTCGATTGAAGAGCGGACACGCAGGACTTTCCAATATGGCAGCTCCCAAAATATAGATTTCTTCTTCCACATGGGTGCGTGTCCTGTAGCGACGTCGTTCGGAACTGATTGACCGCCGGGACCCTTTCCAAAGATTACTTCTATGTCCTTGACCATACCAAATACATCATCACCAGCAGGGAGTTCAGGCTTCTTCCGGTGATCTGCCTCACCTTTGAAATGCTTGCCTTTCTTTCTTACGGGATGATTGGTCGGAAGAAATCGTCGATTCGCCAGGTACACAACCTTCTTGCATTTATGCAAATATGTACCATCGGTCTTATCTAAACAGTGGGTGCATGCCTTATATCCTTTGTTTGTCTGTCCTGAAAGGTTACTAAGAGCAGGCCAATCATTGATGGTTACGAATAACAACCCTCGTAGATTAAATGGCTCCTGTTTGTTCTCATCCCACGCACGTACACCTGGTTTGCCCCACAACTGTAAGAGTTCTTCAACTAATGGCCTAAGGTACACATCAATGTCGTTGCCCGGTTGCTTCGGGCCTTGGATGAGCACTGGCATCATAATGAACTTACGCTTCATGCACAACCAAGGAGGCAGGTTGTAGATACATAGAGTCACGGGCCAGGTGCTGTGACTGAACTCTGCTCCCCAAAAGGATTCATGCCATCCGTACTTAGACCAAACCATAAGTTCCTTGCGTCACCTGCAAAGTCTGGGAAGTCTCTCTCGATTTTTCTCCACTGTGACCCATCAGCAGGGTGTCTCAACTCCCCGTCTTTCTTACGGTCTTCTTTGTGCCATCTCAACAACCTGGCATGCTCTTTGTTTCTGAACATGCGTTTCAACCTTGGTATTATAGGAGCATACCACATAACCTTAGCAGGAACCCTCTTCCGGAGGGGCTCTCCCTCAACATCACCAGGGTTATCTCGTCTGATCTTATACCGCAACGCGTTGCATACCGGGCATTTATCTAAATTCTCATACTCCTTACCGCGGTAGAGGATGCAGTCATTAATGCATGCATGTATCTTTTGCACATCTAATCCCAGAGGACAGAGAGTCTTCTTTGCTTCGTAGGTACTCTCGGGAAGTTCGTTATGTTTTGGAAACTTCGGCTTCATTATTTTCAGCATCTTTTCAAATGAGGAGTCAGTTAGACCACACTCTGCCTTCCATCGCAACAATTCCAGTGTGGTACCGAGCTTTGTGCTGCCATCTTCACAATTTGGGTACAACAATTTCTTGTGATCTTCTAACATGCCCTCTAACTTCAACTTCTCATTTTCTGTTTCACAGTCTCGCTTTGCATCAAAAATGACCCTACCAAGTTCATCAGCCGGCTCATCTGATGCCCGTTCTTCACCTTTTTCCTCTCCATTGTCTTCCATTGCAGTATCACTGTATTCAGGAAACATATGATGATAGTTGTTATCATCATCTTCTTCTTCACCATCTTCCATCATAACCCCTCTTTCCCCGTGCTTGGTCCAGCAATTATAGTTGGGCATGAAACCTTTCATAATCAGGTGGCCGCGAATGATTTTCGAGGAAGAGTACTCCTTGTTGTTCCGACATTGAACACATGGACAACGTATAAATCCATTATCTTTGTTTGCCGTAGCCACATCGATAAATTTATCCACGCCTTTGATATACCCGGCTACCCGCCGGTCACCGTACATCCATTCCCGACCGTTCATCTGCATCATATAAGTAAGTTTATCAAAAAACAGGACATCATAAATAGTGAAATAACCAATTCACACCGACACATGAATTGTATCAATGACCTAGAAAAGATAAGATTGCTAACCTCGATCGAGGGAAATAAAGAGGAGAAAGCTCAAGTGCGTCTCGAACACCTTCTATATTTTTGTTCTATGAGAAATTCAACGGGATTTTTCACTCAAACATTTCAACAAACACCTTCAATGCATGCATGAAAAAAAACTAGCACACACCCTCACACCTTACACCATTCGAAAAAACAGAGTGGAGGCAGAGGGGGCTGGGGCGTTGCATTTATAGAGGGCGGGAGAATACGTCCCGGTTGGAGCCAGCAACCGGGACTAAAGGTGTGTGCCACGCCACGTGGCTGTGGCCAAACCTTTAGTCCCGGTTGGTGGCTCCAACCGGGACGCATGCCCCCTTACCAACCGGGACCCATGCCCCCTGGCCCCGTGCCCGCTCCAACCGGGACGCGTGCCAGCATTAGTCTCCGAGGGGTCGCGAACGGATGGCCCTTTTTCCTCTAGTGTCACCCAGCCTCACTACTCCACCTCTAGCACCCATACCTTTCATGTTCCTTCCGCGTCTATTTCTGCAAAGCAATTTATATATTGTTATCGATACTATGATATTAATCCTATTAACTTTTATATCATCATGTCACATGTTTGTATTTTTTTAAATTACAAACATTTATTTAAGTAAACAACAATGGATATAAAAATATTATTGAATTCAAATAAAAATATAATGATTTTTTTATTTTTCTATTTAATATGGAATAATTGATATATCTTAAATTCATAAATCGGAATTTGACAAATAATATATCTAAATTGGTCAGAAAAATGAGAGGAATCCAAATATGATATCAATATCAACTTATCACGAATTATGTTGTGATTTTAGCTATAATTTTATTTACCCGTTTAAAACGGCACGCATAAAGATTCTTAGCTCGGGGCTGAGATTCACTAAACTTGAAGTGGATATCTGATAAAATATTATATTGTGAACTTAAAAATTATTTTTGTAAAAAATCATGAGCATCATATCATGTACATGTAGTTCATATCCCACCCACTTCCTGCCGATTCGGTAGAAATTTATCTTTTTCACCAGAAATAGACGGAAAGGTTTGAGATCCCCCTGTTAGAAAATTTATATTTTTCACCATGCAAGGTGGTCTAGTATTTTTTTTAAATGTGGTTGTATCATTTTGAATTACTATTTGGTGGTTACTTCACAAAACCGTTCGTCTTTTGCACTCGGAAAATAGAAAATGGAAAATGGCTTTTTGGGGCGGCGAAAAGGAAAACTTCCTAATGTAATATTGTTCTCCATCCCATTATGCACATCTATGCACAATATGGACACATTATCACAAACTATGCCTTGATTCTAAACATAATATTAGTCATTTGAGCCGAAAGCCAGGAAATCTCGAATGAGATAGGTCATTTGTGAAGATTTTTTGAGACATAATCAATATACCAAGTTTAACGTTTTTCCTTCTAACTATGTCACATAATATGACATCATGCGAAGGTTTCGCATTGTTTGGATCGTTTTTGAATTTCTTATGTCCGTTTTAACCTATCTTCTAACTTTTTCGAACAACGTGTATGAAGATTCTTAGCTCGAGGCTGAGCCTCGATAACATCAAGTGGATCTCTGATAAAATAGCATATTATGATCTAAAAATGATTTTTGTAAAAAATCATGAGCATCAGATCATGTACCTATAGTTCATATTTGACCCACTTCCTATCGATTCGGCAGGAATTTGTCTTTTTTACCAGGGATAGACAGAAATGTTTGAGATCCCCTGCTAGGACATTATACATGTAAGGTGGTCTAGTATTTTTTTTTAAAATATGGTGGTAGCATTTTCAATTAGCCATTTGATGGTTGCTTCACAAAATCACCCTTTTTTGCACTCGAAAAATGGAAAATGGATTTTTGGCGCGACGAAAAGGAAAACTTTCTCCTACAACATTCTTCGCCATCCCATGATGCACATATATGCGTAAAATGGACACATTATCACAAACTATGCTTTAATTCTAGCCATAATATTGGCCATTTGACCCGAAAGTCACTAAACCTCGAATGAGATAGGTCATTTTGTGAAGATTTTTTTGAGACATAATCAATATACCAAGTTTGATATTTTTACTTCTAACTATGTCACATAATATGACACCACGCAAAGGTTTTGTATTGTTTGGATCATTTTTGAATTTCTTATGCCCGTTTTAAACTATCGTCAAATTTTGTCGAACAGCGGGTATGATGATTCTTAGCTCGGGGCCGAGTCTCAATAAAATTTAAGTGGATCTTTGATGAAATAGCTGAAATGAATCATACGGGCACCTAGAGGGGGGGTGAAGAGGTGCTAACCAATTTTTAATACTTTTTCAATTTTAGGCTTGACACAAAGTAAATTCTCTAGATATGCAACTACGAGAATTTCCCTATATGCAACCCTAACTACTAAGCACGTAAAGAGAGGAACGAAGAAACCATAGTGGAGCACGCGGAGACATAGGGATTTGTTTTACCGCAGTTCCTTCCTTGTTAAGGGAAGTACATCTGCGTTGGAGGGGTGGACGGTTCTAAGACCACCACGCCACAATAGGCCTCACCCTATTCTCCGATGGATCTCGCCACGAGAGGCCTGATCCACCTTCTCCACTATTGGATCCCTTCGAGGCGGGAACCGGTGCCTTTTACAACACTATCGGGACATACACCCACAACCTAATTGGGGGCTCCCGAGATGACAACAAGCTGCCACAAGAACAAGGTTTATCAATATAAACAAAAACAAGGATCTAGGTATTTGCAAAAAATACTAGATCGGTGGTTCTCCAAATGAATGGAGAGGAGATGAAGCGCTTGATTGCTGATGATGAAGATCGAGTTCTCCTCCTTCGATTCCCCAAGGGACGGGGCCTTTCGGTGGATCTAGGTGGAGCTCTCTTGGATGAAGATTGCAGATCTGATCTTGTGTTTTTCGAATGAATCAAGAGATCTGTCAAGAGGGGGAAGGCTGGCTTAAATACCCCCTCCCCAGATCTGGCCGTTGAGCAACTTTGGGGGCGGATTATCCGCCCCTTGGGGAAACTCCGCCCCAAGGGCGGATTTTCCGGGAGAAACTCCGCCCCCTCTCTAGGGCTGGCGCCTGCGTGACTTGGTGAAGATCTTGGGGGGCGGATAATTCGGCCCCCTTCTGGGGCGGATTATCCGGCCAGGCCGGAAAGTCTGGCCAACACTCCGCCCCCTCTCTGGGGCTTGCGCCTTGGTGGTGAGCAAGGGGGCGGACTATCCAGCCCCCCTGAGGGGCGGATTATCCGGCGGGGCCGGAAAATCCGGCCAAAACTCCGCCCCCCTTCTGGGGCTTGCGCCTCCTAGGGAAGAGGGAGGTGCGGATTATCCGCCCCTGGTGGGGGCGAATTATCCGCCCCCCAAAGGCAGATACTTTTCCCTTTTTCTCAGAGAGAGCTGCAACACTTCAACACACATTAAAATACTCCTTGATATTGCTATCTAACACACAAAACACTAGGGATTAAGAAATGTTCTTTCAATCTCCCCCTTTTTGGTGTTAGATGACAATACTAGGATTTGCAATGAAACCGGCTAACGCCACCTTAAAATGAAAGGCGCTCCCCTAGATGTGTGCATATTTAAAAATTTGCTTTTGAATACAAATACACACACTAGAGAGAACACAACTTCCATAGCAAAGACAATTGAAACAAGGTGGGTTGGGAAACAAGGTCATACCACCGGGATGTGATTATAGCCAAAGAATATAATTATCTTGATAGCCTCCAAGCACATCCCAACAATACCAACAATATTGATGCATACATTAGATAGGCCCATGATTCCATATGCCATCAAATATGCTCCATAGATAAATCCAGAATTCCATGAGATCCACAATAGATAAATCCAGAATTCCATGAATACCACACATAGTACCAAACATAGTGGGGCATGACACAGTCTAACATAATCAAACACAAATAGCAAATAATTTCACGCTAAAAAGGCATAAGCAAGCAAATAAAACGATTGAAAGATTGATGCTTGCGCCCGACCCTTGCAAATCCACGAGACCTAATAGAACTACTTCTCCCCCTTTGGCATCGAAACGCCAAAAAGGAAGAAGAGCGATGCTAATGCCCCTGAAGATCACTCCTCCTCATCCTCGTCGTAGTCATTCCCGTACCCTTCCTCTTCATCATACTCATCATCATCGTCATCAGCTGGAGGAGTGGGTGCCCTCGGTGGTGGAGGAAAGAGGCAACTCTCGAGCTCGCCGTAGTTGATCCCTGAAGTGTTCCACTGAGCATACGGTTCCGTAGCAGTGGGAGGAGGTAGATGGCCAGTGGCACCTGAGACATGGTGGAGAATAAGCTGTTGTGTGTGATCCCTCTCATGATCCCTGTGGTACACCTCATATTGGCCCTTGTGAGTGTCAATGCCCATGCAAAGAATGTGCCGCTGGAACCAAGTGAGCTGCTTAACCTCGCATGCCATTGGGGACACCGTGGAACGACGACCACTAGCCCGTGCATCACGCATGAAGGATGTCGGGGCAGTGGAAGGGTGATGGGTCTTATAAGCCTTGTTGTAGATTTTCTTGGGCTTGTGAACCCCATCCAGAGCAGTGCCAAAATCCTCATGGGGCAACATATGCTTGATGAGCATCATAATGAAAGGAGCATAAGGAATAGAGAGCATGTTGATCATAGCATCCGTCATATCATGATAAATGTAGTCCATGACATCCAGTTTGTAACATGTGGCTGATCTAGAGTTAGTGGCACACTCGTGAGCAAAAACAAGGAGAGGAACTAGGTGGCCACGGATCTTGTAATTGTTGCCACCACTAGGAGCGATGCAGTCCCTAAATATGCCAACAAGGAAGGCATACAAGGGAGAGAGTCCAGCGAAAGTACCAGCAATACCATCAGAATTAAGGCAAGGGGCGAGCACAGTGTCCTTGGATGGCTTCAGTGGAGAAATGTTGCGGTGGCCAGAAGGAGTGTCATGACCATGGAATGCATAACCAAGAACCTGCCCAAAGGTGCGAAAGTCCGACTAAATCATTGTGGTCCCGGTCATCCACTTCATAGTGCAGCGCTCATCACCGCAAATCACAAGAGTCGAGAAAAACTGCTGCACCACGGAAGATTCATAGTTGCATTGAATGGTCATAAGGTGGTGGAGCCCCATCTTGTTGGTCACATCCAATACCTCAAGGAGCCTTGCCTTGGATTGAGCCTCAGTCAAGTTGATGGGGTGCATGGGCGAATCCTGAGGGTGGCATACACATCATCATGAATAGCCCGAAAGTGGGCATTCCAAAACATAGAGTCCTCGGGGGGCCATCACTGTCAGCCTCATCATAGTAATCCGTCTGGCGAATGGTGGCATACTGAATACTGTCCATAGTCTTGAAATTGGGATGATACTGTTTGCCCTTGCGAGATGCGGTCCTCTTAGGTTTCCTTCCTGCCTCTGCCATCCGTGCAGCCTCTCTTGCTGCCCTGCTGACCTCGGTTTCGTCAATGAACTTCCCTTCTGCAGTGGGCTTGAGATAACGGGCACGGGAACAACGGGAGAAGGTCTTGGTCGGCTTGGAATCACCTGTGATAAACATGAGAGGGATAGCATGGAGATGAGCACACACACAAGTCCAGGAGAAACAAAATAGAAAGAGTAGCAAAGCAATCCATTAGCCAATGATATGCATTGCAGGAGTCAGGACCAAACCAGACCAGAGTTCAATCTCCAGGCCGAATTATCCAGCCCTGGCAGGGTCGGATAATCCGCCCCCCGCAGAAATTTTCTGGATTGGCCCAGATCTACCATGGCAAAACAGATCGGGCACTAGGGTTGCAATTCTACTGATTCTAGCATGTAAGGAACAACACTAAGGATCTTCTACAATGAGATTTCCACCAAATAAAATGCATCCCATACGAAAGGAGAGAGATGAGGGAGTTACCCTCACTCATTGGAGGAAAATCGCGGAGGAGAAGATACCCGGAGGCGAGGTGAAGAAGATCCGGGGAGAGCCCGGAGAATCCGGTGGTCAAATCGACTACGGGAGGGGCGAATGCTCCGGCGGCGGCTAGGGGATGAGGGAGGGTTGGGGAGGACTGGCTGCTCTGTTTGAGCCTGCCCTCCTCGACCCTGCCTTTAACAGGCAGATTTCGCCCGGGGCAGATAATCTGCCCCCCACTTAGGGCGAAAAGTCCGCCCCCTATGAAAATTCTGTTAATTACAGATTCAGGCCGGAGCAACCTAGCAAAACCCCTCGATGGTGTTTTAGAGGACTTGTGTGGAAGAATAGATGGTTCAAGGAGGGAAAGAAAGGATTGGGTTGAGAGCATCAAACTGAGATGGTACTACACACCCAAATTTGCAAGAATCAAATCAAACAAAAGCCAAAATTGAGTGTGTTTTCCATAAGAACAAGAGATATGCATGAAAATCCAAAGAGACCCATGAGAAACCAACTCTTCTATAGGAAGAGGGCGGGGGCCGAAGCCACCATGTTGAAGCGCATGGCATGACACCGCGAAGATGTATCTTGAGTTCAAAACCAATGCTCATCGATGACCCACATATCACAAAATGATATTAAGGGAAATGATTTTACTTGCTTTCGTCATTATGGGGGGAGGGTTGGCCCAATCAAATAGGACCACACTCCCCCTATGTCTATGCCTGCATCTAAACCAAATACATGAATAAGAGCAGGTGAGTGTGCAAGAGTAGTCAAGCCAAGCTCCTTGAATCTATCATATTTAGCTCATTCCTCAAATAACAAAATCTTGCTTCATCAAGGGGCTTCGTGAAAATATTAGCAAGTTGGTTCTTCGTGCTCACAAAGGATAGGGCAATATCACCACGAGCAACATGATCCCGAATAAAGTGGTTGCGAATCTCTATATGTTTTGTTCTTGTATGATGCACGGGATTGTGAGCAATTTTGATAGCACTTTCATTGTCACATAATAGAGGCACGTTGTCACAATTGACACCATATTCCTTTAAAGTTTGCCTCATCCATAACAATTGTGTACAAGCACTTGCAGCAATAACATATTCAGCTTCGGCGGTTGAGAGTGAAATACAATTCTTTTTCTTTGAAGACCAACACACTAGATACCTGCCCAAGAATTGACATGCACCAGAGGTTGATTTCCTATCATCTTTGTCACCAGCCCAATCTGAATCAGTGTAACCACATAGAGAGAAACTTGAACCCTTGGGATACCATAACCTAAAATTTGGGGAATGAACCAAATATCGGAAGATTCGTTTGACCGCAACTAAGTGGCTTTCTTTAGGAGAGTCTTGGTACCTTGCACACACTCCTACATTTAACATGATATCGGGCCTAGATGCGCAAAGGTAAAGGAGAGAGCCGATCATGGATCGGTATACCTTTTGATCCACGTCTTTACCCTTGGGATTGAGCTCAAGATGACACTTTGTTTGCATTGGAGTAGCAACGCCATTGAGATCCGTCATCTTGAATCTTTTGAGCATGTCTTGGATGTACTTATCTTGATTAATAAATGTTCCCTCTCTAAGTTGTTTGATCTCAAATCCAAGAAAGAACCTCAGCTCACCCATCATGGACATCTCAAACCTGTCAGTCATAAGCTTTGAAAATTCATCGTTAAAAGCTTGGTTAGTAGAGCCAAAAATAATGTCATCTACATAAAGTTGGCATACAAAAAGCTCCCCATTAACCTTCTTAGTAAAAAGAGTGGGATCGATTTGCCCAACTTCGAATCCACGGTCTAGCAAAAGCTCTTTAAGGTGCTCATACCACGCACGTGGGGCTTGTTTAAGGCCATATAGCGCCTTATCGAGTTTGTAGACATGGTTCGGAAATTTGGGGTCCTCAAAACCCGGGGGCTGCTTGACGTATACTAACTCATGTAGAGGACGATTAAGGAATGCACTCTTAACATCCATTTGTTGTAATTTAAAATTATGATGGGATGCATATGCAAGAAGGATACGGATGGACTCAAGACGAGCCACATGAGCATAAGTCTCGCCAAAATCAATTCCTTCCACTTGAGAGAATCCTTGAGCCACGAGTCTTGCTTTATTCCTCACAGCAATGCCATTTTCATCTTGTTTGTTCTTGAAGATCCACTTGGTGCAGATAACATTGCGGCAATCCTTGGGTTTCTCTACGAGCTTCCGAACTTTGTTGCGTTCGAAGTTATTTAATTCTTCATGCATAGCAACCACCCAATCGGGATCTTCAAGAGCATCAAAGACTTTCTTCGGTTCAACCATGGAAATGTGCGCTTGATGATCACAGAAGCTTGCAAGTTCTCTTCTAGTAGACACCCTTCTTCGTAGATCACCAACAACCTTGTCAAGAGTGTGACCCCTCAGTTCAAGGCTCCGATCAACACGTGCCTTGCGACGAGCCTCAATGTCCTTATTATTTATAGAAGGAGTTGATTCAGTATTTGTATCCTTGTCTTGACCACTACCTTGCCCTTGATCTTGATCTGAGTTAACACCAGGAGGTTGCTGCAGAGTTTGTTCTTCAGGGCCGGATAATCCGCCCATTAGAGGGGCCGGACTATCCGGCCTGGGAGATGAAGCACCAATGCCTTCTTCCTGAGAATGCCTGGCAGGACTTGGAGAATCAGAGCCGGATAATCCGCCCTCGGGGGCTGGAGAATCCGGCCTGGGAGCTTCTTGGCTGTTGTATTCTTCTTCGGATCCCCTGGAACAAGTTGGAATGCCAGGGCGGATTGCCCGCCCCTTGGATGGGGCGAATAGTCCTGCCTAGGACTACCATCTTGTCCAGGAGACTGGTGATCTTCAACAGGTTGCGGTGTTGGTGCAGAGTTTTCTCCAACAGTAGGAGCTTGTTGATTTTTTGTAGATGAGGGCTCCACTTGAGTGGAGCATTGTCCTTCCCGATCCACCACAAAGGGTTCCTCAATGGGGCAGAAAAATCCCACGACCATTCTTCTTATGGCATCTTGGGGTATTTCAACATCTGCATCACAAACATCAACTTGCCCTACAAAGGAGCCGTTTTTTTCATCGAACTCCACACTACAAGATTCTACAACAATCCCAGTGAGCTTGTTGTAGACTCTGTAAGTGTGGGATTCGGCACCGTAACCAACAAAAATACCTTCTAAAGCCTTGGACTCAAATTTAGACAAGCGGACACCTTTAATAAGAAAGAAACACTTACACCCGAACACCCTGAAGTATGAGACGTTGGGCTTGTTACCGGTAAGTATTTCATATGGAGTCTTGTCCAAAATCTTTCGGAGGTAGAGCCGGTTTGATGAGTGACAAGCAGTGGATATGGCTTCAGCCCAAAAATTATAAGGAGACTTGAATTCAGCCAACATTGATCTTGCCATATCCATCAAAGTCTGGTTCTTCCTCTCGGCTACACCATTTTTTTAGGGGTGTACGCTGCACAATATTGATGTCTAATCCCCTCTTCGCTAAGAAACTCATTCAAAGTGTAGTTCTTGAATTCGGAGCCGTTGTCACTTCTTATTGCCATGATAGGGACATTGTGTTGACGTTGAACTTCATTGGCAAAGTCAATGACAGTTTGTTGAGTCTCGCTTTTTAGCTTGAAGAAATAGACCCATGTATATCTTGAGTAATCATCGACAATGACCAAGCAATATTTCTTCCCACCAAGACTTTCATGAGAAGGAGGACCAAATAAATCCACATGAAGTAATTCCAAGATCCTCTTTGATGACACAATAGTCTTGCTCTTGTGGGGAGAGTCATGCATTTTTCCTTCAACACAAGCCCTGCAAAAATGATCTTTGGCAAAAGAGACATTGTCTTTTAGTCCAAGGATGTGGCCACCCTTGTGGAGACTTTGCAAAGTTCTCATGTTGACATGGGCTAAATGCGATGCCATAGCCAGCCCACGTCGGCCTTTCCGAATAGACACATCGGACCCGAAGTGGTTTTCCCTAAGAAGTCCACCACATAGAGGTCATTTTTGACGTATCCAACGAAAGCGACCTTTAGAGACTTGCTCCACAAGAGTACCACCAAATCATCATCGATAAAAACAGCAAAACCCATCTTGCCAAGGACACGAACAGAAAGAAGGTTGTAACCGAGGGTCTCAACAAGCATGACGTCCACGAGAGAGATATCGTGGGCAACCACAACCTTGCCAAGACCCAATACCTGAGATTTAGACTTATCACCATAGGAGACTGTGATATTATCATGATTTGGACGCATCTCCGTGATAATCTCCTTGCTTCGGGTCATATGACTAGTGCATCCACTATCCAACACCCATTTCGACCCACCGGAAGCATAGCCCTGCAAGAGAATTACTTCTTGGTTTTAGGTACCCATTTTTCAATGGGTCCTTTCATGTTAGTAACAAGGGTCTTTGGGACCCAAATAGACCAAGCAATATATTCATCAAGGGGACCGACATAATAAGCATAAACATCGCCATAATCATCACAAAAGAGTTCATAGTTTGGATTGTGAGACCCTGCAAAACCAATATTGTTAGTATTGTCTTTTATGACATTCTTCTCATCGGTGCTTGTCTTTGATTGCACATTCTTGGTCATGTTCTTCTTGTTTTTCTTTTTCCTGGACTTGGTGACATATCCAAGTCCCTCTTTACCATGATTTGACTTTTGCTTGCCAATAAATTCATCAAGCACACTCTTATCCTTGGGAGTGATGTCCTTGACCACTTCTTTTTCCACACTAGCATTAGCATTTTCCTTGTGACTATATGTTGAGTTGGATGAGCTAGGAGCATCATATTTGGCCAATCGACTTTGAAGTTGATCATGTGACTCATTAAGAATAGAGAACTCGTTTTTCAACGCCTTGTGAGCATTGTCAAGTTTCTCCAATTCCTCGGAGAGTCTATCATGAGCAGCCCCAAAGTCAATCTTTTCCTTCTTTAACTTCTTTGCTTTGGTGACTGCATTGTCACGTTCCTTAACAAGTTTAGTCACAATTTCTTCATGTGACTCTTCAATAGACTCAAGCCTCTCTTCAAGAGAGACCCGAGCCTCTTCTTCTTCTTCAAGAGCATTTTTTAAGGATGCAATTTCCATTGCATCCCCCCTTTCAATTATGCCCTTTTCTTCGAGGAGAGATTTGTTTTGGGCCAACTGATCCATAAGAGCTTCAAAACAAACTTTGTGCTCACCTTGCAAGTTAGTATAGAAATAATCCAAAGCAATAATCTCTTCTTTAACCTTAAGACTAGTAGGATCATCCATGTCAATCATAGCCTTAGGAAAAGAAGAGTTAGAAGAAGTTATCTCGGAGCTTCTTGCCATGAGACAAGTAGCATTCTTGTTGATGATGTTTTCGTTCGGAGAGTCGAAGAGAGATGTTGAAGGAGACGTGGTGGCTATAGCATTCACCTCTTGAGAGCTATCGTCTTCGTCCTCATGTTCACTTCCCGATGAATATTCTTCTTGGGCCACTAGAACAATCTTTGGTTGCTTCTTGAAGGGAGCATTCTTCTTTACAAACTGTTTCTTGCGTGGAGCCTTTGACTTGTCCTTGAAAATAAGTCTTCCTCAATTATCTTCCCTACTTTGATATGGACACTCAGCTACAAAGTGCAGCCGATCACCATAGTTGAAACATGTTCTCAGCTTGGGACCATTTTATTTTCTTCCATAGGCTCCACTCTTGTGTTCTAGTTCAGCTTTATCCTTGGCTGGATCTTTCCAAAAGTTTCTAGCATAAAGAGACAAGTATTGTCCGTGGATCCTTTTTATATCCTCGGGACGGTCCAGACCTTCTATGGCATATTCATCATGATCAATCACACTAGTCTTCAAGGCCACGTTGACCCCCTTTTGCATCCCCATAGCTCGAGCACGAGCATCTTCGGCATTCTTGGCAGCCACTTTGAAAGCGGCCATTTCTTGCATTACCTCATTGGATGTCATGAGGTGATAGTTGTGCCTACCTTGGAGACTTTTCAAATCCATGGGCTCAAATGGCATCAGAGCACTGACATACTTGCGCTTGATCCATGCATCATCAACATGAGCGGCACCATGGTTTCTGAAATTTGTGGCTATTGCCTTAAGCCTCCTATACATGTCTTCATGGTCTTCTCCATCCAACATATAGAATCCTTCAGCTTCGTTGCTCAATGCATCATATCTATTCCTTTTCATACTTTCATTTCCAATGAAGAGCTCGGTGAGAGCATCCCAAGCTTCCTTAGCTGTACTAAGATGCTAAATGTGTGGCATATCTTTGTCACCCACACCAAGTTGTATCATGTGTAGAGTTGTAGAGTTGAGTTGGCTATCGACAACTTCTCTTCTTGTAAGATTGTTGGGGTTTCCAACATGAAGACCATTTTCGATGATCTTCCACAACTCTATGGAGGAACTGCACACATGAGATTTCATCAAAAATTGCCATTGAGTAAAAGTAGATGCTGAAAGTTTGGGTGGATCACCCCTATTATGTATATGTGGGTGAGGGATAGGTGGATCAGGGGAATACACATGAGAAACCTCATTGTATCCATCCTTACCGCTATCCTTTTTTGAGGAGGAGCTCTTGCTAGTGTCATCACCAACCACTTCGTTATCTTTGGAAACAGTTTTGCCCATTTCCTTGGATTGCGGAGTGGTATACTCAGAGTTAGATGGAGGTGATGCTGCAGATGTGGAGAGACACATTATTAATTGACGCATCTCTTCCATCTTAGCCTCCATTGAACTCACCAAGGTTGTTTCCAACGTCTTGAGATCGTTCATGGTGACTACCTCCGGAGCATCACTCCCATCTACCTTGGAATCCATACTTCTCTTAGGCGGTTAAGCCTAAAATAAGAGCCGGGGCTCTGATACCAATTGAAATGGATCGTATGGGCACCTAGAGGGGGGTGAATAGGTGCTAACCAATTTTTAATACTTTTTCAATTTTAGGCTTGACACAAAGTAAATTCTCTAGATATGCAACTACGAGCATTTCCTATATGCAACCCTAACTACTAAGCACGTAAAGAGAGGAACGAAGAAACCGTAGTGGAGCACGCGGAGCCACAGGGATTTGTTTTACCGCAGTTCCTTCCTTGTTAAGAGAAGTACATCTGCGTTGGAGGGGTGGGCGGTTCTAAGACCACCACGCCACAATAGGCCTCACCCTATTCTTCGATGGATCTCGCCACGAGAGGCCTGATCCACCTTCTCCACTATTGGATCCCTTCGAGGCGGGAACCGGTGCCTTTTACAACACTATCGGGGCACACACCCGCAACCGAATTGCGGGCTCCCGAGATGACAACAAACTACCACAAGAACAAGGTTTATCAATATAAAAAAACAAGGATCTAGGTATTTGCAAGAAATACTAGATCGATGGTTCTCCAAATGAATGGAGAGGAGATGAAGCGCTTGATTGCTAATGATGAAGATCGAGTTCTCCTCCTTCGATTCCCCAAGGGACGGGGCCTTTGGGTGGATCTAGGTGGAGCTCTCTTGGATGAAGATTGCAGATCTGATCTTGTCTTTTTCGAATGAATCAAGAGATCTGGCAGGAGGGGGAAGGCTGGCCTAAATACCCCCTCCCCAGATCTGGCTGTTGAGCAACTTTGGGGGCGGATTATCCGCCCCCTTAGGGAAACTCTGCCCCAAGGGCGGATTTTCCGGGAGAAACTCCGCCCCCTCTCTAGGGCTGGAGCCTGCGTGACTTGGTGAAGATCTTGGGGGAGGGGGCGGATTATCCGGCCAGGCCGGAAAGTCCGGCCAACACTCCGCCCCCTCTCTAGGCTTGCGCCTTGGCAGTGAGCAAGGGGGGCGGACTATCCGGCCCCCCTGAGGGGCGGATTATCCGGCGGGGCCGGAAAATCCGGCCAAAACTCCCGCCCCCTTCTGGGGCATGCGCCTTCTAGGGAAGAGGGAGAGGGCGGATTATCCGCCCCCCAAAGGCAGATACTTTTCCCTTTTTCTCAGAGAGAGCTGCAACACTTCAACACACATTAAAATACTCCTTGATATTGTTATCTAACACACAAAACACTAGGGATTAAGAAATTTTCTTTCAATAGCATATTGTAAATCTAAAAATGATTTTTGTAAAAAATCATGAGCATCAGATGATGTACCTATAGTTCATATCTGACCCACTTCCTACCGATTCGACAGGAATTTGTCTTTTTCACCAGGGATATACGAAAAGGTGGTGTTGATATTTTCCTTCTAACTATGTCACATAATATAACACCACGCGAAGGTTTCACATTGTTTGGATCGTTTTTAAATTTCTTATGACCGTTTTAAACTATATATAATGTTTTATGTTTCACTTAATTTTGTTTACGAATGTATAATATTTGAGTGTAGATAGATAGACCTTATTTTTATGCAAATTTTGATATATTATTTGTATTTTCTTGAATTAGAATTATTTAGTTATGATTTTTCAAAGATTAATGAGGTGATAAGAAAAGTAGCTATGCCGAGGGCGGCCGTCGGCGTAGCTATTGTACACCGAGGGCAATTTTACGCCGACAGCTGCTTTGGGTTGGCTGGCCTGGTCGTGGTCTACGCTGATGACCCCGATGTTTGGTCGTCGGCATAGCGCCGGTTGTCGACGTCGCCGCCCAATCCTATAGTGTTAGTACTCCCTCGGTTTCATAAGATGTGTTAGCTTTGTGAAGATAACGTATCTAGACGCATTTAGTGTATAGGTTCAGAGAGTTTCACTATGAATCTACACGCTAAAATATGTTTAGATACATTACCTTTATAAACCTAAAACATCTTATATTTTGAAACGGAGGGAGTACTTGAAAATCTCTGTCAAGCAAGACATAGATGGATCCGTAATTACAACAAAAAATATTTTTTTGGAAAGGAACATATATTAATATCGCAAGATACCAATTACACCTAGCCTCTGTAACAACGCATTACCCTAATGGTATTACAGATGCACACAGACAAAAAATAAAAAATAATTACATGAAAAAAAAAGTCCCGCTTTAGTGATCTATGCCCTACTACAGAGACCAAACACCACCAAGAAAGCACCAGAAATCCATCCTCTCCAAAAGCGACGCCTCCAAGAAGGAAGCAATGCTCTAGCGTCGTCATTGCACTGATCATCGATCATAGGTTTTCACCCTAAAAAAAGTCCGCGCTGACAAAACAACGTCTTCAACAAGGTCATTGTTAGGTACAACCAATTAAGGCCAGACCTTGGATTTTTACGATGCAACTTGAACTCTGGAAATCTTCTGTATTGTCGCCCCCACTTTCCAGTGTCGCTGCTCCAAGACCTAGAACACCAAGCCAAAACCTCATCGCTAACAAGATCCACACCACCATTACCGTTCTTCAGACCTTAGCTTTCATGTCATTCTCCATGACTGACTTCACCATGGGACTAATGGCAATGTCCTTGATGGCAACCGTCTATAAAGCTTCACAACACTCCCTCTGAAACCAAACAGTCAGATAAAACGGTTGCGCGCGACCGAGATCCATCCAATCTAGCGAACTCCGGCATGTCTTCCATTGGAGTTCACCAGCGGAATCTTGCAGAATACAACACTCTGACCAGATCGATAAAGTCATGGAGCAGGCACTACTAGAGAAAAGGCTATAGGAGACATGCTTATGCGATGCACATTTAGCATATGCGCCTCCTATAAAAATAGGCGAGGCGCACTTTAAGATATGCGCCTCTAGTATAAAAATAGGCGAGGCGCATATGGACAGAATGCGCCTCGCATATTTTGTGTGGGCCCGCGTGTTGTTAGGTGCACGAATATGCGAGGCGCATATGGCTATATGCGCCTCCTATATTTGATAATATGCGAGGCGCATATGACCAGAATGCGCCTCGCATATTCTGTGTGGGCCCGCGTGTTGGTAGGTGCACGAATATGCGAGGCGCATATGGCTATATGCGCCTCCTATATTTGATAATATGCGAGGCGCATATGACCAGAATGCGCCTCGCATATTCTGTGTGGGCCCGGGCGAAGATAGGTGATCGAATATGCGAGGCGCATATCAGCATATGCGCCTCCTATAGTTGAAATATGCGAGGCGCGTTTAGCCGAGTGCGCCTCGAGTATGTCCCTTCGCACCGACACGCCCACGTGCACAGAAGGGCCAGATCAGGCCGCGGAGGGAAGGGAGGACGAATCGTCTCGACTCTAGCCACTTCATCATCCATACCATCTCCCTGCCCTTGCATCCGCCCCCGATTCATCATCCAAATCCCCTCCAACCCCACGCGCTAGGATTCGCCAGATTTCTCTTTGCTCCTCGGCCCGCGCCAGAGGAATTCGGCGCCCCGGGATCGCCCCACCGATCGGTCTCCGTGCCCTGGAGGAGGATTCATGAGGAGGAGGGGCGGCTCAATTCGGCGAGGCTGGGGCGTCCAGCACGCCGCGTCCAGCGTCGGCCTTGTGCCATACCTGGGCCTCGTCATCCGCGAGACGCTACGGCTACACGGTGAGAGGAGCGGGTAAGGCGACCTGGGCGTTGGCGAGAGCAGATTGAGAAATCCTGTGGGCGAAGGGAGTATCCCGGGCGACGGCACCGGCGGCGGGGGCGGGGGATAAGGGTGCTGCGGAGGCCCTCGTCCGGCAGCCGCAGCTGCAGCCGCGGCGGCGCCTGGAGGAGTGGCGCTGAAGAGGGAGTTCTGGACGCGGAGGGGGCCGCGTGACTGGGGTGGAGATGGGGGGGGCGGGCGGATCTTCTGGAGGCGCATGGATGCGGGCTTGGACTGCTGCTGCTGATGCTGGAGCGGGGGGCGGTGAGCGTGCTGCTGATGCTGGGGCGGCGGAGGGGAAGGGGTGCCGGCGGTGAGCTGCTGGACCATGTCGCGGAACTGATTCTTGTTATTTTTCACAAGGTATGCATTTTCCATCTTGTGTTCGTGTCATTCAACTCTTTCTCCTGTAAATGTTTGTATCACCCAGCTTGTGGTGTAAATTGGATTTGTTCAGACATCGACGAGTACTGCTTACGATTGTCATTCAACACTGATGTCGTCTTCAATTATAACATATAAATCTGTGTGGGGATTGTCCTCATGTTAGTTAATGTTCTATCAATCAGAGACACTGGAATCTACATGGTTTGGCGTATGTGAAAGTACTCGTTTGTTTTCTACCAGCAGGACTGTTATTTTGCATCATAGGTCCCATGTGAATTGTTGTTCTTGCAGATCTAACAAGGAAGTGTCGGTTGGTTGTACTGTGAATTATATTTCTGTGTAGCAACATCTCACGTGCAAATGAGATTCTTTTGATGTTGTATATGTGCAAACAGCTCTGCTTGGATTTTTTTCACTGAGAGATGGTAAATGATTATATGCAGGTGATGCTCCTGGGTCACAGTGACTCCTATCTGAAGGACAAGGCAATGCAGGTCACAATAGCTTTCAACCATTTTGGTGAAGGACTCATTTAGAGAATGCCAAGGTAAATTCGGCCAGCCAACTGTGATCTTCTATTTTAAAAGCACCAGATACTGAAGATTTCCCCAACATAGTGTAGTGTATATGTGGATGCCCCTGTCCAGCAATGCATTGCATAACATAGATGAAAGCAAAGTTCCTTTATTGCTTAACATTTCAAACGACGTCGGTTGACTAACTCCTGTCACTGTCTGAATTGCCTTTGTTTCAGGTGCAGGCATGGTTACTTCCATGTAGTGAACAACGACTACACCCACTGGGATATGTACGCCATTGGAGGGAGTGCCGAGCCAACCATCAACAGCCAGGGGAACCGCTACCTTGCGCCAACCAACCCTTTCGCCAAGGAGGTACAATATCCTTACCAATGTACCATCATCACAGTTAATTGGTTCAGTGATCAACATTTTTCATTTGCTAACTAACTTGTGATCTTCACAAACTACAGGTGACAAAGAGAGTCGAGACCGCCTAGACCACCTGGAAGGGCTGGAACTATAACGCCACCGAGCTTCAGCGACACGGGCATGGACTGGGCTGGCACCGGCGGCAGCGCAAGCGAAGCGCCGGCAATCGCCGACGAGCAAGACGGGACGATCCCACTTTCCTTGTCTCCAGGTCAACCATCATCTTTGTCTCACCACGATCAAACTTCTTCTTTCTGAAAAATTAACCGTAAACTTCATCTGTTTCCCCCCTCTCTGGTTTTCTGCTCCTTTCTTGCAGACGACATGCACTTCGTGCAGGTGTACCGGTTCATCGGCGACATATTCGACCCGACCACGCCGTGCCAGATCGAGGCCCACCTGCAGAAGCTCAAGGACATGGACGGCATCACCGTCAAGACGGTAAGCGTGCTCCACTACGTACTGCAGTTTTCCATCACCTTTTCTTCAACATGATCACAACCCTCCCCTGCTCTGTCCGACTAACAGACTTAACGTTAACATCGTACAGATCCTGTTGGTGCTGAGGAACCTGGAGACCAACCTGACAGCGCCCCAGTTTGAGCCAGTCGTGAGTAGCCTTCTCTGAATTTCTCCCTCCATTCTCTGAAAACTACATCGCTGTAGCTAATTAGTAACCACTTGTAGTAACGGCAATTAAACTTCCTTGTGTTTGTTCCCTGATGTTTCGACAGAGGAGGCTGCTGTCCAGGTATGACCCGGCGCGAGGCTTGTCTGGCCAGTTGTAGAGAGCGCACGCGACCTGAAGAGGAAACAATATAGTAGTAGCTAAGTAACATAAAGAGCAAGCAAAACCAGAGCGTGCCCTGTAGGAGTGGAGGACTGAAGCAAAGATCTTCGCAACCCAATATGTGACCTTTTTCTGAGCCCCATATTTTTATAATATACAATATTTCCTATTGCATATAAATTATTCATCTCGCATACATGTGATTGTGAACTTGTACTCGAAGGTGTAATATGATTGTGAACTTGTACTCGGAGGTGTGAACTTGTGGCACAAACACTTGATGTATGAACTTGTATGTCATGATTGATGTGTAATGTATTGTATTCATGTTGGTTCTATTATGCTTTGGCAAAATGCAAGTTTCTGAAAAATTCTGTGGACTATATTGTATATTTGAATATATGTATATTATTATTTATAGTGGTCTGTAAAACTTGAATTTCGAAAATATTACCCGAGGCGCATATACTATAAATACCCGAGGCGCATATACTATAAATACCCGAGGCGCATATACTATAAATACCCGAGGCGCATTCTGAAACATATGCGAGGCGCATATACTATAAATACCCGAGGCGCATTCTGAAACAGCGCATATCGATATGCGCCTCGCATATGTGAAGTATAGGAGACGCATATCAGATGCGCCTCGCATAAGAAATACCCGAGGCTTGAAGCTAGAGGCACATGTAATATGCGCCTCGGATAGGCTTTTTGGTGCGCCTCGGATAGGCTTTTCTCTAGTAGTGAGGTAGATCTTCGTCCTGGCGCGAGAGGGATCCTAGGACCAACCCCCTTTATTTAAAGCCAGACCGGAAGCCCCACACCGCCGGTCTTCACCGGTCACCAATACCCACCGAAAAAGAACGCCAGATCCATGGTGACCTAGGCCGCCATGATCGCTAGCTCGATGAAGAGACAACACCGCATGTGGAGACTAGATGAACAGGCACCGACCCGCAGCCCACCGTCCTAGATCGGGTCATATGGTCCGCTAGTCCGCCGCGCCGCTAACCGGATCTGAGCATGTCGCCGTATCGCCGCTCCACCCCAACCGCCGCCCCTCCACCTCGCCAAGAGTGGCCACGACACCAGCTCATTACGCAGGCCACATCCAAGGGCTTTCGAGGGCGACGAGGAGGAGGGAGGGGGAGAGGTGGCGGCGGCGCTAGGGATAGGCCCCCTCGGTCGCCTAGGCCCCCTCGTTCCTTAGGTTCGGCCTTTTAAACAATCGATAATCGATAATGGCAGTCACAACATAGCTGAGCTAGGCCTTTTCATACAGACTAGCATCTCTGACACATGAGGCCCATGCAAGATATTTCGCAATTTGTGGCCTATACGGTACGGTGTACCCCATGAGGTCATGATACCAAACGAAAAGGGTGGGGTAGCTTGCCTATGCACGCATTAGCTGCCGGTACGGGTGTACCCCATGAGGTCGAAAAGGGTGGGTTAGAAGACCCGTGACCATTTGATTGACCGTACGGGCGTACGCGTGCCAGCTAGCTCGATCGGCATAGCCAGGGCCCAGGGAGATCTAGCTAGCCAGCAGAGAGGGTGGCAATGGCTCAAATTCGAGCGACGGAATGGGGTCGGTCGAGTTGAAAGCTGACGCGTCGTACGACTGCCGGCCTGGCGCATGCATGGACGGATGCGCTCCGCCGCTCGCCTTTAATCGAACGCGTCCAACTCTTCCAGCGGCCAGGGCCATGCCGATGCAAATGCAATGCATGGCCGTGCGCGGGTGCATCAACTTCGCAGAGTCGTAGGCCCTGCCTGATGACGTGTGATCAGTAGGTGTGTGTAAGTGTAACTCTGAAATTATTAGTTGTTGTTGGATTGGATCACACGCACGTACGGTACAACCCCTCTTCAATAATCCACCGTACGTGTTTGATATGGCCTGCCTTTTCTAAGCTTGATGTGCATGCAAGTACACAGATCTGCCTGCCTTGGGATTAATATGTGAGCCATGCAACTAGATAGAGAGTCTACTCTTAACCGAGAGGGAAATTTCCAGAGACCGACCACGAAACCGACATGCACCACGCCCTGCGCCGGCCATATATACGCGCGTGGGACTGGGAGTGGGCGTGGCGGTGGATATGTGTCCGTGTGAAGATCCGCGCGCACGAGCTGTCTGGCCAAGGGGAGCTGGACTGCCGGCTGGAGTGGCGCTCCATCGTCTCCAAAATTCAGGCCAGGCCAGGCCGGCTGCGCGCGCAAGCAGCCGTGCGCGCTCTGCTTTCCAGCTGTTGGTACCTCCGGGAGGTCGGCCGGCACGTGTTGTCGTCGCCCTCGGCCAGCTAGGCTTTTCAGATACCGCGTCCCGCGCCACTTGTGAATACTGCAAACTTGTGGATGCGAAACGATACACGTACTGCTCCCTCTATCCAGTTTACAAAACTTATGCGTATATCTAGATAGTTCCGCATGAGCCTATATAATATGAATTATATAATATAAAAATTATATCATTAGAAAATATAATATTTAAAGTTTCTAATAATATAGTTTTTATCTTATGTATCTCATGCTAAGTTGGTTAATTTGTCAACCTAGAAATACGCGTAAGTCTTATAAACCGAGACGGAGGGAATACTTCAAACTGCATATTTAAAAATCATCACACGTGACGCCAGATTACAATGAGAAGGATTTCATCATCTAGATCTGCACATAAGTTTAGAACTAATTAATGATGCATCCTACATCAAGAATTCACCTAGCATCTACATAGCTCCACCGGCGGTACCTACTCACCGGATCATCTATAGCGGAGGCATCGTTGTCGTAGTCGTCGTTGGCGAAGAACTCGTTCGGTAAGTCAGCTTCCAGGGCCTCGAGCCGCCCCAGGTGCTCGCGGATGGAGAGGCGACCGACATGGAGAAGGCCGCGCTTCTCCGTCCCGTGCGCATCGCGGCGCCGCTTTCGTCGCTGCACGATCTGCATGACCGCGGTGCACATGGAGTTGAACTTGGCCTCTGTGACCAAGACCTCCTCCTACTTGTCATTGACAGCAGGCTCACGGACGACCGGCGGGAGGGCGCACATTTCGGCCAACAACAAATTCGCTGCTTCGTCCTCGGCATCGTCCGGCGAAAGCGGCTCGGTTGCGCGGGTGCGACCATGGGCGCCACGTTTGTGTCCCTAGGCGCTCACGTCCCTCCTCCTTCGACGGTAGCGCCGGGCAATCTCGCGCGCCGGAGCTTCCGCTGCCGCCAGGAGAAGCGACGGTGCGTGCACTCAAATCGGGGCTCAATTGGCCGGCCATGGGCAGATGGGGAGTGGGTCGGAATTGGAGACGGTGGTGGGCCGCGGCGAGGATTTCTGGTGGAGGCCCACACTGAATATATGCGGAACGAACAGACAATTTTGCAAGAAACGCGCAAAAATATTTATGGTATAGACTGTTTTACGGTATTTGTAAGGACCATTTTTAAGCCACGGTACCTCATATCGACAAAAATAAATTGCAAACCGACATATATATAATATCTGCTAGAGATGCTCTAAACATTGCTCTTGTAGAACACGGGTGAGTGCCTGAGCCGGGGCCCGGGCCCGATAGACGCGATCGAGGTCCGTTGCTTGCCGGGGCCAGGAGCACACGTACAGGGAGAGCTTAGCTTGAACTTGAACTCGAGCCCAATACGATGCATCCAAGGACAAAGTTCTTTAAAATATCATGCATGTCTCTCCATACCAGCTGTACTGACACGAACAATTCATAACGCGCACATATATGATTGTTTATTTATTCTGGCAGGCAGGTGCGACATTCATGCGTGGCAATCATGGCCCCGGGGGCAGCATGCTACCGTCGACCAGCCGGACCTACCCCGTTTGCACAAACGTATGCATTGCTTGTCATAGTAAAAATATGCACAAACCTCGCTCCTCTTTTTTAAGCTAGATTCGTCCTGATACAGTGTTTTGACGCTATATTCATCAAAACCAACTTCCAACTCTGAATATTCTTCCTCGTCCTGACCACCGGCAACCACCTACATAACGAAAAACAGAGAATATAGGATGCCATTTCACTAGTTCCATTCGGGACCACCGGCAACTGCCGACATAATGAAAATAATCAACATACATTTTCATAGGTTCTGGATCTGTTCTCCGAACTAGAATCCTCATCGCCCGTATAACCGTTATCGTTGTCATTCCAAGTATAGCTAAAGGCCTCCATCTAAGTACACAACAGTTAATCATCAAAAAACCAAATAACTAATATAAACTACTCCCTCCGATCCAAAATAAGTGTCGCCATTTTGAACTAGAGTTAGTTCAAAACCGTGACACTTATTTAGGATCGGAGGGAGTAATTGACATAGCAAATAAAAATCTATATTCAAGACACGCGAATAGTAATTTTAAAAACAATGACTTATGCTTAGTAAAAGATGGCATAAGGGAGAATTTTTTAGGCAGAAAAAATGGTGTACCGGACAAATCAGCTAAATATACACCGGACAGTCTGGCACTGCCGGACATGCCGGCTCCATACTAGCTACCACGACGATCTGCCGCGCCGCGATCGGAAAAAGTAGGTTCTTACCTACTGAGGCATCGACGATCGACGAGTATGCGAGATGGCCGACAATGACGGAGGTGGCCGGCGGCGGCGGCGGTGATGGCCGGCGGTGGCGACGATGATGGCCGGCGGCAACGACGATGACGAATGACCGGCGGCGGCAGGCGTAGGTCAGCGTTACAACGAGTCGGATCCGTCCGTGCGTGTATCCAGATATGATGAGCCGTACTTGTATACAAGTTTAGAGGAGATGTGGATACGTGGGTACAAGTTCATATGTATACGTGGCCGTATTTATACGAGTTTGGAGTTTTGGGGGTTGTACTGGATCAGAGGACCTCCATAATACTATGTATTATGTAATAGTATCATAGTCTTAGTGTATTTATTGTTTTTTAAATCTTAATGTAAAATTGTGTACAAGATTTATTTGAGATTATTTTTTCTAGTTTCACGTGCTATGATACCATATCTACCTATAATACCAATACAAACTTTTTCATCATTACTTATTGAGGCTACATATGAGCATTTTGCATGCATGTAGTTCATAATACTACCTATTATATCCATTGAGGCTAGTCTTAGGGCAGCCTGCGCGTGTGCTCCCGCTCGTAGCAGATTGAAGCGGGTAACATCGTCGTCTTCAAGTATAACGGCGAAGGAAAGTTTGGCGTTAGCGTCTTCGACCATACCATGTGCCTCCGCTGCTACCACTCCTCCTTCGACTCCTCCTTCGACTCCAACGAGTAGGGTAGGCTGTGCGCGCGCCATGTATGATGTATCAATGTAGGCATTGGCCATTTGTAATGGAAATCTTTATTCGACCATCGCATATATATTTACAAAACAAGACTACAATGTAGGGTTTCGTAGCATGGAAAACAAAAATTTTCTATCGCATACAAACAAACAAGCCAAGATCTATCTACTAGATTGTAGCAACGAGTCGATGGAATAACTTACCCTCGAAGATTCCAAAGTGTTTAACGAGAGCGGATTCTCGTGGGTGATGTAGTCGTACTCTTTCCGATCTCAAGATCGTGTAGACGATCCTTCCGGCACTGCGTTCCGGCAGCGCTCCCGCAGTCGGTCACACGTTCGGTACTCGACGAAGACCTTCCTCTCCCTTGTTCCAGCAGGCAGCGGAGGTTATAGCACTCTCCTCGCGATTCCGACAGCACAACGGCGTGGTACCGGAAGTAGAGGGGAAATCCCGCAGGGCTTCGCCTTAAGCCGGAGCGTGTATGGTGGAGTATGAGAGAGGGCAATTAGTGGTCTAGAGATTAGACACACCAATTAGAAGGCTCTAAACCGCAGGCTAAAGCAATTAGAAGCTCTAAACCAGAACGGCTCTAAACCGGAGATTAGAGGTAGAAACTTGTGTGTCTAGAGGAGGAGGCCCTGCCCCTCCTTTTATAGGTGGGAGGGGCTTGGCGCGCCAGGGAGGGAGGGAGTCCCTCCCCAACTCGGCCTAGGGCTGGCCGCCGGCTTGGAGGAGAGGAACTCCTCCTCCAAGTTGGTTTCCAACTCCTCTTGCTTGTTTCCCACAGTTTCTTGTTTTAGCCGTTTGACTTTCAAACTGGACATTTGACTTTTCTATTTTAGGATTCAATTTAATCCTTTATTTGGGACAGCAAGAACACTTAGTACATGATGCAATCATTCCAATATGTAATGACACATTCATGTACCCCTTCCCCCCCGGAGTGCCGGACAATTCGGAACCTTCTAGAACATTCCCGATGAAAACACCGGAATCATTCCCGAACTCCGAAACGGGACTTTCCTTATATGAATCTTATTCTCCGGACCATTCCAGATCACCTCGTGATATCCCGGATCCCATCCGAGACTCCGAACAACATTCGGTCTCTTTCTCATAATACCATAACTACTCAAACAACGTCGAATCCTTAAGTGTGTCTCCCTACGGTTCGTGAATTATGCGGACATGATCGAGACACTTCTCCGAACAATAACCAATAGAGGAATCTGGAAATTCATATGTCTCCCACATATTTCTACGATTACTTTGCGATCGAATGAACCACTTACATACGATACCAATTTCCCTTTGTCTCACGATATGTTACTTATCCGAGGTTACGATCGTTGGTATCTCTGCATACCTAGTTCAACCTCGTTACTGATAAGTACTCTTTTCTCGTTCCCGTGATATGTGATCCCTTGTGAGCCAGTCACATGCTTGCAAGCTAATTGGATGACATTCCACCGAGAGGGCCCAGAGTATATCTATCCGTCATATGGATGGACAAATCCCATTCTTAATCCATGTGTCTCAACCAATACTTTCCGAACACTCAATGCCACCTTTATAACCACCCAGTTACGGTGTGGTGTTTGATGTCATCAAAGCATCCATCCGGTAAAGGTGATATGCATGATCTCATGGTCGAAGGAATTAGGTTACTATGTATCAGAAAGCATATAGCAATTGAACTATTGAAATGACTTGATCTTTATGCTACGCTTATCTATAGGAGTATGTCCACCATGTCATTCTCCTAACGATATGATCTTGTTGTTGATAACATCTCAATGTTCATGATAGGGAAACCACAATCATCTATCAACCAACAAGCTAGTGAAGTATAGAGGCTATACTAGGGACTTCAAATTAAGTTTACAAATCACACAAGTATCAATGTTTCCTTGTTAATACTATTATAGCATGAATGTAAACATTTATCATAAACACAAAGATATAATAATAACTACATTTATTATTGCCTCTAGGGCATATCTCCAACAGTCTCCCACTTGCACTAGAGTCATCTAATCTAGATTACATGGTAATATACCGAACACACATGGCAGTTTGGTGTTGGTCATGTTTTGCCCTCGGGAGAGGTTTAGTCAACGGATCCGCCACATTCAGATCTGTGTGTACTTTGCAAATCTTTATATCCCCATCCTGGATATGTTCTCGAATAGCGTGAAAACGTAGCTTGATGTGCTTCAGCTTCTTGTGTGACCTTGGTTCTTGCGCATTGGCTATAGCGCCCATGTTATCACAGTAGATAGACATTGGGTCCAGCGCACTAAGAACCACACCCAGCTCTGTAATGAACTCTTTCATCCATATCGCTTCTTGCGAAGCCTCTGAAGCAGCCATGTATTCCGATTCATTTGAAGATCTCGCCACAACGCTTTGCTTTGCACTCCTCCAGCTAACTGCTGCACCATTCAAAATAAATACGTATCCGGATTGTGATTTAGAATCATCCGGATCAGTGTTCCAACTAGCATCGGTGTAACCATTAACAACGAGCTGTTCATCACCTCCATAAGAAAGAACCATATCCTTAGTTCTTCTCAAGTACTTAAGGATGTTTTTGACCGCTGTCCAATGATCCACTCCTGGATCACTTTGATATCTGCTAGTTAAACTAACAGCATATGCAATGTCGGGTCTAGTACATAGCATGGCATACATTAGAGATCCTATGGCTGAGGCATAGGGAGTCTTACTCATCCTTTCTCTATCTTCTGCCGATGTCGGACTTTGAGTTTTACTCAAGGTCGTATTGGGCAACATGGGCAAGAACCCTTTCTTGCTTTCTTCCATTCCAAACCTCTTTAGAACCTTGTCCAAATATGTACTCTGTGACAATGATATTTGGCGTTTCGATCTATCTCTATAAATCTTTATGCCTAATATGTAAGCTGCTTCGCCAAGATCCTTCATTGAAAAACTATTATTCAAATATTCCTTGACACTATTAAGAAGGTCTACATCATTCCCAATCAACAATATGTCATCCACATATAGTATTAAGAATGCTACAGAGCTCCCACTCACTTTCTTGTAAATACAAGCTTCTCCATAAGTTTGTATAAAACCAAAACTTTTGATTACCTTATCAAAACGTTGATTCCAACTTCGGGATGCTTGCTTCAATCCATAGATGGACCGTTGAAGTTTGCATACCTTGTTAGCATCTTCAGTATCGAAAAAACCTTTGGGTTGCATCATATACAACTCTTCATCAATGTCTCCATTGAGGAATGCTGTTTTGACATCCATCTGCCATATCTCATAATCATAATATGCAGCGATTGCTAACATAATCCTCACAGACTTTAGCTTCGCTACTGGTGAGAAAGTCTCATCGTAGTCAACTCCTTGAATTTGTCGAAATCCTTTTGCGACAAGTCGAGCTTTATAGACAGTAACATTACCATCAGCATCTGTTTTCTTCTTGAAAATCCATTTGTTCTCGACAGCCTTCCGGCCATCCGGTAAGTCCACCAAAGTCCATACTTGGTTTTCGTACATGGATCCAATCTCGGATTTCATGGCTTCTTGCCATTTATTGGAATCTGGGCTCATCATCGCTTCCTCATATGTCTCGGGGTCATCGGTGTTGTCCACCAACATGACATTCATAACGGAATCATACCAATCTGGAGTGGTACGAGTTCTCGTTGACCTCCGAGGCTCTGTAGCAACTTCAACCGAAGTTTCATGATCACCATCACTAGCTTCCTCTCTTATTGGTGCACGCACCATAGGAACTTCTTCCGGTGCTGCGCTACTCGCAATTTCGAGAGAAGGTTCGACAACCTCGTCGAGTTCTACTTTCCTTCCAGTCACTTCCTTCGAGAGAAATTCCTTCTCTAGAAAGGATCCATTCTTGGCAACAAAGATTTTGCCTTCGGATCTATGATAGAAGGTATACCCAATAGTTTCCTTCGGGTATCCTATGAAGACGCATTTTTCCGCTTTGGGTTCAAGCTTGTCCGGCTGTAACTTCTTTACATAGGCTTCGCATCCCCAAACTTTAAGGAACGACAATTTAGGTTTCTTCCCAAACCATAATTCATACGGTGTCGTTTCAACGGATTTAGATGGTGCCCTATTTAAAGTGAATGCGGCTGTTTCTAATGCATAACCCCAAAATGATAGCGGTAAATCTGTAAGTGACATCATAGAACGAACCATATCTAAGAGAGTTCGATTACGACGTTCGGACACACCATTACGCTGTGGTGTTCCCGGCGGTGTCAATTGTGAAAGTATTCCACATTTCTTCAAATGCTCGCCAAACTCGTAACTTAGATATTCACCTCCACGATCAGAACGTAGAAATTTAATCTTCTTGTTACGTTGATTCTCTACCTCACTTTGAAACTCCTTAAACTTCTCGAAAGTTTCGGACTTATGTTTCATGAAATAGATATACCCATATCTACTCAAGTCATCCGTGAAGGTAAGAACATAACGATAACCACCGCGCGATGCTACACTCATTGGACCACACACATCGGTATGTATGATTTCCAATAAGTCCGTAGCTCGCTCCATCATACCAGAAAATGGAGTCTTAGTCATTTTACCCATCAGACATGCTTCGCATCTTTCAAGTGATTCAAAATCAAGTGATTCAAGAAGTCCATCGGAATGGAGTTTCTTCATACGTTTCACTCCAATGTGACCAAGACGACAGTGCCACATATAGGTCGAATTATCGCTTGATTTCAAACGTTTAGCCTCAATGTTGTTGATATGTGTATTTCCACTATCGAGATTCAATAAGAATAGACCATCTATCAAAGGTGCATGTGCATAAAACATATTACTCATATAAATCGAACAACCATTATTCTCGGACTTAAACAAGTAACCGTCTCGCAATAAACAAGATCCCGATATAATGTTCATGCTCAACGCAGGCACCAAATAACAATTATTTAAGTATAAAACTAATCCCGATGGTAGATGAAGGGGTAGCGTGCCGACCGCGATCACATCAACCTTTGATCCATTTCCCACGTGCATCGTCACCTCGTTCTTCGCTAGCTTCCGTTTATTCTGCAGCACCTGTTTCGAGTTACAAATATGAGCAACCGAACCAGTATCAAATACCCAGGCACTACTACGAGTACTAGTGAGATACACATCAATAACATGTATATCAGATATACCTTTCTTCTTGATGTTGCCGTTCTTCAAATCCGCCAAGTACTTTGGGCAATTCCGCTTCCAGTGACCTTCTCCCTTGGAGTAAAAGCACTCAGTATCAGGCTTGGGTCCAGCCTTGGTCTTCTTCGCCGGCGTGGTAACTTTCTTACCACCCTTCTTGAAGTGTCCCTTTTGCTTAGACTTGCCTTTCTTGAATTTGGTGGTCTTATTGACCAACAACACTTGGTGCTCTTTCTTGATCTCCACTTCTGCAGATTTCAACATGGCAAAGAGTTCTGGCAATGTCTTGTTCATGTTCTGCATGTTGTAGTTCATCACAAAGTTCTTGTAACTTGGTGGTAGTGATTGGAGGACACGGTAAATCCCCAAAGCATTAGGAATCACTATACCCAAGCTTTGAAGTTTGTTTGCATGCCCAGACATATTGAGCACATGCTCACTGACGGAGCTGCCCTCTTCCATCTTGCAGTTAAAGAACTTTTCAGAAGCCTCATAGCTTTCAATTGCCGCATGAGTCTCAAAAATCAATTTGAGATCCTCGACAATATCATATGGGTCTGAATCCTCAAACCTTTTCTGAAGCTCCGATTCCAAACCATACAAGATAGCACACTGAACTATGGAGTACTGATTCTTCCGAGCGAGGTAAACATTCTTTACTTCATCGGGAGCATCAGCTGCAGGTGGGTCACCCAGCGGTGCATCCAGCACATAGGTCAAATTACCAGCTGTGAGGACAATCCTCAAATTGCGGAACCAATCCGCGAAGTTGCTTCCATTGTTTTTCAACTTTTCTTTCTCTAGAAACGCATTAAAATTGATGGTAGGGGCTGCCATTGATCTATAACATATTTGCAATAGTTTAGACTAAGTTTATGACAAATTGAGTTCAAATTAATTAATAAAGTTAATCTAGGTGAACTCCCACTCAAAACAATATCCCTCACATTGTTTTAGTGATCACACGAACCAAATCCACTACATCAACGCTGATCATCACGAGAGTTGATATAGTTTCAATGGCGAACAATCGTCATGTTCATCATATCTACTATATGATTCATGCTTTACCTTTCGGTGATCCGTGTTCCGAGACCATGTCTGTACATGCTAGGCTCGTCAAGATCAAACCTTAGTTTCCGCATAAGCAAATCTGGCTTGCTCACGTTGTATACACTTGCGGAATCTAACACACCCGATCATCATGTGGTGCTTCGAAACAACAAGCTTTAGCAACGGTGCTAACTAAGGGTGAACACTTTATGACTTGAAATTCATGTGCATGAGGGATCATCTTATAATGCTACCGTCGTCTACTAAGCAATACAAGATGCATAAAGGATTAACATCACATGCAATTCAATATATATGTGATATGATATGGCCTTTCTTCTTTGTGCTTCCGATCTCCATCTTCAAGCACGAACATGATCTCCATCATCACCGGCATTGCATCAAGGTCAATGACGCTACTCCATGGTTGTCGTCCACCGGCTTCAACTATTACAACTACTTTGAATAGATACGCGGGTCTTAACATAAATTAAAGACAACCATATGGCTCCTGCCGGTTGCTGACTTACAATAAGGAACATTGCATACATCAAATATAATCACAATCATGGCCATATCACATCACTGCACATCCCTGCAAAACAAAGTTAGACGCCTCTACTTTTTTTGCATATTTTACGTGGTTTGGGGCTTTCAATAAGTGTCGTTCTAACTTACGAACAAGAACCACAACATTGATACTAGTATTGTTAATCACCCGTTGTAAATTGGATCTTAACTATGCTAGGAGAAACAGGCACCCGCAAAGCCACTTATGCAATACAAGTTGTATGTCAAGCGTGGAGCAAGTCTCATGAACGATGTCATGTAAGCGCGAACAATAGATCAGACCGTTGTGCGTGGTCGGCCTGATAGGCCAGACCTCGTACACAAATCTTCCGCGGCCTGACCTAATAAGACACGAACGGGACAGTTTGGGGCAACGTTTGGATCGAGCCGATGAAAATGTCATTAACGCTAGTATGATTGTTTATTTATTTTGGCAGGCAGGTGCGACATTCATGCGTGGCAATCATGGCCCGGGGCAGCCTACCGTCGACCAGCCGGACCTACCCCGTTGCACAAACGTATGCATGCACTACCGGGTACCGGCAGACCCATACATACACCCACACAGTTCTGTGAATTCGAAAGAGTATACTGTGGTGGCGTGGACCGTGGAGCATGCATGCACGGGAATCGTGTGATAGTATTTGCCTGTGTCTGCGTACGGCTGCGGGCCGGGCTGCAGGCGGAAGGCGACGCGGGCAAATGGCAACCAGCTGTTGGTGTTATCATGACTGAGAGAAAAAAAACACACGTCGGAATCTGCGTCCTCTGCGTTGCTTGCTTGGGTCCTTGACGTATGCTCGTGTCGGCTACCTCCATCACAAGCTTAAAGTCTATATTTTTTTAAAAGTCAAACTATATTAAGTTTCGATCAAGTTTTTATCAAAAAATATTAATATGTAAAATATATAATCAATATCATTAGATAGATAATAAAATATGTTTCTTATGATATCTATAAAATATCATGTTTATTGATAGTTTTTTCGAAAAGTTTGGTCAAAGTTTAATTGGTTTGACTTTAAAAAAAATATATAGGCCTTAATCCCTCGAGATAGAGGGAGTATCAATCAATCGTACTTGTTGGCTACTCTATGCAATTTATGTTTATCTGATAATCACCTGCTAGTACACTCCTGCTTGAGAACCTGACCAAGAACATCGTCCCCCACGTCCTCTCCCCAACAGATAGACGAATGGGGGCTCATCCCCTCCCCGTCCAGCCCTTGCCCCTCTCCCAAGCCCATATCTTTGCTGCTGGCGTGCGCCATCGGGCCTCGTCCGTGTGGTGTCGGCGACGGCGGCCCAGACTCTACCCGTGTGTGGCGCTTCGTCTCGGGAGATGACGGGATGGTTTCGGCTGGAGGCAGCTGGTGACGGCGGCGTATCGTACCTAGATGCCTACTCCGCGCAGCGTTAATGGTTGGCGGCGGAGATCAGCGGGCGAGCGGGCTACCAGCCATGACCGAACGACCAAGATCTGGGGCCTTTGGACCTGGGTCAGGACGGGCTGATCGGCTTGCGAGGCGGTCGTTCTTTCTGGAGAAGGGGATAGAGGCGATCTCGACTAGATGGCAGCGATTGAGCTCGTGTGTTGTAGCATGGTGGCGAAGGCTTTATGGGCCCGATCTAGACCCAAAAAAGAGAGTAGTGGTGATTGCCTACATGCTGCAACCTAACCGTTGGGACTTCATGGGCTCGACCTGGGTCTGGACCGGTCTTCTCGGCCTAGTGTCCTTGCCGCCTTGTCCGGTCGGCACCCACCAATGCCGGTGGAGGACGCCCTCTAGGTGGTTATGTTGTTGTCGCCCTACGGTTCCAAAGTTCGCCTGCTGTGATCCTGCAGCCACGACTGGCTGGCTACTGATAGCTGTGAGATTCTACATATTTTTTATGGTTCCTATCGATGGTTTTCGTTTGGATTTGATGGTTTTTTAGCTTTACCTAATGCTGATACTTCGGTAGCAAAGAAAACTTGGTTTTTAATGTGTGTTTTAGGTTCTGAACGTCAACAGAGGGATTTAATAGCAAAAACACAATATTCAGACGAAAACAAGCAAGTCCCTTTTTGGAAGCAATCGAGGGGAATTCACTGCAAGTTTAACGACCAACTTTACGCGTCGCCGCCGTATAGTTGCCATCTCCTTCGTCTTATTATAAGGGACAACTTTCGCGAAGAGGCCAAGGTCGAAAACAGAACACACGAGCCGCCATACCATCCAAAAGGGAGAAAGAAAGGATCCGAAGAAGAAGGGGAATACGTTCTTCATCTCGCTCCACGATCTTCGATCTCCTAGCCACCACACCTCCATAGCCATTACTTGTACTTGAGAAAGAGAGAGATATCCACTTTGCAAGATTAGGGTTTGAGATTGTTCTTCCTATCTTGAATTGTGTTGGATTTATTTCTATTTATTATTGTGGATCTTCACGGTGCTATCGAGAAGAACTCCCTTTATTTAATTATATCGATGATGCTTTCTTCTCTCATGTGTGAGTAAGTTCTTTTGGGCGTGGGAGATGTAGTGGATTGGTGAGATGTGATGTGTCTACACAATTTCCATCAAGTTGTGGTTAATTCTAATTACTATGTTATGTGTGCTTGACTATCTATGGGATGCTTAATGCTTGTTGTCCAATTAAGAGCCCATTCAATATGATGATTTATCCTGTTTGCTAGCAGACCGACGACCCCGAGTGACACGGGGATATCAATGGGAAACTAGTTTGACTCGAGAATAACGAGGAACCACCAAGCTTATTGTATTAGTCCGATCCAAGGATTTTAGTTTCTAAGCAACCTGAAGGATCTTAATCGTCTAGTGACTAACCATGGTTGTGATAAATAGGCTAGTAGAATTATTAAAGTTGGGATGAAATCTACCAAGAGGAGTTCCGGCTAGTTATGGGTTGCTCGCCTACACTTAAACTTATAAGATCATAATTGTTACACTTATCACCCATTCATCCGGCACATTTACTATCACCATGAACTGAAACTCCCCGCGCCCACCTTGTCATATGCAGAAAACAACAAACAAATCGTATTTTACTTTTTATGCCTTTTATTTCTGAAGTTTACATTTTAGTTTTACTTAAAACTTTCGTTTACACCCAAATTCCATTCTTACTCTAAACACTTGCAGTTAATTCACTCGAAGACCTGTGACAACTTCGGGTGTGATAGATACTTCACCAATAAGCACTTACCTTTGGGCTCCCTGCGGGATCGATATCTGAACTTCGAAACTAGCTACAAACGATCTGTGCACTTGCAGCCATCAGCTACCGCGACAATGCTGGAGATAGTCAGATAGTTCCTTCTCGCATGGTTGCAGCGCTGCCGACCCTTGAACCTGTTGCTTCCATTTTCCATCCTCTAGACCTCGCATCCATTCACAGTGAGACGTCAAAGGTGGTGTCAAGACTATGGTGGCGCGTGTTGGTGGGCGATGTTGATGGGTGGAAGACTATGGAGCGTTCAGGGTGGTGTTTTTTGGGGGTCGGGAGAAATACATGTCGGTCTTTCGACATCGACAAGGTGACGCCTGATGGCATTACTTATTGAATGATGTCGGGTGTACCACTTTCTCACTCACCTCTACGGGGTGAAACCCTAGGTCAGGTAAGCCTTTACTAGTCTCAAATACTTTCAGAGCCCTCATCCAGAGCTTATCTATATGCTGCTTAGAAAAAATTACTACGATTTAGATAGATTAACACCCTCAGAATCGACCCTATGCAAGTTTTAGCGAAACCCGCCAAACCCGCATAGAAACGATTCAAAGGTGCCCACCAGGCACTTTCGTGCGGGTGGAAAAGAAGTAATAACATTACACAACAGTCCTTGATGGGACCCACAGAACAGATATATATACAACAGCGACTCTATGAGTCAAGAATACAGATATAATATACAAAGGTCCAAATCACCTTGAAAATCATAGAGCGTCCGACTACGGACAAGATGCAAATGGGGCTAAGAGCCCTGAAGAATAACCAATGGCGTCCATAACCCTACCCAGGCCAAGCCGGAAGGGTAACCCTGCTAACGACGTCGATCTCAAAACCTGCTTAAACAAAAGGGGTGCCGACAAAGGGCAAAGGAAACAGAGGAGCGTCAGTACTGAGGCCAGTACACGGCGAGGCTAGAATTCGGCGGTCCTCGCCTACATAGGTATGGTGGACTGAAGCGGCGGCGCAGCATGCACTAGAACAACCTATAGAGACTCGATACAACTGGCGGCTATCAGAGAGGGATAAGAAAGACCTATTCGGAACCAACCTGATTCTACCATCAAACAAACCCATCCTGGCGTTTCCCCCTCGAGACCAATCGAGGAAGTCAACCGAGGAACTCACACCGTTGGAAGTTTTATTTATTCGGTTATCGTTACACCAATTACTAGTCAGGTATAGATAGTCATCCTGATAAAATAAGCAGTGGGCACTTTTAGTTAACCATTCCGTTGTAGTTGCAGCACTTACTAGTCAGATACAAGTAGCATGAGATAACCCAAAACCCAGCAGTTGTTGGTACTTTTATTTAGCCATTCCGTTGTAGTTGTAATACTTACTAGGCAGATACAATCGTCGCAAGCGACAAACCAAACAAGCAATTGTTGGCAGTTTTAATTAGCCATTCCATTATAATGAAGCTGATTACTAGTCATTATAAAGTCAAGTTTATAGCACTACTTTAGTTATAGTTGTCTATGATCGAGATACTGTGCTCCAAGTCGTCCATAACCGCGAACACGGCTTTCAGAAAGTTTTACCCGGCCGGGGTGCACAAATAGCAACACACACTCGATCAACCTCGGAAAAACCAAATCAAAACCCAACGAGGCCTTCACGACAAAGCAATCACAGGATTCAGAAATATTTCAGGGGGCCACCCCTTGGAGTACACCCGCAACGAAGCTAGCTGACTCCGAGACGGACCCGAGGTTTGGGTGGACGGCTGTGAACGACTGGGAACCCAAAACTGGGCTTGTCGACACCGCGAAAACGTGTCCCGATCCTAAAAAGTACAGTGTGCTCCTCGCACAATCGTAATAAAGCAGTAGCATGGCATAAGTACAGGATAGTAAATAAAACCTCAAACTAGTTTGTGGCCCCAAGAAATAAGACTGAATCAAGCTCTGGCTCAGGGGGGTCCCATAATCCTCCCGGATGTGGATAGCGCGAATATTCAAGGAACAGGTATCAAGTACTCGGGGTCCTACGGGACACAAGTGGACGGTTAACAACCAAATAACATCTATTGCCCACATGTGCCTCTGCATTTACCTACTTCAATTTTAGTTATTAAACAGTAATTAAAGTAAACGATAATTAAAGCCATGATCATCTCCAACCTTAAACATACGGCAATACTCCAACAACTGTGGTACTTGACGACACGCAACAGCACTTGAGCAAGCGACTACGACGCGCAAGTCCAACTATCTACCAAACAATAGGTAATAGGAGGTGTCCAAGGCAATATAAGGCTGCAAGGGATATCACGGGTACGAAAACTAGAGCATCGCAACACAGATAGCAATAGATCAACAGGAGGAAATAAATACTATAAAAGTAAGATAGGTAGGAAGGGGGAGATGCTCGCCTGAAAACATTGCCGAAGGTTCATCCGAAGATCGGGGCGAAGCTCACATCAACTCAACGGCCTTATCCACGAAGAAGCAAAACACTAGAAGGAACACCGGATGCACTATTTATTACTACGGCAGAAGATCAGGCATGATGCATGTATGATGTATGGCATGCCAAGATGCGATGCAATTAGGCAATGTTAAGTGGAACCGAAGTCCCGGCAAATATTTAAGCGGTTCAAGTTGTTTAGATACCCCGCATTTTAAATGTTGTCTTAACATGGCAAAAAATAGCACCGGTTCGCTACACAAATTTAAATGAGGCCAATATAAGACTAGATTTGCCCGCATATGGGCCCCATATTTAATTTAGGTGAATCGGCATAAGGCCCCCAAACCACACAAATATGTATGCGACATGAATGATTTAATGCAACAAGTTTATATATAGCATTTATAAAATAGGGCTCGGAAAAAGGTTCACACATTGGGTTTCGGAAGATCTTGGTTCCGGGGGCTCGGGGTTCGGTCTCAGGGTTCAGGGTTCGACGGGATCGGTATTCGAAGGTCGGATACAAGATGAGGAGCTTGGCGTTCCGGGAAGAAGGACTTGGTGTGGCGTCGGGGGCGCATCGGACTCGCCCTGGTCGGTGTCGATCTTGTCGTTGCGAAGATCTTGTCGGATTCGCGCCATCGAGTCGGTATTGGCGTTCGGGGTGAAGAACTTGGCGTCCGCGAGGAAGTACTTGGCGAATCCGTGTCGACGACCTTGGCGTCCGGGTTCTCGGGCATCAGATCCGGGAAGAAGTACTTGTCGCATCTGTGTCCTTCGGGTCGAAGAATTTGGCATGCCCGGGTTCGGTCTTCGGATGGTTGGCTCCAAGAAGAAGGTCTTGTCAATCCGCTCGTCGCCCACCTTTTGGTTGGCTCCAGGTACTAGAAAGCAGCGCATAAGCACAACCTTGTATTGCATCACCAACTTCGCCACACTCTATCATCGGGTTGCGTCCACCGATCTAACATTCCAGTCCAGGTTGTAGTCGAGCCGTCGCAGACCAACCATCTGCAGCTTCACTAGTTTGACAAAACAAACAGGGATCGCCACAAGCGTCAGGGACACGCTGTACCGAACGTGCTGTAGAAAACGGCCAAGGACGAGGCGCAGCAGGGGGTGCTCAGGTTCGGGGAGGAGAGGCCCGGGACGGCACAGCTCGACGGGAAGAGGCCTTGAGCGGCCAGCGCCATGGAAGATGTGGGTGAGGAGGGCTCTCGAGATTGAACCTCGGCGGCAAGAGGTGGAGCTTGCCGAGGTGCGCAGGACGGCGACTGGGCGAGGAAGGCGCGGCCAAGACCGGCCAGGGCCACGCGGAGGCGACGGAGGGTGGTGCTGGCGGCGCAACGAGCGAGCGGCGAGGGAGGCAGGGGAGAGGCCTCAGCGTCGGTGCTGGCCAGAAAGGCGTCACAGGAGTAGGGGTGCTCGACGGCGCCGGAGAGGAGACGCAGGGCGGCCGGAGGATCTCAAGCCCGCTGGGGCGGCAAGGTGGAGGTCGCCCGCGGTGGCGAGGCGCAGAAGGGGCGCCGGGTCGAGTGAGAGGTGGGGTACGCAGGAGGATGTGGCGGTGCACGGCCGAGCTCGGGCCCGAGGGCGATGGCAGACGGGGGCGGGGGAAGAGGCCGACGGAGCACTACGATGGCGGAGGGGCCTGGCGGCGGCTGGTTGTCGGGCTAGGGAGAGGGGATCTCGAGGAGGGAGGAGCGGGGGCGTGTGCCGCGTGCGTGTACAGGGAGGGTGGGGATCGGATCGGGGGTGGTTGGGGCCTGGCGTGCGTGGTGTTGCGTGTGTGTGTTTGGTGTGCGAGGTGGGTAGCGTGTACGTGCAGGGAGTAGCGCGTGTGTGTGCTTGCGATGGGGCAGGGGAGGGTGTGGTTCGGTGGTGGGATTCCAGGTGTGTGTCGGCGGCGGCAGGAGGGAGTAGGTGGGATGGGGAAACGCTGAGGTAGATTTAGGGTTAGGGTTTAGGTAGATTAGATCTAGGGTCAGGATTGGCCGGGTAGTAGGCTGCTGCCAGCTGGGCCTTTTGGGCTTGGCTGGTGGCGGCCTCCCTAAAAAAAAATAGTTTTGTTATTTATTTTATTTTAAAATAAACTTTTGTAAATAGTTTTAGATAAATAAAAGATCCGGCTGGACCGACGGTTTTGGTTTGAACAAAGAGGGGTGGATATTAATATAGAGAACAAAGTAGGTCTTTTAGCAAAATAGTTTTAATCAATTAGATGCATGCTGACGTCATGATGATGCAATGCACAAAATCAACGCGATTTCTAGTAGTGGTTTTGCGGGATGCCACAATAGATGTGTCAACAGTTAGTCGTTTCGTGTCACTCCCAGATCATGCGCTACTGTAATTGACCCGAACTTGTGTGTGACGTGGCCTCGGCCCAGGTTGTTCCCTGTACGGGATTTTTGGAGTTGCTCTATATAATCATGTGTCTTCCACTGCGTAACATACCGAGACCAATATAGGGATTTGCCAACCTCTCTACTTGCACTTCCACCGTAGTCTACTCCACCCCGCACGTCGGTGTGCGCCGGCGATCGGGAGAGCAGGTCTCCGGATCCAAATGAAACTAACCCTTGAACCGGCCAAATTGCTAATCTGGATCACTAGTCCAACCTCTCTACTTGAAGTGGATCTCTGATGAAATAGCATATTGTGAACCTAAAAATGATTTTTCCAAAAAATCATGAGCATTAGATCATGTACATGTAGTTCAAATATGACTGACTTCCTATCGATTTGGTAGGAATTTGTCTTTTTCATTAGGGTGTACGGAAAGGTTTAAGATACCCCAGTTGGGAAATGTCCATGTAAGATGGTCTAATATTTTTTTAAATAGGGTGGTACCAATGTGAAACTTTTATTTGGTGGTTGCTTCACAAAACACTCCGTTTTTGGCACTCGGAAAATGGATAATGGCTTTTTGTGTGACGAAAAAGAAAAATTCCTCCAGCAATATTGTAAGTCATCCCAAGATACACATGTGTATAATATGGACACATTATCAAAAACTATGCCTCAATTCTAGCCATAACATTGGTCGTTTTGTTTGAAAGTCTTGAAACCTCGAACATAATTGCTCATTTTGAGTCGGTTTTTTATAATATTTACAATATTTCCAAATTTTTATTTTCCTTGCAACTATATCATACAATATGACACCGCATGAAGATTTTACATTGTTTGCATCATTTTTGAATTTCTTGTGCCCGTTTTAAACTATGGTCAAAACGGCGGGCATTAAAATTCTTAGCTCGGGGTTGAGACTCGTTAAACTTGAAGTGGATCTCTGATGAAATAGCATATTGAAAATCTAAAAATTAAATTATGTACATGTAGTTTAAATATGACCGACTTTCTACCGATTCGGCATGAATTTGTCTTTTTCATGAAGGGTGGACAGAAAGGTTTAAGATACTCTAGTTGGGAAATTGTGCATATAAGTTAGTGGCCTAATATTTTTGAAAATGAAATGATACCAATGTGAAACTGGCCGTCGGTGTAGAATTGCTTTTGGCATCCCAACAATGCCCTCGCTAGGAAATTCTTCCTCACGTCTCATCCCCAGCGATGCCCTCGTCTTTAAATTAGTTGCATGCTCACTCCATCCACAAAAAATTGTAGTTATACGCTTTGTCGTCTTAGTTCAATATTTTAAAATTTGATCAACTTACTTGAAAAGGTGTAGCAACATGTATGATATCAAATCAATATATTGTGGCACTAAAAAAAATCCAAATATAAATTTAATGTCATAAATGTTGTTAGGATTTTCAGATAAAATTAGTCAAATTTAGAAGTTACTTAAAATAAAAGATAGGAGTGAAGGACGAGGGCGTGCAGTGCAGGCGCAACTTAGCTAGGACACGCTGACTACCTGACGGATTTGTTAAAAAAAGGAGTGCATATATCTCATAGGTCTGAGAACTTTTTATTTCTAATTCGCTGATATCATCCTACTATTTATGAATTTGACTCCCTAATCAGCATGTCTGGCATTTTGAGATGGCGTGTTTGGCAGACAAATGACACTGGAGAAAGAAAGATACACATGAATGAATGCATGATCAGGCCATTAGCACGGATGTGCGATCAGCTTCTTCTTCTTCATCACTCACGTGAAGAGTCAAGAACTGAATACTTGTTTGCTATGTGCACCAACTCTTTAGAGAAAATTGGGAGTGGAGATTTGGTACACTCGTGCACCACTAGTACTTCCTTCATTTTGAAATAAAAAAATAAAAAATGGTAAATTTGAGTTGAAAACGAATTTACAAAAAATCTCGGAAATTCATATACATGGTCCATATATTTGTGTCAAATTTCAGCAAAAGATCTTTTTATTTTGGCTCTAGGAAAAAAACAAATTTCTGATAGAAAATTGTTTTTTTGTGTGTAACCTAAAATACAACATATTGTAAAACGAAATTTCTGTCATATATTCTAGATGTGTGTATTTTTGGAGACCTAAACTTGAAAGTTTCATTTTTTTAAAAAAAAAAACAGGAGCCCTTGTGCCCATGTGCCAAAGACAGTTTCTAGAAAATTCGAGATGACCTTTCTATTTCTTGGTGTTTGCCCGAGATCTTTTCTCGACTATTTTCAAAATTCATGCTTGGTCTCTAGACCCGGATAACACACAGTTGTTTTTCTCCAAGTTTTAACACTTTTTAACCTTTTTATTTGCTTGGGCACTATTAATATTGCAGATATAGTTTCACACCCGTGGCACCCTTAGTCTCTATACTATCTAAAAAGAATATCGGTGTTCAGTTTTCCGTCCACTCCGTCTTACCTTTCGTCGCGCATCCCTCCATGGGCTCCGTCGCTCGTCTCGGTCCCGCAAGAAAAAAAAAAGTGAGGCGCATGAGTAAATGCCCACTTCGTCCGCCCCGTCCCTTCCTCCCCGAACCTGCGTTCTCATCTCCCCCTGGACCGGATCTCTAACGGCGCCTCCTCTCTATGCCACCGTGCCCCATCGCGAGATTCTTCGCCCGCAAGTACCGCGGGATAGCCCGTGCGTGTGCACATCCAGAGACCTTCAACGCACGGCCGGACCACCAGAATATATTTCAGCCTCGCCGCCCCTGCATTGCTATGATTCCAATCCACAATACTGCATGCACGTCGCCCTGCATCACCTGCTCGAGCTCCCTCCATCGGACCCGCTGAGCCCCATCATGCGGAAGGAAGCTGGGAAGACGGCATGCTCGTTGATGCCACGAGGAGGACCACCCCACGCCGGCAACCCTCTCGCTCCTCTTCATCGTCCTCTTCCTAGGATGATAACAATGGCCTTAAGGAGTGAGGACGCACACACCTGTACATGCAGGTCGCTGTTGTCCGAGGTCCCTGGCATGCGGTGGCTGGATGATACGATGCGCCTCTTCTTCTTTCATCTGCTCTCTGCTCTCCTCTATATATCTCTGAATTTTTTAAACTGTCACTCTGGTATCTATCTATCTATTATCTATTATATACTAAAAGCTATACTAAAAGCAATATAAGTTTGTGTTTCGAGGCACCACGTTAATTCACATCATTAGAATAATTTTAGCCATTAGATCTAAGATCTATAGCTAGGATTTTAAATCATAACCGTGAGTTTTACGTAACAACCGGGAAAAGTGTGCTTGAGACCAACACGTTACATCTTTTTTTTAGAAGTACCAACACGTATGTGAATTAACATGTTCATATGCCAATTTTTTTTGGTAGTATACCATCACGTTACGTGAACCAACACGAACGCTTGTAAAAAAAATGATTGGGTTAGCAGTTTTAATTTTGTCGGAGTTTTTTATTGGACAACCAGACGTGGAGTAGCTAGCATGGACACATCGTTACTTAAAAAAAAAACATGGAGACATCGTCAATGGAAACAGCTGGACCGTTAAAAGATACTTGCTCAAGGAACGTGAGTCCCTCTTATGCACGAGTGTAACTCCCTTTTTTACGTCTTCATGCATGAGCACAAATTTTTTCCTTGCGTTCGTGACTTTTCTAAATAAATCTCCTGTCCTTAGCCTTGTAAAAATATCTTTTACTTTTACTGGCCAAATCAAAGGTTCCACGAGCAGCACCACCGGAAACCATGATCTAAAGGAGTCCTCTATGATCTAGCCGCCAGACACCATTATCCAGGGAGTAACATGCACTAATATATCGAATACATATGCAAGTAGCTGGATGGTTACATGGCCCCATACGCCGAATTTCATGCATACACATGCGAAAATTTGAATCGACCTACGGAACCCCATATATGATGATATAAAACAAGCCCAAGTATGTATTTATCCCGATTATATATGCAAACAAAGAAATTTAATATATGCATAACCACCTACAAGCATGCTGCTTCGGTGTTAATCAATTCGGATATAATATTTTGTTCTAAAAATAAGTTTTGTTTGATGCTATATATATGTGATCTATCCCTCTCCCTCACACGCCAAATCTACATAGTAGTAAGTCTCGCCATGACAAATTTTTCTAACTTTTGTTCAACTGCATGTTTAGATTTATGTGAGAGTCTTTTTATAATTTAGTTGTTTGTTAAATATGTACAAATGTTAAAATACATGCAATAATTTTATCTACATTAGTAATAGTAAAAATTAATTTCTCAAACATAATTTTGTAGTCATAGTAGTTCAACAAATTTCTAAAGCAACAATACAATTATTTACATAATAATGTTTTACACATTGTTGATAGCCAAAGTGACTAAAGTATTATTGCAAAAATTCATTTCAAAATTGTTTTCCTTAGAACAGTATTATTTAAAGTGACAATATTACGTAATTTAGTTTAAAAAGCATATTTTTTACAAAACATTAAACAATGGAGCTGATCGACTTATATATACCAAATAAAAATACTTGCAAAAAGTTGGTGTCGATGGATAGTTCCCCAACTTATGGATTATATAAGAAAATAAAAAAATTCATATGAGTGATGTAGTCCATAATCACGGGTACATAGTTTATTCATAAATTTGGCAGTAAGCTAATGGAACAAAAAAAAATCATATGGCAAAGCCACTCAATAAAGCTAAGTATCGATTAATTAAGAGGTTATCCTATTCATGGTAAATGATCCAACAATAAAAGATAATGATCAAAGAGTGGAAGGTACTGAATAAAAAGGCATCAAAATTACGTACAGATAAAATTTTGATCAATATATATGAAATTATAGAATTTTAAGAAAAATATAGTATCATTAAATTTGATCGCATAAAGTAAATAATCAAGATGTCAAAGGTAGAATAGATTCCAGTCATTTGGAATATACTTCTAAAGATCAAAATTAAATATTAGAAACGGTGTCGCTCTAATATGTGACATAATATTCCATAATATGAATAATGAGGAAATAAATTGATTAGACAAGATAAAATCTAAATTCTCACTATAGTTTTAAAATAGAGGCCAACAATATTTTCTTATTCACTTTTCTAAAAATAATATTTTGGTTTTTCGATTAAAACGTTAACCATACCTTCATCTGCTTACAGAAACAACCAATCAAATCATATATTAAATTATTGTTTCTACATTAAAATTTCATCATCATACGCCTGTTTATAAGTATATATGGCAAAGCCACTCAATAAAGCTATCGATTAGTTAAGAGGTTATCCTATTCATGGTAAATGATACAACAATAAAATAAAATGATCAAAGAGTGGAAGGTACTGAAGAAAAAGGCATCAAAATTACATATAGATAAAATAATGATCAATACATATGAAATTATAGAATTTTAAACAAAATAGTATCATTAAATTTGATCGCAGAAATTAAATAATCAAGATGTCAAAGGTAGAATAGATTCAAAATTAAATATTGGAAATGGTGTCGATCTAATATGTGACATAATATTCCGTAATATGAATAATGAGAAATTAAATTGATTATGACAAGATAAAATCTAAATGCTCACTATATAGTTGACATAGAGGCCAACAATATTTTCTTATTCACTTTTCTAACAATAATATTTTGGTTATTTGGTTAAAACGTTAACCATATACCTTCATCTTCTTACAGAAAACCCAATCAAATCATATATTAAATTATTGTTTCTACATTAAATTTCATCTTCATACGTGTTTATAAGAATTTGAAATTATCCTACTAAAGTACATATGATGAAAAAAAAAGGGGAATGATCGATCAAGAAAATCTAATGGTAGACCAAAAAATTCAGCCAGCCGGTAAAACTAGATAATTTTGTATATGACCTATTAATATCTTAATAGCGGATACAAAATCTGACCATTAATCTGATGTATCCTTACTATGCCATTACTAAACTAAGCAAATATCTAACAATGTCATCAGGTTACAAATTATTATTGATGGACATAAGATTTACCCTCACAATGAAGTCGCATGAAATAGAAACTCCATCCTAGCTTACCATCTGTACTAATCTAATGCCACCACGTACAAAAGGCTCATATAATCATTGACACATTATTTGAGTAGAAATATTCATTAATATCGCATAAATTACAGAGGACCAATGATGCCTTTCACATAATTAGTATTTAGCATACTATTTATGGGACAAGAACAATGTTAATTTTAACCGCATAATACAAATTTCTAGAGCCATAAAATGATTTTAGACATTTTCAGATGTTGCCCTCGCAAATGAGAGGGCCACTGTGCTAGTTATTATATACTAAAAGCAATATAAGGATGTTTTTCGAGACACCTGGTTGATCCACATCATTCGAATTATTCTAACTGTTAGATGTTTTAATTTAATGAAGCACAGCCGTTGGATCTATGTACACGCAAATGACTGTTAGATGTTTTAATTTAATGAAGCACAACCGTTGGATCTATGTACATGCAAATGTACCTTAACCTGAACCGTGTGTGGCCTAATGAGCCTAACAAAGTCACGTATGGCAGGTTTCGTTTGATTTATATATTTAGCAAAGGCACGCGATTTGATGGCATCCTGGACCGTGTGGCCTAATGAGTCAACAAGTCATCGTATGGCCGTTTGGTTTTTTTTTTAGCAAAGACATGATGCATCTGATGGGATCCGTATTTGAGTCCTCCGCTGCTACCATGGCGGCGCGGCAAGCAGTATGGTGCAACACAACAGTCCGGTAGAGTTAAGGAGCTGGCTAACTCCTGGGCGACGGCCGCGCGCATCGCCACGTCATCGATATTCAACACTGTGATCGACCTTTCATCATCTTCATCTTCATCTCTAATTCCATCTTGCTAGCTATGTAGCTAGATTTCATACAGTCCATGAGTTGTACCACAAGTTGTATCAGCAAGATCAATCAGCTAATAATATCATCTAGCTTAGTGTGTGCGTCTTCTCACGGTTTTCATCTCGATGGCATACCTTGGTAAAAGTATAGCCGAGCCAGAACCAACTTGTGTTCAATTCAGACGTCTTCACTGGTATAAATTATGTCCGTGTGAAAAAATAAATTCAAATAGCAACCATGCTAGGACGTAACGGGTAAAATCCATACTACACAATAGGTGTTGTGAATTCAGCTATATAGTGTCAATTTATTTATTCCTACATCAATGGTAGAGCATAGAAAATAATCAAAAGACAATTGTATTTCTGATTAGACTATAATTACAGGTGAAAGAACCCGATGGATATCAAAACAGTGCAAGCTCTTAACCATATATTTTAGTATTAGATAGAAAATGGTTGAAAGTTTGCAACCATCATACCACCTATGCCTTCATTTCAAGTCTATGCATGCATTCAGCCACCTAATTCGTCGCTAACGACAAAAGAAATGGCGTAGATTGAAACATTGGAAGATACCTATGTTGTAGATACTCTAGATTAAGAGAATTAAGATAATCAGTAGGATCTCATGTGGGTACACAATGTATATGTACAAGGTGGTGCAGCAGGGACATGCAAAAAATGCACGGAAGGTCAATGCAAATGAAGAAATACCTAAGTTTTTGGGGTGTAGTTTTCAATGTATTAGTATTTTGAATTTCTAAAATTGGAACATCAATATATACACGATTTGTAGTAACATTTTCCCGATAGGTGCCAACCAGATGCTCCGTCATTCATATAGATGGAAACAATGGTAGTCAGTGATAGTACATACAAATTTATATTTTTAGTCGTATGTATAAAATTATCTGTTAAATTTTAAACTTAAAATTTCTTTATTAGGATGGAAATAAATTAGCGTAGTTGTTTTGAAACAAGAGTGCAATTACCGCTAGCACGGGGTAGGGATGATCAACAGCAAAGGGCATTTGATCTGTTGACAATATTTAGGGTCTCATCGTTACGACCATGAGTATCTATCAAGAGGAAATAAAGAAAGAACAGTAATAAGGAAATAAATTAGCGGCTGAACTATGAATTATTGCTTAATTTTCTAGAAAAGGGTTGAACAAGTAAAGATGTTTCCTACACATTTCCTTAGAAAACAGGTTGTTCAAAAAATAGTATTATTATATATCTCATAAAAATGTTACATTGTTTTCTGTTATTTCTTACCACTATACTTATATCTATATTTGAAGCGTATAAAAGAGGTAAATGAGAGGACAAATAGATATATAAGATATAGAATAAATATTTAACATTTTTGATGTAACAAAAATGATGCCCTCACATTTGCGAGGCCCACCATGCTAGTTATATACTAAAAGCAATATAAGGTTGTTTTTCGAGGCACCACATTGATCCACATCATCAAAATTATTTTAGCTATTAGATCTATAATTAATGGTGCAGATGTAATATGAAATTAAAAAATAAATAGTGTTACGTAAAAATAAATGTGTACAAAAGAACTCCCATGTCACGTTAGCTTTTACGGACAGAGTCCTTCAAAATCCAGTTTGATTGGTAATCAATCCCTATCTCTCGGGAAACAAAACTTTTCCGTTAACTTCAGGGGCAGGATCGAGAGACCGTTAAGATATACCCACCAGGCCACCAGGCCTAAGGGCCAGTTCTTTTGCCAGCTTAAAAAATAAGCTGCCCCCTCCCCAGCTTCTCTCATAAGCCATATGGCTTATTAGTCGAAACTTTTCAATTAGTTATGAGATAATTAGTTTGGAAACCCCAACCGATAAGCTGAGCGGCTTATGAGAGAAGCTGGGGAAGGGGTAGCTTATTTTTTAAGCTGCCAAAAGAACTGGGCCTAAGTCGGCTAGCAATAGGACGTGGGCAGGGAGAAAAGCCCCGCAATATAACACATTATTAGGACTGATACGTGCCTACTCCCTAAAAAAACTTATTATGTTACCTACACATTTTTAAGATATACCAAAACTATCGATGTGTTGATCAATCCCATCTACCAAGCTAGCTAGATCTGTGTGTCTCGCATGAGCTAAGTTAGTATGTGTGTCCCGCATGAGCGTTCTCGCGGTTGATCTTGACAACATATTTTGGTAAAATAAAATCCATTCAGGGCTACATGACATGTTGACCAATCAAATTTTATGTGCTTTTAAGTCATGATCGTAGAGTAATCATGCTAGGATTTGGCAGATAAATACAATCTTGTACTATAAATAGTGGTTGATTTAGTATCTGGCAAGTAAAATAGATGCAAAGCCACTTAAAATTGTAAACTTACTTTCGTACGTTAACAGATATTTTGTATAGGAAAATAATTAGAAGACACATATGTTACTAATTACACTACCAATGTAAAATGTATATGTGCATTTCAAAAACTATTTCATAACACCTTCACGGTCCCTATGCAACGGGTATTTGGTTACTGAAGTTGAAACAACTCGGCGGAGACCAAAAAGCTTATTATTCTCTTTTTTTTGGTAAAATCACAGTACAAAGAGTACAAGTACATCTGTTAACAAGTTGTCTGCGAAAACATTTCCCCTCATTCTCAGCAGGACTAAGAAAGAGTAGTGTATTTAAAGTTATATCCCCTCCGTCCCAAAAAATGAGACACCTAAGGACCAGTCAAAAGTCAAATCTTACCAACTTTGACCAAATATTTAGGAAAAAATATGACCCGGATAACACACAGTTGTTTTTCTCCAAGTTTTAACACTTTTTGACCTTTTTATTTGCTTGGGCACTATTAATATTGCAGGTATAGTTTCACACCCGTGGCACCCTCAGTCAGCATAAAAATTGAAGCACAATCATCTCAATCTACAGAAATAAAGAAGTACATAAAAAATGAAATGTTAGAGACGTACATATTGCATGCACATTTACTAAGCAATTTTTTTGATAAGTAGCTAAACAATTTTTATATAGAAATAAGTTGTGGGGACTTTAGAACCATAATAATAATAATAATAATCAAGAAAATAACTTTTTGTAAAAAATATATTCTTCTCTTATGTAATTATAGAAAATCCCATAATTTAGAATAACTCTAGTATCTTAAAATATATTTTGTCCTCTTATTTTCTATTATTTATTTAATTTTTTACATTTCCCTGAATTTTCTTTTAATCTTCATTCTAGAATCATTTACTATAGGAAATACACTTTCGTATTCCATCGTTCATGTAGATTTCTCATCCATTTTCCCAAATTTATGAAAACTATTATATCTTTTAAATAAAGAATGATATTTCCTCTTTTGGTGGTGGTTACCCGGCAGCTGATTTAAATTTGGCAAAGGACTAAACCTAGAAAGTTTTAACACTTCAAATATAAGACGTCTAAGAATAGTCAAAAGTCAATGTTTTCTAATCGCAATCAAGTTTATACAAAAAATATAAACATTTACAATACTAAATCAATATCAATAGATTCGATATAAGGTATATTTCTTAATGTGTCCATCCAATATTGCAGATGCAAACACTGTTACCTAAATATTTTGTTAAAATTAGTAGGATTAGACTTTCACTAATCTTAGGCATCATTGAAGAAATATAGAGTCAATTCGTTAAAACGGGAAAAGTTTATGTTTGGCTCCTCAAATCCAAATACTCCCTCCGTACCAAAATGTAGGACGTCTAAACCCGTGGAGGTACGGCTCCACCCTATGTCACCATTGTGTTACAGTGTGCACACTTCAGTTATATAGTTTTTCCTATGTCCTGGTTCGCCGACAATTCTCTCAAGTCTAAGTCATTTCAGAGAAGTACAATTTCATCAATTTTACTAAAAACATACTCTCTTTGATTCATATTACTTGTTATTGAAATGGATGTATCTAGCACTAAAACATGTCTAGATACATCTATTTTAGTAACAAGTAATATGGATCAGAGGAAGTAGATTGATCCGTAGTTATAAGAGAAAATGATAAAACAGGCAAAACCATATATAGGTTCGGCCTTTTAAATAATCTAATCGCACTCACAGCACGCTCCTGAGCTAGACGAGATTATGCTTGTACTGTAGACTTGTACGCTCGTGTCATGGCGTCGTCAGTCATGTATCCATTCATGTCTAGTCATCTACTCTTCCGTATACGTACGTACGTACGGATACACATAGTCCTCTAGATCACCAGTTCACGACGGTCCCAATACAGAGCGAGAACAATTACAAAATCTCTTCCATTCCTCTTCCTTGAACAATTGAAGACCCCCTCTTCCATTCCTCCATGCTACTATGGTAGTATTCACTCCGTTTTAAAAGATGTTTTAGCTTTGTAAAATAAAATCTAAACTTTTTTTAGTGTATAGATTTATCGTAAACCTAAGTGAATAGACATACTAAAAATAATCTAAAAAATAACCTAAGTAAAAAAAAATCTATATACATTTTACTTTATAAAACTAAAAAATTATATATTTTAAAAACGGAGGAGTACATCCTACCTACACTACACCACACCACAGTACAGACTACAGACTAGCATCTCTCACGTGTGAGGTCCAAGCAAAATATTTCGCGATTTGTGGCCTGCGCACACATTAGGGCATGTCCACACCAATCCGGTCCCAGCGTGTCGAAAACTGTGTGTGTGTGGACACTTTGGATGTGCGCGACGTCCTAGTTTGTGTGTGTGGACACGTTGGATGTGCGCAACATCCTAGTTGGCTGATCCATCGGAAAAAACGTGTCCGGCTCAACCAATCCATGCATCTAATCTAAGGTTCGGTTGCATCGGCCGAACTCATATGTAAGTGGGACATAGTACTTAACGATAGCTTTTTATTAGGAAAATGATACTACTCCCCCGGGGGATCACGCGCTCGCGTCCCCCGGGTGCGGAGCCGTTGGATGAAAACGACGCGATCCCCCGGTTGCTCGGTTGCTGGTTGTTTCCGTGTCGCACGAGAGACCACGTTTCACCTGGCCACGTTCATGTCACGGAGCGAGTAGAAGCAGGACAACGTCAAGTTTGCTACATGCGCCCGGTCTTGGTACATGTGACGCAAGCTTTTGCTACCGACCATGTATGGCCTTGCTACCTGCGGTGCCAAGCTTTGCTACCGACCGTGGCCGGCCTTGCTACATGCGGCGATTCGCTACATGCGGCGGTGCCGCTTGCTACAACGGGCCAGCAATGGTGCTACATGTGGCTGATGGTGATGCTACGTGCTGGCTGATGACGGTGCTTGCCGACGGTGCGACGCTACGTGCATCGTCGGCTTTTGCTACGGCAAGCTGGCAGTGCTGCTACGTGCGGCATCGGTGGTTGCTAAATGCGTTTGGCGACGCTGCTATAACAGGCGTCGAGGTTTGCTATGTGCAGTTATCAGACATGCTACATAGGCATGTCGGCCTCGCTACATAGGCAGCGGGGGAGAGGTATAGCGGAGCCGCTTTTTGCTACAAGCGGCGTGAAGCTTTGCTACAAAGGCACGACGGCCTTGCTACAAAGGTATGTCAGCCTTGCTACAGATGTATGGCATCGTCTTCTTGGACGATGGCGTTAGCCTTGCTATAGAGGAACAACATCACCTTCTCCAGTGACGACTTTTTTTTGCTACAAACGGTGTGAAGCCCTGCTACAGGGGCATAACGTCCTTGCTATAGAGGCACGGCGACGTCTTCTCCGGCAACATCTTTTCTTCTCCGTCGACAAAGCGTTTTTGCTACATGCAGCCGGCGACAGTGCTACAAGGGTGCCTTGGATTTTCCGGCGAGATATCCGGCGAAATAGGAGTTTGCTACAATATAAGTTTTTTTTGCTACAACTGTTTTGTGATTTTGCTACAATAGCGCAACATTTTTGCTACATGGTCTCTGGTGAGGTCTAACGGCGAAATTCTCCGGCGAGTCTCCGGCGAGGTCGGATATGCTACAATAGCACAATTTTTTTGGTACAAGGTCGCCGACGAGGTCTCCGGTGAAATCTCCGGCGAGGTCCAGTCTGTTTTTATTTTTCTAGACCGGACCATTTTCTGCTACAATGTAGCAAAAGCGGGGAAAATGTAGCAAAAACGGGGCAAATGTAGCAAAAGCGGGATTTTGAATTCAAAAAAGGACACGTGGTTGGCTGGGGACCCGGGGGATGAAAACCACAAATCCCCCGGGGGACGCCTAGCACTGTCCTTTTTATTAGGTTAAGCCTTACCAGTTACAAAAAGGCCATTCAAACTAGAGTGAATTCCACTTTTTACCCCCTAGTTATGTATTTGTGACACTAATTACCATGTCGAGTGTAAAATTGACTGGATTACACCTTTTAGAAGTTTTGAACCCTTATTTTCTGATGTGTGTCTATTGGACAAGGTGTAAGGTGTTGACCGGAGTTTAAATGTATCAATACGATGGCAAATAATTAAAAATATGGATACATGAACTATGGACATGATTGTGGATCACTCCCTCCGATCTTTACACATTTTACCGCGTCACCTTGGCGTAACGTGCTAGCTCTAATGTAATAAAAAAAACAAAGTGCTAAATTGGGATAAAAATATGTTCCAAGGCTCTTAAATGAGATATTTCTATTTTAGTTCCACTAAATGGGATAATTAGTGTCACAAATGCACAACTAGGGGGTAAAAAGTGGAATTCACTCTTCAAACTAATTAGGGGGTGCTACTGCTACTGCTGCGGTTGCGGTTGCGGCTATGGCTACTGCTGGAGGAGGACGGCGCGGCGGGTACTTGCCGCCGTTGCCGCTGCCGCGGCCGCTGACCCCGTCGATCGCTGTCCTAGAGGCCCAGATGACCCGCTGCTGGATGCGTTCGCGGATACGATCGCGAGCCGCCTCCTTGCCCTCCAGCTTCTGCCGGTCCTTCGCCGCCCGGTTCGCCAGGGCCTTCTCCATCTCGGCGGCCCAGTGGTATCTCGCCTCCTGTTGGGCGAGCACCTCCGTCGGAGAAGGAGCCGGAGCTGGGATCGGAGCACCATTAGGGCCGAAGCCCAACGCCGGCGCTATCTGCACGGGGACGGCGAGGGCGCCTCATACCTCCTTCCCCTCCTCGTCGTCATCCTCTTCCTCCTCCGTGTCGTCGGCGTTGACGATACCCCACGTGACCGCCGCCTTAGCGACCAGAGGCACGCGCTCCTCCTTCACCGTCGAGTCGGCGACATGCTCGCGCGCCACTTCCGTGTCGCTACGCGCTTTGGCGGCGTGGCGGAGCTCGCGGATGGAGGACTTGGCGGCCTCCTTGGCCACCTCCTTCAGCGTGGTCATGGCCGCCTCGTGGCGGATCTCGCGAAGAGTCGCTGATGCTGCCTGCAAGGCCACCGCCTCCTTGGCGGCGACATGGTATATGTCGGTCACCGCCCATTGGGCGGCCACCGTTGCCGCCGCCTCCAGCACCCGCTGCAGCGCACACTCGGAGATCTTGCTTTCCTTCTCGAATGCCAGCACCTGCGCCTCGCCCATGCGTCGGGCCAGCACTGTGGCCTCTAGGTGGACCTCGTCGACCTCCACGTCCGGGTAGCGTGTGATGTACATGTCCCGGATCTTGGACCATGTGGCGATCTTGCGGCGAGGCATGGCTGCTGGAGCTTTTTCGGCTGTTGGTTTTCTCTTGCTTTGGGGCTTGTTGTCTCCGCCGTGTCGGCGTCTTTTATAGACCGCGGCGGATGCGGGAAACGGACTGGGATGCGCGAGAAGTTTTTTCGCCGCGGTAAGCGAGGACGCGGGAAATGCCTGCCGCGCGGGAAGCTGCCGGCGCTGACAGCCGACGACGTGTCGCCGTTAACATCCCATCGGTAGGGCGAAAATGGGTCGGACCGCTGTGGCGATTGGCTGGACAGGCCGGACCATGGTCCCAAATCTACCGGACCCCGACCTAGATAGACAGAAATGGACCGTTTGAGGTGATCGAGTGGATCGGTGCGATGAGATGCCCCTAGCTTCCGGTACGGTGTACCGACAAGGTCATGACAGCGGACGAAAAGGGTGGGGCGGGGTGGCCACCAATTGATCGACCGTACGGCGTACGTAGGCGTGTGCCAGGTAGCTCGATCGATCGGCACAGCCAGGGAGATCTAGAGAGAGGGGGTGGGTTGCCGCGTTGATAGCTGACGTGTACTAGGGCTGCTCCCTCTCGAGTCAATGGATCGCCATTAAACAAGCCTGGCGTTGGGGACTTGATCTGGCCGTCCGGAGGGATTTAGACCGCTGCCGGGCGAACGGGATGCGCTCCGCCGCTAGCTCGCCTTTAATCGAACGCGTCCGACTCTTCCAGCGGCCGGCCGGGGCCATGCCAATGCAAATGCATGGCCGTGCGCGGGTGCATGGATTCGCTGCGCGATCGCATATATATATATATATAGGGCCCTGCCTGATAATGTGTGATCAGATCAGTAGGTGTAAGTGTAACTCTGAAATTATTAGTTGTTGGATTGGATCACACCACGCACGGTACAAGTACAACCTCTCTTCAATCCACCGTACGTGTTTGATATGGCTTTGCTCTTTCTGAGCTTGAGGTTCATGCCAGTACACAGATCTGCCCTCGTGAGCCAGGTCGAGCCATGCAACTATAGAGTCTACTCTTAACAGTGAGCCCGTGTCACGTGTGTGATCCCTGCAGTGCACGCACTAGAGTAAAATAATTATTTATTGCTTATGAATAACCCATAAGTTTATAGATTATTGTTAAGAAAAAAGTAAACTTCACTATGTATATGAATAGCCTTATGAATTATTTTTTGGCTTATAGATAGCCTTATAGACTACGTAGTGGATGTCTGGGCAAGGTGCCGCCCAATAGTCAATGAACGACATACACCACATCGTCGTGAACAAGTTTGGATACGCTGGAATGGGATGAGACACGACTGGTGACCGGTAGAGATGCCCTCTCTACACCCAGCTGTACTGACACGTACGAACAATTCATATCGTCGATATGATTGTTTATTCACATGCATGCATGGCATTCATGGGCAGGGCGCAGCCTACCGTCGACCAGCTGAACCTACGCCTTGCACAAACGTATGCATGCATTTGCATTTCCATTTCCATTTCCTCCCGGCAGATCCATACAGTCCCACAGTCCCACACAGTCCCACACAGTCCTGTGATTTCGAAAGAGAGTTGATTAATCCAGCAGGCCCATACGAGGAGTATGCTGCATCGCCGGAGCGAAACTTGGTGGCGTGGGACTGTGGAGCACGGGAATCGTGTGTCTGCGTACGGCCGCGGGCCGCCGGCGGAAGAAGGCGACGCGAGGATGGCGGACCGGACGTACGTACGGCGCTGTGCGTGCGTGCATGCATGCATGCGGTTGGCAAAATGGCAACCAGCTGTTCGTAGAATCATGACAGACGTCGGGATCTGCCTCCTCTGCGCTGTTAGCTTGGGTCCCTAGACTTTGTGACGTACACTCATGTCGGCTAGTACTACTTGGTTCATTCCATCAAGCGACGGCCTGGGATACGGCAGAGGCGGAGGTGGTGGTGCAAGTGACGGAGGAGGCGGCGAGGTGGCACCATGAGAAGCTAGCTTTACCGGAAGGTTAAGCTTCTCCACACTGTACTCCTGTGTCATTTATGTATGCATGCGGTATCAATAAGAAATCTTTGCTCTGTCAAAATAGTTTTGTTTTATCGATCTATGCTTGTGGTACTTAATATATTCCAATAGTTTTCACAATCCACAACTGTGGTACTACATAAATATAAAAACAATAATATCATCCCATGAATCTTATTATGCCATACTAAATATGCAAGAATTACTTGTCACTGAACAACGTATTGTAATATTATGCAAGAATAAATAAGTAACAATTGCAATCCATGACCACTTTTCATCAAAATAAAAATATTATCACATGAATATAAAGTACCATCCATGATATTTAGCACAACTAATATCATCCAGAAGCAAGTACTTCATTGTTTTAATGTAAAAGCCAAAACTAAAAGGCAGAGAATGCATCGCTTGATCTTCTAGTTGTCATCAAAAGCAAAAAACTAAAAATCACCTCTCACTCACAAACTATCAATACAAATCAAATGTCATCAAAAGTTGGTGCATTTTGACTGACATAAAACTCTTCTAAATTGATATCATAGACTTCTACGTTAAGATCGTGAATTGAACATTTGCCGCCGCGCCAAACATTGCTAGTTTTACCAAAACTTACATAGGTAAGTTCCAATGCAATATATATGTGCTGATTGTTTTTTCATAATTTTACAAGTATATTTTCTTGCTAAGATTTAGAACGTAGGGGCACTAAAATCTAAGTTAATTTTTGTCTGATGCTCAAATAGGATTGGACTAGTGGTTCAGATTTTAGCGGCGGTCGTTCTTGAGTCCGGATTTGCAATTTTTTGTTAGCTCGAGAATTTGTTTCACTTAAGTGTACGCGCGTGCACACACACAACTGATTGTATATACTAGTACCTCTTTTCTAGGACCATATGCAATCATTCCAATAGTTAGAAAAATATGTCCTATATCTATGCAAGATCCTGGATCGATTCTTTTATAACAACAATCATGATGTTTTTTCGTTCTTGGTTTGCACAAAGCAACATGTGTCACACGAAACAGAGTCTAGGACCAGCAATTTTAGGACCTCTTGGAGTCTCGAGGAGCCAATAATCATGTTATGCTATGCAAGTGTAAGGGATAGTACTACATGGACTTCCATATATTCATTCATCTTATTTCAGAAACCTACATGATACTACGGTTACACATTGCTAATTAATTAGTGGTTGAAACAAGCAGGATACACTAACCAGAGATAAATTGCTGGTTTTTCACATCCATCTTTCTTGGGAAATTCTGTATTTGTGCAAGTGTGCGTATACATGAAAGCACCTGCATTTTCGATTCAAGTGGCAGTGCGAACAATGATAACAAAAGAGTGTCCTACAAGTTCAAAATACAGGATGCAACGAATGCGGTACGCAGAGCCAGAGAGCATGATAGCAAACTACACACCCACCAAAATTAAATAAAACACCGGGAACACCCAATTATTTGTCTCCTTGTCCTAGTTACGTTCATGCATCAGACAATATTATAGGTCATAGGTCTCCTCTTGTTGAGTGTATCATTGCACCACATAAGTACCAGGTTGCTCATGATGCGTAGATCGGCGCCAGGGCTTGCAGAAAATACGAAAAAAAGCTTCTAGAGAAAAAACAAAATAATTAAGAAATGCATATGTTTATTTTCACCATGATACCTAAGCCATGTTATGCCAGTTGTTGCCCGTTGCTGCATAGTTCATCCGTCCATACATAAGTGTACTTTGTGCCTAAATCAAACATGGTAAAGTTTGACTAACTTTATTGAAAAACATATCAATATTTATGACACTAAATTGGTATCACTAGATCCATTTTCAAATTTAGTTTCATAATATGTCAATTTGATATAATATATGTTACTATATTTATCTATAAAGTTGGTCAAGTCTAATAAAATTTGATTTGCGCAAAAGCTAAAAATACACTTATTTATGGATAGAGGGAGTATGATCTTATACCCGGTTACGTCTTTGTCTTCAGCAATTCTAGGACCTTTTGGAGTCTCGAGGCTCCAACAATCATGTTATCGTATGCAAGTATAAGGGAACAACAATACATTGACGTCCATATATTCAATCATCTTATTCCAGAAACCTACATGATAGTACTGTTTCATTGCTAATAAATGGTTGAAACAAGGATACACTAACCAGAGATAAATTGTTGGTTTTCACATCGATCTTTCTTTGCCAATTCTATATTTGTGCAAGTGTGCGCATACAAGAAAACATATGCATTTTTGATTCAAGTGGCAATGCAAACAATGATAGCAAAGGGCGTGTTTGGTTTCTCGTGTCTTTTACTCGCACCTGGAGATCATGGCTCCACGGGATCTGCACACGGCAATGCAACCTCTCGTGCCAAAAGGGCCACTCGTTTGGTTCCTTGTATTCTTATTTCCCTAATGGTTGATAAGCCAAGCCCCAGTCGTTTGGTTTCATCCATTCATGGATTTCAGCAAAAATGGTGCTTCTTTGGAGAGCTGCGTTGTCCCTGCTAGCCGTACCTCCTGGCTAGTGAGGTGATCTTACCCAATATCATCAAGCAAATAGAAAAAAGTTCAGATAAAAATGTAATTCAGAGAACTATCAGCTTATATTAACACATGTTCGACATAATAAGTCGTGGCATGTGTGCTGCAGCATGAGTTAATGAGCAACTTCCCGTACTGCAGCATTAGTTCATCACATACAGAGGGGTTATAACTGAATACCACCTCCCAAAATATACAGACCAAAGTTTAGGGGTCACCGAAACCATAGTTAATCAGCCTAGCTACTCCCAGAATACACATCACAGCCATCATCACTAACACCAGCACATTATCACTACTACCAGCACATCCTCGAACAACTACTCAGAGGTAGTGCTTGTTCAGGAAGTCCATGAACCAGTTCAACATGCGCTCAGGGGTCATGACAAGATACCTGCTCGCATGTCTGTTGTGCTCCATCAGGTGGGCAAGAGCACAATGTCTCGCGGTCACAGAGATGCGTGCAACTAGAATGCGAGCACCGTAGATGATCTTCATCTGAGCATAGTTCTCAATGGGCGTGTTGATCATCACGGCGTCCGATGGCTGAGCCTACATGAGAATCACAGTTAGTTCATGACATGTAGTTCATATGCGAGCATTACAAGAAATGATGCAAGTGCAAATATACCATACATTGATGTCCTCATAGTAAGCTTCATCTTCCATCATGATGGCAGAGGTCTCCTCAACCCAGCGCATGTTCTCAAGCCTCTTGAGCTTCATCACCCTAATCTAGCGCACTCTCCAGTACCTCATGTGGTTGTACACATGTTCGCATTGACTGTCCGGCCACAGAACTTGAAGACATCCTCTGCAACCAAGCGCATGTCCGTCTGTCTGAAACCCCGCACTACTGAACCCCCTTTCTCGATCAACTGGACCACCCGATTCAGGACGAAGGTGGACAGAGATGCTGGCCATGACATGGCCTGCTTCCTTGTGGCCGCCGCATCAGGCATCGGCACATAACGCAGAGGCAACACAGAGGTTGCGGACATATCAGGGGACGCAACCTCCTCCTACGGTAGCACCGATAATAATGTGTTCAGTTTTACGGGAAAAACTCTACTTATACCACTAATCCTACCTACATCATATGGCAATCCTCACAGAACAACATGCTCAGGTCCAGATCTAGAACACGTGCTCACAGCTTAGGACTATGAGGTAGTACATGGCAACTTATCTAAGATGCGAGAGCTAGGGTTAGATGTTTCTTACCACGATCATGATCTCGCCTGACGAGGACGACATGTCCGGCATAGACGAGGAGGAATACTTGTCAGAGATGACCTAGACCCGCCGAAGTAGGAGGCGCCGCTTACCTACTCGTCGGTGAGGAAGAGTATTTGGAGGGAGAGCTCGAAATTGGGGCAAATGGAGGCGGGGATTTTGGAGCTGACAGAGGGGCGGTGTAAATAGGCGCGGCAAATCGGCTGGCGGTAACCCCAATTTCTCCCGCCGGATTCCGCGAGCTCCCGCCATCCCGACCTTGCACGGGCGTGTGCAGCTTCTTTCCCGCGAGCGTGAGAGGAAGTTGGCTCCGTGGAAACGCCCGATTTCGGCGTTCCTCCAGGGCCCTGGCTGAGGGACACTTTAAAAATCGTGCGATGCAAAGATTCCATCCGTCACGTAAACCAAATACACTTATTTCTTCGCGCTCTATGCGAGAAACGGGGTTGGGACAACCAAAGAGATCCTGCAAGTTCGAAATACAGGATGCAACGAATGCCGCAGGCAAAGCCAGAGCATGATAGCAAACCGCAGACCCACCAAAATAAAACGAACGCCGGGGACGCCCAATTATTTGTCTCCTTGTCCAGTTAAGTTCATGCATCTGATAATATTGTAGGCGATAATCCTACATCTACGGACAGACTGCTTATGGACTAAACTTACGGATAAACGTGGCATTGTGCTGTTGGATGGATGTGTCGCTGTGTTCCAAAAAATCCTCACCTGGATCCACAACCGCCTGCCAACTCAGTCCGTAAATCTTTTCCATAACAAATCTCTCCATAAGCGTAGCATTACTATTTTAGGTCTCCTCTTCTTGAGGTCTCAATTCATGCATAGATCGGCACCAAGGCATGCAGAAAATACTGAAAAGAGCTCCCAGAGGAAAACAAAATAATTAAGAAATGCATATGTTTATTTTTACCATGCATATTAAAAGATACTCTCTCTGTTTAAAAATATAAGATGTTTTTGTTAGAGTTTGTTTATATTATACTATGTGTAATCCTATGTGTATGCAATATGGGATAGTATCCCAATTGTATACGTATTGTGTAATGCTACGTAGAGGGTTTTACTCTACTATATATAACACGTATCGATCGACCCAGAAGGGCAACGATCGTTCTCCCAGTTTTAATATGGTATCACCATACAGCCACCACCATACAGCCATCCTTCCACCAGCCACCACCATACAACCCCCCCCACCTACTATCCCCCACCTCCGTCTTACTACCCAGGTCCCTATATGCCTCCCCATATGCGCCCTACCCCTCCTCCCACACGCCCACCACCCCAGCCCATGCACCACCTCGACAGGACCAGCCGCGCCGGACCAAGGGGGCGCCGCGTGGCAAACGTGACCGTGGTCGCGTTGCAACGCCATTTGAGCAAGGTGTCTTCTGTCAGATATGCAAGAAGGAGGGACACTCAGCTGGGGATTGTTGGTGGCGCTATGGTGATGATGATGAGGACGACACACAGAACCACAACAAAGGTGCATACGGGGTAGACACCAACTGGTACATGGATACAGGCGCCTCTTCCCATGTCACAGGACAACTACAAAAGCTCCAAGTTCATCAAAATTATCAGGGGCGTGATCAAGTTCAGAATGCTAGTGGACAAGGTATGGACATTGCTCATATTGGTCATTCAGTTTTGCACACCCCTCATACTTCTCTTCAGCTTCGTGATATTTTACATGTTCCTAGTGCTTCCATGAACTTGCTCTCTGCTCACAAAATTGCATTAGATAATAATGCTTTTATTGAAATTCACCCATTTTTTTTCTTGATTAAGGACCAGGCAATGCAGCACATCCTGTTTAGAGGTCCGTGTCATGGAGGCATGTATCCCCTCGTTACAGTCTCCACAAGTTCATCCAAGCACGCCCTTGTTACAATCAAGCCTTCTTCATCCACCTGGCATCGCCTTCTAGGACATCCCTCGTCGTTTATTGTTCAGCAAGTTCTTAGGAAAAATAATCTCTCATATACTCCAGAAATAAATTCGTATGTGTGTGATTCTTGCCAGCGGGCTAAGAGTCACCAGCTTCCATATCCTGTTTCACATAGTGTTTCTATAGTTCCGTTGGAACAAGTTTTTTCGGATGTATGGGGTCCAACTCCTCTCTCTGTAGGCAAACATTCATACTATGTCAGTTTTATTGATGATTTCAGCAAATTCACTTGGATATATTTGCTTAAAAAACGTTAATTTTTAACAATATGTTGAGCGCAAGTTTAATAGGAAGATAATTACAATGCAAACCGATTGGGGTGGTGAATATGAAAAACTCAATGGTTTCTTCCAAAAAGTGGGCATCACACATCATGTTTCATGTCCCCATGCTCATCAACAAAACGGCTCAGCTGAACGCAAACATCGACATATTGTTGAGCTTGGCCTTGCTTTGCTTGCAAATTCCTCCATGCCTCTGAAATATTGGGACGATGCCTTCCTCACTGCTACATTCCTCATCAATCTTCTGCCTTCAAAGGTTCTAGATTTTCAAACTCCTACAGAGAAACTCCTTCAAATTAAACCCAATTATGAACCCCTTCGTGTGTTTGGTTGTGCCAGTTGGCCCAATCTTCGTCCTTACAACAAACACAAACTCTCATATAGGTCAAAACAATGTGTGTTTCTTGGATATAGCCCTCTTCACAAAGGAGTTAAATGTCTTGATGTTACTACTGGTCGAGTCTACGTCTCAAGGGACGTCGTGTTTGATGAAAATATTTTTCCTTTTGCTTCCCTTCATCCTAATGCAGGCCGTCGTCTTAGTGAGGAAATTCTCCTTCTTCCACATGACTCACCATCTTCTGTGTCTAGTGATAGGGATGTGCATACTAATGATCACTATTTGCCTATTGTTCCCATTGTTGAGCCTCCGCAGGTTGCAGCTGAACACGACACTACGCAAAATTCTGAGCACAATGCTGAAAACGGCACGTCAAATGGTGAACAAGAACAATCTGAGACTACAGGGCAACACATCCCTGTTTTTCATGTTGATTCATCTCCAGAATCTGCGTCGGATCAGGTGCAGGTGGGATCCGACGAGACTGGCGTTCTGCAGCCACCTGCCCACCCGTCTGCCTTTGACACGTCTCCACCTCCTGCCTTGGACCCTGTGCGTTCCTGCTCACCCTTGTCCGCACTGCTCCCTTCGTCCCATGCGCTCGCCGAGGACCCCCTGCGCATGGAAGCCAGCCCCGCTGTGGCCGACAGTGCTGCCAGCGACAGCAGCGCGGGCCCGCATGTTGATGCTTCCAGCCCTGTGGGGGACAGTCCAGGTGCTGCCACTATTCCAGGCACTTTTTCAGGTGTAGATGATGACAACGGTGCAGGGGACAGCTCAGGATCTTCTGTGGCCACTATGCCAGGATTATCTGCAACAGGTGACACTATGTCTGCACCACGTACAAGGTTGCAACGAGGTATAAAACAACCAAAAATACATACTGATGGTACAATTAGATGGCTGTTGTTAACATCTACAGGTGAACCTGAAAATTTAAATGATGCTCTCAATGATGAGAAGTGGAAGCATGCAATGCAAGATGAATTTGATGCTCTTATTGCAAACAAAACATGGCACCTTGTACCTCCAAGCTCCAACAAAAATATTATTGACTGCAAGTGGGTTTACCGTATCAAGAAAAATGCAGATGGCACTGTTGACAGATACAAGGCTCGTCTTGTTGCAAAAGGTTTTAAACAAAGGTATGGCATAGACTATGAGGATACCTTCGGTCCAGTTGTTAAAGCAGCAACTATTAGACTCGTCCTTGCTATATCAGTCTCTCGAGGATGGAACTTACGGCAGTTAGATGTCAAGAACGCGTTCTTACATGGTGTTCTGGAAGAGGAAGTGTATATGAAACAACCTCCTGGTTTTAAGTCTTCCGCTACGCCAAATTATATTTGCAAACTTGACAAAGCTATCTATGGACTGAAGCAGGAACCTCGAGCTTGGTATTCTCGTCTGAGTTCTAAACTACACACTCTGGGTTTTGTGCCTTCAAAGGCTGGTACTTCTTTATTTCTCTTCAACAAGGCAGATGTTCAGATGTTTTTACTTATTTATGTTGATGATATTATTGTGACAAGCTCCTCAGATGCAGCTGTTACAGCCCTTCTCCACAACTTGAGTCATGAGTTTGCTCTCAAGGATCTTGGTGAGCTTCATTATTTCTTGGGTCTTGAAGTTCATAAACAATCGAATGGCTTACTGTTAAATCAAGAAAAATATGCAATGGATTTTCCCACACGAGTTGGTATGACTATGTGCACACCATGCCCTACACCATTGTCTAGTACCAATAATCTTTACATGATGGTACTCCTCTTGGCTCAGAAGATAGCACACACTATAGGAGTGTTGTAGGTGCTCTGCAATACCTGACATTGACAAGACCTGATTTATCCTTCTCTGTTAGCAAGGTGTGTCAGTTTCTTCATGCTCCAACTACTGTTCATTGGACTGCAGTTAAACGAATCTTGAGGTATATACGTGGTACATGCACAGTTGGTTTGACGTTTCAGCAGTCACAATCCACATTGCTCAGTGCCTTCTCAGATGCAGATTGGGCTGGAGATCTAGATGACAGGCGTTCCACTGGAGGTTCTGCAATTTTCTTTGGTCCAAATCTGATTTCTTGGAGTGCCAGGAAACAACCCACGGTGTCACGATCCAGTACTGAGGCTGAGTATAAGGCCCTTGCAAATGCTACTGCTGAATTGATTTGGGTTGAGTCCCTTGTTCGTGAACTAGGAGTCAGATTACAAGAGAAGCCTTGTTTGTGGTGTGACAACCTTGGTGCAACTTTTCTCTCTGCTAACCCAGTTTTTCATGCTCGCACAAAACATATTGAGATTGATTTCTATTTTGTCCGGGAACGTGTTGCTAATAAGCAACTTAATGTGAGGTTCATCTCTAGCAAGGATCAGATTGCAGATGGTTTTACTAAAACTTTGTGTTCAAAGAAGCTCGATGAGTTTAAGCGTAATCTCAACCTTTCCAAGGTTTAGATTAAGGAGGAGTGTTAGAGTTTGTTTATATTATCCTATGTGTAATCCTATGTGTATATATCCCATATTGTATATGATTGTGTAATGCTACGTAGAGGGTTTTACTCTACTATATATAACACGTATCGATCGACCCAGAAGGGCAACGATCGTTCTCCCAGTTTCAATAGTTTTAGCTTTGTGAATCTATATATGTAGATGTTTTTTAGTGTATAAATTCGTAGAGATTCGGAGTGAATTTATACATTAAAAGACGTCTAGATACTCCCTCCGATCCATATTAGTTGACTCAAGTTTGTCTAAATTTGGATGAAACTGACACTATTGAGTATATATGTTTATCCAAATTTTTACAAATCCAAGTCAACTAATATGGATCGGAGGTGGTACACGGTCTCGAGCTGATCCGATTGAACGCCGGGCCTAATATGTTGTTGTTAAGCTAAGCAAATTGCAATCCATCTCTTAATGTGAACCATCCCATCCACAAAATCAGGGATCATTCATCCCATACACATTTGTCCACCAACCAAACGCACGCTACAAGACCCCTGTACTTTGTCGCCTACAGTGCTAGTAATGTCTTGCAGCTAATGACCGTGTTCTGTGACCGAGTTTCTTGTCACCTCACACGGCTACTTGCATGTACGCATGTCCAGCCAGTTATCTGACTATCTATGACAAGGTTTGTATAGTAGTAGTACTCTGCTGGTCAAGATTAGTCCATTCAACTCACAATATACATTCCACGAATAATCTATTCAAGCTGTTTCAAAAAAATAGTACAGTAAGTACAAACATCAGGAAGAACAAGAGCATGAGGCATGATAACGATCACATGAACTTCCCGTGACGAAGAACAAACAGAAAAATCTACCAACCGCCGGCTACCTACAAATACACACTTTCCCATCAACCTACCCTTGTTTATTCTGATATTTATACAGACGCCACCCATCTTCCCTATCTCCGGCCGGCCAAATCTGGCTCCGGCCATCGATCGTATACGCGCTCCGCCGCTGCTGTCGTGAATGGACATGAACGCACACTACATGGAGCACTCGGCGGGGACGGTGCCCTGTGCGACGCGCTTGGGGTCGGTGCAGTAGTTGTAGATCATGTAGTTGCTCTGCACCCACCGCATCCGCTGCTGCTTCGTCAGGTCCAGCTCCTGGTTGTACCACTCGCCGGCCACCGCGGGAGCGCCTGTGCCTGGGGCGACCTCCTCGCCGACGGTGGCGCCGCAGCGCGTCCGGCCGCCCGCGACAACCACGCAGGCGTCGGCCTTGAAGCCGCGGTACGAGGCGGAGAAGGGGGCGTGGGACCAGTCCGTCTTCACACGGCCGCCCTGTGTCGCCCAGTCGTCGGCGTTCCACAGGCTGGAGTAGAGACGCATGGGCTGGTTCTTGGGGAACGCGATCCCCTTTCCTTCCAGGTTCCTGAAGTCCCTGATCGGCATGTCGTCCACCATGAATCTGCATTCAGAAATATCGATCAGTCCCTGTAGCTTGGGTTCTTGAAAAAGTATCAAGGTCCAGCTGGTGATCTGCAGACTGCAGAAAATCTTACATGATGTGCTTGGGGTTCCAGAGGATGGAGTAGGTGTGGAAGTCCTTGGTTGGATCGAACCAGAGGCGGAACTGCTGCTCCCGCTGGCCCTGCCCCTGCGTGAACACGTTGGTGTGCAGAGTGTACGGCTGGCCGGTCTCGTTGCCCAGGAACTCGAAGTCGATCTCGTCGTGTTTCGCCCCCTGCGACGACAGCTGCACGTACGTACACAAAATAGATTTAGGCACGCTCATCAATCAAAGAACTTGAGCTTGAGGCGTGCTCGCTTACGTAGTAGGCGGTGACGGTGCCGGCGGAGTTGCCGGCGACGAGCTTGAGCTGCATGTCAATCTTGCCGAACAGGTACTCGTGCTTGGACTGGAACCCGGACCCGGATATCTTGTCGAGACCAAGCGTCAGGAGCTGGCCATTGTTGAGGATCTTGCCGCGGCCGTCTCCCCAGGTGATGTCGAACTCCTTGTCGAAGCTCGCCGCCGCCGCAGCGGCACAAGAAGCGAGCAAGATTGCCAGGACCGACACCGCCATGCGAGCCATGTCTACTCGACTATGAACACCTACTCTGTTCTAGAAGATGAGTAGAGATAGGTCGATGGAACTTGGAAGCTTGTGTCGTGTGTGAGTAGAATGAGCAGGCCGTGAGGGGTTTATATAGGGGATTGGAGATAAAGCGTGGCGGATCGATGGTTCGGCGAATCGGGGGAGGGGGGCTTGCCGGAGCGGCGTAATGCGTGTGAGTTGGCGCCAGACGGGCGGGACGGCTGTGTACGTAGAGAGCAGCGGCGTATGATGAGAGGGTTGGCACGACGATGCAACGTACTGTAGCGCATTGAAATCGATCGAGACGTGCATCGGCTCCCTAATCAGCATGTCTGCCATTTGAGTTGGCTTTGTGTTTAGCAGACAAATGGCACTAGAGAAAGAAAGATACACATGAATGTATGCATGAGCGGATAAATACCAATTACACACGGCCTCTACACAACACATTGCCCTACTATGCACATGGCCAAAAAAGAAAAAAGAATTATAAAAAAAGTCCTGTTACAATTATCCATTCGTCAAAGCGCCAGTACTACCATCACCAAAACAACACCGAAAGTGCAGCTTCTCCAAAATCAACGCCTCTAAGAAGAAAACAGTGCACAAACACCATCATCGCCCGATCAGAGATCTTAGGTTTTCACCCTAAAAAAGTCCACACTCTCAAAACAATACCTTCAATAAAGCCATTGTCAGACACAATCAATTAAGGCCAGACCCTGGGTTTTCACCTTGAAAGGTAGGATTATGAACTACTCATGTGCAGTAGCCCCCACTTGCCTGCCATCGCTCCAAGTCACGAGTCATCAAGACAATTTCTCATCACCACACATACTCGAGCCATCATTGTGAGTCCTCAGATCTCGGTCTCCATGATATTCTCTGTCAACACCATGGAACGAGAACATGTCCAATGATATTAACAGCCAACAGAGCTTCGAAACGCTCCCTCTGAATCCAAAAGATCAGAGTAAAACATGGGTGCACAAGACCGAATCCCATCTGATCCAGCAATCTCTCGACATGAGTGTACTATGAAGTTCGCCGGCAAAGCCTTCCGAAACACGACACAGAAACCAGATCAATGGAGACAAATATCAAGCGGATCTTCGTCTTGGCGTTAAAAGAATCCTAGAACCACTTACTTTATTAAATCCGAGACAGTAACCCCCAAGCCACCAGCCGGAGGTAGAGGAGACGATGCTCCAGCCTGTCACCGAAGCAACCACTAGAACCCAGCACGCAGCTGCCTCCGCAGCCACAGGCTCTCAAATCGGATCTGAGCCAGACTCGATGCAACTGTCGCCCTCCATGACGTTCGCACGTCAGCACCGCCGAGGAGGACCTCGTTGAATCATCCATAGTAGCCACCACAACCTCTCCTTCTCCACCATCCCCTAATCCGCACCACCTAGAAGAAGACGGGCCTAGGCGGGCGCAATAGGCCCATAGCATGGCGCCGCCGCAGCAAACAATAGAAGCGGAAGCAAACCGCCGCCGCCTAGCCAAGGTCGCTGCACCGACCACCTCCCACGACCCGCTTCGAAGGTGCCACCCCAGCCTCCCCTTCCTAGGAATCACAGCATCCTTCCACCCCCCAGTACCTTAGGCACCAGGGACCGCTACCAGCCCGGCCAACACCAACGGTAGCGACGAAGATTGGGGAAGCACGAGGATGTTCAGAGGTGGCGGCGCAAGAGCACCCTGGTGTTGCCCTAGGGGATGACACGGGAGACCTAGATTCAAAAAGGATGGCACGGTCTTAAAATGGGGAGAATTTTACTTCCCGGGCCTCTTCACCAATTAGGGATGCACACAACCATTAAGCATGAGTACCGTGATTTTTTATCTCGGTAAAATACCAAGCATAGTCCTCAGATTAAATTTCATAATTACTAGAAGAGCCTGGTCCTAAAGTATAAATAGGAACCCAATTTCACATTCGTTTGGATTTGAACCCATGTGTTGAGTTTATGCATCCATTCCTCCTTGAACTAGGCTCACTTCCTAGTTCAGGATTTTTTGGCTGGGGCATTATTGACATTGCTTATTGCGTTTGTACCTTTGAATCTCTCGTGTCCCACTCAACTAATAAATCGAAACGCAAACTGGACAATTATGGTAGAAAATAGAAAGTTAAAAAGCTGAAATTTAGAGTATAATGGAAATAATGTGCACAAAGTTACTAAACAAAAATTTCGATTAATCAAGGGAAATAATTAGAGTCTTCTTGGACTTTAGAACGCATAATGAAAACAAATTAGAAAAGTAAATTAAATGATGTAAAAAAATATCCCCTCTAATGTTTACATCTAAAAATCATGTATTTTCGGATAAGGGCTTTCATGTAGTATATTGTTTCTCTTAATTTCTAATTTAGTTCGATTTTGGTACTTTGACATTCTAATCAACATTTAATAACATGAATGCACTTTCATTTTCCATCCTTAATAATTTATCATCCATTTTACTTAAATTTCTCAAATTTATTTATCTTTTGGATATAGAAGGATTTCCTCCTCTTTTTTGGTGGTTACAACCCCACGTGCAAAACTACTTCCACATCTTCGTTAGAGCTGGTCTAAAATTGGCAAAATATGAAATCCAGATTATTTTAGCATGTTTGGGACCATGAATTTCTGGTATTGGAGTTGAGGGGCCAAATGTAGATTTATCCAATACTCGGAAGAAAGTTATTGGAGTACTTGGCAAACCCACTATATTTCTTCAATGATGCCTACGCGCATGGCTAGCTACACTCTATGACCTTGATGCATGTAAAATGCTGATGACCCACAAGTATAGGGGTGTACCGTAGTAATTTCGATAAATAAGAGTGTTAATCCCAACAAGGAATAGAAGGTGTTGACTAGTGGTTTGGAGCAGGAATTCTCTATAATACTTAGCAAACCGATTTTTAGGGGTTTTTGATAAAGCAAGAAAATAAAGTGCAGGTAAATAAAGACAACAGATAACTGCAGCAAGTGGCCCAATCCTTTCTTAGCAAAGGACAAGCCGGTTGTAATACTTATGAGGATCAAACGTTCTCGAGGACACATGGGAATACTATCAAGTGTTTTCTCTTTATATAGTTGATTAATCTTCTTCGTTTTGATAAGTGTTATGTGCGTGAACCTGTGTTAATATACCGACCTTAATAAAACTAATATATACTTGTGATTGAACCACTTGCAAACATCCGCAACTATTAGAAAGTAATTATTAAACTCTGAGATCCTACATTCCCTTGTGCAAAGGTTTACTAACAGGGACGAATCTGGTGTACGTTGGTTGGTTTCAGCTGACACAACGGATCTGATATAACACGAAAGAGGGCCATGCAAAATTAGAGTCTGACCCCATCCCAAAAATTGGTCTGACCCCATCAAAGCCTGGCTGTACCAGACATTGTCTTAATGGGCTTTGCAAAGCGATGGGAAAACTTACTGGCCGTGTCCATCCTTGCCACAAAGGCATCAGCGGATCGCTCGATCCAGGTCTCATCGTACGTAACCCTCTAGTCCACCCCCATGCCACAATCAAGGCCATGACGGCGCGAGACCCAGAAACACAAAATTGATCTGACGTCGCGCCGTAGGGTCGCAGCTGTCGGAGGAACGGCAAGAACGACAGCTGATTGAAACAACGGTTTAGGTAATTGAATTTTCTGAAATCTAACTCATCGTTTATACTATATGCCCTCTGGTAGTCAAGCAATCGATAAGCACAAAAGCCTAATCTGTATTGTCTCTTCTTGATTTTTCTAGATTATGGATCGATTTGTGATCAAAAGAAAAAGAACAAATGTTGATGTAAGTTCCTCTAGTCAACCTGGGCAATCAACGGGGCAAGATCATGGATCGAGTTCTGTTAGTCTCCCTTGAGAAATTAAATTGGATGAGCTACCCTATGATCCGGACGATAGGAAAAGAATTACTCAATACACCAAGAATCCTAGTAAACAAGATGAGATTAGACGGATATATTTAACTAGAGGGCCTTATAGACCACAACCTGGATTGAAATATCTACAGAAGCTCATCGCAGGTGCACCGCGAAGATTTAAACCAGAATGGTTTAATGAGTACGATGGTTGGTTAGAATACAGTGAGAAGGCCGATAAGGCTTTTTGTTTGTGTTGCTATTTGTTTTGAGATTGCATTGTTGGCCAAGCTGGGAATGAGGCCTTTGTAGTTGAAGGTTGGTACAATGTGGTGGTTAAGAGATGTGATGCTCTAATGAATCAAGATTAATCAATTCAGGCTGCTCTCAATAGGCAAACTGATCTTACAAAAAAGGAAAATCAAATTCGATTGAGTACGTCAATTGATTCGGTAAGGTACTTGCTAAAACAAGGCTTAGCATTTCGTGGTCATGATGAATCAAAGGAATCAAAAAATAGGGGAAACTTTCGAGAGTTGGTAGATACTTTAGCGGATCAGAACGATGTTACAAAGAAGGCAATTAAGAATGATCCAGAAAATTGTCAATGGGTTTGTCCAGACATTCAAAAAGAACTTGCTAACATCTATGCAAAGGTAAAAAAGGTGTAGTTCTTCTTGCTTTATTTTGTTGTAACTGATCTCTTGCTATACTGAAAATAATGTTTCTTGTTGCTTTGAACAAATAACGTTAAATTATATTATTGAAGACATTGGTGGTGATGTGTTCAGTTTGTTGATCGATGAGGCTTCCGATGTGTCTAACAAAGAACAAATGGATATTGTCTTAAGGTATGTTTACAAGCGTGGGCTAATACTGGAACGATTAGTTGGAGTTGTGCATGTAAAGGAAACATCAGCAATATGCCTGAAGAATTCTCTTCAAAAATTATTTTTTGATATCGGGTTGAGCCTAAAGCAGGTTATAGGCCAGTGCTATGATGGAGCAAGCAATATGAGGGGTGAGTTTAATGGTTTGAAAGCTAAAATTCTAGAAGAGAATAGCTCGGCATATTATGTGCATTGTTTTGCTCACCAACTACAACTAGTTATTGTGGCAGTGGCAAAGAAGAATGATGACATCTCTGATTTTTTTTACATGATATCAACATTGACTAATGTGGTTGGAGGATCTTGTAAACGAAAAGACATGATTAGGGAGAAACATAGAGAGACTATACAAGCATCCATAGGCAGCAGAAAAATTGGTAAGGTACAGGGTTGCATCAAGATCAATCTCTTCAGAGAGCTGGGGACACTCGTTGGGGATCTCATTTTAGAACACTCTCAAGCCTAGTTAATTTATTCCCAACTCGTGTCCATGTTCTTAAATATGTTGCAAAAGAAGGGAAAAGGATGGAAAGAAAAGTCAAGCACGTGGACTCTTATCATATTTTGGCACCTTTGTATTTGTGTTTTATTTGCACATGATGTTGCATATATTAGGAAGTGCAGATATTTTGTCACGTTGCTTGCAGCAAAAGGACCTAGACATCCTCAATGTCATGTCGAATGTCAAGTCAACAAGGAATGAACTCCAACGACTAAGAGATGATGGGTGAGAATCACTTCTTGAAAAGGTACATTTATTTTGTGAAGAACATAATATTCCTAGCCTCAACATGCTAGATGAATATGTCGATCGCCATAGACCACGTTATAAAACCAACATCACAAACCATCAGCATTATCGGACAGATTGTCTCAACTCTGTTATTGATTGGCAACTTCAGGAATTTGATGACCGTTTTAATGAGGTAGATTCTGCATTGCTTATTCACATGGAATCTTTCGACCCAAAAGAATCGTTTGTTGCTTTTAACTTGGAGAGCTTAGTGAAGCTAGCTGAGTTCTATCCCGATGATTTTGATCCAATGCAATTGGTTGCTCTTCGTCACCAGCTTAACATATACATTGACAATGTGAGGTTAGACGGATGATTTAGTGATTTGAGTGATATTGGTGACCTTGCTAATTCACTAGTCGACACAAATAAGCATGTATCTTTTCCTTTGGTCTATCAACTACTGAAGTGAGTGCTAATTTTGCCGGTTGCCACGGCATCAGTGGAGAGATGCTTCTCAGCAATGAATATTGTCAAGAATGTGTTACGCAATAAAATGGGCGAGCAATTCATGAGTGATTGTCTCATATGCTTTGTGGAGAAGGATATTTTTTTTCACTATTACTAGAGATGCGGTGATTGATCGCTTTAAAAAGGTGAAAAATCGAGAAGGAAAATTGTAAAATGTAAGTGAGCAAGTCACATGTTTCTATCCCAATACTTCTCTCGCTTTTAATTACTTAAGTGTAATTTTTTAATAAGTGTAATATATTTTCCTTACTGTCTACATATGTCTACATATGCATGTTGCTACAAATTAGGCTTCAAGTTTTTGCAAGTTGCAATTTAGTTTTATATTAATATTTCTAAAGAACAAAGAAGTGGATTATATCGTCTAAATGGTATGTGTTACCTTTATTGATGTAATATCATTCTATTAGTGGAAACTCTTGCCGTTTGTATTGTTTCTCCATGCCATATTCTAGTACAATGTTGCATTATACTAGCATGACTAGTTTAACCTCTATGACTTTATAGTAGCCGACCCCATCGCCAAATTTTTCTAGATTCACCCTTGTTTACTAATGGGGGTTCAGGTTTCTATCACTCCGGCAACCCCACAATTAGTAGCCAAATACACAGTGCATTTCCCTAGGCCCACAAATGGTGAAGTATCATGTAGTCGACGTTCACATGACACCACTAGAAGAATATCACCACGACTTAAATAACAACCATGAATAATACCTCAACGCAATTCCACTACTAACAACATGACTTCTCCCATGTCCTCAAGAACTTAACGAACTACTCATGAGACATCATATGGATAAAGATCAGAGATGATATAATGATGAATAACAATATGAACATAAACAATAATTCAATGGTTCCACTCATAAGCATCAACTACAAAAGTAATCAACACCAGGAAAATTTCCCCTAAGAACTATGCAAGATTCAACATAATTGTTACATCGGGATGGAGTGGTGATGATGGTGCTGGTGGAGATGGTGGTGAGGATGATGATGATGATCCCGATGAAGTCTAGCTTGATGACGGTGTTGATGGTGATGATCTTGTTGGAGATATGCCCTAGAGGCAATAATAAATGTAGTTATTATTATATCTTTGTGTTTATGATAAATGTTTACATTCATGCTATAATAGTATTAACAAGGAAACATTGATACTTGTGTGATTTGTAAACTTAATTTGAAGTCCCTAGTATAGCCTCTATACATCACTAGCTTGTTGGTTTATATATGATTGTGGTTTCCCTATCTTGAACACTGAGATGTTATCAACAACAAGATCATATCGTTAGGAGAATGATATGATGGACATACTCCTATAGATAAGCATAGCATAAAGATCAAGTCATTTAAATAGTTCAATTGCTATATGCTTTCTGATACATAGTAACCTAATTCCTTCGACCATGAGATCATGCATATCACCTTTACCGGATGGATGCATTGATGACATCAAACACCACACGTAACTGGGTGGCTATAAAGGTGGCATTGAGTGTTCGGAAAGTATTGGTTGAGACACATGGATCAAGAGTGGGATTTGTCCATCCATATGACGGATAGATATACTCTGGGCCCTCTCGGTGGAATGTCATCCAATTAGCTTGCAAGCATGTGACTGGATCACAAGGGATCACATATCACGGGAACGAGAAAAGAGTACTTATCGGTAACGAGGTTGAACTAGGTATGCAGAGATACCGACGATCATAACCTCGGATAAGTAAACTATCGTGAGACAAAGGGAAATTGATATCGTATGTAAGTGGTTCATTCGATTGCAAATTAATCGTAGAAATATGTGGGAGCCATATGAATTTCCAGATTCCTCTATTGGTTATTGTTCGGAGAAGTGTCTCGATCATGTCCGCATAATTCACGAACCGTAGGGAGACACACTTAAGGATTCGACGTTGTTTGAGTTGTTATGGTAGTATGAGAAAGAGACCAAATGTTGTTCGGAGTCTCGGATGGGATCCGGGATATCACGAGGTGATCCGAAATGGTCCGGAGAATAAGATTCATATAAGGAAAGTCCCGTTTCGGAGTTCGGGAATGATTCCGGTGTTTTCATCGGGAATGTTCTAGAAGGTTCCGGAATGTCCGTCACTCAGGAGGGGAAGGGGTACATGAGTGTGTCATTGCAAGTTGGAATGATTGCATCATGTACTAAGTGTATTCGCTGTCCAAAATAAAGGGTTTAATCAAATCCTAAATTGAAAAGTCAAACGGCTAGTTTGAAAGTCAAACGGCAAGTTTTTGGAAAGTGGAAAGAGGAGGAAGGAGGGAATCCCTCCTCCAACCGGCGGCCCACCTCCAAGCCCAGTTGGGGAGGGACTCCCCTCCCTCCCCTTGGCGCGCCGGCCCCTCCACCTATATAAGGAGGGGCAGGGCTCCCTCCTCTATACACACAAGTTCCTATCCTCTAAATCTAAACCCTAGCCACAGCCTCCGGTTTAGAGCCGTTTTGGTTTAGAGCTTCTAATTGCACTAGCCTTCGGATTAGATCCTTCTAATTGGTGTGTCTAAACCCTAGACCACTAAAGCTCTCTCATACTCCACCATACTCGCTCCGGCTTAAGGCGAAGCCTTGCGGGATCTCCCCTCTACTTCCGGTACCACGCCGTTGTGCTGCCGGAATCGCGAGGAGAGTACTACAACCTCCGCTGCCTGCTGGAACAAGGGAGAGGACGGTCTTCGTCGAGTACCGAACGTGTGACCGACTGCGGGAGCGCTGCCGGAACGCAGCGCCGGAAGGATCGTCTACGCGATCTTGAGATCGGGAAGAGTACGACTACATCACCCACGAGAATCCGCTCTCGTTAAAAACTTTGGAATCTTCGAGGGTAAGTTATTCCATAAACTCGTTGCTACAATCTAGTAGATAGATCTTGGCTTGTTTGTTTGTATGCGGTAGAAATTTTTTGTTTTCCATGCTACGAAACCCTATAGTGGTATCAGAGCCGTGTCTATATGTAGATCTGTTGCACGAGTAGAACACAATGGTCATTGTGGGTGTTGATGCTTTTATTGTCGATTACTTCTTGTGTACTTTGCATCTTGCGGTATGTTGGGATGAAGCGGCCCGGGCTAACCTTACATGACATCGTTCATGAGACTTGCTCCATGCTTGACATGCAACTTGTATTGCATAAGTGGCTTTGCGGGTGCCTGTTTCTCCTAGCATAGTTAAGATCCAATTTACAACGGGTGATTAACAATAGTAGTATCATTGTTGTGGTTCTTGTTCGTAAGTTAGAACGACACTTATTGAAAGCCCCAAACCACGTAAAATATGCAGAGAAAGTAGAGGCGTCTAACTTTGTTTTGCAGGGGTGTGCAGTGATGTGATATGGCCATGATTGTGATTATATTTGATGTATGCAATGTTCCTTATTGTAAGTTGGCAACCGGCAGGAGCCATATGGTTGTCTTTAATTTATATTAAGACCCGCGTGTCTATTCAAAGTAGTTGTAATAGTTGAAGCCGGTGGACGACAACCATGGAGAGGCGTCATTGACCTTGATGCAATGCCGGTGATGATGGAGATCATGTTCGTCCTAGAAGATGGAGATCGGAAGCACAAAGAAGAAAGGCCATATCATATCACATATATATTGAATTGCATGTGATGTTAATCCTTTATGCATCTTGTATTGCTTAGTAGACGACGGTAGCATTATAAGATGATCCCTCATGCACATGAATTTCAAGTCATAAAGTGTTCACCCTTAGTTAGCACCGTTGCTAAAGCTTGTTGTTTCGAAGCACCACGTGATGATCGGGTGTGTTAGATTCCGCAAGTGTATACAACGTGAGCAAGCCAGATTTGCTCATGCGGAAACTAAGGTTTGATCTTGACGAGCCTAGCATGTACATACATGGTCTCGGAACATGGATCACCGAAAGGTAAAGCATGAATCATATAGTAGATATGATGAACATGACGATTGTTCGCCATTGAAACTATATCAACTCTCGTGATGATCGGTGTTGATGTAGTGGATTTGGTTCGTGTGATCACTAAAACAATGTGAGGGATATTGTTTTGAGTGGGAGTTCACCTAGATTAACTTTATTAATTAATTTGAACTCAATTTGTCATAAACTTAGTCTAAACTATTGCAAATATGTTGTAGATCAATGGCAGCCCCTACCATCAATTTTAATGCGTTCCTAGAGAAAGAAAAGTTGAAAAACAATGGAAGCAACTTCGCGGATTGGTTCCGCAATTTGAGGATTGTCCTCACAGCTGGTAATTTGACCTATGTGCTGGATGCACCGCTGGGTGACCCACCTGCAGCTGATGCTTCCGATGAAGTAAAGAATGTTTACCTCGCTCGGAAGAATCAGTACTCCATAGTTCAGTGTGCTATCTTGTATGGTTTGGAATCGGAGCTTCGGAAAAGGTTTGAAGATTCAGACCCATATGATATTGTCGAGGATCTCAAATTGATTTTTGAGACTCATGCGGCAATTGAAAGCTATGAGGCTTCTGAAAAGTTCTTTAACTGCAAGATGGAAGAGGGCAGCTCCGTCAGTGAGCATGTGCTTAAGATGTCTGGGCACGCAAACAAACTTCAAAGCTTGGGTATAGTGATTCCTATTGCTTTGGGGATTTACCGTGTCCTCCAATCACTACCACCAAGTTACAAGAACTTTGTGATGAACTACAACATGCAGAACATGAACAAGACGTTGCCAGAACTCTTTGCCATGTTGAAATTTGCAGAAGTGGAGATCAAGAAAGAGCACCAAGTGTTGTTGGTCAATAAGACCACCAAATTCAAGAAAGGCAAGTCTAAGCAGAAGGGACACTTCAAGAAGGGTGGTAAGAAAGTTACCACGCCGACGAAGAAGACCAAGGCTGGACCTAAGCCTGATACTGAGTGCTTTTACTGCAAGGGAGAAGGTCACTGGAAGCGGAATTGCCCAAAGTACTTGGCGGATTTGAAGAACGGCAACATCAAGAAGAAAGGTATATTTGATATACATGTTATTGATGTGTATCTCACTAGTACTCGTAGTAGTGCCTGGGTATTTGATACTAGTTCGGTTGCTCATATTTGTAACTCGAAACAGGTGCTGCAGAATAAACGGAAGCTAGCGAAGAACGAGGTGACGATGCGCGTGGGAAATGGATCAAAGGTTGATGTAATCGCGGTCGGCACGCTACCCCTTCATCTACCATCGGGATTAGTTTTATACTTAAATAATTGTTATTTGGTGCCTGCGTTGAGCATGAACATTATATCGGGATCTTGTTTATTGCGAGACGGTTACTTGTTTAAATCCGAGAATAATGGTTGTTCGATTTATATGAGTAATATGTTTTATGCACATGCACCTTTGATAGATGGTCTATTCTTATTGAATCTCTATAGTGGAAATACACATATCAACAACATTGAGGCTAAACGTTTGAAATCAAGCGATAATTCGACCTATATGTGGCACTGTCGTCTTGGTCACATTGGAGTGAAACGTATGAAGAAACTCCATTCCGATGGACTTCTTGAATCACTTGATTTTGAATCACTTGAAAGATGCGAAGCATGTCTGATGGGAAAAATGACTAAGACTCCATTTTCTGGTATGATGGAGCGAGCTACAGACTTATTGGAAATCATACATACCGATGTATGTGGTCCAATGAGTGTAGCATCGCGCGGTGGTTATCGTTATGTTCTTACCTTCACGGATGACTTGAGTAGATATGAGTATATCTATTTCATGAAACATAAGTCCGAAACTTTCGAGAAGTTTAAGGAGTTTCAAAATGAGGTAGAGAATCAACGTAACAAGAAGATTAAATTTCTACGTTCTGATCGTGGAGGTGAATACTAAGTTACGAGTTTGGCGAGCATTTGAAGAAATGTGGAATACTTTCACAATTGACACCGCCGGGAACACCACAGCGTAATGGTGTGTCCGAACGTCATAATCGAACTCTCTTAGATATGGTTCGTTCTATGATGTCACTTACAGATTTACCGCTATCATTTTGGGGTTATGCATTAGAAACAGCCGCATTCACTTTAAATAGGGCACCGTCTAAATCCGTTGAAACGACACCGTATGAATTATGGTTTGGGAAGAAACCTAAATTGTCGTTCCTTAAAGTTTGGGGATGCGAAGCCTATGTAAAGAAGTTACAGCCGGACAAGCTTGAACCCAAAGCGGAAAAATGCGTCTTCATAGGATACCTGAAGGAAACTATTGGGTATACCTTCTATCATAGATCCGAAGGCAAAATCTTCGTTGCCAAGAATGGATCCTTTCTAGAGAAGGAATTTCTCTCGAAAGAAGTGACTGGAAGGAAAGTAGAACTCGACGAGGTTGCCGAACCTTCTCTCGAAATTGCGAGTAGCGCAGCACCGGAAGAAGTTCCTGTGGTGCCTGCACCAATAAGAGAGGAAGCTAATGATGGTGATCATGAAACTTCGGTTGAAGTTGCTACAGAGCCTCGGAGGTCAACGAGAACTCGTACCACTCCAGATTGGTATGATTCCGTTATGAATATCATGTTGGTGGACAACACCGATGACCCCGAGACATATGAGGAAGCAATGATGAGCCCAGATTCCAATAAATGGCAAGAAGCCATGAAATCCGAGATTGGATCCATGTACGAAAACCAAGTATGGACTTTGGTGGACTTACCGGATGGCCGAAAGGCTGTCGAGAACAAATGGATTTTCAAGAAGAAAACAAATGCTGATGGTAATGTTACTGTCTATAAAGCTCGACTTGTCGCAAAAGGGTTTCGACAAATTCAAGGAGTTGACTACGATGAGACTTTCTCACCGGTAGCGAAGCTAAAGTCTGTGAGGATTATGTTAGCAATCGCTGCATATTATGATTATGAGATATTGCAGATGGATGTCAAAACATCATTCCTCAATGGAGACATTGATGAAGAGTTGTATATGATGCAACCCAAATGTTTTGTCGATCCTAAAGATGCTAACAAGGTATGCAAACTTCAACGATCCATCTATGGATTGAAGCAAGCATCCCGAAGTTGGAATCAACGTTTTGATAAGGTAATCAAAAGTTTTGGTTTTATACAAACTTATGGAGAAGCTTGTATTTACAAGAAAGTGAGTGGGAGATCTGTAGCATTCTTAATACTGTATGTGGATGCATATTGTTGATTGGGAATGATGTAGACCTTCTTAATAGTGTCAAGGAATATTTGAATAATAGTTTTTCAATGAAGGATCTTGGCGAAGCAGCTTACATATTAGGCATAAAGATTTATAGAGATAGATCAAAACGCCAAATATCATTGTCACAGAGTACATATTTGGACAAAGTTCTAAAGAGGTTTGGAATGGAAGATAGCAAGAAAGGGTTCTTGCCCATGTTGCCCAATACGAACTTGAGTAAAACTCAAAGTCCGACATCGGCAGAAGATAGAGAAAGGATGAGTAAGACTCCCTATGCCTCAGCCATAGGATCTCTAATGTATGCCATGCTATGTACTAGACCCGACATTGCATATGCTGTTAGTTTGACTAGCAGATATCAAAGTGATCCAGGAGTGGATCATTGGACAGCGGTCAAAAACATCCTTAAGTACTTGAGAAGAACTAAGGATATGGTTCTTTCTTATGGAGGTGATGAACAGCTCGTTGTTAATGGTTACACCGATGCTAGTTGGAACACCGATCCGGATGATTCTAAATCACAATCCGGATACGTATTTATTTTGAATGGTGCAGCAGTTAGCTGAAGGAGTGCAAAGCAAAGCGTTGTGGCGAGATCTTCAACTGAATCGGAATACATGGCTGCATCGGAGGCTTCGCAAGAAGCGATATGGATGAAAGAGTTCATTACAGAGCTGGGTGTGGTTCCTAGTGCGCTGAACCCAATGTCTATCTACTGTGATAACATGGGCGCCATAGCCAATGCGCAAGAACCAAGGTCACACAAGAAGCTGAAGCACATCAAGCTACGTTTTCATGCTATTCGAGAACATATCCAAGATGGGGATATACGGATTTGCAAAGTACACACAGATCTGAATGTGGCGGATCCGTTGACTAAACCTCTCCCGAGGGCAAAACATGACCAACACCAAACTGCCATGGGTGTTCGGTATATTACCATGTAATCTAGATTAGATGACTCTAGTGCAAGTGGGAGACTGTTGGAGATATGCCCTAGAGGCAATAATAAATGTAGTTATTATTATATCTTTGTGTTTATGATAAATGTTTACATTCATGCTATAATAGTATTAACAAGGAAACATTGATACTTGTGTGATTTGTAAACTTAATTTGAAGTCCCTAGTATAGCCTCTATACATCACTAGCTTGTTGGTTGATATATGATTGTGGTTTCCCTATCATGAACATTGAGATGTTATCAACAACAAGATCATATCGTTAGGAGAATGATATGATGGACATACTCCTATAGATAAGCATAGCATAAAGATCAAGTCATTTAAATAGTTCAATTGCTATATGCTTTCTGATACATAGTAACCTAATTCCTTCGACCATGAGATCATGCATATCAACTTTACCGGATGGATGCTTTGATGACATCAAACACCACACCGTAACTGGGTGGCTATAAAGGTGGCATTGAGTGTTCGGAAAGTATTGGTTGAGACACATGGATCAAGAGTGGGATTTGTCCATCCATATGACGGATAGATATACTCTGGGCCCTCTCGGTGGAATGTCATCCAATTAGCTTGCAAGCATGTGACTGGATCACAAGGGATCACATATCACGGGAACGAGAAAATAGTACTTATCGGTAACGAGGTTGAACTAGGTATGCAGAGATACCGACGATCATATCCTCGGATAAGTAAACTATCGTGAGAAAAAGGGAAATTGGTATCGTATGTAAGTGGTTCATTCGATCGCAAAGTAATCGTAGAAATATGTGGGAGCCATATGAATTTCCAGATTCCTCTATTGGTTATTGTTCGGAGAAGTGTCTCGATCATGTCCGCATAATTCACGAACCGTAGGGAGACACACTTAAGGATTCGACGTTGTTTGAGTAGTTATGGTAGTATGAGAAAGAGACCGAATGTTGTTCGGAGTCTCGGATGGGATCCGGGATATCACGAGGTGATCCGGAATGGTCCGGAGAATAAGATTCATATAAGGAAAGTCCCGTTTCGGAGTTCGGGAATGATTCCGGTGTTTTCATCGGGAATGTTCTAGAAGGTTCCGGAATGTCCGGCACTCCGGAGGGGAAGGGGTACATGAGTGTGTCATTGCAAGTTGGAATGATTGCATAATGTACTAAGTGTATTCGCTGTCCAAAATAAATGGTTTAATCAAATCCTAAATTGAAAAGTCAAACGGCTAGTTTGAAAGTCAAACGGCAAGTTTTTGGAAAGTGGAAAGAGGAGGAAGGAGGGAATCCCTCCTCCAACCGGCGGCCCACCTCCAAGCCGAATTGGGGAGGGACTCCCCTCCCTCCCCTTGGCGCGCCGGCCCCTCCACCTATATAAGGAGGGGCATGGCTCCCTCCTCTATACACACAAGTTCCTATCCTCTAAATCTAAACGCTAGCCACAGCCTCCGGTTTAGAGCCGTTTTGGTTTAGAGCTTCTAATTGCACTAGCCTTCGGATTAGAGCCTTCTAATTGGTGTGTCTAAACCCTAGACCACTAAAGCTCTCTCATACTCCACCATACTCGCTCCGGCTTAAGGCGAAGCCCTGCGGGATCTCCCCTCTACTTCCGGTACCACGCCGTTGTGCTGCCGGAATCGCGAGGAGAGTGCTACAACCTCCGCTGCCTGCTGGAACAAGGGAGAGGAAGGTCTTCGTCGAGTACCGAACGTGTGACCGACTGCGGGAGCGCTGCCGGAACGCAGCGCCGGAAGGATCGTCTACGCGATCTTGAGATCGGGAAGAGTACGACTACATCACCCACGAGAATCCGCTCTCGTTAAACACTTTGAAATCTTCGAGGGTAAGTTATTCCATCAACTCGTTTCTAAAATCTAGTAGATAGATCTTGGCTTGTTTGTTTGTATGCGGTAGAAATTTTTTGTTTTCCATGCTACGAAACCCTACAGATCTCCCCTCTCCGGAAAGGAATTTCCCCGGCAGAAATCTGTCTGCCGGAGAGCTCTTTCTCTCTCTGTAGTTTTCGCCCCGCAGAGGCAGCAGAATCTTTCTGTGGTCGCTCCTCGTGTATTAGGGTTTCGAGGGGAAGATATAGGCAAAAGGTTAGAGCAGGAGGTGGGCCAGGGTGGCCACACCCCTAGTGGCGTGGCCCAGGGTGGGCCACGCAGGGGGGTGGCCCCCCTGTGGCGCATCTTCACCTCCCCTTCTGGCATCCTTCGTTTTCTGGAAAAAAATAATTTTCCATATATTTTCTAGAATTTTCTTATCTTCGTGAAAATTGCATCTAAACACCGCTTAATAGATGAAACAACATAAGTAACACCTCTTAATATGAAATATATGAATGAATAATAGTAAATTATGATATAGAATAGTGATGCAAAATGGACGTATCAACTCCCCCAAGCTTATACCTCGCTTGTCCCCAAGCGAATACTGAGCTCAGTAACATGACCACAGGTTTATGGAGTGAAGTGTCGATAAAAAGAATACGTACAAGAAGCATCGCACTTACCAATACACAACTCATAATAGAAAGCAACTCACCATTATATAACTTAACTTGCAATGAGTATGGGAGTCACAATAAAGATGCATAAAGAAAAATCATAATTGGTAATGGCAAACTTTGTTCTTGGTCAGAGAACAGTTGACAAATCATACTTTTTCAAGCAAAGCTTTTGTAAAGAAGTTTATAACAGGAGTCCCTTTTTCTCAAACATAAAAGTATTTTCACAATGATAGCTTTCAAAGTAATATTCATTTAGATAAGAACAATGTGCAAAACAAGGAAGATAAGAAACATGATTGAATAAATCCTCATATGAATGGTTGAAACACAACAAATCAAATGCTTGCTAGATATAGAAAGGAATAGGTTTACTAACTCAACTAAGAAATAAAAGAAAGGCCCTTCGCAGAGGGAAGCAGTGATTTCAAGTTTCATAAAGACCTTCCAAAAGATTATGGTACTTGCTAGCGTTGAGCTCTCAATGCCCCTATCATAAGCATCTTGAGGTGATTAAGGTTAAAGTGAACAAAGATGGAGTGTATGCTTGACGGAATATAATTTGGCAATCTCATGTCCCTTGAGTACGAGGGTCGTTCCTCATGCTACTCAACTTTAGTTACCGGTAAATTCTTGTCATTGTAAGTATATGTGTATCCTAGAGAACCGCCAACGGGGTACCCCTTGCCCTATGACACAGGAGCTATCCCATATCAAAATGACAAGGCAGGAGACAATGAGCATCTCAGCAATCCTTTATTTACCATAAGAATTGTGCATATTTTTTTCTTTCTTCTTTTTCTTTATATATTTCTCTGAGGATGCTTCATAGATTGCTCACTATGGTGATGCTGCAAGTTTCCACCATGATTAAGCATGGCTTAGGCTAGCGGCCCAGGCGTTTCTCTAACACATATACATAACTTCATGGACTTACAAGCTCCCCTTTTATTTCACACCGCCGACATCCGTAAACAAAAGATCATGATATAAAGGGGGTAGATATTTACAAGTATTGAAAGCGTTCCCCGTGACAACACGGTTCTGCTAATTCCCAGCTTATAGGTGCAAGCATATACAACATAGATGACACAATGGTTGAAGTTTATTAAGGGCAAGAAAATAAGGTGTGCCATCAAGTTCGTGAGAGCTTTACTAACTAGTTTTCACATAACAAAAGAATTTTTAATTTGAAAGATAGATGAATCTTGAAAATATACTTGGAATAGCAATAATGCTAATAGGTAGATATGGTGGACACAAATGGCATAGGTTTAAGTTTAAAGGATTGGATGCACGAGAAGTGTTCCCTCTCAGTACAGGTTTTTGGCTAGCAAGGCTGGGTAGCAAGCAAAAGAGTTGAAGGAAACAAGCAAACATACAAGTGATAAAGTCAAACATGCAATCTTCCTTGAAAACACAAAAGATCTTAACTAAAGAATACTAAGCTTATGAGCTAATCAAGAAAGAAAGAAAATAATATAAAATACCTGTAAGTGCTTTTCTCTTTTCCTTTGAATCCTCGAAAAGTATTGCTACTAACCAGAGCTCGGTTTGCCAAAACCAATTTAGATTTACTTGATGCTCCCAAAGTAATGCCAATACTAATCAACAAGATCAATCATATAATAGAGATTGCAAACTAAAATAAGATGTGCAAAAATTAAAAGATGAAACTTCTCATTAATATTCCATAAAGGCACTCACACCAAGGGATACATAGATAACCAACTAAAGAGAGATACTTCCACAATGCAAACCATCCTATATGATAACTTCTCTATTCAATATATGACTCTACTAAAAAGGTAAAAATATTAAATATAATGATGTGATACCGCGACACTCCCCCAAGCTTGGAACAAACCAAGGGGATGCCAAAACCTGATGACGAATTACTCCTTCGGTGGTGGTGGTGGTGGTGTTACCTTGATAAGCTTTTCAATCAGCTTCCTCAAATCCTCAATCTCGAAGGTTGGAGTATGAATTAACTCCGAATTATGCTCAATGCAGTTCATGATCATGTAGGACCGAGAATCCCAGTCCTTGTGATTCTTTCCCCACTCTTCCTCCTTAAAGTGTTCTTTCCCTGCATGGTTAGAACGAGGCATATCCCAACTAGAGGGTAGCTTCCCTTTGGGCAACTTTTGGAATTGTTGTTCATGTATAAGAGTATGGAAGGGGTTCTTGGAACATGGAGGAAGTGACCGTGGAGCGAGGCAATGACGCGGAGGTTTCCCTCTTGTAGACATCTGTGTTGTACTCCTGAGCTTGATAGGGTTTGTCACCACTCCAATGCTCGCAACGGTAGCGCGGGTGTCCGGATGCTTTTCTTCCTTCACTTCTTCTTCATCCTCAACCAAGATCCCCTCCTCCTTCTTGGGGTCTTGAAGATCATCTCCCATGGGATTCTTGCCCTTGTCGTTGGCAGAGACCATGATGCCTCGAAACTTGAGAATATTTCCTGACAGAAACAGATCAAAATGAAAACATGACGAGAACACGATATAAGAACCTCGGGGGATCCGGGGGTTATATATTACAAAGTTTATGACATAAGGAAGGTACAGGGCGAAAACGGGACGAATATGAGCTCCGGGGTGGTCTCACCCCTGCTGGCGTGGCCAGGGAGGGCCCGCACCACTTGGTGGTGTGGGCCTCCCGGGCTCCGTTTCCTTCCCTGTTTTGTCTTGTTGCCTTCCATATAGAATAAAAACTACAAAAAGATAAAGAGAAAAAAATTCGCGAACCTTCTATTTTCAGCACTTTTACCTATTCGAAAACGGAATCTGCATATTCCTTCTCTCCAACACTTGAATGTTCCTTTAATACAAAGCTCCACACAATCTTTATTAGCAACATTAGTGTATGCAAAAACAAAGAACCTTTGGGTTCAAATTTCAACTGAAATCCAACAAAACATAAGCTACTATAGCAACTACTTTCAAAATCCCAAAAAGAATCTGAAAGGAAGTCGATTTAAGAGGCAAATGCAAATGATGGTAGAAATCTGTCAAAACAGACCAACAAGTAAAGATTGACTTTTTCGAAAATATTCAATTCCTCAAATCAAAAAGTTCAAAACTAACGAAAGTTGGATAACAACTTGGGGTACAAGCATAGAAAATCGCAGCTTCATCCGACATACTGAGATTCTTCACGAATTTTTACAATGCAGCCCAAAAATCTGTCCCAATACAGCAACTTCTCACAACTCACCTATTTTTCAAAAGAGGCTGATCTTTTCACAAAAACCAAACAAAAAAGATAAGGAGCGGTTATTAGAGAGGTAATAACTTCCAAGACTCAAAGAAAAAAAACTGAAGCAAACTAAAACGGGTTGTCTTCCAAAAGCTCTTTCTTTATAGCCATTAAGATAGGCTTGATAATTTCATTGATGCTCTCGTAAGAGATATGAATTTTAAGTGAAAGAGAGCATCAAGAAGCAAATATCCAACACATATGAGTCTAACCTACTTCCTATGCAAGGGATTTTCGTAAGAAAACAAATTATTGAAACAAAAGGCTGCTAGCACAGGAAGACAAAACAAGTGCAACCTCAAAGCTTTCAACATAAAATGGGGAAACTTAATATTATTGAGATGCATAAAACCATGTTTCCCTCTCTCATAATAACTTTCAGTAGCACTTTGAGTAAAGTTAACAATATAACTGTCACAATAAACACTATTTTCATCAGAATGAACATACTTACAATCATCAAAAGGAGGTCTAAGGTTATAAACTCGATCAATTGACGCAAGTTGTTCAACTCTAAAAATCCTCATTAGGCATATCATTTTCATAAGGAGCCTTAGAAAATTTGAAAAAATTAAACTTATAAGATTATCCATCAAATTTAGTTAAAACTTTCTCCTTCTTACAATCTATAATAGCTCCACAAGTGTTCAAGAAGGGTCTACTAAAAATGATAGGACAAGTTTTACTAGCAGCTGAACCAAGCACTAGAAAATCTGTAGGATATTTAATCTTACCACAAAGAACTTCCATATCTCTTACAATACCAATTGGACGAATGGTTTCTTTATTATCAAGGTGAATAACCACATCAATGTCCTCATGTTCACAAGGACCAATTTCATGCATAATTTCTCTGTCAAGCTCATAAGGAATAGCACTAGAACTAGCACCAATATCACATAAATCATAATAGCAATGATCACCAATTCTAACAGAAAGCACAGGGACACTAGCTTTCCTAGTTTTACTAGGATGGGAGACAATATTAAAAGCATCTTCACAAAAGATAATGTGCCCATCTTCTACATTTTTAGTGACAAGATCTTTCGCAATGGCTACTACAAGTTCAATATTTATTTGTTCATCGAGTTCAGAAACTTTCTTTGTACTTTTGCTAACCACATTATCTATAATATAATGTTCCTTTACCTTAGCAGGGAAAGGTATTTTCTCAATATAAGGTTCAGGAAGAATGTGATCAATAGTACAAACTTCAGTATTTCTAGAAGGAACATGATTAACAATATCTTTATAAGGTGCATGGTACTTGTTCCACTTCTTTTTGGGAATTTAAATATAAGAGACAAAGGCCTTAAAACAATTGGCAATACTTTGAGAATCAAGACCATACTCAGTGCTAATATTATGAAAGTCATCAGTTCCCATAAAAGATTTAATGCATTCATAATCATAATTTATACCTTACTTTCTTCCTTTGTCATTCTCCCATGCTTCAGTGTTTTCTTTAATACGGTCTAGGAGATCCCATTTAGCTTCTTCCTTCATACATGTGAATGATCCATCACAAGAAGCATCTAGTAAATCTTTCTAAGGAAGAGGAAGCCTTGCATAAAAGTTATTGATAATAATATTATTAGGGAGTTCATGAATAGGACATTTAAGCATTAGTAACTTTAATATCCCCCAAGCTTGGGTTGTACTCTCTCCATCACGAGGCCAAAAGTTATATATTTGATTCCTATCCTTATGAATCTCACTAGGAGGATAGAATTTAGAATAAAAGAGAGGTACTATTTCCTCCCATTCCATAGATTATCCATTCTTCAGCAGCTTATACCATTCTTCGGCTCTTCCTTTCAATGATATAGAGAGTAACTTTTTCTTGACTTGTTCCGTTGTGAGACATTCACACTTAAACAACCCGCGTAATTCATGGATAAAAAGCAAGTGATCACCAGGATGGACAGTTCCATCCCCAAAATAATAATTATCCATAACACGATCAACAATTCTTGTAGGTATCTTAAAAGGATCTATCTCAGTAGGTGGTGGTTCATCTACTACCCTAGCAGTGGTAGTAGATTTCCCAAATAGAAAACTAAGTGGGTTATCCATATTGGAAACAAAGTAGCAAACAGAAATAAAAAACAATACCCACAGTAGAAGTTTCCTTTACTAGTTCCACTCTTCAATAACGCTTCACTTCCCGGCAACGGTGCCATAAAATAGACTTGATGACCCACAAGTATAGGGGGTGTATCGTAGTACTTTCGATAAATAGGAGTGTCGATCCCAACGAGGAGCAAAAGGTGTTGACTAGTGGTTTGGAGCAGGAATTCTCTGTAAATACTTAACAAATGAATTTTTAGGGTTTTTGATAAAGCAAGGAAATAAAGTGCAAGTAAATAAAGACAACATATAACTACAGCAAGTGGCCTAATCCTTTCTTAGCAAAGGACAAGCCGGTTTTAATACTTATGAGGACCAAACGTTCTCGAGGACACATGGGAATACAGTCAAGTTCTTTTGCTTCATATAGTTGATTAATCTTCTTTGGTTTGATAAGTGTTGTGTGGGTGAACCTGTGCTAATGTACCGACCTTACTAGGACTAATACATACTTGTGATTAAACCCCTTGAAAGCATCCCAACTACAAGAAAGTAATTAAGATAAAAACCTAACCACAACATTAAACTCTGAGATCCTACACTCCCTTGTGCAAAGGTTTCCTAACGGGGGATTAGGTTTCTATCACTCCGGAAACCCCACAATTAGTAGCCAAATGCACAATGCATTCCCATAGGCCCACAAATGGTGAAGTATCATGTAGTCGACGTTCACATGACACCACGACTTAAATAGCAACCATTGAATAATACCTCAACGCAATTCCACTACTATCAACATGACTTCTCCCATGTCCTCAAGAACTTAACGAACTACTCACGAGACATCATATGGATCAAGATCAGAGATGATATGATGATGAATAAAAATCTGAACATAAACAATAATTCAATGGTTCCACTCACAAGAATCAACTAAAAAGTAATCAACACCGGGAAATTTTCCCCTAAGAACTATGCAAGATTCAACACAATTGTTACAGCGGGATGGAGTGGTGATGATGGTGCTGGTGGAGATGGTGGTGAGGATGATGATGATGATCCCGATGAAGTCTAGCTTGATGATGGTGTTCATGGCGACGATCTTCCCTCTTCAGGAAGGAATTTCCCCGGCAGAAATCTGTTTGTCGGAGAGCTCTTTCTCTCTCTGTAGTTTCTGCCCCTCAGAGACGGCGGAATCTTTTTGTGGTTGCTCCCCGTGTATTATGGTTTCAAGGAGAAGATATAGGTGAAAGGACGGAGCAGGAGGTGGGCCAGGGTGGCCACACCCCCTGGTGGCGCTGCCCAAGGTGGCCCGCGCAGGGGGTGTGGGCCCCCTGTGGCCCATCTTTGCCTCCCCTTCTGGCATCCTTCGTCTTCTGGAAAAATATAATTTTCCATATATTTTCTGGAATTTTCTGATCTTTGCGAAAATTGCATCTAAACATTGCTTTTCCATCAGAATCCTGACTTTGGCAGTTCATCCTCTAAAAGTCATCCAACATGCAAACATAGATGAAACAACATAAGTAACACCTCTTGATGGGGATGCGCCTACCGGGGTATACCCAGCAGGACGTTTCCGACTGGCCCATGAACCGGCGAGTGGGCCTGCAAGACGGCGACTGGATTGAAGCCCAGCGAGAGACCAAGAGACTGGAAGCTGAAGGCCCAGGCGAGTAGATAGGCCCAGTAGGATTAGGTTGAACGAGTACCGAAGCTTTAACTGAATCGGTTGAGATATGTAAACCCTAGGGGAGGTGAGCCTATATAAACCTCCCTATAGGGTGAGTAGAGACACGTTCCATCATACACCTAAGCGACTCGCCGCCTAGCCGACGAGCTCGCCCATTGTACCACCTCCATAATACAATCTAGCAGGAGTAGGTCTTTACCCTCCGAGGGGACGAACCTGGGTAAAACCCTGTGTCTTTGCCCTCATCTCGCACCGCAGATGGCTGGCCGCCCTTGTCCCTCGTTCTACTACTCGCTGCCGATTGCAGCATCTGCCGTGACAATTCCCCCGACAGTGGCGCCCACCGTGGGGCCTGGCCGGTCTGGCCGGTGTTCTGCGGCGAGATCCAATCTGCCCATCAACGAGACGGTCGCCACCGGCCGCATGATAGCGATCAGCGAGATGCTCCAAATCTTGCCGAGCAGCTACGTCCCGGCGACGCGACCCGTCACGCACAGCGTGATCCTGCCAATCGGCACGATCAGCCTCTTCGTCGGCCTCACCGACGTCATCGCCTCGGAGGATTCGGCTCGCATCCGCGAGTCGCCGCCACGCGATCGGCTCTCCGAGAGCCAGATCCGCACGATCCATCGCCTCGCCTCTGAGTACAATTCAGCCCACAGCAACGTGGCCGAAAACTCAGCGGCTGCAGAAGACGCAGACCTCAATGACGAAAGCCGACTCGGCGACCCCGGCGTCACTCGCCGGATCCATCACCGCGGCTTCACCCGCGGGCTCCATCACCCAGGTCTCCAACGTGGGAGACTTCGAGGACCCCTCCATCCTCGGGATCTTCGAATTCGACTCCGGGTCGGAGAACTCCGCCGACCTCTGTGGCATCCCGCAAAACCACTACTAGAAAATCGCGTTGAATTTGTGCATTGCATCGCCATCCATCATGCATTGTTTGCTTAAAACTATTTCGCAAAGCCCGTTTTGTTTTCTAAAACGCCCCATCTTTATTCAAACGCCAAACCCCGGGTGCTGCCAGATATTTTATTTGTCTAAAACCCACTTGCAAAAGTTCATCGCAAATTAAATAAAATATTTATTATTTTAGCGGGGGCAGTCGAACGGGCTGTTTCGACCCGAACGACCACCCCCTGAAATTTAAATCGGTCCACCCCAACAAATCCTACAGCTACCCAGAAAACCTACCCACCCCTTTTGGCCACCTCACCCTGGCCAATCACCATGTGCCACCTCGCCCTCTCCCCTCCCCCTAACCAACCAGATGTTGCCACCTCACCCTCATCTCTCTCCCCCTCTCTCTACCTGCCCACACACCCATAGCCACCTCAACCACCTCGGGATCCCGCGTCCCCTGTGCCCCGCCTGGCCCCACCTCTCAACCGACCGCTCCCTCTCTCCCCAATCCCCGCGCGGCGCTGCGCCTCCTCCTCCTCCACCCCCGCCCCGCGAGCCTCCCTCTCCTCCGAGCTCGCCGCCGGCGCCCCCGCTCCTCCGCGCTCGCCCTGTTCCCCGGCCGGCGCCGCTCCTCCCTCGCTTCCGCTCATGCGCGGCCCGCGTCGAGCTTCGCCACCACCGCCGCCGCGTCCCCGCCTACGTCGGCGCGTCGCCCGCCTCCGCGCGCCCCGCCGGCGTTCGCGCGGCCCCCTCCGGCCAAGCTCGCCGGCGCCCCTTCTCCGTCCGCTGCCGGCCCCGACCCCGCTCACCGCCTGCCTCTCCGCCCTCCCTCGGTCTCTGCCCCGCCTTTGACCTCGCCTCGCTGGCCGCGCCCTCGAGCAGAGCCGGCCTCGCCGACGCCTTCCCCGGAGCTCCGCCGACGCTTGCGTCTCCCTCGCCCCGGAGGTTCCCCGGCCTCGCGCTCGTGTACGTCCCTGCTTGTGTGTGACATATGGTGAAGGAGTGGGGTATCGTCGGGAGTATCGCGACTTCGATGGCCGACTACCTGGAATTCAAACAAGACCCTGATGCTCATGCTCGAAGATGGACACTAGTACCTTGAAGACACCAAGACCTTCGTACGTGGACGCTCACCGACAAGACCGGCTTGATGCCGATGATTCCGAAGGAGGTACATGGAGCCACCCGAGAAAGCAACGCCGTAGACTCGCGGTATCCGGAGATCGACAATAGACCGGAGTGTCAAGATCTTCTCCTGGAGCAACGAGGTCTTCTTCCCGGAACGCCAAGACTAGCTGCCCGAAGACCACCGACAAGATCTCCGTCCTGGACTCCAAGGACTGCCTCACGGACCTCGACGCGCCAAGTCGCCGAGACCCCGTCCCCGAAGGCCTCCGACAGGGAACCGACAAGATCTGCACCACGGACGCACCACGGACGCGGAGAAAACCTCGGACACCAAGATCTTCTCCACGGAACATCGGGGACTCCCCCCCCGGACGCCAAGACCGACTCGATAGCGCGGACCCGACAAGTTAGACACCGTACAGGGCGAGACCGATGCGCCCCCGATGCCAACCAAGCCCTGCTTCCCGGTTGCGACAAGACCTACCCCGATGGTCGAGAATGTTACGCCAAGATCTACCCCGATCCGAAGACCCTAACCCCGGAGTCCGAGAACGTTCCCGCCGAGACCGATCCGTCGAACCCTGGACCCTGTCGAACCCCCGAACCCCGGAACCCCAAGATCGTCGAGACCCCCTCTAATGTGTGACCCCTTTTCTCGAGCCTTATCTTATAAATGAAATAAAACCTGTTGCATATTAACTTGTCATTCTTGCATGCATGCCTGTCATGTGGTTTGGGGGCCTTATGCCGATTCACCTCATAATTAAATATGGGGCCATATGCGGGCAAATCTAGTCTCATATTGGCCTCATTTAAATTGATGTAGCGAACCGGTACCATATTTTGGCCATGTTAATACAACATTTAAATTGCGGGGTAGGTAAACAACTTGAACCACCTAACTAATTGTCGGGACCCCGGTTCCACTTAATATGACCTAATTGCATCGCACCTTGCCATGCCATACATCATACATGCATCATGCCGATCTTCTGCCGTTGAATTAAATAGTGCATCCAGTGTTTATTCTAGTGTTTTGGTTCTTCGCGGATAAGGCCGTTGAGTTGATGTGAGCTTCGCCCCGATCTTCGGATGAACCTTCAACAATGTTTTCAGGCGAGCATCTCCCCCTTTCTACCTATCTTACTTTTGTAGTATTTACTTCCCTCCTGTTGATCTATTGCTATATGTGTTGCGATGCTCTAGTTTTCCGTACCCGTGATATCCCTTGCAGCCCTATATTGCCTCGGACACATCCTATTACCTATTGTTTGGTAGATAGTTGGACTTGCGCGTCGTAGTCGCTTGCTCAAGTGCTGTTGCGTGTCGTCAAGTGCCACAGTTGTTGATGTATTGCCGCATGTTGATGTTGGAGATGATCATAGTTTTACTTATTGTTCACTTTAATTCCTGTTTAACAACTAAAATTGAAGTAAGCAGAGGCATCGGTGGGTGATAGATAACATTTGGTTTCCGAACGCCCACTTGTGTCCCGTAGGACCCCGAGTAATTGATACCTGTTCCTTGATTTATCGCGCTATCCACATATGGGGAGTATGGGCCCCCCTTAGCCAGAGCTTGATTCCGTCTTATTTCTTGGGGCCACAAACTAGTTTGAGGTTTTATTTACGATCATGTACTTATGCCATGCTACTTCTGTATTTACGTTTGTGCGAGGAGCACACTGTACTGTTTAGGATTGGGACACGATTCCGCGGTGTCGACAAGCCCAGCCACACTTTCGGGTTCCCAGTCATTCACAGCCGTCTACCCAAACCTTGAGTCCGTCTCGGAGCTTGCTTACTTTGTTGCGGTTCTACTCAATGGGGTGGCCCCCTGAAATATTTCTGAATCTTGTGATTGCTCTGTCGTGAAGACCTCGTTGGGTTTTGATTTGGTTTTTCCGAGGTTGATCGTGTGTGTGTTGCTATTTGTGCACCCCGGCCGGGTTAAAACTTTCTGAAAGCCGTGTCCGCGGATATGGACGACTTGGAGCACAGTATCTCGACCATAGACAAGCATAACTAAAGTTTATTGCTATAAATTTGACTTTATAATGACTAGTAATCAGCTTCACTATAATGGAATGGCTAATAATACTGCCCACAAATTGCTTGTTTGGAGTGTCGCTTGCGACCATGGTACCTGACTAGTAATTATCGCAACTACAACGGAATGGCTGAATAAAAGTACCAACAACTGCTGGGTTTTGGGGTTATCTCATGTTATTTGTATCTGACTAGTAAGTGTTGCAACTACAATGGAATGGTTAACTAAAAGTGCCCACTGCTTACTTTATCAGGATGATTATCTAAACCCGACTAGTAAAGTGCCGCCACTATAACTGAATAAGTAAAACTGCCAACTATGTGAGTTCCTCGGTTGACTTCCTCGTTTGGTCTCGAGGGGGAAACGCCAGGATGGGTTTGACTGGTGCTAGTATCAGGTTGGTTCCGAATAGGTTTTTCTTACCCCTCTCTAATAGTCGCCAGTTGTATCGAGTCTCTATAGGTTGTTTAGTGCGTGCTGCCGCTGGCGCTTCAGTCCACCATACCTTTGTAGGCGAGGACCGCCGAATTCTAGCCTCGCCGTGTACTGGCCTCAGTACTGACGCTCCTTCTTTTTCCCTTTGCCCTTTGTCGGCATCCATTTTGTTTAAGCAGGTTTGAGATCGACGTCGTTAGCAGGGTTACTCTTCCGGCTTGGCCTGGGCAGGGTTATGGACGCCATTGGTTATTCTTCAGGGCTCTTAGCCCCATTTGCATCTTGTCCGTAGCTGGACGCTCTATCGTTTTCAAGGTGATTTGGATCTTTGTATATTATATTTGTATTCTTGACTCATGGAGTCGCCGTTATATATATCTGTTCTGTGGGTCCCATCGAGGACTGTTGTGTAATGTTATTACTTCGTTTTCCACCCGCACGAAAGTGCCTGGTGGGCACCTTTGAATCGTTTCTATGCGGGTTTGGCGAATTTTGCTCAAACTTGCATAGGTCCGATTCTGAGGGTGTTACAGAGTGGTATCAGAGCTCAGCAGTTGCGATACCCCACGAGTCCAGCCTGTAGGATAACCTAGCTAACGGCCAAAGTAGAGTGTCAAAACTATTTTCGAAAAATCGGTTGGATAGTTCTGGCTAGGTCTGATTTTTACTCCTTACCCCTCTGCTGCTCTCCTCTCACCTCTACGCGGTTTGAATCCGCTCCCTTCTCTCTCTTCGAGTCCAGGATTTCTCGTGGTTGGGTTTCCGTCGTACCTTCAGGGTTTCTCTCTCTCCTTTGGTAACGGTGATGCTACGTTCGGTGTTCAAGTTGCTCGATTGAATCCGTCTACTGTGGTACCATTCTTTGTTCCTTGTTTGTTCCTTCCGATGTTTTCCAACGCGACGACATCCTCTACGCCAGATCCGATGCAGAGTCTGCATCACTCCTTTGTTTCCGAACCTCGTTTGTCGAGATCTTCAATCTGTTTCCGAGAATGGTTGTACTGTTTTCTACTGATTGTGCAGAGTAATAGTTTGGGTGCGTGATGGATTGGCCCCCATGCCGACTACCCCTTCTATTCGCTTTTGTACATTGAAGTGGATGAGAATGCATCGGTTCCCTCTTTCCATCGAAGTTAGAGGTGGCTTTATTTGTTGATACCCCTACCTTCGACCTTTTGTTTCCGGAGTGCTCTCTCGACGATCACGGACAACGACCTCTTGTTAGTGGTGTCGCGAGGATCTACACGCAGCGAGAAGACGCAGAACGCCGCCGCCCTTCTTTCCGGTACCATGAGGCGGATCTCGAGGGCGAGATCCTTTGTTAGTGGTGTCGAATTGTGGCATCCCGCAAAACCACTACTAGAAAATCGCGTTGAATTTGTGCATTGCATCGCCATCCATCATGCATTGTTTGCTTAAAACTATTTCGCAAAGCCCGTTTTGTTTTCTAAAACGCCCCATCTTTATTCAAACGCCAAACCCCGGGTGCTGCCGGATATTTTATTTGTCTAAAACCCACTTGCAAAAGTTCATCGCAAATTAAATAAAATATTTATTATTTTAGCGGGGGCAGTCGAACGGGCCGTTTCGACCCGAACGACCACCCCCTGAAATTTAAATCGGTCCACCCCAACAAATCCTACAGCTACCCTGAAAACCTACCCACCCCTTTTGGCCACCTCACCCTAGCCAATCACCATGTGCCACCTCGCCCTCTCCCCTCCCCCTAACCAACCAGATGTTGCCACCTCACCCTCATCTCTCTCCCCCTCTCTCTACCTGCCCACACACCCACACCCACCTCAACCACCTCGGGATCCCGCGTCCCCTGTGCCCCGCCTGGCCCCACCTCTCAACCGACCGCTCCCTCTCTCCCCAATCCCCGCGCGGCGCTGCGCCTCCTCCTCCTCCACCCTCGCCCCGCGAGCCTCCCTCTCCTCCGAGCTCGCCGCCGGCGCCCCCGATCCTCCGCGCTCGCCCTGTTCCCCGGCCGGCGCCGCTCCTCCCTCGCTTCCGCTCCCGCGCGGCCCGCGTCGAGCTTCGCCACCACCGCCGCCGCGTCCCCGCCTCCGTCGGCGCGTCGCCCGCCTCCGCGCGCCCCGCCGGCGTTCGCGCGGCCCCCTCCGGCCAAGCTCGCCGGCGCCCCTTCTCCGTCCGCTGCCGGCCCCGACCCCGCTCACCGCCTGCCTCTCCGCCCTCCCTCGGTCTCTGCCCCGCCTTTGACCTCGCCTCGCTGGCCGCGCCCTCGAGCAGAGCCGGCCTCGCCGACGCCTTCCCCGGAGCTCCGCCGACGCTTGCGTCTCCCTCGCCCCGGAGGTTCCCCGGCCTCGCGCTCGTGTATGTCCCTGCTTGTGTGTGCCATATGGTGAAGGAGTGGGGTATCGTCGGGAGTATCGCGACTTCGATGGCCGACTACCTGGAATTCAAACAAGACCCTGATGCTCATGCTCGAAGATGGACACTAGTACCTTGAAGACACCAAGACCTTCGTACGTGGACGCTCACCGACAAGACCGGCTTGATGCCGATGATTCCGAAGGAGGTACATGGAGCCACCCGAGAAAGCAACGCCGTAGACTCGCGGTATCCGGAGATCGACAATAGACCGGAGTGTCAAGATCTTCTCCTGGAGCAACGAGGTCTTCTTCCCGGAACGCCAAGACTAGCTGCCCGAAGACCACCGACAAGATCTCCGTCCTGGACTCCAAGGACTGCCTCACGGACCTCGACGCGCCAAGTCGCCGAGACCCCGTCCCCGAAGGCCTCTGACAGGGAACCGACAAGATCTGCACCACGGACGCACCACGGACGCGGAGAAAACCTCGGACGCCAAGATCTTCTCCACGGAACATCGGGGACTCCCCCCCGGACGCCAAGACCGACTCGATAGCGCGGACCCGACAAGTTCGACACCGTACAGGGCGAGACCGATGCGCCCCCGATGCCAACCAAGCCCTGCTTCCCGGTTGCGACAAGACCTACCCCGATGGTCGAGAATGTTATGCCAAGATCTACCCCGATCCGAAGACCCTAACCCCGGAGTCCGAGAACGTTCCCGCCGAGACCGATCCGTCGAACCCTGGACCCTGTCGAACCCCCGAACCCCGGAACCCCAAGATCGTCGAGACCCCCTCTAATGTGTGACCCCTTTTCTCGAGCCTTATCTTATAAATGAAATAAAACCTGTTGCATATTAACTTGTCATTCTTGCATGCATGCCTGTCATGTGGTTTGGGGGCCTTATGCCGATTCACCTCATAATTAAATATGGGGCCATATGCGGGCAAATCTAGTCTCATATTGGCCTCATTTAAATTGATGTAGCGAACCGGTACCATATTTTGGCCATGTTAATACAACATTTAAATTGCGGGGTAGGTAAACAACTTGAACCACCTAACTAATTGTCGGGACCCCGGTTCCACTTAATATGACCTAATTGCATCGCACCTTGCCATGCCATACATCATACATGCATCATGCCGATCTTCTGCCGTTGAATTAAATAGTGCATCCGGTGTTTATTCTAGTGTTTTGGTTCTTCGCGGATAAGGCCGTTGAGTTGATGTGAGCTTCGCCCCGATCTTCGGATGAACCTTCGACAATGTTTTCAGGCGAGCATCTCCCCCTTTCTACCTATCTTACTTTTGTAGTATTTACTTCCCTCCTGTTGATCTATTGCTATCTGTGTTGCGATGCTCTAGTTTTCCGTACCCGTGATATCCCTTGCAGCCCTATATTGCCTCGGACACATCCTATTACCTATTGTTTGGTAGATAGTTGGACTTGCGCGTCGTAGTCGCTTGCTCAAGTGCTGTTGCGTGTCGTCAAGTGCCACAGTTGTTGATGTATTGCCGCATGTTGATGTTGGAGATGATCATAGTTTTACTTATTGTTCACTTTAATTCCTGTTTAACAACTAAAATTGAAGTAAGCAGAGGCATCGGTGGGTGATAGATAACATTTGGTTTCCGAACGCCCACTTGTGTCCCGTAGGACCCCGAGTACTTGATACATGTTCCTTGATTTATCGCGCTATCCACATATGGGGAGTATGGGCCCCCCTTAGCCAGAGCTTGATTCCGTCTTATTTCTTGGGGCCACAAACTAGTTTGAGGTTTTATTTACGATCCTGTACTTATGCCATGCTACTTCTGTATTTACGTTTGTGCGAGGAGCACACTGTACTGTTTAGGATCGGGACACGATTCCGCGGTGTCGACAAGCCCAGCCACACTTTCGGGTTCCCAGTCGTTCACAGCCGTCTATCCAAACCTTGAGTCCGTCTCGGAGCTTGCTTACTTCGTTGCGGTTCTACTCAATGGGGTGGCCCCCTGAAATATTTCTGAATCTTGTGATTGCTCTGTCGTGAAGACCTCGTTGGGTTTTGATTTGGTTTTTCCGAGGTTGATCGTGTGTGTGTTGCTATTTGTGCACCCCGGCCGGGTTAAAACTTTCTGAAAGCCGTGTCCGCGGATATGGACGACTTGGAGCACAGTATCTCGACCATAGACAAGCATAACTAAATTTATTGCTATAAATTTGACTTTATAATGACTAGTAATCAGCTTCACTATAATGGAATGGCTAATAATACTGCCCACAAATTGCTTGTTTGGAGTGTCGCTTGCGACCATGGTACCTGACTAGTAATTATCGCAACTACAACGGAATGGCTGAATAAAAGTACCAACAACTGCTGGGTTTTGGGGTTATCTCATGTTATTTGTATCTGACTAGTAAGTGTTGCAACTACAATGGAATGGTTAACTAAAAGTGCCCACTGCTTACTTTATCAGGATGATTATCTAAACCCGACTAGTAAAGTGCCGCCACTATAACTGAATAAGTAAAACTGCCAACTGTGTGAGTTCCTCGGTTGACTTCCTCGTTTGGTCTCGAGGGGGAAACGCCAGGATGGGTTTGACTGGTGCTAGTATCAGGTTGGTTCCGAATAGGTTTTTCTTACCCCTCTCTAATAGTCGACAGTTGTATCGAGTCTCTATAGGTTGTTTAGTGCGTGCTGCCGCTGCCGCTTCAGTCCACCATACCTTTGTAGGCGAGGACCGCAGAATTCTAGCCTCGCCATGTACTGGCCTCAGTACTGACGCTCCTTCTTTTTCCCTTTGCCCTTTGTCGCCATCCCTTTTGTTTAAGCAGGTTTGAGATCGACGTCGTTAGCAGGGTTACCCTTCCGGCTTGGCCTGGGCAGGGTTATGGACGCCATTGGTTATTCTTCAGGGCTCTTAGCCCCATTTGCATCTTGTCCGTAGCTGGACGCTCTATCGTTTTCAAGGTGATTTGGATCTTTGTATATTATATTTGTATTCTTGACTCATGGAGTCGCCGTTATATATATATCTGTTCTGTGGGTCCCATCGAGGACTGTTGTGTAATGTTATTACTTCGTTTTCCACCCGCACGAAAGTGCCTGGTGGGCACCTTTGAATCGTTTCTATGCGGGTTTGGCGAATTTTGCTCAAACTTGCATAGGTCCGATTCTGAGGGTGTTACAACCTCCGCGACGGAACCGGTCGCCACTCCGCGACCTACATGGCGACCAGCACCGATCCGCCGGAGGATCCATTCTCCACCCCTATCCCTCCTAACGCCACGGCAACGGAGGTCGAGGAACTCCGCCTGAAACTGGCGGAGGCGGTGCGCAAGGAGCAAGCCAAGTGCGAAAAATTTCGCCTCGAGCAGGTGACGGCGCAGGAACTATCGCGCTACCACCAACAGCGGATCAGGTCACGCCTGAACCCCACCGTTCAGGGGCGCGCCCTGAACTTCGACGACGAAAACGACCCGGCCCGCGTGGCCGAGCGCGCGATCTGCGAGAACGCGCCACCAGGAGGAAGCGCCCGGCCCCCGCCAGGATCAACGGCAATGGGCGCCCACCTCCACCCAAACGCACCCCTCCCGGGGACCAGCCGCGGATAGTAGTCTCCTCACGGGAGCGAGACGCAAACGACCTCCCACTGTTCTCCACCCCGATGGACAACCTCGTGGCAGGCCGAGCAGCAGCCGACAGCATCACGGCCACCGGCGACGACGCCCTACAGATCCAATACGTTAGGGCCCTGCTCGCAAAGGCCGTCGAGCAGCAAAGAGCGGGCGCCGACTCGCAAGGTCGAGTATACTCGCGTTCCTCGGGAAGCAGAGCAGCCTCCAGCGGCCGCCCAGCGGCGGCAAACACCCTCAACTGCCTGCCACCAGAGCCACTGCAGCTCCAACACCGACCCGCGAACGCGGCACTCTCCACCAACGACCCCAGGCCGGCGACCAACTTCGTCGCCGCCAACGGGCAACCCATTGACGCCCGCACCCACATCATAAACAACCAAAGCTGGCGCGCACGCCAGCCCGACGACATGCGACATACCTTAACCAATCGCCGCGACGGCGAGCCCATGGGGTCGCTCAGTCGACTCGGACCCAAGTGCTTCGGACCAATGATCCGAGGCGAGAAGTACCCGCCAAACTTCAAGGCGCCAAAGGAGATAGAAAAGTACGACTCCTCGTACGACCCTGCCGTCTGGCTCGACACATACCTCATGGCGATGGGGATCGCAGGCCACACCGACCTGCTAGCCGCCCGTTACCTCCCCCTGATGATGGAGGGGACGTGCAGGCAGTGGATCAACACCCTCCCCCAGGACAGTATCGACTCCTGGGAGGAGATGCGTGATGCCTTCGTCAGGCACTTCGAGTGCTCCTACACCCGCGCCACCACCATCGAGGACCTGGAGCGATGCGTTCAGGGACCCCGCGAGTCGACCCGCAACTGGGTCCAACGGTGGCAAGAACTCTGGTACAACGCGGTCGGCATCCACCCGGACACCGCGATCCATTGCTTCAAGAACTCGTGCCGCTATGAGCCCCTGGTCGCCAAGCTCAAGCGACACTCTCGCACACTCGACAACATCCCCGACCTCCTCGAGATCGCCAAACGGTACGCGGAGGAAGACCCAAACCAGGAAACTGACGACGAGTCAGGAGGTCAACGCCGCACGAGCGGCAATGACAGCGGACGATGGTCCGACCTACGCTACAGCAACACTCGCCTCACCGGCAAGCGCCGCAGTGACGGGCGAGTCGACTTCGTCGCCAACGCTGGGCACGCGCAACATGAGCCCAAGAGCTTTCGCCGCGACGGAGGGCAACGCCGCGACGGCGGCAACTACAAGGCCAAGCCAAGGTTCGACCCCGCAGCTCTCCTTAACCAACCATGTGCGTTTCATAGCAGGGAAGGGAAGCCCACAACGCACACCACCACCGACTGCCACACCCTCAGGAAGATCGAGAAGGCACGGCGAGCACGGGAGGACCCAGACAACGACCCGCCAAACGGCGGAAAGTTCGGCAAAGTGGCCGGCTCACTCCATACCTTCACGGGCTTCAACACGAAGCGCGAGAAGAAGGTCATCGCCCGCGCTGTCACCGTCAACGCGGTGGCCCAAGTGGACGTTCCCCAGTTCCTCAACTGGTCGGAGCAGCCCATCACCTGGAGCCGACAAGACCACTCGCCACGCATCGAGTATCCAGGTCGAGTCGCCCTGGTGGTCAAGCCTAAGGTCGGCGACTACTGGCTCCCCAAGACATTGATGGACGGCGGCAGCTCCATCAACATCCTGTACCTGGACACCTTCAGGCGGCTGCGGCTCCCGCAGTCGATGATCGAGACGACCCACACCATGTTCCACGTCATCGTCCCCGGTCGGAAGGCGTACCCGATCGGTAAGGTCACGCTGCCAGTCACCTTCGGCACACCAGCAAACTTCCGCACCGAGCGGATCGTCTTCGAGCTGGTGCCCTTCGACAGCCCCTACCATTGCGTCCTGGGGCGCCAGGCGTTCGCCAAGTTCATGGCAGCGCCCCACTACGCGTACAACGCGATGAATCTCCCCGGGCCGTGCGGCGTCATCACCATCAACGGCGACCACGACATGGCCGCAGAGTGCGAGGCCAAAGGAGCCGAGCTCGCTGACGCCGTCATCGCGGCGGAGACCAACCACGCTGATGAGCTCGCCAAGTACGCAAGCGGGGTCAACAACGACGACCCCACCATACTCAAGAAGCCCAACTCAGAGGGCGCAAACACCTCAACCTTTGAGGCCACGGCGCACACCCGCACCGTCGAGCTGGTCCCAGGCGACTCCAGCCAGACGGTGACGAACGGGACGGGCATGAGCCCAGCATAGGAAGGCGCTCTCATCGAGTTCCTCTGTGAGAACAGGGACATTTTCGCATGGAAGCCCTCTGACATGCCCGGTGTCCCTAGGGAGCTCGCTGAGCACAAGCTAAATGTCGACCCCAAAGTGTGACCTGTCAAGCAGTCGCTGCGGCCCTTCAATGAAGAGCGCCGCCGAGCAATCGCCGAGGAGGTGCAGCGTCTACTCGATGCAGGCTTCATCCGGCCAATCAAATACTCCAAGTGGCTGGCAAACCCAGTCCTGGTCGAGAAGAAGAACGGGACCTGGAGGATGTGTATCGACTACACAAACCTGAACAGCGCCTGCCCAAAGGAGCAGTTCGTCCTCCCGCGGATCGACCAGATAATCGATTCAACCGCGGGCTCGGAGTCGCTATGTTTCCTCGACGCCTAATCTGGGTACAGCCAGATCAAAATGGCTGTCGAAGACGAGGAAAAGACGGTGTTCATCATGCCATTCGGAGCCTTCTGCTACACCGCCATGACCTTCGGCCTCAAGAACGCCGGGGCGACCTACCAGCGGTGCATGCAAGAATGCCCCGCGAGCCAAGTTGGCCGCAACATCCACGTCTACATCGATGACGTGGTCGTAAAGTCCGCTCGCCAGGGTGACCTACTCGCCGACCTGGCGGAAACATTCGCCAACCTGCGAAAATACAAGATAAAGCTCAACCCAAGCAAATGCACCTTCGGTGTACCTGCAGGACAACTACTGGGGTACGTCGTCTGCAAACGAGGGATCGAGGCGAACCCCACGAAGATCGACACGATCGCCCGGCTCGGCAAACCCGAGTGCCTGCGCGACGTCCAGAAACTGGTCGGGCGAGTAGCGGCTCTCAGTCGCTTCATCCCCCGCCTGGGCGAAAAGGCGATGCCCCTATACCGCCTGATGCGCAAGAACCCCACCTTCCAATGGGACAAGGAGGCGGACGACGCGCTCCGCGATCTCAAAAAGGTGCTACTCGCCGCACCGCTACTCGCCGCCCCCGCCGACAAAGAACCCATGCTGGTTTATGTCACGGCTTCCGAGCGCGTCGTCAGCGCCGTGATGGTCGTCGAGCGACCGGAGGAAGGAAAGGAGCGCCCAGTACAGCGGCCGGTGTACTACATCAGCGAGGTCCTCACCGAATCGCGCCAGCGGTACCCACAGTACCAAAAGCTGGTATACGCGGTCTTCAGAGCTCAGCGGCGCCTGTCGCACTACTTCCAGGAGAACCCGATCACGGTCGTCTCCTCAGCACCACTGCAAGATATAATCCGCAACCGCGAGGCGACCGGGCGGGTCGCCAAGTGGGCCGTCGAGATCGGCGTCCACAACATCAAATATGAGCCACGAAAAGCGATCAAGTCGCAGGCACTGGCAGACTTCATCGCCGACTGGGAAGAGGCCCAACAGCCAGAGAAGCTGCCATACCTCCATTACTGGAGCCTACACTTCGACGGCTCCAAGAACGCGGACGGCGCAGGCGCAGGGATCGTACTAACTTCACCAAAGGGCGACAAGCTCCGCTACATCCTCTGCCTCGACTTCACACCCTACACCAATAACATGGCCGAGTACGAGGCCCTACTCCATGGTATGCGAGCTGCCAAGGAGATGAATGTCAACCGCCTACGCTGCTACGGAGATTCCGACCTCGTCGTGGGGCAAGTCGCTGGCACATGCGACGCCGTATCCCCCACCATGGCGGCGTATTGCCAAGCAGTGGACAAGTTGGGCGGACACTTCACTGGCTACTCCATCGAGTGGATCGACAGGCGGAAGAACGAGGAGGCCGACGCACTCTCTCGCATCGGGTCGGCTCGACTCGCACCACCCGCCGGCGTCTTCCTCGACACGATCACCAAGCCATCAGTCTCTCCCCCGAGGGAGATCGACATCGAAGTCCTGCTCCAACCAGAGGCAGCCCTGGTCGCACTCGTCAACGAGCCAGACGACTGGACCAAGCCCTACATCGCCTACCTGGAAGCCGGCACCTTGCCGGCTGACGAGACGGAAGCTCGGATGATCGTTCATCGATGCAAGTCTTACGCCATCATCGACGGCGAGCTCCACAAGCGCAGTGTCACCGGCGTGTTCCAACGCTGCGTCCAACCCGCCGAAGGACGCAAGATCCTCCACGACATCCACTCCGGTGACTGCGGCCACCACGCCGGCGCCCGCTCTCTCGTCGCCAAGGCTATGCGACATGGCTTCTATTGGCCCACCGCACACGCCGACGCTGTCGACATTGTCTAGCGGTGCGCCGGGTGCCAGAAGTACGCCAACCAGACGCACGTGCCGAGCTCAGCGCTCAAAACAATCCCCATCACCTGGCCATTCACTGTGTGGGGCATGGATATGGTAGGCCCCTTCAAGAAGGCCCCCTCCGGCTACGCCCACCTGCTAGTCGCGGTCGACAAATTCACAAAGTGGGTGGAGGCCAAGCCAGTTCGGAAATGCGACGGGAAGACCGCCACCAAATTCCTACGCGAGCTCATATATCGCTACGGGTTCCCAAACAGCATCATAACGGACAATGGCACCAACTTCGCCAAAGGAGCCATGGATGAATTCTGCGAAGAGCACCACATCCGGCTCGACCTCGCTTCGGTCGCCCACCCGGAATCCAACGGCCAGGCAGAACGGGCCAACCAAAGCATCCTCCACGGCTTGAATCCGCGACTCCAAGTACCACTCGAGCGCACCACCGGGTGCTGGGTCGAGGAGCTGCCCTCTGTCATCTGGGGGATCCGCACCTCAGTCAACAGGTCGACAGGGTTCACCCCCTTCTTCATGGTCTACGGCGCCGAGGCAGTCATGCCCACCGACCTCGAGCACGACTCGCCGCGGGTCGTCCACTACACGGAGGCCGCAAACGAGCTCGCCCGCCAAGACGGGGTCGATCAACTCGACGAGGCACGTGACCTCGCTCGGTCACGCACCGCTATCTACCAGCAGGGACTCCGCCGCTACCACAGCCGGCGGGTGAGGACTCGCACCTTCCAGGAAGGCGACCTGGTGTTGCGCCTCATCCAGGACAAGAAGGGCATGCACAAGCTCTCCCCTCCATGGGAGGGACCATTCGCCATCGGGCGAGTACTCGGCAACGACGCCTACTACCTCATCGACGTCCGCGGGGACGGCGAACTCGACGTCAAGCGACCATGGAATGTAAACCTCCTACGGAAGTTCTACCCCTAGAACCCCACATATGTACTCTCAAGTCGCTGTGAAATAAAGGAATCGGTTACCGCAAATTGCGCCTACTCTCCGTGTCTTGTGCCACTCGCACTCGTAATAATAGCGTCCAGCTAACCGCAGAAGTCAACCTTTGGTACAGCGATCGGCACGGCTAAGTAGTGCGATGCAAGAGCATTGAGTAAACCTCAGGTCTTGCATCGTTCATAAAAAACGCCTACCCGGAGCCCCATTGGAGTCGCCTAGCCCGACTGGCTTTACGAGCCAAGACACCTGCCTTCGCTTCTTACAGCGACCACGGTCCTCCGCACCCTCGGCATAGCGACTCGAACGGCTAAGTACCACGCTCGGGGACTGACGACCAGTTCATCGCGAGTGGCTCGGGAAAACGCCAAGTAAGAGAGCATGTCCAGGACTCGCCACGCGACTGACCCCACGGGCCAGGCAGGAGTGACGTGCTCAAACTAACGCGCTAAGTCCTCACCCACCCTCGAGTCGCGCCTGGAACAACCAAGTACCACGCTCGGGGACTCGGCCACCCGACCTCGTTCGCGCAAGGGAAAACGGCGAAGTACAGAGCGCTCAAGGGAGTCGCCTAGCGACTGGCTCTCCGAGTCCGGGCGAGTTGACCACAGTAACAAAACACAAAAACAACATACACATCACATACGAGGTAAACCCCACAAAAGGGCGGACGCGCTCGGGAACTCGTTCAAAACCTCAATCACAAACACATGACAAATACCAAAATAGACACGATGTCTCATTCGATAGCATGGTGCATTGTTTCATATTACAAAATATGCCTGCATGGCAGACCTGCTGCTAACGCCACAAGGCAAAATATCCTATTCTGCAGGCTTAAACGACGACTCGCCAACATCCCGGCGATTGCGGATGAACGGCGTGTACAGGTTCGATGGATACGTCGTCAGTTCACCCGCCATCGCCGCGCGGAAGGGCTGCTCGACATTGAAATCACGATGCGGCGGCTCGGGGTCGCTAGGCACGACGACCGTCTCCTGGTACGGAAGGAGGTCGCCCATTGCCCAGACACGCTCCGAGGACGTGGCGGCGCGGTCCTGCAACTTGAGGACCTCGGACAGCTCCACCGCGCCAGTCGATGATGGGTATCCACTCGTCACATCGTCGATGTCGAAGTGGGCAAGTCCAAGACTAAGTGTCGTCGCCGCTCCGCGCCGAAACGCCGACCGCGTCATGAACTCAACGACCGCGGGCGCCTTCTCCAAATACTTCCACACCTCAACGAGGTCGCTGGGAATCACTTCCGTGGGCGATATCTCTTGGTGATAGGCGCGGATGCACGTCGCCGACAACGTTGCCGAGTCAACAAGCATGCTTACACACTGCCGCGCGTCGAACGAGCTCGCCTCTTCCTCGCTATCGATGATGCGACCTGCGAGTAGAAGACAATAATGAATACGACGGACACCACAAAAGGCACAACTACCGGCAGGGGCAGACGCACTTACCAATCAACGGGCGGGCGAGATCCGTGATGAAGCATTGAAGCGAAGTATGGTCGTCCTAAAGCCCAGCAACAAGGGCGTCCGACACTTTGCGATCCTCTTCGGCGGCGGCAAGGGCGGCCTTGGCTCGCCCATCAGTCGAGCTCGCTACCCCCTTCGCCTCCCGCAGCTCGCGCTCGAGGTTGGCGATCCGCTGTTTAGCCGAACTCAAAGCCGATTGCGCCGCCGCCAATTCACCCGTGGGGACAAGTCCCTGGCGAGCTTCTTCTGCCTTCGCGGCAACAGCCTGAAGCCCTTTGTTCGCCTCCTGGATGATGGCCAGTTCCTTCTCCGTGCGATGCTTCACTGCCAATCGGTCAGTCGATTCAAGCTGCAGACCCTGCACATCACCAAAACGGTTAATCAAAGCAAAATTCCTAAGTGCCCACCCACTGAAATTCAGCGAATGCGCACTCGGGGACTGGCAATCAAGAAGTTCTCAAGTGCCCACCCGCTGAAATTCAGCGAGTGCGCACTCGGGGAGTGGCAATCAAGAAGTTCTCAAGTACCCACCCGCTGAAATTCAGCGAGTGCGCACTCGGGGACTGGATGCGGAAAATAAATATAAGACACTAAAAGAATCAGGCCGCTGCAAAGCACCAACCTGATCCTCGGGGACTGGATATACCTGGATGGCTGCGCCAAGCAAGCCGTGGAGTTGTATCGCGTCCACGGACGCGAGGAGAGCCGGCGTATGCCCACAACGTTGGTCGACTTCAGCATCGGCGATCCCAGGAGCGTGGCTCGAGGGCGAATTCCCACTCGCCGTGGCCGCCTTGGCCATGAAGCGCGGGAAGGTGGCGATAGAGGCACCCGCCCCAAAGGAGGTCGGCTCGGCCGTTCCAGGCAAGGGAGCGCCCTCCTTCGTGGACGCGGCCGCCTTCGTTGCGGGACCAGCTGGCGCGACCGCCGCATCCTCGGGAATCGTGACAACGTCGTCACCCTTGGCCTTCTTGCCGCCATCCGCAGGGACGACGACTTCGTCCGCCTTCCTCTTGCGGGAAGGATCCTCCTCGCTGACGACGGGTGGCACCTTAGCCACGGTCGGGTGGCCCATTCTCTTCACTCCGGTCCTGTACATCAATCGTATAAGCAAAAATAATTCAAGCAATTATGAAAGACAAAGAAGGGTGAGTGTACTCACTTGGCGACTGGAATAAAGCGTAGCCCCGTACGGAGGCCGGCCGGTTTCTCCAGTTCAGGGCCCAGTTTGCGACTGAGCCCCATCTCCAGGACGTCGCGTGCCCAAGACACGGACGGCTTCTTCGTTGTTGAGGCTGCAGCCGGAGCCTCTGGGATATCTTCGGCAGGAGCTTCCTTGCGAGGCGAAGCCGCTGCAGCCGGAGCATCCCCCAGCCCAGAGACTGGGGCGAATGGCGGAGGCATTGAAGCCAGCGGCACCTCCACGGTCGCCGTGTCCAGCACGGCTGTCGTTGGCGGCACCTCCTCTTTGGCCAGGCTGGGGGCGTCAGAACTGCTCGCCGAGTGCGGCGGTGAGACCGGCCTCGACGGCTTTGTCTTCCTCTTTGGAGGGGCCCTTGCCTCCTTCTCTTTCTTCTTCTTCTTCTTATTCGACGGAGTGGCCTGGCGGCGCGAGGTGGTCTCTGGGAGTTCGTCGTCGTCATCGTGACGCTCGAGGCTTCTACTTGCCTCAAGCTCACGCTGTCGCTGCCCGCGGGTCTTGCGAACCAGCGGGGCGACCTCCTCCTCGGACTCGTCGTCGTCATTGATCTCGTCGCCCCCGGAATCGCCTTTGGCGGGTGGCGACTCGCCCATATCCTGGACAGACGAGCTTGAATTCCATCGTCCGAAGGCGGTAGCCATCCTTCCACCACTTGGAACAGCTGCAAAGAATGCAAGATGAAATTAGAATTACCGCGACTTCGAAGGAAGATGCGATGGCGAATGAGGCGAGGTGATTACCGTTGGGGCTGGACGTTTGGCGGTGTAAGGTGCGACTCCGGCTTGCGCGTCCAGGTACACTGCCTAGGTAATCTTCTTCAGTGCTGGGATGTAGTCCTCCAGCTTCCACTCACCGAGGAAGGCCTTCGTCCAGTCTTCCCGGCCCGTGTACTGGTACATATAATGGTCGCGTCGAGCCAGGGGGACGAGCCGCCGCCCGAGCCAGCAGTTGTACAGATTGATCGTCTGGAGGCCCTTCTTCTTCAGACCGTGGATGGTCTGGAGCATCTCGTCGACGACCATCCGCTGGTCGTTGGGGACCTTGCTGACTTGGAGACGGCGTGGCTCGGACCGGTTGGCGGAGTACCGCGGAATCGCCGTCTCGCCCTCCGGGGTCGCCTCGGCTACGTAGAACCACGATTTCTTCCAGTCGCTCGCTGCTTTGGCGGGCAGCATCAGGTCGAAGAATGAAGCCTTCGACTTCAGCTGGAAGGTTAGCCCCCCCGCGGCTAGCATTGGGCCGCCCGCTTCTTATGGAGGATTAACATATGCATTCAATTCTTACTTTCGGTACGAGATGCAAAATATCTCAAGGGAAGAAATAAAACTAACACTACTAGGAAAACGACTATAGGTAATCAGCACATCCGTGGCTCACATGGTTGAAGTTCCCCACGGCTAAAACAGGCGTGGCTCACTTGTGGGCAGTGCCCTACTAGTAACTAGAATAACCGTGGCGCACATGACTATAGTGCGCCACAGATGTGTGTGGGCCAGGGGCCTGTTGGCCGCACGCCAAACATCTGTAGCGCACTAGGGTCATGTGCGCCACGGTTGTTAGTCTCATCTGTGGCGCACATGGGGGGGTGCGCTACGCCTAAGCGCACGCCCCCCTCTGCTGTGAAACGGCCACAAACTTCTGTGGCGCACTCGGCCTAGTGCGCCACTGGGAGTAGGAACATCTGTGGCGCACATGGCCTAGTGCACCACAGTTGTGTCTACTCCCTGTGGCGCACTAGGGCCGTGTGTGCCACGGATGTGTCGATTTTTTTAGGACAGCACTTTATGTGCACATGTGTGACCACACATCCACCACCCCACACTTCACTTTCCCCTTCTTCTTCCTCCTTAGATCTAGTCGGGATCTTCTCCTTCCCACCTCAATATCTCCACCCATTCACCATTTTTAGCATGTAAAACTTGCTTTGGATGTTACATAAGTAATAGAGGAGGTCTCCGGTCTCTCATCTCCTTCTCCGGTCGACGCGCGCACCTCTCCTTTCCATCTTTTCTCGTGATCGGTCTCTCATCTTGGTAAGTTGTCCATGTAAGGATGTGTTCATGTGTATATGGATGATGTGCTCATATGTATGTAGATGATCGATGCTCATGATGTGTGTATGTGGAGAGGATGGTCATATGTGTGTGTATATGGAGAGTATCGATGATGCTCATGCATGTGCGTATGGAGAGGATAATGATATGTTCATGTGTGTATGGATCGGTCTCGATCTCTCTCTCTCTTGTGTTTGTATGTGAACAAGTTGCCATTTGTTTTGCCAAAATGTTGATTCATTTCCATTTTGGCAAGACTTTGGCATTTCGCAAAGGTCCTAATTTTAGGATAGGTCATGCCGAAATTTTCTATCGACCAATGCATGCATGCAATCATTATGTGGTTCTAATAAACTTCAAAATTGTACCGTGTACATCGTGCAGGCAAAAATGGTCCGCATAATGAGCGAAGGCATTGTGGCTAGATTTTTGAAATGTGCGACGGCCGACATGATACGAAATAACAAGACATATATAAGGTGTCCGTGCAGAAGATGCAAACTCAACTGGGTGATCGACCTAGATTCCGGAAATCTGCAGACGCACCTGCTCCGCCATGGTTTCATGGATGGATACACTCGTTGGATAAGCGAAGACGTAGATGATGGAGACGGTGTGTGGCGCCCCGCAAAAACCACTACTAGAAAATCGCGTTGTTTTTGTGCATCGCATCATCATGACCGCATGCTCATGTCATCATGCCACATTGCATTTGAGCATCGTCATCATCATGCATGGTTTTTGTCTAAACTATTTTCGAAACGCCTAGTTTTGTTTTCTAAATACTCCCGTCCTTATTCAAATTAAAACCCGGGTCTCCGGATTTATTTTGTTTCGTCTAACCACGGTTTGCACAAGCCCTGTTTTAAATAAATAAAACATTTAATTATTTTTTAGGGGGCAGCCAAACCGGGCCGATCCGACCCAGTCGGCCACCCCCAGTTCAAACCGGTCCACCTAAACCCTTCGTCTACCTAGTCCTAACCTACCCAGTCCCCAGCCACATCACCCTGACCAATGCCCTCTCACCACCTCATCTCTCATCTCTCTCCTAACCAATCACACGCTGCCACCTCACCTACCCACCTCTCTCACCCCACTCCCACTTCCCCAGCCCCAACGCACACCACAGAACGCACCCACCCCACTCCACTCCCTGGGACCCTGGCCCCACCCCTTGGGCTCGATCCACCCACGCACGCACGCTCCCCTGCTCCCGATCCCACCTCCCCCGCATCGCACCCTCCCCGTGCGCCCCTGGGAACCGCCCCGACCCCGCTCTCCCATGGCTCCCTTCTCCCTCTCGTCCTTCCTCGCCGCCGCCCCTGCGTCCTCCCCTCGAGACCTCCTCGCCCGCCGCTGCCTACCGTCCCTCCCCGCGAGCTCGTCATCGACGCCTCGTCGTCCTCCTCTGTCCCCGAGCAGACCATCGAAGCTCGCCGTGGGACCCGCCCTCACCTCCTCTCCGACCTCCGTCGCTGGACCCCGCCGGGGCCGTCCCTTCTCCACGAGCCTGGCCGCCACCCGCCGGCCCGTCTCCCGCATCTCGCCCGGCGCCCTGGTGACCTCCGCCGCCGCCTCATTCCTCTCCGGTCGCCGCCCCTCCCGGCCAGCGAGCCCCGCCAGGCGTCGCCCGTCGACCCCGCGTCCGGCCGCGCCTCCTCTGCGCCTTCCTCTCCCTGCAGTGGCATTCCCGCCTCTCTGCATCGTTGCTCCCCAGTTCTCCGGCCGCCGTCCCGCGGAGCTCCTCCCCGACCTCACCGGCCCCGGTTTTCGCTTCCCTGGCTCGAGCGCCGCCTCTCTCGGCGTCGTCCTCCGGTGCCATCGTCCATGCCCGGCTCGCGAGCTACTCCTTGCCCCCTCACATCTCCGGCCGCCAAGCTCGTCTCCGACCCATTCGCCAATCCCAGGCACCGCCGCACGCCCCTGCCCGCTCGTTCTCTGCAGGCACAAGTCTCCAGCAGTTGCGCCTGGTCGCCTCGGTCTGTTGTTTTTCTGCCCGCGAACATTTGCGTGTATGACCCCTATTAGCTGTGGTTTTGGGATAGCAATTCAGTTGTAGTAGCTACGAGTTGTGTCCAATTCCCATCGAGATGTGGCGTGGTTGGCCCGATTTCTCGAGACCCCCATGATTGGAGAGATTTAGTGGAATTCCGTCAAGAACTTCAGTACAACGCGAGTCTCGGAAGAAACACCAGAGCCAAACCTGCGAGCACCCGAGTTCTTCAAGGACTTCAAGATCTTCTTCAAGGACCACCGAGAACTCCTTCATGGATCCGAAGGCCGAGCCCTCGACACGCCAAGGTCTTCTTCCCGGAACACCGAGTTCTCCATCTTGGACGTCAAGCACGTCGACATGAAACCGAAGGACGCCGAACGCCAAGCTCTTCATCTCGGACCCAGTAGCCTGATCCGCACCTGATCCCATCGAACCCCGAGTCCGACCCCAAACCCCTCGGAGCCCAAGTTCGCCGAACCCTAATGTGTGCTGCCCTTTCCAAGCCCCGTATTTTTATAATATATGAGATAAACTTGTTGCATTAAATCATTCATGTCGCATACATATTTGTGTGGTTCGGGGGCCTTATGCCGATTCACCTTATAATTAAATATGGGACCCATATGCGGGCAAATCTAGTCGTATATTGGCCCCATTTAAATTTGTGCATCGAACCGTTGTCATATTTTGCCTGGTTAAGACAACATCTAAATTGCAGGGTATCTAAACAACTAGAACCATATATTTAATTGTCGGGACCCCGGTTCCGCTTAATATTGCCTAATTGCATCGCACATTTGCCATGTCATACATCATACATGCATCATGCCCGATCTTCTGTCGTAATATTAAATAGTGCATCCGGTGTTTATTCTAGTGTTTTGGTTCTTCGCGGATAAGGCCGTTGATTTGATGTGAGCTTCGCCCCGTTCTTCGGATGAACCCTCGGCAATGTTTTCAGGCGAGCATCTCCCCCTTTCTACCTATCTTACTTTTATAGTATTTATTCCCTCATGTTGATCCATGGCTATCTGTGTTGCGATGCTCTAGTTTTCGTACCCGTGATATCCCTTGCAGCCTTATATTTCCTTGGACACCTCCTATTACCTGTTGTTTGGTAGATAGTTGGACCTGCGCGTCGTAGTCGCTTGCTCAAGTGTTGTTGCGTGTCGTCAAGTACCACAGTTGTTGGAGTATTGCCGTGTGTTTATTGTTGGATATGATCAAGACTTTAATTACTGTTTAACAACTAAAATTGAAGTAGGTAAATGCAGAGGCACAGGTGGGCAATAGATGTTATTTGGTTGTTAACCGTCCACTTGTGTCCCGTAGGACCCCGAGTACTTGATACCTGTTCCTTGAATATTTGCGCTATCCACATCCGGGAGGATTATGGGACCCCCTGAGCCAGAGCTTGATTCATTCTTATTTCTTGGGGCCACAAACTAGTTTGAGGTTTTATTTACTATCCTGTACTGATGCCATGCTTTACTGCATTATTTACGATTGTGCGAGGAGCACCTGTATTGTTTAGGATCGTGACCCATTTTCGCGGTATCGACAAGCCCAGTCACACTTTCGGGTTCCCAGTCGTTTACAGCCGGCCCCACAAACCTTGAGTCCGTCTCGAAGTCAGCTAACTTCGTTGCGGGTGTACTTAATGGGGTGGCCCCCTGAAATATTTCTGAATCTTGTGATTTCTTTGTCGTGAAGGCCTCGTTGGGTTTTGATTTGGTTTTTCCGAGGTTGATCGAGTGTGTGTTGATATTTGTGCACCCCTGCAGGGTAAAACTTTCTGAAAGCCGTGTCCGCGGTTATGGACGACTTGGAGCACAGTATCTCGATCATAGACAACTATAACTAAAGTAGTGCTATAAATTTGACTTTATAATGACTAGTAATCAGCTTCACTATAATGGAATGGCTAAATAAAACTGCCAACAATTGCTTGTTTTGGTTGTCGCTTGCGACCATTGTATCTGACTAGTAAGTATCGCAACTACAACAGAATGGCCAAATAAAAATACCAACAACTGCTGGGTTTTGGGGTTATCTCATGCTAATTGTATCTGACTAGTAAGTGTTGCAACTACAACGGAATGGTTAACTAAAACTGCCCACTGCTTATTATATCAGGATGATTATCTATACTTGACTAGTAATTGCTGCAACGATAACTGAATAAATAAAACTGCCAACTGTGTGAGTTCCTCGGTTGACTTCCTCGTTTGGTCTCGAGGGGGAAACACCAGGATGGGTTTGTCTGATGGTAGCACCAGGTTGGTTCCGAATAGGTCTTTCTTATCCCTCTCTGATAGCCGACATTTATATCGAGTCTCTATAGGTTGTTTAGTGCATGCTGCGCTGCCGCTTCAGTCCACCATACCTATGTAGGCGAGGACCGCCTAATTCTAGTCTCGCCGTGTACTGGCCTCAGTACTGACCGCTCTCTCTTTTCCTTTGCCCTTTGTCGGCACCCCTTTTGTTTAAGCACATTTTGAGATCGACGTCGTTAGCAGGGTTACCTTCCGGCTTGGCCTGGGCAGGGTTATGGACGCCATTGGTTATTCTTCAGGGCTCTTAGCCCCATTTGCATCTTGTCCGTAGCTGGACGCTCTATCGTTTCAAGGTGATTTGGATCTTTGTTCTGTATATCTGTACTCTTGACTCATGGAGTCGTGTTGTATATATATCTGTTCTGTGGGTCCCATCGAGGACTGTTGTGTAATGTTATTACTTCGTTTTCCACCCGCACGCAAGTGCCTGTTGGGCACCTTTGAATCGTTTCTATGCGGGTTTGGCGGGAAGCGCTGAAACTTGCATAGGGCCGATTCTGAGGGTGTTACAGAGTGGTATCAGAGCTCAGCAGTTGCGATACCCCACAAGTACAGTCTGTAGGATAACCTAGCTAACGGCCGAAGTAGAGTGTCAAAACTATTTTTGAAAAATCGGTTGGATAGTTCTGATTAGGTCTGATTTTACTCCTTACCCCTCTGCTGCTCTCCTCTCACCTCTGCGTGTTTTGAATCCGCTCTCTTCTCTCTCTTCGAGTCCAGGATTTCTTGTGGATGGGTTCCATCGTACCTTTAGGGTTTCGCTTCCTCCTTTGATAACGATGTTCTACCATCCGGTGTTCATGCTGTCTGAGGAATCCATCTACTGTGGTACCATTCTTTGTTCCTTGTTTGTGCCTTCCGGCGTTTTCCGACGCGACGACATCCTCTACGCCAGATCCGATGCAGAGTCTGCATCACTCCTTTGTTTCTTAACCTCGATTGTCGAGATCTTCAATCTGAATTTCGAGAGTTGAGTTGCCTGATTTTCCTATTCATGTATAGAGTTGATAGTTTGGGTGCGGGATGGACTGATCACCCTACCCGACTCTACTGTTCACTCTTGTACATCGAACTGGTGGATCAATGTAACTTTTCCTCTTCTCATGGAAGTTAGAGGGGGCCTTATCTTTTGATACCTCTACCTTCGTCCTTTGTTTCTCCGGAGTGTTCTCTTGACGAACGTGAGGACCGACCTTTTTTGGTGGTGTCGCCGATTTCAAGATGGAGAATGAATCATTGTTAGTGGTGTCGCGATGATCTACACGATGCGAGAAGATTCAGATTGCCGCCCTTCTTCCCGGTACCATGAGGCGGATCTCAAGGGCGAGATCCATTGTTAGTGGTGTCGAATTGTGGCACCCCGCAAAAACCACTACTAGAAAATCGCGTTGTTTTTGTGCACCGCATCATCATGACCGCATGCTCATGTCATCATGCCACATTGCATTTGAGCATCGTCATCATCATGCATGGTTTTTTGTCTAAACTATTTTCGAAACGCCTAGTTTTGTTTTCTAAATACTCCCGTCCTTATTCAAATTAAAACCCGGGTCTCCGGATTTATTTTGTTTCGTCTAACCACGGTTTGCACAAGCCCTGTTTTAAATAAATAAAACATTTAATTATTTTTTAGGGGGCATCCAAACCGGGCCGATCCGACCCAGTCGGCCACCCCCAGTTCAAACCGGTCCACCTAAACCCTTCGTCTACCTAGTCCTAACCTACCCAGTCCCCAGCCACATCACCCTGACCAATGCCCTCTCGCCACCTCATCTCTCATCTCTCTCCTAACCAATCACACGCTGCCACCTCACCTACCCACCTCTCTCACCCCACTCCCACTTCCCCAGCCCCAACGCACACCACAGAACGCACCCACCCCACTCCACTCCCTGGGACCCTGGCCCCACCCCTTGGGCTCAATCCACCCACGCACGCACGCTCCCCTGCTCCCGATCCCACCTCCCCCGCATCGTACCCTCCCCGTGCGCCCCTGGGAACGGCCCCGACCCCGCTCTCCCATGGCTCACTTCTCCCTCTCGTCCTTCCTCGTCGCCGCCCCTGCGTCCTCCCCTCGAGACCTCCTCGTCGGCCGCTGCCTACCGTCCCTCCCCGCGAGCTCGTCATCGACGCCTCCTCGTCCTCCTCTGTCCCCGAGCAGACCATCGAAGCTCGCCGTGGGACCCGCCCTCACCTCCTCTCTGACCTCCGTCGCTGGACCCCGCCGGGGCCGTCCCTTCTCCACGAGCCCGGCCGCCACCCGCCGGCCTGTCGCCCGCATCTCGCCCGGCGCCCTGGTGACCTCCGCCGCCGCCTCCTTCCTCTCCGGCCGCCGCCCCTCCCGGCCAGCGAGCCCCGCCAGGCGTCGCCCGTCGACCCCGCGTCCGGCCGCGCCTCCTCTGCGCCTTCCTCTCCCTGCAGTGGCCTTCCCGCCTCTCTGCATCGTTGCTCCCCAGTTCTCCGGCCGCCGTCCCGCGGAGCTCCTTCCCGACCTCGCCGGCCCCGGTTTTCGCTTCCCTGGCTCGAGCGCCGCCTCTCTCGGCGTCGTCCTCCGGCGCCATCGTCCATGCCCGGCTCGCGAGCTACTCCTTGCCCCCTCACATCTCCGGCCGCCAAGCTCGTCTCCGACCCCTTCGCCAATCCCAGGCACCGCCGCACGCCCCTGCCCGCTCGTTCTCTGCAGGCACAAGTCTCCAGCAGTTGCGCCTGGTCGCCTCGGTCTATTGTTTTTCTGCCCGCGAACATTTGCGTGTACGACCCCTATTAGCTGTGGTTTTGGGATAGCAATCAGCTATAGTAGCTACGAGTTGTGTCCAATTCCCATCGAGATGTGTCGTGGTTGGCCCGATTGCTCGAGACCCCCATGATTGGAGAGATTTAGTGGAATTCCGTCAAGAACTTCAGTACCACGCGAGTCTCGGAAGAAACACCAGAGCCAAACCTGCGAGCACCCGAGTTCTTCAAGGACTTCAAGATCTTCTTCAAGGACCACCGAGAACTCCTTCATGGATCCGAAGGCCGAGCCCTCGACACGCCAAGGTCTTCTTCCCGGAACGCCGAGTTCTCCATCTTGGACGTCAAGCACGTCGACATGAAACCGAAGGACGCCGAACGCCAAGCTCTTCATCTCGGACCCAGTAGTCTGATCCGCACCTGATCCCGTCGAACCCCGAGTCCGACCCCGAACCCCTCGGAGCCCATGTTCGCCGAACCCTAATGTGTGCTGCCCTTTCCAAGCCCCGTATTTTTATAATATATGAGATAAACTTGTTGCATTAAATCATTCATGTCGCATACATATTTGTGTGGTTCGGGGGCCTTATGCCGATTCACCTTATAATTAAATATGGGACCCATATGCGGGCAAATCTAGTCGTATATTGGCCCCATTTAAATTTGTGCATCGAACCGTTGTCATATTTTGCCTGGTTAAGACAACATCTAAATTGCAGGGTATCTAAACAACTAGAACCATATATTTAATTGTCGGGACCCCGGTTCCGCTTAATATTGCCTAATTGCATCGCACATTTGCCATATCATACATCATACATGCATCATGCCCAATCTTCTGCCGTAATATTAAGTAGTGCATTCGGTGTTTATTCTAGTGTTTTGGTTCTTCGCGGATAAGGCCGTTGAGTTGATGTGAGCTTCGCCCCGTTCTTCGGATGAACCCTCGGCAATGTTTTCAGGCGAGCATCTCCCCCTTTCTACCTATCTTACTTTTATAGTATTTATTCCCTCCTGTTGATCCATGGCTATCTGTGTTGCGATGCTCTAGTTTTCGTACCCGTGATATCCCTTGCAGCCTTATATTGCCTTGGACACCTCCTATTACCTGTTGTTTGGTAGATAGTTGCACCTGCGCGTCGTAGTCACTTGCTCAAGTGCTGTTGCATGTCGTCAAGTACCACAGTTGTTGGAGTATTGCCGTGTGTTTATTGTTGGAGATGATCAAGACTTTAATTACTGTTTAACAACTAAAATTGAAGTAGGTAAATGCAGAGGCACAGGTGGGCAATAGATGTTATTTGGTTGTTAACCGTCCACTTGTGTCCCGTAGGACCCCGAGTACTTGATACCTGTTCCTTGAATATTCGCGCTATCCACATCCGGGAGGATTATGGGACCCCCCTGAGCCAGAGCTTGATTCATTCTTATTTCTTGGGGCCACAAACTAGTTTGAGGTTTTATTTACTATCATGTACTTATGCCATGCTTTACTGCATTATTTACGATTGTGCGAGGAGCACCTGTACTGTTTAGGATCGTGACCCGTTTTCACGGTATCGACAAGCCCAGTCACACTTTCGGGTTCCCAGTCGTTTACAGCCGGCCCCACAAACCTTGAGTCCGTCTCGAAGTCAGCTAACTTTGTTGCGGGTATACTTAATGGGGTGGCCCCCTGAAATATTTCTGAATCTTGTGATTGCTTTGTCGTGAAGGCCTCGTTGGGTTTTGATTTGGTTTTTCCGATGTAGATCGAGTGTGTGTTGCTATTTGTGCACCCCTGCAGGGTAAAACTTTCTGAAAGCCGTGTCCGCGGTTATGGACGACTTGGAGCACAGTATCTCGATCATAGACAACTATAACTAAAGTAGTGCTATAAATTTGACTTTATAATGACTAGTAATCAGCTTCACTATAATGGAATGGCTAAATAAAACTGCCAACAATTGCTTGTTTTGGTTGTCGCTTGCGACCATTGTATCTGACTAGTAAGTATCGCAACTACAACGGAATGGCCAAATAAAAATACCAACAACTGCTGGGTTTTGGGGTTATCTCATGCTAATTGTATCTGACTAGTAAGTGTTGCAACTACAACGGAATAGTTAACTAAAACTGCCCACTGCTTATTATATCAGGATGATTATCTATACTTGACTAGTAATTGCTGCAACGATAACTGAATAAATAAAACTGCCAACTGTGTGAGTTCCTCGGTTGACTTCCTCGTTTGGTCTCGAGGGGGAAACACCAGGATGGGTTTGTCTGATGGTAGCACCAGGTTGGTTCCGAATAGGTCTTTCTTATCCCTCTCTGATAGCCGACATTTATATCGAGTCTCTATAGGTTATTTAGTGCATGCTGCGCTGCCGCTTCAGTCCACCATACCTATGTAGGCGAGGACCGCCGAATTCTAGTCTCGCCGTGTACTGGCCTCAGTACTGACCGCTCTCTCTTTTCCTTTGCCCTTTGTCGGCACCCCTTTTGTTTAAGAAGGTTTTGAGATCGACGTCGTTAGCAGGGTTACCTTCCGGCTTGGCCTGGGCAGGGTTATGGACGCCATTGGTTATTCTTCAGGGCTCTTAGCCCCATTTGCATCTTGTCCGTAGCTGGACGCTCTATCGTTTCAAGGTGATTTGGATCTTTGTTCTGTATATCTGTACTCTTGACTCATGGAGTCGTGTTGTATATATATATCTGTTTTGTGGGTCCCATCGAGGACTGTTGTGTAATGTTATTACTTCGTTTTCCACCCGCACGCAAGTGCCTGGTGGGCACCTTTGAATCGTTTCTATGCGGGTTTGGCGGGAAGCGCTGAAACTTGCATAGGGCCGATTCTGAGGGTGTTACACGGTGAAGGTGGACAACATGACGATGATCATCATCACGGCGAGAATGGGCGAGATGATGAAGAGTCTCCTGGAGATGGTGAAGGTGCGGAAGCAGACCGGGATGATGATGATCTAGATGCCGGAGGAGCAGACGACGATGGAACAACGTCAGGCTGGGTGCGGGACCCTTATGTGCAAGAGCTGCTTCTCAAGCAGACGAGTAACGCCAGGGCTGCCTCTAGAGAGAAAGCCAAGCTTGCGCAACTTGAGAAAGACGCGATTACTCCATTGTATGAAGGATGCAGGCCCGATGATACCCGGTTGAATGTAACGCTCAAGGCTATGGAGATGAAGGCAAAGCACAAATTGAGCGACGCAAGCTTCGACGATATGATGGCATTCTGGCACAATCGTCTCCCAGAGGGGAACACATGTCCAACTAGTATCGAGGATGCCAAGAAAATCGTCTGTCCTCTCGATCTACCGCACGTTAGATATCACGTATGCATCAACGATTGCATCATTTATCGGGGCGAGGACGCGGAGAAAACCACATGTCCGGTGTGCGGCGTGAGTCGATACAAGAAAGGGAAGAAAGCACCTCGAAAAGTGGTATGGTACTTTCCTATCACTCCTCGTCTGTAGCGCTATTTCGCGGACCCTAAGGAAGCGAAGCTCATGCGATGGCATGCGGAAAGGAAGAAGCTAGGAGATGATGATGACCCCGAAAAGGATGAGCTGCTGACGCACCCTTCAGATGCTAGCCAGTGGAAAGCATTGGACCTCGAATTCCCAGAATTCGGTGGAGATTCAAGGAACATCAGGCTTGGTGCGAGCACCGATGGACTCAATCCGTTCAGTAGCCAGAGCAGCACGCACAGCACTTGGCCCGTGTTTGTATGGATGTACAACCTCCCTCCATGGTTGTGCATGAAGAAGAAGTACATACAAATGAGTATGCTAATTCAAGGGCCGAAACAACCTGGTACCGACATCAATCTGTATCTCGGGCTGTTGAAAGAGGAGCTAGCCACGTTATGGGAATCTGGAGCCAATACTTACGACGCCGTCGCACAAGATTATTTCACTATGAGAGCCTCGTTGATCACTACGGTGCAAGACTATCCAGGTTGCGGGTATATCTCGGGGCAGGTTATCCAAGGATTCTGCGCATGCGTTAGGTGCATGGATTACACAAGCTATCTCCAACTAGAGAAAGATCCAGGGTCATCGAAAACCGTGTTCATGGCGCACCGGAGGTGGCTCGGCAAGAATGATCCATGGAGAAAATGTGGAGACCTGTTCGATGGCAAATCAGAGACCCGAGGAATCCCAGAGCGTAGGAGCAGCGAAGAAGTGGAAGAGTTGCTGAAAAACTGGAAAGATTGTCCTAAGCCTGAAAATAAGCGAAAGAGGCAGCAACAAGACAAGCCGCTGATGAAGGTATGGAAAACAAGGTCTGTTTTCTGGGAGTTGCCATATTGGAAGTTTCTCCGCACGCCTCATAGCCTCGACATCATGCATATCACGAAAAACGTGTGCGAGAGTCTGGTCGCCACCATAATCAACATGCCAGATAGGACGAAAGATGGTCCGAAAGCAAGGCATGACCTGATATGCTTGGGTATCCGGAAGGAGCTTCACGGAGGACGCACTACTCCTGATGATCAGGAAGATGACGATGATCATGAGTCGGAGACGACACAAGGTCGTCGGAAGGGTAAAAAGTTCAAGAAGAACGAATATTACTGCCCTCCTTCTTGCTTCACTCTAAGCCAGGATGAGATCAAACAGTTTTTCAAGTGCCTTCTAGGAGTCAAATTTCCTTACGGCTACGCGGGCAAGATAAGCAGATACCTAGACGAGGCGAAGCAGAGGTTCAGTGGCATGAAGTCTCACGACTGTGCCGTGCTAATGACGCAGGTACTTCCGGTCGCACTAAGAGGGATAATGGACGAGCACGTCCGTGAAACGTTATTTGGCCTATGCAAGTTTTTCGACGTCATCTCTAGGAAGTCGATTGGCTTGAATCAGCTCGGAAGGCTACAGGAGGAGATCGTGGTGATACTATGTGAGCTTGAGGTCTACTTCCCACCCGCATTCTTCGACATTATGGTGCATCTGCTGGTCCATGTCGTGGAGGACATCGTACAACTCGGGCCGATGTTCCTCCGCAGCATGATGGCGTTCGAAAGGATGAACGGACACATCAAAGGATACGTTCGCAACAGGTCCCGTCCAGATGGAAGCATAGCCAAGGGCTTTCTGGCCGAAGAGTGCATCTCTTTCTGCACGAATTATCTAGACATCAAGAACCCTGTCGGTCTTCCCGTCAACAGACACCTTGGCAAGCTCGACGGATCTGGTCACCGAGAGGGTCATCGCATACTGCATGCAGACTTCGATTTTCGACGCACGGACTTTGATCGAGCAAACCTCGTCGCGCTACAGCATTTAGAACTGGTCGATCCTTGGGTATAGAAGCACAAAAGGTTAATCGAGAAGAAGTACAGTGACCGGGGCATACAAAGGACGCAGGGAGAAATAATCAAAGAGCACAACTCAGATTTCACGCGTTGGTTTAGGCAGACGCTCCTTGATAATCCCCCGCGCTCGCATTCTTCTGACACGGAAAAGATCATATTCACCTTGTCGCAGGGACCGATGCAAAACCTGGTGACCTATCAGCCGTATGATATCAACGGCTACACATTCTACACGGAGGAAAAGGACAACAAGTGTGATTATCAGAACTCAGGCGTAACATCGGAATTCTACATCGATGACAATGTGAAGGAAAGATTCTACGGAAGAATCGAGGAGATCTGGGAGCTCGACTACTATGGAGAAAAGGTGCCGATGTTCCGTGTCAGATGGGCAAAGAGCGTCGAAAGAGAAGACCGGTATTTCACAACCATGGTTATACCCGAAGCAGCCAAATCCAAGGCCGTCGGTGCAAACGTGGCCGCGAAAAATGAACCGTGGGTACTGGCTACCAAAGTGGACCAATGTTTTTTCATTACCGACCCGACAAAGCCTAGCCGTGTTGTCGTGAGGAGAGGAAAAAGAAACATCATCGGAATGGATGGAGTCGCCAACGAGCAAGACTTCGACCAGTACGGCGATCCAAAGATTGAAGATGACGACGACTACGATGCAGCAACATACATCACAAGAAGAAAAAGGACAACCCTACCCAAAAAAGGTAGCCCGTTCGAAATAAGAAACATTAAAGTGCCGGGGCTAAATTATTCAACCACGACAAAGAAGGGAAAAAAGATTGTAAAACGCTAGCTCAAAAAATATTGTAAAACGCGTGGTCGAAAAAAATTGTAAAGTGCCGGTGGTCGAGTAGGGCCGTGCCCGATTCATATTATTATGGACAAATTATTATAAAATTTAGTTATACTTTGAATCATATTATTTGTACCACTTTTATGACATATATTATCGCTTTTGCGCATTTTTGGAACATTTAAAAGTATTTATAAAATAAAAACAAAACAAATATGGCATATATTACCACTTTTGGGCATTTTTGGAACATTTAAAAGTATTTTTAAAATAAAAATAAAAAAGGGGGACACCAGGATTCGAACCTGGGTGCTTAGAACTTTAGAATAGAGTAGTGGGCAGAACCAGTGGGATAGGGTAGTGAATCTATTAGATAGTGGGACGGCTCTTTTCTTATACAGTTGCTAGAGGAGATAGGCGTAGCGCACTCTGGCATAGTGCACTACGGATATCCGTAGCGCACTATGCCAGAGTGCGCTACGCCTATCTTTGTCTTATCCACGTGCACGCAGGCACACACGTCCCTCATCCCCATTCAACCGCGCCCACCCATCTCCTGCCAGCCGCCACCGACACTGTCAATCCGCCGCCTCGCCAGCCCTGCCAGCCGCCGCCACTCGAGGAGGAGACCGTGGAGGAGCAGGCCCGTGCCGCTGCCAATCCGCCGCCACCGCATCCTAGGAGGAGGAGGTCGCAGTCGCCACGCCTAGAGGAGGGGGTCGCGCTCGTTTCGTGGAGGAGGAGGTCGCAGTCGTCGCGCAGTCCGTGAAGGAGAAGGCCCTCATTGTCCGCGTGCTCGTCGTTGTCCTTGTCTCGGAGGTGAGAATCACCCTCTCCCCTCTCCCCCTCTCTCCCCTCTCGTTGCATCCATTCACTTAGGGTATTCAGAGTAGGATTCAGAGTAAGGGTTCAAAGTTAGGGTTCAGTTAGGGTTCTTAGGATTCAGAGTAGGAAATGTTCAGATTTTCTTAGGATTCAGAGTAGGGTTCAGTTAGAAAATGCTCAGAGTAGGAAATGTTCTTAGGAAATTTAGTTAGGAAATGTTTAGATTAGGAAATGTTAATCAGTTAGGAAATTCAGATTAGGAAATTTAGAGTAGGAAATTCAGATTTGGAAATTCAGTTAGGAAATGGTTGCATGGTTTATGGTTGTTCAGAGAAGTGGTTCAGAGTTAGGATTCAGAGTTAGGAAATGTTCTTAGGTAGTATGATTGTATGATTCCCTGTGTGGATGCTTCTAAGATGGACATTATGGTTGTTCAGAGTAGTGGTTCAGAGTTAGGATTCAGAGTTAGGAAATGTTCTTAGGTAGTATGAAATCATAACAGTGGTTTTGTCTTCATGGTTCATGGTTGCATGGATTACACTGCAAGCAACTTCCTTTCCTAGTTGTCTTAGCCCCTAGATAAATTATTCTGAGATGAACATTATTCTGAATTTTTATTTCTGCATGATTGTATGCTTGCCTGTGTGGATGCTTCTAAGATGGACATTATGCCTGTGTGGCATACACCAACTGGTAGCATGTTAGTTAATGAAAAACAGTAAAAAAGGAGGTCCTGCTGGTGCTGCTGCTGCTTCTGTTACCAGTGTCCAGGTAGTAGTAGCTTTGCTAGAAATGGATGGTGTGTTATTGGTAGTAGTAGGTTTAGAAAGTAGTGTTAGGTGCTGCTGCTGCTGCTTCAGTACTTTTATACTTAAGCAAGTAGCAAGATTCAAGTTGTAAAAAATCTGAGTACTAAACTCTTGTGAAAATCTTGCCTTAATTACTAGCTTAGCTGGTTTCTGTATGTATTCATAGCAAAAGTTCAAGCAAGAGTTTGTGCTGGGTTGTTTCTTAACTAGCATCCTAACATTAGATCTCAACTAGCATCAATGGCTATTAAAATGTGTGTGCTGGGTTGTTTCTTAAATGCCCATCTTTCTCTTAAATTTCATGGATCAACATTGCTGTAAATAATCACACAACACTGGAGGCAGAGGAAGTGTCATGGTGTGGTCAAGCAGGCTCATATGCTAGCTGCTTATCAATCATACTAATGTTGTGCACTCTGTCGAAAGTTGGTGTTTTGTAAAAAAATGCATATTGGGAAGTTAGTACTTCTAAACCAGCTTCCAGAAAAAAAGCATATTGGGCAGTCAGTACTTAAGATATGTTTGATGTACACATTCAGTTGCTCTACAATTTCTTTCTTTCAGAAAACATAAGTTTGGTATATAATGTTTTGAGATTACTGAGCTAATACTGATAGAAATATGATCTTTGCATATTTCATCCAAATAATAGCCTGGTGAATCCACTGTTTTCTCCCACTGAAATAGTACAAATGACAGCAATATGCTTGATGTGTTGTGCTTGCTCTGCTTGCTGTTGTCATTGTTGTGCTTGCTCTTCTTCTTAGTCTAGAACATCCACATATTATATGTCCACCCTACTTGTGCTACTACTACTTCTATGCTACTTGAGCTGCTACTACTTCTATTATATGTGCTGCTACTACTATCTGTTCCTTATATCCATCCTAGTGTTGCTCTGGCTACTACTATCTGTGGTGCTACTGTGCTTCTACTACTATCTGTGCTGGGACAACAGCACCTTGAAATTATGCTTGTGCTTGTATATGAAGAACTTTATTATGTGTGTATGCAGGTTCTTGTATGAAATGAGTCCCGATTTTTGCCGAAATGTTGATTAACTTCCGTTTTGGCAGAAATCGGGCACTCCTAGTTTAAGAAAATTAGCAAAGGTCATGCCGGATTTTTCCGTGCATTTAACCAATTATTTGTTTTTTATTAGTGCAAAGATGTGTGACAACGACGAGGCTGGATGTTCTAAGCGCATCAGCGCTGAAGGAGAACTCAGACCTCCAAATAAACAATTGACATTCTGGGAGGCGGCCCAGCAGCTAGAAGACGATGAAGAATACCATCCTTCGGAGAGCGAGGATGATGAGATGGAAGACGCGGAGGAAGAAGACGAAGGAACGGCGGACGATGAAACCACTGATGGCGGCGAGGGCACAGGGAGTGGTAGCAACCCTCTAAGAAGAAGAAGAAGAAGAAGAAGAAGCCGAAGGACCGGCGCCCGAACACGGTCGGCACGGTTAGGGAGGAAATTACCGAAGTGAGCCCATCAGGGGTTCCTTTGGAGCCCGCCCTTGTCGTCAAAGGGTACGGTGGGCAAGTGGCGGCGATCACCCGGACAACCATCTCGATCAACACTGAGAATCTCCGGCATAAAGATAATGGCCACTTGCGCACACTCCTCTTCGAGAAGCTGCACGCCAGATACAAGTTCCCCGCTAAGTATCAGAACACAAATTATCATGGGAACAAAGTAAACAAATCCGCCCTCACAAAGATGAGCACCGCCCTGGCCAGCTGGAGAACCCGGATAAAGAAGAAGATCTATAAAGAAGGCAAAAGTCTCGAGGAGATCCATAAGATTGACCCGCAGATCACCGAAGATCAGTTCCGGGAGTTCAAGGAGAGGTGTGAATCCGAAAGAGCCCTGGCCAATAGTAATCGGGGAAAGGTGCTGCAGGCGATGAATATATGTCATCACCATCTCGGATCTGGTGGATACAGAACCGCGGAGGCCAAATGGAATAAGAAGGACGAAGAGTATAGATCCAAGGGGATAGAAAACCCCTTTGCTAAATTCGAACCCGGGCAGGTTCGAAACTTCATCAGGGCCCGTTATCATGTGGACCCAAAAACCAAACAACTCACCGCGGATCCTGCGGTGAAGGAATTCGAGGAAATTGTGGTAAGTATAATCTAATTACCGCGGATCAACACGATTGCAATCTAATCGATGATCTAAATGATTCACTGTTACTTCTTCTGCAGGAGGAGGAAATTGTTGCTAGTCATGGATCCCAGGGTTCCTCATCCCAGGGGTCGACGGCGGCCACCCGGTGGGATAACCCTTTTAACAGGGCGACGGCCAGCCTCGGGGGTAAGAATTGGGTGGATCATTTTGGTCCACCGCCGAGGACGCATGTGGCGCCGTCGGGAAGGAGCGAGGAGGAAAACCGAGAGGTTCAAGAACTTAAGGCACAAGTGGCGCGGATCCCGCAGATCGTCCAAGACAACCTGGCAATCACCCTCATGTCCTTCATGCATACCTTGGTGGAGTCAATAGCGAATTGGAGTGCGGGTGGTCGAGTAGGGCCATGCCCGATTCCAAGCATGGTCAGCAGCCACTCGAACAACGCGGCGCCGACGAATCAGGCAAAATACGTGTTCGTGACTTCGACCGCTAGCACCGCGGCGCCGCAAGTGTTGGTGACTCCCCCTGCCATCACCGCGGCGCCGGAGTACATGTTGGTGCCCCCCTGCCATCGTCGCGGCGGCACCGGAGCTCCAAGCACCCATCGGTAGGGAGAATACACCGGCGGCCAGCACCGCGCCATCAAGCAGCCCTTCCGTCTCTTGCACGCCCGTCGCCGTATGCGGTGCGTCGACATTAGCCGATCTCGACGCCATCACGGTAAACAAATTGCTTTAATTACCGCCTTTCATGCCATCTATTACTCTTATGGCATCTCGCTCTGACGACGCCTTACATGTTTTCCGCAGACGGATGTTCCTTGCACTCTCTTATGCTACGTGAACAACGAGCTGAGGGATGTTGCCAAGGGTACCATCGTTCAACCCTTGCAGCGCACGTTCCACTCAAAGCCGATGCCAGATAGCGTGCACAGGGTTAAAATTAGTCGGGTGCTAAGGGGTTGCGACGACCTGGAACCTCCCATTCAACCCCCAGGAGCGGATGAAGAAGAGCCGTATGTCCTCAGAAGTTGCTTCGGCTTATTCTTGCTATGGCCAAAGAGCATGATCCGTTTGGGGACGGCGGGGGCCATCACGCCACAGACAACAGCACCGCCTGTCGTGCCAGCGACAAGCGGTGGCAAGGCCCCCTTACCGCCCTCGCCGTCACCTCCACGCGGTGGGTCGGATGATCATGTTGATGATATGCACATGGCGCAGGATCTGGCCGAGGACGACGAAGACTGGAATGATCACTTCTTCAGCACTCAGTTTGGCAACGAAGAAGACCTAGCTGGTGGCCCCATAGAGAAAGCCACTATCACCAAGCGTCTGTTTGGTTCTCAGGAGATGCCTCCAGCTTGCGCCTTTACAGAGCCAGCTGATACAACCAACCGGCCCTTTATTCTAAGCCCTGACACACTACATAGGGCGGCCGGTGCTCAGATTGCGGTGCCTGCCCGCTCTCCAAAAGGAAAAAAGGGCAGGAAAATAAAATCTAGCAGCTCGAGCCAGCCGGTGGCGTCAACAACTGCGAATCCGATCAGTTTTCGGGACGGGCCACCAAGACCCGAGGGAATTATGTGGAGGGTTCATGTGGCGGGTGAGCCCATGCTACCTAAGAATTTTCGGAAGCTCGCCAGTTCGGAACTGCAGAGTGTGCATGACGGCGTGCTGACGATAGAGAGACACCTTCTATCGGAGAAAGATCCCTCGCACCCGGTATTCGTGGTTAAGGTGCCACCAGGCTTGGGCTTCGTCGACAATGCCCCTGCGGATCTGTTATTCCTGCGGTTCGACGACATCTTCAATATGTTCCACCTATACCCGCTGCACTATACCATGGTCCGTCTGTTTTCTCTCAGCCTGGCCATGCAGATCATTAGAGAGAACACACCGGGCATCGCTATAGTGGACCCCTACTACATGTGTGACGGCTGCTTGGGTTCCCCCGCCGAACGACGTATCGTGGCCTCGTACCTAAAAAGAATCCTCGTGGCGAACAAGACAAAGGAATACATTCTCGTGCCTTACTTTCTCGAGTAAGTCGTTATTCACTCGCCACCATCGATTGGCTTTATTAGATCATCATCATTCTTTTTCAACACATTCCATTTGAATTTTTTGCGCAGAGATGAACACTGCACGCTCATCTCCTTATCGCCGAAGCATTCCCACGCCACGTATTTCGACTCGGGGAGTCTAGAAAAGAAGAAAAACTACGACAAGATCAAGGAAGTTCTGGATGATGCTCTCACTGGCTTTGCCTCGACGGAAGGCACCACCTTCGTGCGTACGAAGGTCAAGTTCGGCAGGCACGTCTTCAACCACGTAACGGAGTTCCCCTGCGTGAAGCAGCCGGAAAACAGTAAGAAGGAAGCCTACTACGCACTCCATCACATGAGGGCGTTCCTACTTGACCAGCAAAATTCTACGCTGCCAGATCATCTCAAACAGTGGGCCGAAGCAAAGGCCAAGATCAATGATTCGGATATTAGACAAGAGATGTATCGCATCCAGCAGCAGTTTGGGGCAATCATCTTTCGTGATGTCATGACTTCGAGGGGGATCTTCTACGGAGTAAATATCCCGAATAACCGTGACATAGAAGATCGCCTAGAGATGCAGGGTGACTATAGGAAGTTCATGACGAGACAGGGCGTCCTCCTGTTCCCTAATCCGAGCCAAAAGGCTTGATGTTGGCCTAGTTGTAGTTACAAACTATAGATGACCTTTGTGTGTGTGTGTGTGTGGACGACAAGTGAACTTATTTTGCTTATTATTATATATCAATCAATGCTTGGTTTTTTTGCTTACTCTTTGGTCCTTTGCTCAATTTGGTCCTTCTTTTTTTCCTTACTCTTTTTTCAAGAATAATGCCGATGATTGAAATGTCGTGGCACACTATATATGTGAATGTGCTACGATGGGACTGTGAGCCTTGTGATCTGCACAAGTCCAGGTCTTGTGCATCCTATTTGGCTCACCGTTCCATCGTAGCATATTCCTGTGTCCAACGACCTATGTATATATATGAGGCATTCTTTTCGAGTTATTTTTGTCTTTTTCGAGAATATGCCGATGATTGAAATGTCGTGGAACAATATATATATGAATGTGCTATGACGGGATAGTTAGCCTTGTGATATGCACAAGTCCAGTAATTGTGCATCCTACTTGGCTAACCGTTCCGTCATAGCATATTCCTGTGTCCAACGACCTAGCTAGTTATATATGAGGCATTCTTTTCGAGATACTTTGGTCTTTTTCGAGAATAATGCCGATGATTGAAATGTCGTGGCACACTATATATGTGAATGTGCTACGATGGGATTGTACGCCTTGTGCTATGCACAACTCCAGGTGTTGTGCATCCTACTTGGCGTACGGTTCCATCGTAGCATATTCCTGTGTCCAACGACCTATGTATATATATGAGGCATGCTTTTTGAGTTACTTTGGTCTTTTTCGAGAATAATGCCGATGATTGAAATGTCGTGGCACACTATATGTGAATGTGCTGCGATGGGATTGTCCGCCTTGTGCTATGCATAGGTCCAGGTGTTGTGCATCCTACTTGGCGGACAGTTCCATCGTAGCATATTCCTGTGTCGAACAACCTAGTTATATATGAGGCATGCTTTTTGAGTTTGGTCTTTTTGATTTAGGAGTACTTTCTATAAGTGTATCTTCATATGCGACTTTAATTATATATGTTTTTTTTCAATAATCGGTTAATTATTATTGTCAACTTATAGATGACGTGGTACGTCGTGTACAAGGGACGGGTTCCCGGAGTCTACGATGATTGGGAAGACTGTCGGAGACAGGTGCACCATGTCAGCGGCAATAGCTACAAAGGGTACAACACTATGGCGGAGGCGGAAGCTAGATACACGCGCTATCTAGCGGGAGTTAGGACAAGGAACCGGATGAAGACCTACACCTTCGTCGCGGCGGTGATCATGCTTATCTTCTTTGGTTATTTATCCCGCGTTTGTGTCTAGCTAGCTAGTTTAGATGTCTAGGCGAGCTTCCGAGCTCTAACTTGTTCGATCGACACATGTATTCGCATGTCACCAACTACTACTTTGTAACATGATCGAAACAATGTAACTTAGAATATGTATTCATGTATGAGACTTATCTATATGTATTTGTTTCAATTTTGTTTTTCATATTGAGTATTTATATATATAATTGTATATGTGTGTGTATATCTGCTGTAATATTGTATATAATCTGTATTGCATATAATCTGGCTCGGAAATTTAAAAAAAAATACATCTGTGGCGCACATGGTCTACCTTCTGTGGCGCACTACACCTAAAGCGCACTATGGAAGTTTAGTGGCGCACTAGATAGTGCGCCACAGAAGATCCCAGGGGTAGCGCACCATCCCAAACTTCTGTGGCGCACTAGGAGGTGCGCTACGCCTATCTCTACACAACCGTGGCGCACTAGGCAGTGCGCCACGGTTGAGAGATAGCCATAGCGCAAGGCCCGTGGCGCACTCCTAGTGCGCCACGGATGGGCATTTCGGGTGCGCCACTAACAGCCTGTTTCCTAGTAGTGTAAGAAGTGAGTCTTCGAATAAAGGGCATTAAACTAAGAAGTGGCTCAAAATAAAGGCATAAAACACCAATGCCAATCATAAAAGGAGTCTATTATTTTATAGGTTCATCAAAGTGTGGTTGAAGGTTTGTTTTGTCCACCATTTGTTTTTTCACACCATTACTTATTGTTTAACATGTTTATAGATGTGTAAAAGATACAACTTGATAGTACACTTGCATATCATGTTTCATTGAAAGGAATTGATCCTATGAACTTTACAAAATAATGAAGGAAGGAAAGGTAACAAACTCCAAAGTCCATGTTTAGTTTTTACGACCTTCATGCTCAAGTACGAGCATAAGTTAAGCTTGGGGGTGTTGATGCATGTAAAATGCATACACGAACTTTGTAGTTTTTAACATGTTTTCCCACATATTTTCATCATATATAATGTTATATCCATGTTTTATATTGATTTTTGGGGATTTACCAATGATCCCCTTTATTTTGGCTATAACCCGGCAGGGCAAAAAAACCTCGTTTTCAATGTTTTTGATGTTTCAGGACCTATACAAAGTCAAATGGACCTGAACTTTTGGGAATGCCAATATTTATCCACGAGAAGCATCTGGAGCACAAGAATCTCACCAGGAGGGGCAGGAGGGCCAGGAGGCCCAAATGAGCCTAGGTGGTGCGCCCAGCCCAGGTGGGCGTACCACCTACCCTCGTTGGCTCCTCGTCGTCCAATGGCCTTGATTCTTTCACCCATTGAGTTCTCTTGAGCTAAAAACCTCTATATAAGGATCCCCTGAGGAGACCTCGAGATGGAGCACACCCCAAGAGAAAACACCACCAAACAGAGTCAGATTCAGCAAAGATTGGAGGGGGAAACTCCGTCGCCCCACCTCCGGGGAGATCTCCGCCCTCTCCAACATCTCTGGCATCATCACCATCATGAAGAGGGAGTAGTCCACCTCCAGGCTATGGGTTTGTGGCAGTATCTTGATCTATTTCTCTCTCGTTCTTCATAGATCTAGTACCATATGAGTTGCCCTGCCTGATTATGGTCATATTTGTAATTTCTATGTGGTGGATCTTTGTTCTATGATTTGATATTTGAGATTGGGAATCTATTTTGTGTAAGATGTATTGATAGATGCATATCATGCACCCTGTTCCTAATTTCTTGTTTTGATCCAACTTGCATGCAAGAACTTGTATGGGAAGAAGTGTTTATTAGATGGAGTAGGGTGGTGGTAGGGATTGAATTGTAACAAAAAATATTCAAGATCTATTTTGATTTTTACCTTTATTTTGTTGCCTCGCTAAGGATAAAGTAAAATCATGTGCTATAGTTATCATGTGACTGTGATAATCTTCTTAGATCAAGGTAGTATATTTGTATTTCAAACATCATGTTATATTACTTAAAGCAATACTCTGATTTGCTCTTAATTCAATATTGCTTGGAGTTTCCCTTTATTGAGGGGTATAAGAGAGATGTATTTCATTTCTATGTTAGAACGTGGTGCCCATATTGATTTCTTTATCGAACAGATATAAAAGTTTCATGAATATTTATCATTGATGAATTTTTTTGTGATCACTACAACTTAAAAAGAGAGTAGACAAGTGAACCCATAAACCCCGGTCCGATTTTATCATAAGAAACACCTTTCCATTGCATATATTATCTTTCATATTTTCTGCAATTTATTATTTCGAAAATACAAAAATACTTTCCCTAGTTGCAATCACTCATAAAATCCCAAAAATAACTATACTATCTTCCATATCATCTAGTTTGCATTATTTTACTTTATTTATTTCAGTTTATATTATATTTTATTTCATAATACTAATACGAAACCTTGTGCTTGACAACCACTTGATGGAGTTGGGGACACAAGACAAATTATTTTACTTTACAGGTTGCTTGAAGAGGAGAAGACAAATACCCTTTCATAACCAATTCGCCGGGAGTTTGATATAAACTCTTGAGTGAGCCTTGTGGGGGAAAAGAAGCTTGCTACAACACTCTTCACTTGGAGTCCCAACGAAAAGTGGCCACGATTGTTGCCATCAGACCTATATCACCATTACATGCTTTAGTTTGTGCTATTGCTTGCACACTTTAATTACACAACAAAAACTTAATTATACAACAAATTATACCACCACCCCTACACCGATATATCCGCATCCAGCAACACTATCAGGGTGACGCCATGTCTTGACCACATAGGTAAAACCTATTCACTTATATTTTGCTACACTTTTGACAAATTTCACGATTCCTTGATTTGGTGGTTGCTATGCAAGGTAGTATGGAATAATAAAAAAGAGATTTGCACAAACAAAGTCATCACGCAACACACTCATACGTATTAGGTCGTCGATTTCTTTTAAAACAAAGATTAGTTCGTTAATAATTATACAATTTTCCTAAGTCTTTTGGTCCTCCGAGATTCTCTTATGTCTAATAAAAAAGAGTGTAACATGCACTCACTCTGTTGCAAAATATAATTGCAGTCGCACCATGCTGTCGTCGATGTTGACGAGTTTCTTTGCAATGTCTTGTTTAAGTTTTGAGTGTAACTTTAAAAGGGATCTCACTTGACCGGTACACAGGTACTACGTTCGGGACGCACGCAGTATTGTCCTCTAGAGACTACCACGTACGGCACCATGTACAGAGCGAGAACAATCACAAAATCAAAACCCACCGCTGTCGGATATTCATGAACAATTCAAAAGCCAAAACCCCCACTTCCATTCCCCAACGCTGCTACTACTACAGCCCAGTACTGGTTAGCATCTCTGACTTGTGGGCCCCACGGAAGATAGATATTTCGCGTTTTGTGGCCTGCGCACGCAGTAGTAGCTGCTGGTACGTAGTACCCCATGACACCACCATGAAAAGGGTGGGGTAGGTACTGGCCCGTGTTTGATCGATCGTACTGCGTACGCGCCGCCAGCTAGCTCGATCGGCACAGCCAGCCAGCCAGGGAGATCTAGAGGGAGAGAGGCCATGGCGAATTGGAGCATGGAGTGGGTCGATCGAGCCAGTGTAGGGTATTGAAGGCGAGTTGAAAGCTGACGCGTACGGCTGCTCCCTCTCAGTGCATCGCCATTAAACAAGACTGGCGTTGGGGACTTGATCTCGATCGCCGACTGGACGGATTAAGACCGCTGCCGGCCGCATGCATGGGATGCGCTCCGGCGCCGCTCGCCTTTAATCGAACGCGTCCGACTCCTCTTCCAGCGGCCGGCCGTGCGTCGGTGCGTGCGTGCATCAACTCGCTGCGCGATTGCAGAGTCGTACTAGGCCCTGCTGCCTGATGGCGTGTGATCAGTAGGTATGTAAATGTGACTCTGAAATTATTGTACTCGTTAGTTGTTGGATTGGATCACACGCACGGTACAACCTCTCTTCAATCCACCGTGCGTGTTTGATATGGCCTGCCTTTTCTAAGCTTGAGGTGCATGCCAGTACACAGATCGGTCTGCACCGTGATTAAATTCGTGAGCAAGTTCAAGCCGTGCAAAAGTAGCGCAACTAGTAGAGTCTAGTCGATCTTGGCCCTGATGACGCGAGCCAAGCCGTGTTGTCACGCGTCATCCCTGCACTGCACACGAGTTCGTCTCCGGGAAATTTTCAGAGACCGACCACGGAACCGACATGCGTCGCCCTGCGCCGGCCATACCCGTACGAACGCACGCCGGTTCCGCCCTCGATCGGTGGACATGTCCGTGTCAAGGTCCGCGCGAGTGTCCAGCCAGGGACTGGCGCTCCATCATCAGACTCAATCGTCTCCAAATCTACGCAGCCATATCTTTTTTCTAGCGGAACTCGCCCGCCTGAACGATTTCATAGCAGCCAAACTAATTAGTTACAATAGATTTTAGAGGACAGAGAGAGAGTAAGGGAAAGGATCATGGTGGATCAAAGCCGTTAGACCAATTAATAAGAGAGGCCATGGGGGGAAGGTAGAGTTACATTTGTTGGCCCATAATCTAATGTCTTCGACACATCTTCGCTGAACCAGCCGAAGGGGTTCATCCACGTCATTGAAGATGACAGCATTATGTCACTTCCAGATACTCCACGTAATGGTTGTGCAGATCAAGGCGTTGACATAAGAGCAAGCTCGGGAGTCCCAGAGTTCTTCCATATTGGAGAAGGTGGTGGTGCCGACCGGGAAGAAGAGGTCCCAGACTTGGCTAGCGCGGGTGCACCCCAAGAACAAGTGGGTGGTGTCTTCAATTTGAGTGCATGAAGGGAAAGCATTGTTGGAGGAGAGCTGATGCCTGAACCTCCGGTCGTTGGTGGGGAGGCGTCGTCGGTGCAGCAGCCAGAGGAAGATCTTGCATTTCAGGAGAGCAGCGCTCCCCCAAATCTTTGGGGCCTGGTCGTCAATCTGCAGGTTGCTAAAAGAGTTGGCATAGAAACCTCTGTTAGAGAGACATATGTTAGAGTACCGGCAGACTCAGTTGTCATGTATGGCATTCCGAAGCTTGAGAGCGTGGAGATCATTGTTTAGGGTCGTCAGCTCCGTGGAGGCAGCATTGGTGAGACGAGAGGTGAGAGTGACAGCTAGGCCGTCGGAGAAAATCGCAGAGACAGAAGCATTAGGACGGGTAGAGTGGGAAAAAAGGGCAGGGAACCTTTCAAAGACAGGGAGGGGGTCCAGCCATCTATCTAGCCAGAAGGCAGTGGAAGTCTCGTCTCCAAGAGTGACAATGGAGCAGTTTCGGAAGGAAGCCAGGCCTTCCACGATATTTTTTCCAGACAATGGTGTCGAGGAAGTGGCTGTCGCCAAGGTCACGATTCTCGGCCCAGCCGTAGCAACGACAGAACTAGGTAGCCCAAGGAGCAGAAGAAGTGTGGAGTGGATCTTAGTAAGGAATTTAGCCAGGAGGGCCTTGTTCTGAGCAGGAAGAGATAAGACGCCAAGGCTACCAAAGTTTTTGGGGTGCAGACTTCTGGCCAGGCAACTTTGCAGTCGCCGCCAGAGCATCTTTCATCGCCAGCCCAGAGAAACGCCCGCCTGCACTTATATATGTAGCCAAACTGTGTGAAGGTCCGCACGAGTGTCCAACTAGGGACTGGCGCTCCATCATCGGACTCAATCATCTTCAAATCTATGAAGCCATATCTGGACTGTCGGCATCTTTAAGATATGCATGCGGCTTAAAAATACCGTCGGCACAGCTAGACCGTCGGCTTAGCTGGAGCAGTGTGCACGTGGAGCTAACACGCCGGCCACCGTCGGCAAACACTAAGGTAAACCGATGGCCACCGCCGGTGTAGCTCGCTGGCCTAGGCACATCACTAAATCCCGCCATGCCGACAAGGTAAACCGACGGCCAAACTGTCGGCATAGATAGCCAAGGTAAGCTGACGGACCAGCTGTCGGCTTTGAAACTTCTAGTGGGCCGCCAGCTCGCTCCATGTGTCCAGTGGTGCCGATGACACGTCTGCTGGGACAAGTTCCAGAGGTATGCTGACGGCCTAGTCGTCGGTGTAGTTCCTCGCAGGCGAGCTCCGTCGAGCCAACACGTGACCAGGTAAGCGGGCTATCGTGTCGTCAACGTTAGGTGGTGGAACTATCAAATGTACGTCCCTCTATTTTTTCTGTTGCGTCAATGGCCCGATTATGCCGACGGTTGTGACTAAGCCGACGACCAGAAACCTATGCCGTTAAATCCTTCACCGACGGGGTTACGCCTGACGGCTTGGGATGTGTCAGCCTTCCAGCGCCACAAAATTCAGAAATGAAAGTACGGCCTAAAACAAGGGAAGACAGCCATGGATCGTGAAAACACAAAATTTAACAATCTTGTCTTCTCTATGCACAGAATTTGGGACGGAAGGATGACTATTTTTGGTACGAGTAAGTATAATAAGGTTTAGTCCGCGGGCTATAGTATTTAAAATATTATATTTATGCTTAGTTAGACGAGAGAAAAAAAAGAAGAGAATAGAAATGTGCTGCTTCGATTAGAAGTCAGCTCCAACATACATAGTCCCAGATACTGCATGAAAGTGCAAAATGCATCGTATATTAATAAAATAGTATATTTTTATTTTTAATTATATACATGTTGGCTATTAAATTAACCCTGATATAAACATAGCCAACACTCGGCTCTGCTAGTACATGATATTTGCCTGTGTGTGCGTACGGCCGCGAGCCGGGAGTATTATCCTTACTCTACCAGGAGGTGAATAAAAAATGCAAAGGGTGGCCAACCAGTACGATAGATTGATGGAATGAAGTTAGCCGACATGAGCGTACGTCACACAGTCCAGGGACCTATGCTAGCAGCGCAGAGGAAGCAGATCCCGACGTGTGTCATGATTACACGAACAGCTGGTTGCCATTCGCCAACCGCATACATGCACGCAGAGCGCCGTACGTCCGGTCCGCCCTCCTCGCCCGTGTCGCCTTCCCCCTGCCTGCGCCCCGGCCCGCGGCCGTACACAGAGACAGGCAAATATCACACGATTCCCGTGCATGCATGCTCCACGGTCCACGCCACCACGACGTAGTACACGTAACTCTTTCGAATGGAAAAAGTCTATTCTAAACCTTAAACTCGTAGAGGTTAGACGAAATGAACCCTAAACTCAGAATCCCGGTTGTTGGTACCCTCAACTTTCGAATCCCGGTCTAAATAGAACCTTGGGCCTGTTTGGTGCATCGGGAAAGCGACAATCCCGACTAGGATTTCAGAGTACTCTCACCTGCTTCGCTACTGCCGCCGCTCAGTCCTCCGGCCGCTGCCGCCCGCTGCGCGAGCAACACAGTATGATGACAAAGGCGCCGCCCATGCGGCGTACCCGTGGGCGCCTTCTCCCTTGTCCTTCTACCACCCGCCACAGCTAAATGGAACTAGCACCTTGCGCACATACAGCAACTAGCAACAGCAGCGGCTAGCACATGGCACAGCGTGCAGGCACAACAACTAGCAATCACAAGCAGCATGCGAGCGCGCATAGCACAGCAGATCAAAACCAATTTGTCTCTGTGTCCCTCACTAGAGAAAACCAAAGAAATGGCCGACATTGACATTCTCCAGCGCCGCTTTTGGGCGGAGAGAGAGGAGCAGCGCAGTGCCCTCTCTCCCTTTTCACCTCCCTCTTGTGCCAGCTGCTGTCGAGCGCTTTCGCCGCCGAGGGCGAGCTGGTGCTTTGCCCCCATGAACTCCGACAGGTCGTTCGCTGGCCAGTAGCGAGTCCCTCCCTCGGACCGCCGCGGTGACCCCTTTCCCGAGCTGCGCATGGTTGAACTTCGCGCGACAAGGCCGCAGGGCTGCATAGCGAGGTAGCGCACCTCCGGGGCAAGCTCTTTGTCTCTATGGTGCTAGCCGAGGACGTGGCATCCGCGGCTTGTGCGTGCACGTCTTGGGTGGCGACGTCAAGCACTGAGCAGGAACGGCTCTGCTAAGGACTACATTGAACTCTTATATTCATAATTAGGGTCTTTTGTGTAAACTATGTGGACAGTTTATATCATTTATACATTTGTTAAGGTGTTGCTTGCATTGATTTTTTTCTTTTAACGTGAAAAACCTGCCCAAGGTTTAGAATGACCGGGATTCACAAGTTTAGTGTGCCAACGACCGGGATTCCGAGTTCAGGGTTTAATTTGTCTAGCCTCTACAAGTCGAAGGTTTGAAATGGACTTTTTCCCTTTCGAATTCATAGCACTGTGGCCTGTGGGGTGCGTGGAGGAGATGGCAAGACGTAGGTCCAGCTGGTCGACGACGGTAGGCCATGAATGCCACGAATGAATGTCGCACCTGCTGCCAGCCAGAATAAATAAATAAACAATCATATCGACGTTATGAATTGTTCGTGTCAGCACCGCTGGCGTGGAGAGGCATGCATGCATGATATTTTAAAGAACTTTGCCCCTGGATCCATCGAATTGGGCTCGGGTCTCTCTCTCCTTTGTCCTGTACTACGTGTGCTCCCGGCTCCGGCCGGCGAGCAAACCCACATCGATCGGTAGAAGCCTATCTCGGCCAGCCCCGGGGCCCGGATGAGGCACCCGCGTAAGGCCTATGGACATCTCCACTCGCCTATCCAGAATCCTGATCCGGACGCGAAATTTCGTTCGGACGTCGAAAATCGGCTTAGCCGCGTATTCAGGGATCTGTTTTTGGCTGAATTTGGAATAACTTTAGTCCGGACTACCCATGACGAACCCAGGTTCCTGGATACGCCCTAGAAACGCCGACGCAGCGAATTGGCTGAGTGGACCAGTCTGTCAGCGACAGAAGCCGAGTCGTCGTCATCCTTCCCGCCGTTTTCCTTTTTTTGCCCTCTCCGTTACACCCCTCCCGTCCTCGCCGCCAAACTCGGCCTATAAAAGACGTATATCTCGCTGTATCTCTTCACGGTCTCTCCCCAACTCCGGCGAACTTCAGACGTTCGCACATTTCTTCCTCCTCAACTCCGTCGAGAAGACATGGCCGAGGGATTTCTCGGCCGACGCCCGATGCCGCCGTGGGAGCCCGGCTGCTCCGCGAGGCGCGCTATACGGCTTCGCCGGACACTCGTCTCCCCTTCGACCGGCAACTCACCGCCGGCAGGATCCCTGTTCTACCGGTGCTGGCCGAAGAGGACCTCGCCGGAGAGATCCAAGCGGCGATAGCCGCCATGCAAGACCCGGATCTCGCCGAGGATCCTGGCATCGCCGGACCGCCGGGCTCGCCGCCGCCGCTGCGTTACAATGTGGCTTTCCACCGCCGCTGGTGCAGCGTTCCAGGACGAACTCTCGCCGGCGTCATGGAGCACATCCAGGCCGGCAACCACCCCCGCTTCGGCCTGTAGATGCGGTGTCCGGCGTCGACCACGGCGACGGTGGCAGCCTTTTCCTAGTTATTAAATTCGATGTAATATATGCGAGTCCTTGCCCTTGTTCATGAAATCCACCTATATTCGCTCATATTTCGCCGAGTTTAACTGAATTTCGTCGAACCTGAGAAGTCGTCCTAGATACGCGAGTGGAAATCTCGGCGTACCCAGACTGAAAACGTGTTTCATTCGACAAGAAAAGTCCGGATTTCAGACTGGATTCGCCCCAACGAGTGGGGATGCTCTAAGCTGGCCAGGCGACGGCAACACGACAACGCGTGCCCGGGCGTCCTCCGGGAGGTACCAATGGCTGGCGGGTGAGATGCGCATGCACGGAGCCGTACACACACAGGTCACACAGCTGCATGCGCGCGCAGTTGGTCTCAGGAGATCGACCCCACGCCACGAGTTCTGCAGACGACGGAGCGCGCCGGCCAGCCCAGCGCTCCCCTGGCCAGACAGGTCGCGCACGCGCGCCGACCTTCAAACTACATATCCACCGACACCGCCACGCGCGAGGCGAGAACGGCACCGGCGTGCGTCGTCGCGTCGCGTGTGGCCGGCGCAGGGCGAAGCATGTCGGTTTCGTGGTCGGTCTCTGGCTGGAAATTTCCCCGGCCGGCCGCGAACTGTCGTGTGCACTACTGGAGTCTGGAGGGATCACGCGTGAGTGCGTGCGTGAAACGTACGGTTTGACTTGCATCACGTACTCTAGTTGCATGGCTGGCTCGACCTGGCTTAAAAATTAATTGCAGGGCAGATCTGTGTACCGGCATGGCATGCACACCTCAAGCTCAGAAAAAGCAAAGCCATAGTATCAAACACGGTGGTTTGAAGAGAGAGGTTGTACCGTGCGTGTTATCCAATCCAACAACTAATAATTTCAGTGTTACACTTACTTGTACTGATCACACATCATCTTGATGCAGGACCTACGACTACGCTAACAGCTGATGCACGCACGCACGCACGTACTCCATCCCTTTTAAAATATAAGATGTTTTAGTTTTGTATGTAGATTACTTTTAATATATAGGTTTACTCATGTTTGGGATAAATCTACATACTAAAACAAGTCTAGATACATTCTTTTCTAAATCTAAAACATCTTATATTTTAAAACGGATGAAGTAGAAGCGTGCAGGAATGGAGGAGGGGTTTCATGAATATCCGACACCGGTGGCTTTTGTTATTTTGTAATTGTTCTAGCTCTCTACATAGTGCCGTGCGGATGAGCCTAGTCAGAAGAAGTCACGATGCACGAGTGACGGAGTTCATTGGAGCGACAAGGGAGACTGCCGCCGTCGCCATCTTGGCCACCATCTGCCGCCGCCGGTGGCCGCCATGGAGGCGCGGCCTGCTGCTGGCGCCGTCCTCGGCAGTCGCTTCGGCGGGCTGATGGATCTCGGGGAGAACCATGTCGCGATCCAGATGGCGGAAGAGGCCTTGGACGAAGGAGGTTGGACGACGGTGTATCGTCGTAAGGACCACCGGAGCTCGCTGCAGGCCTTCTGGGAGGAGGCGGGCTTCCCCTCTTAGACCTCGCGCTACTGGGAGCTTCGGAAGGGCCGTCGGTCCTCTGGGGTAGAATCTCCTCCCCGGCGACATGCAAGATCTTCATCTCCCCCGACGGCTGGTCTGGCGCCGGGTGATCGTTGGTGTTCCTCGTCGTCGCCGTCGGGTATGCGCCTGTCGCATCGTCCGCGCTTGGGCACGTGGCGAGGCCCTCTGCCGAGGCGTCGGTTTACGCCGCCTCCTACGCTCGCGGAATTCATTCCTTCGTTTGCGGCGAAAGCGGCGGAGACGGGTGGACCCCCTGGCGCGGATTCTCTGGCTTCGGGGCCAGGTGGGACTCGGTTGCGGGCGGGAGTCCTGGCAGGGTCGGGGTCGAGGTCGGGCCGTAAGCGTGCTCCATGCCTTCGGAGACCGATTCCCCTCGATACCTCCTCGTTTGATCGCTCGTCTGATGCGCATGCTTCCTCCGCGCTGCCATCGACTGCTGCGCCTGCTTCTTCCGCGCCGCCATCGTCCCTTCTCTGCCCTAACGCCCGCTTCTGGACGCCGGGGACTGCTGCGCCTGCTTCCTCTGCGCCGCCTTCGACCCTGCTCTGCCCTAACACCCGCTTCTGGTCACCGGGGTCACCTTCTTTCGTCCGCGCGGTGATGGCTGCGTCGCCCCAGCCGCACACGTCGACGGGAGGATCTGCTGCGCCGGCTGCACCATCCATGCCCCCGGCGGGAGGAACTGCTGCTGCGTCGGCGGGTGGCACTGCTGCTGCGCCAGCGGGAGGGGTTGCTGCTACGTCTGCCAATCCAGCGCTGCTCTCGGTTCTGCCTGGTGGTGGACAACCAGGGATGGCTACTCAAATTCCGTTCAGGCCTCTTCAGCCACCGTTCCGTCCTGCGGGTCCATCGGGGTTCAATGCTCAGCCCATGGGGCAGTTCTTCCAGCCACAGATGAATTTTGCTAGGCCGTTTTTTCCACCAATCATCCCGCCTCAGCAATATGCGCAGCTGTTTCCACAATTTGCGCAACCTGCCCTTGCTGTTGCTGATCCGGTGGTGCCACGGAATAAACGTAAGAAGAAGAAGAATGTTCAGGGTGCACAGACGCAGCCATCTGCGGTGCCTACGCAGCAGAATTTTCAGCCTCAGTTTCAACCTACACCGGTGCCCGCACCGGGCATGATGTATGGTCCTCCGCCGGCCGTGAACTTGCCAGCGCCGCTTGTTTCTGCTGCCTCTGCAACTGTGGTTGCTGTTGGGGATTCTTCTGGTCAGGCTGATACTGGAAAGACCAAGAAGATGGTGAAGTGCTGGAAATGCTCTGCTGATACTCATGCTTCCAAAAATTGTCCGGTTTAGCATTACTGTTTGGTTTGTAATAATTCTGCTCACCCCACCGCCAAGTGTCCACGTTTGAAATTATCCAAACCTACGATGATTGTGGCAGGTAATGGTAGCGAAGATACTCTTTTCAATCAGTTGCCTAATAGTATTTTCAAGGCAAATTTGGCTCCAAAGTGTACACCGACAGCTAAGGTGACTATGGTGGGTGCGGTGGTGCCTGCGTCTGTCATTGAGTCTCAGATGACAAGGATATGCCCTCTCAGTACTCAGTGGAAATGGGAGGCCCTTACGCATGGTGATGATTCTTTCCTTGTTAGCTCCCCTTCTTTCGAGGATTTACAGCGTGTCGATGGCATACAGATGCCGGTCCCTTCTCATAATGCTCGGATTGTTATCAATGTCTGGGAGATGCAGGATATCCAGCCGAGTTTTGTACTACCTCAGGTGTGGGTTCATGTGGAGGGTGTTCCTCATACCATCAGGCACTTCCATGGCTTGTGGGCGGTTGGCTCTCTTCTGGGTACGACAGTGGATGTGGATTTGCCGACACTGTACAGTCGCAATATTGTGCGTATTTGTGTGGCAATGATGAATCCAAATGCGCTTCAGAAGTGTGTGGATGCTAGAGGTCCCTACATTGGTACTACTGCTACTCTGAAGTTGAAGGGATATGACTTTACTTTTAGCCCGGAGGCCCCAGACTTCTCCCCTGATCCTACGTTCACCCCTATGTTCTGGAGACGGAAGGGATATGATTCAGATGAGGATGATGGTACTGGACAGAAGGGGAAGGACCCATCTACTGATGATACCACTACTCGGACTCAGGGGAATCAGATGGAGATTGAAGCGAGCTCTCAGACAGTTGTGGGTGGTCCTCAGACCAACAAGCTTTCTACTTTGCCTGTGTTTGTGGTCACGCCTTTCAATCCTAGTCCCCAAACTCCCAGGGGTAAAGCTATTGTTGACGCTGCACGACGTTCTCGCTCTTGCTTTCAGCGGCCTATTGTGTTCTCTACTACTGCATCTTTGGTTTTGGTTGAGGCGGCTCTTTCTGGAGCCACGTCTCGGTCGCCGGCCTCCTCTCCTGCACCGCATGTAATGCAGCACGCCCACGCGTCTCCGCTTCCGGGGATGGGGCACTCGTGGACTCGGCTGCCGTGGGCCAGCCAGCATCACCTACTTCTTCTCAGCCGGCCTCGTCGACTACCTCTTCACCTTCTGCTGCGCGGGAGACACAGGAGGTTCAGCCCTCTACGTGGCAGGCACCTCAGGAGAGTTCTGCGTTGGGCCAGGAGGGCGATGGTTTTGGGTCACATGATGGCCAGGGCCATGGGCTTTTTTCGTCACAGGATGCGCTGGTCGAGTTGGTATTGGTGACGAATGCAGTTGTGGAGGACGATCAACATTTGCGGGTTCTCAAGGTCCCTCAGATACCAGTGCTGCGCAGGAGTGCAAGGCATCCAATGAGTACCGATGGTGCTTCGTCTACTGACATGGATTCTTTAGAGAAGGCCATGCGCATGAAGGCGGAGAAGAATCTGGACACGGCTGGTAACCCCTCTTCATCCAAGTCTTTTATTCCTTTTTCATCGACTTGCATTAATTCTAAGCTTAATTATGTTGGAATTAGTTTAGATAAGAGCGTAAGTGATGTTTCTATTTCTGCTAAGGTCTTGAAGCGGATGGAATTTGACCGGTTAACGGTTGGTCCAAAAGCCTCGACCTTTTATATTTCCACCTACTCTGATGATGAGGATACAGACATCTCAGCAGATGGTCTGATCCTATCTCATCTAGTAGGTGAAGTTCTTGAAGTTGGTTTGGACGAAGATAGATTAAGCTCAATTTATGAGCTAACTGCTTCTGGTCGTAAATCAAATTTTGGAAAAAAATGTAATAAATCTCGTAAACGAGAACTTGCGCCTAAATCTATTATTGTTTCCCAATGAATGGCATGTTTTTGAATAGCAGAAGTCTTCGAGACTTGGCTAAACATTTACACATTGCACTATGTTCTAGGGAACACAATTTGGATTTTGTGGCTATCTCCGAAACAGGTAGATGAGAATTTTAACAGACTATACTAGATCGCCTATCAGGCGGTGTAGATTTTATGTGGCATTCTCATCCACCCAGGGGACGGTCTGGGGGCATTTTACTTGGAGTGCGGGCAGACACAATGGATATATTAGCTGTTGCGGACGAGGAGTTTCATATTAAACTACACATCCGTAACAAAGCTGATAATTTCGTGTGGACTCTCGTTGCTGTTTATGGTGCGGCTCAAGAGGCTTTCAAGGCCGATTTCCTTCGAGAATTGGTGAACTTAGCAAAGGACAATCCGTATCCTATCCTTATAGGGGGGATTTTAATTTGCTTCGGTTTCCATTTGAGAAGAGCAAAGGCCGTTTCGACGATCATTGGCCCTTCCTCTTTAATATTGTCATTGACAGTCTTGATTTGAAGAAAGTAAACATGATTGGTCGACAATTTACTTGGTCTAATTCTTTGGCGGAACCAACATACGAAAAACTTGATCGAGTACTGATGGACTCAGAATGGGAAGAGCACTTCCCTCTAGTTTCGGTACGCGCTCTAGAACGTATTGAATCTCTGTCGGATCATGCTCCCATTTTGCTAACCACTGGTTTACCAGTACCACGTTGTGGCCGTCCTTTCAAATTTGAGCTTGGATGGCTGCTTCGGGATGGTTTCCATGATATGGTGAAAGCAGTTTGGGAAAGACCAGTTGCTGGTGCTACCCCAATCCAGAGATGGAATAATAAAGTGCGTTGGACACGAAAACATCTCGGGGGATGGGCGCGTCACACTGCTGTTATTCTTAAAAAGAAAAACTTAGACTTTCTGCTACTATTGATGATCTCGAAGCTTTAGCAGAAACCCGGTTGCTCACTCCGCAGGAAATTGAGCTAAAAAGCCAATCAAATGCGGAGATTGCCCGGTTACTGCGCGAGGAGGAACTCAAATGGTATCAACGTTCTAAATCACAATTTATTTTGCATGGGGATTCGAATACTAGATATTTTCACAGTGTTGCCAATGCCAGACACAAGAAGAAACGTATTCATTCCTTAAAGCATAATGACGAGCTGATTGAAGGACATGAGCAATTAAAGTCTCACATTACGAATTATTATAAGTGTTTGTTTGGGAATCCAGAGGAAGGCACTTTCTCCATGGATGAGACCCAAATTAATGATATACCCCAAGTTTCTGTGGAGGAAAACAAATATCTGACTTCTCCCTATTCTAAGGAGGAAGTCAAATTAGCTGTTTTCCAGATGGAGCATAATAAGACACCTGGTCCGGATGGTTTCCCCGCTGAGTTTTACCAAACTTTTTGGGATGTAATCAAGCCAGATCTCTTGAATATGTTTAGTGCTTTACATGAGGGTCAACTTGATCTGTTTCGGTTGAACTTTGGTGAAATCATATTACTGCCTAAGGTTAATGAAGCAGAACGGATCCAACAATATAGACCGATCTGCCTTCTTAATGTTAGCTTCAAGATTTTTACCAAGGTTGCCACTATCAGGTTGAACTCTGTGACTGATCATGTTGTTAGGCCTTCACAAACCGCTTTCATGCAAGGGAGACACATTCTCGATGGTGTGGCTACCTTACATGAAACGGTTCATGAACTCCACAGAAAGAAACTGAATGGGGTAATTCTTAAAATTGACTTTGAGAAAGCTTATGACAAAGTTAATTGGTCCTTTTTACAACAAGTTCTCAGAATGAAAGGTTTTTCTGCGGATTGGTGCTCCTTGATCGAAAGCTTTGTAGTCGGTGGTAGTGTTGCCATAAAAGTTAATGACGATGTTGGCAGCTACTTTCAGACTAAGAAGGGATTAAGACAAGGGGACCCATTATCACCCATGCTTTTTAATATAGTAGTTGATATGTTATCTATCTTGATTGAGCGTGCTAAGTCTGATGGCCAGATTGAAGGGGTGATCCCTCATCTTGTAGATGGGAGGTTATCTATACTTCAATATGCAGACGATACAATCCTTTTCATGGAACATGATCTTGAAAAAACAAAGAATCTGAAACTCATACTTTCGGCTTTTGACCATCTTTCGGGATTAAAAATTACTTTCCATAAAAGTGAATTGTTTTGTTTCGGTGAGGCTCAAGAGGAGGTTGGCCTTTATAACGAACTCTTCGGCTGTTGTCATGGCACTTTTCCGATCAGATATTTGGGTATTCCGGTACACTACCGAAGGCTTACAAATTCTGAGTGGAAGATTGTCGAGGAAAGATTACAGTTACGTTTGAGTAGTTGGAAAGGCAAACTTCTCTCTATAGGGGGAAGACTGGTACTCATCAACTCAGTTCTTAGTAATATGGTTTTGTATATGCTCTCTTTTTTTCAACTTCCAAAAGGTGTCTTAAAAAGGTTGGATTATTTCCGATCAAGATTCTTTTGGCAGGGAGATAATGAGAAAAAGAAGTATAGACTGGCTAAACGGAGTGTCTTGTGTAGACCCAAAGAACAGGGTGGGCTCGGTGTTCATGATTTACAGGTTAAGAATACAACCCTCCTTAGTAAATGGCTCTTTAAATTATTAAATGAGGAAGAGATTTGACAAACTATTATTAAAAGGAAGTATATTGGCTCAAAGCCATTGTCCCAAATGGTTTGGAAACCTGGTGACTCTCACTTTTGGGCTGGTCTAATGGCGTCTAAAACACATTTTTTACGCTTCGGGACTTTCTCTATTAATAATGGGACGCATATAAGGTTCTGGGAGGATAAATGGCTAGATAATGTTACCCTTCGAGAACAATATCCTTCGTTATATTCTATTGTTCGTTATAAGGAGGAAACGGTTGCCACGGTGCTCGAATCGTTTCCGCCTAATATAACGTTCAGAAGGGATTTAATTGGTTCTAGATTTGACACTTGGATCATGTTGCTACATCGTCTGGCACATGTACTACTGTCGGATGAGCCAGATAAATTCCGTTAGAATCTAACTAAGAACGGGTCCTTTTCAGTTAGCTCTTTGTATGATGCTTTAATCCAGCCGTCTATTCCGGCGGTGGATAATAGGATGATTTGGAAGATGAAGATACCTCTTAAAAACAAAATTTTTGTTTGGTATCTTCGTCGCGGGATTATTCTTACAAAGGACAACCTTATTAAGCGAAATTGGCATGGAAATCCTGGATGTGTGTTCTGTCATCATGATGAGACAATCAAACACCTATTTTTCCAATGTAGTTTTGCCCGGTCTATATGGTCAATCACCCAAGCAGCTTCAGGCTTGTATCCACCACGTTCTATTGCCAACATTTTTGAGAATTGGTTACATGGTATAATAACAAGTACAAAAATCTTCTTAGGGTCGGAGCGATAGCCATTATTTGGTCGCTATGGCTGTGTAGAAATAATAAGGTTTTTAATGATATAAACTGTTCTCTGCTGCAGGTTCTCTACAGGTGTACTCATACCCTTCGGGTCTGGTCGACTTTGCATCGTGCGGAATATCGCGATCTTTTTATGGAGGTGTGCACGCGGCTGGAGGATACGGCGCGGGACTTTTTTACCAGACATGGATGGCAGCATAATCTTCAGATTGGCTTGCCCTATGCACCCTAAGCGTTTTACAATTTCTCAGTTTGATATGTAATTCGCCTGTATTTTTCTTTTTATGTTTTGGACCATATGGATTGGTGTTGGCTGTGTGCATTTATATGCAGAGACCGAGTGTAAGTTATTGTCTAAGTAATAAATGCGCCCTTTATCGAAAAAACATAGTGCCGTGCCGTGATAGTCTAGACGAAAATACTGCGTCCCGAACGTACCTGTGCACTGGTCCGTCGGGCTGACCGCCGGATACTTTGCACGGAGTAGTTGATGACGGCATGAGACGATCGTACAACTGTACAAGCATTATCTCGTGTAGATCGGAGTGTGATCAAATTATTGACAAGGGTGAAGCGGATGAACCTATGGATTTGGCAGTTTTGCCGGAAAGTGCCTTTAATTTGCCTCCCGAACTACAGTGCTCCTTCATTTAAAAAAATTCCAAAAGAAAAATCATATTTGCAAGTTTTAAAAAAATCTTAAAATAATTTTGGACATGGTCAATGTTGTATCCCACAAGCATGCAAAATTGCAGAACCAAATTCATTGTATTAAAGGGTTAGATAAAAATGACAAATCTGATAAAGTTTGGTGATTTGAAAAATCCATGCATATATCACACATTTGTCATTTTTATGTAGCTCAAAATACAAAGTACTAAAATTTATATTTTGCACCTCCGTGCGAAAATCATTGGCTACAACCAAATATTTTTTTCAAACTTTTTAAAAACTCTGATATATGATTTTCTTAATTATTCATAATACGAGAAGCACTGGTACTGGGAACCAAAAATGTCCACTCCAGTTTTGCTACTTTATGTTATTGTTAAGGGCCCATCTATCAGCCGAGGGAGTTTCTTAAGTCATAATTAAATTTCTAAATGGTAATAAGTCAACTAAAAAACTCAATTTGCAACTTTGAATCTTTTCTATAGGAGTACATGTTAGGGCATCTCCACTAGCATTTCTAGGAAGGTCTCTGAGGACGTTTTTTCATCCGGACGACGAAAATTCGCCTAGTCGCGTTTCGAGACGCCCCAATTTTCATCGGATTTGGCCCATTTGAGTTCTCAGACCGAATCCAGGGCGCCGGGAATCGCCTGGGAACACCGGTTGAAGAAAAAAAGGGGTGGGCCATAGTTGTCGGCCACATAAGGCCAAGCTCCCGTCTTTCTTCTCCCTCTCCCGCCTTTCTTCTCCATTCCTCGCCACAACTTCCACTAGTTCACCGAGCTCCCTCCCGCCATGCCGTCCAAGGGTTTCGTCAAACCCCGCTCCACCGTCGACGAACCAAAGAAGAAGAAGCCGAGGAAGCTGACACCAAAGCCGGACAGCTAGACAAACGCAGACTGTGCGAAGGATTGCTGGCTGAGGAAGATCGAAATAGACAGCCGGAGGGAGAGGACGCTGAAGTCAAAGGAGGCGTAGGCGATCATGGAGGCAAAACCTGTTGGGTTCGCGGCATTTCCTACGATGGGAACTGTATACGCCATGATCGATATATATCTAGATACAATCAATGGGTGGATATACATCCAAAATACATACCCTTGAAGACCGATAAAGCTTTACGAGTATGGACTCTTTGGTGATGTAGTCGATCTCTTACCGATCTCAAAATCGTGTGGAAGTTCGACAACACCGCAACTCAGCGAAGCATCCATGATCGCACACACATCCGGGACGCCGACAACCTCCGCGTCCTCGCTCCAGCAATGCAGCGGAAGCATCAAATCCTTGCTCTAGAAAAAACAACTACTCTTTTTTTTCCTAAGCAGCGTAAAGTTAAGCTCTCGCTGAGGGCTCTGAAAGTATTTGAGACTAGTAAAGGCTTACCTGACCTAGGGTTTCACCCCATACACGATGGTGATTGGGAAAGGGGTACATCCGACATTGTTCAATAAGTAATGTCGTTTGGCGTCACCCTATCGATGTCGGCAGACCGACATGTACTTCTCCCGACCCCCAAAAAATACCACCCTGAACACTCTGTGGTCTAGCACCCATCAACATCTCCCACCAACACGCGCCACCAAGGTCTTGACGTCACCTTTGTCATCTCACTATGAACGGATGCGAGGTCTAGAGGATGGAAAATGGAAGCAACAGGTTCAAGGGTCGGCAGCGCTGCAACCACACGAGAGGGAAATATCTCCACCGTTGTAGCACTAGCAGCCAGACGCGGCTGTAGGATCACATCAGGAGAACTTTGGACCGTAGGGCGACAACAGCATAACCACCAAGAGGGCGTCCTCCACCGCCATCGGCGGGTGCCGACCAAAGACAGCGGCAGGGACACACTAGGCCGAGAAGACTAGGCCAGACCCAGTCGGGCCCATGAAGTCCCAACTTTCACGTTGTAGCACGTACGCAATCGCCACTACTCTCTTTTTTGGGTCTAGATCGGGCGCGTAAAGCCTTCGCCACCATGCTACAACACACGAGCTCCATCGCCACCACCCAGTCGACATCGCCTCTATCCCCTTCTCCAAAAATAACGACCGCCTCGCAAACCGATTGGCCCGTCCTGACCCAGATTGGGCCCAAAGGACCTAGATCTTGGTTGTTTGGTCTTGGCTGGTAGCCCGCTCGCCCTCTGATCTCTGCCGCCAACCAACAACGCTGCGTGGAGTAGACAGCTAGGGATGATGTGCCACTGTCACCAGCTGCCTCTAGTCGAAACCGTCGAAGTGCGCCGCCGCTAGCCGTCACCTCCCGAGACAAAGTGCCACACACGGGTAGAGTCCATTCCGCCTTCGGCGACACCACATGGGAGAGGCCCGGTGGCGCACGCCTGCAGAGAAGTTAGGGGCTTGGGAAAGGGCTAGGGGCTGGATGGAGAGGGGATGAGCCCCCATCTGTCTGTCGGAGAGAGGACATGGGGGACGATGTTCGTACTCTCCGGTGTGAAGTCACATACCGGAGTCTCCGGTGTGCAAAGTCTAGAGTCTTCGGTGTTCTCAGGACCGGAGTTTCGGCCAAGTCTCCGGAGTGACTATCAAGACCAAGTCCAGGACATTCTGTATGGCGGTCTAGACATGAACCGGAATCTCCGCCGTGAGACGAATGCAGACCGGAGTCTCCGGTCTCCAGACCGGAGTTTCCGATGTGGAATGTCCCCAACAGGCATAAAACAGTCTGATCTCAGTGGGCCTATAAATAGGGAACTTCATCCCCAACCTTCAGCTGCTCGTTTTTAGAAAAGAAGAACACCCCCATTTGAGCCATGTACCAAATCAACAAGATCTCCTCCTACAACCATCCAAAGTCCCGATCTTTAGAGAATCGGAGGAGGAGGCCTTGATCTAGAGCTTCACCAAAAGAGATCTTCATTTCCTCTTCATTCACTTGAGGCCCCCTTGCTCTAGTGTTTCATTAGAACCCTAATTCTTGATTTGATTCTTGCAAGCTTGTCTTTGATTGTTGTGGCAGTTTGCTTGCTTTTAAGAGCCTCCAATTTATGTGGATGTGTGACTCGAACTTGTTGTAAAGGTGCCGGTTTTCACCTCGAAGGTTAGCGATATAGTGGAAGAGTGAATCAATCCCTTTGGGGTAAGATTCATCGGAAAAAAGGGAGGCGTTTCGTGGCGTTGGTGGTTTGAAACCCACCCCTCTCCAAACATAGACATACTTCCCTTTAAAAGGAAGGAACTGCAGAAAATCATCCTTGTTTCTCCGTGTACTCCATTTTGGTTACTTCTATCCTTACCGTACTTAGTTATATCTTGTTTTTGCTTAGTTAGTTGTGCTAGTATGACATATAGGTAAATTCACCTTAGTTGCATATCCTCCGCGGGCGATGAAGAAATTTCTCCCGTCAGCTTTTTTGGAAAAAGTTGCGGCTTGCGCCATAGCCGAGCTCGCAGGGGCGGCGCGTTGTTTCCCCCTCTTTTACACTAGCGCAGCATGTTCCCATGAAAAGCTCGATTTGGCATTCTCAGCGTGTCAAGTTTTACGCTGATTTAAATCTAGTGCAATGCAAGAAAATCGTTTGATTCAGAAAAAACAAACTGCCTTATTTCTTTCACGAGAAACGGGGAAACGACCAGCGGAACACGCGCTACACGATACAGTTCATGAATCTTCACGTTATAGAAGAAGAAAAGGCTGATCATCTATCCCCCTTCTAATGGTCTGATCATGCATGCAGTGATGTGTTTCTTTCTTTCTCCAGTGCCATTTGTCTGCTAAACACGAAGCCATCTCAAAATGCCAGACATGGTGATTAGGGAGCCGTTGCATCCAGAAATCTGCTGCATGTCTCGATCGATTTCAATGCGCTACAGTACGCTCCAGTGGCATCGTCGTGCCAACCCTCTCATCACACGCCGCTGCTCTCTACGTACACAGCCGTCCTGCCCTGTCCCGCGCCCCTCTGGCGCCAACTCACACGCATTACGCCGCTCCCGATTCGACGAACCATCCGCCACTCCACGCTTATCTCCGAACAAACCCCTATATAAACCCATCACGCTCTGCTCATTCCACTCACACAAACAACACAAGCTTCCATCGAGCTCTCCACTCACCTCCTAGCATTCGGTTTAATCAAGCAGAGCAGAGCACGAAAGACATGGCTCGCATGGCGGTATCTGTGCTGGCGATCCTGCTCGCCTCTTGTGCTGCTGCTGCGGCGGCAAGCTTCGACAAGGAGTTCGACATCACCTGGGGTGACGGGCGCGGCAAGATCCTCAACAATGGCCAGCTCCTGACGCTTGGTCTCGACAAGATATCCGGGTCCGGGTTCCAGTCCAAGCACGAGTACCTGTTCGGCAAGATCGACATGCAGCTCAAGCTCGTCGCCGGCAACTCCGCCGGCACCGTCACCGCATACTACGTAAGCGCGCACGCAAGCACCTAATTCGGAATGGCAGGTTTGTTTGGTTGATGTGCGTGCCTAATTGGGTTTGTTGTACTTCTACGTGCAGCTGTCGTCGCAGGGAGCGACGCACGACGAGATCGACTTCGAGTTCCTGGGCAACGAGACCGGCGAGCCCTACACTCTGCACACCAACGTGTTCACCCAGGGGCAGGGCCAACGGGAGCAGCAGTTCCGCCTCTGGTTCGACCCCACCAAGGACTTCCACACCTACTCCATCCTCTGGAACCCCAAGCACATCATGTAAGCTTTGCTGCCTGATCAATGGCCCGATCTCGATATTTTTTCAAGAACCCAATGTACAGCGACTGATTGATTTGGTGTTGCTTTCTGTAAATGCAGCTTCATGGTGGACGACATGCCGATCAGGGACTTCAGGAACCTGGAGGGAAAGGGGATCGCCTTCCCCAAGAACCAGCCCATGCGGCTCTACTCCAGCCTGTGGAACGCCGACGACTGGGCCACGCAGGGCGGCCGCGTCAAGACGGACTGGTCCCACGCCCCCTTCTCCGCCTCCTACCGTGGCTTCAAGGCCGACGCCTGCGTGGTCGTCGCGGGAGGCCGGACGCGGTGCGGCGCCACCGTCGGCGAGGAGGTCGCTCCGGGCACGGGCGCTCCTGCGGTGGCCGGCGAGTGGTACAACCAGGAGCTGGACCTGACGCGGCAGCAGCGGATGCGGTGGGTGCAGAGCAACTACATGATCTACAACTACTGCACCGACCCCAAGCGCGTCGCACAGGGCACCGTCCCCGCCGAGTGCTCCATGTAGCCCTGTAGTGTCGATCGAGCAATCCGCAGCAGGAACGGACCGTGTAATATATGTTGGTTGCCGGAGCAGGACGGCCGGAGACAGGGAAGATGCTGCCCGTGGCGTCTGTATAAATCTGGGAATAAATTAGGATTAGTGACGGGAAACGTGTATTGTAGGCAGGCCCGTGTGCTGTGTAATACTATGTGCCCTCTTGTTGTTCACCATCGGCATTGTCCGCTCTCTGTTCTACTCCCTCCGTTTGGAAATATAAGATGTTTTAGGTTTGTGAATGAGATGTATCTAGACACCTTTTAGTGTCTAGATTCATTTAAACCTATACACTAAAAGGTGTCTAGATACATCTACTTTACAAACCTAAAACATCTTATATTTCTAAACGGAGGGAGTAGTACGTTGCAACGGTAAATATTCTGCAATCCCGATTCACGATCGAGATAATCGTTCGACGGAAAGATCTTTCAGTGATAAGTAGACGCAAATACTTCCTCCACGAAGAACAGAAACACCTGTACTGTACATTACATCAGCCAAAGAAAATTCCTCGCACGGAGAAGAGGCATCTCCATTCTCCAATGGGGACAAACATTTTGTTCTGCTCCGTCAGCTCTCCACCCGGTAGGGTGCATGGCTACACGGCGGGCTGTACGTGTCAGGTGATAAGAAACTGTGTCAGTACAGGGCATGGCCACTGCCCGACAAGCTAGGAGGCATCGACGAGACGACGAGGAGATCACTGCCACGATAAGCGACAAAGGACATTGGTGTCCCTCGTAATGATCCGGCCGTCAGGTCCGGACCCCCAGCTGCACCTGCAACTGCAACTGCAAGCCCTCGTCCTCTTCGCTGCCGAAGGTGAAAGGCGTGCACGTTCCAAAGTTTGTCACTCGGTCGTATCGTCACCAGACCGCCGCTACGTTGATGGTATGATGGGCAAGTGTTACAGGGTACTATAGCTAAAGCTCGCGTGTGACCTTATCTCCTCGATCATCGAGTAACAGTAGGTCACGACGAACAAGCCTTCTAGATACCCAGAGTGATAAACGAAGAACGGATTCATTTCTCTTCCGTCACGAGATTCTACTGGAGCATCATCCAATCATCCATATATGTCACCAACAGTTATGGACCTTTTGTGAAAAAAAAGAAGAGAAATTACACTGCCATGGCGAAGATCCATCCGTGAGTACTGAGTAGTAGTAATACCTTGCTGTACGCGGACAGGGGGCCTACAAGATAGTCAGATTTATGAATCCTGATGCAGACAAATAACTGGGCGTCCTTGGCGTTTATTTCAGCAGGGTATGATGTAGAATTTGAAAATGCACGGCCAAAATAAACATATGATATAGATACCATGACTTTTAAAATCAGAACCACTATCGTGAAGAAATATTGCGACGCGGGACATGACAAAAAAATCAGAAAATCTGACTTATGTTTACTTAATCAGAGAGAGTGGGAAGTAAAATGTCTGGTTTTTGTATGATTTGTGGAAATAAGTCATATCACACCCTTCGCTTAAATAGAATACTCATATCATAAATTATAAATTTTGTTACAATCCCATGATCAAAATAATAGGGATAGCAAGTCCCCCTTTATGATTGGAATCTTTTATTTTTTCTCAGGATCCCTTTATTTTCCCAAAGAGCCATAAACAAATAAAAAACGAATGAATTGATGATGTTAATACTGAGTGGAAACCTAATGCATCAGAAGGGGAAACAATGCTTTTTGCTAGGAAACAAACACACCATTTTACCGAACAGTTACCAAGAAATCAACATATATTTATGCGACAAGTAGTACAGATTTTTACCATCGATTTTCAATCGATGTAACTATCTAGACAAAATCAATAATGAAATAGTATCACACATAGTTCTGAATAATGAATTTAAGGAGGTCTATCATTGTTGGCTAGAACACTTGCATGGCATGACAAAAATGTTGGCCTACAAGACTCCAGGGATCCAAAGCCGCTGGTCCTGCAATTTTGTGCAGCACATGTTGCTTTGCTCAAACCACGAAGGAAAAACATAATGATTGTTGTCACCGATTGAACCAAGATCTTCCTTAGCTGTAAACCGCATATGCTTCATTATTTTGATGATTGCAGATGGTCCTAGAACAAGAGGATGTGCTGTGAGCTTACTCAGCTAGATGGCACCTACACCACCAAAGATTCAAGGCCTTGTCGTTTGGTTTGCTGCACATATTTCGTTTGTTCGAAGAACATGGAGTCGGTCGATCGTACGCCCTTGCAGGCATGTTACGTAGGTCCATCGTCTTCACAAAATGTACAGTCTCTGTATGTATAATTGGTACACACCAGGTGTGAGTACGTTCAACGTACTGGACAGGGGGCTCGAAAGCCAAACTTGCAAATGATTAGAGGACCAACATAGCCTTAGGGCGTTCTAGCTTTCACGCATCAATTGCGTACTGATTACTGAAGCAACCAGGTCGTCTTCATGCAGCTATCTGCTCAAGTTTGGTCAATCGATCGTAGATCAAGTCTTCAGGATTCAGAAAGAAATCTTGAGTTAAATTCGGATCCCCAGATGCTTTCTTGCCACGCAGTTGAGCTCTTGATCAGTCTGTTGGTGAGAGCACTTTGGATCTTTACTTAGTTAAGCAGTCTGGTAATATACGGTCATACAGAGATGGAAGCTGATGTGGATGCGAGCTATACATCAGCCTATCTTCTTGCCAAGATAAGCATGGCACGTACACATTGTAGCGTGAAAAGCCTACTAAACTGTATAATCTGTCAGGCAGACATGCAACCCGGCCGAAGGAAGAAGCACGTACGGGGGGACATGACACCGGCAAGAAACATCAAGGACCATTAGCAGTTTAGCACTGATTGATTAGCAGCCTGATATATAGCTTCGTGCATGCACGGACAATCAGCGCGTGCAATGATGTAGCCACCTACAGTTACAGCTGAGGATCATCCATCGAGCTGTATCCGACTAGTAGCTCGCTAGCTAGGACTGGAGCCCTGTAACCGGGCTTATTTTCGTTCGGTCTCTATTGCTGTTCAGGCAAGGCAGGTCACTGACTGTCCAGCTGATTTAAGATGAACAGTGGATATGTACGTAGCGGCTAAAGCTTGCACACCATTGCTACCGTGATGACTGTCGCTCGTCGCTACCATCCCAAGTCCATTTACCCGAGCTCTGGGAAACGTGATGAAGCGATGACAGAGCAAAACAACTGGATGGGACTGCGTAGAATTATTGGTTTAAATGTTGGGGAAAACATGTATCCCTCCGTCTCAGAATATATATAGAAAATTTGTTTAAATTTGGATGTATTTATATACTAACAGTTTTCTAGATACATCTAAATTTATCTAAACTAGCATGGTGGCCCTCGCAAATGCGAGGGCATTGCTTACTACCACATGAATGTATCAAAACCTACAAAATCTTGACCGCACCTACTATATTACATATTTGAATCTCGATAATACTGGAAAAATGTGAGATATTTCTATAAAACATCAAATAGTTTCATATAAAACAAAAAAGCATCTAGCTACCAATCTGATGGATCCCATTTTGTCCTAATTATAAGTTCATAAGTATCACAACAATTATGTCATCATAATTTTACCTAGAAAGATCACTCACATGCTAGATGTTGTCACATAAATGCATGGTAGACCTATGAATCTCAATCTTTTGGGCCCATCCTTTAATAGAATGCCAAACTATTATTTCTAAAATCCCTACAAAAGAACAACCATTAAGTCAACATATTTGTTAGCAAATACCGGCAGAACTTGATTGCAGTAGCTAAGCATAGTACATTTGGCTATTCTTCACAATTGAACATAATCATATCACAAATTTATATAGTTATTTTCAAACTTTAAAAACATAAGACAACACCTATGAATATTTATTAATATTTTTTTATATTTGTGATATAGGTTAATAAGCACTTGTAATTTTAATTTTTCATTTTCAAGATCTTGTTTCCTCTCATTTACTTTCCAATCTTATCCAGCATATTTGTTATTCTAATAAATATAGGGTTCACCAAATTGATGGCTAGATGTTATTTTTTCTTTGTGAGATTGTTTGGTGTGCCTCCCTTTTTCCGTAATTATGTTTTGAATTAAGAAACATTTATTTTTAAGTAAAAACGGTTATCTACTTGCTTTTACCATCACAGGTTAACTTATAAAGGTCTATTAGTTGGGGTCTACTTAAAAAAGTGACCCCACCAGATTCATAGAGTGTATGCTTTGGTTTTATTAGATGCACCATGTCTAGTATGCCACATTAACTCTATAATGTTTACCTACTTATTCTAAGAATAAAACTTGAGCATCTCTGAATATACTTTGAAAAGCTATCGTAGAAACCTTCCTGCGGCTCACCAGGCTTGTGGTCATATGGCGATAATATATTCCATGGATGCTAGTTATAGGCAAGTCATTCAAGAATTTCTATTTAAAATATATAAAGAATGTTAAATTAGTTATATAGATTTACTTTTTCTAAAAAATCAAGGATATTTTTCTGTTGTATAAAAGTATTGAAATTGTAAGGATTTTATTATCTTGTACTAATGTGTAACTTTATATTTTTCTCTCGTAACATCAAGTTGTGCAGACATGACAATGGTGTTTTGTAAAAAGCATGTTTCATATACTTCATATTTCGGTTTTTTAGACACCTTCCTTGGTATCATCTATCTTGCAGTCCTTAAGAATATGGCGACGGTATAAAAATATTGTACATATGATAATAGGTCAAATATTTGAACTTCAATTATACCGGACACATTTTTTTATCTAATCTTTATCCCGTAACAATCAATAGACCTTCATATTATTTCATCATTTTTTGCTTCTCAAAAAATACAGGAATTTGCTCAAGTTGTGTTGAGTATGTGGGTCGTCTTGTATAAAACATTTCACCTAATTAGCTTTTCTATTTCAAATATATAGAAAATGTTAAATTTGAAAAGATTTTATTTTTTCTTCTAATGTGTAATTTTTTCTCTCGTGACATCAAGTTGTCCAGACACGAACATGGCGTTTCATGAAAACATGCTTTATATTTCATATTTAGGTTCCTTAGACACCTCCCTAGGCCTCGCCAAACTTGTGGTTCTTAAGCATATATATATGACCTCAATATTATACATATTACTAATCGTGTTAAATAAATTTGTTTTAACTATATTGTACACATTTTTAAATTATATAATCTTTATCTTAGAAGAATCAATAGACCTTCATACTATTTCATCATTTTCCGCCTGTCTACATACGGGAATTTGTTCAAGTTATTCTGACATGATGGGCCGCATGTTGTGAATTTTTTTTACGTAATTAGTTATATGGTGGTATTATAGCTATTTTACAGAATTAATACCATGTATACATACAAATAATTCGTACTACCTAGTAGACGTGTTTCAATTGTTTCTTTTCTTTTGACAGATGGACGTGTTCTTGTGGTCGACTGCCTCGTTCAGCAGTTGTGCGAACACATGTTTGATTTTTTTTTTTGGTAGCATAAACAGGAGCTAGGCACGGGCCTATCTTAGATTTTTTCCAATGACGTGTTAGACGTGGACTCTTGGAGTTTTTCCATCTTGGGATTGGAATGGGCTAGAATAAACGGTTAGTTTTTTTTTCTTTGACACACAAACAGGTGTTACGGACTCTGATAAATAAATTTACGTAATATCTCGCTAAATCCTCACCAACAATTGTAGATCTAATGGTTAATATATTTTAGGTGGTGTGGATCAACGTGACGCCTCTTATATTGCTTTTAGTATATAATAAATTTTCGATATCTATTTTAAGATGGAAGGAGTATTAATTTGGACAGTCAAAATGCAGACCTAGTCCCGACATTTTTAAACCGACAAAGGTGCATCACAGATTTTGTTTATACAGAGGATCACCGACGATAGACTTGGCGGCCCAGTAGCAACACGAGCATGATTTCCATCTTCATAATCCATTGGGCCACTTCTAGAGGGGCGCAACTTACAGAACAAGAACAGCCCCAAAGTACATAAAAAATTAACATTGCATGAAAGGGCATAATATGCATGAAACTTGAAATATACACATGATATTCAGACAGCTAAATATATGGTTGTTTTATGAACGTAAATATATTCTTTCACCTAAGACCTCTTAGGCTTTACCAGATGCACAAACTATGTCCAACTGCCTTCCCATCACTACAAGCAGGAAATCTCCTGGCAAACACATTCAACGGTTACCCAACTGTTAAAACAGATGTCCCGCTCATTTTTAGTGCATAACACACACACAACTTTCAGCGAAGCATGTTTCAACTGAACATGAAAGATCGTTCTTGTAGCACAAGAAGTGCCTTCAATTTCATATTTCATCTTCTTCTCTTTATCTCTTTTGACAAAACGAAATGCAGCTATCTCAAAAAAAAATTTGAGGGTGAATGCAGCTATCTCATTGACATACAAGTTCATGCATATATACACGGGCCCAAAAATTCAAACAGGCATGCAAGTTCATGCTTACTGATTTTTCTTTTTGAAACCTATAGAGTACATCACAGATTTGGTTTATATAGCGTGATATTGTCTCCATGCTTCTTCTAGAAGTGTTGTGGATGACCTTAAACCGCTGGTTATGGCCAGCCACACGAAGGAACATCGCAACTTGTTCTTCCACTGAGGTGTGGATGCTATCTACCAAAAGTCCACCCGTCCTTAATTTGTCACAAGTGCAAAGAAGGGGGCTCTTTTCATCATGTTCAGAGACTCTACATCACTATAGTTGTAGATGTAGTTTAGGTTGGCCATACTCTCTTGATCTCGGGCCAACATAGGACCGTACATCAGTCTAGCAAACGCATCCCGCCGAACAGCTCTCTTGTGCAACAACATGATCTAGGCTCGAATCACTGCTACAAGCGTTGCTGCCTAATGGACAAACGCCATCCCGTCGGCCTAACAAACCGGAGCTACGGTGATTTGTTCCTAAATCGGTGCTTCAGCCCTACTAGAAATAGTAGTGTAGAGAGATTCACAGTGCTTACCTCACTTATGGCGATGCGCGATCGGGGAGAAGGATGGAGATGCGCCTCGATGTCGTTGACCGATGCTCACCACACAGAGTTATAGGAACTTCCGGGTACGATAGATCTGCATCGCCGTCGCCTCCGTCACTCGTGTTGTGGAATCAAGAGGAGAGGGATTTTGGGAAGGGCCAACACGTAGGGTGAGCCACCCTAGCAGGTGAGGGTACTCTTGGCACGAAGCAGGGCTGGGAAACTTTCGTTTACCGCCTGCGTCACCGTGGATGGCGCACGCACGTCACCGCCCCTTTTTTTACAACTTCAGGGCATGGCTCCACGGAAACGCTCGATTCTAGTGTTATATATAGTTGGGTCTGTCCTGGAGTGCTTTACAGAGCGCGCTGGCCACAACGCAGTGGTCGTGCTGGAAACTAACTTTCTACTTTTTATTTCTTGTAACTTTCAGCTAATTCAGCCAGCTTCGCAAGTTTGCTCATAGATCCTAGATCAGATCTTCAGATAACCATGGTGCCTGGACATCTTGAGCTAATCAAAGTGGAAGAATCCGGATCATATATGAAACGCTTTATTGCCACGCATTTGAGCTCATGATCAATAGTTTCCGTCTCTTGATGAGCACTTTTGGATCGTTAGACGGTCTGGTGATATATACAGAGATGGAAGCTGATGTGGATGCGCTAGCGCTACACATCAGCCTATCTCCTTTAAGCATGGCACGCACACATGTACCGTGAAAAGCCTACTGAACTGTATAATCTGTCAGGCAGACAATGCAAGCCTAACCACAGACCGACCCGAATCAAGCCAAAAGCAAGGGGGGATATGACACCGGCAAGAAACATCAAGGACTATTTTTTTTTTGAAACGAGGCAAAAGAGTTGCCTTTTTACTGATATAGTAGAAGAGAAAAGGACAGTTTATGAGAAAAACCGGCCAAAAACTGATACAACTCGACATAACACGCCGGCCCCGAGGCCGCGCTCCACACATGTCGACGACCAAGATGCCCAAGCGAACAAGGTCAACACCTAAACACAAACACCTCAACGCAACAAGGCGGAGGCAAAGACCGAAGCCGCTCCTCCGACATCCACGCCGACCACGGGGCTGCGCTTCTTCTAGCCGAAGACGAAAACGCCAACACCAACCACCAACACACTCCACAGGTCTCTTCGGCCGGCGGAACATCCAAAGCGAGGCCTTAAGAGGCAAAACGACGAAAGAGCGTCGCACTGGCCCGAACCCGCAAGGGATCAAGGGTTTCCCCGAAAAAATCGGGCGGAGGAGCGAACACACCGCTCTGACGACGACTTCAAGAAGCACACGGCGCCCAAAGGCGTCAGGACAAGGCTTTCGCCCAGCAATGAGTCGCAAACCACACGCCCGCCTCGCAAGGACCGGCCAAACCACCACACCAAACCACGTCACGGCGTCCGTCGTCGAAGCCTCAGAAAGGAGCAGCCAGATCCAACATCCCGCATGCCGCAACGCCTAGGTCCCCGTCGCCGGAACGAAAGCCGCCGTCCGGATCATCACCGCTGCCCAGGAGATAGAAGAAAACCCGAGCAGCCGCCACTGCAAGCGGGACCAAAGACCGTAGCCACCGCCATCCTCCGCACGACGCCATCCTCCGCCCGGTATCAACACCGACGCCAACGAGCCCGTGCTGCCGCGACGAGCCCTCCGACCATTCTCCGCAGCATCATCCTTGCCGGCAAGCGGAGCAGCATCTCCAACGCTGCGAGCAGCACCACCCAAAGCGCGCTACCCCAGATCAAGGACTATTAGCACTGATTGATTAGCAGCCTGATATATAGCTTCGTGCATGCACGGACAATCAGCGCGTGCAATGATGTAGCCACCTACAGTTACAGCTGAAGCTAGCTGCACGACCGTCGACCCATCGATCGAGCTGTGTCCAACTAGTAGCTGTTAGTAGCCCTGCAACCGGGTTTATTTTCGTTCGATCTCTATCGCTGTTCAGGCAGGGCACTGACTGTCCAGACGATGAACACGATGAAGCGATGGCAGATCGAGCAAAACAACTGAACGGGAGGAGGAGGAACGGTAACCAGCCGTCACATATCCCGCGTATTGCATCCTCTAGAGCATTGAACGTTGGGGATAACATGATGTACTACTCGTATTGCATCCTCTAGAGCATGCACGTACATAAGCAATGCCCTCTGACTGAATTGCATCCTGAAGATTTGTAGATGACCAAACGAGCTAGAGCCATGAAAAATTGTGCGTGTGCATCATGATGAATGGCTCCCCAGCCTCCTCTTAGAGGCCAAATAATCGGATCTGCTCAAACACTCTAGTAACAGCTATTACAAGGAGGCAATTTGGATCCAAGATGAACAACTCATTCGTCGATTTCCGCTCAAACATTCTAGTAGTAAGTTTTGCACTATATTGGTCTCTTTCGTTGATTTTCTGAGATATCAGGTGATGAATAACTCATTCATTCATTTTCTTCGTCGGACAGGGTTTGGATCCGGTTCAAGCGTGAGGTTATGTGTTCCTTTAGTGAGAAGCTAACGTTTAAGACGGTCTCGATAAGTAGCACGTGATATATTCATGCATATCTTTACTTCTAGTTTCAATATAATAATGATGTTCAATATAATAATGATGCTAGATTATTTTTTCGATTGAATTCTATTCTCGTAAAGTGCGCGAGACAGCCACATAGGCCGAATATATGTGGATTCTATATTTGCGAGTTTATTCGCACGTCTACTACCGAGCACAAAAATTATAGTCGACGTAATAACCAATACATTCACACTATCATTTTATTACCGTCACTTTTTGTTTCATGATTGATATTCATATTGATCTGCTTTTCTTATATAGTTTGAGAGAATGTGGGATCAATTCCTATCAAAACAACGTGTATTAGGAATTGCGGAGGAGCTGGCCGGATTTATTTTCAAAGAGATGGTAGACGATACTAGAGAATTTAGTGTGAATAGGCGCTACTGATCTCCATGAAATCAAAATCCCGATAATTGTGATCTCTTTGTAACTATCAAAATTGTATATATTTGTATGCTCGATATCATAATAAAAGTCATCTTATATATACACGAACATGTACAATATGTGGTGACGTAGAAATACTAAAAAACTATTTTAAAATCAAGGGAGTGCCGTAATGTTCCTTGGGGATAATTCTCCAAAATCCCCCAGGTCATCTGCTGACACGTGTCTTTCAAAAAGCCGCAAAATCCCGCTTTTGCTATAAATATATCCACTTTTGCTACAAATAGTCTCGTTTTTGCTACATGTAGCAGAAAACGATTCGGCCCCAAAAATAGAAAAACAGGTTTGACCTCGCTGTATATCAAAAAAGTTGTGCTAATACAGCAAACCAGACCTCGCCGGAGACCTCGCCGGAGACTTTCGCCAGAGACCTCGCCGAAGACATTGTAGGAAAAACTTTGCGCTATTATAGCAAAACCACAAAATGGTTGTAGCAAAAAAATTTCTCTAATGTAGCAAAACAGACATCGCCGGATATTCCTCCGCCGGAGATCTCGTAGCAAAACCGTAGATATTGGTTGTAGCAAAAAAAATTATACGAAAGTAGGAAACAAATATGAATACATACCAAAAATAATATGCTAAGATAACAAAACACTCATAGTAAACACAAACAAAAAAGTAGCAAATAGCAAACACCGCCAACTAGAGTACCAACTGCACTAAACTGTGATAGCAACATCGGACACTGTATGAAGCATTGTCGTCACTGGGACCATGCCTGCGGTCATAGCAGCCATGGCCGCTCTACCCCGTAGGAGCACCTCCACGGTGAAGTCCATCTCCAGCGACAACAGGGAGCACCACCGTCTTTCCTCGGGCGCCTCCGACAAGATCTAGCTGGGTGCGGCGGAGGCCGGGTTCTGGCGGCCTAGTCCGGCAGTGGCGTCGGCTGTGTGGCGACGGAGGCCGGGATCCGGCGGCCCAGTCCGACCACGGTAGTAGCTGCGCAGCGGAGACACATCACGCGTAGCAAGGGCATGGCGGAGGCCGTCGGTGGCGGCGACAGAACATCGACGGGTGGCTGAGCAGCACGCGGCAAGAGCGGCATGTCGTGGCCGCAACAGCGCGTGTCGTAAAAAGCGGTGAAAGAAGACCACAGACAAGGAATTGAGCGCGTCTTTTGTGGGCCCTCCAATTAGCGCTAGTTAGCTAGGACCTGAGGGATCGTTTGATCCCGGGAGGTGAATCCTTTTCCAAATTATTTTGCCTTTTTTAGCTGATGATTTTGCCTTCGCTATTGAGGAAGGAAAAATATTTTTCCATTCCGCCCAGCAGCTATGGGTGCGATGGCCCAAGGCTAACATGGCCTCTCTAGGCCCATGTGATGGAAACTAAGCTTTCTATTAAGATGACCGCGAACGAGTGTTACATTCAACGCACTAAATGAAACACGTGCAATCCAAACATGGGTTGCTCGGTAACTTTCTTTTGTTGTTATTTTATTTTGTTTATAATATCTTTTCTTTTGTGTTTAAAATTCTCTCTTTCTATTTAGTTCTCTGTTTTGATAGTTAAACGAATATATATTATTTAAACTCACAAAATGTTTTGCTGAATTAGATGATTATTTTTATTTTCTATTCTTTACTTTGTTTATTTTATTATTCTTGGATAGTCTTTTCTACGAAAATATATGAAACTTTTATGGGACATTTTTAGCATAAATACTCATGAATAGTTCTTTTGAAATCTACGATATGAGAATCATGAACAATTATTTGGAACTTGAATTTTTCTTTAGAACATGTACATCTTTTTAGTATGCAAGTATTAAAAATACATGATTTCTTTTAATAATACATTAATGTAATAGCAATGTTCTAATTATATGTAACCATTTTTTTCTAATTTTGCAATCAATGTTTCTTGTTCACGTACATGAATATTTTTTGAAAACTACATGAACACATTTTTTCAAATACACAAACATAATTTGTGAAATAGTGAAAAATTACTTTTGATATATGAGCATTTATTTTCACAACACGTGAGCATATTAACTTAAAGAATGCTTGTATAAATTAGTCAAATAAATAGTTTTTCCAAACTAATTTGAATAAAAAATTATAGATGCCAGTGGCTGGGAAGAAATACCAGCCCACATACAACAATGTTTTTTTTTTGTGAAACTCAGTACAACACATACGCTCACAAATACAAACATACACTCACTACTATGAACGTATGCACACAAGATGGAGGTGATGGTGCCCATGTTGCTCGCATATGACAAGTACTCCCTCCGTTTCAAAATATAAGATGTTTTAGGTTGTGAAGAAAATGAATTTAGACTTGTTTTAGTATGTAGATTCACTCAACTTTGGATGAATCTACACATTAAAACAAGTCTAGATTCATTTTATTCATAAACCTAAAACATCTTATATTTTGAAATGGAGGGAGTAGCTTCCAATGCTTTGACTCCCACGCATGCTGCCATTAGCGAACATATGTGTGTCCGAAAAGATAAAATTGGAGCATGAGGCCATATCCACTCCCAAGATTTAAGGTTATGAATTATGACACAGGTCACGGAATGGATGATATTGCCTCATCAATGAAGTGGAAAGTTTTTTTTCACGAAAATATAGAAACGAAATTAAAATCCGGGAACATGATTCTGCTAAACAAAAAATGGAATTATTTTGGTGAAAACGAAAACAAAGACGGAACAATTAATGTTTTCCGACGAAACAGGTACGGAAATAAAATTTCTGTTTTCGGCTAATATGGAGTTTCTGTTTTAGTGTTAATATGCATGCCCAAATCTAACCGATCCTGATCTTGTCAAGCCAAACTTTCAAAACCGCTCCTCCAAGAAACGACGACCATGATAAACCCTTGATGCATTCGAGAAAGCTTTCATGATTTGACTTTTCCCTTACTTCCTTGTAAATTGGCACCTTGCTAAAATTAGGGAAGATAATTTGTTAGTTTGCTTGAATGCTTAAGATATTTTTAATGATTCAAGGGTTCTCTTGGTTCTGGGTAATATCAGCATTCGTATTCGGTCCCTACCTGTTTCAAACAGAGCTAGTCTGATCGCTGTCCTCCCAAATTCCCAATCACATAGAGTAGTATTGAAAAACTCCCACGCGAGCGGCTTTGAGAGTCTTCCAGAGAAAAAGAGCGTCGGGCCGCCCCCGAGCCTTATCCGCCGGCGTCGCCGGCTGGAGACGGCGGAGGGGTGGTTCTGTGGTAGATAGGAGTAGTTCGTCCGGCGGTTTGCCGGCTATGGGATGTTTGCCCAGTAGCTGGAGCAGAGCTTTTGATCCCCCCGTCTGGATCCAAGAAGCTTTAGGGCTGTCCCTCCCCCTTCTTCTTCTCCGATGGCCGGCGACGAGGAAGGAGAGGCCGCTAGCTGCTCCCTTGAATAAGCCTGGGGCGTGGTTTGGTGATGGTTGAGCGTCGTTTGCGCTGTGTTTCCCCGACCGGCCGTGGTGGCGTGGGGGGATTCCAGTGTCGTCGACGGCGGCCCCTACAGACAAGCTCCTGGCCGGCCGTGGCAACAGGTAGGAGCGGTTCTGCGGCGGGTCTTCTCCAACTTCGTCCGGGGGATTTTACCCCTGCCCCTTCCTGGTAGCACGGTGTCGCTGTTGCTTCTCTCGGCCGGCCTCGGTGGCGAGGGAGAGGAGTTAAGCGGCTCTGGTGCTTCCAGTGGAGGTGGCCGTTCGTGGTGGCCGGTGGAAGCTATGGCCACGGCAGCAGTCTCCAAGCGGAGCCTTTGGCCAGCCGCTATTTTCGGTCATGAGGGAAGCCCTGCTGCGCTCGACTCCACCAAGTTGATCTTCTCCAACCTCCTTTGCTGGAGGCCCTTCTTCGATCTCGACGCGGGAGCAACCGGAGCGTCTTCACCAAGTGGTCTTGTCCCCGGTGGAGGCTGCGATGCTGGCGTCTGGAGGTCTTCCATCTATGGAAGGGACAGTGGACCTGATTGCGTTTTCCATTTCTGTCCTAGGGTGTTATTTGTTAACTTGGTGGCCTTATCTACAATTATCAGTTTTTACAGCTTCTAGGCCCTTCGGCGGGGCCACCCTCGTTCAAAAAAGAGAACCTGTTTCAAACAATATATACTAGCAAATTGTCCGTACGTTGCTACGGGATTACCGTCATTTATGTCATGAGATATTAGTTACCAAAGATCTCTCTGTGATAAAATTTACCATTTCGTTGGAGAGACATACAAATAGATTTAGCATATAAATACGCCACGTGATTATTATGTCATAGCGTGAAGTTGACCTCTAGAAAGCTTATTTTGCCATGCAAATAATTAGTCCTCCAGGAGTGTATATTAGTCCAAAAGATGCAAATTATTCGTCTTTTTTCACAGTTCACCCACTGTCATGTGCACTTGCTCACAATGTTTATACATTTTGAGGAATGAATTTAGACGACAGGGTCAATCCACATGACACCTTCCCGAAATTTTACATGAGGTACCCGCCCAAAAAATCACATGAGATACCTTGCCTACATTATATGCAGCTCCTCCCATCCGAAACCAGGTTTTACACTTATGCAATCTGTGGTGTTCCTTTCCTATGTCTAGCAACAATGGCTAAAGCATTGGGAAGCTACGAGCACTATGCAAAGCAGCAGCGGCAGTACCAGATCATAGAACACGACGCCCCTATAGGGACAAGCTTGAGCAAAAAAAAGAAAGTCTAGTATATAAGTTAATTCAAATTTTGACAAATACAAGTCAACTAATATGAGTCTGAGGAAGTAGCAAAATACTCTTTTTGTTACCCTTGTTCTTTGGTATCCTTGCTTTGCTCCTTGCAGGCTTTAACACAAACAGGTATCGGACACATATGCCGCCGCTCCTATGGCTATGAACGGAAGTAGCAAATCCATAGGGAATTGATTTGGTATGGAGGAACTTACCGAGTGGACGAGTTTCAGTTGGGGAGATCAAGAGGAGGCATGGGGCCTACCTCTTCTCCGCAGCCACCCCTCCTCCTCCCCTGACGGCTCCGCTCCTCTTCTCCGTCGCCGGCGTACAGACACAGCGCGCAGCCGGCAGGGGTCGCCGATCCCGTCTCTACCGAGTCTTCTGCCATCGCTCCCGCGGCCCCACGATCGCCGGATCCCAAGCCAGGACCAGATCCATCATGTGGTTCGGGAGGGTGTAAAAATGGGCTGGTTGGCTGGCCTAGCAAGATGTGGTGAGGACTGAGGAAGAGCACGCGCGGATTCAGGTGCCTAAGAACACACACGTGGGGAAGCGAGCAGGACGACGGCGGCCAGGGTGCTGGCAGCGCACGGCCGGGGTGCCGACGGAGGAAGGGGACGGCGAGAAAATTGTGTGGCATACCTACCAATGTAAATTTGTAGATAGATAGATAGATAGATAGATAGATAGATAGATAGATAGATATGCTTCTATTTCTGTTTTCGGAGTTTCTATATTTATTTCTGTTTTCGTAAAACAATAAGAAAATAAATATGGAACTACTCAATTCCATTTATTTTCGCTTCGTTTTCATCCCTAAGGAGACATAACATTTTGAGGCCAACCTGCAGTAGATGATGCATCGTTTTTTTTAAATTGATTGGTAACAGAATACTGCATTTCCCCCGGCTGTGTAATAATTTTCTTCTTCCTTAGAAAACTGCCGTGCTTCAGAAAACACAATATTCACGCGTAGATGGAAACATGCTCAAGGTGGAGCATGGTTTATTCAACAGTACAGAGTGCACATTACATCAAAGTACATTACACGAGCGGTGAAGGGAGATACTTCGTTGAACTGAAGATCGATAGGCTATCGATCTTGAAGAAACAACCCGGTTAAACGGAGCAGGACGAGTAGTCGATAAAAACACAGAATAGGTGCGCACACGCAGATAGCACACAGCGAGAGGCCTGCAGGACATATCAGATTACTTATTCCCACGCAAGGGTGCTAACATCTTCTTCTCATGGATGTGCTACAGTGGCACTGGCAGCCTTGGTACCGCCGCAAACGATGTGAGGGCAGTGAGGAAGATCATGAGGAATCCAACCATAAGGGGGAAATTCTCCTAGCGGCAATTCTTTCTGATCTCCCACACTAGGCTGGTTGGCAGCAACACCTGTGGTCATAGATAGAAATGAACACCCGCAATATGCTTGTACATACATATATTCTCTGCTTCTTTCAATAAAATTTACATGCCAAGAATGTCATGTAAACATATGGAACCTTAATCTATTACATTTGGACATTTATTTATATGTTATATATATAGCAACATTTAGCGAATAAACTAGAGTTGAAGTATAACTGTATAAGAGTGAACCAGATTACCAAATAAATCAGGCTGTTTATCTAGGAAAAATTCCTTAAGTAGATTACTTACGGCGGCCGGCGGCATCGTCCTTGGCAGGCGCATGAACAAGGGGAGCGAATGTCGTTGCCTTGGAGACCGGGATGTCTCGAGCTAACGCCGGAGGGAAGAGCGACCGCTGGCCTGAAAGCACTAGCAGGGTGCAAAGGCCGAACAAGAAGTACTTGGAACCCATTGGGTGTTACTACTAGCAGGGGAGCCAACTAAGGTCGTTTGCCTCTTTGCTCTGAAGAGTGGAGACTGGGATAGATGCATAGACTCAGGTCGAGCGTGGATTTTTATAGGCGCCCGACGATGAATGGTAGGCCTGGACACGGTACTGCAGGTGCAAATGTAACGGCATCTCCACCAGTCGACCCAACCCAGCGTCGTGCGGACGCGTCCGTGTGTGGTGTCCCAGCAGCATCACTCATTCAGACGCACACATGTCTGACTTGATTTATCCGTGCATCAAATCTGGACAACGGTTATGTCGGTTTGGACACGGGCGAACCGAGGGCGTGTCCTACCCACGCATGCCATTGGTCCACCCGTCATCCACCGCGTAACGACACCGATTCAAACCCAACTGCGGCATCGATTCAGAGGCGTGGGCGGAAGGCTAACCGGCGGCAGCCTGCGCCATTAATGGCGACGGGACGGCACCCTGACTGACTAGATGTCGTCTGCATTCCCGTGTCGACATTCATGGCGAAGGAGCGGAAACCTACGTGCGTTACCGCACTCCCCACCTCTCGCCATCTCAACCATAATAGCCATCGCCGTCGCTAATGATCAAGACATCGGCATGGCTCAAGAAGGCCAGGAACGACCACGAGGCAATCGGCCCCGGCTCTAGCAGCCTGCGCTCCCGCCTGTCGGCCTTCCTCCATGGCGCATCCTTTCCGCCTCTGCTGCGGCCAGAGGACTTTGCCCACCGCCCCATGTGTTCCTTCCCGCCACCACAAGACCGACGCCGTCGCTACTTCCGCGTGGCAGAGTGCAAGTGTCAATGGAGGGAGGGCTTGGGCATCAAGCACCACGATGTCTCCCTCCCCACCGGCTGGCACCTCAACCGGGACTGGGTCCCGATGCCGCCCGTTTCCAAGAAGGACAAAGAGCTGGAGGAGAAGATCTGCTGCCGCATCAGCAACCTCCTGCCAGCAAAGCGGTGGGAGAGGGGATACTAGAGCGAGGTCTTCTGGAAGAAGTTCCTCGACTGGGAGCACACGGCGTGGCGCGCGAGCTCCATCCGCGTCGACCTGCAGTTGTTGGAGGTCTACGACATCCTCGCCATCGACTTGGACGACGAGGGAGCCGTCAACCACTCCGACGCTGAGCTCAACAGCGACGACAATGATGGAAAGGAGGACGACGACATCGTCGTCAAGCATGAGGTCGTGGACCCAGCCACGAACCTGCCCCGACGAGGTCCTAGCACGGGGCTACGACAAGGATGCCTTCACGAGCAGGCCATTGCGGCCAGCACGCGGGACGAGGACGCCTTGTGCGGCTGCTACCAAGAGGCCGTCCAACTCAATGGCCTGGTGGCACAGGAGAACTTCCAGTTTCCTCCACCGCCTCCGCTGTCGGGGTAGGCACCACACATCGCTCTGGAGGTGGGGATGGAGCTAGCACACCTCCACCACCGCATGGAGCCGGCGGTGGTGTGTCCTGGGCAGGTGATCGACGCGCCCACGCCCATGCCCACGCCCGGTCCGGTCAACCTCTGGACGCCGCTTGAGTATATTGACCTCGACCCCTAGATGGACGCAGCGGCGCGGGCGCATGAAGATTGATAGCTAGGGTTAGGGCTAGTTTAATTTTGTTATGTATTATGAATATAAATTATGCATGAAATGTATAAACTTTGCCAGTTTTTAGCGTGAACGATCCATGTTTGAATTTAGGAAAAAAAGACCTCGCCCTTTTTGCTAAGCATGGACAAATGAATCGCGCCGCTGGGCCCGGCTGGCCGGACAAGCCGGACCAGGACATAAAAGCGAGCGCGGGCCGACCCAAACAGACAGAAACAGACCATTTCGATCGGCTGTTTGGGTTGTCCCAGTGGAGATTCCCTAACATTTCAACCAGGTGGAGAGTACAACATAGGGGAAGCTTGCTGAAAGGTGGTGGTCTTGATTGACCGCGCAGCCCGTGACGGAGTAGCGGAAAGTCGGAGGAGCGGTAACTTTGAGTGTTTTTCTACATATTTTAGGGTGTTTTTCCTTGTGTCATGTGGGCGATGAGGTGGCTCTCGATGTTGGTCATCGGCTTGTCGGCACCACTTCTGGCCCATGGGTCTTCGCTAGCAGTGTGAGTTCGACTAGTTTGGTGGAACGGGTAGTCTTTGGTTTTTTCCGTGTGGTTGGCGTCCTCTGTGGTCTCCGATGTATCGTCGGCAAGAGTTGGCAGTGGGCTTGGCCCTGTTTGTGTCATTTTTTGTTTGGTTTTCCTCTAATTAACTAGACACTTTCTTCTTAATTAATGGATAAGACAAATCTTTTGTCTCTATTTCGAAAATGGAGAAACTTGGCATTTTCACTTGCGATAATTCTTAGCTTGATAACTAGTGTTACAATTATTCAAAAGTTAGAGTTGGCACTATAGCATTCACATGCCATTATAGAAAGAAAAAAGGTGTGAACACAAGCCTTTTCTCTTCATAATTATGCTTTTTTGCTTCACACTAATGTCTTTTTAACTTTTCAGAAAAGGAGGTCAAAACCCCTGGCCTCTGCTTTGGAGAGATGCATATGGTTATTATTTGTATTTATTTAATATAGAACTGACAAGAACATACATCAAATAAACCGAAGCCACCACACAACGCCTATAAACCGACAATGGGAGAACAAAATGTCACCACGATCTTATGCCAAACAAAACCCCACCTGTTAGGTACCAGGAGTATCACCAAGTCACCCTTATGATGAAGCAAGAACACTCATCCACACCGGCAGGCCCTTAGAGAAAACCTCATGCATGCACTCGCTTCAGGAGACGTCATCATCGTCAAAACTTTGAGTCGTCTTCATGGCAAAGATCTGCATTACCCTTTCTAGGTCTACCATCGATGCCACACACAATGCCAGATAGCGCCCCTGCCCTGTGGGTGTCCATCAAGTCACACCGGACAATGAGAACCAGGTACAACACACCACGAAGACTTGCTGTCGTCCACAGGGTAGATGCAACACCGCGCCACCTTGGTCAGTGCGACATAAACATGCATAGACCTTCACCTAGCCACTGAAGTCATCCACTTGTGCATACAACATTTCTCCAAAGATGATACCCCCACAGTGGTGACGACAGAGGAATGTCACCATCATCCGACCCAGGAGGCTCGAATCTGGGGATTCCCCTAGAGCACATACAGACCGAGAAACGCCACCACAATGCCTCCAACGAGGTAAACAACGCCCACGGGCTCCGCTATTGATCATATCCTTGCACCCATCACCGGTTCGAGCACTATCTCCTCCTCTCTGTCGATCTCCATGCCCCAAGGGCGTGTCCAACACGCCATGGAGAAGCCATGAGGACAGTGCCGTCGCCAGGGTAGACCATCGAGAGCGGAGTGATGGTGCCCAGTACTGTCGTAGGACGCTTCGTTGGAAACCCCAAGAGCAAGGTGTGATGAGCACAGTAACAAGTTTTCCCTCAGTAAGATATCGAGGTCATCGAACCGGTAGGAGGAAGGAAACGTCTCAAAGGTGTTGCAAGCAACATGGAAACCTGCACAACAAAAACTCAAGACTTTTCCCCAACGAACAGTAAGGTTGTCAAACTCACCATATTGCTGTAACAAAGGATTAACTGTATGGTGTGGAAGGTGATGATGGTTTGCAGCAAGTAAAGAGTAACAGTGGAAGATGTATCAATGGTAAAGATTGGACCGGGGTCCATAGTTCACTAGAGGTGCTCTCCTTAGATAAACAACATGACATGAAGGGTAAACAAATTACAGCAGGGCAATTGACAGGAACTGAGCAAGGCATAACAATGCAATACTAGACAAAAAGATCCTATGAGATTCGATTGGGCAATACAACAATATACATAGACCGCCATCCAGCTGTATCTATGACTAGAAGTCCACCTTCAGGTTATCATCCGAACCCCCTCCAGTATTAAGTTGCAAGCAACAGACAACTTCCTTAAGTAAAGTGTGTAAGGTAAACAATCCACTTGTTCCATGAACAAGAGACCATTGTTTTCTCCCTAGTGGCAATAACACATCTACCATCGAAGAAATTTCTGACACTTTCCTTGAAAAGTAGAGGCATGAACCCACTATCGAGCATAAATACCCCCTCTTGGAGTCACTACTAACTACTTGGCCAAGATAGCTACTAACAACGGAGAGCATGCAAGATCACAAACAACACAGACATGATAGAATCAATAATACAAAACCATTAATCAATATGACATAGTAATCTCAATATCATTCGGATCCCTTCAAACACAACATACATGATTACAAATAGATTAGATCTTGATCATGAACGGAGCTCACAAGATCTATACATGAAAGCACAAGGAGGAGATACAACCATCTAGCTACTACATGGACCCGTAGTCCAAGGTGGAACTACTCACGCTTCATACCGGAGAAGAAGGCCTCCGGGATGATCTCCCCTCCGGCAGGGTGCCGGGAAGAACTTAAGATCCCCCCGATCTAGGGACGATGGTGGCGGCGTCTATAGACGGTTTCGTGAAATATTGATCGGGTATTTAGTGTTTTGCATCGGGAGGACTTTTTAGGCGAAGAGGCGAGGCAGGGGCACCAAGGCGGCTGCACACCCCCCAGGCGCGCCTAGCCCTAGTCCGTGCCGCCAGGGGTGTTGCCCCCTGGTGAGCCTCCTCCGTCTCGTATTCTGGCTTCGTGTTGCCCACGGTAAAATATTGACTTTGGCTTTTGTCCCGTCCAATTCTGAGAATCTTGATTTTCTGCCTTTATAGAACCAAAAATAGAAGAAAACAGGCAACTGGCACTGTGGCAACTTGTTAATAGGTTAGTTCCAGAATACATATAAAAACACCTCAACGTGTAGACAAAGCAAAGCAAAGTAGATACTAAACAAGCATGGAACATCAAAAAATATAGATACATTTCCGACGTATCAAGCATCCCCAAGATTAACTCTTGCTCGTCCTTGATGACCCACAAGTATAGGGGGTGTATCGCAGTACTTTCGATAAATAGGAGTGTCGATACCAACGAGGAGCAAAAGGTGCTGAACAGTTGTGTGGAGCAGGAAATCCCTGTGAATACTTAGCAAACGGATTTTTAGTGGTTTTCTGACAAGGCAACAAAACAAAGAGCAAGTAACAGAAGTAACGAACAAATGGAGAAAGTGACCCAATCCTTTCTTAGCAAAGGACAAGCCGGTGGAAATACTTATAAGGACCAAACGTTCTCGAGGACACATGGGAATTATGTCAAGTGCTTTCGCTTCAAATAGCTAAGTACTCTTCTCTAGTGTTTGTAAGTGTTGTGTGGGTTAACCTGTGCTAACATACCGCCCTTCCTAGGACTAATACATACTTGTGATTAAACCCCCTGCAAACATCCGTAACTACAGTAAAGTAATTATGATATAAATCTAACCACAGCCTTAAACTCTGAGATCCTACGCTCCCTTGTGCAAAGGTGTCCTAACGGGGGTTCAGGTTTCTCTCACTCTGGCAACCCCATGATTAGTAGCCAAATACACAATGCATTCCCCTAGGCCCATAAATGGTGAAGTATCATATATTCGACGTTCACATGACACCACTAGAAGAATAGCACCACAACTTAAATACTAAACCATTGAATAATAACTCATCACAGATTCACTACTAACAACATGACTTCTCCCATGTCCTCAAGAACTAAACAAAATACTCACAAGACATCATATGGATCAATATCAAAGATGATATGGTAATGGATAACAATTTGAACATAAACAATAATCCAATGGTTCCACTCACAAGCATCAACTACAATAGTAATCAACACCGGGAAAGTTTCCCCTAATGAACTAAGCAATATCCAACACAATTGTTATAGCGGGACAGAGTGGTGGTGATGGTGCTGGTGGAGATGATGGTGTGGATGATGATGATGATCCTGATGAAGCCTAGCTTGATTATGGTGTTGATGGCGATGGTATCCCCTCTCCGGGAAGGAATTTCCCTGGCAGAAATCTATCTGTCGGAGAGATCTTTGTCTCTCAGTGTTTTCCGCCCCCAGAGGCGACGAAAATCTATCTGTGGTCGCTCCCCTGGTGTTAGGGTTCCATAGGGAAGATAGAGGCGAAGGGGCGGAGTCGGAGGCCGGGCAAGTGGGCCACACCTTCCCTAGGCGCGGCCTTAGGTGGGCCCGCACCTAGGGGGGTGTGGGCCCCCTGTGGCCCCCCTTCGCTCCTCCTTATGGCTTCCTTCGTCTTTTCGTAAAATAGTATGTTTCCATATTTTTCTGGTATTTTTCTGATCTTCGCGAAATTGCACCGAAACGCCTTCTTTTCCATCAGAATCCAGACTCCGGCAGTCCATCCTCCAAGAATCATCTAACATGCATAAACAAATGAAAAGCCATAAGTAATACCTCATAATAAGACAAATATCAATGAATAGAGGTAAATTATGATATAGAATGGTGATGCAAATTGGGCGTATCAACTCCCCCAAGCATAGACCTCGCTTGTCCCCAAGCGAATAGTGAGCTCAGTAAACATGTCCACAGGTTTATGGAGTGAAGTGTCGATAAAAGAATACGAACAAGAAGCATCACACTTACCATTGCACAACTCATAGAAGAAAGCAACTCACCATTATATAACTTAGCTTGTATCCAAGTACAACAGTCATAATAGATATGCATAAAGATAAATCATAATTGGAATTGGCAAACTTGTTCTTGGTCAGAGAACACGTGGTAAACAGTTTCACAAAAGCTTTTTGTAGAAGTTTCAAAACAGGAACATTCTTTGTTCAAAAAGGTTTTTTTTTCAAGTGAAGGCTTTCAAAGTAATACTCAATAGATAAGATTTTTGTGCAAACAAGGAAGATAGAGAACATGATTGAATAAATCACCATTTGAATGCTTGAAACACAACAACTCAAATACTTGCTGGAGATAGAGAGGAAGTAGGTTTATTGACTCAACTGGTAACTAGGAGAAAGGTCCCTTCTTAGAGGGTAGCAGGGATTTACAAGTCATAAAGATCTTCCAAAAGATTATGGTACTTACTAGATTTGATCCCTCATTGCCCCTATCATAAGAATCTTGAGATGATTAAGGTTAACGTGAAAAAGGATGGAGTATATGCTTGACAAAATATAAGTTGGCAATCTCATGTCCCTTGAATATGAGGGCCACTCCTCATGCATACTCAACTTTGGGTCCAGGTGAGTTCTTGTCATTGTAAGTATTTGCATATCATTGAGAACCGCCATCGGGGTACCCCTTGTACATGGTACACGAGCTTTCCCATAACCAAAATGACAAGGCAAGCAGACAATGAGCATCTCAGCGATCTTTTTATTTACTATGTGCATAGCTTTTTATTGAGGATGCTTCATAGATAGCTCATTATGGTGATACTGCAAGTTTCCACCATGATTAAGCATGGCTAGGCGTTTCTCTAACACAGAATACAGACTCCATGAACTTACAAGTTCCCTCTTTATTTCACACCGGTGACATCCATAAATAAAAGAGCACGATATCAACTGTGTACAGAGTACAACTGCAATGTTGAAAAAGTTTCCTGTGACAGCATGGTTCTTCTAATTCCAACGTATAGATGCAAGCATATACAACTTCAATGTTCACAATGGTTCAAGTCTATTAGGGGCAAGTAAATAAGGTGTGCCATCAAGTTCGTGAGAGCTTTACTAACTAGTTTTCTCATAACAAAATACTTTTTAATTCGAAAGGTAGATGAAACTTGAGAATTTGCTAGGAATAGCAAAAGCTATAAGGTAGATATGGTGGACACAAGTGGAAAAAGTTTTGGGTTTAAAGGATTTTGGAAATATGAGAAGTATGCCTTCTCAAAACAGGTTTTTGGCTAGCAAGGCTGGGTAGCAAGCAAGAGAGTTGAAAGAAACAAGCAAACATACAATTAATGAAGCCAAACATGCAATCTTCCTTGAAGACACAAAAGAATCTTAGATAAAGAATACTAAGCTTATGAGCCAACAAGAAATAAAACAAATGATACCAAATGCCTATAAGCTTTTTCTTTCTTTCTTTTTCTTTCAAACTAAAGCCACTGACCAGAACTCGGTTTGCCAAAACCAATTTAGATACACTTGATGATCCCAAAGTGGTGCCAATACTGAACAACAAGATCCATCATATAATAGAGATTGCAAACTAAAAATAAGAAGTGCAAAAAGTAAAAGATGAGACTTCTCATTAATATTCCAATAAAGGCACTCACACCAAGGGGTACATAGATAATCAACTAAAGGAGAGATACTTCCACATGCAAACCAAACTATATGATAACCCCTCTACCACAGATATGAATCCACTTAAAAAGGTAAAAGATAAAAGATAATGGTGGTGATACCGTGGTACTCCCCCAAGCTTGGAACAAGCCAAGGGGATGCCAAACCTGATGATGAATTACTCCCTTGGTGGTGGTGGTGGTGTTTTCTTGTCATCATAAAACTTCCAAGGTAATGGTTCCCCATCCAAAAAGGATGTCCTTGTCTCTGCAATCCTGAAACTAGCAGCAGAGCTTATGCGATCAAATCTAGCCTCATACTCATAGTTTTGATTATGTATGTCATAGAGTTGTGCTTGCAATTGATTGTTGGTTTGACGGAGTGAGAAGATCTCTTCTCGGAACTCAGAAACTTCTCCCTCATGATTGGTGATGAGTTCTGAACTTATCTTGTGAATAACATCCACTTTGCGTTCTTCCATCTTCTTGTACCTGAAAACTTCTTGTTCCAACGCTTCCATCCTGTCCTCCAGACCGCCTTCTCCTTTAGGGCCTTGAACTTCTTTCATCTGTACCTTCCCCTCTTTGAGGATCAACTCTTTGGGATGAATCCTCAACTCATACATGTACGGGTTGAGGACATCCGTAGAGGAATCCTCCGTGGGTGATCCAGAGGAAGACACTGAGGCTCCAAATCTGAGATTTTTCCTGACAGAAACAGATTGAAAATGAAAACACGATGAGAACACGATGCAAGAACCTCGGGGAACCCGGGGGATTATATATTATGAATTTTCAAGGTATAAGGAAGGTTTTGACATGGAAACAAGGCAGAGACGGAGTTTGAGGGTGGTAGACCCCCTCCAGGCACGGCCAGGCTGGGCCCGCGCCTCCGTTTCCTCTTCAGTTTTGTCTCGTAACTTCCCTTATGTATTAAAAACATCAGAAATATAAAAAGATTCAGGTTTCACGAACCTTCTGTTTTCACCACTTTTACCTATTCAAGGGCGAACTCTGCAGTTTCTGGTGTTTGGCTTCTGATAAATTCTCCTAGAGTCACCATTTGAATAACATCCACATCTTCATTATAAGAATCTCTAGAAATATAATGTTTTAGTCTTTGACCATTAACCACCTGTTTTGTGTCATCCTTCAGAGAAGAAATTTTGATGGCACCTGAACGGTACACTTCCTTGATAACAAAAGGTCTTTCCCATTTGGAGAGTAGTTTCCCTGCAAAAAATCTGAGACGAGACCTGTACAAAAGAACTTTCTCACCAACATGGAACTCCCTTTTGAGAATTCTCCTATCATGCCATCTTTTTACTTTTTCTTTAAAGATCCTAGCATTTTTGTAAGCTTCACCTCTCCACTCGTCTAGATTACTTAAGTCGAGCAGTCTTTTCTCACCAGCAAGTCTAAAGTCTCTATTCAACTCTTTCACTGCCCAATAAGCTTTGTGTTCTAACTCTAAAGGCAAGTGACAAGCTTTCCCATAGACCATTTTGTAAGGATACATCCCCATAGGATTTTTATAAGAAGCTCTATAAGCCCACAAAGCGTCATTCAACTTTTTAGCCCAATTTTTCCTAGATCTATTGACAGTCTTCTGCAACATATATTTGATTTCCCTATTGGAAAGTTCTACTTGCCCACTAGTTTGGGGGTGATAAGGTGAAGCTATTCTATGGTTTACATCGTACTTACCGAGAGTTTTTCTAAAACCCCCATGAATAAAATGGAATCCTCCATCAGTCATGAGATATCTAGGCTCACCGAACCTAGGAAAAATGACATCTTTGAGCATTTTCAAAGAGGTCTTACCATCAGCACTGCTTGTAGGTATGGATTCTACCCACTTTGTAATATAGTCAACAACAACAAGAATATGAGTATACCCTTTTGAAGGAGGAAAAAGCCCCATAAAGTCAAATCCCCAGCAATCAAAAGGTTCAATAACAAGAGAATAATTCATAGGCATTTCATTGCGTCTAGAGATGTTACCTACTCGTTGGCATTCATCACATGATATAACAAACTTCCTTGCATCTTTAAAAAGGGTAGGCCAATAAAATCCAGATTGTAAAACCTTTTGTGCAGTCCTATCCCCAGCATGATGTCCTCCATAAGAACTGCCATGACATTTTCTCAATATCTCTTGTTTTTCAAATTCTCGAACACATCTTCGCATAGTACCATCTACTCCTTTATATAAATGTGGGTCATCCCAAAAGTAATGCGTTAGATCATAAAAGAATTTCCTTCTTTGCTGAGCTGTAAAGGTTAGAGGCAAATACTTGGAAATAATAAAGTTAGCATAATCATCATACTAAGGACTCTCATGTGGACTTACCCTTATTCCAGCTAACTGCTCATTTGGAAAACTATCATTAACAGGCAAAGGGTCAAAAGAAATGTTTTCCAAATGAGATAAATTATCAGCAACAGGATTATCAGCACCTTTCCTATCCACAATATGCAGATCAAACTATTGCAAAAGCAATACCCACCTTATAAGCCTAGGCTTAGCGTCCTTCTTCATCATAAGGTACTTATAGCTGCATGATCAGTATGAATAGTAACCTTAGAATCAACAATATAAGGTCTAAACTTATCACAAGCAAAGATTACAGCTAAGAATTCCTTTTCAGTAGTAGCATTATTCTTTTGAGCAACATCCAGAGTCTTGCTAGCATAATGAATAACATTCAACCTCTTGTCAACACGTTGTCCAAGGACAGCACCCACAACAAAATCACTAGAATCACACATGATCTCAAAAGGTAAACTCCAATCAGGTGGTTGGACAATAGGAGCAGTTGTCAAAGCTTTCTTCAAAGTTTCAAAAGCTTCCTTACAATCATCATCAAAAACAAAAGGAACATCTTTTTGAAGAAGATTAGTAAGGGGCTTTGAAATTTTGGAGAAATCTTTAATAAACCTCCTATAGAAACCAGCATGACCAAGGATACTACGAATACCTTTGATATCTCTAGGACAAGGCATCTTCTCAATTGCTTCAATTTTGGCTCTATCATCTTCAATGCCTTTTTCAGAGATCTTGTGTCCAAGAACAATCCCTTCATTAACCATGAAATGGCATTTCTCCCAATTAAGAACAAGGTTGGTTTCTTCACATCTCTGCAAAACTTTATCAAGGTTGTGCAAACAGTTATCAAAAGAAGTTCCATAGATGGAAAAATCGTCCATGAAAACCTCTACAATTTCTTCACAAAAACCATGAAAGATAGCAGACATACATCTCTGAAAGGTAGCAGGAGCATTACATAAACCAAAAGGCATACGCCTATAAGCATAAGTACCGTAAGGATAACTAAAGGTAGTTTTCTCTTGGTCTTGTGCTTTCACAGCAATTTGAGAAAACAAAGAATAACCATCAAGAAAGCAAAAGTGAGTCTTTTTGGACAACCTCTCAAGCATTTGATCAATAAAGGGCAAAGGATAATGATCTTTCTTAGTAACTTTATTAATATTTATAAATCAATGCACATTCTATACCCAACTACTACTCTTTGGGGTATAAGCTCATTATCCTCATTAGGCACAACAGTTATTCCCCCTTTCTTGGGAACACAATGAACAGGGCTAACCCATTGACTATCAGCAATAGGATAAATAATATCAGCATCGAGGAGTTTTTATACCTCATTTCTTACCACATCCTTCATCTTAGGATTTAGGCGGCGTTGGTGCTCAAAAAATGGTTTTGCATCAGGCTCTATATTAATAGCATGCTGATATATAGTAGGAGAAACCCCCTTTAAATCATCAAGAGTATATCCCATAGCTCTTCGGTGTTTCTTCAATATCTCCATTAACCTTTCTTCTTCCTTTCCTGAAAGTTTAGAACTAATAATAACAGGGTATATCTTCCTTAAAGTCATACGGATCGGTGTCAAAGCTAGCGTCGACATAACACTTAGCGACGAGCTCTTCTTCACCTTCGTATACAAGAAACATATCCTTAGTTCTCCGTAAGTACTTAAGGATATTCTTGACCGCTATCCAGTGTTCCGAACCTGGATCCGATTGGTACCTACTAGTCAAACTAATAGCATGTTCCACATCCGGTCTTGTACATAGCATGGCGTACATTATAGAGCCTATGGATGAAGCATAGGGGACTTTGTCCATTATCTCTCTTTCTTCCGCCGAAGCCGGACTTTGAGTCTTACTCAATGTCTTGCCTTGCAACATAGGTAAGAACCCCTTCTTACTTCTGTCCATTTTAAACTTCTTTAAAATCTTATCAAGGTATGTACTTTGTGATAGCCCTATTAGGCGCCTAGATCTATCTCTATAGATCTTTATGCCTAATATGTATGACGCTTCACCTAGGTCCTTCATTGAAAATTTGTTGTTTAGATAACTTTTAACGCTGTTTAAAAGATCTATATCATTTCCGATCAATAATATGTCATCCACATATAATATCAGAAATGCCACATTGCTCCCACTCACTTTCTTGTAAATACAAGCTTCTCCATAAGTTTGGAAAAATCCAAACTCTTTGATCACCTCATCAAAGCGGAGATTCCAACTTCGTGATGCTTGCTTCAATCCATAGATGGATCGCTGAAGCTTGCACACCTTGTTAGCATCCTTAGGATCGACAAAACCCTTTGGTTGTATCATATACAACTCTTCTTCAATATTACCATTGAGAAACGCGGTTTTGACATCCATCTGCCATATCTCATAATCGAAATATGCAGCAATTGCTAACATAATCCTAACTGACTTTAGCATCGCTACGGGAGAGAAAGTCTCATCGTAGTCAACTCCTTGAATTTGTCAAAACCCCTTTGCGACAAGTCAAGCTTTATAGACGGTCACATTACCATCAGCATCAGTTTTCCTTTTGAAAATCCATTTGTTCTCCACGGCCTTTCGGTCGTGAGGTAATTCCACCAAGTTCCAAACTTGATTTTCATACATGGATTCCATCTCGGATTTCATGGCTTCTAACCATTTGTTGGAATCCGGGCTCATCATCGCTTCTTCATATGTCGCAGGGTCATCATTTTCATCAACCATGAAATTCATGACAGGATTTCCGTACAGCTCGGGAGCTGCACGCGTCTTGTTTGACCTGCGAGGTTCGGTAGTACTCTCTTTCGGAGTTTCATGATCATTATCATTAGTTCCCTCTTCAACAGGTGGAGCCAACTCCGGAACAACTTCCGGCGCTGTGCTACTCGCCATACTTTGAAGAGAAGGTTCCACAAACTCTTCAAGTTCTACCTTCTGACTACTCACACCTTTTGCGAGAAACTCTTTCTCTAGAAAGGATCCATTCTTGGCAACAAAAACCTTGCCCTCGGATCTGTGATAGAAGGAATACCCAATAGTTTCTTTAGGGTATCCTATGAAGACACATTTTTCCGCTTTGGGTTCGAGTTTATCCGGTTGAAGTTTCTTCACATAAACATCGCATCCCCAAACTTTAAGAAATGACAGCTTAGGTTTGTTTCCAAACCACAATTCATACGGTGTCTTTTCAACGGATTTAGATGGTTCCCGATTTAAAGTGAATGCATCAGTTTCTAGTGCATAACCCCAAAATGACAACGGCAAGTCCGTCAGAGACATCATAGATCGAACCATATCTAATAAAGTACGATTACGACGTTCCGACACACCATTTCGCTGTGGTGTTCCGGCAGGTGTGAGTTGTGAAACAATTCCACACTCTTTCATGTGAGTGCTAAACTCGTAACTTAGATACTCACCTCCACGGTCGGACCGTAGAAATTTGATCTTTCTATTACGATGATTTTCTACTTCATTCTGAAATTCCTTGAACTTTTCAAAGGTTTTAGACTTGTGTTTCATCAAGTAGATATAACCGTATCTACTCAAATCATCCGTGAAAGTAACAAAATAACGATATCCACCTCGCGCCGACACACTCATTGGACCACATACATCAGAATGTATGATTTCCAATAAATCTGTCGCCCGTTCCATTGAACCGGAAAACGGCGTTCTAGTCATCTTGCCCATAAGGCATGGCTCACATGTATCAAATGATTCATAATCAAGTGATTCCAAAAGTCCATCCGAATGGAGCTTCTTCATGCGTTTAACGCCAATATGAACTAGACGGCAGTGCCACATATATGCGGATATATCATCATTAAGTTTAATCCTTTTAGCATCAACATTATGAATATGTGTAACATTATCATCGAGATCTAATAGAAATAAACCATTCATCATCGGTGCATGACCATAAAAGATTTCATTCATATAAATGGAACAACCATTGTTCTCAGATTTAAATGAATAACCACTTCGCATCAAACACGATCCAGATACAATGTTCATGCTCAGTGCAGGCACCGGATAACATTTATTCAAGTTTATAACTAATCCCGACGGTAAGTGGAGAGGCAGCGTTCCGACGGCGATCACATCAACGCTTGATCCATTGCCGACACGCATCTTGACCTCACCCCTTGCTAGCGGTCGCTTGTTCCGCAGCCCCTGATTCGAGTTACAAATATTAGCAACTGAAACGGTATCAAATACCTAGGTGCTACTGCGAGCACTAGTCAAGTACACATCAATAACATGTATATCATATATACCTTTGTTTGCCTTGCCGGCCTTCTTGTCTGCCAGATACTTGGGGCAGTTGCGCTTCTAGTGGCCAGTCCCCTTACAATAGTAGCACTCGGAATCAGACTTAGGTCCAACTCGGGGTTTCTTTTCAGGCGCAGCAACAGGCTTGCCGCCCTTACTTCCCTTCCGTTTTCCCTTCTTGTCTTTCTTGAAACCAGTGTTCCTATTGATCATCAACACTTGATGTTCCTTTTTGATCTCCACTTCTGCAGTTTTAAGCATTGACAGAAGCTCGGGGAGAGACTTCTTCATGCCTTGCATATTATAGTTCATCACGAAGCTCTTATAGCTAGCTGGCAGAGACTGCAGAACACGATGAATGCCTAAGTCAATGGGAATCGATATTCCCAAGGACACAAGCTTATCGGCGTAACCCGACATCTTGAGTACATGCTCACTAACGGAGCTGTGCTCTTCCATCATGCAGCTAAAGAACTTTTCCGAAGCGTTGTAGCTCTCTATAGCAGCATGTGTGTCGAAAATCATTTTCAACTCACCCATTGTATCAAATGCATTGCCGTTTTCGAAACGCTTTCGAAGTTCCGGCTCTAGCCCATACAATATGCCGCAATGAACTAAGTTGTGGTCCTCCTGACGAGTCTGATAGACATTCTTCTCCTCGTCAGGGGCATCATCAAAAGGTGGGGGGCCTAACGGCGCTTCTAGCACATATTGCTTTTGTGCAGCAGAGAGGAGAATCCTCAAATTCATGGCCCATTCGGTAAAGTTGCTACCGTTCGTTGCTAGTTTCTCTTTCTCCATGAACACATTGAAATTAAAAGCAGGTGGTGCCATCTACAACAGAATTTGTAAAGTTTAGACTAAGTGTATGATAGATTGAGTTCAACTAATCTATATTACGAATGAACTCCCACTGAAAAACGACATCCCTCGTGCCTTTTTGGTGATTACATGAACCAAATCCACTACACCAAGTCCGATCATCAAGTGAGTCGGTATAGCTTCAAAGGCGAGCATCAAATGGGCATCATATCAACTATATGACTCATGCTTAACCTTTCGGTCCGTGTTCCGAGGCCATGTCTGTACATGCTAGGCTCGCCAAGTTAGAACCTTAGTATTCGCGTGTGTAACTGTTTTACACCCGAAATATGGTCGTGGATCCAAGAACACCCGATCATCACGTGATGTCTTGGAGCGACGAAAACATAATCGGTGCATACTAAAGGAAGAACACATTCTTATCTTGATATTTAAATGAGGGATCATCTTATTATGCTAACAAAGCGCCAAACAAGCAATATAAGATGCTATCAAACATCATATGTTTATTAGTGAAATTATATGGTTCCCGCAGATGATCTCTATCATGTGCATCGTGGTATGATCACTATCATACCTATATGTGTAAATCCAAGGTCTATGGATTTTACACGCTATGTGTGTTGTAAGAGTATCATCTCATACTTCTACTTACAACACTACCATATCATAACACTAGCCCAGCAACAATCTAAACTAGACGCCTCTAATTTATCCATTGCAAGTTTTACGCGGCTTAGGGCTTTCGAGATAGAACCGTTCTTACCTACGAACATGAACCACAACGAGGATAATCAAATTGTTGACAACTCGCTTGCAAAATAGATATTGACTATAGTAGGAGAGACAGACACCCGCTAGCCACTTATGCAAACTAGTTGCATGTCAAGCGTGGAACAGGTCTCATGGGACATGTAAAGTTTGTCCGGGCCGCTTCATCCCACTATGCCACCAATATCCAAAATTACAACAAAGGAGCAACAACATGATCATCATCGCCCACATACTCATATGTGTACTACCCGTGTAAAGTATCTACGCATAGATCCGGCTCTGATACCACTGTAGGGTTCGCAGCATAGAAAACAAAAAATTTCCTACGATGTGAACTATATACCAAGATCTATCTACTAGATACAAACAACGGGCGGATGTATATCCGTAGAGAACATACCCTTGAAGACCGACAAAGCTTAACGAGTTCGACTCGTGGTTGATGTAGACGATCTCTTGCCGATCTCAAGATCGAGAGGAAGTCCTAGCGCCGCAAATCAGCAGCGCATCCGTGCTCGCACACACGTTCGAGGCACTGAGCAACCTCCGCCTCCTCGCTCCAGCGATGCAGCGGAAGCACAACTCTTTCTTGCCGAATAGCCACCGGGAACATGTATCTCGCTAGTCCGAGACCATGGGGGATAGATTCTAGAGGGGGAGAGAGATCCTTCACGAGGAGGTGTTAGAGACAAGTGAGGAGGGGGGCTCCTTTTATAGGAGGAGGGGGGGGGAACCCAAGGGGGTGGCCGGCGCATGGGGCTGCCCCCTTGCCCTCCCCTCTTCATGTGGGTGGACACTCCACTCACAAAATGCCCTTTAAATTCCCTCCACTCAAAAGTCCACTCAAATTCCCATTAAATTTCCACCAAATTTAATGCAAACTCTCATTAAATAAAACTCTTTTATTTTATTCATAATTTTGTCAATTACTTTAATGACAAACATTCACAAATAACCCCTTGCTAGAATTCTATTTCACATGCATAACTACTTTATGCAATTTCACCCGAAAACCTGTTTCGGTATCTAGTGAAATAAATTCCTGCGCTTGTTCATTCTTTCGGCATGAAACATTTGCTCCAATTGGATGTCGGTGTCTCTTAAGTGTGTCACCCTACGTTTCGTGAATAATGCGGACATGATCGAGACCCCTCTCGGATCAATAATCAGAAGCGGGATCTGGAGACCCATACTGACTCCCACACATTCAACGATGACTTTCTTGTGATCGTCGGAACCTTTTACGCTAGTATCTTAATCCCTTTGTTTCACGATATATTACATGTCCGAGATTCGATCATCGGTATCTCCATACCTAGTTTGATCTTGTTACCGACATGCACTCTTTTCTCGTTCCTGTGATATAACATTCTAGTGATCAAATCACTTGCTTGCAAGCTAATCAATGTGATATCACCGAGAGGGCCCAGAGTATATCTATCCGTCATCGGGATGAACAAATTCCACTCTCGATCCATGAGCCTCAACATAACACTTTATTAGTTCTGAATCCATATTTATAATCACCCTGTTACGGTGTGACGTTTGATGTTATCAAGAAACTCTTCCGGTGTTAGTGATTGACATGATCTCATGGTCTAAGGATTAGGATCACTTCGTAAGTTGTTATAGCAATATAAACTCAATGACTTTGATCGTAATGCTATACTTCGGATGAATGTTCATCACACCATTACACTAATGTTGTGATCCCGTTATTAACAACATCCAATGTCCATGATCAGGAAACCTTGATCATCTTGTTAATCAACGAGCTAGTTTATGAGAGAGGCATAACTAGGAACTTTCTGTTTGTTTATTAAACACACATGTATTAACGTTTCCGTATAAATACAATTATAGCATGCAAAATAAACATCTATCATATACTTGGAATACACATAATAAACACTTTATTATTGCCTCTCAGGGCATATTCCCTTCATCGATCCCAATGAGGAGCAGAAGGTGCTGAACAGTGGTGTGGAGCAGGAAATCCCTGTGAATACTTAGCAAAAGGATTTTAGTGGTTTTCTGACAAGGCAACAAAACAAAGAGCAAGTAACAGAAGTAACGAAAAAACGGAGCAAGTGGCCCAATCCTTTCTTAGTAAAGGACAAGTTGGTGGAAATACTTATAAGGACCAAACGTTCTCGAGGACACATGGGAATTCTGTCAAGTGCTTTCGCTTCAAATAGCTGCGTACTCTTCTCTGGTGTTTGTAAGTGTTGTGTGGGTGAACCTGTGCTAACATACCGCCCTTCCTAGGACTAATACATATTTGTGATTAAACCCCCTGCAAACATCCGTAACTATAGGAAAGTAATTAAGATATAAATCTAACCACAACCTTAAACTCTGAGATCCTACGCTCCCTTGTGCCAAGGTGTCCTAATTGGGGTTCAGGTTTCTGTCACTCCGGCAACCCCACGATTAGTAGAAAAATACACAATGCATTCCCCTAGGCCCATAAATGGTGAAGTATCATGTAGTTGACGTTCACATGACACCACTAGAAGAATAGCACCACAACTTAAATACTAAACCATTGAATAATAACTCATCACAGATTCACTACTAACAACATGACTTCTCCCATGTCCTCAAGAACTAAACGAACTACTCACAAGACATCATATGGATCAAGATCAAAGATGATATTGTAATGGATAACAATCTGAAAATAAACAATAATCCAATGGTTCCACTCACAAGAATCAACTACAATAGTAATCAACACCAGGAAAGTTTCCCCTAATGAACTAAGCAATATCCAACATAATTGTTACAGCGGGGCGGAGTGGTGGTGATGGTGCTGGTGGAGATGATGGTGTGGATGATGATGATGATCCCGATGAAACCTAGCTTGATGATGGTGTTGATGTCGATGGTCTCCCGTCTCAGGGAAGGAATTCCCCCAGCAGAAATGTGTCTGTCTGAGAGATCTTTCTCTCTCGGTGTTTTCCGCCCCCAGAGGCGGTGGAAATCTATCTGTGGTCACTCCCCTGGTGTTAGGGTTGCGTAGGTAAGATATAGGCGAAGGGGCGGAGTCGGAGGCCAGGCAGGTGGGCCACACCTTCCCTAGGCGCGGTCTCAGGTGGGCCCGCGCCTAGGGGGTGCGGCCCCCCTTCACTCCTCCTTCTGGCTTCCATAGTATGTTTCCATATTTTTTGGTATTTTTCCGATCTTCGCAAAATTGCACCGAAACACCTTCTTTTCCATCAGAATCCAGACTCCGATAGTCCATCCTCCAAGAATCATCCAACATGCATAAACATATGAAAAGCCATAAGTAATACTTCATAATAAGACAAATATCAATGAATAGAGGTAAATTATGATATAGAATGGTGATGCAAATTGGGCGTATCAGTCCTCGAATAGGTAAGTGATAAAATAATAATTTTTGAGGTGAGATGCACCATCAAAACCAAGATCAAACCATTTGCAAGCATTGAGGCTGGGATCAAAGAACTCTAAACATGTGCATGAAAGATGGAGTTCTAACAGTAAGACAAAGTAACTATGCATACAACATGAAAGGCTACAAACAAAGATCATGAATAGCATGCATTGAAAAATGTTTGTTTGTTTCACATACAGAAAACATGGCATAGTGGCAATCATCTTGTCCCTCATAGAGTAGCAAATAGATGCATAGAACACATTCAAAGTTCATAAGCTTGACTAGATACAGATAACACAAGAACAAGAAATATCAACAATATGCATCAATCAATAAGGTTTGGGACACTGGACATAGAACTAAGAATAGAAACTATGCTCTCTTAATGGTGCCTAAAAGATAGAAGGTGGAGACTCAACATAATAGTGGAAGAAAGGCCCTTCATAAAGGGAAGAAGTCATTTCAAGTTTCAAACAGAGCTTCCAAAAATTATGGTACTTGTTAGCTTTCAGCCCTCATTGCCCCTATCATAAGCATCTTGAAGTGATTAAGGTTAAAGTGAGCAAACTATGGAGTATATGCTTGACAAAGTATAAGTTGGCAATCTCATGTCCCTTGAATACGAGGGCCACACCTCATGCTACTCAACTTCAGTCACGTGTAAGTTCTTGTCATAGTAAGTACATGTGTATCATAGAAAACCACCAATGGGGTACCCCTTGCACATGGTACAGGAGCTATCCCATAACCAAAATGACAAGGCAAGCAAACAATGAGCATCTCAGCGATTTTTTTATTTACTATTTGCATAGATTTTTATTGAGGATGCTTCACAAATAGCTCATATGGTGATGTTGCAAGTTTCCACCATGATTACGCATGGCTTAGGCTAGCGGCCCAGACGTTTCTCTAACACAAAATACATAACTCTATGGACTTACAAGCTCCCTCTTTATTTCACACCGGTGACATCCATAAACAAAAGAGCATGATATCAACTATGTACAAAGTACAAGTGCAATGTTGAAAACATTCCCCTTGAGCATGGTTCTGCTAATTCCAATGTATAAGTGCAAGATATACAACATAGATGACACAATGGTTCAAGTTTATTAGGGGCAAAGAATATAAAGTGTTCCATCAAGTTTGTGAGGGCTTTAATCACTAAGTTTTCACATAACAAAATACTTTTAATTGCAAGATAACTGAAAACAAGAGTATACTTGGAATGGTGTAACACACCATGCCTAGAATTTATAGTGGACACTTTGGAATAACTTGGTTTCTTGGGAGTTGGAAGCATGAGTAGACTTACTCATACAAGCCGAGGCTAGCAAAATACTGGGAGCAGCCAACTAAGAGAGCAATAATGGCCATAATCATGTAGAGCGACAAAACATTACTAATCAAAGCATAGAGTGGTACTACAAGTCAAGGAATAAATGATCATAAATGCTATGGTGACTTGTTCATAGTCATAACATGGTGTGAGCATGTGCCATGTCAATCCAAACAAAACATCAAAGGGGAATACCAAAATACTATGCTTTTGCATGCTAAAACAACGCATGATTCTTTCAAGTCACACTAAGCAATCACAATTATTTGGAACAAGTCATACTACAGCAATAATCACTAAGCATAAGATCAAAACAACACCTAGCATGACATGCTAAAGTCTAAGTCACAGTCAATGCAAGCTCCTCTTGCACTTCCAAGCAAGAACTTTTCACTCCTTTCCAACACCAATCGACTTATTTGAAACAACACATCGAGAACAAGGGTCCAAACTACTTTATTCAAGAAAACTAAACAAACTAAGCAAAGAAAACAAAAATTAAGACGCTCCAAGAACAACACAACAATACATGAAACAATAAAAACAAAGTGTCTAGACAGACCTGAGCTTTTTATTGATGAAGAAGGGGATGCCTTGGGCATCCCCAAGCTTTCACACTTGTACCTCTTGGATATTTCTTGGGGTGACACCGGTGCGGCATCCCCAAGCTTGATCTTTTGTCCATTCTCCATCTCATTACATCATTCTCTCTCTACACCTGAATTTTTTTCTTCATACAAAACGTCACACAATCTTCATTAGCAACATTAGTGTATTCAAAAGATAATAGACCTTTAGGCTTAGCTTTGGAACAGAAAAACTTTTCACTAAAAACACAAGCTACTGTAGCAAATCCTTCAAAAAGATCAATTTCCAAAAAATTACCCAAAAAGGAATCAATAAGAAGCAAATGCAAATAATGGCAAAAATCTATCAAAACAGACCAGCAGGTAGAAACCGATTTTTTCGAAGAACTTCTGTTGCTCAAATCACAAAGTGTTGAACTAACGAAAGTTATCTAACATACTAGGGGATTTATACGTAAATTTTCAGCTCAAACTGACTTACAGAGACTCACGAAATTTTATGGTGGAGGACAGAAATCTGTTTCGGGACAACAACTCCACAAATCTTACTTCCCTCTCATTAGAGGTTATTCTTGGCACAAAAATCAAACAAAAATGATAAGTAGAGGTCATTAATGAAGTAATAACTTCCAAGACTCAAGGAAACTCTTTGGTTATCTTCCAACAAGTACTTTTCTTTAACGCCTTTAAGTTAGGCACAAGAAGCAAGAAATCAAATATTTTCAAACGAGAAAGCATTAACATCAAAACCTTGCTTTCAAAGGAGGATCAGAAAGCAACTTATCTCTCCTCATAGGGAAGTGTTCAATACCTTTCTTGAATGGAAATTAATATTTAATGGTGCCTTCTTTCATATCAATGATGGCACCAACAGTTCTAAGAAAAGGTCTTCCCAAAGTAATAGGACAAGAAGCATTGTATTCAACATCCAAAACATAGAAATCAACATGGACATAAGCATTGTTAACCATAATGAGAACATCATTAATACTCCCCATGAGTTTCTTCTTAGCATTATCATTAAGTGGGACATCGAAATAACAATCTTCCAAAGGTGGCAAATCAAGCATTTCATAAATCTTCCTAGGCATAATAGAGACAATAGAACCATCACATGAATCTTTGAGATCAAAGTCATTCACTTGCATATTAATAATGGGTTTCCAACTATATTCTACTTTCCTAGTAATATAAGCTTTGTGTTTTAACTTCTCTTCCTTAATCTTAACAAGAGCATATGTAATGTGTTTTGTGATAGCAACATGCATATCACTAGCATCAGGACTTCTAGCAAGCTTTTGCAAGAACATAATCACTTTAGAAATATTGCAACCATCTATATCAAAATTAAACTTAGAATCACTAGTAGTAGACTCATTAGGCTTAAGCATTGTAGGAGGAGGAATAGGGACTTCTTGTGGTTTAGTGGTGATGGTGCACACACAATTGTTTCTATCATTTCGGCTTCCCTTTCCCACTTAGCATGAAGTTGGGCTAACATCATTTTCATCAATAGTAACTTGTATGGCATGAGAAGCAACAAAGGTGTTTTAAATGGTTTTAGGTTTAGCAGCCATTTTATTAATCAAAGAGGACTGTGCTTTAGACAAAGAGGAAATATTTTTCTCTACATTCAAAAGCTTTTCCTCTACAGTCTTGTTGAAAGTGGTTTGTTTACTAATAAAGTCTTTGAGCATGACTTCAAGTTCTGATGGGGATATGCCTACCGGGGTATACCCAGCAGGACGTTTCCGACTGGCCCAGGAACTGGCGAGTGGGCCTGCAAGACGACGATTGGATTGAAGCCCAGTGAGGAACCGAGCGACTGGAAGCTGAAGGCCCAGGCGAGTAGATAGGCCCATTCGGATTAGGTTAAACGAGTACCGAAGCTTTAACTGAATCGGTTGAGATATGTAAACCCTAGGGGAGGTGAGCCTATATAAACCTCCCTATAGGGTGAGTAGAGGGACGTTCCATCATACACCCAAGCGACTCGCCGCCTAGCCGTCGAGCTCGCCCATTGTACCACCTCCATAATACAATCTAGAAGGAGTAGGTCTTTACCCTCCGGGGGGCCGAACCTGGGTAAAACCCTGTGTCTTTGCCCTCATCTCGCACCGCAGATGGCTGGTCGCCCTTGCCCCTCGTTCTACTACTCGCTGCCGATTGCAGCATCTGCCGTGACCATTCCCACGACAGTGGCGCCCACCGTGGGGCCTGGCCGGTCTGGCCGGTGTTCTGCGGCGAGATCCAATCTGCCCATCAACGAGACGGTCTCCACCGGCCGCATGATAGCGATCGGCGAGATGCTCCAAATCTTGCCGAGCAGCTACGTCCCGGCGGCGCGACCTGTCACGCACAGCGTGATCCTGCCGATCGGCACGATCAGCCTCTTCGTCGGCCTCACCGACGTCATCGTCTCGGAGGATTCGGCTCGCATCCGCGAGTCGTTGCCACGCGATCGGCTCTCCGAGAGCCAGATCCGCACGATCCATCGCCTCGCCTCCGAGTACAATTCGGCCCACAGCCACGTGGCCGAAAACTCAGCGGCTGCAGAAGACGCGGCCCTCAATGACGACGCCGACTCGGCGACCCCGGCGTCACTCGTCGGATCCATCACCGCGGCTTCACCCGCGGGCTCCATCACCCAGGTCTCCAATGTGGGAGACTTCGAGGACCCCTCCATCCTCGAGATCTTCGAATTCGACTCCGGGTCAGAGAACTTCGCCGACCTCCGTGACGGAACCGGTTGCCACGCCGCGACCTACATGGCGACCGGCACCGATCCGCCGGAGGATCCATTCTCCACCCCAATCCCTCCTAACGCCACGGCAACGGAGGTCGAGGAACTCCGCCTGAAACTGGCGGAGGCGGTGCGCAAGGAGCAAGCCGAGCGCGAAAAATTTCGCCTCGAGCAGGTGACGGCGCGGGAACTATCGCGCTACCACCAGCAGCGGATCAGGTCGCGCCTGAACCCCACCGTTCAGGGGCGCGCCCTGAACTTCAACGACGAAAACGACCCGACCAGCATGGCCGAGCGCGCGATCTGCGAGAACGCGCCACCAGGAGGAAGCGCCCGACCCCCGCCAGGATCAACGGCGATGGGCGCCCCACCTCCACCCAACCGCACCCCTCCCAGGGACCAGCCGCGGATAGTAGTCTCCTCACGGGAGCGAGACGCAAACGGCCTCCCACTATTCTCCACCCCGATGGACAACCTCGTGGAAGGCCGAGCAGCAGCCGATAGCATCACGGCCACCGGCGACGGCGCCCTACAGATCCAATACGTCAGGGCCCTGCTCGCCAAGGCCGTCGAGCAGCAAAGAGCGGGCGCCGACTCGCAAGGTCGAGTATACTCGCGTTCCTCGGGAAGCAGAGCGGCCTCTAGCGGCCGCCCAGCGGCGACAAACACCCTCAACTGCCCGCCACCAGAGCCACTGCAGCTCCAACACCGACCCGCGAACGCGGCACTCTCCACCAACAACCCCAGGCCGGCGACCAACTTCGTCGCCGCCAACGGGCAACCCATTTACGCCCGCACCCACATCATCAACAACCAAAGCTGGCGCGCACGCCAGCCCGACGACCTGCGACATACCCTAACCAATCGCCGCGACGGCGAGCCCATGGGGTCGCTCAGTCGACTCGGACCCAAGTGCTTCAGACCAATGATTCGAGGCGAGAAGTACCCGCCAAACTTCAAGGCGCCAAAGGAGATAGAAAAGTACGACTCCTCGTATGACCCCGCCGTCTGGCTCGACACATACCTCATGGCGATGGGGATCGCAGGCCACACCGACCTGCTAGCCGCCCGTTACCTCCCCCTGATGATGGAGGGGACGTGCAGGCAGTGGATCAACACCCTCCCCCAGGACAGTATCGACTCCTGGGAGGAGATGCGCGACGCCTTCGTCAGGCACTTCGAGTGCTCCTACACCCGTGCCACCACCATCGAGGACCTGGAGCGATGCGTCCAGGGACCCCGCGAGTCGACCCGCAACTGGGTCCAACGGTGGCAAGAACTCTGGTACAACGCGGTCGGCATCCACCCGGACACCGCGATCCATTGCTTCAAGACCTCGTGCCGCTACGAGCCCCTGGTCGCCAAGCTCAAGCGACACTCTCGCACACTCGACAACATCCCCGACCTCCTCGAGATCGCCAAACGGTACGCGGAGGAAGACCCAAACCAGGAAACTGACGATGAGTCAGGAGGTCAACGCTGCACGAGCGGCAACGACAGCAGACGACGGTCCGACCTACGCTACAGCAACACTCGCCTCACCGGCAAGCGCCGCAGTGACGGGCGAGTCGACTTCGTCGCCAACGCTGGGCACGCGCAACGCGAGCCCAAGAGCTTTCTCCGCGACGGAGGACAACGCCGCGACGGCGGCAACTACAAGGCCAAGCCAAGGTTCGACCCCGCAGCTCTCCTTAACCAACCATGTGCGTTTCATAGCGGGGAAGGGAAGCCCGCAACGCACACCACCGCCGACTGACACACCCTCAGGGAGATCGAGAAGGCACGACGAGCACGGGAGGACCCCGACAACGACCCGCCAAACAGCGGAAAGTTCGGCAAAGTGGCCGGCTCACTCCATACCTTCATGGGATTCAACACGAAGCGCGAGAAGAAGGTCATCGCCCGCGCCGTCGCCGTCAACGCGGTGGCCCAAGTGGACGTTCCCCAGTTCCTCAACTGGTCGGAGCAGCCCATCACCTGGAGCCGACAAGACCACTCGCCACGTATCGAGTATCCAGGTCGAGTCGCCCTGGTGGTCAAGCCTAAGGTCGGCGACTACTAGCTCCCCAAGACATTGATGGACGGCGGCAGCTCCATCAACATCCTGTACCTGGACACCTTCAGGCGGCTGCGGCTCCCGCAGTCGATGATCGAGATGACCCACACCACGTTCCACGGCATCGTCCCCGGTCGGAAGGCGTACCCGATCGGTAAGGTCACGCTGCCAGTCACCTTCGGCACACCAGCAAACTTCCGCACCGAGCGGATCGTCTTCGAGCTGGACCCCGACAGCCCCTACCATTGCGTCCTGGGGCGCCAGACGTTCGCCAAGTTCATGGCAGCGCCCCACTACGCATATAACGCGATGAATCTCCCGGGCCGTGCGGCGTCATCACCATCAACGGCGACCCCGACATGGCCGCCGAGTGTGAGGCCAAAGGAGCCGAGCTCGCTGACGCTGTCATCGCGGCGGAGACCAACCACGCTGATGAGCTCGCCAAGTACGCAAGCGGGGTCAACAACGACGACCCCACCATACTCAAGAAGCCCAACTCAGAGGGCAAAAACACCTCAACCTTTGAGGCCACGACGCACACCCGCACCGTCGAGTTGGTCCCAGGCGACTCCAGCCAGACGGTGACAATCGGGACGGGCATGAGCCCAGCATAGGAAGGCGCGCTCATCGAGTTCCTCCGTGAGAACAAGGACATCTTCGCATGGAAGCCTTCTGACATGCCCGGTGTCCCTAGGTAGCTCGCTGAGTACAAGCTAAACACCGACCCCAAAGTGCGACCTGTCAAGCAGTCGCTGCGGCCCTTCAATGAAGAGCGCCGCCGAGAAATCGCCAAGGAGGTGCAGCGTTTACTCGCTACAGGCTTCATCCGGCCAATCAAATACTCCAAGTGGCTGGCAAACCCAGTCCTGGTCGAGAAGAAGAACGGGACCTGGAGGATGTGTATCGACTACACAAACCTCAACAGCGCCTGCCCATAAGAGCAGTTCGTCCTCCCGCGGATCGATCAGATAATCGATTCAACCGCGGGCTCGGAGTCACTATGTTTCCTTGACGCCTACTCTGGGTACAACCAGATCAAAATGGCTGTCGAAGACGAGGAGAAGACGGCGTTCATCACGCCATTCGGAGCCTTCTGCTACACAGCCATGACCTTCGGCCTCAAGAACGCCGGGGCGACCTACCAGCGGTGCATGCAAGAATGCCTCGCGAGCCAAATTGGCCGCAACATCCACGTCTACATCGACGACGTGGTCGTAAAATCCGCTCGCTAGGGCGATCTACTCGCCGACCTGGCGGAAACATTCGCCAACCTACGAAAATACAAGATAAAGCTCAACCCTGGCAAATGCACCTTCGGTGTACCTGCAGGACAACTACTGGGGTACGTCGTCTCCAAACGAGGGATCGAGGCGAACCCCACGAAGATCGACACGATCGCCCGGCTCGGCAAACCCGAGTGCCTGCGCGACGTCCAGAAACTGGCCGGGCGAGTAGCGGCTCTCAGTCGCTTCATCCCCCGCCTGGGCGAAAAGGCGATGCCCCTATACCGCCTGATGCGCAAGAACCCCACCTTCCAGTGGGACAAGGAGGCGGACGACGCGCTCCGTGATCTCAAAAAGGTGCTACTCGCCGCACCGCTACTCGCCGCCCCCGCCGACAAAGAACCCATGCTGGTTTACGTCGCGGCTTCCGAGCACGTCGTCAGCGCCGTGATGGTCGTCGAGCGACCGGAGGAAGGAAAGGAGCGCCCAGTACAGCGGCCGGTGTACTACATCAGCGAGGTCCTCACCGAGTCGCGCCAGCGGTACCCACAGTACCAAAAGTTGGTATACGCGGTCTTCAGAGCTCAGCGGCGCCTGCCGCACTACTTCTAGGAGCACCCGATCACGGTCGTCTCCTCAGCACCACTACAAGATATAATCTGCAACCGCGAGGCGACCGGGCGGGTCGCCAAGTGGGCCGTCGAGATCGGCGTCCACAACATCAAATACGAGCCACAAAAAGCGATCAAGTCGCAGGCACTGGCAGACTTCATCGCCGACTGGGAAGAGGCCCAGCAGCCAGAAAAGCTGCCATACCTCCATTACTGGAGCCTGCATTTCGACGGCTCCAAGAACGCGGACGGCGCAGGCGCAGGGATCGTGCTAACTTCACCAAAGGGCGACAAGCTCCGTTACATCCTCTGCCTCGACTTCACACCCTGCACCAACAACATGGCCGAGTACGAGGCCCTACTCCATGGCATGCGAGCTACCAAGGAGATGAATGTCAACCGCCTACGCTGCTACGGAGATTCCGACCTCGTCGCGGGTTAAGTCGCTGGCACCTGCGACGCCGTCACCCCTACCATGGCGGCATACCGCCAAGCAGTGGACAAGCTGGGCGGACACTTCACCGGCTACTCCGTCGAGTGGATCGACAGGCGGAAGAATGAGGAGGCCGACGCACTCTCTCTCATCGGGTCGGCTCGACTCGCACCACCCGCCGGCGTCTTCCTCGACACGATCACGAAGCCATCAGTCTCTCCCCCGAGGGAGATCGACATCGGAGTCCCGCTCCAACCAGAGGCAGCCCTGGTCGCACTCGTCAACGAGCCAGACGACTGGACCAAGCCCTACATCGCCTACCTAGAAGCCGGCACCTTGCCGGCAGACGAGACGGAAGCTAGGATGATCGCTCGTCGATGCAAATCTTATGCCATCATCGACGGCGAGATCCACAAGCGCAGTGTCACCGGCGTGTTCCAACGCTGCGTCCAACCCGCCGAAGGATGCAAGATCCTCCACGACATCCACTCCGGTGACTGCGGCCACCACGCCGGCGCCCGCTCTCTCGTCGCCAAGGCTATGCGACATGGCTTCTATTGGCCCACCGCACACGCTGACGTTGTCGACATTGTCCAACGGTGCACCGGGTGCCAGAAGTACGCCAACCAGACGCACGTGCCGAGCTCAGCGCTCAAAACAATCCCCATCACCTGGCCATTCGCTGTGTGGGGGCATGGATATGGTAGGCCCCTTCAAGAAGGCCCCCTCCGGCTACACCCACCTGCTAGTCGCGGTCGACAAATTCACAAAGTGGGTGGAGGCCAAGCCATTTCGGAAATGCGACGGGAAGACCGCCACCAAATTCTACGCGAGCTCATATATCGCTACGGGTTCCCAAACAACATCATCACGGACAATGGCACCAACTTTGCCAAAGGAGCCATGGCTGAATTCTGCGAAGAGCACCACATCCGGCTCGATCTCGCGTCGGTCGCCCACCTGGAATCCAACGGCCAGGCAGAACGAGCCAACCAAAGCATCCTCCACGGCCTAAAGCCGCGACTCCAAGTACCACTCGAGCGCACCGCCGGGTGCTGGGTCGAGGAGCTGCCCTCTGTCATCTGGGGGATCCGCACATCAGTCAACAGGTCGACAGGGTTCACCCCCTTCTTCATGGTCTACGGCGCCGAGGTAGTCATGCCCACCGACCTCGAGCACGACTCACTGCGGGTCGTCCACTACACAGAGGCCGCAAACGAGCTCGCCCGCCAAGACGGGGTCGATCAACTCGACGAGGCACGTGACCTCGCTCGGTCACGCACCGCTATCTACCAGCAAGGACTCCGCCGCTACCACAGTCGGCGGGTGAAGACTCACACCTTCCAAGAGGGCGACCTGGTGTTACGCCTCCTCCAGGACAAGAAGGGCATGCATAAGCTCTCCCCCCCGTGGGAAGGGCCATTCGCCATTGGGCGAGTACTCGGCAACGACGCCTACTACCTCATCGACGTTCGCGGGGACGGCGAACTCGACGTCAAGCGACCATGGAATGTAAACCTACTACGGAAGTTCTACTCCTAGAACCCCACACATGTACTCTCCAGTCGCTATGAAATAAAAAGAAATGGTTACCGCAAATTGCGCCTACTCTCCATGTCTTGTGCCACCCGCACTCATAATAACAACGTCACGCTAACCGCAGAAGTCAACCTTTGGTACAGCGATCGGCACGACTAAGTAGTGCGGTGCCAGAGCACTGAGTCACCTCAGGTCTTGCATCGTCCATGAAAAATGCCTACCCGGAGCCCCATCGGAGTCGCCTAGCTCGACTGGTTCTACGAACCAAGACAACTGCCTTCGCTTCTTACAGCGACCATGGTCCTCCGCATCCTTGGCATAGCGACTCGAACGGCTAAGTACCACGCTTGGGGACTGAAGACCAGTTCATCGCGAGCGGTCTGGGAAAACGCCAAGTAGGAGAGCATGCCCAGGACTCGCCACGCGACTGACCCCACGGGCCAGGCAGGAGTGACGCGCTCAAACTAACGCGCTAAGTCCTCAACCACCCTCGAGTCGCGCCTAGAACAACCAAGTACCACACTCGGGGACTCGGCCTCCCGACCTCATTCGCGCAAGGGAAAACGGCAAAGTACAGAGCACTCAAGGGAGTCGCCTAGCGACTGGCTCTCCGAGCCCGGGCGAGTCGACCACAATGACAAAACACATAAAAACAAAAAAACATATCACATACGAGGTAAACCCCACAAAAGGGCGGACGCGCTCGGGGACTCGTTCAAAACATCAATCACAAACACATGACAAATACCAAAATAGACACGATGTCTCATTCGATTGCATGTCGCATTGTCTCATGTTACAAAATATGCCCGCATGGCAGACCTGCTGCTAACGCCACAAGGCAAATTATTCTACTCTGCAGGCTTTGATGACGACTCGCCAACACCCCGGCGATTGCGGATGAACGGCGTGTACGGGTTCGACGGATACGTCGTCAGTTCACCCGCCATCGCTGCGCGAAAGGGTTGCTCGACCTTGAAATCATGATGCGGCGGCTCGGGGTCGTTCGGCATGACGACCGTCTCCTGGTACGGAAGGAGGTCGCCCATTGCCCAGACACGCTCCGAGTAAGCGGCGACGCGATCCTACAACTTGAGGACTTCAGATAGCTCCACCGCGCCAGTCGACGATGGGTAGCCACTCGTCACGTCGTCGATGTCGAAGTCCTCGGGGAAGTGGGCAAGCCCAAGACTAAGTGCCGTCGCCGCTCCGCGCCGAAACGCCGACCGCGTCATGAACTCAACGACCGCGGGCGCCTTCTCCAAATACCTCCACACCTCAACGAGGTCGTTGGGAATCACTTCCGTGGGCGATATCTCTTGGAGATAGGCACGGATGCACGTCGCCGACAACGTTGCCGAGTCGACAAGCATACTTACACACTGCCGCGCGTCGAACGAGCTCGCCTCTTCCGCACTATCGATGATGCGACCTGTGAGTAGAAGACAATAATGAATACAACGGACACCACAACTGGCACAACTACTGGAAGAGGCAGCCACACTTACCAATCAACGGGCGGGCGAGATCCGTGATGAAGCATTGAAGCGACGTATGGTCGTCCTGAAGCCCAGCAACCAGGGCATCCAGCACTTTGTGATCCTCTTTGGCGGCTGCAATGGCGGCCTTGGCTCGCCCATCAGCCGAGCTCGCTTCTTCCTTCGCTTCCCGCAGCTCGCGCTCGAGGTCGACGATCCGCTGTTCAGCCGAACTCAAAGCCGATTGCGCCGCCGCCAATTCACCAGCGGGGACAAGCCCCTGGCGAGCTTCCTCTGCCTTCGCGACAGCAGCCTGAAGCCCTTTGTTCGCTTCCTGGGCGATGGCCAGTTCCTTCTCTGTGCGCTGCTTCGCTGCCAATCGGTCAGCCGATTCAAGTTGCAGACCCTGCACAGCACCATAAAGGTTAATCCAAGCAAAATTCCTAAGTGCCCACCCGCTGAAATTCAGCGAGTGCGCACTCGGGGACTGGCAATCAAAAAATTGCTAAGTGCCCACCCGCTGAAATTCAGCGAGTGCGCACTCGGGGACTGGCAATCAAAAAATTCCTAAAGTGCCCACCCACTGAAATTCAGCGAGTGCGCACTCGGGGACTGGTACTCAAAGAAATTCCTAAGTGCCCACCCGCTGAAATTCAGCGCGTGCGCACTCGGGGACTGGATGCGAAAAATAAAGATAAGACATTAAAAGAATCAGGCCGCTGCAAAGCACCGACCTGATCCTCGGGGACTAGATGTACCTGGATGGCTGCGCCAAGCATGCCGTGGAGTTGTGTCGCGTCCACGGACGCGAGGAGAGCCGGCATATGCCCACGACGTTGGTCGACTTCAGCATCGGCGGTCCCAGGAGCGTGGCTTGAGGGCGAAGTCCCACTCGCCGCGGCCGCCTTGGTCATGAAACGCGGGAAGGTGGCGATAGAGGCACCCGCCCGAAAGGAGGTTGGCTCGGCCGTTCCAGGCAAGGGAGCGCCCTCCTTCGTGGACGCGGCTGCCTGCGTTACGGGTCCAGCTAGCGCGACCGCCGTGTCGTCAGAAATCGTGACGACATCATCACCTTTGGCCTTCTTGCCGCCATCCGCAGAGACGACGACCTCGTCCGCCTTCCTCTTGCGGAAGGATCATCCTCGCTAACGACGGGTGGCACCTTAGCCACGGTGGGGTGACCCATCCTCTTCACCCCGGTCCTGTTCAACAATCATGTAAGAAATATAATTCGAGCTACTATGAAAGATAAAGGAGGGAGAGTGTACTTACTTGGCGACTGGAATGAAGCGCAACCCCGTACGGAGGCTGGCTGGCTTCTCTAGTTCGGGGCCCAGTCGGCGGCTGAGCCCCATTTCCAGAACGTCGCGTGCCCAAGACACGGACGGTTTCTTCGTTGTTGAGGTAGCAACCAGAGCCTCCGGAACGTCTTCAACAGGAGCTTCCTTGTGAGGCGAAGCCGCTGCGACCGAGGCGTCCCCCAGCCCAGAGACTGGGGCGAATGGCGGAGGCATCGACGCCAGGGGCACCTCGATGGTGGCCGTGTCCAACGCGGCTGTCGTTGGTGGTGCCTCGTCCTTGGCCGGGCTGGGGGCGTCAGAACTGCTCGCTGAATGTGGCGGCGAGGCCGGCCTCGTCGGTTTGGTCTTCGTCTTCCTCGGAGGCGCCTTCACCTCCTTTTCCTTCTTCTTTTTCGATGGAGTCGCCTAGCGGCGCGAGGTGGTTTCTGGAAGCTCGTCGTCGTCATCGTGACGCTTGAGGCTTTTACTTGCCTCAAGCTCTCGTTGACGCTGCCCACGGGTCTTGCGGAGCAGTGGGGCGACTTCCTCTTCGGATTCGTCGTCGCTATCGCCCTCGTCGCTCCCGGCATTGCCCTTGGCGGGAGGCGACTCACCCACGTCCTGGACGGACGAGCTCGAGTTCTCATCGTCCGAAGGTGGGAGCCATGTAGGGGTTCGTAGCATGGAAAACAAAAATTTTCTATCGCATACAAACAAACAAGCCAAGATCTATCTACTAGATTGTAGCAACGAGTCGATGGATTAACTTACCCTAGAAGATGCCAAAGCGGTTAACGAGAGCAGATTCTCGTGGATGATGTAGTCGTACTCTTTCCGATCTCAAGATCGCGTAGACGATCCTTCCGGCGCTGCGTTCCGGCAGCGCTCCCGCAATCGGTCACACGTTCGGTACTCGACGAAGACCTTCCTCTCCCTTGTTCCAGCAGGCAGCGGAGGTTGTAGCACTCTCCTCGCGATTCCGGCAGCACAACGGCGTGGTACCGAAAGTAGAGGGGAGATCCCGCAGGGCTTCGCCTTAAGCCGGAGCGAGTATGGTGGAGTATGAGAGAGAACTATTAGTGGTCTAGGGTTTAGACACACCAATTAGAAGGCTCTAATCCGAAGGCTAGGGCAATTAGAAGCTCTAAACCAAAACAACTCTAAACCGGAGTTTAGGGCTAGGATTTAGATTAGAGGCTAGGAACTTGTGTGTCCAGAGGAGGAGGCCCTGCCCCTCCTTTTATGGGTGGAGGGGGCCGGCCAAGGGGAGGGAGTCCCTCCCCAAGTCGGCCTTGGGTGGCGCGCCGGCTTGGAGAGGAGGGACTCCTCCCCCAAGTCGGTTTTGCCTCCTCTTGCTTGTTTCCCACAGTTTCTTGTTTTAGCCGTTTGACTTTCAAACTGGCCATTTGACTTTTCTGCTTTAGGATTCAATTTAATCCTTTATTTGGAACAGCAAGAACACTTAGTACATGATGCAATCATTCCAATATGCAATGACACATTCATGTACCCCTTCCCCTCCGGAGTGCCGGACATTCCGGAACCTTCTAGAACATTCCCGATGAAAACACCGGAATCATTTCCGAACTCCGAAACGGGACTTTCCTTATATGAATCTTATTCTCCGGACCATTCCGGATCACCTCGTGATATCCCGGATCCCATCCGAGACTCCGAACAACATTCGGTCTCTTTCTCATAATACCATAACTACTCAAACAACATCGAATCCTTAAGTGTGTCTCCCTACGGTTCGTGAATTATGCGGACATGATCGAGACACTTCTCCGAACAATAACCAATAGAGGAATCTGGAAATTCATATGGCTCCCACATATTTCTACGATTACTTTGCGATCGAATGAACCACTTACATACGATACCAATTTCCCTTTGTCTCACGATAGTTTACTTATCCGAGGTTTTGATCGTCGGTATCTCCGCATACCTAGTTCAACCTCGTTACCGATAAGTACTCTTTTCTCGTTCCCGTGATATGTGATCCCTTGTGAGCCAGTCACATGCTTGCAAGCTAATTGGATGACATTACACCGAGAGGGCCCAGAGTATATCTATCCGTCATATGGATGGACAAATCCCACTCTTGATCCATGTGTTTCAACCAATACTTTCCGAACACTCAATGCCACCTTTATAGCCACCCAGTTACGGTGTGGTGTTTGATGTCATCAAAGCATCCATCCCGCAAAGGTGATATGCATGATCTCATGGTCGAAGGAATTAGGTTACTATGTATCAGAAAGCTTATAGCAAATGAACTATATTAAATGACTTGATCTTTATGCTACGCTTATCTATAGGAGTATGTCCATCACATCATTCTCCTAATGATATGACCCTGTTGTTAATAACATCTCTATGTTCATGATCAGGAAACCATGATCATATATTAACCAACAAGCTAGTTTAACAAGAGGCTTTACTAGGGACTCTTTTATGTTTACAAATCACACAAGTATTAATGTTTCCTGTTAATACAATTATAGCATGGTATGTAAACGTTTATCATAAGTGTGAAGATATGATAATAACCACTTTATTATTGCCTCTTGGGCATATCTCCAACAGTCTCCCACTTGCACTAGAGTCAATAATCTAGTTTCAAACCTTTGTGTATTCAACACCTATGGCTTTCCGGTGTTGTAAGTACACGTTTGCTAGTGGTCAACTGATCTCCGGATCTGACACTTCCAGGTCCGTGTGTAATTGCATGTATTTGCGTCTCTACGCATCACTCATTCTCTAATGAGATGGCTTTGTATAAATTTGGTCCTTTGGTGAGACCTTTAGTTCTTTAGGGTTAAAACATGTTGATAATATTGTCGTACAATATATCTTCATAGTATTATCCCGCTATGAACTACACCTAGTTTGATAACAAACTACTTGACCCAAATACCCTCTTTAGCTGCTATAATAGCAGTCATATACTTAGCCTTTTGTTGTAGTATCTGTCACAATGTCTTAACTTTGGAACTCATCCAAATCCATTATGGAACTTACTTTCCATTATATTGTGCCACCCTTAGTTTAGATTGAGATAAACTTAATTTGCACTTTGTGACAAAACTAGTATCAATGTAGTACTTTTACAATGAACTAACCATCTATTTGTCACTTCTACAAACAATATATTCTTAGTTCTTCCAAAAGATCATAAGGATATCCTTACTATTGTCCAATGATCATCTTATGAATCATTCTGGTATATGCTCATAATATTTAGAGCATAGGACATATCTGGATTTGTACATATCACAGTATGATTGATATAAATACTCTTTGTGATTTCATACATCAAGTATCAATCTATACTTGATTATTTGTTGCACTTTACCAAATGTCAATACACTTGAATATATCATCAACATTGAACTCATTCAATCCTTTCTGTGCGACAAGAAACTTTCTTGTAGTTTCTATATTGAACTCATTCAATATCTCGTCTATGTACTTCTGGCACAACCATATTAGCGTCTATTCATGCCTAATATTTGGGTTTTGCCTAAGTCTTTCATCGAGATGAAATTCTTAATATGTGTTAATAAAAGATACATCATTTCCAATCAACAATATGTCTTCCACATAACGTATTAGAAACATGTCTTAGCGCTCCCACTTAATTTCTTGCAAATGCAAGCATCTTCATTGTCTCTGATGAAATTAAACTCTTTTAACAGTTTCATCGTAGTGAAGATTCCAACTCCGCTATGCTTATTTCAACCATTGAAGTTTGCATATTCTTTTAGCATCCTTTGAATTAACAAAACCCTATGGACCGTGTTACGCACATGTCCTAGGTAACAATTCTGTTAGAAGAACTTTTTTTGTTTATTCAACTACCACGTAACAAATTTATATGTAGTGGTTGCTACATTAATCCGTCTAGACTAAATATCACTATGAAAGATCAAATCTTGTCATAGTCAACCTTTGAACATTTTGTGAACTCTTTCCCAACATGTCGACTATTTCATAGATGTAAAACATCCATGTCTATTTATTTATAGATCCAGACACAACTGTAAGGTCTTACACCTTTCTCGAGGGTCCTTCAAGTTCAAAACTTGATTTCTCGTGTATGGAACTATCACGGATTTTATGGCTTCAAGCCATTTGACGGAGTCAGGGCCCATCATCGCTTCTTTGCATGTAGTCGGTTCATTATTCTCAAATAATGATTCAACCCTCAAATCTTGGTATTTGATTGTTCATCCGACCTACTTGTTTCAATAGGAACTTAGATCTCCGTGACCACAACCTTTGAGGCACGTGAGCCATGAGCATTGTTGATGCCTCCGGAACACTTTTCGGCGCTGCGCAACTTTGCACATATAGCTAAGGTTCTTTTAACCTTATCAAAGTTCTTTTGTCCTCCCACTTAACTTTTCACGAAAAATTCCTTCTCAAAGAAACTTGACGTTCTAAGCGACAAACACTTTTGTCTCCGGTGTTATGGAGGATTACTTAACAGTTATTCAAAATAACATACAAAGACAGATTCATCCGACTTTGGTTGCAAACATCTCTCTTATGCATAGCATACCAATGTTTAAGAAAGGACAACTTGGGTTTTATCCCAAACCATAAATTTATATGGTGTCATTTCAACGGATTATGATGGAGCTCTTTTCAGTGGAAAAACGATAATCTCTAAAGCTTTTAATCTTTAAAATACAATGGCATTTTTATGAATTATACCTTTGATCTTACCATGTCAAACAAGGTTTAATTACATATCTCGAACGTTCCATACTCTTATGGTGTTTCGGAAATGCAAATCCACGGAATGATTCCTTAAATCTTAGGTATTATGCTAAACTTGTAACTTAAATATTTTCCTTTATGATCTTATCATAAACTATTCATATTCTTGTTACAATGATTTTGCACTTCATCTTGAAAGTCTTTGAACTTTTCAAGTGTTTCATACTTTATCCTTATTAAGTAAATATTCATATATTCACTCAAATTTTTGGAGAAAACATATAAAGTTGAAATCCATCGCTTTTGACTACACATAATGGATTTCGTACAACAATATGTACAAGTTCCAATAAGCTAGTCATTCGTTCCCTTTTGGCCTATAAACGAAGTTTTAATTATCTCTAGGAAAGTTTCACAAGCGTCATGTGATCAAAAATCAAAAGACTCCAAAATTCCATCCACATGGAGTTTCTTCATGTTTTCTTTCCAATATAATTTAAACGGCGATGTCACTTCCTAAGTGATCTTTCAATCAATTTGTCTTTCGACATTTTTAGCACTAGTTTTATGGATGTGATTTCTCCAACGAGATTTGTGAATCATCCATCTTTTATGGATTACGGTAATTTATTTGAACAACCCTTTTGTTCTCATAATACCTGATAAAACAAATCTTGAAGGCAAGCTTTGATGTTTAACGAGCAACACAATAACCCTTTATTTGTTCTCGATGAACATCATCACATATTCTTTTGCTAGTTACTTAGGCCATTGTAGTTCATGAATTGTGTTGTTTCGTATGACGATTCACACCAACAAATTCAGTATCAAATACTTAAGAACCACATTGTTTAATAAGCAAAGAATATAGCCATAACATGTATATCATCTATATACTTAAACTGAACAATTCTAGTCTTTTCTTTTCTGCCATATATTTATGAGATTCTCTTTCAGTATTTCCTTTTCTGTTTGAAAGAATCTATCAACATCAATAGTGGAGTCATACATATGACACATAGTCCAAAGCGTGTATAATTAAATACCAATGTCTTTGGACTTGCACTTTGAAGTAGATCACCATCATCAAATGTTTGGTGTTCTTTCAAATTCCTTTCTTTAGTAATCTTTTGGTGTAGTAAACATTTTACCTACATCAAATATTCACCTTTATCATGGAATTATCCAAGATCAAGCTACTTTTAGCTTGTATTGGTGAATCGTGAGTATAATGTTGCTCTCCAAAAACCCTTTTGGAGGATTAGGACAACTAGTGTCTCCAACCTTTTGCAAATTCTCATCAAATATGAGAACATGACTTTTGCCATATTATACTCTATCATGTTGTAACCAAAACTTAGTTTCAGATATCACAATATCTTCCACACATCATGGTTTCTGAAACAACTCTTTCAGATCCTAGATAACCTTGATATTAAGACAATCCTTTGAATATCAAGAATCATGGAGACAAACATGATACTCATACACTAACACTTGGAATTATCACTCTTGTTTTAATACCAATTATTAAACTTCATGGAGTGACCGGAACTTACTGAAAGTTTGCAATATGACTTTTAAACTTTAGATTAACACTTCAAAACAATACGATACCAGTTCGTAAAGTAACTAACCAGAATTCTATAGTTCTATCATCTCAATTATAACTAAGCGCAAGGTGGTAAACGGATGCCAATGACTACAACAATTATGCAAATTCACTTTGATTTAGTTTATGATAAATTGAGTTCTAATTAATAATTAAATTAATCTAGGTGAACTCCCACTCAAAACAATATCCCTCACATTGTTTTAGTGATCACACGAACCAAATCCACCACATCAAAACCGATCATCACGAGAGTTGACATAGCTTCAATGGAGAACAATCAACATGTTCATCATATCTCCTATATGACTCATGCTTTACCTTTCGGTGATCCGTATTCCTGAGACCATGTCTGTACATGCTAGGCTTGTCAAGATCAAACCTTAGCTTCCGCATGTGCAAATCTGGCTTGCTCACGTTGTATACACTTGCGGAATCTAACACACCCGATCATCACGTGGTGCTTCGAAACAACAAGCTTTAGCAACGGTGCTAACTAAGGGTGAACACTTTATGACTTGAAATTCATGTGCATGAGGGATCATCTTATAATGCTACCGTCGTCTACTAAGCAATACAAGATGCAGAAAGGATTAACATCACATGCAATTCATAATATGTGATATGATATGGCCTTTCTTCTTTGTGCTTCCGATCTCCATCTTCTAGCACGAACATGATCTCCATCATCACCGGCATTGCATCAAGGTCAATGACGCTGCTCCATGGTTGTCGTCCACCGGCTTCAACTATTACAACTACCTTGAATAGACACGCGGGTCTTAACAGAAATTAAAGACAACCATATGGCTCCTGCCGGTTGCCGACTTACAATAAGGAACATTGCATACATCATATATAATCACAATCATGGCCATATCACATCACTGCACACCCCTGCAAAACAAAGTTAGACGCCTCTACTTTCTTTGCATATTTTACGTGGTTTGGGGCTTTCAATAAGTGTCATTCTAACTTACGAACAAGAACCACAACATTGATGCTAGTATTGTTAATCACCCGTTGTAAATTGGATCTTAACTATGCTAGGAGAAACAGGCACCCGCAAAGCCACTTATGCAATACAAGTTGCATGTCAAGCGTGGAGCAAGTCTCATGAACGATGTCATGTAAGGTTAGCCCGGGCCGCTTCATCCCAACATACCGCAAGATGCAAAGTACACAAGAAGCAATCGACAATAAAAGCATCAACGCCCACAATGAATATTGTGTTCTACTCGTGCAACAGATCTACATATAGACACGGCTCTGATACCACTGTAGGGGTTCGTAGCATGGAAAACAAAAAATTTCTATCGCATACAAACAAACAAGCCAAGATCTATCTACTAGATTGTAGCAACGAGTCGATGGAATAACTTACCCTCGAAGATTCCAAAGCGGTTAACGAGAGCAGATTCTCGTGGATGATGTAGTCGTACTCTTTCCGATCTCAAGATCGCGTAGACGATCCTTCCGGCGCTGAGTTCCGGTAGTGCTCCCGCAGTCGGTCACACGTTCGGTACTCGACGAAGACCTTCCTCTCCCTTGTTCCAGCAGGCAGCGGAGGTTGTAGCACTCTCCTCGCGATTCCGGCAGCACAACGGCGTGGTACCGAAAGTAGAGGGGAGATCCCGCAGGGCTTCGCCTTAAGCCGGAGCGAGTATGGTGGAGTATGAGAGAGAACTATTAGTGGTCTAGGGTTTAGACACACCAATTAGAAGGCTCTAATCCGAAGGCTAGGGCAATTAGAAGCTCTAAACCAAAACGCTCTAAACCGGAGTTTAGGGCTAGGATTTAGATTAGAGGCTAGGAACTTGTGTGTCCAGAGGAGGAGGCCCTGCCCCTTCTTTTATGGGTGGAGGGGGTCGGCCAAGGGGAGGGAGTCCCTCCCCAAGTCGGACTTGGGTGGCGCGCCGGCTTGGAGAGGAGGGACTCCTCCCCCAAGTCGGTTTTGCCTCCTCTTGCTTGTTTCCCACAGTTTCTTGTTTTAGCCGTTTGACTTTCAAACTGGCCATTTGACTTTTCTATTTTAGGATTCAATTTAATCCTTTATTTGGAACAGCAAGAACACTTAGTACATGATGCAATCATTCCAATATGCAATGACACATTCATGTACCCCTTCCCCTCCGGAGTGCCGGACATTCCGGAACCTTCTAGAACATTCCCGATGAAAACACCGGAATCATTTCCGAACTCCGAAACGGGACTTTCCTTATATGAATCTTATTCTCCGGACCATTCCGGATCACCTCGTGATATCCCGGATCCCATCCGAGACTCCGAACAACATTCGGTCTCTTTCTCATAATACCATAACTACTCAAACAACGTCGAATCCTTAAGTGTGTCTCCCTACGGTTCGTGAATTATGCGGACATGATCGAGACACTTCTCCGAACAATAACCAATAGAGGAATCTAGAAATTCATATGGCTCCCACATATTTCTACGATTACTTTGCGATCGAATGAACCACTTACATACGATACCAATTTCCCTTTGTCTCACGATAGTTTACTTATCCGAGGTTTTGATCGTCGGTATCTCCGCATACCTAGTTCAACCTCGTTACCGATAAGTACTCTTTTCTCGTTCCCGTGATATGTGATCCCTTGTGAGCCAGTCACATGCTTGCAAGCTAATTGGATGACATTACACCGAGAGGGCCCAGAGTATATCTATCCGTCATATGGATGGACAAATCCCACTCTTGATCCATGTGTTTCAACCAATACTTTCCGAACACTCAATGCCACCTTTATAGCCACCCAGTTACGGTGTGGTGTTTGATGTCATCAAAGCATCCATCCCGCAAAGGTGATATGCATGATCTCATGGTCGAAGGAATTAGGTTACTATGTATCAGAAAGCTTATAGCAAATGAACTATATTAAATGACTTGATCTTTATGCTACGCTTATCTATAGGAGTATGTCCATCACATCATTCTCCTAATGATATGACCCTGTTGTTAATAACATCTCTATGTTCATGATCAGGAAACCATGATCATATATTAACCAACAAGCTAGTTTAACAAGAGGCTTTACTAGGGACTCTTTTATGTTTACAAATCACACAAGTATTAATGTTTCCTGTTAATACAATTGTAGCATGGTATGTAAACGTTTATCATAAGTGTGAAGATATGATAATAACCACTTTATTATTGCCTCTTGGGCATATCTCCAACAAGCCATCCATCCACCACTTGGAATAGCTGCAATGAATACAAGATGAAATTAGAATTACCGCGACTGCATAAACTGCGACTGCGAACGAAGTGAAGCGATTACCGTTGGGGCTGGACGCTTTGCGGTATAGGGGGCGACCCCAGCCTGTGCGTCCAGGTACACCGCCTGGGTGAGTTTCTTCAGTGCTGGGATGTAGTACTCCAGCTTCCACTCGTCGAGGCAGGCCTTCGTCGAGTCTCCCCGGCCCGTGTACTGGTACATGTAGTGCTCGCGCTGAGCGAGCGGGACGAGCCGCCTCCCGAGCCAGCAGTTGTACAGGTTTATCGTCTGGAGGCCCTTCTTCTTCAGACCGCGGATGGTCTGGAGCATCTCGTCGACGACCATCCGCTGATCGTTGGGGAGCTTGCCGACTTGGAGACGGCGCGGCTCGAACCGATTGGCGGAGTACCGTGGGATCGCCGCCTCGCCCTCCGGGGTCGCCTCGGCTACGTAAAACCACGATTTCTTCCAGTCGCTCGCTGCCTTGGCGGGCAACATCAGGTCAAAGAATGAAGCCTTTGACTTGAGATGGAAGGTTAGGCTGCCCGCGGCTAGCATTGGGCCGCCTGCTTCCTCGCGGCTGATCCGTCCGTGGAATAGATCTTGCCACAAGGGGAAGTAGGGCCGGCAGCCCAAGTAGCATTCGCAGAACGCCACGAAGATGGCGAGCTGCTCGATGCTGTGGGGACCCAGATCCGAAGGCTGGATTCCGTAGTAGGCGCAGAAGCGCCGGAAGAACAGGGACATGGGGAACCCTAGCCCCCGTTCAAGATGGCTGGTGAAGCAGATGAACTCCCTCTCTCGCGGATTCGGGGTCGTCTCTCCGGCTGCGGGAATACGCCAACAGCCGGCTCGCAAGATCCCGGCCTCCTCGAAGGAAGCCAGTTGCGCCCTCGTGCACTTAGATCTACCCCACGGCTCGGTGGAAAGGCCATGGCAGAGAGATTTGCTGGGGGTCGGGGGATTTCGAGTCGGCTGTATCGCGATGCGAAGGGAGGCGAAAGGTGCGCGCAGTTGGAGGAAATGGTGACACTGGTAGAGAACGCCCCATGCGTCCCGGTTGGTAAGGGCCATTAGTCCCGGTTGCCCAACCGGGACGGGGCAATCGGGACTAAAGCTCTAACCTTTAGTCCCGGTTGCCCCACCAACCGGGACAAATGGGGGCACACGTGGCGGCATCAGAGCGCGAGGGGGGGTGGAGCATTTGTCCCGGTTCGTAACACGAACCGGGACAAATGGGGCACACGTGGCGGCATCAGAGCGCGAGGGGGGGTGGAGCTTTAGTCCCGGTTCGTAACACGAACCGGGACTAATAACCTGCTGCCGCGGTAGAGATTTGGCCCATTTCTCTGCCGCGGCAGAGAATTCATTTTGGCACATTTTGTTGCCGCGGCAGCATTTTCGCCACTTTTTGTGCCGCGGCAGAGAATTCATTTAGGTTGTTTTATTGTTTATTTAGTGTTTTGCACTTATCAATGAAGGAACCTTATATTACACAAGATCATCATGACAACATTTTACAATCCCTTGAAAGTTGCTATTTTTACAATCCCTATTGTCTATACACAGCCGAATAGTATTCTCCTTTTGGGTCTAGGACTTCTGCATCCAAGAATCCCGCCAATTCCTCCTGTATTGCTCGTATGCGATCCTTTGGCAGAAGACCGTCCCGTAGACGTTCGATCTGATTTAAAAAAGGAGTCAGCCTATATGAATATGAAACTAAACACAATTTGATTGTAATTAAAAACTATAGAAATTGTTTACATACGTGGAGTTGCTCTAAATTTCTGCCCTTCTCATCGCACGTCTGCCGGATGAACTCGCATACATAGTATCCACATAGATTGTTACCTGGTCCCTGCGTCAGGCACTTTACGACAACAGAGTTCAATCAAAATAATAATCAAGCATGATAATAACTGTATCAAAACTAGAATCAAAGAGATGCGCGGATATAGCTAGTGGTGCTTACATCTAGTGGTTGAAATGTAAGATCCTCTTTCCAAACACCCCTAGCCTTCTTGGTGAACCGTTTCCAAGCGCTGCCCGGCGTAGAAAACGAATAAAATAAGTTATTAAGTACTTGATATCATAAAATTCACGAACGTTGCCGATATAGTGTCGTAATGATTAGAATTACCGCTGGAGAAGTATCTGCATGTCCTTCCACGTCTCAAGGGGTTTATGTTTCGAGTCCATGACTAGTACACGCCCTTTGTCAAGTTGAATGATTAACAGAATATAGTGGTACATGCGAATGTAGAACTTATCAATTATATACTTAACATCGAGTAAGCGAAATAGAAAGTGTATACAAGACAATAACACTCACTGGAAGTTGTAAGGAAATAGTATTTCCCTTTTGGTTTCTTGAAACCTTAACGCGTGTACTATATTATCCTCCGTATCCTGGGGGCTTATTTTGAGATTAGCTTCATGAACCCAATATGGGTCAATGAAGCCAATGTCATAGATTTGTCCTCTGCTACATTCGAGAATCTTCATTCTGCATATTAAAGTATGATTATATACATGCAATAAACAAAATAATATAGATGGAGACTAAATTAATTACAGAATTAGTACTTACAGACAATAGGCACTCATGATCGATTTGTCCAAGGCGTCTTGATTGAATAATTGAAATAGTTCATCAAATTCAATGGATATCATGTCATCCTTATCTTTCCCATGATGCTTTTTTGTAACCCTCAGCACTATCCAGTTAGCCCCGGCACTTGTGGCATGCATGTACCAGTTATGCAATCTTCGCATTTTTGTTGAAAGATTGTTTACCTCCTCAGGTTTGACGAGAGGTTTTCCGTACTGGTATTGGTATGCTACTTCACTCACGGGGAAGAACTCTAACTGGGATAAGTACTTGGCAATACTCATACCTTGAGCAGCGGCAGCTTCTCCGTATTGTGCAACTACCTCTGGATCATACTGCTCTTCGGCCCCATATTTGCTCGACCCCACATTGGTTTGAGAAATCACCTTGAGAGGGGCGCAAGTCTGTTTTGCTTGTTCTCCGAGCTGGGCAACAGATTTCCCGCTTGCATCAGTACTGCTCTTCGAGGCTTTTTGTGCCGCATGTGACTTGAGAATAGAACGCTCATAGTCTGATGACAGCTTTGGCTCGGGTTGATGAAGAGTCTTTAGCATTTTCAACACTTTGGCTTTTTCTTCTTTGGTGCTGGGGAACTCTGGCTCTTTCGTCCGCCTCAGCTTAGCGAAAAACGCTGTCGTTTCCGCATCAACGATCGCCGCAGTCTCCTCTTCAGTACAGTCATAAGCTCTCTTGGGAGGAACCGTTGGTACTTTTGGAAGAGGCTCTTGTTTACGTTTCGGCGATCGCTTACGACGCACAGTAGCGGTACGCTTACGCTTTTTATCCTGAGGCGCCGGCGATGGCTCCCGCGGCGATGGCTGCACCGGAGACGGGTGAGGCGACGGAGCCGGGTGAGGCGACGAAGACGGCTGCCGCGGCGGCGACGACCTCGCTGGAGACGGGTGAGGCGGCGGCGAAGATGGCCTTGGCGTGTGATTTTGAAGCACGATACAATCCTTCGGCCATAGAATGGTGACGTTTTTTGCGTCACCCAGCACAGTCACATCCCCTTCACCAGCAGGGTAGTGAAGATCCAAAACCTCAAAGGTGGGCATGATTTCATCCACGCCGACAACAGCGTAGCCCTCTGGAACCGGACGACTGTGGTAAGTTGGTGTGGGTCCAATTGGTAAGGCATAGCCGACCGCCACCTTCATTGATATGTTCACAACTTTGACATGTAGCTCGCAGTGTGTCATCTCTATGATATCATCCACTGGGTAGCCAACAGGAGCCATCGTCGGTGCATCATCGGCATCGCCATTGTCATCACCCGGGACCTCGGTGGAAGCCACACTGCTTTTTCGATTATTCGATAGGCCGGTAGCATCGAATGCAGTGTGCTGCTGAGATGGGCCGGTAGTACTTTGCTCTTTAAGTGAGTTAATTTCATCTTGTTGTTGCTTTAATCGTTCTTCAATTAAACGCATTCGCTCTTTCTGACTTTCTGCTTCAACTGCCGCCCTGTCCTTACTCCTCTGACGGCTTCTATCAGGATATTTCTTCCTCTCTTCGGGAACCCAGTCCTCCATGATTGGGAGCCTATTGTGCCTCGTGTTCGTCCATCATGTTCCTTATTTCCAAGGGCGAGTGTGAGCTCATCATTCTCTCTATCGGGAATGAAGTCCCCATCTTTAACAGCCTTTACTGCTTTTCTCATCCTCTCGATTGGCAAGGGGTCTTCTTTATGTCGTATGTTATATATACACCTCCCTTCCGAGTCCAACGTGCCCCCATGCCCGTAAAACCAATTCCTTGCACGTTCTACCCAATCGTCTGTCTCTGGGGTGATATTTTTATCACGCAGTTCCTGCTCAAGTTTCTCCCACTTAGGAATGCCAGCCCTGTAGCCACCTTGCCCCATAGTATGGTGATACTTCTTGTTAGCAGCATTCAGCTTATTCTTTGCAGACATTTCCTTAGCTTTTTCTGATTTCTTGTATTCGACAAACTCATCCCAGAATGGTTTTATCTTCTGAAACTGAGTCTTCTTGAAATCCGGAGTCTTCTTTTTCACGACATAGTCAAGGTGCAATCTTTTCTTCCATTTGGTGAAACACTGGGCCATCTTCTTCAAAGCCCACTCCCTGACCTTAGCCTCCATGGCTCTCCCATGTTGTAAGGCGTCCTCAACTGGATCCTCCGCATTTGGATCCAGCTCTATCTTCGGTAGTTTGAAATTAACCATGAGCCTCTTCCACAGTAAATCTTTGGCGTGGTTAGGGACAAATAAACATGTTCGCTCTTCATCCGCTTTAGCAGGCCTATTCCAATTTCTAATGGTGATCGGGATTAAGTCCCTAACGATTACTCCGCATTGTGCCACAAATTTGGTTGCGACAACTTCGGGAGCTGTCGGTCTGCCGTCTTCAGCGACATCTTCGATCCTAAACCTCTCATGGTCTTGCAACTTTTTGGTTGGGCCTCGTCTGCTCTTTTCAGTAGATTCCTTCGATCCGGAGGGCTAAAAGAAGAAAGATCGTCGTTACTATTTCTATATAGATAGTAGATGATTAATTAATGAATTGATTTATATTACATGCACCTCGCCGGAGCGGTCGTCTTCTCGGTTACACAAGGCATCGCCTTCTCCCTCGCGGAAGGCAACACCTTCAACCTCAAACAAGTTGTCTACTCCGGTAAAAAGAGGATCACCCTCACCGGAGTTGTTCAGAAACGTTGATACGTCTAAATTATCTTCCCCACGGATCACACCTTGGATCAACTCTTCCTTTTCTTCGTCTCTGACGTGTGGGTCCATATTTTCTGCATAGGTGGAAAAACGAATAAGTCAAAGCGGCTAAAGGAGAAAGTTACGAATAAGTCAAAGCGGCTAACGAATATTTTCCGGATCGAAGGTGAAACCCTAATATATACATACACAATAATAAAAATGAAGAGAAACCCTAAACCCTAAGGCTATGAGAGGGGAACATGAGTATAAGGCTACAAAAGGTCTTCGATCTATCTATGGTCTTGATCTCGGTCTTCAATCTCAATCTCGATATCGTATTCTACCGAGAAGAACCAAATCACCGGAAAGAAAGGGAAACAATCAACACATGGCATCGATGCAATGCTTAAGCAATGATGATGATACGACAAGTTAATGTGCATTGGAATGTAACCCTAAAGCATTCTCGACAAGTTAATCGGGGTTCCGAGGGGCGCAAACCCTAATTCAAGGAACTCCGGAATCACCTGTTAGGGTTCCGAGGGCGCGGGCAGAGGCAGAGAAGTGAGTGGGGAAGGGAAGAAGAAGAGGAGGCACGGTTATAACTAAAGGGCCTTTAGTCCCGGTTCGTGACATCCCCTTTTCCCGAGCCGCCGACCGCCGTCTAAGACTAGGACTAGTCGGGAAAAAATATTATAGTATTTGCCACGTCCACAATCTGAACACCACAATTCGATTGCACAACATACCCAACGTGATGCACATGAAGAACTTTGCGTAAGCCATCTATATTAATAGCAAAAAATACCAAAGAATCCATTATCAAATGCATTATCCAACAAATTGTGACAAATTACATAATTATTAGAATAACTATTAGACATAATTACGACAAGCAAACTAGCAAAATTCTTTCAACACAACAATATCACTCACATATATTGCAAATTCTTTCAACACAACAATATCAATCTACATTACAAACACCAATCAATCTACATTACAAACACCAATCAACCTAATACTACAAATTTGCGGAAATTTGGGGGAGAGTGAGAGCGGGAAGGGCGCGCGGGCCGGGAGACATACCCGAGGAAGGGGACAGGGGAGAGGCCGGAGGAGGTGCGGCCGGAGGAGAGGAGGTGTGGCCGGAGGAGCGGAGGCCGGAGGAGGTGCGGCCGGAGGAGAGGAGGTGTGGCCGGAGGAGCGGAGGCCGGAGGAGGTGCGGCCGGAGGAGGCGGGAGGAGGAGGAGCCGCTACGGAGCGCGCGGCGGCGTGGCGGCCGGAGGAGGAGCCGCTACGGGGCGCGCGCGGCGGTGGCGGCCGGAGGCGGAGGCGTTGACGACGACAGAGGGCGCGGGCAGCCTGGCGGCGTGGTCAATGAAACAGAGAAGCAGAGAAGAGAAGAAGAGAAGTTATAAAGGGGAGGGAGTATACGTCCCGGTTGGTGGCTCCAACCGGGACTAAAAGGGCATACGTCCCGGTTGGAGCCACCAACCGGGACCTATAGTCCAATTTTCAGCAGGTGAAGGGGCGCGCGCGCAGGGGACTCTTCCGTCCCGGTTGGTGGCTCCAACCGGGACGTATTCCCCTGTTTTCAAATTTTTTCAGTTATTTTCTCTCTGTTCCCGCCTTTTTTTTTATTTTGGGGTTTAAATTTGTAATGTTTTTTAAATGATAATTAATTTGGAATTTAGAAAAACTTTAAACATAAAAAGTGTTTGGATTTGAATAAATAATTCGAAACCATTTTCTGTTTTGAAAAATAATTAATGTAACCATTTAAAATATGAACCATTTACAATTAAAAATGAATTAACTTATATTTTTTTAATATCAATTTGGAATTTAGAAAAACTTTAAATATAAGAAGTGTATGGATTTGAATAAATAATTCAAAAACATATTCTATTTTAAAAAATAATTAATGTAACCTTTTAAAATGAATTAACTTATATTTTTGAATATTAATTTGGAATTTAGAAAAACTTTAAATATAACAAGTGTATGGATTTGAATAAATAATTCAAAAACATATTCTATTTTTAAAAAATAATTAATGTAACCTTTTAAAATGAATTAACTTATATTTTTGAATATTAATTTGGAATTTAGAAAAAATTTAAACATAAAAAGTGTTTGGATTTAAATAAATAATTCAAAAACATTTTCTGTTTTAAAAAATAATTAATGTAACCATTTAAAATATGAACCATTTACAATTAAAAATGAATTAACTTATATTTTTTTAATATCAATTTGGAATTTAGAAAAACTTTAAACATAAGAAGTGTTTGGATTTTGAATAAATAATTCAAAAACATATTCTATTTTTAAAAAATAATTAATGTAACCTTTTAAAATGAATTAACTTATATTTTTGAATATTAATTTGGAATTTAGAAAAACTTTAAATATAAGAAGTGTATGGATTTGAATAAATAATTCAAAAACATATTCTATTTTTTAAAAATAATTAATGTAACCTTTTAAAATGAATTAACTTATATTTTTGAATATTAATTTGGAATTTAGAAAAAATTTAAACATAAAAAGTGTTTGGATTTAAATAAATAATTCAAAAACATTTTCTGTTTTAAAAAATAATTAATGTAACCATTTAAAATATGAACCATTTACAATTAAAAATGAATTAACTTATATTTTTTTAATATCAATTTGGAATTTAAAATGAAAACTTCCTCCTGCAACATTGTTCTACATACCAATGTCCACACACATGCATAATATGGTCACAACATCACAAACTATGCCGTGATTCAGCACATAACATCGGTCATTTGGACCGAAAGCCATGAAACCTCGAACATGATAGGTCATTTTGTGAAGGTTTTTTCGAAACATGATCAATATACCAAGTCTGGTATTTTTCCTTTCAACTATGTAACATAATATGACACCACGCGAAGGATTTTCATTGTTCGGGTTTTTTTTGAATTTATTATGCCCGTTTTGAATTATCTGAATTTCTAACTATGGTCGAACCGGTGTGCATGAAGATAGGGGACGGGCATCGTTAGAACTTGCATTGGATCTCTGAAGAAACCACATATTGCGAGTCTAAAAATGATTTTTTCAAAAAATCACGGGCGATAGATCATGTACCTGTAGTACAAACCGGACCCACTTCCTGCCGATTCGGCAGACATTTGTCCTTTTTACCCGGGATGGACGAAAAGGTTTGAGATGTACCGGTTGGGATATAGTCCATGTAAGGTGGTCTAGTATTTTAGGAAAATAGGACGGTAGCATTCTGAAACGGCATTTTGGTGGTTACTTCACAAAACGACCCGTTTTTTGCGCTCGGAAAATGGAAAAGGGATTTACCGTGCGACAAAAAGGAAAACTTCCTCCTGCAACATTGTTCTACATACCAATGTCCACACACATGCATAATATGGGCACAACATCACAAACTATGCCGTGATTCAGCACATAACATCGGTCATTTGGACCGAAAGCCATGAAACCTCGAACATGATAGGTCATTTTGTGAAGGTTTTTTCGAAACATGATCAATATACTAAGTCTGGTATTTTTCCTTTCAACTATGTAACATAATATGACACCACGCGAAGGATTTTCATTGTTCGGTTTTTTTTTGAATTTATTATGCCCGTTTTGAATTATCTGAATTTCTAACTATGGTCGAACCGGTGTGCATGAAGATAGGGGACGGGCATCGTTAGAACTTGCATTGGATCTCTGAAGAAACCACATATTGCGAGTCTAAAAATGATTTTTTCAAAAAATCACGGGCGATAGATCATGTACCTGTAGTACAAACCGGACCCACTTCCTACCGATTCGGCAGACATTTGTCCTTTTTACCCAGGATGGACGAAAAGGTTTGAGATGTACCGGTTGGGATATAGTCCATGTAAGGTGGTCTAGTATTTTAGGAAAATAGGACGGTAGCATTCTGAAACGGCATTTTGGTGGTTACTTCACAAAACGACCCGTTTTTTGCGCTCGGAAAATGGAAAAGGGATTTTCCGTGCGACAAAAAGGAAAACTTCCTCCTGCAACATTGTTCTACATACCAATGTCCACACACATGCATAATATGGGCACAACATCACAAACTATGCCGTGATTCAGCACATAACATTGGTCATTTGGACCGAAAGCCATGAAACCTCGAACATGATAGGTCATTTTGTGAAGGTTTTTTCGAAACATGATCAATATACCAAGTCTGGTATTTTTCCTTTCAACTATGTAACATAATATGACACCACGCGAAGGATTTTCATTGTTCGGGTTTTTTTTGAATTTATTATGCTCGTTTTGAATTATCTGAATTTCTAACTATGGTCGAACCGGTGTGCATGAAGATAGGGGACGGGCATCATTAGAACTTGCATTGGATCTCTGAAGAAACCACATATTGCGAGTCTAAAAATGATTTTTTCAAAAAATCATGGGCGATAGATCATGTACCTGTAGTACAAACCGGACCCACTTCCTGCCGATTCGGCAGACATTTGTCCTTTTTACCCGGGATGGACGAAAAGGTTTGAGATGTACCGGTTGGGATATAGTCCATGTAAGGTGGTCTAGTATTTTAGGAAAATAGAACGGTAGCATTCTGAAACGGCATTTTGGTGGTTACTTCACAAAACGACCCGTTTTTTGCGCTCGGAAAATGGAAAAGGGATTTTCCGTGCGACAAAAAGGAAAACTTCCTCCTGCAACATTGTTCTACATACCAATGTCCACACACATGCATAATATGGGCACAACATCACAAACTATGCCGTGATTCAGCACATAACATCGGTCATTTGGACCGAAAGCCATGAAACCTCGAACATGATAGGTCATTTTGTGAAGGTTTTTTCGAAACATGATCAATATACCAAGTCTGGTATTTTGCGAAACATGATCATTGTTCGGCACACATTTAGTCCCGGATGTAGTCACAAACCGGGACTAAAGGGATTGCGGCAGAGTGGGCCAGACAACACTAATAATAGGGGTGAGTGTCGACATTATGTCGTGCGGCTTGTACCTTGTCCCGGATGGTGTCACCAACCGGGACTAAAGATGAACCTTTAGTCCCGGTTGGAGACACCAACCGGGACTAAAGATGAGTCAGCACTAATAATAGGGGTGAGTGTCGACATTATGTCGTGAGTGTCGACATTATGCCGAGCTGCTTGTACTATAAATATGCATCCTTGTGAGTCCAGTCCTCCAGCCAGTTTGAGGCATCTCCAAGATGGTTTTCGAGAGCAGGGACACCACTGCGGCCAGTTTCAGGGAGATGCCGACGGAGCCCAGTCCTCCGGCATCTCCGAGAAACTGGTCATAGAGGCACTCCCTAATATGTGAAATTAGTTAGCTCCTAGGCGTATTGATCTAGTTAGTGAAGTTACAAGCTGCAAGATGGTTTTCGAGAGCAGGGACACCACTGCGGCCAGTTTCAGGGAGATGCCGACGGAGCCCAGTCCTCCGGCATCTCCGAGAAACTGGTCATAGAGGCACTCCCTAATATGTGAAATTAGTTAGCTCCGAGGCGTATTGATCTAGTTAGTGAAGTTACAAGCTGCAAGATGGTTTTCGAGAGCAGGGACACCACTGCGGCCAGTTTCAGGGAGATGCCGACGGAGCCCAGTCCTCCGGCATCTCCGAGAAACTGGTCATAGAGGCACTCCCTAATATGTGAAATTAGTTAGCTCCGAGGCGTATTGATCTAGTTAGTGAAGTTACAAGCTGCAAGATGGTTTTCGAGAGCAGGGACACCACTGCGGCCAGTTTCAGGGAGATGCCGACGGAGCCCAGTCGTCCGGCATCTCCGAGAAACTGGTCATAGAGGCACTCCCGCTCCAGCCACAAAATGGGACTAACACTCAAGACATTTATTAATATTTAAAAACTGAGACTACAAAACCGGGACTAAAGACATTTTTTGAATTTATTATGCTCGTTTTGAATTATCTGAATTTCTAACTATGGTCGAACCGGTGTGCATGAAGATAGGGGACGGGCATCATTAGAACTTGCATTGGATCTCTGAAGAAACCACATATTGCGAGTCTAAAAATGATTTTTTCAAAAAATCATGGGCGATAGATCATGTACCTGTAGTACAAACCGGACCCACTTCCTGCCGATTCGGCAGACATTTGTCCTTTTTACCCGGGATGGACGAAAAGGTTTGAGATGTACCGGTTGGGATATAGTCCATGTAAGGTGGTCTAGTATTTTAGGAAAATAGAACGGTAGCATTCTGAAACGGCATTTTGGTGGTTACTTCACAAAACGACCCGTTTTTTGCGCTCGGAAAATGGAAAAGGGATTTTCCGTGCGACAAAAAGGAAAACTTCCTCCTGCAACATTGTTCTACATACCAATGTCCACACACATGCATAATATGGGCACAACATCACAAACTATGCCGTGATTCAGCACATAACATCGGTCATTTGGACCGAAAGCCATGAAACCTCGAACATGATAGGTCATTTTGTGAAGGTTTTTTCGAAACATGATCAATATACCAAGTCTGGTATTTTGCGAAACATGATCATTGTTCGGCACACATTTAGTCCCGGATGTAGTCACAAACCGGGACTAAAGGGATTGCGGCAGAGTGGGCCAGACAACACTAATAATAGGGGTGAGTGTCGACATTATGTCGTGCGGCTTGTACCTTGTCCCGGATGGTGTCACCAACCGGGACTAAAGATGAACCTTTAGTCCCGGTTGGAGACACCAACCGGGACTAAAGATGAGTCAGCACTAATAATAGGGGTGAGTGTCGACATTATGTCGTGAGTGTCGACATTATGCCGAGCTGCTTGTACTATAAATATGCATCCTTGTGAGTCCAGTCCTCCAGCCAGTTTGAGGCATCTCCAAGATGGTTTTCGAGAGCAGGGACACCACTGCGGCCAGTTTCAGGGAGATGCCGACGGAGCCCAGTCCTCCGGCATCTCCGAGAAACTGGTCATAGAGGCACTCCCTAATATGTGAAATTAGTTAGCTCCTAGGCGTATTGATCTAGTTAGTGAAGTTACAAGCTGCAAGATGGTTTTCGAGAGCAGGGACACCACTGCGGCCAGTTTCAGGGAGATGCCGACGGAGCCCAGTCCTCCGGCATCTCCGAGAAACTGGTCATAGAGGCACTCCCTAATATGTGAAATTAGTTAGCTCCGAGGCGTATTGATCTAGTTAGTGAAGTTACAAGCTGCAAGATGGTTTTCGAGAGCAGGGACACCACTGCGGCCAGTTTCAGGGAGATGCCGACGGAGCCCAGTCCTCCGGCATCTCCGAGAAACTGGTCATAGAGGCACTCCCTAATATGTGAAATTAGTTAGCTCCGAGGCGTATTGATCTAGTTAGTGAAGTTACAAGCTGCAAGATGGTTTTCGAGAGCAGGGACACCACTGCGGCCAGTTTCAGGGAGATGCCGACGGAGCCCAGTCGTCCGGCATCTCCGAGAAACTGGTCATAGAGGCACTCCCGCTCCAGCCACAAAATGGGACTAACACTCAAGACATTTATTAATATTTAAAAACTGAGACTACAAAACCGGGACTAAAGGCCACAAACCGCGAAAGATATCGTTCGGTCAAGCCACAAACCGCGAAAGACATGAACTAGAGTTACATAATATGAGCATGAACTTCTTGGCATATGTCATTCCTTATGACCGCTTCAGACGTAACCATGGAGCATCTTCTTTACTTAACGGAATGCTTGGGTCAGTTTTCACTGTGAAGGGCGGAATTTCATCAAACTTATTATAATCTTATGACATGTCTGTCTTGTCCTCGATTCCCACGATGTTTCTTTTCCCTGAAAGAACTATGTGACGCTTTGGCTCATCATATGATGTATTCGTTTGCATATTTTTTCTTTTTTTCGGTTTGGAGGACATGTACTTCACATAGAAAACCTGAGACACATCATTGGCTAGGACGAATGGTTCATCTCTATAACCAAGATTGTTGAGATCCACTGTTGTCATTCCGTACAACTGGTCTATCTTTACCCCTTCCCCATTCAGGTTGACCCATTTGCAGCGAAACAAAGGGACCTTAAAAGAGACTCCATAGTCTAGTTCCCATATCTCCTCTATGTAACCATAATATGTGTCCTTTTGTCCATTCTCGTCTATTGCATCAAAGCGGACACCACTATTTTGGTTGGTGCTCTTTTTATCTTGGGCGATCGTGTAGAATGTATTCCCATTTATTTCGTACCCTTGGAAATTCAATACAGTAGAAGATGGTGACGCGGCCAACAAGTATAGCTGATCTCCAACAGTGGTGTCATTCAAGAGATGTGTCCGCATCCAACCACCGAAAGACTTCATGTGTTCATCTGTAATCCATGATTCAGGCTTCCCCGGGTTTTTGGAGCGTACAATATTCTTGTGTTCCTCGATATACGGAGCTGCCAAGGTGGAATTATGTAGAACTGTGTAGTGTGCTTTAGTGAAAGAATCCCCGTCCCTACATATCATTGCTTTCTTTCCCAGCGTGCCTTTTCCACTTAGTCTTCCCTCATGCCGCGAGTCAGAAACACCAATCGGCTTAAGGTCAGGAATAAAGTCAACACAAAACTCAATGACCTCCTCTGTTCCATATCCCTTGGAGATGCTTCCTTCTGGTCTAGCACGGTTATGAACATATTTCTTTAAGACTCCCATGAACCTCTCAAAGGGGAACATATTGTGCAGAAATACCGGACCGAGAATGGCAATCTCTTCCACTAGATGAACCAGGAGATGCGTCATAATATTGAAGAAGGATGGTGGGAACACCAATTCAAAACTAACAAGACATTGTACCACATCCTTCTGTAACCTTGGCAGAATATCTGGATTGATTACCTTCTGAGATATTGCATTGAGGAATGCACACAGCTTCACAATGGGTACTCGAACATTTTCCGGTAGAAGCCCCCTCAATGCAATCGGAAGCAACTGCGTCATAATCACGTGACAGTCATGAGACTTCAGGTTTTGGAACTTTTTCTCTGCCATATTTATTATCCCCTTTATATTAGATGAGAAGCCCGACGGCACCTTGATACTGTAAAGGACTTCAAAAAAGATTTCCTTCTCTGCTTTGGTAAGAGCATAGCTGGCACGACTTAAGTGACGTCCTTTATCCGTCTTGTTATCTGTATGCATGTTCTTTGGGTCTTTCATAATTTGTTGGTCCTCCCGTGCTTCAGGTGTATCTTTTGTCTTACCATACACGCCTAGGAATCCTAGCAGGTTCACGCAGAGATTCTTCGTCATGTGCATCACGTCGATTGAAGAGCGGACACGCAGGACTTTCCAATATGGCAGCTCCCAAAATATAGATTTCTTCTTCCACATGGGTGCGTGTCCTGTAGCGACGTCGTTCGGAACTGATTGACCGCCGGGACCCTTTCCAAAGATTACTTCTATGCCCTTGACCATACCAAATACATCATCACCAGCAGGGAGTTCAGGCTTCTTCCGGTGATCTGCCTCACCTTTAAAATGCTTGCCTTTCTTTCTTACGGGATGATTGGTCGGAAGAAATCGTCGATTCGCTAGGTACACAACCTTCTTGCATTTATGCAAATATGTACCTTCGGTCTTATCTAAACAGTGGGTGCATGCCTTATATCCTTTGTTTGTCTGTCCTGAAAGGTTACTAAGAGCAGGCCAATCATTGATGGTTACGAATAACAACCCTCGTAGATTAAATGGCTCCTGTTTGTTCTCATCCCACGCACGTACACCTGGTTTGGCCCACAACTGTAAGAGTTCTTCAACTAATGGCCTAAGGTACACATCAATGTCGTTGCCCGGTTGCTTCGGGCCTTGGATGAGCACTGGCATCATAATGAACTTACGCTTCATGCACAACCAAGGAGGCAGGTTGTAGATACATAGAGTCACGGGCCAGGTGCTGTGACTGCAGCTCTGCTCCCCAAAAGGATTCATGCCATCCGTACTTAGACCAAACCATAAGTTCCTTGCGTCACCTGCAAAGTCTGGGAAGTCTCTCTCGATTTTTCTCCACTGTGACCCATCAGCAGGGTGTCTCAACTCTCCGTCTTTCTTACGGTCTTCTTTGTGCCATCGCAACAACCTGGCATGCTCTTTGTTTCTGAACATGCGTTTCAACCTTGGTATTATAGGAGCATACCACATAACCTTAGCAGGAACCCTCTTCCGGAGGGGCTCTCCCTCAACATCACCAGGGTCATCTCGTCTGATCTTATACCGCAACGCGTTGCATACCGGGCATTTATCTAAATTCTCATACTCCTTACCGCGGTAGAGGATGCAGTCATTAATGCATGCATGTATCTTTTGCACATCTAATCCCAGAGGACAGAGAGTCTTCTTTGCTTCGTAGGTACTCTCGGGAAGTTCGTTATGTTTTGGAAACTTCGGCTTCATTATTTTCAGCATCTTTTCAAATGAGGAGTCAGTTAGACCACACTCTGCCTTCCATCGCAACAATTCCAGTGTGGTACCGAGCTTTGTGCTGCCATCTTCACAATTTGGGTACAACAATTTCTTGTGATCTTCTAAAATGCCCTCTAACTTCAACTTCTCATTTTCTGTTTCACAGTCTCGCTTTGCATCAGAAATGACCCTACCAAGTTCATCAGCCGGCTCATCTGATGCCCGTTCTTCACCTTTTTCCTCTCCATTGTCTTCCATAGCAGTATCACCGTATTCAGGAAACATATGATGATAGTTGTTATCATCATCTTCTTCTTCACCATCTTCCATCATAACCCCTCTTTCCCCGTGCTTGGTCCAACAATTATAGTTGGGCATGAAACCTTTCATAATCAGGTGGCCGCGAATGATTTTCGAGGAAGAGTACTCCTTGTTGTTCCGACATTGAACACATGGACAACGTATAAATCCATTCTCTTTGTTTGCCGTAGCCACATCGATAAATTTATCCACGCCTTTGATATACCCGGCTACCCGCCGGTCACCGTACATCCATTCCCGACCGTTCATCTGCATCATATAAGTAAGTTTATCAAAAAACAGGACATCATAAATAGTGAAATAACCAATTCACACCGACACATGAATTGTATCAATGACCTAGAAAAGATAGGATTGCTAACCTCGATCGAGGGAAATAAAGAGGAGAAAGCTCAAGTGCGTCTCGGACACCTTCTATATTTTTGTTCTATGAGAAATTCAACTGGATTTTTCACTCAAACATTTCAACAAACACCTTCAATGCATGCATGAGAAAAAACTAGCACACACCCTCACACCTTACACCATTCGAAAAAACAGAGTGGAGGCAGAGGGGGCTGGGGCGTTGCATTTATAGAGGGCAAGGGGTCTTTAGTCCCGGTTGGAGCCAGCAACCGGGACTAAAGGTGCGTGCCACGCCACGTGGCTGTGGCCAAACCTTTAGTCCCGGTTGGTGGCTCCAACCGGGACGCATGCCCCCTTACCAACCGGGACCCATGCCCCCTGGCCCCGTGCCCGCTCCAACCGGGACGCGTGCCAGCATTAGTCCCGGTTGGTGGCGCAACCGGGACTAATGCTCCCAGGGGTGGCGAACGGATGGCCCTTTTTCCTCTAGTGTGAGAAGGTGGTTCTATGATCGCCTACCATTCCTCTTATATAGTGGTTGTTACCCGCCAAATTAGGGAGCCGTTACTACGCGGTGATTACGCCAAAAGTTACCGTTGGATTACCCCAACGGCTAGTTTGACCATGGTTAACGGTCCAACTTCGGCCACTCGACTCGCCGATCCTCTCACTATGACAGTGTTTGCCGACTCGACACGCCGAAAGCTGCGACCTGGATGATTGGTTTCTCCTTTATACGAGAGCCCACCGACAATTCGACTGGATGTCCGCTCTGAAGGCGTATACTCCGACTGCCAGCAGCCACCTACGTCTAATCGACGGCGGCCTCGGGGACTACTGATGGGGATATGCCTACCGGGGTATACCCAGCAGGACGTTTCCGACTGGCCCAGGAACTGGCGAGTGGGCCTGCAAGACGGCGATTGGATTGAAGCCCAACGAGGAACCGAGCGACTGGAAGCTGAAGGCCCAGGCGAGTAGATAGGCCCAGTCGGATTAGGTTAAACGAGTACCGAAGCTTTAACTGAATCGGTTGAGATATGTAAACCCTAGGGGAGGTGAGCCTATATAAACCTCCCTATAGGGTGAGTAGAGGGACGTTCCATCATATACCCAAGCGACTCTCCACCTAGCCGTCGAGCTCGCCCATTGTACCACCTCCATAATACAATCTAGCAGGAGTAGGTCTTTACCCTCCGGGGGGCCGAACCTGGGTAAAACCCTGTGTCTTTGTGACATGGTTATACCCTACGGGTACGTAACTTCAGCATACCTGGTCCAGCCCAAGGAAGGCCCACAGCAGATATACGCTGGCCCATGAAGATTTTCGGGTGGCCAAGGCCCATGACGTCTTCGGATCCTTGGAGAGCAAGACTAGAGGAGATAGGAAATTCAAAGGGGTAAAACCCTAGAACTTGTAACCGACTAGGACTACGCCCGGGACCTGCCTAAGTCTATATAAAGGCCAGGAGGGCACGTCCTAGGGCAACTCGACTCATACTTTCGCACACGCATCCACGCCAGATCGAATCTGCGCACCCTGTAACCTTCGGTTCCGCCGTAATCAAAGAGCAGACAAGCAGGAGTAGGGTTTTCCCTCCGGGGGCCTGAACCTGGGTAAATCTCGTGTCCCCTAGTTGCTTGTCTTTTAACCGTGCCACGATCTCCAGCATCCCCATCTTCTCCAAAACCCAAGTCCATAACAATGGGCATTGACGAGATTAAACCTCGTCAATTGGCGCCGTCTGTGGGAATTGGGGCTGCTGATTGTGCGGTCATGACGGTTCCGACCCGATCGATCTACAACTCCGCGGTGACGGAGAATCACCTCCTCTTCGGCGCTTTCGACTTCACCGCCCACTCGCCGGCCACCATGAAGGATTTCGAGCCCGTAGGTGACGGACTCGAAATCTTGTTCGGGAGCTTCTGCTTCCAGGTGGGACAAACTGGCACCCTCCGCCTCCCTGAGCGGGTGCCCGTGCCGTCAATCAGGCCCGCTTCATGGGCTCCACACCCCATGCTACGCACGTCACCATCAACAGATGAGTTCTACAGCAGCAGCAGCTGCAACTCCGATCTGTGCGATCCACCTTCGGATGAAGGGACCTACGGTTCCGGATCCAAAAGCTGCGGCAGCAGCCAACCAATCTGTAGGCGCTATCTGTGCGCCGCAGTCATCCAAACCGATGAGGAAACGCCTAACCCGCCGCCCAACCCCAACCCACAGGACAGAAATGGCGAAAACGGTGGAAACGGCGATAACAGGGAAAACGACGGCCACCTCATCCAACTTAGCAAAGAAGGATGGGTCGAAGCACGCCGCGCCGTCGCGGGCGAAATAGTCCTACCTCTGGACTCCCCACGTGATCTGCTGAGGGCATACCACTACCTCCTCATCGAGGAGCACAAGAAACAAGTCAAGATGCAGAAGACGCTCGACAAACGCAAGCAAGCAGCCTCTGAGTCCAGTGCGCGACGAGGTGCGCTCTCCGCCATGGAACCCGGCTCTAGCACAAACAGAAATCAGGGAAACAAGCACCGCTCTCGGGTGGAAAACTTGGACCCCAAGGAGCGGCGTGACGTGACCCGAACTCTCCATACATCGTTCATGGATATGGACGCTGACCGCAACATCATCCCGAAGACGCCACAAGCTGCGATCATGGAAGCCACTGCGTATCTCGCGGCTCACCCACCTCCGGAGGGGGACCCGAAAAGGGCCATGCATAAGTCCACACTCACCGGACTAGGACTAATCGGAGCTGCGCTCCACGAAGACGCTCCTGCGGAGCCGAAGAAGAAAGCTCCGGCCAGGCGCGACCGGAGCCCCACACCCTCATCCGAAGAGGAAGAGGAGCACGATCTTCCTCGAAGGAAGAAGATCTCCAACCGCCACAAACGCGACTACAACGCCAGAGACAAGCTTACACAGCGCAAGATCGACAAAGCACGCGCCAAACGCGCATGCTCGTCTGAATCTGAGATGGATGAAGACGAAGGAGAACTCTGCGGAGCCCGATGCTTCAGCAGATCTGTTCGGCGAACACAGATGCCATGCAACTTCAAGCTTCCTTCGGATACTCCGAAGTTCAACGGCACGCAAGATCCAAAATCCTGGCTCAATGACCATCTGTCATCCGTCAAGCTTCATGGAGGCAACAAAGAAACCGCCATGCAATGCCTTCAGCTGCAGCTAACAGGCGCAGCGCGGGTCTGGCTTAGCAGCCTATCATCAGGATCCATCCGAAGCTGGGAGGAGCTCGCGTACAGCTTCATCCGAAACTTCAAAGGCACCAGCAAGAGGCCCGCCTCAATCGAAGAATTGCGAGCCTGCACTCAAAGAACGGGTGAATCTATTCGCTCGTACATACTACGCTGGTCTATGACCAAAAACTCCGCAGCACACATCTCCGAAGAGAGGGCCATCGACGCCTTCAGGGATGGCGTCAAACGCCCAGACTTCAAGGAGGAACTTGGCCGTGTAAAGCCCAAGACACTCGACCACCTCATGGAAATCGCCAACAGTTGGGCAGACGGCAAAGATTGCATCCAGCGACCGCAATCAGATGAAGAGGACGACTACGACCGAAGACGCGAACGCCGCAGCAAGAGGATATCGCGCGTCTACGAGGACCGCGACGGATCCGACATGGTCGCGGCCGGCTACACCGACCGCCGCAACGACAACAGCCGCAACAGCGGAGGATACCGCAGCGGAAACTTCCGCGACAACGGACGACCAACGCAGTCGTGGCAACGCCGCGACCACGACAACGGACCCTCAGCATTCGACAAACTTTCGGGTCCATGCACCATCCACTTCTACATCGACAAACAGGATGGCAAAAAGAAAGCCAACCACATGCTCAAGGACTGTCGCGAGTTCCAGAAACTCAGCGAAGGCATGATGCAGATGAGGCAACAAGATCCAATTCCTTCGTTCGGAAACGCACCTGCACCAGGTGAAATAGCACACGGAGCTCCTCCACCGCCGACTATTGGAGGCCAAAACCAACCAGTCGCACTAGCGCAAAACAACACCGGGGTCCCATATCCCCCACCAAAGGGAGCACTAAACATGATCCAGAAGGGACGCCCAACAAACAGGGTGCAGAAGAAAATCACCCGACAAATCAACTTGGCCATGGCAACTCCGCCTGCAATCCCTGAGTACCTCAGCGGATCAGAGTCCTGCATCACATTCACTCGCGCGGATCACCCTTGCCAGATCCCTCGCCCAGGTCATGCTGCCCTGGTGCTGGAGGCGCAGATCGGAGGCTTCGAGATGAGTCGCGTCTTCATGGACGGCGGCAACGGCATCAACCTAATGTTCGCAAGCACTCTAGCAGCTATGCGGATCCCGCAATGCAGCCTGGAACAATCAGACACAACGTTCCACGGCATTGTCCCAGGGAAGGGCATCTTCCCCCTGGGCAAAATAGGGCTCGACGTCATCTTCGGGAAGCCGGACAACTTTCGGCAGGAGCGCCTAGAATTAGAAGTGGTGGACTGGCCATCGCAATACTATGCCATCCTGGGACGTGTAGCATTCGCAAGGTTCCTGGCCGTCCCACACTACGCATACCTACTACTCAAGATGCCAGGACCAAGGGGCGTCATCACAGTCCACGGGAGCTTCACCCGATCGGACCAATGCGACAGGGATTTCAACAAAATCTCCCAGTCCTTCGGCATGCAAGACGAGCTCGTAAGGCTCCGCGAGGTGACGGACAACGGGCTACCCCCAGTCACAAGGCAGAACGCACCCGACATGTCCTTCGACTCCACCATCAACACCAAGAAAGTGCAGGTCCATCCGAAAGACGCCTCCAAGACGGCGCTGATCGCCAACGACCTCAGCACAGCATAGGAAGGGGCGCTCGTCGAATTCCTCCGTGAGCGCTGGGAAATATTCTCCTGGTGTCCTGCGGACATGCCAGGAGTTCCCAGGGAATTCGCCGAGCACGCACTCAATGTCTTCCCAGACACCAAGCCAGTCAAGCAGTCTATCTGAAGACTGTCGGAGCCACGAGCCGAAGCTATCGGCAAGGAGATCAACAGATTACTCGCAGCAGACTTCATCCGGGAAATCAAGAAAAGCGAGTGGCTGGCAAATACGGTGATGGTCCCGAAAAAGGACACGGACATCCTGCGGATGTGCGTAGACTTCACGTAACTAAATAAACACTGCCCAAAGGACCACTTCCCTCTTCCTCGGATCGACCAGATCATCGATTCGACTGCAGGTTGTGAGAAGCTCTCCTTCCTCGACGCCTACTCAGGCTATAACCAGATTCGTCTCAAGGTCGAAGATCAAGAGAAAACAGCATTCATCACACCGTTCGGAGTATTCTGCTACAACACAATGCTCTTCGGGCTAAAGAACGCGGGTGCCACGTACCAGCGATGCATGCAGGCCTGCCTCAAGGACCAGATCGGTCGCAACGTCCAAGTCTATGTCGAAGACATAGTCATAAAAACCAAGGAGGCAAGAACACTTATCGATGATCTCCGCGAGACGTTCGACAACCTTGATCGCTACAGGATCAAGCTCAATCCAGAAAAGTGCGCCTTCGGCGTCCCCTCGGGTCAGCTGCTCGGGTACTTCATCTCTCAACGAGGGATCAAAGCGAACCCAAAGAAAATCAAAGCTATCATGACAATGGAGAAGCCGAAAAACCTCAAGGGCGTTCAGCAGATCGCAGGGCGAGTAGCGGCGCTAAGCAGGTTCATCAGCCGCATGGGCGAGAAGGCCCTACCATTCTACCAGCTGCTGCGCAAGGCATACAAGTTCGAATGGACACCAGAAGCCAACGACGCATTCGAAAGCCTCAAGCGGCTCCTCTCCACCTCACCCGTTTTGGTCACGCCAAAGGAGCGCGAGCCCCTGCTGCTGTACATAGCAGCCACACACCAGACGGTCAGCACCGTACTCGTGGTCGAACGACCCGAAGAAGGCAAGACCCACGGGGTCCAGCGCCCAATTTACTACCTCAGCGAGGTACTCACTCCAACAAAACAGCGGTACCCGCACTACCAGAAGCTGGCCTACGGCGTGTTCATGACGGCTCGACGACTGAGCCACTACTTCCAGGAGCATCAGGTGATGGTCGTCAACGAGGCACCCCTAAACAACATCCTGAATAACCCAGAGGCCACAGGACGCGTGGCCCTATGGGGCATTGAACTATCACCTTTGGACATCGTCTACGAGAAACGACATGCAATCAAATCTCAGGTCCTTCCAGACTTCCTGGTACACTGGATGGAGCTGCAGCTGCCTGACACCCCAGATATGTCACAGTCCTGGACAATGCATTTCGATGGCTCCAAGCGTGAAGCCGGAGCAGGGGCAGGAGTCATACTGACCTCCCCACAAGGTGACAAGATGAAGTACGTTCTTCGGATGAAATTCAGAGCCTCCAACAACGAGGCCGAATACGAAGCCCTCATCCATGGCATGAAGATGGAAAAAATATGCGGCGCAACGCGCCTGGTCATCTACGGTGACTCCAACCTTGTCGTACAGCAGACGATGAATGAGTGTGACGCACATGCCGAAAACATGATCGCGTACCGCGCGCTATACAACGCACTCGAAGGAGAATTCGACGGCTGCGAACTTCGGCACGTTGGAAGAGAGAGCAACGAGGAGGCCGATAGACTCGCCAACATTGGCTCCACTTGCGCAAAGGTGCCACTAGGCGTGTTCCTCGAACAAATCTGCGTGCCATCCATCAAGCGGAAATTCCCCAAAGGATCACCCGAAGAAGCAGAACACTCGGGGGCTACGCTACCCGAAGGTCATGAAGGACCCGAAAAGTTAGATACCGAAGTAGCCATGGTCAACCTGATGCAGGTCATGGCAGTCGAAGAAACTTGGACACGTCCATACCTCCAGTTCCTGATAAACGGAGAATTGCCTGACAGCCCGACAGATGCCCGGCGCATATCTCGTCGGTCAAAAGCCTTCACCATCATCAACGGCGAGCTGTACAAACGCAGCATTTCGGGCGTACTACAACGGTGCGTCACCATCAACGACGACAAGGCCATACTCCAAGATATCCACGAGGGCATCTGCGGCCACCACGCAGGTAGCCGCTCCCTCGTCGCCAAAGCTCTGCGAGCAGGATTCTACTGGCCAACGGCCATGAGCGACGCGAAGGACATCGTCCGAAGATGCAACGGGTGCCAACGGTTCGCCGACAAACCGCACGCACCTGGGTCAGAACTTCGACCCATACCCATAGCCTGGCCTTTTGCCCAATGGGTCCTCGACATGATCGGCAAACTGCCAAAATCTTCGAAAGGAGGACACGTCTTCCTCCTGGTCGCATTCGACAAATTCACCAAGTGGATCGATGCCATGCCAGTCACCAACCAGAAGGGCAAAACCGCCGTCAAGTTCTTCGAATCCATTGTCTACAGGTTTGGCGTACCGCACAACATCATCACCGACAACGGATCAAACTTCATCTCCGAAGAATTCCAGGACTTCTGCGAAGGCCTCGGGATCAATATCACGTATGCCTCAGTGGCACACCCGCAAACAAACGGGCAAGTGGAAAAGGCCAACGGCCTAATCGGCGCTGGCATCAAGAAGCGCCTCATGAGCTCACTCGAGCACAAAGCTGGAAACTGGACGAAAGAGCTACCGTCTGTCCTGTGGAGCTTACGTACTACGCCAAACAGCTCCACCGGCTACACACCGTTCTTCATGGTGCACGGAGCTGAGGCCGTGCTACCAGCCGAAGTACGCCACCAGGCTCCACGAGTCGTCGCTTACAGCGAAGCCGAGTCCACGGCTGCACTCGAAGATGCCGTCGACACACTCGACGAAGCACATGATATAGCAGCAGCTAGATCAGCGGTGTACCAGCAGAGTCTCCGCAACTATCACAGCCGCCGGCTGCGCCCAAGGTCCTTCGTCGAAGGAGACCTCGTCTTGCGACTCAAGCAAAAGCGACCGAACAAACTCGATTCACCATGGGAAGGACCCTACGCCATCACCGAGGTCATCCCAGGTGGCGCCTATCGCCTCAATCACGTGGAGTCTGGAGTCGCATACTCCAACCCGTGGAACGTCTCGCACCTGCGACGATTCTACCCGTAGCAACCTACCCCCTTTTACTTTCAATAAGGCTTTCAGCCAAGGCTACTCAGCCGAACCATGTACCTCCCCCATTACGATATAAATAAAGCTAAGTGTCTCGCCCCCAACCTTTGGTTGACTATTTTTCTGCAACTTTGCTACATGCTACAAACGCATTCGGGGGCTCCCCCCACCTCACGATTTCATCGACTGAGGACCAAACGTGTACACCTGAGTAGCTGACTACGCCAGGCAAACGAAAAGGGCACGTACTCAATCAAAGCACTACGTGCTCACAAACAAGCAAACCTTTACAACAAAGGGCACACAAACGCCCAGCCTCAATATACAAATTTTACATCTATCTGTTTATTTTCAGGTCCTACCTACTCTGAAGAATAACCTGAGCACGCTGCTCAAACAAATCTACAATCTGTTCGTCATACTGCCTTACAGCCGCGTAATGCGGATGCATGTTCCACTCGCCACCATCTGGTCGAGGAGGTGACCCAGTCGCCACAGCAGCCAAATCTAAGTCAGGGCGGTGCACCCTCACAAGAGACAAGGCAGCCTTCACCCCTGCGACAAGCTGCTGCCGCACCAACTCCTTGACATTGCTGGCACTCCAAAACTTCGTCAGAAGACCTGCAAGGGTCGTTGGCACGGCATCCAACGGAAACATGACGTGCAGCACCGAGGAAAGTGATGTCTGCACCTGGCGGAGCACCCGCGAGACCTGATAGACACGATCCAGCACCGTCGCCAGAACCATGGCACGATCGCGGTCCATCCAGAAGAAGCCGCCGGCCTCCATGTCCTGTTGAGTCAAGCAATTGACTCGAACAGCGATACGCTCCTTTTCTTCCCTCGGAGCAAGATTGGCACCTGCGACAACCGAACAAAACAAGAGTAAAGTCAGCAGGCTCACCCGAAGAACTGAGCTACAGCTCGAAAGAAAGATCAACTTACATTGCAGCTGCTCGGACAGCCGACCCAGCTCCACCATCAAATACTCCTCTCTGGCTGCACCACGGTCTGCCTTGGATTTCCAAACATCGGCGCGACCGCGTAACCCAAGCAAATCTCTCTCCAAGCTGCCCGCGCGATCTCGAAGAAAAGCGAGCTGCGAAGAATCATCCAATGATGCTCGCAAGGGCCTTTCGGATGAAGTGTCAACTGGGTCAGCACCCGAAGGAACCTATAGCAGCAGAAAAAAGAAGGCACACAGACATTCAGCCAAGGATAGAACACAACTCGGAGGAATTCATTAAAATATATAAGGCCACTACGTGGCACAAGGATGGTACTACAAAAGATATTTACAACAAAAGAAGACTACAAACTATCCTACGTCTACTATGCCTAAGGTGCAGGACACTGAGTCGCCTCAGAACCAGACTGCCTAGCTTTGGCCTCGCCCTACTGCCGCAGTGCATACTCAGACAGCAAGTCAATGAGCTTGGGCCCATATCGTCGGCAGCGAGCGGAGTAAGCGGACAAGGCTACCTCGGATCCATCCGCAGCCGTCGGCATCCGAGAAGTGATCTGGGGCAGGTCCAGCTCCGCCCCAGCCGCCATGGCCATCGCCAGCCCGACGGACGCCCCGATGCCCTTCTGCTTGCGCTTGTACGCTGCAGGCGCTTCGGCTGACAGAGTCTCTGCCAGGGCATCCACATCTTCAAGGGGTGCGCCCTTCGGGAAGAGCTCCTGGTAAAAGCGACCAAGGACCTCTTTCGCCTTGGCAAGGGAGTTGACGACGGTGCTGCAGCGGTCTTCGACCGCCACAGTGGCATCATCTAGAGCACTCCCGTGCTCCAGAGCACCGCGGTCGAACTCGATGCCTGCGGCATCTGAGACAAAAAAAGAAGAAAACATGAAGAAAGGCAACACAGAAGAAGATCCGCAGAAAAAGAAACAAGTCCAAAAGCTTGTACTCACCCGAAATAGCCTTGGCAGCAGCCATGAGCTTATCCGCCACCCCTCTTTCACGAGCAGCCGCAACGGTGGCCAGCTGCTCCTCACGATCTGCGGCCTCCTGCTGCAGACGCTCCTTCGCTTCGACTGCCTTCGTCAGCTCCAGCTGAAGGCGCTCTTTTGCACCAACGGCAGCTTCGGCCTTCTGCTCCGATTGGCCAAGGCTCTTCTTCAGAGCGTCGACCTCACGGAGAGAGTCGTCATGCTCCTCTGCATTTACAACAAGCAAGTGTCAAAAAACAGGACAAGGATACGCAAGAGAAGTACTACAAGGCAGACGAATACCTTGAAGTTGCCGCAGTTTTGCCTCCAGCGTCAGGCGTTCCTCCACCAGCCGCTTGGCCTCTTGGACAAAAGGCTGCAGCAACAGGCAATAGCAGTAAGAACAGGACTTGGGAGCTACGCCCAACACAAGGAAGCAAAAAACAACATCAGCACACGAAGACACTCGGGGGCTCCCCCTGTAACATCAAGCAGAAAAACTTACGTGCTCCGAAGGCGAACCCGCAGGCCCGCCTGCGAAATTCTAGGGCGCAACCACCAGCCTCTCCTGCACAGGAGGAACTGGCGCAGCGTCGCTAGAAGTCGCCACCGTCTGAGGAGGAGGCAACGCAATGTTCGACTCCCCCATCATCTCCCGACCGCCATCATAGAGCCGTCGGAGGATTGCCTGCATACGAAGCCAATCAACACAGGTGCAAACACCATCAAGGAAAAAGGGTAACAGTACAAGAAAACTTACGAGCCCAACGCGCTCAGATCGAAGATAGGAGAAGCCCTTCGGGCCCTCTTCTCCTCCTTCTTTTCTTCCTTCTTCTCCTCCTTCTTTTATTCCTTCTTCCGCTTTGCTGGCGGGTGCGGAGCAATAGCTCGCACATGAATGGCAGGAAGGGGCGAGGAAGAACCCCCATGAACATCATCATGACGCTCAAGGCCCAGAGGATTCCTGGGAGTCGGAGGAGTCGAGGCATCCGAAGACTCGCTGGAGCTCCGTGATCGCTTGCGCGAATGGTCCTCACTCGACTCGTCGGCATCCTCCGCTGGAGATCGCGCTGACGGTAGCTCGAACACGGAGTCCACCACTTCATTATATGGGGCATTCGGATACCTTTCGGGCAACGGTGGTGCCATGCCCGGCACTTTGAAGCTCTGCAAAAGAAAAAGGAACTTTGTTAGCAAACAAAGGAAAAAAGTACACAGCTGACAAAAACAAAAGGGGAGCACTACGTGCGCAAATCTACACCTTCGGTACGGCCAACATCGAAGAAAAGGGAGGAGTCTGCGACTTCCCCGGGATTTTTTCGTCGGCCTTTAACTTCAACAGCGCGCGAAGAGCCTTGTCAAGTTCCACCTCGGAGATTTTCTCACTCGAAACCCTCATCGGATCATGGCGCCCAGAGTAAAGAAACATTGGATGCGCCCTCGCTTGGAGAGGCTGCACCCGACGCTCAAGAAACGTCCGGATGACGTCGACACCGTTCACCTCCTTCTCAGGAATCAGTTGGAGATCCTCCACCCGACGGTACAGGGCCTCTATCTCTGCCACCTCACCGTCTAAGATTTGGTTTTTCCAGGATCTTTTGTTCTCAATCAATTGGGAGGGGTCAAAAGGAACGAGACCAAAATCTTGCCCAGGTAGTACGGAGTCACGGATGTAAAACCATTTCCTCCGCCAGTACTAGACAGATTCAGACATGGAAAAGGAAAAGAATTGCACATTAGGACTGAGGGAGATGATGAAACCCCCAATGGGATACACACCATCCGAACCAGACTGCCTCTTCACGGAATAAAGCTTTCGGAAGAGGCCAAAGTGCGGCTCAATGCCAAGCCAACACTCGCAAAGCGTGATAAAACACGCAATGTGGAGAAGGGAGTTGGGAGACAGATGATGGAGTTGAACCCCATAGAAAAAGAGCAGTCCACGAAGGAATTCATGGACTGGATACGAAAACCCACGCAAGATGAAGGCAACAAACATAACCCGATACCCAGATGGGGGACGGGGGATTACCTCATTGCCGGGGAGTCTCACGGCCGTCGTGTCTTGCGGGATCAGGCTCCGCTCGCGTAGTTTGCGGAGATCGCTCTCCCGTGTCTCTGATCGCCGCCAGCCACCATCGGTGACGCGAGCAGCGGCGGTGCTCTTCTTGCCTCCGGCGGCGCTGGTCCCAACCGCAGATGAGGACTTCTTTGTTTTCCCCATGGCGCTGCAGCGGTGGTGGCGATGACAACGCAGAAGGAACGAAGGAAATGAGGAAGGAAAGCTCAGCGTGCAGCAAGAATCGCTCAAGAACAAGGAGGCAGTGAACAGATGAACTGGTGCGGTGAAAAACAAACCAAGATTTCACCCAGGATTATAACAGCGAAGACGACGCACGTTGGCCGTCCATCGAGAAGACCTAACACCAACGGTAGATCTGGCCGTACACGTGTCAACACCACAATGAACCGTCGTTACCACGCCGTCCACTACGCGCAGAAATCGAGGAGACGCCGTAATTATCTCCACGCCCCGCGTGACCAGTCAATTCAAAGTCAGCAAGTGGGACCCACGCTTCGTCCAGTCAAGTCATCTCTGGCGTAGCAGGCGCTTGAGGTCATCGATCGTAAGCACTGACGTCATCAAAAGCTATACTAGCACTACTTCGGCTCCACAGCTAAGAGTACTCACTCGAATCTACGATTCGACTAAATACTCGGGGCTACTCCTATCAGGAGCGCTGGCCGCGCACCCGACATACAAATGAAGACAAAATTACTTCTCTGAGTCCTACGTCGAGTCTACGACTCCACTACGGACTCGGGGGCTACTCCCATAGGGAGGATGGATTTAAGCATCCGAAAATTTTCGAGTCCTTCGGACCTAATGATTGAAACAAAGCTTGAACTAAAAGTCTTCGTTCGAGTCTACGACTCGAACAGACACTTGGGGGCTACTCCCATAGGGAGCGCTGGTCGCGCACCCTATGAATTCTTCGACTACGATCTTCCGGATCCGCATGCAAAAACTTTTTTGGCAACTCTGCCCCAACAAAACGTTGAGTGAGCAACAATCTCCTTGGCCACCCGAAGCACCTCCGAGGTGATAAATGTTCGGATGCTGCGTCTACGACGCAAAGATAAGACCTACAGATATCATCTGATGGCCTGGCAACGCACCTGACTGCGCTCTGCTAGTATGAATCCGTACCAGCAGGTACGATGAAAAATCCCGACGAACGCGTTGGGTACACCAATTAAAATCACTGGAATTCCACTCCTGTAAGTCCTCCGCGGCCTGAGTCGAATTACGCCAGCATATGTTCCAGGTACGGGTTGAGGGACCCGAACCTGAAGAAGATCGTGTCGTTTCGTCCTAAGACAGTTAACTGACCCTGATCCGTCGGGTGAGTCAGGCACACGCATCAACAATCCCTGCACACATATACTATTAATGTATAGCTGCACCCGAAAGATGGAAGAGTCCTCAGCCGAATCTACGATTCGACTAAACACTCGGGGGCTACTGACATGGTTATACCCTACGGGTACGTAACTTCAGCATACCTGGTCCAGCCCAAGGAAGGCCCACAGCAGATATACGCTGGCCCATGAAGATTTTCGGGTGGCCAAGGCCCATGACGTCTTCGGATCCTTGGAGAGCAAGACTAGAGGAGATAGGAAATTCAAAGGGGTAAAACCCTAGAACTTGTAACTGACTAGGACTACGCCCAGGACCTGCCTAAGTCTATATAAAGGCCAGGAGGGCACGTCCTAGGGCAACTCGACTCATACTTTCGCACACGCATCCACGCCAGATCGAATCTGCGCACCCTGTAACCTTCGGTTTCGCCGTAATCAAAGAGCAGACAAGCAGGAGTAGGGTTTTCCCTCCGGGGGCCTGAACCTGGGTAAATCTCGTGTCCCCTGGTTGCTTGTCTGTTAACCGTGCCACGATCTCCAGCATCCCCATCTTCTCCAAAACCCAAGTCCATAACAATGGGCATTGACGAGATTAAACCTCGTCACTTTGCCCTCATCTCGCACCGCAGATGGCTGGCCGCCCTTGCCCCTCGTTCTACTACTCGCTGCCGATTGCAGCATCTGCCGTGACCATTCCCACGACAAGTTCAGAGGGGGCACTTCTAACATTGTTGTAGGATTTTCCATAGGTATTGCCATTATTAGGAGGATGAGGCCTATAACTGTTGTTATTATCAAAATTATTCCTATAGGCATTATTGTTGAAATTTTTGTTTCTAATGAAGTTCACATCAACTTGCTCCTCTTGAGCAACCAAAGAGGCTAAGGGAACACTATTAGGATCTAAAGGAGATTTCCCATTAACAAGCATAGACATAATAACATCAATCTTATCACTCAAAGAGGAGGTTTCTTCAACAGAATTTACCTTCTTACCATGTGGAGCTCTTTCAGTGTGCCATTCAGAGTAGTTAACCATCATATTATCAAGGAGTTTTGTTGCAGCACCCAAAGTGATGCCCATAATGATACCTCCAGCAGCTAAATCCAGCATGTTTCTTGAAGAGCAGTTCAAACCTGCATAATAAGTTTGGATAATCGTCCAAGCAGTGAGTCCATGAGTGGGACAATTCTTAACAAAAGATTTCATTCTTTCCTAGGCTTTAGCAACATGTTCATTATGAAGTTGTTTAAATTTCATAATATCACTTCTCATAGTTATAATCTTAGGAAGAGGGTAGCACTTTCCAATAAAAGCATCTTTGCAATTAATCTAAGAATCAATACTATTTCTAGGAAAAGATAGCAACCATTCTTTAGATTTTCCTATCAAGGAGAAAGGAAACATCTTGAGCTTAATAATATCTCCATCTACATCCTTATAATTTTGCATCTCACAAAGTTCAACAAAGCTATTGAGATGGGCAGCAGCAGCATCAGAACTAGCACCAGAAAATTGCTCTCTCATCACAAGATTCAACAAGGTAGGCTTAATTTCATAAAAGGTAGCATCAGGTGCAGGTGGAGCAATAGGAGTGCTTAGGAAATCATTGTTGTTTGTGCTAGTGAAGTCACACAACTTGGTGTTCTCAGCAGAGTTCATTTTGGCAAAAGTGGGGCAAGCCAAAAACAACAGCAAGTTTTCCCTCAGTAAGAAACCGAGGTTATCGAACCAGTAGGAGGAAGGAAATGTCTCAAAGGTGTTGCAAGCAACGTGGAAACCTGCACAACACAAACTCAAGACTTTGCCCCAACGAACAGTGAGGTTGTCAAGACCGGTTTGCTGTAGTAAAGGATTAACAGTATGGTGTGAAAGATGATGATGGTTTGCAGCAAGTAAACAGTAACAATGGAAGATGTATCAATGGTAAAGATTGGACTGGGGATCCACAATTCACTAGAGGTGCTCTCCTTAGATAAACAACATGGCATGAAGGGTAAACAAATTACAGCACGGCAATTGACAGGAACTGAGCAAGGCATAACAATGCAATACTAGACAAAAAGATCCTATGAGATTTGATTGGGCAATACAACAATATACATAGAGCGCCATTCAACTGCATCTATGACTAGAAGTCCACCTTCAAGTTATCTTCTGAACCCCCTCCAGTAGTAAGTTGCAAGCAACAGACAACTGCTTTAAGCAAAGTGTGTAAGGTAAACAATCCACTTGTTCCATGAACAAGAGACCATTGTTTTCTCCCTAGTGGCAATAGCACATCTACTATCGAAGAGATTTCTGACACTTTCCTTGAAAAGTATAGGCATGAACCTACTATTGAGCATAAATACCCCCTCTTGGAGTCACTAACAACTACTTGTACAAGATAGCTACTAACAACGGAGAGCATGCAAGATCACAAACAACACAGACATGATAGAATGAATAAGACAAAACCATTAATTAATCTGAAAAACTAATCTCAATATCCATCGAATCCCCGCAAACACAACATGCATGAGTACAAATAGATTAGATCTTGATCATGAACAGAGCTCACAAGATCTATACATGAAAGCACAAGGAGGAGATACAACCATCTATCTACTAGATGGACCCATAGTCCAAGGTGGAACTACTCACGCTTCATACTGGAGAAGAAGGCCTCCAGGATGATCTCCTCTCCGGCAGGGTGCCGGGAAGAACTTGAGATCCCCCCGATTTAGGGACGATGGTGGCGACGGCTACAGACGGTTTCGTGGAATATTGATCGGGTCTTTAGGGTTTTGGCATCAGGGGGACTTTATAGGTGAAGAGGCGAGGCAGGGTGCCACCAGGGCGGCTTCACCCTCCCAGGCCCGCCCAACCCTATGTCGCGCCGCCAGGGGTGTGCCCCCTGGTGAGCCTCCTCCGTCTCGTATTCTGGCTTCGTGTTGCCCATGGTAAAATATTGACTTTGGCTTTTGTCCCGTCCAATTTCGAGAATATTGATTTTCTGCCTTTCTGGAACCAAAAACAGAAGAAAACAGGCAACTGACACTATGGCAACTTATTAATAGGTTAGTTCCAGAAAACATATAAAAAGACCTCAAAGTGTAGACAAAGAAAAGCAAAGTAGATACTAAACAAGCATGGAACATCAAAAATTATAGATACGTTTCTGACGTATCACGGAGGAGTCCACTTTGCTACGCGATCTACACCATGGTCACACACTCGTCGAGATGAGTCTTCCTACCGCGAGGGCCACCGCAATCGTGTCTTCGAGAAACAATGAGGGGAGCCATGTTGTCGCCATCCCCTAGGCTTTTCCCTACGAAGATCTAGCGACGACCGGGTGAGAGTGGTGGTGTCTTAACATAGATCGCTAGGGGGAAGTTCAACACCTTAACCTGGATCACCAGTGGTAGTGGTGGCTTTCTTTTTAAATATAGGATAGCATAAGATGAACTTAGTATGCAGGGAAGCTCGTTGTTGAAGTTGTCGCTTCACCGCCCACACGTACGTGAGGCGGGCAACCCCCCACAAGAGGGAGGGACACTAGGACAAGTGGGCCTCCATGTGCACTTCGAGCGGCGTCCTCCATGCGTGGGACCTGAACGCCTCCGCATCCTAAGCACACCCTCATTGTCGAGCGCCTACAGGGCTTGGAGATACCCATATATGATGGCGGCGCACCAGGCGCGGCATCAAGAGGCAACAGAATACTCAGAGGAAGAGCATGGATCTGCGACCTGGATACTAGTCGGCCAACATGGAAGCTGGTGTGCAGACTCGAATGGGGTGACCGGAGAGAGAGAGAGAGAGAGAGAGAGAGAGAGAGAGAGAGAGAGAGAGAGAGAGAGAGAGAGAGAGAGAGAGAGGTGGGCAACTGAGTGGCTGACAGGTGGGCCTGCTGGTTCTCTCCCTATGGGAGTGTAATTTTCATTGTTGCCTGCAGTCTCAGTAGAACCCCTATGTGCAAGGAGTGGAGCGGAGTACCAGACGAAATATCGGACTTTGTCTACTATCGGCATCCTTTGCCCCCCTCTCGGTGTGTCCTGCCAAAGTTCAAAGGCCTTTTAGTTCAAGTTTCCTCCACCACTTTGCTGCTCCCTGTACGCGGCCCAGTCGTTCCACTCCATTGGCTCCCGATGTGGGAGATGGCCGCATTCGCAGTCAACATGGCAATGTGCGCTTCATTGACAAACACCGCTTTCTTCATGTCGGATTTCACACACCGATCCTTGAGTTCTACCTCCGTGAATGGAAACAGACGACAATTTCCTCCCACTGCTCTTGTGGCATCGCTTCTGGCTTGACCTTCGGTGGTCGCGCCTTGGACGACTTGTTGAATGGCCCCTTCTGGCCCTTGGAACCGGTGTTCTTTGTCACCTTCGTGCCCTTCTTAATGGTCAGCTTGAGCATCGCCTGGGTGTTTTCGGTGGCATGACTAAGAGAGGGCAACGATGGCGGCGAGCTCGAGGTGGGAAAAGCAGCGGTCTAGCGGAAGAAATCAAACGAAAGTTGGAATTTGGGGTCATGTAGACCAGCCACTATCTTCTACTATATAATTTATCTTAAGGTGGTTTTCGTTCTCTACAGTTTTCGTCCGTCGTCGTCCGAGCCAGCTGGTGACGCACCTCGCACGTACTCCTCTATCGTCCGCAAAGTAAAAAAAAAGCAAGACACAAACGAGGGACATGCAAACCTGGTGACACACGAACTCCTCCCTGTATCGGCAAAGTAAAAAAGGCAAAGACCTGATCGATTTCCCTGAGCGTGAGCGGTTAGGGTTCCGCTGCACAATCATGTTCCGTCGCCGCCTAGAACTATCGGGTTCCGGCAAAAACTCGCACAGCTGCAGGGTCCGTCAACGCAGCCCGACTGTGGTTGGAGTATACGCCGCCGCCCGAGCTCAGGTCGCCTCTGTTCGCCCACGGCCGCTATAAAGGAGGCCCGGCATGGCGAGGCTCGCTGACGAGAACCGCTGCGCTCTGACCAACAACCTCGACATAGTACTACGTGATTTGTTTCCACGATGATGATGACGATGTCCGGCCAGGCGCCAAGAAAAAACTTGCGTCAGTCCGGCTCCAGCCTGGTGAGGCTCGGCGACGAGAGCCCCCGCACTCCTGGCTGAGGAGCTCATCTCGGCGGGCTGAGACCGAGCGAGAGTTGCGGTCGCGTGCATTCACCGTGCGCCTGGAGCTTGAAGACCCAGAACTACCGACCTCCCTGCCCCTCCCTTGCATCCTCGCGTGGGTCTCTGATCCGTGGTAGTGGACCTACCGTGCTACATCTTCACTCACCTCTCTCAACATGGCCCTTTCTTGGTCCTCTCGTGTCTCCGATTTGTCCCATGCAACAGCATGCGTGGGAGGCTGCTGCAGCACCGGCGACCTGAGGAACAACGGTGGCGGCCGTCTGACGAACAAAGAAGGTGAGCAGTGAGGAAATGGGCTTGCCTGCGTTCACAGGGTGTGGCGGTTGCATGCGCTCATGGCCTGAGATATATAATGGTTCGGTCGTGTCCTCTCCTTTGTACTAATGCACAATACCCAATTTTTCCTTCCTCTTCAAAGGACCTCACCTTTCTCTCGGTTAATTGCAGTAGCATGATCAGAACAATGACCAGGAGCACGAGTGGAGTAGAGACCATATCAAAGCTTGTGCACCAAACGGTATAAAGCTAAAAACAGTCGATGTTTCTGATGCAAGCTAAAAACACATACCATATCAAAGCTTGTGCACCAACGGTATAAAGAATCTGATCAATATTGTCTAAGTTTGTTGACGGATGTGCATTGTTACTCTTTGTCGTGAATATATTGCAAAGGCAGAGCGCAACCGGAGAGGCACCACATGGTAGTCTACAGTGGCTCCGTACGTGTCACCGATGACATGATGACAAACTACCAAGCTGGGATACAAACAATCTGGTATAAGTATGACTTGCTTTTTCTTGCAGGCATCATGATTTCATTTGTTGCATCTAAATTGTAATAAATCACTTTATTGATTTATGATTTTGATTTTCAAATTTGTCAAATATGAATCGACAAGACGCCTCAGAAACTGCAATTCATAGATCTTAATTTAATTTTCCATGCATATTTTTGTTCACCTAAGAAAGTAGGAGTAGATCTTAAGCGGCTCACAGATCGTGAGCCGTGGCAACGCACGGACACTTTGCTAGTGTGAATAATAGGACTAGCCCTCGAATCGCCGTGGCGCCAAAGCGTTATGTCCGGTGCACCAACAATGAGCGATATGTAGCCAGGATAGCCTTGTGGCCCCGGACATGTTATTGGACCATGTCAGACAAAAACGGCCTTTGGGGTAGGGTCCGACGCGACCCAAAACTATTGGTGGGCGGTTTGGAGGCCGCAGATGGAGATGCATGCGCTAATTGGACATGAATATGAACATGAATACATGGGCAAAACAGGAATTGAAGAGCACATTACTTGCATTTTCTTGCTCAATAGGATTGTAACAGAAAGATACTCCCTCCATTCGATATTAGTATCCTTGATTTAGTATAAAGTTATACTAAACTCGTGACATCTAATATGGAACAGAAAGCGTGCTAATTAATGGACTTATGCCATGGCCCTTGAAATCATCTGAATGTTCTTCCTTTAAAATTATTTAAATCCTCCATGACCCCTTCAAAAAACCACAGACACTACGCCGATGGCAAAATATCAGGGCCATCAGCCTAGCTTGATGGGCTCGGCAGCCGGGCTGTGCGGCCGTCGGCCTAGTTTTTCTATCGATGTAGGAAGAATAGGCCGACGACAGCCATCAGCATAAACAAGACCATCGGCGTAGGCTATTAGGCTAACGGCAGAGCGACGGCGTCAAGTCTACACTGACGGCTAACTATTTTTCCTTTTTGCCATATGAATCTTAGAAAAATTATAACTAAATCATTTAAATTTATAAAAGTACATATAATATATCAAAATTTGCAGAAAAATAAGATCTATCTGTATAAACTCAAATATTTCATATTTTTGTTCAAAAAATATATAACAAATAGATATACTTGCGTATAACATATTTTTCATTTTTCGAGTACAAAAATGGGGTGTTTCGTAAAGCAACCACTAAATGAAAGTTTTAAAATGATACCATCCCATTTTTAAAAACTGCTAGATCATCTTGAATATAAAATGTACCAACCAGGTTATCTCAAACCTTTTCGTCCACTCCTTGTGAAAAAGACAAATTCCAGCCGAATCGATAGGAAGTGAGTCAGATTTGAACTACAGGTACATGATATGATGTTTATTATTTTTTGCAAAAATTATTTTAGATTCACAATATGCTATTTCATCGGAGATCCAATGCAAGTTTAGGGAGGCTCAGCCCTAAGAATCTTCATGCCCCTGATTTAGAAAGTTTAACTTAAAACAGGCATAAAAAAATTCAAAAACGATTAAAACAATGTAAAACCTCCGCGTGGTGTCATATTATATGACATAGTTGAAAGCAAAATACCAAACTTTTCTTTTGGAAAAGAGTATATATTAATGTCACAATGATACCAATTACACCCAGCCTCTGCAACAACGCATGCCTTAGCGGCCCTACGGATGCACACAACCTAGAAAAAAGAAAAAAGAATTACAAAAAAGAAAAGTCCCCCTATAGAGAACTAATCCTCAAAGCAACGACACTGACATCATCAGAACAACACCACTAGTCCTCCACTCCAATAAAAACGCCTTCAAGAAGGAAACAGTGCCCAAGCGCCGTCGTTGCCAGATCAAAGATCATAGGTTTTCACCCTGGAGAAAGTCCTCGCTCAAAAAACATTGCCTTCAACAAGGTCATTGCTAGGCACAACCAGTTAAGGACAGACCTTGGATTTTCACCCTGCAAGGTAAGACTGGGAACTCCCATGTGTTGTCTTCCCGCACCAACAGTCGCTGCAACGAGTCCCAGATCACGCAGCTAGATCTTCGTCGCCACAAGAACTAAAATTACCATCGCTAACCTCATATTTTTGCTTTCCTGATATTCTCCGCATCTGACTTCACCATGGCTCTAAGAATGACACTTGGTGGGAACAAACAATAGAGCTTCGCAACGCTCCCGCTGAAACCAAACGGCCAGAAAAACAAGGTGCGCATGACCGAATACATTCCGATCCAGCAATCTCCAGGCATGATACTCCCATGGGAGTCCGCCGACGAAGCCTTCCGGAACCCGCCTCTCCAGTCCAGATCAACAAGGGCAGGCATCAAGCAGATCTTCATCTTCGTCGAAAGAAACCAAAGGACCACCTCCTTTATTAGATCCGACACAGCGAACCCCACACCGCCGGCCGGTTTCTGGAGAACGGACGATCAGGTCGACCATCGGTGCCGATGAGCACGTAGGCTTAGCACCGTCTCTAAGGGCACGCCTTCGCCTCCATCTTGCACCACCACGTCCGCCGCTACCCCCAGATCCCGGCAAACGCCGCCCACGGCCATCGCCGCCTTGGTCCAGTAGCCGCCGGCCCCGAGCACGAAACCACCGCTCCACGCAGCCCTCCTCGCCACAGCATGGTGTCGCACCGCGCTGAGCCGTGCCACCAAGACGTACGCCGCCGCGCCCCGCGCACGCGCGCCGCCGCTGGTCGTCGAGCTTGGACCGTGCCTAGATCTGGCGAACCAGGAGGAGAAGAGGGGCCCCTCCGCCACCGGCGCTGAGTGGCTTTGCCGCCGGCGCGTCCCGGTGGCGGCGAGGAAGTGGGAGGGGAGGTAGGAGGAGTGAGGGGCTGCGGCGCTAGGGTCTCCCCGGTCGCTCGCGGGAGTGACGCGGGAGGGTATATGAATCCACCATCTAAAAAAGGATAACATGAAATAAAAAAATACCAAACTTGGTATATTAATTGTGTCTCAAAAAAACTTTCACAAAATGACCTATCTCAATCAAGGTAATCTAGCTTTCAGGTCAAATGACCAATGTTATGGCTAGAATCGTGCTTTAGTTTGTGATAATATGCCCATATTGTGCACACATGTGTATCATGTGATGGCGAACAATGTTGCAGGAGGAAGTTTTCCTTTTCGTCGCACCAAAAAGTCATTTTTTATTTTCCAAGTGCAAAAAATGGGTGTTTTGTGAAACAACCACCAAATAAAAGTTTCAAAATGATACCACCCTGTTTTTTAAAATAGTACACCATGTTGAATGGACAATGTCCCAACCGGGGTATCTCAAACTTTTTCGTCCACCCCTCGTGAAAAACACAAATTCCTGCTGAATCGATAGAAAGTGTGCCAAATTTGATATATAGGTACATAATCTGATGCTCATGATTTTTGAAAAAAAATCATTTTTAGGTTCACAATATGCTATTTCATCAGAGATCCAATGCAAGGTTTCCTTTTCGTCGCACCAAAAAGCTATTTTCTATTCTCTAAGTGCCAAAAAGGGGTGTTTCATGAATCCTAACATATTTTCGGTTGGTCTAGTATTAAAAAGTTATGATACATAATTAAATAGATAATAGGGATGCCATATTTAGATCATCTCATTTTTATGATCGATTTGGATATATTATTTGTCGAATGGCCTCCACACCAGTACCATTGGACCATTCTGCAGAAACATATTTGGACATTTTATCATAGTAATCTGAGCTGTCTTCCCGGATCAATTATTGGCGGCCGCGTGCGTGTGTGCTGCTCCTCGTTCGAAACAACACCGCTTTGCCTCTAAAGAATAGATATTGTATGGACTTCTTTCTTTTGACAGGTGATGTTTTATGGACGTTAGTACTCCACTAGTAGTATGCTTGCTCAGTGCAACTATTGATGCATGTATGGACGACGACCCGAGCAAGTCATCGGTGGGTCCAGCCGACCAGGCCCGTCAATCCGTGTCCCGGTCACACTAGCAGGTAAACACAGTAGAATTTACTTGTCTGCCATTACTAGTTGTCGTGATGAGGATCCTTCCTCGAAGGATCGCGCAATAATCCAACAAGGATGAACAGTTAGCACTCTAGTACACCGTGGTTCCCGGAAGGTATATGCACGTGGGCTGGAAAATTAGGACTCCACAGGCCGAAATAGCCGGTCGATTTAAACGGTTTCTCTGTCTGTTTTTAAAGTTGGGTCGTATCGTAGTCGTTTTTGACTTAGGGTCCGGTCTCTTTGGCCAGCCACTCCTAGCAGCCCGACCCATCAGTTTGTCTTCCTGTGGTGTCACCACTTACAATCAAACGGAAGGTATGATACAGTACAGAAGGCAAGTTTTTTTCAGTAAAAAATCGAGGTTATCGAACCCGTAGGAGGAAGAAAACGTCCTAAAGGTGCTGCAAGCAACGTGAAGACCTGCATAACACAAACTTAAGACTTTGCCCCAACTAACAGAAAGGTTGATAATCTCACCGATTGCTGTAACAAAGGATTAACTGTATGATGTGGAAGGTGATAATGGTTTGCAGCAAGTAAACAGTAACAGTGGAAGATGTATCAATGGTAAAGATTGGACCGGATCCATAGTTCACTAGAGGTGCTGTCCTTAGATAAACAACATGGCATGAAGGGTAAACAAATTATAGCAGGACAATTGATAGGAACTGAGCAAGGCATAACAATGTAATATCAGACAAAAAGATCCTATGAGATTCGATTGGGAAATACAACAATATACATAGACCGCCATCCAACTGCATCTATGACTAGAAGTTTATCTTCAGGTTATCATCCGAACCCCCTCCAGTATTAAGTTGCAAGCAACAGACAACTTCTTTAAGCAAAGTGTGTAAGGTAAACAATCCACATGTTCCATGAACAAGAGACCGTTGTTTTCTCCCTAAAGGCAATAACACATGTACAACCGAAGAGATTTCTGTCACTTCCCTTAAAAACTAGAGGCATGGACCCACTATCAAGCATAAATACCCCCTCTTGGAGTCACTAGCAACTACTTGGCCAAGATAGCTACTAACAACGGAGAGCATGCAAGATCACAAACAACACAGACATGATAAATCAAATAGACAAAAACATTAATCAATCTTGAAGTGATTATGGTTAAAGTTAATAAACTATGGAGTATATGCTTGAAAAAGTATAAGCTGGCGATCTCATATCCCTTGAATACGAGGGCCACACCTCATGCTACTCAACTTCAGTCACTTGTAAGTTCTTGTCATAGTAAGTACATGCGTATGATAGGGAACCGCCAACGGAGTACCCCTTGCACATGGTACATGAGCTATCGCATAACCAAAATGACAAGGCAAGCAGACAATGAGCATCTCAGCTATCTTTTTATTTACTATGTGCATAGCTTTTTATTGAGGATGCTTCACAGATAGCTCATTATGGTGATGATGCAAGTTTCCACCATGATTAGGCATGGCTTGGGCTAGCGGCCCAGGCGATTCTCTAACACAAAATACATAACTCCATGGACTTACAAGCTCCCTCTTTATTTCACACTGGTGACATCCATGGACAAAAGAGCATGATATAAACTGTGTACTAAGTACAAGTGCAATGTTGAAAACGTTCCCCATGACAACATGGTTCTGCTAATTCCAACATATAAGTGCAAGAATATACAACATAGACGACACAATTGTTCAAGTTTATTAGGGGCAAAGAATATAAAGTGTGCCATCAAGTTTGTGAGGGATTTAATCACTAAGTTTTTACATAACAAAATACTTTTTAATTGGAAGATAGCAGAAAACAAGAATATACTTAGAATGGTGTAACACACCATGCATAGAATTTATAGTGGACACTTTGGAATAACTTGGTTTCTTGGGCGTTGGAAGCATGAGTAGAACTTACTCATACAAGCGGAGGCTAGCAAAAGACTGGGAGCAGCCAACTAAGAGAGCAATAATGGCCATAATCATGCAGAGCAACAAAACATTACTAATCAAAGCATAGAGTGGTACTACAAGTCAAGGACTAAATGATCATAGAGGCTATGGTGACTTTTTCACAGTCATAACATGGTGTGAGCATGTGCCAAGTCAACCCAAATAAAACATCAAAGGAGAATACCACAATACTATGTTTTTGTACGCTAAAACAACGAATAATTTCTTCAAGGCACACTAAGCAATTCCAATTGTTTGGAACAAGACATGATACAAAAATAATCACTAAGCATAAGGTAAAACAACACCTAGCATGCCATGCTAAAGTCTAAGTCACAGTCAATGCAAGCTCCTCTTGCACTTCCAAGCAAGAACTTTCTACTCCTTTCCAACACCAATCGACTTATTTGAAACAACACAACGAGAACGGGGGTCCAAACTACTTTATTCAAGCGAACCAAACAAACTAAGCAAAGCAAACGAAAACTAAGACGCTCCAAGAACAACACCACTGTGCATGAAATAATAAAAACGAAGTGTCTAGACAGCCCTGAGCTTTTTATTGATGAAGAAGGGGATGCCTTGGGCATCCCGAAGCTTTGACGCTTGTACCTCTTGGATATTTCTTGGGGTGAAACTAGGATGACATCCCCAAGCTTGAGCTTTTATCCACTCTTCATCTTATTACATCATTCTCTCTCTACACCTGAAATTTTTCCTTCATACAAAACTTCACACAATCTTCATTAGCAACATTAGTGTATTCAAAAGATAATATACCTTTGGGTTTAGCTTTCGAAACAGAAAAACTTTTACTAAAAACACAAGCTACTGAAGCAACTTCCTTTAAAAAGCTCAATTCCCCAAAACAGAACTCAAAAATAAATCGATAAGAAGCAAATGCAAATAATGGCAGAAATCTATCAAAACAGACCAACAGGTAGAAACCGATTTTTTTCTAAAATCTTCTGTTGCTCAAATAAAAAAGTGTTGAACTAACGAAAGTTAGCTAACATACTAGGGGATTTATTCGTAAAATATCAGCTCAATACGAGTTACAGAGACTCCTCACGAATTTTTATGGTGAAGGACAGAGATCTGTTTCGGGACAGCAACTCCCCAAATCTTACTTCCCTCTCATTAGAGGTCATTCTTGCCACAAAAAGCAGTCAAAAGGATAAGGAGAGGTCATTACTAAAGAAATAACTTCCAAGACTCAAGGAAACTCTTGGGTTATCTCCCAACAAGTACTTTTCTTTAACGCGTTTAAGTTAGGCATAAGAAACAAGAAATCAAGTATTTTCAAATGAGGAAGCATTAACATCAAACCTTGCTTTCAAAGGAGGAGCAAAAAGAAACTTCTCTCTCCTCATAGGGAAGTGTTCAATACCTTTCTTGAATGGAAAATGATATTTAATGGTGCCCTCTTTCATATCAATGATGGCACAAACAGTTCTAAGAAAAGGTCTTCCCAAAGTAATAGGACAAGAAGCATTGTATTCAACATCCAATACATAGAAATCAATAGGGACATAAGCATTGTTAACCATGATGAGAACATCATTGATACACCCCATGAGTTTCTTCTTAGCATTATCATTAAGTGGGACATCCAAATAACAATCTTCCAAAGGTGGCAAATCAAGCATTTTATAAAATCTTCCTAGGCATAATAGAGACACTAGAACCAAGTTCACATGAAGCTTTGAGATCAAGAGCATATGTTAATAATGGGTTCCCAACTATCTTCCTAGGCAAATCAAGATGAAGCTTTAATATTCATTCACTTGAATATTAATAATGGGTTCCCAACTATCTTCTACTTTCCTAGGAATAGAAGCTTTGTGTTTTAGCTTCTCTTCCTTAATCTTAACAAGAGCATATGTAATGTGTTTGGTGGAAGCAACATGCATATCACTAGCATCAGGACTTCTAGCAAGCTTTTGCAAGAACATAATCACTTCAGAAATATTGCAACCATCTATATCAAAATCAAACTTAGAATCACTAGTAGTAGACTCATTAGAGTTAGGCTTTGTAGGAGGAGGAATAGGGACTTCTTGTGGTTTAGTGGTGATGGTGCACACACTATTGTTTCTATCAATTTCAGCTTCCCTTTCCCACCTAGCATGAAGTTGGGCTAACAGTCTAACTGTGAGACCCTGGCGCATGGCTCAATAGGAATTATAGGAATCCCAAACCAACAAGTTGCAACTTCTTTTCCGGAAGATCATTCGAAAAGAACTCTAAGGTTAAGCGTGCTTGGCCTAGATCAATTCTAGGATGGGTGACCGACCAGGAAGTGGGTACCGGGTGCGCATGAGTGAGGACAAAGTGCGCATAAAAGACTAGTGTTGGTCTGTGGGGTTAGTCTAGAGATCCTATTGAGCTGCCAGAAGTGACAGCCGTTGGTCCGGAGTGACCGGGGGTGTTACAGAGTGGTATCAGAGCCGATCCTCGCGGTTAAACGGGCGTGTGCGGGTCAGTGGCGGACATGTGGCGCATGGCGCCTGTGGCCCGGAGTGGACACGGCATGGCACATGTGCCGACACTGGACGCACAGACGTGTGCCAAGAGGGGACGTTCCTAGCTTGTGGTTGATCGATGAGGACGTCGATCTTCTAAGGGTGGGTGTATGTGAGACCCTAGCGCATGGCTCAATAGGATTGATAGGAAACCCATACCAACAAGTTGCAACTTCTTTTCCGGAAGATCATTCGAAAAGAACTCTAAGGTTAAGAGTGCTTGGCCTAGAGCAATTCTAGGATGGGTGACCGACCGGGAAGTGGGTACCGGGTGCGCATGAGTGAGGACAAAGTGAGCAGAAAAGACTAGTGTTGGTCTGTGGGGTTAGTCTAGAGAACCTATTGAGCTGCCAGAAGTGACAGCCGTCGGTCCGGAGTGACCGGGGGTGTTACAATATCATCCATATACACATGAACACATCCTTACATGGACAACTTACCGAGATGAGAGACCAATCGCGAGAAAGATGGAAAGGAGAATATCCTTACATCTTGTAAGATGAGAGACCACAGTTGATATTACATCTTAACTGTGGATGCTAGCTATTGATCCAGGGACTAGCATTGTAAACACAGGGATCTCTACCTTATTAAAGGTTGGGAACCTTACAATCTGGATCAATAGCTAGCATCCACAGTTAAGATGTAATATCAAGATACAAAGGTCATAATTCAACTTTATAACCAGGAATAAAATAATTTATTACATCTTACATAGATCATTTGGCTATCTCATTACAATGCATCAGAATATCTATAAAGCATGGAGTCCTTCATCTTCAAAGTGCCACAGGGAATCATGTTGGTTGTAGACTTGTAATCCTATTCAACACACTTCACTAACATCAAACAAACCTGCAACATAATAAGTTGCAGCCACAAGGGTCAATACTTTTGAATTGTATTGGCAAGTTTCACTACTATGTAGAAATAAGTGGATCCTATCATTAAATGCATATTTGGCTAAGTAGGGTTTAGGCTCATTTGCAGAAAGCAATATAGTTTTTTCCTATCTTTTCAAAATAGTTTTGATCTTTTGTCAAATCTTTCTGAACTTCTTGGAAAACTCCAAGTGCTTCTAATCCCTTCTTGACCCATCAAGTTTTACTTTGAGAAATTGGAATGTCGAGATCTTCCATAGCTTCAGGCCTTAGTTGCTCAGAGTTGTCCATAACCGGGGACACGACTAAGTACTTAGAATTTGATCTCCTGCAGAAGTTGTACAATTTACCCACATGACACAATATCGTCTTGATGCCACCAGTGGCCGCTGGATAAGTACTCACCAAAATGGAGTACTGGCAGATCGAGAATGTGACAAAGTCTTTCCATAGAAGTCCTCCCAATACACAATGCTAGCTTGTCAACCAGGCACCAATGTAGGGATAAATTTCCCATACACAATTCTAGTTAACCTGAAGATGCCAATGCATGGGTCTTCCACTATGTAGTTGAGTAAGCCAGAGCCCATTTAGCATGTGGCTGTACACGGAAACCACTGTACGAGAAACATGTTCAATCTCTAAGTCCCTGGGTGGTTTTCTTCTAGTGCACAGACAAAAAGATAGCCATATAAACATGGTTCCCTTTGTTGCCACCTTGTCCAATCTTGAGTATCATTGTCCACCCAGGTGGTTCATTGAGTACTTGTTTTATTATATAAAACATATATCTTTCCAACACTTCATATAATCATATCATGTATCCCATCCCAAATATATAGCAGGGCTAAGCTTACTACAACTACAATGTTTTCACTAATGAAGATATAAGGGTATCATATTAGGATTTAGCATAGCATAAAATATAGTAGTCCTTATCATGCATGTTTCAAAAATCCACTAAGTTTAATGAAGATAGTAGGACATGGATGATAGTGTCACTTGCCTTTTTAGTAGAGAATGTTGGTTCACTTCTTGATCTTGCAAATATCACACTCTTCTAACTTCACTACAATTCAATCAAGCAAACACAAATTCAAATTATATCTAGAACAATTTTTGCAAAACAATCCATTTTGCAAAGCAATCCATTTTGCAAATATTTCAGCTTAAAAATATATCTAGAACAATTTTTTATATTCAAATTATGCCTACACATGTTTCTGCAGATTCAACCAATTTTCCAGAAGCAAAACATTAAACAAAGTGCATGGTTGCAAAGTAATTGTTCTGCTGATTCCATTGATATAAAATTTGCAAAATTTGGACGTATGGTTTGAAAGTTATGAATTTTACAAAATCTAGCATCTAATAGATCATTTCTGGTTTTTATTCAAATAGACTGGCCACGTGGCTGAACCTAACTGGCTGATACCGTTTCGCGCGGATCGCTCTCTATGAGTCGTTGGATCTTATTTAAAACGCACGGCTCAGATGGATACATACCCTTTCGGTTATGAATCTATCGTGACGCTTAGATCTAGATCCTATGGTTCACAGCAGCTCGACCAGAAACTGGCGGCGCTCGACGGTGGCTGGCGGCGGCGCGGCTCTGGCGGTGGCGTTGGCGATGATTCTGGAAGCGAGGGAGGGAGTGAAGGTGCTTATAGTGATCGCAGTGACGCTCTGATGCTCAAGGTGCTCGTCGTTGGGCAGGGGCGCACGGGGACGATGGGAATCCCTCACCAGAGTTGTTGCCGCTGTCGGACACGCACGGGTCTCGTCGCTGGCGTCGCTACGGAGTACGAGAGAGCAAGCAAAGAGTGGGGTTAGACGCGCGAGGGTACGACGAGTGCGGGAGCATCATCCATAGAGACAGGAGAGGACAGAGCTTACAGGGAAGAGGTCGCCGGAGAGAAACAGACGGCGGTGGCGCTCTATCATCGAGGTTGGCAACGTTCTGGAGCGGGCGCGACCAAGCAGTTGGCACTGGGAGATGCGCCAGGAGATGGGGAACAGGCTCGCGTGCAGTGGGAGGCGAGGCGCGGCGAGGTGTGGCCGGAATCGGTTGGGGAGGCTCGTCTGAGTAGTGGTGTTCGAGCTCAAAATTGGAGCAGCCCGGTGGCAGGGGGGCTGGCGTTTGGGGGGAAAGGTAGAGGAGAGCGTGGCGTTTAATCGGGCGTGGTCACTGGCAAGTTTAATCCGGCCATCAACGCGAATTTAAGAGGATTTAATCGCAGCAGTAAACAGCGAGGTCGAGGGGAACGATCGACGCGGGGTTGATGACGATGAGGTGGCCAGTGGGTCCCGTTCGTCAGCGAGAGTGAGGGAGGGGGAGTGGGGTCACAGCGTCAGTGACTTCGCAGGTTCTTTTCTGAGTGAAAAACGTTTCACTGCGGGGTGAGCAGGTGGGCTAGTTTGCTGGGCTGGGTTGGGCCTGTTGGCTGGGCTGCTTTGTTTCATTTTTTTATACAAAATGTTTTTCTTTCTGTTTTGAATTTCCTGATTTGATTTTCATTCAAACAATTCAAACTCCAAATCAAATCAAACCACTACCAAACTTTGGGTATATTTTAATTCTGTTTAACAACATATTCCAAAGTCCAAAATAAAATAATTCTTTTATTCTTTTAGGATCTATTAATAATTAAATAGATAGACATTAGTCTTTATTTCAAATAAGATTTAATTTATTTTAAAACACTATTTGAAATCTAAACAATACCAAAACCTTTTCAGTAGGTTTCATTTGAAAATATAACACTTGGAATTTTTATTTAAAATACTTTAACAAGTTTTAGTGTTTATTTAAAATGGAAAACCCTTTACTTAAATAAAATTGGATATTAATAAATCCTTATTATTTTATTTAAATACTCCTTTACTCTTTTTATCAAAGAGAAATATTTTATTTCATTTTCTTGGCTAGGATTAAATTTGACTCTTTAAAATAGTCCTTATTTATATTTCTACCTTTGCTTTATAAAAACCATAGCTTTTTATTTAAAGATCCAAAAATAGTGATTCCAACTATTATAACTTTATTTATTATTTGTTTATCTTTTTAAATCCCTTTAGGATTTTATTTGATCAAAATAGGTTTTGATGTTTCCATTTGGAATCAAAAAGTTTCTTCTCACCCTAATTTCAACAATTATTTATTTTGTTTATTTATTTTTCACATTTCAAAATTTGGAAAATTTTGGGATGTGACACTAACATTTTCATCAATAGTAACTTGTATGGCATGAGTGGCAGCAAAGGTGCTTTCCATGGTTTCAGGTTTAGCAGCCATTTTATTAATTAAAAAGGACTATGCTTTAGACAAAGAGGAAATATTTTTCTCTACATTCAAAAGCTTTTCCTCTATAGCCTTGTTGAAAGTGGTTTGTTTACTAATAAAGTCTTTGAGCATGACTTCAAGTTCAGAGGGGGCACTTCTAGCATTGTTGTAGGAGTTTCCATAGGTATTGCCATTATTAGGAGGATAAGGCCTATAATTGTTGTTATTACCAAAATTATTCCTATATGCATTGTTGTTGAAATTGTTGTTTCTAATGAAGTTCACATCAACTTGCTCATCTTGAGAAACCAAAGAGGCTAAGGGAACACTATTAGGATCTAAAGGAGCTTTCCCATTAACTAGCATAGCCATAATAACATAATCTTATCACTCAAAGAGGAGGTTTCTTCAACAGAATTTACTTCTTACCATGTGGATCTCTTTTAGTGTGCCATTCAGAGTAGTTAACCATCATATTATCAAGGAGCTTTGTTGCAGTACCCAAAGTGAGGCCCATAAAGGTACCTCCAGCAGCTAAATCCAACAGGTTTCTGATGACCCACAAGTATAGGGGATCGCAACAGTCTTCGCGGGTAGTATTACCCAATTTAATGATTCGATACAAGGGGAGCCAAAGAATACTTGCAAGCCTTAAAAACTGAATTGTCAGTTCAGCTGCAACTGGAAATAGTTCTTGCTCATAGAAGTTTATTAGTAGCAATAGTTTGGTTGTAGTAACAACAAAGCAACTGTAACAGTGAAACAAGAGCAATAGTAACAGTAACGGTAAACAGCGGGATTCGAGTGCGGTAGGCATAGGGATGGATGGAAGGGTGTTAAATGGACGAGTCTAAACATGTAACTTCAAGATCTAGGGCATTGCTCTATATATAAATAATAATAAGCATCCAAGTACTAAACAATCCTAGGCATGTGCTCTATATATAGTCATACGTGCTCGCAATGAGAACTTGCACAACATCTTCTGTCCAACCAGCCCGTGGCAACGGGGCCTCTAGGGAACTAGTGGAACTTAAGGTGCTCCTTTTAATAGAGCACTGGAGAAATGCATTAACACTCCGTGAACACATGTGATCCTCACACCACAGCCATCCCCTCTGTTTGTCCTAATTATTGTTACTTTGGGGCCTTTGGATCTGCACAATGATATGTGTACATAACTTGCAGATAAGACCACAAAAAATACTATCATAATGATTCAATAATAAGTTCAGATCTGAGATCATGGTACTCGGGCCCTAGTGACAAGCATTAAGCACAACAAGTTGCAACAAAGTCAAATAGCACTAATAGAGATACTAGGCACTATGCCCTAACAATCTTATTGGATTACATGATAGAACTCATCCAATCCCTACCATCCCCAAGCATACAGCGGGGGATTACTCACTCATGGATGAGGGAAACATTGATGGTCGATGGAGATGCGTTGGTGATGATGATGGCGATGATCCTCCCCAAATTCCATGTCCCGGCAGAGTGGTGATGCTACACTCAACAGGGAGGAAGAGTGCTTCGTTGGAAACCCCAAGAGCAAGGTATGAAGAGTACAACAGTAAGATTTCCCTCAGTAGAAACCAAGGTTATCGAACTAGAAGGAGGAAGGAAACGTCACACAGGTGTTGGAAGCAACATGGAGACCTGCACAACACAAACTCAAGACTCTGTCCCAACGAATCAGTGAGGTTGTCAAGATCACCGGTTTGCTGTAACAAAGGATTAAATGTATGGTGTGGAAGGTAATGGTTTGCAGCAAGTAAACAAGTAACAGTGGAAGATGTATCAATAGTAAATATTGGACCGGGGTCCATAGTTCACTAGAGGTGCTCTCCTTAGATAAACAACATGGCATGAAGGGTAAACAAATTACAACGGGGCAATTGATAGGAACTGAGCAAGGCATAACAATGCAATTACTAGTCAGAAAGATCCTATGAGGTTGATTGGATCTTGATCATGAACGGAGCTCACAAGATCTATACATGAAAGCACAAAGGAGGAGATACAACCATCTAGCTACTACATGGACCCATAGTCCAAGGTGGAACTACTCACAAATCATACCGGAGAGAAGGCCTCCAGGATGATCTCCCCTCCGGCAGGGTGCCGCGAAGAGCTTCAGGTCCCCCCGATCTAGGGACGATGGTGGTGGCGACTACAAACGGTTTCGTGGAATATTGATCGGGTACTGAGAGTTTCTGCATCAGGGGTTTCTTATAGGCGAAGGGGCGAGTCCGGGAGGCGACCAGGGTCGCCAAACCCTAGCCAGGCACGGGGCTGGGCCCACTCGCACCTAGGGTGGGTCTGTCCCCCTGGCTGGCCTTCCGGGCTCCCCTCTGGACTTCTTGTTCCCCATGGAAAGTTATTGACTTTGTCCTTCGTCCCGTCCAATTACGAGAATATTTCTTTACTAACTTTTCTGAAACCAAAAACAACAGAAAACAGGCATCTGGCACTGTTGCAACTTGTTAATAGGGTAGTACCAGAAAACATGTAAAAAGCACCTCAAAGTGTGGACAAGTAAAGCAAAGTAGATAGTAAAAAAGCATGGAGCATCAGAAATTATAGATATGTTTCCAACGTATCAGCATCCCCAAGCTTAACTCCTGCTCGTCCTCGAGTAGGTAAGTGATAAAAGAATAATTTTTGAGGTGACATGCACCCTCACAATAAAGACCCAACCATTTGCAAGCATTGAAAGCTAGGATCAAAGAACTCTAAACATGTGCATGAAAGATGGAGTTCTAACAATAGGACATAGTAATTATGCATGCAACATGGCAAGCAACAAACAAAGATCATGAATAATATGTATTGAAAAACGTTTGTTTGTTTCACATGCAGAAAACATAGCATAGTGGCAGTCAGCTTGTCCCCCATAGAGTAGCAAATAGATGCATAGGAAACCTACAAAGTTCACAAGGGTGACTAGAAACAGATAGCACATGAACAAGTAATAACACAATATGCATCAATTATTAAGCTTTGGAACACTGCACACATAATGACAACTATGCTCTCTTAATGGTGCCTAAAGGTAGAAGGTGGAGACTCAATAATGCTGGAAGAAAGGCCTTTTGTAAAGGAAGCAGGGATTACAAGTTCCAAAAATAGCTTCCAAAAATTATGGTACTTATTAGCTTTCAGCCCTCATTGCCCCTATCATAAGCATCTTGAAGTGGTTAGGGTTAAAGTGGAAAAGCTGGAGTATATGCTTGACAAAGTATAAGTTGGCAATCTCAATTCCCTTGACTATGAGGGCTACACCTCATGGATACTCAACTTAGGGCCCAGGCAAGTTCTTGTCACTATAAGTATTTTCATATCATTGAGAACCGCCAACGGGGTACCCCTTGCACATGGTACATGAGCTTTCCCATAACCAAAATGACATGGCAAGCAGACAATGAGCATCTCAGCAATCTTCTTATGTACCATGGGAATATGGTGCTTTTTCTCTCTTTCCTCTTTTTTTTATAAGAAGAATGCTTCATAGATGTCACTATGGTGATGCTACAAGTTTCCACCATGATTAGGCATGGCTTAGGCTAGCGTCCTAGGCGTTTCTCTAACACGGAATACAAACTCCATGGACTTACAAGTTCCCACTTCATTTCACACCGGTAACATCCAGAGACAAAAGAGCATGATATCAACGGAGTACAAAAAGTACAAGTGCAATGTTGAAAACGTTCCCCGTGATAGCACGGTTCCGCTAATCCTAACTTATAAGTGGAATCATATACAACAAAGCTGCCTCAATGGTTCAAGTTTATTAGGGGCAAAGAATAAAATGTGCCATCAAGTTCGTGAGGGCTTTAATCACTAAGTTTTCACATAACAAAATAGTTTTTAATTGGAAGATAGTTGAAAACAAGAATATACTTGGAATGGTGTAACACACCATGCATAGGAGTTTATAGTGGACACTTTGGAATAACTTGGTTTCTTGGGAGTTGGAAACATCAGTAGAACTTACTCATACAAGTGGAGGATAGCAAAAGACTGGAAGCAACCAACTAAGAGAGCAATAATGGCCATAATTATGCAATGCAACAAATCAAACTAATCAAAGCAAGGAGTGGTATTACAAGTCAAGGACTAAATGATCATAGAGGCTAATGGTGACTTGTCATAGTCATAACATGGTGTGAGCATGTGCCAAGTCATCCCAAGCAAAACATCAAACGAGAATACCACAATACTATGCTTTTGCATGTTAAAAGAACGCATAATTTTTTCAAGGCACACTAAGCAATCCCAATTGTTTGGAACAAGACATGCTACTGCAATAATCACTAATCATAATGAAAAAACAACACCTAGCTGAAGGGAATATGCCCTGAGAGGCAATAATAAAGTGTTTATTATGTGTATTCCAAGTATATGATAGATGTTTATTTTGCATGCTATAATTGTATTAATACAGAAACGTTAATACATGTGTGTTTAATAAACAAACAGAAAGTTCCTAGTTATGCCTCTCTCATAAACTAGCTCGTTGATTAACAAGATGATCAAGGTTTCCTGATCATGGACATTGGATGTTGTTAATAACGAGATCACAACATTAGTGTAATGGTGTGATGAACATTCATCCGAAGTATAGCATTACAATCAAAGTCATTGAGTTTATATTGCTATAACAACTTACGAAGTGATCCTAATCCTTAGACCATGAGATCATGTCAATCACTAACACCGGAAGAGTTTCTTCATAACATCAAACGTCACATCGTAACAGGGTGATTATAAAGTGTTATGTTGAGGCCCATGGATCGAGAGTGGAATTTGTTCATCCCGATGACGGATAGATATACTCTGGGCCCTCTCGGTGATATCACATTGGTTAGCTTGCAAGCAAGTGATTTGATCACTAGAATGTTATATCACGGGAACGAGAAAAGAGTGCATGTCAGTAACGAGATCAAACTAGGTATGGAGATACCGCTGATCGAATCTCGGACATGTAATATATCACGAAACAAAGGGATTAAGATACTAGCATAAAAGTGTCACATCCCAAAAATTTCCAAATTTTGTAATGTGAAAAATAAATAAACAAAATAATTAATTGTTGAAATTTAGGGTGAAAAGAAACTTTTGTTTCTAAATGGAAACGTAAAATCCCATATGAACAAACTTTGAATAAAGTTTGAATCCAACTAAATCCAAATCAAGTGAAATGCATTCTTCATAAATGCATCTGGAAATTTAAACACTTGGAAAATAAACCAAAACCCTAAAACCCTAATGGAAGAAAAACATTTCCAAGTTATCTTTAAGCCTATGGATTTGATCCATATATAAATTTGTCAACAAACATTTACAAATGATCAAGAATGACAAATAGAAATATTAAAACCATAGAAATTGGTTTCACTTAATTTGGAGCCATAAATAAAATCTTATGAAATTAATAAGATAAGGAAATTAAATTTCCAAAGCTAATAAAGCACCCATCTAGAAATCCGTACCAAATGGTGAGCAAATAATCCTAAAGGTATTTAAAAGGATAAAAAAATACTAAATAAAATTATACAAATTGGAATCACCAAGTTTGGATCTATAAATAAAAAGATATGGATTCTATAAGATAAAGAAGGAAATAATAAATAAGGAGTATTTTAAAATCCAAATTAAATCTTGGCCTAATCCATAAGCAAATGGAATAGTTATAATCCAGATCCAAATAAAAGGATATAGAATTTCCAAATAAAATAATATGGCCTTAACCAAATTCTATTCCATTGGATTAAGACAAATTCCCTAATGAGAATGATTAATTAAATCATGAGAAAATAATATTTGGAGTATACCCAAGTGGTATAAAAGTTATTTAATTAACTTAAAATGGAATCAAGGAAATCACCTAAATAAAATTAGAGGCGTCTAGTTTAGATTGTTGCTGGGCTAGTGTTATGATATGGTAGTGTTGTAAGTAGAAGTATGAGATGATACTCTTACAACACACATAGCGTGTAAAATCCATAGACCTTGGATTTACACATATAGGTATGATAGTGATCATACCACGATGCACATGATAGAGATCATCTCCGGGAACCATATAATTTCACTAATAAACATATGATGTTTGATTGCATCTTATATTGCTTGTTTAGCGCTTTGTTAGCATAATAAGATGATCCCTCATTTAAATATCAAGATAAGAATGTGTTCTTCCTTTAGTATGCACCGATTATGTTTTCATCGCTCCAAGACATCACGTGATGATCGGGTGTTCTTGGATCCACGACCATATTTCGGGTGTAAAACAGTTACACACGCGAATACTAAGGTTCTAACTTGGCGAGCCTAGCATGTACAGACATGGCCTCGGAACACGGACCGAAAGGTTAAGCATGAGTCATATAGTTGATATGATGCCCATTTGATGCTCGCCTTTGAAGCTATACCGACTCACGTGATGATCGGACTTGGTGTAGTGGATTTGGTTCATGTAATCACCAAAAAGGCACGAGGGATGTCGTTTTTGAGTGGGAGTTCATTCGTAATATAGATTAGTTGAACTCAATCTATCATACACTTAGTCTAAACTTTACAAATTCTGTTGTAGATGGCACCACCTACTTTTAATTTCAATGTGTTCATGGAGAAAGAGAAACTAGCAACGAACGGTAGCAACTTTACCGAATGGGCCATGAATTTGAGGATTCTCCTCTCTGCTGAACAAAAGCAATATGTGCTAGAAGCGCCGTTAGGCCCCCCACCTTTTGATGATGCCCCTGACGAGGAGAAGAATGTCTATCAGACTCGTCAGGAGGACCACAACTTAGTTCATTGTGGCATATTGTATGGGCTAGAGCCGGAACTTCGAAAGTGTTTCGAAAACGGCAATGCATTTGATACAATGGGTGAGTTGAAAATGATTTTCGACACACATGCTGCTGTAGAGAGCTACAACGCTTCAGAAAAGTTCTTTAGCTGCATGATGGAAGAGCACAGCTCCCGTAGTGAGCATGTACTCAAGATGTCGGGTTACGCCGATAAGCTTGTGTCCTTGGGAATATCGATTCCCATTGACTTAGGCATCCATCGTGTTCTGCAGTCTCTGCCACCTAGCTATAAGAGCTTCGTGATGAACTATAATATGCAAGGCATGAAGAAGTATCTCCCCGAGCTTCTGTCAATGCTTAAAACTGCAGAAGTGGAGATCAAAAAGGAACATCAAGTGTTGATGATCAATAGGAACACTGGTTTCAAGAAAGACAAGAAGGGAAAACGGAAGGGAAGTAAGGGCGGCAAGCCTGTTGCCGCGCCTGAAAAGAAACCCCGAGTTGGACCTAAGTCTGATTCCGAGTGCTACTATTGTAAGGGGACTGGCCACTGGAAGCGCAACTGCCCCAAGTATCTGGCAGACAAGAAGGCCGACAAGGCAAACAAAGGTATATATGATATACATGTTATTGATGTGTACTTGACTAGTGCTCGCAGTAGCACCTAGGTATTTGATACCGGTTCAGTTGCTAATATTTGTAACTCGAATCAGGGGCTGCGGAACAAGCGACCGCTAGCAAGGGGTGAGGTCAAGATGCGTGTCGACAATGGATCAAGCGTTGATGTGATCACCGTCGAAACGCTGCCTCTCCACTTACCGTCGGGATTAGTTATAAACTTGAATAAATGTTATCTGGTGCCTGCACTGAGCATGAACATTGTATCTGGATCGTGTTTGATGCGAAGTGGTTATTCATTTAAATCCGAGAACAATGGTTGTTCCATTTATATGAATGAAATCTTTTATGGTCATGCACCGATGATGAATGGTTTATTTCTATTAGATCTCGATGATAATGTTACACATATTCATAATGTTGATGCTAAAAGGATTAAACTTAATGATGATATATCCGCATATATGTGGCACTGCCGTCTAGGTCATATTGGCGTTAAACGCATGAAGAAGCTCCAGTCGGATGGACTTTTGGAATCACTTGATTATGAATCATTTGATACATGTGAGCCATGCCTTATGGGCAAGATGACTAGAACGTCGTTTTCCGGTTCAATGGAACGGGCGACAGATTTATTGGAAATCATACATTCTGATGTATGTGGTCCAATGAGAGTGTCGGCGCGAGGTGGATATCGTTATTTTGTTACTTTCACGGATGATTTGAGTAGATACGGTTATATCTACTTGATGAAACACAAGTTTGAAACCTTTGAAAAGTTCAAGGAATTTCAGAATGAAGTGGAAAATCATCGTAATAGAAAGATCAAATTTCTACGGTCCGAGCGTGGAGGTGAGTATCTAAGTTACGAGTTTAGCACTCACATGAAATAGTGTGGAATTGTTTCACAACTCACACCTGCCGGAACACCACAGCGAAATGGTGTGTCGGAACGTCGTAATCATACTTTATTAGATATGCTATGATGTCTCTGACGGACTTGCCGTTGTCATTTTGGGGTTATGCACTAGAAACTGCTGCATTCACTTTAAATCGGGCACCATCTAAATCTGTTGAAAAGACACCGTATGAATTGTGGTTTGGAAACAAACCTAAGCAGTCGTTTCTTAAAGTTTGGGGATGCGATGTTTATGTGAAGAAACTTCAACCGGATAAACTCGAACCCAAAGCGGAAAAATGCGTCTTCATAGGATACCCTAAAGAAACTATTGGGTATTCCTTCTATCACAGATCCGAGGGCAAGGTTTTTGTTGCCAAGAATGGATCCTTTCTAGAGAAAGAGTTTCTCGCGAAAGGTGTGAGTAGTCGGAAGGTAGAACTCGAAGAGGTTGTGGAACCTTCTCTTCAAAGTATGGCGAGTAGCGCAGCGCCGGAAGTTGTTCCGGAGTTGGCTCCACCTGTTGAAGAGGGAACTAATGATAATGATCATGAAACTCCGAAAGAGAGTACTACCGAACCTCGCAGGTCAAACAGGACGCGTGCATCTCCCGAGCTGTATGGAAATCCTGTCATGAATTTCATGGTTGATGAAAATGATGACCCTGCGACGTATGAAGAAGCGATGATGAGCCCGGATTCCAACAAATGGTTAGAAGCCATGAAATCCGAGATGGAATCCATGTATGAAAATCAAGTTTGGAACTTGGTGGAATTACCTCACGACCGAAAGGCCGTGGAGAACAAATGGATTTTCAAAAGGAAAACTGATGCTGATGGTAATGTGACCGTCTATAAAGCTCGACTTGTCGCAAAGGGGTTTCGACAAATTCAAGGAGTTGACTACGATGAGACTTTCTCTCCCGTAGCGATGCTAAAGTCAGTTAAGATTATGTTAGCAATTGCTGCATATTTCGATTATGAGATATGGCAGATGGATGTCAAAACCGCGTTTCTCAATGGTAATATTGAATAAGAATTGTATATGATACAACCAAAGGGTTTTGTCGATCCTAAGGATGCTAACAAGGTGTGCAAGCTTCAGCGATCCATCTATGGATTGAAGCAAGCATCACGAAGTTGGAATCTCCACTTTGATGAGGTGATCAAAGAGTTTGGATTTGTCCAAACTTATGGAGAAGCTTGTATTTACAAGAAAGTGAGTGGGAGCAATGTGGCATTTCTGATATTATATGTGGATGACACATTATTGATCGGAAATGATATAGATCTTTTAAACAGTGTTAAAAGTTATCTAAACAGCAAATTTTCAATGAAGGACCTAGGTGAAGCGTCATACATATTAGGCATAAAGATCTATAGAGATAGATCTAGGCGCCTAATAGGGCTATCGCAAAGTACATACCTTGATAAGATTTTAAAGAAGTTTAAAATGGACGGAAGTAAGAAGGGGTTCTTACCTATGTTGCAAGGCAAGACATTGAGTAAGACTCAAAGTCCGGCTTCGGCGGAAGAAAGAGAGATAATGGACAAAGTCCCCTATGCTTCAGCCATAGGCTCTATAATGTACGCCATGATATGTACAATACCGGATGTGGCACATGCTATTAGTTTGACTAGTAGGTACCAATCGGTCCCAAAATTTTCCAAATTTTTTATTGTGAAAAATAAATAAACAAAATAATTAATTATTGAAATTTAGGGTGCAAAGAAACTTTTGTTTCTAAATGGAAACTTAAAATCCCATCTGAACAAACTTTGAATAAAGTTTGAATCCAACTAAATCCAAATCAAGTGAAATGCATTCTTCATAAATGCATCTAGAAATTTAAACACTTGGAAAATAAACCAAAAACCTAAAACCCTAAAGGAAGAAAAACATTTCCAAGTTATCTCTAAGCCTATGGATTTGATCCATATAAAAATTTGTCAACAAATATTTAAAAATGATCAAGAATGACAAATAGAAATATTATAAAACCATAGAAATTGGTTTCACTTAATTTGGAGCCATAAATAAAATCTTATGAAATTAATAAGATAAGGAAATTGAATTTCCAAAGCTAATAAAGCACCCATCTAGAAATCCATACCAAATGGTGAGCAAATAATCCTAAAGGGATTTAAAAGGATAAACGAATACTAAATAAAATTATACAAATTGGAATCACCAAGTTTGGATCTATAAATAAAAAGATATGGATTCTATAAGATAAAGAAGGAAATAATAAATAAGGAGTATTTTAAAATCCAAATTAAATCTTGGCCTAATCCATAAGCAAATGGAATAGTTATAATCCAGATCCAAATAAAAGGATAGAGAATTTCCAAATAAAATAATATGGCCTTAACCAAATTCTATTCCATTGGATTAAGACAAATTCCCTAATGAGAATGATTAATTAAATCATGAGAAAATAATATTTGGAGTATACCCAAGTGGTATAAAAGTTATTTAATTAACTTAAAATGGAATCAAGGAAATCAACTAAATAAAATTTATGGAATTAAAACTATAATAGATTTCATTAGAATAAAACAAATACCCAATTTAAATGATTTATAAATCATATTAAAAATATTCCAAACAATTCAAAGTGAATTATTTGAAACCCTAATAAATAAATAAAACCTACTGAAAAAAAGGTTTTGTGAAAATTGAATTGAAATAAGAGTTGGAATTTTATTTAAAATCTTATTTGAATAAAGGCAAGTGCCCTTTTTAAATAAAATATAACCACAAAAGAATAAAAGAATTATACCAAAATGATATTTAAAATACAGGTTTAAAACAGTATTAAAGCATACTAAAAAGTTTGAAAATATTTGAAAAGAAAAAGAGTTTGAAATTTTTTGAACAAAATCAAAACAAAATAATAGAATTGGAAAAATAAAAAGAGAACAGAACAAAAAAAATGAACAAAGCCAGCCCAACCCAACCTGGCCCAATCCAGCCCAGCAAGCCCATTTCCCTCTTTCACCGCAGAAAACGTTTCACACCGCTGTTCGAACCCACAGAGTCGCTGACCAGACCCCACCCTTTTCTTTATCTCTCACACTGACGAAGCGGCCCCACTCGTCAGTCGTCTTCCTCACCCGCCGCTGACCACGCCCGGCCGTTTCTACCATCGAAAGATCGAGTTAATTCGCGTTAACGCTGCAGCGAATCCGCCCTGCGACCGTGCCCTCTTAACCGCCTCGCTTCCCTCTCCATTTCCCCTCAGACCCCATGCCACCGGAGCCACCAGGCTGCCTCGAATCGACTTTGCACCACCACGGCCTTCGGCGAGCTTCGCGAACGATTCCGGCCACCCTCCATCGCCCCTTGCCTCCTCGACCCCACTGGAGTGCTCGCCAGCACCAGGCGTACCTGCCAATAACCGTAGCTCGCTCACGCACGCCCTGGACACTCGCCTTCGTCTTCAACAGAACGTCACCGCCGTCCGCAAACACTCCGGTGAGTTTTATCGCTTAAACCAGCGCGCGCCTCGACTAGAGATTCATGCCAACTAGTTCGTTTGTGCCTTGTGAACCTCCAGTTGTTCGCCAATCAACCACGCGCGATCTACAACCTCGTCTCCGACCACGACAGTGTGTGCCCGACGCTGTCTTGAACTCCTGCGAGGAATCACCGGTGAATCAGAGCGCCCCTCGACAAGTGACGACCACGTGGAGCATCAACAGCATGCTGCGAACTCGGTGAGCCCCCTCTCTATCTTTCTCGCATCCTGCATATTAATCCAACGCCTCACATCGCTTGATCCGCCCGAACCGGTACCAGCGAATCAGAACTCACCACGTGGCACAGTCTGTTTTAATAAAAACGAGAAATGATCTATTAGATGTTCAAGTTTGTAAAATTCATAACTTTTGATCCACACGTCCAAATTTTGCAAATTTTATATCAATGTAATTAGCAAGACAAAACCTACCCAACCATGCACTTTTTTTTAATGAATTACTTCTGGTAAAATGGTGGGTTTTGCAGAAATTTGTGTAGGCATATTTAGAATATAAAATTCATTCCAAAATTGTTTTTGTGATAAAATCTTTGGCAAATGGATTTTTTTGAACCTACTGACCATATAAACCAACTTGTGGATTCAAAAGTTATTTTGTGAGGCAAAATAATAAATCTTTGATTTAGAACATTTTTAGTCAAATAAAAATAATGTTTATATGTTAAAAATACTTTTTGGAGAAAAACCTTTGGGAAATGATTTGGATTAAACTCTCTGACCCCAAACACCAAGTTTTAGAATTAAAAATTGTATTTGGTGAACCCTATAAAGATTATTGCTTTACTAAAGGCATTTTCAACCACATAAAATATTGATTTGGTTTAAAAATGGTTTATAGGTAAAATCTTTTGCAAATGGTTTTGCCACTTTTATAAAATGACCAATAGGTGTTTTAGAATGTTTATAACCTATTAGAAACCACTTTTGTAAATAAAACAATCTTTGGCATGCTTGCATGCATTGCTTTGTTTTTATTATTTTATGTGTTGTTTGGTTGAATGGTAGATTGAATTCTTGCTTGCTTGATTGAATTGTAGTGTAATTTGAAGAGTGTGATCATTGCAAGATCAAGGAGTGAACTTATATTCTCTACCAAAAAGGCAAGTGATGCTTCATACTTTTGTCCCATTATTTTCACTATGCATTAGTGATATTTCTAAGTAAGACTTGCATGGAATTTTTCTAAGTATAAACTATGCCATGGGAAATCCTAGTAGATGGAACCTTAGTAGAATTTTCCTAAGTTAAGATCCCTACTACTATCATGCTTAGCTTAGCTAGTAGAAAACAAGGGTGGATTATATTCATGCTATGGAATATTTCTAAGTCAAGGACTTGTGTTTTGTTTAATAAAACAACTAAGTGAATGAAACACCTGGGTGGAATGGAAGGAATAGTTTGTGTTGAGTGGTTATACAAGGCCCATTTCTATGGTTTAACTTGTGTATCTCACTTGTGGAATGCCACCCAGGAACAAAGATATTTGAGATGTCAAATGTTTAGAAGCTTCAAGTGCAGCCACTTGGCATTATGGGCTCTGCCTGGATCATATAGGTTACAATAACTTAGCCAAATGGACAGTTGGTGGTAGGGGATTGATAGGTTGGAGCGCGTCCATTCTGGTCTAAGGGAAGGCTTCTGAAAGATCTTGTCTTGGTGAAACCAAGTCTTGTGGGGAAAGTGCACCACCTCTGCAGAGTGTAAAATCTAAGTACTTAGCCATGTCCCTGGTAAAGGACAATTTGAGCATCAAGACATGGAAGCTATCAAGAATCTCCTCATCCCAATTTCTAAGTTAAAAACTTGTGGTTGAACAAGGATTAAAGGATCACCAATTTCTATTGGGAGATGCCTTGGGTGATTTTTGACAAACAAAAACTTAGTGTTTTTCAAAAGATAAGGAAAATCTATTTTGAGAAAAGCAAGCCTAAGCTCCACTTAGCCAAATGCATATAGATGATAGACTCCACTATACTACCATAGTATCACTTGCCAATACAACTCAAACGTATTGACCCTTGTGGCTATAACTTATTATGTTGAAGTTTGTTTGATGTTAGTGAGATGTGTTGATTAGGATTATAAGTCTACAACCAACATGATTGCCTGTGGCACTTTGAAGATGAAGGACCCCATGCTATAGTTTTCTGATGTATTGTAATGAGATAGCCAATTGAGCTATGTAAGATGTAATGAATTATTTTATTCCTAGTTATAAAGTTGTAATATGACCTTTGTTTCTTGATATTACATCTTAACTGTGGATGCTAGCTATTGATCCAGGGACTAGCATTGTAAACACATGGATCTCTATCTTATAAAAGGTTGGGACCTCTACAAAATGGTTTCGACGATCACAAGAAAGTTATCGTTGAATGTGTGGGAGTCAGTGTGGGTCTCCAGATCCCACTTCTGATTATTGATCCGAGAGGGGTCTCGATCATGTCCACATTATTCGTGAACCATAGGATGACACACTTAAGAGACACCGACATCCAATTGGATCAAAAGTTTCATGCCGGAAAGAATAACAAGCGCAGGAATTTATTTCACTAGATACCGAAACATGTTTTTGGGTGAAATGTGAGAAAGTGTTTTTGCATGTGAAATGGAATTCTAGCAAGGGGTTATATGTGAATGTTTGTCATTAAAGTAATTGACCAATTTCTGGATAAATAAAAGGAGTTTTATTTAATGAGAGTATGCATTAAATTTGGTGGAAATTTTATAGCAATTTTGAGTGGGATTTTGAGTGGAGGGAATTGAAAGGATTTTTGTGAGTGGAGTGTCCACCCACATGAATGAGGGGAGGGAAATGGGGCAGACCCCATGCGCCGGACACCCCCTTGGGGTCCCCCCTCTCCTATAAAAGGCACCCCCTCCTCACTTCTCACTCACACCTCCTCATGAAGGATCTCTCTCCCCCTCTAGAATTTATCCCCCATGGTCTCGGACTAGCGAGATACATGTTCCCGGTGGCTATTCAGCAAAGAAAGAGTTTTGCTTCTGCTGCATCGCTAGAGCGAGGAGGCGGAGGTTTCTCGGTGCCTCGGACGTGTGTGCGAGCACGGATGCACTGCTGATTTGCGGCGCTAGGACTTCCTCTCGATCTTGAGATCGGCAAGAGATGGTCTACATCAACCACGAGTTTAACTCGTTAAGCTTTGTCGGTCTTCAAGGGTATGTTCTCTACGGATATACATCCAACCGTTGTTTGTATCTAGTAGATAGATCTTGGTACATAGTTGTTCCCATCGTAGGAAATTTTTTGTTTTCTATGCTGCGAACCCTACAGTGGTATCAGAGCCGGATCTATGCGTAGATGCTTTACACGGGTAGTACACATATGAGTATGTGGGCGATGATGATCATGTTGTTGCTTCTTAGTTGTAATTTTGGATATTGGTGGTATTGTGGGATGAAGCGGCCCGGACAAACTTTACATGTCCTCGCACATGGGACCTGTTCCACGCTTGACATGCAACTATTTTGCATAAGTGGCTAGCGGATGTTTGTCTCTCTCCTACTATAGTCAATATCTATTTTGCAACGAGTTGTCAACAATTTGGTTATCCTCGTTGTGGTTCATGTTCGTAGGTAAGAACGGTTCTATCTTCGAAAGTTCTAAGCCACGTAAAACTTGCAATGGATAAATTAGAGGCGTCTAGTTTAGATTGTTGTTGGGCTAGTGTTATGATATGGTCATGTTGTAAGTAGAAGTATGATATGATACTCTTACAACACACATAACATGTAAGTTCCATAGAACTTGGTCTTACACATATAGGTATGATAGTGATCGTACCACGATGCACATGATAGAGATCATATGCGGTAACCATATCATTTCACTTATAAACATATGATGTTTGATAGCATCTTATATTGCTTGTTTGGTGTTTTATTAGCATAATAAGATGATCCCTCATTTAAATATCAAGATAAGAATGTGTTCTTCCTTTAGTATGCACCGACTATGTTTTCGTCGCTCCAAGACATCACGTGATGATCGGGTGTTCTTGGATCCACAATCATATTTGGGGTGTAAGACAGTTACACACATGAATACTAAGGTTCTTAATTAGCGAGCCTAGCATGTACAGACATGGCCTAGGAACACGGACCGAAAGGTTAAGCATGAGTTATATAGTAGATATGATGCCCATTTGATGCTCGCCTTTGAAGCTACACCGACTCACGTGATGATCGGACTTGGTGTAGTGGATTTGGTTCATGTAATCACCAAAAAGGCACTAGGGATGTCGTTTTCTATTGGGAGTTTATTCATAATGTGGATTAGTTGAACTCAATCTATCATAAACTTAGTCTAAACTTTACAAATTCTGTTGTAGATGGCACCACCTGCTTTTAATTTCAATGTGTTCATGGAGAAAGAGAAACTTGCAACAAACGGTAGCAACTTTACCGAATGGGCCATGAATTTGAGGATTCTCCTCTCTGCTGCACAAAAGCAATATGTGCTAGAAGCGCCGTTAGGCCCCCCACCTTTTGATGATGCCCCTGACGAGGAGAAGAATGTCTATCAGACTCGTCAGGAGGACCATAACTTAGTTCATTGTGGCATATTGTATGGGCTAGAGCTGGAACTTCGAAAGCGTTTCGAAAACGGCAATGCATTTGATACAATGGGTGAGTTGAAAATGATTTTCGACACACATGCTGCTGTAGAGAGCTAGAATGCTTCGGAAAAGTTCTTTAGCTGCATGATGGAAGAGAACAACTCCGTAAATGAGCATGTACTCAAGATGTCTAGTTACGCCGATAAGCTTGTGTCCTTGGGAATAACTATTCCCATTGACTTAGGCATCCATCATGTTTTGCAGTCTCTTCCACCTAGCTATAAGAGCTCTGTGATGAACTATAATATGCAAGGCATGAAGAAGTATCTCCCCGCGCTTCTGTCAATGCTTAAAACTGCAGAAGTGGAGATCAAGAAGGAACATCAAGTGTTGATGATCAATAAGAACACTGGTTTCAATAAAGACAGAAAGGGAAATGGAAGGGAAGCAAGGGCGGGAAGCCGGTTGCCGTGCCTGAAAAGAAACCCCGAGTCGGCCCTAAGTCTGATACGAGTGCTACTATTATAAGGGGACTGGCCACTAGAAGCGCAACTTCCCCAAGTATTTGGCAGACAAGAAGGCCGGCAAGGCAAACAAAGGTATATATGATATACATGTTATTGATGTGTACTTGACTAGTGCTCGCAGTAGCACCTGGGTATTTGATACCGGTTCAGTTGCTAGTATTTGTAACTCGAATCAGGGGCTACAGAACAAGCGACCACTAGCAAGGGGTGAGGTCAAGATGTGTGTCGGCAATGGATCAAACATTGATGTGATCGCCATTGGAACACTACCTCTCCACTTGCCGTCAGGATTAGTAATAAATTTGAATAATTGTTATCTGGTGCCAGCACTGAGCATGACCATTGTATTTGGATTGTGTTTGATGCGAAGTGGTTATTCATTTAAATCCGAGAACAATGGTTATTCTATTTATATGAATGAAATCTTTTATGGTCATGCACCGATGATGAATGTTTTGTTTCTATTGGATATCGATCATAGTGTTATACATATTCACAATGTTAATGCTAAAAGATTAAGCTTAATGATGATATATACGCATATATGTGGCACTGCCGTCTAGGTCACATTGGCGTTAAACGCATGAAGAAGCTCCATTCGGATGGAATTTTAGAATCACTTGATTTTGAATCATTACATGTGAGCCATGCGTTATGGGAAAGATGACTAGAACACCGTTTTACGGTACAATGGAACGGGCGACAGATTTATTGGAAATCATACATTCTGATGTATGTGGTCCAATGAGTGTGTTGGCGCGAGGTGGATATCGTTATTTTGTTACTTTCACGGATGATTTGAGTAGATACGGTTATATCTACTTGATGAAACACAAGTCTGAAACCTTTGAAAAGTTCAAGGAATTTCATAATGAAGTGGAAAATCATCGTAATAGAAAGATCAAATTTCTACGGACCAACCGTGGAGGTGAGTATCTAAGTTACGAGTTTAGAACTCACATGAAAGAGTGTGTAATTATTTCACAACTCACACCTGCCGGAACACCACAGCGAAATGGTGTGTCGGAACATCGTAATCATACTTTTTATTGGATATGGTTCGATCTATGATGTGTCTGACGGACTTGCCATTGTCATTTTGGGGTTATGCACTAAAAACTGCTTCATTCACTTTAAATCAGGCACCATCTAAATCCGTTGAAAAGACCCTGTATGAATTGTGGTTTGGAAACAAACCTAAGCTGTCATTTCTTAAAGTTTGAGGATGCGATGTTTATGTGTAGAAACTTAAACCGGATAAACTTGAACCCAAAGCGGAAAAATGCGTCTTCATAGGATACCCTAAGGAAACAATTGGGTATTCCTTCTATCACAAATCCGAGGGCAAGGTTTTTGTTGCCAAGAATGGATCCTTTCTAGAGAAAGAGTTTCTCGTGAAAGACGTGAGTAGTCGGAAGGTAGAACTCGAAGAGGTTATTGAACCTTCTCTTCTAAGTATGGCGAGTAGTGCAGCGTCGAAAGTCGTTCCGGAGTTGGCTTCACCAGTTGAAGAAGGAACTAATGATAATGATCATGAAACTCCGAAAGAGAGTACTACCAAACCTCGCAGGTCTAGAAGGACGCATGCAGCTCCCGAGCTATACGGAAACCCTGTTATGAATTTCATGGGTGATGAAATTGATGACCCTGTGACATATGAAGAAGCGAAGATGAGCCCGGATTCCAACAAATGGTTAAAAGACATGAAATCCGAGATGGAATCCATGTATGAAAATCAAGTTTGGAACTTGGTGGACTTACCTCATGACCGAAAGGCCGTGGATAATAAATGGATTTTCAAAAGGAAAACTGATGCTGATGGTAATGTGACTGTCTATAAAGCTCGACTTGTCGCAAAGGGGTTTCGAAAAATTCAAGGAGTTGACTATGATGAGACATTCTCTCTCGTAGTGATGCTAAAGTCAGTTAGGATTATGTTAGCAATTGCTGCATATTTCGATTATGAGATATGGCAGATGGATGTCAAAACTGTGTTCCTCATAGGCAATATTGAAGAAAAGTTGTATATGATACAACCAAAGGGTTTTGTCGATCCTAAGGATGCTAACAAGGTGTGCAAGCTTCAGCGATCCATCTATGGATTGAAGCAAGCATCACGAAGTTGGAATCTCCGCTTTGATGAGGTGATCAAAGAGTTTGGATTTGTCCAAACTTATGGAGAAGCTTGTATTTACAAGAAAGTGAGTGGGAGCAATGTGGAATTTCTGATATTATATGTGGATGACATATTATTGATCGGAAATGATATAGATCTTTTAAACAGTGTTAAAAGTTATCTAAACAGCAAATTTTCAATGAAGGACCTAGGTGAAGCGTCATACATATTAGGCATAAAGATCTATAGAGATAGATCTAGGCGCCTAATAGGGCTATCGCAAAGTACATGCCTTGATAATATTTTAAAGAAGTTTAAAATGGACGGAAGTAAGAAGGGGTGCTTACCTATGTTGCAAGGCAATAAATTGAATAAGACTCAAAGTCCGGCTACGGCGGAAGAAAGAGAGATAATGGACAAAGTCCCCTATGCTTCAGCCATAGGCTCTATAATGTACGCCATGCTATGTACAAGACTGGATGTGGCACATGCTATTAGTTTGACTAGTAGGTACCAATCGGATCCAGGTTCAGAACACTGGATAGCGGTCAAGAATATCCTTAAGTACTTGCGAAGAACTAATGATATGTTTCTTGTGTACGGAGGTGAAGAAGAGCTCGTCGCTAAGTGTTATGTTGACACTAGTTTTGACACCGATCCGGATAACTCTAAGTCTCAATCCGGATACGTATTTCTCATGAATGGCAGAGCGGTTAGTTGGAGGAGTTCCAAACAACCTGTGGTGGCGGGATCAACAACGGAGGCCGAATATGTTGCTGCTTCAGAAGTGGATCTAGAAGCGGTTTGGATGAAGGAGTTCATATCCGAATTAGGTGTGGTTGCGAGCGCGTTAGACCCAATGGTGATCTATTGTGACAACAATGGTGCCATTGCCAATGCCAAAGAACCAAGGTCTCACAAGAATTCCAAGCATATTAAGCGTTGGTTTCACTCCATCCGCGAGCATGTCAAGTATGGAGATATAAAGATTTGTAAAGTACACACGGATCTCAATGTAGCAGATCCGTTGACTAAAACTCTTCCTAGATAAAAACATGATCAACACCAGAACTCCATGGGTGCTAGATTCATCACTATGTAACTAGATTATTGTCTCTAGTGCAAGTGGGAGACTGAAGGGAATATTCCCTGAGAGGCAATAATAAAGTGTTTATTATGTGTATTCCAAGTATATGATAGATGTTTATTTTGCATGCTATAATTGTATTAATACGGAAACGTTAATACATGTGTGTGTAATAAACAAACAGAAAATTCCTAGTTATGCCTCTCTCATAAACTAGCTTGTTGATTAACAAGATGATCAAGGTTTCCTGATCATGAACATTGGATGTTGTTAATAACGAGATCACAACATTAGTGTAACGGTGTGATGAACATTCATCCGAAGTATAGCATTACGATCAAAGTCATTGAGTTTATATTGCTATAACAACTTACGAAGTGATCCTAATCCTTAGACCATGAGATCATGTCAATCATTAACACCGGAAGAGTTTCTTGATAACATCAAACGTCTCACCGTAACATGGTGATTATAAAGATGGGTTCAGAACTAATAAAGTGTTATGTTGAGGCCCATGGGTCGAGAGTGGAATTTGTTCATCCCGATGACGGATAGATATACTCTAGGCCCTCTCGGTGATATCACATTGGTTAGCTTGCAAGCAAGTGATTTGATCACTAGAATGTTATATCACGGGAACGAGAAAAGAGTGCATGTCAGTAACGAGATCAAACTAGGTATGGAGATACCGATTATCGAATCTCGGACATGTAATATATCGCGAAACAAAGGGATTAAGATACTAGCGTAAAAGCTTCCGACGATCACAAGAAAGTCATCCTTGAATGTGTGGGAGTCAGTATGGGTCTCCAGATCCTGCTTCTGATTATTTATCACAAGTGGGGTCTCCATCATGTCCACATTATTCGCGAACCGTAGGGTGACACACTGAAGAGACACCGACATCCAATTGGAGCAGAAGTTTCATGCCGGAAAGAATAACAAGCGCAGGAATTTATTTCACTAGATACCGAAACAGTTTTCGGGTGAAATTGCAGAAAGTGTTTTTGCATGTGAAATGGAATTCTAGCAAGGGGTTATATGTGAATGTTTGTTATTAAAGTAATTGAAAAAATTCTGGATAAATAAAAGGAGTTTTATTTAATGAGAGTTTGCATTATATTTGGTGGAAATTTAATAGCAATTTTGTGTGGGATTTTGAATGGAGGGAATTGAAAGGATTTTTGTGAGTGGAGTGTCCACCCACATGAATGAGGGGAGGGAAAGGGGGCAGCCCCAATGCGCCGGCCACCCCCTTGGGGTTCCCCCCTCTCCTATAAAAGGCACCCCCCTCCTCACTTCTCACTCACACCTCCTCGTGAAGGATATCTCTCCCCCTCTAGAATTTATCCCCCATGGTCTCGGACTAGCGAGATACATGTTCCCGGTGGCTATTCGGCAAGAAAGAGTTGTTCTTCTGCTGCATCGCTGGAGCAAGGAGGCGGAGGTTGCTCGGTGCCTCGGAGGTGTGTGCGAGCACAGATGCGCTGCTGATTTGTGGCGCTAGGACTTCCTCTCGATCTTGAGATCGGCAAGAGATCGTCTACATCAACCATGAGTTTAACTCGTTAAGCTTTGTCAGTCTTCAAGGGTATGTTCTCTACGGATATACATCCGCCTGTTGTTTGTATCTAGTAGATAGATCTTGGTACATAGTTGTTCCCATTGTAGGAAATTTTTTGTTTTCTATGCTGCGAACCGTACACTAGCATGCCATGCTAAAATCTAAGTCACAGTCAATGCAAGCTCCTCTTGCACTTCAAGGAAGGACTTACTACTCCTTTCCAAACACCAAGCAAACTTATTTGCAAAACAACACAGCAAGAACGGGGGTCCAAACTACTAAAGAAAACTAAGCAAAGCAAACGAAAACTAAGACGCTCCAAGAACAACACAACTGTGCATGAAACAATAAAAGTGAAGTGTCTAGACATACCTGATCTTTTTATTGATGAAGAAGGGGATGCCTTGGGCATCCCCAAGCTTTGATGCTTGTAACTCTTGGATATTTCTTGAGGTGACACTATGGTGGCATCCCCAAGCTTAATCTTTTGTCCATCCTTCATCTCATTGCATCATTCTCTCTCTACACCTGAAATTTTTCCATGATACAAAATTTCACACAATCTTCATTAGCAACATTAGCTTATTCGAAAGATATTAGACCACTGACAAAGCTTTGGAACAGCAAGGATTTTCACTAAAAACACAATCTACTGTAGTAAATCCTTCAAAGAAACTCAATTTACCTGAAGAGAGCTCAAAAAGGAATCAATAAGAAACAAATGCAAATAATGGCAGAAATCTGTCAAACAGACCAGCAGGTAGAAACAAAATTTTTCGAACATCTTATGTTGCTCAAATAAAAAAGTGTTGAACTAACGAAAGTTATCCAACATACTGGGGGATTTATTCGTAAATTTTGAGCTCACTACGAGTTACAGAGCCTCCTCACGAAATTTTTTGGTGGACGACAGAAATCTGTTTCGGGACAGCAACTCCCCAAATCTTACTTCCCTCTCATTAGAGGTCATTCTTGGCATAAAAAGAAAACAAAAAGGATAAGGAGAGGTCATTACAGTAGTAATAAATTTCAACAATCAAGGAAACTCTTGGGTTATCTCCCAACAAGTACCTTTCTTTAACGCCTTTAAGTTAGGCACAAGAAGCAAGTATTTTCAAATGAAGAAGCATTAACATTCATACTTGCAAAATCTTCAACTATAAAAGGTATCTCATCCAAATGGGTTTTGGAGGATCCTTCCCTATTTATATTTGGTCTACTACCTTTATCAAAAATATTTTCAGGGGCAATCCAATCAAAGTTATTTTCAAAGGCTTCATTCATTCCAACAAGCTTATAGGGTATGGGTATATTGAATTCCTCTCTAGGCTTAGTTTTATCAGAAATACCCGCAACATCTACACTTGAACCTAGCATATTGAAACGTTCAAAAACCTTTTTGGCCTCCCTATAAACATCATGGAATTCTTTTGATAAAGTTTCAAGGATGAATTCCCTTTTTTCAACATTCTTCTCTTCTTTTAGTTTTAAGACTAAGAATTGCATGAAGGGGTTAAGGCTAACAAACCTAGCGTCCAACATATGGACTAAAGAAGCTGAAGAAATTTCATAATTAGGAGAAAGCTCTGCTATAGATTTATCCTCAATATCCTCATGCTTGCTAACATAATTAAAAAATTCTTCAATATTATCTTTCCCAATTATGGAGCCACTTCCTATTGCAAGATGTTTCAGAGAGAAATGAGGGAGCAACATAGTGAGCTAGAACAGGGTGGCAACTAGAGCAGGAACAATTTTTTTTTGTGTTTTTGAATAAAGCAAGCAAACCAAGCTAGACTAAATTTCTTTTTGGGTTTTTTGAAAACAGGCAAACAAAACCAAGCAACAGAAACAAATCAAACTAAAAACAAAGTAAAGAGAAAGGAAATGAAGGACTACCCTAGTGAAGACGTCCTTAGCCTCCCCGGCAACGGCGCCAGAAATTACATGATGCTACACTCAACAGGGAGGAAGAGTGCTTCGTTGGAAACCCCAAGAGAAAGGTATGAAGAGTACAACAGCAAGATTTCCCTCAGTAGAAACCAAGGTTATCGAACCAGAAGGAGGAAGGAAACGTCTCACAGGTGTTGGAAGCAACGTGGAGACCTGCACAACACAAACTCAAGACTATATGAATCAGTGAGGTTGTCAAGCTCATCGGTTTGCTGTAACAAAGGATTAAACGTATGGTGTGGAAGGTAATGGTTTGAAGTAAGTAAACAAGTAATAGTGGAAGATGTATCAATAGTAAAGATTGGACCGGGGTCCATAGTTCACTAGAGGTGCTCTCCTTAGATAAACAACATGGTATGAAGGGTAAATAAATTACAGCGGGGCAATTGACATGAACTGAGCAAGGCATAACAATGCAATTACTAGCCAGAAAGATCCTATGAGGTTGATTGGGCAATACAACAATATAGATAGACCGCAATCCAACTGCATCTATGACTATAAGTCCACCTTCAGGTTATCATCCTACCCCCTCCAGTATTAAGTTGCAAGAAACAGACAACTGCTTTAAGCAAAGTGTGTAAGGTAAACAGTCCACATGTTCCATGAACAAGAGACCGTTGTTTTCTCCCTAGTAACAACAACGCATCTACAACCGAAGAGATTTATGTCACTTCCCTTGGAAACTAGAGGCATGAACCCACTATCGTTCATAAATACTCCCTCTTGGAGTCACTAGCAACTACTTGGCCAAGATAACCACTAGCAACGGAGAGCATGAAAGATCACAACCAACACAGACATGATAGAATCATAAAGATAGAACCATTAATCAAACCAACATAATAATCTCAATATCCATCGGATCCCCGCAAACACAACATGCATGATTACAAATAGATTAGATCTTGATCATGAACGGAGCTCACAAGATCTATACTTGAAAGCACAAAGGAGGAGATACAACCATCTAGATACTACATGGACCCATAGTCCAAGGTGGAACTAATCACAAATCATACCGGAGAGAAGGCCTCCGGGATGATCTCCCCTCCAGCAGGGTGCCAGGAAGAGCTTCAGATCGCCCTTCCCCGATCTAGGAACGATGGTGGCGGCGGCTACAAACGGTTTCATGGAATATTGATCGGGTACTGAGAGTTTCTGCATCGGGGGATTCTTATAGGCGAAGGGGCGAGTCCGGGAGGCGACCAGGGTCACCAAACCCTAGCCAGGCGCGGGGCTGGGCCCACCCGTGCCTAGGGTGGTTCTGGCCCCCCTGGATGGCCTTCCGGGCTCCCCTCTGGACTTCTTGTTCCCCACGAAAATTTATTTACTTTGTCCTTCGTCCCGTCCAATTCCGAGAATATTTATTTACTAACTTTTCTGAAACCAAAAACAGCAGAAAACAGGCATCTGGCACTATTGCAACTTGTTAATAGGTTAGTACCAGAAAACATGTAAAAAGCACCTCAAAGTGTGGACAAGTAAAGCAAAGTAGATACTAAACAAGCATGGAGCATCAAAAATTATAGATACGTTTCCAACGTATCAGCATCCCCAAGCTTAACTCCTGCTCGTCTTCGAGTAGGTAAGTTATTGTTGGGGAGGTGACCCCGGATAGGGTCAAGACAGGGGAATACAAAAGGAGTCTCCCTTGTCATATGCCGAGTTACTGTTTATATCGGCCGAGTCATGTAAAAGTAGGCCGATATAAGCACGGCCATGACACCTACGGAAAGAGCAATACCTTATCCGGCCGACATACGAGTTAAGTCGGCCGAGTAAGTCTGAATAACTTGAATGCAGGTGAAGGCCGAGCCGAGTTATGCGAGACAAGGCCGGATAACATGAAGCTTGCAGGAGAAGGAGGTGCCTATAGTCAAACCCAAGTCACAGGCTAATAAGAATCTGAACAGAGCCAAACACTAAGGACAAGGAGCAGAGTAGCAGAAGGGCAGAAGGAGGTCACGGAGGTGACTGTCATGGAGCCCGAGGTGCGCAGGTGGGGTTCTCTGGAACATTGCCGTCGTTAGAAGGGGGACATGGAAAGAGAGCCGCCGAGTTACCATATTGGGACAAGCATATTCCTCGAATATGCTTGCCACGTCAGCCCTAGAAGGAACCAAGGAACCCCTTTATAAGGGGAGAAGCAGGCTCCTGAGGAGGGATCGATGGATTCTACGCTGTAAGGCTCGAGTAGTAGCTCTCTTCTTCCTGCAAACAGCTCGAGGAGCACTTGTAGTCCCAAAGAAGAGAAATAAAGATCTTCATGTTAGCCATTAGAGTGTAGAAATAACTACATCTTCCCTCCCCGGATCCCTCTAGCATACATTGGCTCCATACATTAGCCTACCCATGGCATCTGCCGTGTCACCACCACGACAGTTGGCGCCCACCGTGGGGCCAGCAGAGGTGCTATCTAGAGTCAAGATCCAGATGGGAAACTTCATCCACACCGGCGAGCGCGTTGTCTCTGGCTTAGTCCAGAGATTTGATCTATGTGACTATGTCAGCGATAACGCAGGCAGCTTCAGGAGGAATGCTCCTCCGCGCAACGGCGTCTTCATCAACTTGGGAACGCACCAAATCTACGTCGGCATCAACACCTCCTGCGTTTATCCTCACCAAGTTATTGATGCAGGAGAGCCTCCCCTCAGCGCCGCAAACGGTCCGCGTGGAGTACACCCTGTCGGCAGCGTCGAGGTGATGGTCGCAGCAGGGGCAGAGATGGCAGCAGCAGGTGCCGGATCTAGCAAGGAACCGGCGACAGGAGGACAGGTGACCACGAAGCAAGCAGCTCCACAGCCCGCCGAGGTAGGTCCGTCAGCATCCAGATCAGCCGAGGTGCAGGAGGCAACCCCAAAGGCGGCAAGGGTAAGATGGCCACCTTTGGAAAGACCAGAGAATATTCTCCAGGCAACTATAGATAATCTAACCACACCTGTGGCACCGATACTTGATCCGGCTAATGCTCAGGCAGAGTTGGAAGAGACTAGGCAGAAAGTACTGGTAGAGGCAAAAAAGGTGTCGGCTCTGCGGGAATCCTTGAACAGGACCCTGCGAGAGTATGCAAAGGCAAATAAACTAGATGTTGCCCCCGAGCGGGTAGATGAATTAAGGTTGAGAGGAAAAAACCTCATGAATGATATCAACAAAGAGCATGAGACTCAAAAGGAAGATTCAGTTGATCTAGGCTTGCCGAGGTATAGCACCCCGGCAAAGAACCTAAGGGCAGCAAATGCCGCAGCATTGGAGTTGGAAGGATTGACCGGCGAAGCCCGGCAGAAACAACAAGAAAGAGTGAATGAGCTTGTACGCATTGCGAACCAGCAGAATGAAGAAATGCTTAGGGCAGACCCGGCAAGACCGGGAGCCTCGCGTATGGTTCATTCGGCTGGAGCAGCGCCCGCACTATCAGTGGCAGCAGCATCCTCACCCGGAAACAACGCATGAAAAGATAGAGGAGTAACTTCAGGAAAGAGAAATAAGCAAATTGTTCGGTATGATCCAGCAGTAGCCGGAAAAGTCAATGAGAATAGAGGCAATGGAAGCCAAGGTAACAGTGGTGAAAGAAACCCCGGACGTGCCAACAAAGGCAACGGAAGCCAAGGTAATGGAGACCTCGAAAGAGGGAATCATGAGAAAAATAGCCCGGCAGAAGGAAGGAGGGACCCACCGCCCGATCCTGAGCCGAGGTATGAACCTCGGCAAGAGCAAGAAGTGAGACCATCTCAACACAATCAGGCAAACGAGAGGTACAATGATGGTTACTCAGATATGGAGTATGAAGGGCACGGTGGAATGATGCAGGAGAGAATCATGTACATAAACTTGCCATCAAATGATGCAAGATTAAAACTGGACTTGTTGTACCGGTCCGAGTTGTTAGAGGAGCAGGGTTCGCCTGGTCCGGCATGTTTTGGACCTCGGATCATGGGTGAGCCGCCAGTGCCGAACTTTCAGCTGGCAAGGGCACGAAAACATACAATGGGAGCACCAAACCACAGGATTGGTTGATTGACTATGCCACTGCAGTAAAAATAGCTAGTGGAAACTTGCGATGGGCGGTAAGATATGTCCCGCAAATGCTGGAAGGACCAGCTAGAGTATGGCTGAATAATCTTCCAGCAGGCAGTATCAACTGTTGGCTACATTTTGAAGAGATGTTTGTCATCAACTTCACCAGTACTTACAAAAGACCAAACAGGCCACAACATCTTGCTATGTGCAAGCAGAGGCCGAATGAGACAGATAGAGAATTCTTGACTCGGTGGTGTAACCTTAGGAAGTCATGTGAGGGAGTTATAGAATCTCAAGCGATAGCTTGGTTTGCTCAAGGATGCCGATACGCCAGTGTATTATGGCAGAGAATGCAAAGAGATTTGCCGACCACTTTGGCAAAAACCATCAGGATAGCGGATTCGTATGCATTGGGCGATCCGACACAACCAGAACTAATGTCGGTAGAGCATCGGGGGCATCAAGATCAATATACAGGAGATGCTGCCGGATCATCGAGGCGCAACGAGTTCAGAGGTAGAAGAAGAGAGGAAAGACCGTATTACAGATATGCCTCCAATCAAGTGGCAGTCGTAGTGCAAGATCAGCCAAGTCACGAAAGCAGTCAGCGGCAGAAAAATGGTCCTCAGCAATGGACACCCAGGAATGAAGGGAAGAGAAAGTGGATACCAGAACAGAAGAAGCAGTGGCAGGAAAGGCCGAAGTACATGTTTGAATCCATGTTGGATCAACCGTGTAAGTTCACACTCCAAACCCGGCCAAGCCGGCTAATCATACAACTCGGCAATGCGCCTGGATGAAAAATGCAATGGGGAACCCGGTGGGCATGCAAGCGTCTTCTCATCAAGCGCATCAGCAGCAGCAGCCGCAGTTGACTGGGGCGAATGCACATCAGTTAATGTTACCCTCTCCCCCTCCGAGGTATGATAACTCGGACCGGAGATATGCAGTGCATCAAGTGATAAATCGAGGTCAGGATGGAAGGACAAACCCCGGAAATAATGGACGTAATGATTACAGGGAACATCATCAGTCATATTGTGTGTTCCCAACAAAACAGCAAGACAGACAAAGTGTACAACGCCGACATATGGAAGTGAATGCAGTTATGCCAGCGGTACCAAGATATGTACCTTGGTCAGATCAAGAAATAACATGGAGCATAAAGGATCACCCGAAAATAATGCCGAATCCAGGGTCATACGCAGTCGTACTAGATCCGACATTTGTCGGGCCCAACATTAATGTCAAATTCTCAAAAGTAATCATTGACAATGGGAGCATTATCAATATCATGTACAAAGATACGATGCATAAACTCGGAATAGCGCAGAATATGCTGCAATCCACAAGAACCACGTTCCATGGAATAGTGTCGGGACTTTCATGCGCACCCATTGGAAAGGTCCGTGTAGATGTATTATTCGGCACAAGGGAGAATTGCAGAGCGGAGAATTTGGAGTTTGAAGTGGTGGACCTAGAAAGTTGCTATCATGCTTTACTCCGATGGCCGGCATTGGCCAAATTCATGAGCAGCTGCCACATCACTTACTTGAAAATGAAGTTACCCGGACCACAAGGGGTGATAACAGTAGCAGGAGATTATAGAAAGTCGATGGAATGTGCTTCGGACGGATCAAACCTGGCCGAGTCATTGGTGATTGCAAGAGAAAAAAGAAGGATTCAGGAGGTAGCGGCTCTCGCTCAGTCGGCACAGCTGAATATGCCAGCATTAGCCAACCCACATGGAAGTGTTTCTTTCCATCTGACTAAAGAGACAAAAAAGGTCCAAATAGATGAGCAGTTCCCAGAGCGCACCATCACGATTGGTGCCGGCCTAGATGCCAAATAGGAAGGCGATCTCACCAACTTCCTCCATGAGAATCGGGACATCTTTGCCTGGTCAACTCAAGACCTACATGGTGTGCCCAGGGAGTTGGCTGAGCACTCTTTGCATGTAAGGCCAGGAGCAAGGCCGGTGAAGCAACCTCTCCCCTGCTTCGCCGAAGACAGGAGAAAATAATAGGGGATGAGATAGCCAGGCTCCTTGCGGCCGGGTTCATCATGGAAGTGCTTCATCCGGATTGGCTATCAAATCCGGTATTAGTAGAAAAGAAAAAGGATGACCCGAATGTAGCCGTCGTATGGAGAATGTGTATTGATTACACGAACCTAAACAAGGAGTGTCCCAAAGATCCTTTTCCTTTACCTAGGATAGACCAGGTCATTGATTCGACCGCTGGTTGTGAGTGGTTGTCATTTGTAGACGCGTATTCTGGTTTCCACCAGATATCACTAAGTCCGGCCGATCAAATAAACACTGCGTTTATCACCACGTACGGGGATTATTGCTATCGCACCATGCCATTCGGCCTGCGTAACGCAGGAGCAACGTACCAGAGATGCATGCAAATGTGTCTACATGACTAGATAGGAAAAAATGTACAAGTATATGTAGACGATGTGGTTATAAAAACCAAAGAGAGAAAAACACTCCTGGATGATATTCGACAGACATTCGCAAACCTGAGAAGGTGCCGAATGAAGCTTAACCCGGAAAAATGCACCTTCGGTGTACCATCTAGGAAATTACTCGGTTTTCTCGTGTCCAGCCGAGGTATAGAGGCAAATCCAACTAAAATACGAGCGGTAGAAAGAATGGAACTGCCGAGGTGTCTAAATGATGTACAGAAATTCACGGGCTGCCTGGCCTCGCTTAGTCGATTTGTATGTCGGCTGGGAGAGAAGGCATTACCTCTGTATCAACTGATGAAAAAGTCTGATAAGTTCATTTGGACACCGCAAGCAGATAATGCGTTTCATGAACTGAAAAAGATGTTGGTCACAATACCAATCCTGGCCTCTCCATTGTCAAAAGATCCTATGTTACTTTATGTAGCTGCCACAAACAGAGTGGTAAGTGCGGTGGTTGTCATGGAACAGAATGAAGATGGTAAATCAATACAAAGGCCGATATATTACCTAAGCGAGGTACTATCGGCCTCAAAACAAAACTACCCACACTACCAGAAAATGGCCTATGGAGTATACATGTCGGCGAAAAAACTTAAACATTACTTCAAAGAACATCCGATCAATGTGATCTGTGAAGCGCCCATAGCCGAGATATTGAGCAACAAAGATGCAAGTGGCCGAATAGCAAAATGGGCAATCGAATTATCACCTTATGCTCCGCAATTCGATAGGCGAGATGCAATCAAATCTCAGGCAGTGGACGACTTCTTTGTGGATTGGGCCGAGGTAGAATATGAACCACCGTTACCAGATCCGAATTATTAGATAATGCATTTCGATGGATCCAAGCTGAGAAAAGGCTTGGGAGCAGGGATAGTGTTGACCTCACCGAAAAAAGATCAGCTGAAATATGTGCTGCAAATACATTTCGCCGCATCAAACAATGTAGCCGAATATGAAGCACTCGTCCATGGATTAAAGGTGGCAAAATAAATTGGTATACGTCGGATCCTATGATACGGGGATTCCGATTTGGTAGTACAGCAAGTATCAGGCAATTGGGACGCACTAGATGCGAATATGGCCCTATATAGGTTCCATGTGCAAAAAATTAGTGGATACTTTGATGGATGCGAGTTTCATCATATACCTCGGGCGGAAAATGACGCTGCGGACACATTGTCAAAACTCGGATCAACTAGGCAGTCAATTCCCCCAGGTATAGCCCTAGATCACCTGAGAAAACCATCTATTATACCATCACCAGAGTCCGAGTCCATTTATATCTTGGCAGAATTAAAAGAAGGAAGTGTGCCAATGGAAATTGACAAAGAGTGCAACCCAGGCTCTCTGAAAATGAACCTGGCCATAGCACGAATAAATACAGAAGGATTCAAAGCTGTTATGTCGGCAGAAAACATGGAAATCGATAGTGAAATTATCCCAGAGAAGATCACGCCGATATGGGCGCAACCCATATTCTCCTTCCTCAAGGATGCAATCTTGCCGAGTAATGAGGTACTGGCTAGACATACAATAAGAAGAGAAAAAGCTTACACAATCATAAACAATGAGCTATACAAGAGAAGCGTCACAAGCGTGCTGCAAAGATGTGTTGACTCGGCAGAAGGCCAGGAAATACTTCTGGATATACATCAGGGAGAATGCGGGCATCACGCATCGTCCAGAGCATTAGTAGCCAAAGCATTTAGGCATGGATTTTATTGGCCGACGGCGTTAAAGGAGGCAAAAGATCTAGTAGAAAAATGTAACGGTTTCCAGAGATACGCTAGCAAGATACATATGCCATCATCTGAATTAAAGACAATACCAATCACTTGGCCATTCTCTGTATGGTGCTTGGATATGGTAGGCCCATTCAAGCTAGCTCGAGGCGGAATGACTCACATTCTAGTCATGGTGGATAAATTCACAAAATGGATCGAGGTAAAACCTATAAGAAAATGTGATGGAAAAACAGCAGTAAAATTCCTCAAAGATATTATCTTGAGATATGGTTATCCACACAGTGTTATTACAAACAACGACACAAATTTTGCTGAAGGAGCCTTTGCTAGGTTCTGCCAAGAGAAGCACATAAGACTAGATGTTGCCTCAGTGGCTCACCCGGCATCAAACGAGCAAGTAGAAAGATCAAATGGACTGGTATTGTCCGGAATAAAACCCCGGCTCGTTGAACCTCTGCAAAGGTCGGCAGGATGTTGGATCGAGGAATTGCCAGCAGTACTGTGGAGCCTCAGAACTACACCGAACAGGTCAATAGGGTATACCCCATTTTTTCTGGTATACGGGGCAGAAGTTGTGCTTCCAGCCGACATAATGCATGATTCGCCACGAGTGACCCAGTACACGACGGCCAAGGTAAATGAGCTAGCTCGGCAAGACGACGTCAATTTACTAGAAGAGGCCAGGGAATTGGCACTATCAAGATCAGCTATTTATCAGCAAGACCTACGATGATATCACAGCAAGAAAGTCAATCCAAGAGTCTTTAAAGAAGGAGATTTGGTTCTTCGGCTAGTGCAGCGCACAGCCGGCATGCACAAAATATCACCACCATGGGAAGGACCATTCATCGTGAGTAAAGCATTGCACAACGATGCATATTACCTAATCGATGCTCAGTCACCAGAAAAGAACAAGGCAAACAAAGTCGGCGACATATCGAAAAGACCATGGAACATAGCTTTACTTCGCCCATTCCACACTTAGAGCCGTTTATGGTACGTCGTAATGTGACGATTCAAGTCGGAGTATCAAGCGTGTATTGTACCTCAGCACTTCGAGCGACGACTCGAGGATTGCACAATGTTGTCTTTATTTTTTAGGACTATGTAGTAAACCTCGTCACCTCGAGCAGTGACTCGGGGACTGCTCTATGTTATTTCTTATTTTAAGTTATGTGTTAAACCTCGGCACCTCGAGCAGTGACTCGGGGACTTTACCGGGTTATTTCTTATTCCTGAATTATTTGTTAAGTTTCAAGACCTCGAGTAGGGACTCGGGGACTGCGCCGTATTATCCTTTATCTCGGATTATGAATTAAAACCTCGATACCTTGAGCACTGACTCGGGGACTGCCCCATGATTGTTTCTTGTTCTAAAAACACGTATTAAACTTCGGCACCTTGAGAAATGACTCGGGGACTACCCCGTAGTATTCTCTGCATTAACCCATGAAATGTATTTCGGCAACCTAGTTTGTAACTCGGGGACTGCCACATGGTCCAAGGTAATTCTTTGAGCACACGCAAGAACTCGATAACCCAAGTGATAACTCGGGGACTAATTGGTATAACCCACTATTTGTCGCCAGACACATAAAAGTTCCATAGCTCAACAAATAAAGATCTCTAAGGATAATGCAAAAAAGAACAACAACCCCAGCAAATCGAAGTATGATACAGGATGCAGTTTATTGTATCACCTTATCAGAGGTGGGCCTAGGGCTTTGTATCTCAGGTAGAAGTTGAAAACATAACAGCTACGCTATCGAGGTTATAAAGGGCAGGCAAGATATATGCCGAACTAAGGTCAGCCACGTGGAGAAGTACAATCTGAATCTACGAAATCAAAGGTCATCAAAACAAAGATATGAAGCAATGAGACCCGTTTAAACAAAGTAATAATGACTACCATCACCCATGCCTTAGCAGCAAGAGGCAAAAAGGTTCGCATCAAACCAAAAGCCAGACAATTGTTCCATAGACATCATACGCCCGGCATACCGGGGATTAAAAATAACTAAAGAGGTTTTTTGAACATAGAAAGCGAAAAGGGCCAGAGCACCCTTAAGGGGCAGCAGCATGATCAGGGGCATCAGGAACGGCTATCTCGGTTGATGGCGGCGCGACCTCGGTCTCCTGTGCAGCGGCATTTTCAGGAACTGGGCGCTCCGAGGCAGACGGCGCCTCGGCCGAAGTTACTTCGCCTTCAACAGAAGCGATAGTAGCCTCGGGGGAAATCCTGGGCTGCTGAGAAACATTAGTTGGAGCTTGAGAGTGCCCAGTCCCTTTGGAAGATGATCACGCGTCGTCATCCTCATCCGAGCTTGCATTGGAATCACGGGAGTTGTCCGAGTCACCCTCTGCCTCGTCCTGGTCGGTCGAATCATCATCAGAGGCATCTTCAATCTCGACGTCATCCGCTGGATTGGGAAGAAAACTCGGCCCTATAATCCAATTATGCACATCAGCGTACTCAACAAGCTGGAAGGCACGAGCTTGGCGTCGAGCGACAAATTCTGGATCCTCAACCCAATGAGAGCCAGTGCACAAGTTTATCAGAGTGTCGAGCGAAATGTCCTCGTACCAAGACAGAACGGCTGTAAGTGCCATGTCAGAACTAGCCCTACCAGCAGATTCCCTCGAGATATTTAACTAGGTCTGGGATGCCATTAATCTCTCCACAAATATTTTGACCTCGTCAATATCAGGAGTTCCAGAAGTATTCGACCAGAGAACATGGTAGGCCCGAATAGCTGCTTGCACCAAATCCCTGCCCATAATCTTCATTGGCCCAATAGCAGCGCCAACGGTAATCCAGAAGACTTCCATTGAATATTATGGACTCGAATTTGCGGGGACACCTCGGCGCTGACGAGTGGAAATTACTGCTTTAGAGCTCACGGGTCTAGCTTCCGGAAAATGATCTACATGAAATGAAAATATATCAGTTAAAAGTAAGAGAGAGAGAAGAAGGTAACTCAACCACAGTCGAAAACTTACGATGAATATAACTCAACATTTTCTAGAGATCCTGAGTCCAGTCGGCCTTATTTTTCTCAAAGCAAGTGAGTTCCTCGCTCATCATCCAATTCTTCAGCTCGGAAGCATCGAGGAGTTCTTTTTCTTTCTGCAGTTGCAGGCTTAGTCGATTCTTCTCTTCAGAGAACTCCTGATCAACCTTTTCCAATTCGGATTTCTGCGAGAGTTTGAGAGACTCAACCTCGACACGTAACCGGGTTATTTTGTCATCCTTTTCTTTAAGCTGCGTCGAATGAGTGGCGGCTTGTTCTAAAAAATGCAGCATCATAGTGGCATGGATATGAATTCTTGATGCAACGCTGCAAATGTTTGTAACTCGGCTAATACCGAAGCCAGAAGGTTATAAGAAACCCAGGATAAGTCTCGAACGAAAATATTTAGAGGAGAAGAATAACTAACCTTCCAGAGATTTGACCTTCTTGTTAAGGTGGATATTAAGATTATTGATACCACCTTCTTACCATCAAAGAATGGGTTAGCACCTCAAGTCGAAAAATATTAAGAACTTAAGGAACAATACAAAGATTTGTTAAGTTACTAGTTTTCTTCACCACGGGGAGAACTTTCTCATATTTTTCTTCCAATTTCTTGTGCGCAAAGAGCAACCTTTGGAATTCGGCTGTCCGCCGATCATGGTCAACCTAAGTACCAAAAGGAATTACACAGTTAGATATTCAAAGCTAAGGTAGATCCGAGTCAAGCAAAACTTAACTCGGATCTAAGTGGCTAGATATTCAAAGCTAAGGCAGATCCGAATCAAGCAAAAACTTAACTCGGATCTAGGCGGCTAGATATTCAAAGCTAAGACGGATACGAATCAAGCAAATCTTAACTCGGATCTAGGTGGCTAGATAACGCATTTTAAGAAATTTACTTGGCAAATAATGCATTTGAAGCCTAACAAAGCTTCCAAACAAACAACAAGTTATTCGGTTGCAAGCTTCGGGGACTAGTGTATGTATACTATCATTTGAATAACAGACCAAATATCAACAGAAGCGTTTACCTCGTTCATCTTGTCACTTTCAAGAACAATCTTAGCAGCCATGTGCAAACGACTACTGATGTCAGAAAGCTGAAATGGCTGATTACTCGGATTGCCCTCAAGCTGATCGGCGGCATTCCAATTGTTGGCATATTCCAGCAAAGAGCCAAGGCTATTCCCACTCTCAGTACGGTCAGCACTTTACCTCGGACCCGTTGGGTAACCACCGCCTCCGCGGGACTCTTGTGGAGAGTAAGCTAACTATCAGCGGCCAGGGTGGCAACAGGCTTAACAGAGGAAGCCCCCTTGTGGAGTGCATCGGCTATATTGGGTTGAGAAGAACTAGCCGGCCCCTTGTGAGATGCTGAAGGTTTGGTGACAACAACCTTCTTAGCCTTAGAAGAGGTATCGGCAGGGGCAGCAACCTCGGCACTAGGAGTGGCATCCTTGGAGGCAGGAGGAAATATGGTTTCCAAGGGGGCCAAGATGGTGGCATCCTTGGCTGGAGTTGGAGTTGCAGTTGGAATTTTGGGGGTCAAAGGAGTTTCGGGGAAAACTTCGGTGGTCATAACAGGGGCGACAGGTTCAATAGGATGATCTGCTGGAGGAGTTATGTCAGCATCAGCAATGGAAGCTGTGGGTACATCTCGCCGAGGCAATGTCTGAGTCGGCGTAGGAGGAGAGTCAATGCGAGAGGGACTAGGAGCCCGAGTATCTTCAGGGGGCGGAGGAGAAGGCAGCCGAGTTGTATGACTCGTCATACTCGGACCGCTTGGCTTGGCAGAGAGAGGAGCGCTGCAAAAGCACAAAAAGTCGAATCAAAAGACAGAAAGAGAGAAGCAAGAAATACAAATGAAAATGAACTCACCCAGTAACTCCGGGCATGGTTTTACGCTTCAGAAGGTGCTGGGCTGATTTCTTTGTTCGCTTCTTGGGAGCAGCTTTGGAGGGACCTACCGGAGCAGTGCGCTTCCTCGAGGTAGAAGGAGCTTGAGAGGCGAGAGGCTCGGCGTCGTGCACCTGACTAGCCTGATTAGCTGGGAAAGTAGAAGCCGAAAATGCATAAGAGATAGGCATCACGGCGACTACCTCAAGAATTTGGACGTCTTCCGAGTCACCTTCCTCCCCGTGGGCCGAGGTCTTGCCACGGGCGCGAGCCGGAGTGACGTCCGACTTAGGAACAAACTCCTCCGAGTCAGGTTCCCCGCTGTCCGGGGTGTTCCGATCTGCGGTCCACGGAAGTTCCAGAACCTCGGCATCCTCGGTCTTTTGCTCCGCAAACCTCTGCAAGAAAAGAGACAAAGTGGAGTTAGCAAAAGAAGTCACAAACACAATTAGGAAGCAAACATAAATGCGTAAACTTACCTCGGGAGGGCGATTCCCGCGAGTGAACGGCTTCAGCCGCCAGGTCCAGTCCTCCGGCATATCAGTCTTGAAGATAGCTCAGACACGCTTGTAAATAAGATAGTTGTCGAGCTCAACCGTCGAAACTCGGTTGGGATCGAGAGGACCGCTCATGTAACAGATCTTGTGCGTGCGAAGCTGGAAAGGGCAGATTTGGCTGCTGACGAATGTGGTCATCATATCCTCACCACGGAGCCCGGCGCGGATCAACTCCTTTAGCCGAATCTCGAATGCCTCGGCCAAAGCATGGCTCTTCCTGGGGTTGTAGTTCCAGTTCTTCTTGGAAGGGGGGCCGATAGAAAAGGCAGGGAGCCAAATCTTGTCTTCTTTTCCAGTATTTTTGACATAGAAAAGCGATCTATGCCACTTCTTGCAAGACTCGAGGCCAGTGACACGAGGGAACTTAGATTTTCTCCGAGGTGTGATGGACGCGGCTCCACACTGGGTAAGTGATTTCTTAGAGGAGTGAAGGGATTTGTCTGGAACGACATTAGATTGGATTTGGAAGAATTTAGACCAAACGGATACAGAGGGCCAGAGGCCGAAGTATCCCTCCGAGGCCGAGATATAAGCGGATAGGTAGGCGATGGCATTAGCCGGAAGGTGATGCGGCTGAAGGCCGAAGTAATCAAGGAACTCCCTAGCAAAATTGCTAAGGGGAAGGCTGGACCCACGACAAAGTAGGACATGAAAACAACGTACTCGCCTTCGTTGAGTACAGGAGAGGATTCGTTGCCGGGCAAGCGACAGCTTACCTCGGCAAGAATCCGACGAGTCCTAATTAGCCACTCAATCTCACGAGGAGTGACGGAGGAGCCGCACCAAGAGCCTCGCTCTGGACCAGACGCTACGTCGTCGTCTTCGACGAGCGCTCCGCTAACGGAACTAGACATGAGCTCACTGGAGGGATCGACGGAGGAAGAACTAGTGGCGGAGGAAGGCCTAGAGGCACAGGGGCCCGTCGTGATTCTAGGAAAGCGCGGCGGCGGAGCAAAAACAAACCGCCACAAGAAATCTAGAAAAGCAGCAGATGCTCCTAAAGAAGGAACCTAACAACAACACCCTAGAAAAACTCACCGGCGGAGGCGCCGGAGCAAGTGCACGGAGGTGAGATCGTCGGGGCAGAAGGACTGCGGCGTCAACGTCGAGGAGATGGACAATGGCGCAGCCACCGGCGCACGAACGGAGGCACGAGCGCGAGAAGGAAGAAGAGGAACGGTGAGCGAAGGGGGAAACTGAATCCTCTAGCCCCACGCCCCTCCTTATAACCGCGCGGTCCTGGCGGTAGTGGGATCGTGCGTGCGCATGCTAACCGTGTAAAGCACGCGTGCGGCGGAACCGCTTGCAGTTGAGTGGAGCCACACCGAGAACCACACGACGCAGGAGAGGATCCGGCCCCCTGACAGATGCGGTACTCGAGGCGTCACTGCGCCGACGCGACGGGCGCAGTAATCACTGTAGCTTGTCAGTGGGCTCTGTAGAGGAACAGAAAACTAGAGGAATAATGATGAGTGGTACACGTAGGACGAGGCGTGCTCAAGAAGCTACGCAGATACCTCGAACATAAAAAAGTAACTCGGAAGTAAAGAGAAATGAATGTTGGGAAACTGATGTAGCCCGGCCGAGGTTACGGGCAGGGCCACACCAACTTTGGGGACTAATGTTGGGGAGGTGACCCCGGATAGGGTGAAGACAGGGGAAGACAAAAGGAGTCTCCCTTGTCATATGCCGAGTTACTATTTATATCGGCCGAGTCATGTAAAAGTCGGCCGAGATAAGCACAACCATGACACCTACGGAAGGAGCAATACCTTATCCAGCCGACATACGAGTTAAGTCGGCCGAGTAAGTCTGAATAACTTGAATGTAGGTGAAGGCCGAGCCGAGTTATGCGAGACAAGGCCGAATAACATGAAGCTTGCAGGAGAAAGAGGTGCCTATAGTCAAACCCAAGTCACGGGCTAGGAAGAATCTGAACAGAGCCAAACACAAAGGACAAGGAGTAGAGCAGTAGAAGGGCAGAAGGAGGTCACGGAGGTGACAGTCATGGAGCCTGAGGCGCAGGTGGGGTTCTCTGGAACATTGTCGTCGTTAGAAGGGGGACACGTAAAGAGAGCCGCCGAGTTACCATATTGGGACAAGCATATTCCTCGAATATGCTTACCATGTCAGCCCTAGAAGGAACCAAGGCACCCCTTTATAAGGGGATAAACGGGCTCCTGAGGAGGGGTCGATGGATTCTACGCCGTAAGGCTCGAGTAGTAGCTCTCTTCTTCCTGCAAACAGCTCGAGGAGAACTTGTAGTCCCAGAGAAGAGAAATAAAGATATTCATGTTAGCCATTCGAGTGTAGAAATAACTACATCGTCCCTCCCCGGATCCCTCTAGCATCCATTGGCCCCATACTTTAGCCTACCCATGGAATCTGCCGTGCCACCACCACGACAGTGATAAAAGAATAATTTTTGAGGTGACATGCACCCTCACAATAAAGATCCAACCATTTGCAAGCATTGAAAGCTGGGATCAAAGAACTCTAAACATGTGCATGAAAGATGGAGTTCTAACAATAGGACATAGTAATTAAGCATGCAACTTATGGGTCAAGGGGTAACTTATAGTTCGAACCCCCCTCGGTTTTTAGGTCAAGGGGTAACTTATAGGCGCAGAGGGAGCCCGAGGGGGTGCCTGGGGTGGCCGCACCCCCCTACGAATGGGAAGGGCCGACCCGCGCCTGGCAGGGGTGTGGCCCCCCAGGCCTCCGCTCTGTTTCGTCTTCTGGCTCCGTGGATCTTCTGGTGAAATATAATTTTTGGCATATTTTCCGGGATTTTTCCTAATAATTGATTTTCTGCACAAAAACTATACACCAAGGTAATTCTTTTGAAAACAGCGTCAGTCCGTGTTAGTTGCATCCAAATCACACAAGTTTAGAGGAGAAATAATAGCAAAAGTTTTCGGGAAAGTAGGTACGTTTTGGACGTATCAACTCCCCCCAAGCTTAGCTTATTGCTTGTCCTCAAGCAATTCAGTTGAAAACTGAGTGCGATAAAAGAACTTTCACAAACACATTTGCTTCAAATGATGTAAATATTCTCAGCACATGAGTAGATGCTTAAACGATTCATAATAAGAAGTATGCAACTAAGTCTACTCAATAATCATTGCAAGCTATGAAGAGAAACCAACTCAATAATAATAAGTAGCAAGAAACGTAAACATAAGCAACATTGCAATGCTCATAATAAGGTATGATAGAGTGGTATATCTGTAGTGACCTCGGATCAAGTAAGATCCTAAGTCCCTGTGATTAACATGCTAGTCCTTGGATCAATAGCTAGCACTCACAGTCGATGAAATATCATGAAAAACACAAGTCTTTATTACATGAATCGAATAATCCAGAGTTTACATTATTACAACAGAAGCGATATAAATACAACTTGGAGTCCCATCAATGCCACAGGCAGGTTGAGTGAAGACCCGCGACCCTAGCGCACCTTTCAACGATCTCCGAAATTCTACACATAAAACGTGCAGCCAACAAGTTGGGTCAATACTTTGAATGTATTGGCAAATTACACCAAGGAAGGAAGGACTAACTCTACATGCAAGGCTATTTTAGGCTTTGGAGTTCATTTGCATAAAGCTAATTTTCTTAAGTAGAGAGAAGAAGAGAGGATTGTCCTACTTTGTAAACATTTGCTTAGATAAAATAAGGTCGAGTGGCACACGAGGATATTACGCACCAAGTGTCCAAACAACCAAACACTTGGATATTACGCACCAAGCGTCACTTGAATATTACACACCAAGTTCCCAAATTCCCACCCATTAGCGATATTACGCACACCATGGGGTTTCAAAACTTTGTTTTAGAAAAGAGAGAGGAAGATCCTTCAGAGGCTTCATTTTTCAGACGCTCATTGTTGTTCTGTTACCGTGAACACGGCTGATTGATCAGATTGCAATACTCTCGAGAGTTTGCGCACTTTACCCACAATCCACGATCAAGTCCTTTTACAGACAAGACCATGGCAAGGCTTTCCCTTAGTAGCCCCTCTACCTTCCGGATCCAACCGTGCCAAGAACCTCCAAATGTTGGTACCCAGGTGAGGTTTCCCACTAAGTACTAGGCCAAGACAGAGCCCATAATGTATTGTGGTTGCACTGGAAGCTTCTGAATTCTGAAACATGGCAGACTTCTTTGATTCCTGGGCGGCCGTCCTCCACCAAAATCTCACTCGTTGTCCCGACAACCATTCCTCCCAGAACAAAACTTAGTTTTATTTTGAAGTGGATTTGAGAAGAAATGTTTGCTCTAGAGATCCTTTATACTTAGGAAAATTCTTTGTCTTTCGAACCCCCCAACGGTACTTTGTATATATAGCATAGCAAGCAATACTTAGTAAAAACAAGGGTAACCTATTAGGATGGGAAATCCTAAGTATAGAGCTACTCATGGCATACTACAAAATCATCGCACTTGCAAAATAATACTAAGGAAAAATTCTACTAGATCATCCTACACATGCATACTACAGAATTTTGAAGATCACATGCATAGAATCAAAACTTGGACAAAATTATGAACAAGTGGTGTAACTTGCCTTATGTTGATAATATGGGTGTTGATTGTATTTCTTCGCAGCAATCGCACTCTCCGAATAATCTAATACGAGGAAAAGGTAGTTCCAATCAAAACAATTGCAAACATAGCAAACACAACAAGGATGATCGAAAACATGCATGATGATTTAACATGACACAATGGTTATAATTAGTTTGATGAACATTAATATATCATATGATTCATGTATGAGTTCATTTAATGCAATAGGGTACTTGTTATTAATGATTACTTGCCAATATAAGGGTTTTGATAGTTCTGTTGTAACGCCTGTTCTAACTGTAGAATTAAATTTCTTTCTTGGGTTTCCTGGATAGAGGACGTTAATACGAACCAGTAGGCGTTGGATTCACCCTAATCGGAGTTATAGGTCTTTTTATATGATTTAAATAGTGTTTAATGGGTTTTAAATGATTCATACAGTTTCTGTTGCCTAAAAATCAAACTAAAATTATATCTGTAATCTCCACGGAATTGTGATTTCAGGGACATATTATTTGTAATTTTCTGAATAGTATTTATTTTCTTATGAATTTATTACTCTAAATAAGCCATTAAACCATTTTTTTAATTGCTGCTAAACCTTATAGTATTTTACTGAACCATTTGCAGATTGATGATCTACATGGAACCAGCTTTCTATCGGTATATTATTTTTATTTTTGTGACAAGCAATTAATTTACTATGAATTTAATAATTTATAAAGCCATTAAAACTAATTAAATTTCTACGTGTTAAATAATCTTAAAAGGCTAGATCCAACCATATATTCTTAAAGTACATTACAGTAGCTTCAATTTGATATATTATTCATATTTTTCGGAGTTACAGATAATTTCTTATGAATTTATTAACCTAAAAGACCATTAAAACTAATTAAATTACTGCAGTAACCACGTACAGTAAAAGTTGGATCTATTCTGATAAGATGATTCTACGTGAAATTATCTTCAATTTGATATATTATACGCAATTTTTGGACGTGGTATGAATTTCTAATGAATTTTACAATTAGATCTATAATATGCAATTTTAAATTCGAACGGAATATTCCAGGGAATATTCCGCTGACTGGACAGGTTGACTTTGCATGCTGACTGGGACTAGATGTTGACCTTACGTTGATGTGGTGTTGATGATGAAGATGACCGGGATGACGACATGGCACGCACCGGTTTGATTGGATCTCGACCGTCTGGATAGGATCCGGTGGCTAGAAGAAGAGATTGACCCGATTTTGGCTTAGAATAGACAAGAAATAGATCTGTGTTAGAGAGACAAATCTGTAGGTCAAATTGAAAAACTCAGAACATGAAAGTTGTGGGGAATCATTATTCCTACCTTCTCACCAAAGGAATATGGATTTGAAGAAACGAGCGTGAGTAGATCTTGGATTTACACCGTAAGATATGAAATATTGCGATGCGAAATTCTCCGGATGTAGTGGATGAAAAGAGGTGAGGTTTGTCGGGATTGAAAGATTTCGATGATTCCTACAACTTTCTTTTTTTGACCGAAGGCAAACGACGAAGTCTAGATGGGTTAAAAAGCGAAATAAGATTCGGGCATATGTAGATTCGGGATTTCGAGAATAGAAACTCGTGCAGCCGTGGCTGCACGAGTTTATATCGAGGTTTAGGATGGTTTAAAGATAGGCCTTGGAGTAGAGAACAAGTAGAAACAAACGGAAGTCGATTCGGAGTTGTAGATAAAAAGTTATAGCAGTTTGAGTAGAGATAGGTTTAACAAAACAGATTTTGCACGCTTTTTGGAGCAACCCGATCGATCCCGTACGCGTGGCCTCCCCGGCTGGCTCGGTCCGGTCGGACCAGCTGGGCCGACCCTTTTTTTTTATACTTATTTCTCTCATTTCTTTTGCATACGAACTCCAAATGACATGATTCTTATTTCTAAATTTTTCTAAAATCAAATAGATCATTATAGGATCAAATTTGTAATCTTTTTACTAGTTTGGAAGTAGTGGATTTATAAATCCTTGTATATTTCATTTTATTTATATCTTTATGTGTTTGTATTTGTTCCATAACTTTTTCATACTAGCTCCAAATGAGCTCAATTTTGTTTCTAAAATTTTGTAATATTAATTGGATCCTTTTAGGCTATAATTTAGCAATAATCGCTGTTTTAGCAATAGTGGGTTTTAAAAAGTCAATTTAGTTACCCTTAGGAACATTTGGGTGAATCAACTATAGAATTTAGATACCAGGATTTGGATTCAGTTTGTGAGAACTTTGCATGGATGTAATGAAATGCTTATGAATGCTTCATGATTTTCATTTTGAAATCTTGCACACCAATTCTACAATCCATAATCAATCCATGCCCTTTTTGCCTATATGGCTACTTAGGTCTTAACAAAAGAACATAAGATTTTGAATTCATGGTTGAGAGGATTTTCTATTCAAAAAGGTTCTTCTCTTTGAGAATTTTCGACATAGTCAAACAATCAATCAAACTTATTTATTTATTTCACATTCCAAAATTAGGAGAATTTTGGGATGTGACAGACTACCACCCTTAAAAGAAATCTCGTCCCGAGATTTGGGAAGGCTAGAAAGAAAGAAAGGTTCGGGATCCTTTAGGATGCTACCACCCTTAAAAGAAATTGACTAGGTCACTTCTCGAGGATTCACTTAGCTCAGATTGGTTCTCCTTTAGACTTTTATTGGCACAATGTCTCTAGCACATTCTAAACATCACGATTAATAGTTGCCGAGAAAGCACTTCTTAAACTAGCAAAACTCTCATGGTGGGCAAATAGGGAATGTTTACTTCACGGTGCCCATAATTCACGGTTGGGATTCATCCTTACCGTACATCCTATGCTTAGCAATGGATGCTTTTAGAAGGGTGTAACAATATACCATTCTAGGGTTTAGGCTCAACGTCGACTCTCTGCTAAGGTTGAAAAGGGCACTCAAGATTCGCAAAGCCAACAGTACAAGAGCGAATAATGAGAGTAGTAGGAATGGTGATCAATCCATCCTGCACCCAAATCATTACCCTGTATGAGGATAGGTGAATCACGTTTTTCTATCACTCGGGCGTTCTTACTTGCCTTGAAGAATGTTTCCATGGGCACGAACTAATGCTCTATGTATACTCCCATGTATTCAATCAACAAAGCCACTACTCAAACTAAGTTATCGATACTTCAACTTTCAGGTTGGGTAATCTACTACATAACATCATGTGCAACACTTCATACTTCCACATCCTTTTTTTCTATTAGGTGGAGCATTCCCTTCCTAAATGCATTGTGTTGTCAAACCTTCCACTTAACACATCATTATATCTCCAAGGGTTCAAGATAGGAAAGGATAGATTCTATAGGAAAGAAACGACTAAGAAAATAATCCTACCCATAACTATATGAAACAATCAATGTCACAAACAAGGAAACAATCATAAGAAATCAACACACAAGCAAGCACCTATATAATAACATTACATGTGTATAAACTTAGTAGTATATAACCACAAAATAGTTTGAAAGCATTGGGAACAATACTAGAGTAAAATAGAGCAACATATAAGCAATAAACAAAATCTGTCAAAACGGTATAGCAGACTTCACAAATTTTTCTGACCGACTTAAACTCGTCACGACTTTTAGCCAATTTTTTTGCATGTGCTACAGGTAATTATGCTCCAGATCCTATTTTTGTAGATTTTTCTGAGTTACCAATAAAATATGTAAAATCGCGCGGTACAACAGGTCAGGCAGAAAACTGCAGCAGTAATCCACGAATTTCAATCAATTCACACCATTAAAATAATTTTAAAACCACACGAAAGTTCCAGCAACTTTAGAGTTTCAAAACAACAGATCCTAAACAAGGCATCACACGATATGATTCAGTACAAACCAGCAAGCAACCTATATTGTCATACCACATAAGTTGGTAAAAACAATATGCTAACACGATAGCGATGATCTCCTAAAGAGATAAAATATGGTGGTCCAGACCTAACCAAACTTGATGAGATGTTTATTTATGTCATACTATTTGTTCTTTTACTTAGCTAAATCTCATATAGGTATCATAAGAATGGACAACTACATATTTGAACAAGAAGAGATTATAGAAAAGATAGACAAGAAATATAAGAACATCTAATAAGTATAAAATATGATAGTTCTCCTAATAGAGGTCTTCTATTTCTATTACCATCGTTGTTTTTATCCTTTCCAGCTACATTCACATGTTTTGGACAATTATCAGCATAATGCCTAGGATTGTGACACTGGAAGCATAGGACTTTTGCTTAGATCCTTCCTCCTTTTTGGTAAGGACATCCCGTATTGTGGTTCTTCATGCTCTACCTCAACATTTGGAAGCCTTGATCGTTTCCTTGAGCCAGTTTGGGGAAAATGGGCATTCCTTTCATATGTCGAGTATTGCGAAGTGATGACTTTGGGTGCGGTGTCTAGAGTCTTGAATCCATCCCTTGTATTTGTCGTGTCCTCGCGGAGCTTCATGAGGTCTTGGCGCATTCCGTCTCTGACTTGTTGATTCAGTTGATGTACCACCGGGGTAGAGGTGCATTGAGCGGGGTTGATTGGTCCCTTCGCACAGGAAGAATGTAACTTGAGAGGTGGGACATTCTTCTGATGTGTGCCTTCCTTCACAGTAGGGGCGCTGATCATGATGCTCCTTGGTGATATGCCCTATTTCTCCATAGATCGTGCAAGCTAAATGTTTCGGGACTTCAACTTCTTGGATTTTTAGTATACGAGACGAGATTGAAGTAGAACCACTTTAAATTCTTCCTAAGATATCACCCCTTGATGATCATCAATGGTGTGTTGCATCTCTCACCAAGTTAGAGCGTCGTCCTTTAGGAATTGGGTGGCATAATGAAGCATTCTGTTGACTTCAATGTTGGCATCCTTCATTCTTTCTTCAACCTGGAGCATCCAATTCTTTGCATCGGTGTGGCTCTTACGCTTGGTGGAGTTGAGTTCCTTGTCCTCCTTATTGATATGGTCCATCCGTCGAGTTGACCAAGGTTTAGAGTAGGAATGAATGGAGTATGGAAGAAGAAGAATAACCCATACAAGAAATTTTATTTAGAAAACAGGTTTTCATTAGCTAAAGTAATAAACCATAAAAGATAGAAAACAATTTGTCGCATCTATATTTAGCGAAATCTTATTCGGGTTTGGTTCCTAATAGGTCACTTGGAATCTTCGAGGCTTCGAGTCTCCAAAAGTCTTCGTTCTCTTGATAGTCTTCATGTTCTTCATAATCTTCAATCTTTCGAGTTCTTTAGTTAATAACATTGACTTAAGTCCTTTGAAGTCTTTAGTCTTGTATCATCAGTCTTGGAACATCTTTCATGGAGGTCTTCAAAAAGTCCCGACTTAATCGAAACATTGAGATGATCTTCTTTGAAAAGGTAATCTTGAGAAAAGTTTCTTCTTGAAGTGTGTAGTGGTCATATTCTAATGTTGAAAGGAAGAGACTTAAGAAATTTTAAAACCCCAAAGGTAGATGATGAGAAGTATGAGAGTTTTCTGAAATAACTTAGAAAATATTTGTCCTAAGGTTTTTCCATGTCTAGGGTCATGATCTACAGTCAACTTATGCTCTGATACCATCTGTAGTGACCTCTGATCAAGTAAGATCCTAAGTCCCTGTGATTAACATGCTAGTCCCTGGATCAATAGCTAGCACTCACAGTCGATGAAATATCATGTAGAACACAAGTCTTTATTACATGAATCGAATAATCCAGAGTTTACATTATTACAACATAAGCGATATAAATACAACTTGGAGTCCCATCAATGCCACAGGCAGGTTGAGTGAAGACCCGCGACCCTAGCGCAACTTTCAACGATCTCCGAAATTCTGCACATAAAACGTGCAGCCAACAAGTTGGGTCAATACTTTGAATGTATTGGCAAATTACACCAAGGAAGTAAAGACTAACTCTACATGCAAGGCTAGTTTAGGCTTTGGAGTTCATTTGCATAAAGCTAATTTTCTTAAGTCGAGAGAAGAAGAGAGGATTGTCCTACTTTGTAAACATTTGCTTAGATAAAATAAGGTCGAGTGGCACACGAGGATATTACGCACCAAGTGTCCAAATAGCCAAACACTTGGATATTACGCACCAAGCGTCACTTGGATATTACACACCAAGTTACCAAATTCCCACCCATTAGAGATATTACGCACGCCATGGGGTTTCAAAACTTTGTTTTAGAAAAGAGAGAGGAAGATCCTTCAGAGGCTTCATTTTTTAGACGCTCATTGTTGTTCTGTTACCGTGAACACGGCTGATTGATCAGATTGCAATACTCTCGAGAGTTTGTGCACTTTACCCACAATCCACGATCAAGTCCTTTTACAGACAAGACCATGGCGAGGCTTTCCCTTAGTATCCCCTCTACCTTCCGGATCCAACCGTGCCAAGAACCTCCAAATGTTGGTACCCAGGTGAGGTTTCCCACTAAGTACTAGGCCAAGACAGAGCCCATAATGTATTGTGGTTGCACTGGAAGCTTCTGAATTCGGAAACATGGCAGACTTCTTTGATTCCTGGGCGGCCGTCCTCCACCAAAATCTCACTCGTTGTCCTGACAACCATTCCGCCCAGAAGAAAACTTAGTTTTATTTTGAAGTGGATTTGAGAAGAAAAGTTTGCTCTAGAGATCCTTTATACTTAGGAAAATTCTTTGTCTTTCGAACCCCCCAACGGTACTTTGTATATATTGCATAGCAAGCAATACTTAGTAAAAACAGGGGTAACCTATTAGGATGGGAAATCCTAAGTATAGAGCTACTCATGGCATACTACAAAATCATCGCACTTGCAAAATAATACTAAGGAAAAATTCTACTAGTTCATCCTACACATGCATACTACAGAATTTTGAAGATCACATGCATAGAATCAAAACTGGGACAAAATTATGAACAAGTGGTGTAACTTGCCTTATGTTGATAATATGGGTGTTGATTGTATTTCTTCGCAGCAATCGCACTCTCCGAACAATCTAATACGAGGACAAGGTAGTTCCAATCAAAACAATTGCAAACATAGCAAACACAACAAGGATGATCGAAAACATGCATGATGATTTAACATGACACAATGGTTATAATTAGTTTTATGAACATTAATATATCATCTGATGCATGTATGAGTTCATTTAATGCAATAGGGTACTTGTTATTAATGATTACTTGCCAATATAAGGGTTTTGATAGTTCTGTTGTAACGCCTATTCTAACTGTAGAATTAAATTTGTTTCTTGGGTTTCGTGGATAGAGGATGTTAATACGAACCAGTAGGCGTTGGATTTACCCTAATCGGAGTTATAGATCTTTTTATATGATTTAAATAGTGTTTAATGGGTTTTAAATGATTCATACAGTTTCTGTTGCCTAAAACTCAAACTAAAATTATATCTGTAATCTCCACGGAATTGTGATTTCAGGGACATATTATTTGTAATTTTCTGAATAGTATTTATTTTCTTATGAATTTATTACTCTAAATAAGCCATTAAACCATTTATTTAATTGCTGCTAAACCTTATAGTATTTTACTGAACCATTTGAAGATTGATGATCTACATGGAACCAGCTTTCTATCGGTATATTATTTTTATTTTTGTGACAAGCAATTAATTTACTATGAATTTAATAATTTATAAAGCCATTAAAACTAATTAAATTTCTACGGGTTAAATAATCAGAAAAGGCTAGACCAACCAGATATTCCTAAAGTACATTACAGTAGCTTCAATTTGATATATTATTCATATTTTTCGGAGTTACAGATAATTTCTTATGAATTTATTAACCTAAAAGACCATTAAAACTAATTAAATTACTGCGGTAACCACGTACAGTAAAAGTTGGATCTATTCTGATAAGATGATTCTACGTGAAATAATTTTCAATTTGATATATTATACGCAATTTTTGGACGTGGTATGAATTTCTAATGAATTTTACAATTAGATCTATAATATGCAATTTTAAATTCGAACGGAATATTCCAGGGAATATTCCGCTGACTGGACAGGTTGACTTTGCATGCTGACTGGGACTAGATGTTGACCTTACGTTGATGTGGTGTTGATGATGAAGATGACCGGGATGACGACATGGCACGCACCGGTTTGATTGGATCTCGACCGTCTGGATAGGATCCGGTGGCTAGAAGAAGAGATTGACCCGATTTTGGCTTAGAATAGACAAGAAATAGATCTGTGTTAGAGAGACAAATCTGTAGGTCAAATTGAAAAACTCAGAACATGAAATTTGTGGGGAATCATTATTCCTACCTTCTCACCAAAGGAATATGGATTTGAAGAAACGAGCGCGAGTTTACCTTGGATTTACACCGTAAGATATGAAATATTGCGATGCGAAATTCTCCAGATGTAGTGGATGAAAAGAGGTGAGGTTTGTCGGGATTGAAAGATTTCGATGATTCCTACAACTATCTTTTTTTGACCGAAGGCAAACGACGAAGTCTAGATGGGTTAAAAAGCGAAATAAGATTCGGGCATATGTAGATTCGGGATTTCGAGAATAGAAACTCGTGCAGCCGTGGCTGCACGAGTTTATATCGAGGTTTAGGATGGTTTAGAAATAGGCCTTGGAGTAGAGAACAAGTAGAAACAAACGGAAGTCGATTCGGAGTTGTAGATAAAAAGTTATAGCAGTTTGAGTAGAGATAGGTTTAACAAAACAGATTTTGCACGCTTTTTGGAGCAACCCGATCAATCCCGTACGCGTGGCCTCCCCGGCTGGCTCGGTCCGGTCGGACCGGCTGGGCCGACCCTTTTTTTTATACTTGTTTCTCTCATTTCTTTTGCATACGAACTCCAAATGACATGATTCTTGTTTCTAAATTTTTCTAAAATCAAATAGATCATTATAGGATCAAATTTGTAATCTTTTTACTAGTTTGGAAGTAGTGGATTTATAAATCCTTGTATATTTCATTTTATTTATATCTTTATGTGTTTGTATTTGTTCCATAACTTTTTCATACTAGCTCCAAATGAGCTCAATTTTGTTTCTAAAATTTTGTAATATTAATTGGATCCTTTTAGGCTATAATTTAGCAATAATCGCTGTTTTAGCAATAGTGGGTTTTAAAAAGTCAATTTAGTTACCCTTAGGAACATTTGGGTGAATCAACTATAGAATTTAGATACCAGGATTTGGATTCAGTTTGTGAGAACTTTGCATGGATGTAATGAAATGCTTATGAATGCTTCATGATTTTCATTTTGAAATCTTGCACACCAATTCTACAATCCATAATCAATCCATGCCCTTTTTGCCTATATGGCTACTTAGGTCTTAACAAAAGAATATAAGATTTTGAATTCATGGTTGAGAGGATTTTCTATTCAAAAAGGTTCTTCTCTTTGAGAATTTTCGACATAGTCAAACAATCAATCAAACTTATTTATTTATTTCACATTCCAAAATTAGGAGAATTTTGGGATGTGACAGACTACCACCCTTAAAAGAAATCTCGTCCCGAGATTTGGGAAGGCTAGAAAGAAAGAAAGGTTCGGGATCCTTTAGGATGCTACCACCCTTAAAAGAAATTGACTAGGTCACTTCTCGAGGATTCACTTAGCTCAGATTGGTTCTCCTTTAGACTTTTATTGGCACAATGTCTCTAGCACATTCTAAACATCACGATTAATAGTTGCCGAGAAAGCACTTCTTAAACTAGCAAAACTCTCATGGTGGGCAAATAGGGAATGTTTACTTCACGGTGCCCATAATTCACGGTTGGGATTCATCCTTACCGTACATCCTATGCTTAGCAATGGATGCTTTTAGAAGGGTGTAACAATATACCATTCTAGGGTTTAGGCTCAACGTCGACTCTCTGCTAAGGTTGAAAAGGGCACTCAAGATTCGCAAAGCCAACAGTACAAGAGCGAATGTCACATCCCAAGATTTTCCAAATCTTGTAATGTGAAAATAAATGAATAAAATAAAGCTATGTTCAATTTTCAGAGCCAGAAGAAACTTTTTGAATTCAATAGGAACCACCAACCTTTTTGAATTAAATAGAATCATAAAGGGATTCTTAAAGATAAACATTTAATAAAGGAAAGGATTTGGAATTACTATTTTGGATCTTTTAATAAAAGGATTTGATATTCAAAAGAAAAGATGGATTTACAAATAAGGGTTGTTTATAAAACCAAAATAAAACTTGGCCAAGCAGTTGAATTAAAACAGTTTATTTTAAATAAAATAGCAAAGGTTTAATTAAAAATAATAAAGTATTTATTAAATAAAATAATTAATATCCAAACTCTTTTAAAATAAAAGATCTTACCAATTTATTTGAAACATCAAAACTTATTAAATTGTTGAAAATAAGTTTTCTAAGTAATTTGTATTCACAAATAAAATCTACTAAAGTGTTTTGGCTTTATTTTAGATTTTAAAATAAACTTTCTCAATAAAACAAACCTTAGTTGATTTAATAATGAAAGTCTATTATATTTAATTAATAATGGACTCTAAAATAAAATGTTATTTTGTTTTAAAACAAGTTTCCAAGTATTTAATATTTTCAAATAAAACCTACTGATTTGATTTTGAAAATATTTAGGTTTCAAATAAAGATTTTACTAATAAAATCAAGCCCTATTTTGATTTAATAACTAAGTTCCATTTTATTTAATTATTAATGGACCCTAAAGAAAAAGGATTATTTTATTTTAAACAAGATTTCCAAATGAAATTTATTTCCAAATAAACCTACTGATTTGGTTTTGAAAACATTTGGATTTCTAATGAAGATTTTATTAATTAAACCAAACCTTATTTTATTAATAAACCATGGTCCATTTTTAAATGGAACCTAAATAGATTTAAAAATATTGATTTATTTTGGATTATGTTGAAAAACAGAACCAAATTCAAAGTGAAGTTGAGTGTTTGTTTGAATTGATTTGAGTGTTGTTTGAATGTGTGAATAATTGTTTGAAATTCAAATCAGAAAATAGAAATAGAAAAGAATAAAACAAACAGGCAGAAAAAAAAAATGGAAAAGGACAACCCAACAAGGCCCAGCCCAACAGCCCAGTCCAGCCCAACTTCTGTTCTTCCCCGAACCGTTTTCTTTCCCACTCAGAACCGCACCCTTCCAGCAACCGACAAGTGGACCCCGTCTGAAACGTTTTCTCCACTGACAAGTGGACCCCTTTCCACTGTTCTCCCTCCCCACCCACACGACCTTCTCCCCACCCTCGCCGGCCGTTGCAGGCGGATTAACTCCGGCGTAATACGCCTTAACACGGCCGCCTTAACTCGCAGCAATCGCGCACCTTAAAACGCTCGCCCTTCCTCTCCGTTTTCCCCCTGTCATCCCACAGTATCACGCCCCCAGGCCGCCCCAATTCCTCCCCGAACACCATAGTCTCCGACGAGCTTAGCTCTCAAATCCAGCCACACACTGCCTCCCCTTGCTTCAACAACCAAGCACGCACGTTCCCCACTCCCTGGCGCACCTCCCTGTACCAACCGTTCATCCGCGGGCGTCCCAGGAAGTCGACTTCGACAAGGATCAGAAGCGCCGCCGTCTGCCTTCTTCTCCGACGAGCCCCGCAGGTAGAACCCAGTCGCCCCTCTTCTTCTGGTGCATACTCACATCATCTCCGTGACCTCCTGCGTCTAACCCAGCCATTCGTTTGTATTCTCGCGAACCACAGCAACGTCCCCGACGTCGACCGGAGCCGACCGTCGCCAGTAACAACTCCGGCGAGAGATTCTTCCCAACACAGTGCGCCCCGAGCCACGCCGACCACACGACGTGCTTCACCACAGCCTCGCGACCTCGGTGAGCTTCCTCCCTCCCCGTTTTGCTTCCTGTTTCGCCAGCACCGCCGTAATCTGACCATCGCCGCCGTTAACCATCGCCGGCGCCGCTCGCAAATGGTCGAGCAAGCGAACACCGTAGGATCCCTATCCAACGCCCGAGATAGATCCACTTATTCTCGAAGGGGTATGCACTCAGGACCATCCGATCTAACTTAATCCAGCGGCCCACGATGCCGATCCACGCGAAGCGGTACCAGCGAGTAGGAACACGCCGCGTGTCGTCTGTTAGAATTAGAAACAGATTTGAATCTGATTTAAATTGCAAACTTCAAACCCTTATATCTTTTGATCCACACGTCCAAATTTGACAAATTTTATATCAATAAACTCAGGAAAACAAGCCCTAGCCAACCATGGCATTAGTTTATCAAATAGTATTTGTTAGCTTGTTGGGATTTGCAGATTCTTTTGTGTGCTTGCTAACATTAGAAAAATCATTTAAAAATGAATTTTGAGATCAAACCTTTACCAATTGGTTTATGATGACCCTACTGACCCTAGGAACCAACCCATGGTGTTAAAAATGATTTTTGTGAAATTTAAGTTGAATTAGTTAACTTAGTCATTTTTCTAGCCAAATAAACTCATTAAATTTTATTATGGAAAAGTTTGTACAAGAAAAACTTTGGGAAAATGTTATGAACCCAAACTCACTGACCCAAAACACCAAGCCTTGCCAAGAGCAACTCACTTGGTGAAAAACATAAAGTTTTACTTTAAGAAGAATGATTTCACCACATGAAATGTTGAATGGACTTTAAAATAGACTTTGGGCAAAACCCTCTAACTAATGACTTTGCCATTTTTGGTGAATGACCAATATGGACCTTACAAAGTTTATAAACCTAGTAGAGACCAACCTTACAATAGAACCCTCTTTTTACAAGACTTAGGAACCATTGCTTTGTGTATGTGAATTATTGTTTGAATATTGAAATGCTACTTGATACTATGCTTGTTTGATTGTAGTAAAATTTGCAAAGTGTGAGACTAGCAAGATCAAGGAGTGACTATCATTCCCTAACCAAAAAGGCAAGTTACACTATCATACAAAAGTCCTACTATTTTCATTACACTTAGTGGATTTTGTAAACATGCATGAAAATGTTTTATACTTATGCTATGCTAACTCCTAATAGGATTCCCTATACACTTCTTAGTGAAAATATTGTAGTTGATACATGCTTAGCCATGCTATGTTTTGAAAAGAGATACATGTTGAGATTTTACAAAGGATGAGAAAAAGACTTGTGTTTTATATAATAAAACAAGGACTCAATGAACCACCTAGGTGGTGGACACTTTGTGTTTTGGAGAAGGTGGCAACAAAAGGGAACCATGTCTATGGCAATCACTTTGTGTTGTGCTCCAAATGAAAACCATCTAGGAAACTTAGAGATTGAACATGTTTCTCCATTTGTGGCTTTCGTGTACAACCACATGCTATTATGGCTCTGGCTTAGTCAACTACATTAGGAAGACCCATACATTGTCTTCAGTTACCGGACATGGGGATCTGGAAGGCTTCATGGGGGCTGAAGACAAGCTAGCAATGGTGTATGGGAGGACCTCTTGGAAAGACTTCGTCATATTCTCAGTCTGCCAGTACTCCATCTTGGTGAGCACTAATCCAGTAGGCCACTGGTGGCAACAAGACGGGATTGTGTCATGTGGGTAAAGTGTACTCCTTCTGCAGAAGTTAATAAAATCTAAGTACTTAGCCGTGTCCCCGGTTATGGACAATACTGAGCAACTAAAGTTTGAACTATGGGAGATCTCGACATTCCAACTTCTAATATAAAAACTTGATGCACTTGGGGGTACCAAGGAATTCAAAGAGATTTTGTTAAGCTTGTTGCACTTGGGGTTACCAAGGTGCACAAGAGCATGATGTACTTGGGGTTACCAAGGAACTCATGATTTTTGATAAACTTGATGCACTTGGGGTTACCAAGGTGCTCAAGAGATTTTGACAAGGACTTGAACACTTGAGTTTCTACCAAGGAGTTCAAGGAACTTGGAAAATGAGATTTGAACAAAGGACTTAAAACCCTTTTTGGAAAAGATAGGATAAAATATTGCTGCATGCAAATAAGCCTTAAACTCTACTCAGCCAGATATGCATATAATGATAGGATCCAATCTTTTATACACAAAGTGGAGCTTGCCAATACAATTAAAAATGTATTGACCCTTGTGGCTGTAACTTGTAATGTTGCAGGTTTGATTGTTTAAAATGAAGATTGTTTGATTGACTAGGATTACAAAGCCTACAACCAACATCTGCCTGTGGCACTTTGAAGATGAAGGACCCATGAATATAGTTTTTCCGCTGTAATGTAATGTAATAGCCAAATGAGCTATGTATGATGTAATAAAATTATGTTTTTTTCCTGGTTATAAAGATATATTATGACCTTTGTTCCTTGATATTACATCTTAACTATGGATGCTAGCTATTGATCCAGGGACTAGCATTATAAAACACAGGAGGGATCTACCATATTGGGTAGGGACCTCTACAGATGGTATCAGAGCAATGTGTTGCCTGTAGGATTTGTAAACCCTAGGATTGGACCAAAAAAAAAAACCCTTAGGAGAATAGGAGTTATATTTTAATCCCAAAAACTTATTTATAAACAAATCTTGTAAACTCTTTCCTCAACCATTTTGGTTTCAGCTCTACATCTCTTCTATTTCAACTTGATGGTAAAACCTATCTCATGGCCAAAGACTTCACCATGTGCAAAGGACTCCTTCAACATCTTCAACTCTAATGACTTCAACATCTTCAACATGAACACCAAGGACTTCCAACCTGGAAACTGCTAAGGACCACAAGTGAGACAAGAAAATCTTACCTAAGAATTAGAGACTGAGGGAATGCAAAATAAGAAGAAACCATCAACGACTTTGAAGAATTGTGACCAAGAGTATTCTCAAGAAAACCATGAACTCAAGCAAGAAGAATCAAGAAGGAAGGAGAGATCATAAATGAACCATATAGATGGACCACCATATTTTAGCTAAGACAAAACACCAACTTATGTGGTGTAACAAAAATGTTTTGTTGCCTAAGTTTGTGCTTGAACCTTGTGGGATGAGTGCAACGTTGTTTGTGAAAAGATTGTTTTGTGATTGCATGCACATTGTCTGTATGGGTTGCGATGTGTGTAACTAGAAATATTTCCTTAGAAATATCTTGCCCATTTTAATCTTCCTTCAACCCAAACAGATGACTACTCCAAAGGACTCCAAGGTTGATGACACCAACACCAACCAAGCTGACAGCATGAGAGAGCTCATTGCAACCCAGCATCAGTTAAACCAATTGACAGCTCAGTTCCTAGCCAACAATAGTAATGAAGATCCAGCACTCCAAAAGTTTTTGGAGGAACAATCTCTACTAATGCTTAAGGTGACCAATCAAATGATTAGCATGGAAGAAAGTTTTCCTAGAAAAGAGTATGATAGCAAGGATGACAAGAATGTTGTTCTGGATGGAGCCCCAGCTTGCATTATTTGCGGAGACAAGGATCATACTTCCAAGGAGCATGAAGGACAATGCCCCAATTGTGATGAAGACCATCCTGTTGGAGAATGCCCTACCTCTCAAGCTACTTGCTACCTTTGTGAGGGAAGTGATCATACTCCTGGCCTATGTCCTATCTATGCCATGATAGAACAAAGAAAACAAGAAGGATCCAAGTCTACTAAGGGAAAAGGACCACTACTACCTCCAAGCAAGACAACCCAATTCAAAGGATCAAGGAAAATCAAGAAACCCAAGCAAGACATGAGCCTTATACAATGTCGTAAATGTAAGGAAATGGGACACTATTCCAGTGGATGCCCAGGGAACATAAAGAATAAAGGAATTGACCAAGTATGGTGCAACAACTGTAATGAACCAGGTCACTATGTAGCAACTTGCCCAAAAGAGCAACGCAAAGAACTCAAGGACATAAATTGTTTCAACTGCAAGAATCCTGGACATTATGCAAGCAACTGTCCAGAAAGGATGAAGAACAAGTTAAACAAGCCTATGGAGAAACTCAATCTTGGACCATGAGTCAAGCCTAGGAATAAAGCAAAAGTTTAACTTAGAGAAATTTCCAGGACCCAGGAAGGCCAATATGTAAATTTTGTTTGAAAGATTTTAAGGGTGGTAGTACCCTAGTTGTTTTGAACTTGTTTGTAACCATAATCTTCCCAAATCTCGGGACGAGATTTATTTTAAGGGTGGTAGCCTGTCACATCCCAAGATTTTCCAAATCTTGTAATGTGAAAATAAATGAATAAAATAAAGCTATGTTCAATTTTCAGAGCCAGAAGAAACTTTTTGAATTCAATAGGAACCACAAACCTATTTGAATTAAATAGAATCATAAAGGGATTCTTAAAGATAAACATTTAATAAAGGAAAGGATTTGGAATTACTATTTTGGATCTTTTAATAAAAGGATTTGATATTCAAAAGAAAAGATGGATTTACAAATAAGGGTTGTTTATAAAACCAAAATAAAACTTGGCCAAGCAGTTGAATTAAAACAGTTTATTTTAAATAAAATAGCAAAGGTTTAATTAAAAATAATAAAGTATTTATTAAATAAAATAATTAATATCCAAACTCTTTTAAAATAAAAGATCTTACCAATTTATTTGAAACATCAAAACTTATTAAATTGTTGAAAATAAGTTTTCTAAGTAATTTGTATTCACAAATAAAATCTACTAAAGTGTTTTGGCTTTATTTTAGATTTTAAAATAAACTTTCTCAATAAAACAAACCTTAGTTGATTTAATAATGAAAGTCTATTATATTTAATTAATAATGGACTCTAAAATAAAATGTTATTTTGTTTTAAAACAAGTTTCCAAGTATTTAATATTTTCAAATAAAACCTACTGATTTGATTTTGAAAATATTTAGGTTTCAAATAAAGATTTTACTAATAAAATCAAGCCCTATTTTGATTTAATAACTAAGTTCCATTTTATTTAATTATTAATGGACCCTAAAGAAAAAGGATTATTTTATTTTAAACAAGATTTCCAAATGAAATTTATTTCCAAATAAACCTACTGATTTGGTTTTGAAAACATTTGGATTTCTAATGAAGATTTTATTAATTAAACCAAACCTTATTTTATTAATAAACCATGGTCCATTTTTAAATGGAACCTAAATAGATTTAAAAATATTGATTTATTTTGGATTATGTTGAAAAACAGAACCAAATTCAAAGTGAAGTTGAGTGTTTGTTTGAATTGATTTGAGTGTTGTTTGAATGTGTGAATAATTGTTTGAAATTCAAATCAGAAAATAGAAATAGAAAAGAATAAAACAAACAGGCAGAAAAAAAAAATGGAAAAGGACAACCCAACAAGGCCCAGCCCAACAGCCCAGTCCAGCCCAACTTCTGTTCTTCCCCGAACCGTTTTCTTTCCCACTCAGAACCGCACCCTCCCAGCAACCGACAAGTGGACCCCGTCTGAAACGTTTTCTCCACTGACAAGTGGACCCCTTTCCACTGTTCTCCCTCCCCACCCACACGACCTTCTCCCCACCCTCGCCGGCCGTTGCAGGCGGATTAACTCCGGCGTAATACGCCTTAACACGGCCGCCTTAACTCGCAGCAATCGCGCACCTTAAAACGCTCGCCCTTCCTCTCTGTTTTCCCCCTGTCATCCCACAGTATCACGCCCCCAGGCCGCCCCAATTCCTCCCCGAACACCATAGTCTCCGACGAGCTTAGCTCTCAAATCCAGCCACACACTGCCTCCCCTTGCTTCAACAACCAAGCACGCACGTTCCCCACTCCCTGGCGCACCTCCCTGTACCAACCGTTCATCCGCGGGCGTCCCAGGAAGTCGACTTCGACAAGGATCAGAAGCGCCGCCGTCTGCCTTCTTCTCCGACGAGCCCCGCAGGTAGAACCCAGTCGCCCCTCTTCTTCTGGTGCATACTCACATCATCTCCGTGACCTCCTGCGTCTAACCCAGCCATTCGTTTGTATTCTCGCGAACCACAGCAACGTCCCCGACGTCGACCGGAGCCGACCGTCGCCAGTAACAACTCCGGCGAGAGATTCTTCCCAACACAGTGCGCCCCAAGCCACGCCGACCACACGACGTGCTTCACCACAGCCTCGCGACCTCGGTGAGCTTCCTCCCTCCCCGTTTTGCTTCCTGTTTCGCCAGCACCGCCGTAATCTGACCATCGCCGCCGTTAACCATCGCCGGCGCCGCTCGCAAATGGTCGAGCAAGCGAACACCGTAGGATCCCTATCCAACGCCCGAGATAGATCCACTTATTCTCGAAGGGGTATGCACTCAGGACCATCCGATCTAACTTAATCCAGCGGCCCACGATGCCGATCCACGCGAAGCGGTACCAGCGAGTAGGAACACGCCGCGTGTCGTCTGTTAGAATTAGAAACAGATTTGAATCTGATTTAAATTGCAAACTTCAAACCCTTATATCTTTTGATCCACACGTCCAAATTTGACAAATTTTATATCAATAAACTCAGGAAAACAAGCCCTAGCCAACCATGGCATTAGTTTATCAAATAGTATTTGTTAGCTTGTTGGGATTTGCAGATTCTTTTGTGTGCTTGCTAACATTAGAAAAATCATTTAAAAATGAATTTTGAGATCAAACCTTTACCAATTGGTTTATGATGACCCTACTGACCCTAGGAACCAACCCATGGTGTTAAAAATGATTTTTGTGAAATTTAAGTTGAATTAGTTAACTTAGTCATTTTTCTAGCCAAATAAACTCATTAAATTTTATTATGGAAAAGTTTGTACAAGAAAAACTTTGGGAAAATGTTATGAACCCAAACTCACTGACCCAAAACACCAAGCCTTGCCAAGAGCAACTCACTTGGTGAAAAACATAAAGTTTTACTTTAAGAAGAATGATTTCACCACATGAAATGTTGAATGGACTTTAAAATAGACTTTGGGCAAAACCCTCTAACTAATGACTTTGCCATTTTTGGTGAATGACCAATATGGACCTTACAAAGTTTATAAACCTAGTAGAGACCAACCTTACAATAGAACCCTCTTTTTACAAGACTTAGGAACCATTGCTTTGTGTATGTGAATTATTGTTTGAATATTGAAATGCTACTTGATACTATGCTTGTTTGATTGTAGTAAAATTTGCAAAGTGTGAGACTAGCAAGATCAAGGAGTGACTATCATTCCCTAACCAAAAAGGCAAGTTACACTATCATACAAAAGTCCTACTATTTTCATTACACTTAGTGGATTTTGTAAACATGCATGAAAATGTTTTATACTTATGCTATGCTAACTCCTAATAGGATTCCCTATACACTTCTTAGTGAAAATATTGTAGTTGATACATGCTTAGCCATGCTATGTTTTGAAAAGAGATACATGTTGAGATTTTACAAAGGATGAGAAAAAGACTTGTGTTTTATATAATAAAACAAGGACTCAATGAACCACCTAGGTGGTGGACACTTTGTGTTTTGGAGAAGGTGGCAACAAAAGGGAACCATGTCTATGGCAATCACTTTGTGTTGTGCTCCAAATGAAAACCATCTAGGAAACTTAGAGATTGAACATGTTTCTCCATTTGTGGCTTTCGTGTACAACCACATGCTATTATGGCTCTGGCTTAGTCAACTACATTAGGAAGACCCATACATTGTCTTCAGTTACCGGACATGGGGATCTGGAAGGCTTCATGGGGGCTGAAGACAAGCTAGCAATGGTGTATGGGAGGACCTCTTGGAAAGACTTCGTCATATTCTCAGTCTGCCAGTACTCCATCTTGGTGAGCACTAATCCAGTAGGCCACTGGTGGCAACAAGACGGGATTGTGTCATGTGGGTAAAGTGTACTCCTTCTGCAGAAGTTAATAAAATCTAAGTACTTAGCCGTGTCCCCGGTTATGGACAATACTGAGCAACTAAAGTTTGAACTATGGGAGATCTCGACATTCCAACTTCTAATATAAAAACTTGATGCACTTGGGGGTACCAAGGAATTCAAAGAGATTTTGTTAAGCTTGTTGCACTTGGGGTTACCAAGGTGCACAAGAGCATGATGTACTTGGGGTTACCAAGGAACTCATGATTTTTGATAAACTTGATGCACTTGGGGTTACCAAGGTGCTCAAGAGATTTTGACAAGGACTTGAACACTTGAGTTTCTACCAAGGAGTTCAAGGAACTTGGAAAATGAGATTTGAACAAAGGACTTAAAACCCTTTTTGGAAAAGATAGGATAAAATATTGCTGCATGCAAATAAGCCTTAAACTCTACTCAGCCAGATATGCATATAATGATAGGATCCAATCTTTTATACACAAAGTGGAGCTTGCCAATACAATTAAAAATGTATTGACCCTTGTGGCTGTAACTTGTAATGTTGCAGGTTTGATTGTTTAAAATGAAGATTGTTTGATTGACTAGGATTACAAAGCCTACAACCAACATCTGCCTGTGGCACTTTGAAGATGAAGGACCCATGAATATAGTTTTTCCGCTGTAATGTAATGTAATGTAATGTAATAGCCAAATGAGCTATGTATGATGTAATAAAATTATGTTTTTTTCCTGGTTATAAAGATATATTATGACCTTTGTTCCTTGATATTACATCTTAACTATGGATGCTAGCTATTGATCCAGGGACTAGCATTATAAAACACAGGAGGGATCTACCATATTGGGTAGGGACCTCTACAGATGGTATCAGAGCAATGTGTTGCCTGTAGGATTTGTAAACCCTAGGATTGGACCAAAAAAAAAAAACCCTTAGGAGAATAGGAGTTATATTTTAATCCCAAAAACTTATTTATAAACAAATCTTGTAAACTCTTTCCTCAACCATTTTGGTTTCAGCTCTACATCTCTTCTATTTCAACTTGATGGTAAAACCTATCTCATGGCCAAAGACTTCACCATGTGCAAAGGACTCCTTCAACATCTTCAACTCTAATGACTTCAACATCTTCAACATGAACACCAAGGACTTCCAACCTGGAAACTGCTAAGGACCACAAGTGAGACAAGAAAATCTTACCTAAGAATTAGAGACTGAGGGAATGCAAAATAAGAAGAAACCATCAACGACTTTGAAGAATTGTGACCAAGAGTATTCTCAAGAAAACCATGAACTCAAGCAAGAAGAATCAAGAAGGAAGGAGAGATCATAAATGAACCATATAGATGGACCACCATATTTTAGCTAAGACAAAACACCAACTTATGTGGTGTAACAAAAATGTTTTGTTGCCTAAGTTTGTGCTTGAACCTTGTGGGATGAGTGCAACGTTGTTTGTGAAAAGATTGTTTTGTGATTGCATGCACATTGTCTGTATGGGTTGCGATGTGTGTAACTAGAAATATTTCCTTAGAAATATCTTGCCCATTTTAATCTTCCTTCAACCCAAACAGATGACTACTCCAAAGGACTCCAAGGTTGATGACACCAACACCAACCAAGCTGACAGCATGAGAGAGCTCATTGCAACCCAGCATCAGTTAAACCAATTGACAGCTCAGTTCCTAGCCAACAATAGTAATGAAGATCCAGCACTCCAAAAGTTTTTGGAGGAACAATCTCTACTAATGCTTAAGGTGACCAATCAAATGATTAGCATGGAAGAAAGTTTTCCTAGAAAAGAGTATGATAGCAAGGATGACAAGAATGTTGTTCTGGATGGAGCCCCAGCTTGCATTATTTGCGGAGACAAGGATCATACTTCCAAGGAGCATGAAGGACAATGCCCCAATTGTGATGAAGACCATCCTGTTGGAGAATGCCCTACCTCTCAAGCTACTTGCTACCTTTGTGAGGGAAGTGATCATACTCCTGGCCTATGTCCTATCTATGCCATGATAGAACAAAGAAAACAAGAAGGATCCAAGTCTACTAAGGGAAAAGGACCACTACTACCTCCAAGCAAGACAACCCAATTCAAAGGATCAAGGAAAATCAAGAAACCCAAGCAAGACATGAGCCTTATACAATGTCGTAAATGTAAGGAAATGGGACACTATTCCAGTGGATGCCCAGGGAACATAAAGAATAAAGGAATTGACCAAGTATGGTGCAACAACTGTAATGAACCAGGTCACTATGTAGCAACTTGCCCAAAAGAGCAACGCAAAGAACTCAAGGACATAAATTGTTTCAACTGCAAGAATCCTGGACATTATGCAAGCAACTGTCCAGAAAGGATGAAGAACAAGTTAAACAAGCCTATGGAGAAACTCAATCTTGGACCATGAGTCAAGCCTAGGAATAAAGCAAAAGTTTAACTTAGAGAAATTTCCAGGACCCAGGAAGGCCAATATGTAAATTTTGTTTGAAAGATTTTAAGGGTGGTAGTACCCTAGTTGTTTTGAACTTGTTTGTAACCATAATCTTCCCAAATCTCGGGACGAGATTTATTTTAAGGGTGGTAGCCTGTCACATCCCAAGATTTTCCAAATCTTGTAATGTGAAAATAAATGAATAAAATAAAGCTATGTTCAATTTTCAGAGCCAGAAGAAACTTTTTGAATTCAATAGGAACCACAAACCTATTTGAATTAAATAGAATCATAAAGGGATTCTTAAAGATAAACATTTAATAAAGGAAAGGATTTGGAATTACTATTTTGGATCTTTTAATAAAAGGATTTGATATTCAAAAGAAAAGATGGATTTACAAATAAGGGTTGTTTATAAAACCAAAATAAAACTTGGCCAAGCAGTTGAATTAAAACAGTTTATTTTAAATAAAATAGCAAAGGTTTAATTAAAAATAATAAAGTATTTATTAAATAAAATAATTAATATCCAAACTCTTTTAAAATAAAAGATCTTACCAATTTATTTGAAACATCAAAACTTATTAAATTGTTGAAAATAAGTTTTCTAAGTAATTTGTATTCACAAATAAAATCTACTAAAGTGTTTTGGCTTTATTTTAGATTTTAAAATAAACTTTCTCAATAAAACAAACCTTAGTTGATTTAATAATGAAAGTCTATTATATTTAATTAATAATGGACTCTAAAATAAAATGTTATTTTGTTTTAAAACAAGTTTCCAAGTATTTAATATTTTCAAATAAAACCTACTGATTTGATTTTGAAAATATTTAGGTTTCAAATAAAGATTTTACTAATAAAATCAAGCCCTATTTTGATTTAATAACTAAGTTCCATTTTATTTAATTATTAATGGACCCTAAAGAAAAAGGATTATTTTATTTTAAACAAGATTTCCAAATGAAATTTATTTCCAAATAAACCTACTGATTTGGTTTTGAAAACATTTGGATTTCTAATGAAGATTTTATTAATTAAACCAAACCTTATTTTATTAATAAACCATGGTCCATTTTTAAATGGAACCTAAATAGATTTAAAAATATTGATTTATTTTGGATTATGTTGAAAAACAGAACCAAATTCAAAGTGAAGTTGAGTGTTTGTTTGAATTGATTTGAGTGTTGTTTGAATGTGTGAATAATTGTTTGAAATTCAAATCAGAAAATAGAAATAGAAAAGAATAAAACAAACAGGCAGAAAAAAAAAATGGAAAAGGACAACCCAACAAGGCCCAGCCCAACAGCCCAGTCCAGCCCAACTTCTGTTCTTCCCCGAACCGTTTTCTTTCCCACTCAGAACCGCACCCTCCCAGCAACCGACAAGTGGACCCCGTCTGAAACGTTTTCTCCACTGACAAGTGGACCCCTTTCCACTGTTCTCCCTCCCCACCCACACGACCTTCTCCCCACCCTCGCCGGCCGTTGCAGGCGGATTAACTCCGGCGTAATACGCCTTAACACGGCCGCCTTAACTCGCAGCAATCGCGCACCTTAAAACGCTCGCCCTTCCTCTCTGTTTCCCCCTGTCATCCCACAGTATCACGCCCCCAGGCCGCCCCAATTCCTCCCCGAACACCATAGTCTCCGACGAGCTTAGCTCTCAAATCCAGCCACACACTGCCTCCCCTTGCTTCAACAACCAAGCACGCACGTTCCCCACTCCCTGGCGCACCTCCCTGTACCAACCGTTCATCCGCGGGCGTCCCAGGAAGTCGACTTCGACAAGGATCAGAAGCGCCGCCGTCTGCCTTCTTCTCCGACGAGCCCCGCAGGTAGAACCCAGTCGCCCCTCTTCTTCTGGTGCATACTCACATCATCTCCGTGACCTCCTGCGTCTAACCCAGCCATTCGTTTGTATTCTCGCGAACCACAGCAACGTCCCCGACGTCGACCGGAGCCGACCGTCGCCAGTAACAACTCCGGCGAGAGATTCTTCCCAACACAGTGCGCCCCAAGCCACGCCGACCACACGACGTGCTTCACCACAGCCTCGCGACCTCGGTGAGCTTCCTCCCTCCCCGTTTTGCTTCCTGTTTCGCCAGCACCGCCGTAATCTGACCATCGCCGCCGTTAACCATCGCCGGCGCCGCTCGCAAATGGTCGAGCAAGCGAACACCGTAGGATCCCTATCCAACGCCCGAGATAGATCCACTTATTCTCGAAGGGGTATGCACTCAGGACCATCCGATCTAACTTAATCCAGCGGCCCACGATGCCGATCCACGCGAAGCGGTACCAGCGAGTAGGAACACGCCGCGTGTCGTCTGTTAGAATTAGAAACAGATTTGAATCTGATTTAAATTGCAAACTTCAAACCCTTATATCTTTTGATCCACACGTCCAAATTTGACAAATTTTATATCAATAAACTCAGGAAAACAAGCCCTAGCCAACCATGGCATTAGTTTATCAAATAGTATTTGTTAGCTTGTTGGGATTTGCAGATTCTTTTGTGTGCTTGCTAACATTAGAAAAATCATTTAAAAATGAATTTTGAGATCAAACCTTTACCAATTGGTTTATGATGACCCTACTGACCCTAGGAACCAACCCATGGTGTTAAAAATGATTTTTGTGAAATTTAAGTTGAATTAGTTAACTTAGTCATTTTTCTAGCCAAATAAACTCATTAAATTTTATTATGGAAAAGTTTGTACAAGAAAAACTTTGGGAAAATGTTATGAACCCAAACTCACTGACCCAAAACACCAAGCCTTGCCAAGAGCAACTCACTTGGTGAAAAACATAAAGTTTTACTTTAAGAAGAATGATTTCACCACATGAAATGTTGAATGGACTTTAAAATAGACTTTGGGCAAAACCCTCTAACTAATGACTTTGCCATTTTTGGTGAATGACCAATATGGACCTTACAAAGTTTATAAACCTAGTAGAGACCAACCTTACAATAGAACCCTCTTTTTACAAGACTTAGGAACCATTGCTTTGTGTATGTGAATTATTGTTTGAATATTGAAATGCTACTTGATACTATGCTTGTTTGATTGTAGTAAAATTTGCAAAGTGTGAGACTAGCAAGATCAAGGAGTGACTATCATTCCCTAACCAAAAAGGCAAGTTACACTATCATACAAAAGTCCTACTATTTTCATTACACTTAGTGGATTTTGTAAACATGCATGAAAATGTTTTATACTTATGTTATGCTAACTCCTAATAGGATTCCCTATACACTTCTTAGTGAAAATATTGTAGTTGATACATGCTTAGCCATGCTATGTTTTGAAAAGAGATACATGTTGAGATTTTACAAAGGATGAGAAAAAGACTTGTGTTTTATATAATAAAACAAGGACTCAATGAACCACCTAGGTGGTGGACACTTTGTGTTTTGGAGAAGGTGGCAACAAAAGGGAACCATGTCTATGGCAATCACTTTGTGTTGTGCTCCAAATGAAAACCATCTAGGAAACTTAGAGATTGAACATGTTTCTCCATTTGTGGCTTTCGTGTACAACCACATGCTATTATGGCTCTGGCTTAGTCAACTACATTAGGAAGACCCATACATTGTCTTCAGTTACCGGACATGGGGATCTGGAAGGCTTCATGGGGGCTGAAGACAAGCTAGCAATGGTGTATGGGAGGACCTCTTGGAAAGACTTCGTCATATTCTCAGTCTGCCAGTACTCCATCTTGGTGAGCACTAATCCAGTAGGCCACTGGTGGCAACAAGACGGGATTGTGTCATGTGGGTAAAGTGTACTCCTTCTGCAGAAGTTAATAAAATCTAAGTACTTAGCCGTGTCCCCGGTTATGGACAATACTGAGCAACTAAAGTTTGAACTATGGGAGATCTCGACATTCCAACTTCTAATATAAAAACTTGATGCACTTGGGGGTACCAAGGAATTCAAAGAGATTTTGTTAAGCTTGTTGCACTTGGGGTTACCAAGGTGCACAAGAGCATGATGTACTTGGGGTTACCAAGGAACTCATGATTTTTGATAAACTTGATGCACTTGGGGTTACCAAGGTGCTCAAGAGATTTTGACAAGGACTTGAACACTTGAGTTTCTACCAAGGAGTTCAAGGAACTTGGAAAATGAGATTTGAACAAAGGACTTAAAACCCTTTTTGGAAAAGATAGGATAAAATATTGCTGCATGCAAATAAGCCTTAAACTCTACTCAGCCAGATATGCATATAATGATAGGATCCAATCTTTTATACACAAAGTGGAGCTTGCCAATACAATTAAAAATGTATTGACCCTTGTGGCTGTAACTTGTAATGTTGCAGGTTTGATTGTTTAAAATGAAGATTGTTTGATTGACTAGGATTACAAAGCCTACAACCAACATCTGCCTGTGGCACTTTGAAGATGAAGGACCCATGAATATAGTTTTTCCGCTGTAATGTAATGTAATGTAATGTAATAGCCAAATGAGCTATGTATGATGTAATAAAATTATGTTTTTTTCCTGGTTATAAAGATATATTATGACCTTTGTTCCTTGATATTACATCTTAACTATGGATGCTAGCTATTGATCCAGGGACTAGCATTATAAAACACAGGAGGGATCTACCATATTGGGTAGGGACCTCTACAGATGGTATCAGAGCAATGTGTTGCCTGTAGGATTTGTAAACCCTAGGATTGGACCAAAAAAAAAAACCCTTAGGAGAATAGGAGTTATATTTTAATCCCAAAAACTTATTTATAAACAAATCTTGTAAACTCTTTCCTCAACCATTTTGGTTTCAGCTCTACATCTCTTCTATTTCAACTTGATGGTAAAACCTATCTCATGGCCAAAGACTTCACCATGTGCAAAGGACTCCTTCAACATCTTCAACTCTAATGACTTCAACATCTTCAACATGAACACCAAGGACTTCCAACCTGGAAACTGCTAAGGACCACAAGTGAGACAAGAAAATCTTACCTAAGAATTAGAGACTGAGGGAATGCAAAATAAGAAGAAACCATCAACGACTTTGAAGAATTGTGACCAAGAGTATTCTCAAGAAAACCATGAACTCAAGCAAGAAGAATCAAGAAGGAAGGAGAGATCATAAATGAACCATATAGATGGACCACCATATTTTAGCTAAGACAAAACACCAACTTATGTGGTGTAACAAAAATGTTTTGTTGCCTAAGTTTGTGCTTGAACCTTGTGGGATGAGTGCAACGTTGTTTGTGAAAAGATTGTTTTGTGATTGCATGCACATTGTCTGTATGGGTTGCGATGTGTGTAACTAGAAATATTTCCTTAGAAATATCTTGCCCATTTTAATCTTCCTTCAACCCAAACAGATGACTACTCCAAAGGACTCCAAGGTTGATGACACCAACACCAACCAAGCTGACAGCATGAGAGAGCTCATTGCAACCCAGCATCAGTTAAACCAATTGACAGCTCAGTTCCTAGCCAACAATAGTAATGAAGATCCAGCACTCCAAAAGTTTTTGGAGGAACAATCTCTACTAATGCTTAAGGTGACCAATCAAATGATTAGCATGGAAGAAAGTTTTCCTAGAAAAGAGTATGATAGCAAGGATGACAAGAATGTTGTTCTGGATGGAGCCCCAGCTTGCATTATTTGCGGAGACAAGGATCATACTTCCAAGGAGCATGAAGGACAATGCCCCAATTGTGATGAAGACCATCCTGTTGGAGAATGCCCTACCTCTCAAGCTACTTGCTACCTTTGTGAGGGAAGTGATCATACTCCTGGCCTATGTCCTATCTATGCCATGATAGAACAAAGAAAACAAGAAGGATCCAAGTCTACTAAGGGAAAAGGACCACTACTACCTCCAAGCAAGACAACCCAATTCAAAGGATCAAGGAAAATCAAGAAACCCAAGCAAGACATGAGCCTTATACAATGTCGTAAATGTAAGGAAATGGGACACTATTCCAGTGGATGCCCAGGGAACATAAAGAATAAAGGAATTGACCAAGTATGGTGCAACAACTGTAATGAACCAGGTCACTATGTAGCAACTTGCCCAAAAGAGCAACGCAAAGAACTCAAGGACATAAATTGTTTCAACTGCAAGAATCCTGGACATTATGCAAGCAACTGTCCAGAAAGGATGAAGAACAAGTTAAACAAGCCTATGGAGAAACTCAATCTTGGACCATGAGTCAAGCCTAGGAATAAAGCAAAAGTTTAACTTAGAGAAATTTCCAGGACCCAGGAAGGCCAATATGTAAATTTTGTTTGAAAGATTTTAAGGGTGGTAGTACCCTAGTTGTTTTGAACTTGTTTGTAACCATAATCTTCCCAAATCTCGGGACGAGATTTATTTTAAGGGTGGTAGCCTGTCACATCCCAAGATTTTCCAAATCTTGTAATGTGAAAATAAATGAATAAAATAAAGCTATGTTCAATTTTCAGAGCCAGAAGAAACTTTTTGAATTCAATAGGAACCACAAACCTATTTGAATTAAATAGAATCATAAAGGGATTCTTAAAGATAAACATTTAATAAAGGAAAGGATTTGGAATTACTATTTTGGATCTTTTAATAAAAGGATTTGATATTCAAAAGAAAAGATGGATTTACAAATAAGGGTTGTTTATAAAACCAAAATAAAACTTGGCCAAGCAGTTGAATTAAAACAGTTTATTTTAAATAAAATAGCAAAGGTTTAATTAAAAATAATAAAGTATTTATTAAATAAAATAATTAATATCCAAACTCTTTTAAAATAAAAGATCTTACCAATTTATTTGAAACATCAAAACTTATTAAATTGTTGAAAATAAGTTTTCTAAGTAATTTGTATTCACAAATAAAATCTACTAAAGTGTTTTGGCTTTATTTTAGATTTTAAAATAAACTTTCTCAATAAAACAAACCTTAGTTGATTTAATAATGAAAGTCTATTATATTTAATTAATAATGGACTCTAAAATAAAATGTTATTTTGTTTTAAAACAAGTTTCCAAGTATTTAATATTTTCAAATAAAACCTACTGATTTGATTTTGAAAATATTTAGGTTTCAAATAAAGATTTTACTAATAAAATCAAGCCCTATTTTGATTTAATAACTAAGTTCCATTTTATTTAATTATTAATGGACCCTAAAGAAAAAGGATTATTTTATTTTAAACAAGATTTCCAAATGAAATTTATTTCCAAATAAACCTACTGATTTGGTTTTGAAAACATTTGGATTTCTAATGAAGATTTTATTAATTAAACCAAACCTTATTTTATTAATAAACCATGGTCCATTTTTAAATGGAACCTAAATAGATTTAAAAATATTGATTTATTTTGGATTATGTTGAAAAACAGAACCAAATTCAAAGTGAAGTTGAGTGTTTGTTTGAATTGATTTGAGTGTTGTTTGAATGTGTGAATAATTGTTTGAAATTCAAATCAGAAAATAGAAATAGAAAAGAATAAAACAAACAGGCAGAAAAAAAAAATGGAAAAGGACAACCCAACAAGGCCCAGCCCAACAGCCCAGTCCAGCCCAACTTCTGTTCTTCCCCGAACCGTTTTCTTTCCCACTCAGAACCGCACCCTCCCAGCAACCGACAAGTGGACCCCGTCTGAAACGTTTTCTCCACTGACAAGTGGACCCCTTTCCACTGTTCTCCCTCCCCACCCACACGACCTTCTCCCCACCCTCGCCGGCCGTTGCAGGCGGATTAACTCCGGCGTAATACGCCTTAACACGGCCGCCTTAACTCGCAGCAATCGCGCACCTTAAAACGCTCGCCCTTCCTCTCTGTTTTCCCCCTGTCATCCCACAGTATCACGCCCCCAGGCCGCCCCAATTCCTCCCCGAACACCATAGTCTCCGACGAGCTTAGCTCTCAAATCCAGCCACACACTGCCTCCCCTTGCTTCAACAACCAAGCACGCACGTTCCCCACTCCCTGGCGCACCTCCCTGTACCAACCGTTCATCCGCGGGCGTCCCAGGAAGTCGACTTCGACAAGGATCAGAAGCGCCGCCGTCTGCCTTCTTCTCCGACGAGCCCCGCAGGTAGAACCCAGTCGCCCCTCTTCTTCTGGTGCATACTCACATCATCTCCGTGACCTCCTGCGTCTAACCCAGCCATTCGTTTGTATTCTCGCGAACCACAGCAACGTCCCCGACGTCGACCGGAGCCGACCGTCGCCAGTAACAACTCCGGCGAGAGATTCTTCCCAACACAGTGCGCCCCGAGCCACGCCGACCACACGACGTGCTTCACCACAGCCTCGCGACCTCGGTGAGCCAGATATGCATATAATGATAGGATCCAATCTTTTATACACAAAGTGGAGCTTGCCAATACAATTAAAAATGTATTGACCCTTGTGGCTGTAACTTGTAATGTTGCAGGTTTGATTGTTTAAAATTAAGATTGTTTGATTGACTAGGATTACAAAGCCTACAACCAACATCTGCCTGTGGCACTTTGAAGATGAAGGACCCATGAATATAGTTTTTCCGCTGTAATGTAATGTAATGTAATGTAATAGCAAAATGAGCTATGTATGATGTAATAAAATTATGTTTTTTCCTGGTTATAAAGATATATTATGACCTTTGTTCCTTGATATTACATCTTAACTGTGGATGCTAGCTATTGATCCAGGGACTAGCATTATAAAACACAAGAGGGATCTACCATATTGGGTAGGGACCTCTACAGCGAATAATGAGAGTAGTAGGAATGGTGATCAATCCATCCTGCACCCAAATCATTACCCTGTATGAGGATAGGTGAATCACGTTTTTCTATCACTCGGGCGTTCTTACTTGCCTTGAAGAATGTTTCCATGGGCACGAACTAATGCTCTATGTATACTCCCATGTATTCAATCAACAAAGCCACTACTCAAACTAAGTTATCGATACTTCAACTTTCAGGTTGGGTAATCTACTACATAACATCATGTGCAACACTTCATACTTCCACATACTTTTTTTCTATTAGGTGGAGCATTCCCTTCCTAAATGCATTGTGTTGTCAAACCTTCCACTTAACACATCATTATATCTCCAAGGGTTCAAGATAGGAAAGGATAGATTCTATAGGAAAGAAACGACTAAGAAAATAATCCTACCCATAACTATATGAAGCAATCAATGTCACAAACAAGGAAACAATCATAAGAAATCAACACACAAGCAAGCACCTATATAATAACATTACATGTGTATAAACTTAGTAGTATATAACCACAAAATAGTTTGAAAGCATTGGGAACAATACTAGAGTAAAATAGAGCAACATATAAGCAATAAACAAAATCTGTCAAAACGGTATAGCAGACTTCACGAATTTTTCTGACCGACTTAAACTCGTCACGACTTTTAGCCAATTTTTTTGCATGTGCTACAGGTAATTATGCTCCAGATCCTATTTTTGTAGATTTTTCTGAGTTACCAATAAAATATGTAAAATCGCGCGGTACAACAGGTCAGGCAGAAAACTGCAGCAGTAATCCACGAATTTCAATCAATTCACACCATTAAAATAATTTTAAAACCACACGAAAGTTCCAGCAACTTTAGAGTTTCAAAACAACAGATCCTAAACAAGGCATCACACGATATGATTCAGTACAAACCAGCAAGCAACCTATATTGTCATACCACATAAGTTGGTAAAAACAATATGCTAACACGATAGCGATGATCTCCTAAAGAGATAAAATATGGTGGTCCAGACCTAACCAAACTTGATGAGATGTTTATTTATGTCATACTATTTGTTCTTTTACTTAGCTAAATCTCATATAGGTATCATAAGAATGGACAACTACATATTTGAACAAGAAGAGATTATAGAAAAGATAGACAAGAAATATAAGAACATCTAATAAGTATAAAATATGATAGTTCTCCTAATAGAGGTCTTCTATTTCTATTACCATCGTTGTTTTTATCCTTTCCAGCTACATTCACATGTTTTGGACAATTATCAGCATAATGCCTAGGATTGTGACACTGGAAGCATAGGACTTTTGCTTAGATCCTTCCTCCTTTTTGGTAAGGACATCCCGTATTGTGGTTCTTCATGCTCTACCTCAACATTTGGAAGCCTTGATCGTTTCCTTGAGCCAGTTTGGGGAAAATGGGCATTCCTTTCATATGTCGAGTATTGCGAAGTGATGACTTTGGGTGCGGTGTCTAGAGTCTTGAATCCATCCCTTGTATTTGTCGTGTCCTCGCGGAGCTTCATGAGGTCTTCGCGCATTCCGTCTCTGACTTGTTGATTCAGTTGATGTACCACCGGGTAGAGGTGCATTGAGCGGGGTTGATTGGTCCCTTCGCACAGGAAGAATGTAACTTGAGAGGTGGGACATTCTTCTGATGGGTGCCTTCCTTCACAGTAGGGGCGCTGATCATGATGCTCCTTGGTGATATGCCCTATTTCTCCATAGATCGTGCAAGCTAAATGTTTCGGGACTTCAACTTCTTGGATTTTTAGTATACGAGACGAGATTGAAGTAGAACCACTTTAAATTCTTCCTAAGATATCACCCCTTGATGATCATCAATGGTGTGTTGCATCTCTCACCAAGTTGGAGCGTCGTCCTTTAGGAATTGGGTGGCATAATGAAGCATTCTGTTGACTTCAATGTTGGCATCATTCATTCTTTCTTCAACCTGGAGCATCCAATTCTTTGCATCGGTGTGGCTCTTACGCTTGGTGGAGTTGAGTTCCTTGTCCTCCTTATTGATATGGTCCATCCGTCGAGTTAACCAAGGTTTAGAGTAGGAATGAATGGAGTATGGAAGAAGAAGAATAACCCATACAAGAAATTTTATTTAGAAAACAGGTTTTCATTAGCTAAAGTAATAAACCATAAAAGATAGAAAACAATTTGTCGCATCTATATTTAGCGAAATCTTATTCGGGTTTGGTTCCTAATAGGTCACTTGGAATCTTCGAGGCTTCGAGTCTCCAAAAGTCTTCGTGCTCTTGATAGTCTTCATGTTCTTCATAATCTTCAATCTTTCGAGTTCTTTAGTTAATAACATTGACTTAAGTCCTTTGAAGTCTTTAGTCTTGTATCATCAGTCTTGGAACATCTTTCATGGAGGTCTTCAAAAAGTCCCGACTTAATCGAAACATTGAGATGATCTTCTTTGAAAAGGTAATCTTGAGAAAAGTTTCTTCTTGAAGTGTGTAGTGGTCATATTCTAATGTTGAAAGGAAGAGACTTAAGAAATTTTAAAACCCCAAAGGTAGATGATGAGAAGTATGAGAGTTTTCTGAAATAACTTAGAAAATATTTGTCCTAAGGTTTTTCCATGTCTAGGGTCATGATCTACAGTCAACTTATGCTCTGATACCATCTGTAGTGACCTCTGATCAAGTAAGATCCTAAGTCCCTGTGATTAACATGCTAGTCCCTGGATCAATAGCTAGCACTCACAGTCGATGAAATATCATGTAGAACACAAGTCTTTATTACATGAATCGAATAATCCAGAGTTTACATTATTACAACATAAGCGATATAAATACAACTTGGAGTCCCATCAATGCCACAGGCAGGTTGAGTGAAGACCCGCGACCCTAGCGCACCTTTCAACGATCTCCGAAATTCTGCACATAAAACGTGCAGCCAACAAGTTGGGTCAATACTTTGAATGTATTGGCAAATTACACCAAGGAAGTAAAGACTAACTCTACATGCAAGGCTAGTTTAGGCTTTGGAGTTCATTTGCATAAAGCTAATTTTCTTAAGTCGAGAGAAGAAGAGAGGATTGTCCTACTTTGTAAACATTTGCTTAGATAAAATAAGGTCGAGTGGCACACGAGGATATTACGCACCAAGTGTCCAAATAGCCAAACACTTGGATATTACGCACCAAGCGTCACTTGGATATTACACACCAAGTTACCAAATTCCCACCCATTAGAGATATTACGCACGCCATGGGGTTTCAAAACTTTGTTTTAGAAAAGAGAGAGGAAGATCCTTCAGAGGCTTCATTTTTTAGACGCTCATTGTTGTTCTGTTACCGTGAACACGGCTGATTGATCAGATTGCAATACTCTCGAGAGTTTGTGCACTTTACCCACAATCCACGATCAAGTCCTTTTACAGACAAGACCATGGCGAGGCTTTCCCTTAGTATCCCCTCTACCTTCCGGATCCAACCGTGCCAAGAACCTCCAAATGTTGGTACCCAGGTGAGGTTTCCCACTAAGTACTAGGCCAAGACAGAGCCCATAATGTATTGTGGTTGCATTGGAAGCTTCTGAATTCGGAAACATGGCAGACTTCTTTGATTCCTGGGCGGCCGTCCTCCACCAAAATCTCACTCGTTGTCCTGACAACCATTCCGCCCAGAAGAAAACTTAGTTTTATTTTGAAGTGGATTTGAGAAGAAAAGTTTGCTCTAGAGATCCTTTATACTTAGGAAAATTCTTTGTCTTTCGAACCCCCCAACGGTACTTTGTATATATAGCATAGCAAGCAATACTTAGTAAAAACAGGGGTAACCTATTAGGATGGGAAATCCTAAGTATAGAGCTACTCATGGCATACTACAAAATCATCGCACTTGCAAAATAATACTAAGGAAAAATTCTACTAGATCATCCTACACATGCATACTACAGAATTTTGAAGATCACATGCATAGAATCAAAACTGGGACAAAATTATGAACAAGTGGTGTAACTTGCCTTATGTTGATAATATGGGTGTTGATTGTATTTCTTCGCAGCAATCGCACTCTCCGAACAATCTAATACGAGGACAAGGTAGTTCCAATCAAAACAATTGCAAACATAGCAAACACAACAAGGATGATCGAAAACATGCATGATGATTTAACATGACACAATGGTTATAATTAGTTTTATGAACATTAATATATCATCTGATGCATGTATGAGTTCATTTAATGCAATAGGGTACTTGTTATTAATGATTACTTGCCAATATAAGGGTTTTGATAGTTCTGTTGTAACGCCTATTCTAACTGTAGAATTAAATTTGTTTCTTGGGTTTCATGGATAGAGGATGTTAATACGAACCAGTAGGCGTTGGATTCACCCTAATCGGAGTTATAGATCTTTTTATATGATTTAAATAGTGTTTAATGGGTTTTAAATGATTCATACAGTTTCTGTTGCCTAAAACTCAAACTAAAATTATATCTGTAATCTCCACGGAATTGTGATTTCAGGGACATATTATTTGTAATTTTCTGAATAGTATTTATTTTCTTATGAATTTATTACTCTAAATAAGCCATTAAACCATTTATTTAATTGCTGCGAAACCTTATAGTATTTTACTGAACCATTTGAAGATTGATGATCTACATGGAACCAGCTTTCTATCGGTATATTATTTTTATTTTTGTGACAAGCAATTAATTTACTATGAATTTAATAATTTATAAAGCCATTAAAACTAATTAAATTTTTACGGGTTAAATAATCAGAAAAGGCTAGACCAACCAGATATTCCTAAAGTACATTACAGTAGCTTCAATTTGATATATTATTCATATTTTTCGGAGTTACAGATAATTTCTTATGAATTTATTAACCTAAAAGACCATTAAAACTAATTAAATTACTGCGGTAACCACGTACAGTAAAAGTTGGATCTATTCTGATAAGATGATTCTACGTGAAATTATCTTCAATTTGATATATTATACGCAATTTTTGGACGTGGTATGAATTTCTAATCAATTTTACAAGTTAGATCTATAATATGCAATTTTAAATTCGAACGGAATATTCCAGGAAATATTCCGCTGACTGGACAGGTTGACTTTGCATGCTGACTGGGACTAGATGTTGACCTTACGTTGATGTGGTGTTGATGATGAAGATGACCGGGATGACGACATGGCACGCACCGGTTTGATTGGATCTCGACCGTCTGGATAGGATCCGGTGGCTAGAAGAAGAGATTGACCCGATTTTGGCTTAGAATAGACAAGAAATAGATCTGTGTTAGAGAGACAAATCTGTAGGTCAAATTGAAAAACTCAGAACATGAAAGTTGTGGGGAATCATTATTCCTACCTTCTCACCAAAGGAATTTGGATTTGAAGAAACGAGCGCGAGTAGATCTTGGATTTATACCGTAAGATATGAAATATTGCGATGCGAAATTCTCCGGATGTGGTGGATGAAAAGAGGTGAGGTTTGTCGGGATTGAAAGATTTCGACGATTCCTACAACTTTTGTTTCTTGACCGAAGGCAAACGACGAAGTCTAGATGGGTTAAAAAGCGAAATAAGATTCGGGCATATGTAGATTCGGGATTTCGAGAATAGAAACTCGTGCAGCCGTGGCTCCACGAGTTTATATCGAGGTTTAGGATGGTTTAGAGATAGGCCTTGGAGTAGAGAACAAGTAGAAACAAACGGAAGTCGATTCGGAGTTGTAGATAAAAAGTTATAGCAGTTTGAGTAGAGATAGGTTTAACAAAACAGATTTTGCACGCTTTTTGGAGCAACCCGATCGATCCCGTACGCGTGGCCTCCCCGGCTGGCTCGGTCCGGTCGGACCGGCTGGGCCGACCCTTTTTTTTATACTTGTTTCTCTTATTTCTTTTGCATACGAACTCCAAATGACATGATTCTTGTTTCTAAATTTTTCTAAAATCAAATAGATCATTATAGGATCAAAGTTGTAATCTTTTTACTAGTTTGGAAGTAGTGGATTTATAAATCCTTGTATATTTCATTTTATTTATATCTTTATGTGTTTGTATTTGTTCCATAACTTTTTCATACTAGCTCCAAATGAGCTCAATTTTGTTTCTAAAATTTTGTAATATTAATTGGATCCTTTTAGGCTATAATTTAGCAATAATCGCTATCTTAGCAATACTGGGTTTTAAAAAGTCAATTTAGTTACCCTTAGGAACATTTGGGCGAATCAACTATAGAATTTAGATACCAGGATTTGGATTCAGTTTGTGAGAACTTTGCATGGATGTAATGAAATGCTTATGAATGCTTCATGATTTTCATTTTGAAACCTTGCACACCAATTCTACAATCCATAATCAATCCATGCCCGTTTTGCCTATATGGCTACTTAGGTCTTAACAAAAGAATATAAGATTTTGAATTCATGGTTGAGAGGATTTTCTATTCAAAAAGGTTCTTCTCTTTGAGAATTTTCGACATAGTCAAACAATCAATCAAACTTATTTATTTATTTCACATTCCAAAATTAGGAGAATTTTGGGATGTGACAATATCGCTTGCCTTTGTTTGTAGAGCACAATATAAATGCCAAGGCACCTCTGAAGTTCAAGTGAAGACTAGAGATAAAGATATCAGAGATACAAGCATCAAATTCATGACATAATTAACCAAGTTTTGGAACAAACACAAGAATGACAACTATGCTCTCAAGAAGGTGCTCATAGAATAAGTGGTGACTCAACAAGGTTGTGAAAAGGTTCTGAAAAGTTTGAATGGCTTCCAAATGCTGAAAGGAAGGTACTCATTAGCTTTGAGCTCTCATTGCCCCTATCATAGGCATCTTCATATGGTTAAGGTGAAAGTGAGGTCCAATCTGAGTTATATGCTTGATAGACCATAAACTGGAAATCCCAAGTACCTTGAGTACGAGGGCCGCTCCGCATGCTACTCAACTTTGGTTACCTATAAGTTCTTGTCATTGTAAATACATGCGTATCATAGAGAACTTCCAACGGGGTACCCCTTGCACATGATACAGGAGCTATCTCGTGATCAAAATGACAAGGCAAGCAGACAATGAGCATCCCAGTGATGTTTTTATTTACTATGTGCATAGCTTTTTTATTGAGGATGATTCATAAATGCTCATTATGGTGATGCTGTAAGTTTCCACCATGATTAGGTATGTCTTAGGCTAGCGGCCCAGGCGTTTCTCTAACACAATGTATAGACTCCATGAACTCACAAGCTCCCCTTTTATTTCACACAGTCGACATCCGCAAACAAAAAAGCAAGGTATCAACTGGATGAGATATCCAAAAAGTGTTGAAAGTGTTCCCCGTGACAGCACGATTCTGCTGACTCCCAGCATATAATTTGCAAGCATATAACTTTCATGGACAAGTCACAATGGTTCAGGATTATTAAGTGCAAGGAATAAAGTGTGCCATCAAGATCATGAGAGCTTTACTATCTAACTTTCTCAAAGCAGACAAACATTTTATTTGGAAGAAAACAAGGCATATAGAATATGCACTAAAGTAGCAAATGAATGCTAGTAGGTAGGTATGGTGGACACAGTTGGCAATATTGGTTTTGGGAGTTGGAAGCACTGGTAGAGCTCATACTCAGTGCAAATGAAGGCTAGCAATAGAGAGGGAGCGACAAACGAGAGAGCAATAACTATCATAAACATGCTTGCAACAAAATAGGACTAACTATGGCATGAAAGTGATACAAGAACTCTGAGGCAAAATAAATCATCGAGGCTTACTGACTATTATTTAGTCATATGCATGCGTGAGCATGTGCCAAGTCGATTCACATGAAACTTTCAGAGGAGGATACCACAATATCATACCAAAGTATGAATAAAACAATGCAAGCAAACATTCATATGACATGCTACAAACTATTAGTAAGATGGAGCTAATCACAAGCAAGAAAGAACTACTAAGCATCCATAATAACATACACCTTACACAAATAGGCTAAGCATGCTCACAATGATGAGTATATGTACAAAAATAAAACAAATAGAGTTTGTTACCAGCCTCTTACCACAGCTCAAGTTGTCTTAATCTTCATTATTTACCTTCACTTGTGTGAAATTTAATAATAACATGAAATCAAAATCCACTGAGGATGGCTGAACCCTGCAAAGAACTCACAAAACCAAAGAAGAATAACAAATATTTTTGGTGTTTTCGATTTTTTAAAGAAAGCAAACAAAGAAAAACAAGAAAATCAAAAACAAAAAAAACAAAGCAAAATAAAACCAAAAACAAAAACTAAGACGCTCCAAGAACAACAAAACTGTGCATGAAACAATAAAACCGAAGTGTCTAGATAGACCTGAGATTTTTATTGATGAAGAAGGGGATACCTTGGGCACCCCAAGCTTTGACGCTTGTACCTCTTCAATATTTCTTGAGGTGACACGTGGTGGGTCCCCCCAAGCTTGAGCTTTTGTCCATTCTTCATCTCATTACATCATCCTCTCTCTACACCTGAATTTTTTTCTTCATACAAAACTTCACACAATTTTCATTAGCAACATTAGTGTATTCAAAAGATAATAGACCCTTAGGCTTAGCTTAAGAACAAAAAAAAAATTCACTAAAAACACAAGCTACTGTAGCAATTCCTTCAAAAAGCTCAATTTCCCAAAAAGAACCCAAAAAGGAATCAATAAGAAGCAAATGCAAATAATGGCAGAAATCTGTCAAAACAGACCAGCAGGTAGAAACCGATTTGTTCGAATACCTTCTGTTACTCAAATAAAAACGTGTTGAACTAACAAAAGTTAGATAACATACTGGGGCATTTATTCGTAAAATATCAGCTCAAACCGACTTACAGAGATTCCTCACGATTTTTTATGGTGGAGCACAAAAATCTATTTCGGGACAGCAACTACCCAAAACTTACTTCCCTCTCATTAGAGGTTATTCTCGGCACAAAAAGCAAATAAAAAGGATAAGGAGAGGTCATTACTGAAGTAATAACTTCCAAGACTCAAGAAAACTTTTGGGTTATCTCCCAATAAGTACTTTTCTTTAACGCCTTTAAGTTAGGCACGACGAAGAGCAACGATTAGAAAGGAGAAAAATAAAAGTGAGAAAGTATAACCACTGTGAAAGCATTGTTTTGTTCATTAAAATCCCTTTGTTAACAAGGTTGATCAAGTCTTGTTACCAAAACAATCTTATATAAAATAAAAATTTGCATTTTACTAGGTGATTATGTTACCTCATACTTGATAGCAATGGTCCCAATCATAATAGTTTCAAAATTTTCTTATGGAATGGGACAATATATTTCTCCAACATTGATGCTCTCAATATTTTCAATGGAATTCAGGCAATAGCTCTTAGCAACTTTATTGGGGAAATAGACAGTATGCTCTTTGTCATTAATATTGAATGTTACTTTTCCTTGATTACAATTGATGACAGCACCTGCAGTATTAAGAAAAGGTTTTCCAAGAATAATAGACATATTATCATCTTCAGGCATTTCAAGCACAACAAAATCAGTTAGAACCAAGCAATTATAAGCCACTTGAACAGGAACATCCTCACATATACCAACAGGAATAGTAGTTGACTTGTCAGCCATTTGCAAAGATATATCAGTTGGTATCAACTTTTCTAGCTGGAGTCACTTGTACAGAGAAAAAGGCATAACACTAACTCCAGCTCCCAAATCACATAAAGCAGTTCTAACATAATTATTCTTAATAGAGCAAGGAATAGTTGGTATACCTGGATCACCAAGTTTCTTTTAAACCTTACCATTGAAGGAATAATTAGCAAGCAGAGTAGAAATCTCCTCATTAGGAATCTTCCTTTTATTAGAGACAATATCCTTCATATACTTTGAATAAGGAGGCAATTTAATAGCATCAGTCAAAGGAATTTGCAAAAATAAAGGTTTCATCCACTCACAAAACATGTTGTAGTGTTCTTCCTCCTTTGACTTGTGTTTCTTATCTAGAAAAGGCATAGGTTTTTGCACCCAAGGTTCTCTCTCTTTACCATGTTTATTAGCAATAAAATCTTCCTTAGTGTACCTAGTGTTCTTAGTGTGCTTCTCAGGTTCTTCCTCAACTTCCTCCTTATCAAGAGCATCATTTTTATCATTACCACTCTCAGTTTCATCATCAGAGACAAATATACTATTAGGATCTACAGCAGGTTCAAGTGGTTCCTCAACTATTCTATGTTTCTTTTTCTTTCTCTTATGAGGACTACCACTACTATCACATTGTTGGGAATCCTTCTCAATTCTTTTAGGATGTCCTTCAGGATATAAAGGATCTTGGGTAGCTATACCACTCCTAGTTCTAATTCCATAAGCATGTTTATCTCCTGAGGCATTAACTAGCATAGCCTTTTGTACCTTAGCAAGTTGATCAAGTTGGGTTTGGACCATTTGAAAGTGTTTACAAAGCATTTTAATATCATTAGAAGTTCTTTCCATAAGATCTTTCAACTCATTGATAGCTCTAGAGTTATCCAATAAATGATTCTGAACTTTTTTATTAAAATTACCTTGCTTAATAATAAAAATGTCAAGTTGCTCTAAACATTGATCAGGAGGCTTACCATAAGGAATATCACCTTAATCAAAGTGTTGGAGAGAGTGTACCTCAATAGTAGATGAGTGGGGAATTGGCTTACATAATTCTTCTATAGGAGGTAGATTCTTCACATCTTCAGCTCTAATACCTTTCTCCTTTAGACATTTCTTAGCTTCCTTCATCACTTCATCATTTAATGCAATAACTCCCCTCTTCTTTGGTGTTGGTGTTGGAACTGGTTCAGGCACAACTAGTTCAGGAGTAATAGGCTTAGGTGTATTTAGCTCAGTTGAAGTCCAATCATCATAATTCTTGCTTATCTTAGCCATTAATTCTTCAGCATCTGTAGGAGTTCTTTTCCTGAAAACACAATCAGCAAAGCTATCTAGGTATGTCCTAGAAACATTAGTTAGTCCATTATAATAAATATCAAGAAGCTCATTTTTAGATAATGGACATCTAGGATATGCATGAATCAAGGTACAGAACCTTGTCCATGGCGCAGGCAATTTCTCTTCTTCTCCCTGTTTAAAATCAAAAAGTCTCTGCAAAGCAGCATGTCTAGCACTGGGAGGAAAATATTTCTGGAAGAAAGAAGCAATCAAGCAATTAGGGCTATCAATGGAACCAAGAGGTAATCTAGTAAACCAAGCCCTAGCTTCTCCTTTTTGTGAAAAAGGGAAGATCTTAGTAAAAAAGTACCTGCGCATCTTAAAATCATCAGAGAACAAAGCACTCATAGTAGAAAGCTCATTCATATGAGCCACAACACTCTCATTTTCAGTTCCACAAAAAGGTTGTTTCTCAACAATATCTAAATAAGATAAATCAAGAGAGAAATCATAATCTTTATATATAATATCTATGGGAGAAGTGGAAAACTTAGGATCACAGGACAACTTAGGAATAATGGTGCGTCTAGCAAGGATAATCTTAATATCACTAGTACCATGTGTGTTTCGGCACTCTTCAACAAATTCATCAGTAAACTCAATGTAGCCATCATTAATATCATAACTCCCACTAGACTCAGGTGAGCTAACATGTGTAACAGTGTCTTCACTAGGAGTTTCGGTATTTCCTAGACTAGACATAGTAGCATCTAGAAAAGGACCTAATGAACCACTCACATCAAGAACAGTATAAGTAACAACATGAGTATCAAAAGCAGTTTCAGACCCAGCAGTAGTAGCAGTGTGTGTAGCATGTGTATGTGGTGGTGCTGCAACAAGCTTACTTATAACAGACGGTGAATCAAGAGCAGCAGAGGTGTTTAGGACTGTACCTCTTCTTGTAGTGGATGGTAAAATAGGGAACTTTCCATCACGAGTCTTCCCCATGATGAAAGGAGTAGCAGTGAACAATAATAGATCCAAGTGAACTTAATCTATGCTCCCCGGCAACGGCGCCAGAAAATAGTCTTGATGACCCACAAGTATAGGGGATCACAATAGTCTTCGCGGGTAGTATTACCCAATTTATTGATTCGACACAAGGTTAGCCAAAGAATACTTGCAAGCCTTAACAACTGAGTTATCAGTTCAGCTGTACCTAGAAATAGTTCTTGCTCACAGAAGTTTATCAGTAGCAATAGTTTGGTAGTAGTAACAGCAAAGCAATGGTAACAGTGAAACAAGAGCAATAGTAACAGTAATGGTAAACAGTGGGATTCGAGTGCGGTAGGCATAGGTATGGATGGACGGGCGTTGCATGGACGAGTCTAAACATGTAAATTCAAGATCTAGGGCATTGCAGATAAATAATAATAAGCATCCAAGTACTAAACAATCCTTGGCATGTGCTCCATATATAGTCATACATGCTCACAATGAGAACTTGCACAACATCTTTTGTCCAGCCAGCCCGTGGCAGCAGGTCCTCTAGAGAACTACTGGCAATTAAGGTGCTCCTTTTAATAGAGCACCGGAGCAAAGCATTAACACTACATGAACACATGTGATCCTCACACCACAGCCATCCCTTCCGGTTGTCCCAATTATTGTCACTTTGGGGCCTTTGGATCCGAACAATGATATGTGTACACAACTTGCAGATAAGACCACAAACAATACTATCATAATGATTCAATAATAAGTTCAAATCTGAGATCATGGCACTTGGGCCCTAGTGACAAGCATTAAGCACAACAAGTTGCAACAAAGTCAAATAGCACTAATAGAGATACTAGGCACTATGCCTTAACAATCTTATTTGATTACATGATAGAACTCATCCAATCCCTACCATCCCCAAGCCTACAACGGGGGATTACTCACTCATGGATGAGGGAAACATTGATGGTTGATGGAGATGCGTTGGTGATGATGATGGCGATGATCCTCCCCAAATTCCCCATCCCAGCAGGGTGCTAGAACGGAGTTTCTGGTTCCGAATCTTGTCTCTGGTGGCGGCAGCGTAGCAGAACTCTTTCTAGAAAACTATCGAACCCCCCTCGGTTTTTAGGTCAAGGGGTAACTTATAGGCGCAAAGGGAGCCCGAGGGGTGCCTGGGGTGGCCGCACCCCCTAGGCACGGGCATGGCCCACCCACGCCTCGCAGGGGTGTGGGCCCCCAGGCCTACACTCCGTTTCGTCTTCTGGCTCCGTGGGTCTGCTGGTGAAATATAATTTTTGGCATATTTTCCAGGATTTTTCCTGATAGCTGATTTCTGCAAAAAAAAACTAGACACCAAGGTAATTCTACTAAAAATAGTGTCAGTCCGTGTTAGTTGCATCCAAATCACACAAGTTTAGAGGATAAACAGTAGCAAAGTGTTCGGGAAAGTAGATACGTTTTGGACGTATCAGTTTCTTGAACAGAAGTTCGAACCTGCATAAAAAGTCTGGATAATCATCCAAGCAGTGAGTCCATGCATGGGACAATTCTTAACGAAAGATTTCATTCTTTCCCAAGCTTGAGCAACATGTTCGTTATCAAGTTGTTTAAATTTCATAATGTCACTTATCATAAATATATTCTTAGCAGGAGGGTAGTACTTTCCAATAAAATCATCTTTGCACTTAGTCCAAGAATCAATACTATTTCTACGCAAGGATAGCAACCATTCTTTAGCTTTTCCTCTCAAGGAGAAAGGAAACAGCTTGAGCTTAATAATATCTCCATCTACATCCTTATACTTTTGCATCTCACAAATTTCAACAAAGTTATTGAGATGGGCCGGAGCATCATTAGAACTAGCACCAGAAAATTGCTCTCTCGTCAGAAGATTCAACAAAGCAGGCTTAATTTCATAAAAGGTAGCATCAGGAGCAGGTGGAGCAATAGGAGTGCTAACTAAATCATTGTTGTTTGTGCTAGTAAAGTCACACAACTTGGTGTTCTCAGCAGAGTTCATTTTGGCAAAGGTGGGCAAGCCAAAAACAACACCAGCAGCTAGAGCAACTAATTTTTTGTGTGTGTTTGATAAGAGAAAGCAAACCAAACTAAACTATTTTTTTGGAGTTTTTGATAAAAAGAGGCAAAAAAACCAAGCAAAAGAAACTAAGCAAACTAAAAACAAACTAAAGAGAAAGGAAGTGGAGGACTCCCCTTGTGAAGACGCCCTTATCCTAACCGGCAATGGCGCCAGAAAAAGCCTTGATGAGTGCAGCAGCACTTCGTTGGGAGACCCCAAGCGGAAGGTATGATGCAGTACAGCAGGCAAGTTTCCCTCAGGTAAGAAAACGACGTTATCGAACCAGTAGGAGGAAGGAAACGTCCCAAAGGTGTTGTAAGCAACGTGGAGACCCACACAACACAAACTCAAGACTTTGCCCCAACTAACAGTGAGGTTCTCAATCTCACCGGTTGCTGTAACAAAGGATTAACTATATGGTGTGGAAGGTGATATGGTTTGCAGCAAGTAAACAGTAATAATAGAAGATGTATCAATGGTAAAGATTGGACCGGGGTCTATAGTTCACTAGAGGTGCTCTCCTTAGATAATCAACATGGCATGAAGGGTAAACAAGTTACAGCAGGGCAATTGACAGGAACTGAGCAAGGCATAACAATGCAATACTAGACAAAAAGATCCTATGAGATTCGACTGGGCAATACAACAATATACATAGACTGCCATCCAGCTGTATCTATGACTAGAAGTCCACCTTCAGGTTATCATCTGAACCCCTCCAGTATAAAGTTGCAAGCAACAGACAAATGCCTTAAGTAAAGTGTGTAAGGTAAACAATCCACTTGGTCCATGAACAAGAGACCGTTGTTTTATCCCTAGTGGCAACAACACATCTACAACCGAAGAGATTTTGTCACTTCCCTTGGAAACTAGAGGGATGAACCCACTATCGAGCATAAATACCCCCTCTTAGAGTAATTAGAAACTACTTGACCAAGATAGCTACTAACAACGGAGAGCATGCAAGATCACAAACAACACAGACATGATAGAATCAAATAGACAAAACCATTAATCAATCTGAGATAGTAATCTCAATATGCATCGGATCCCCGCAAACACAACATGCATGATTACAAATAGATTAGATCTTGATCATGAATAGAGCTCACAAGATCTATACATGAAAGCACAATGAGGAGATACAACCATCTAGATACTACATGGACCCGTAGTCCAAGGTGGAACTACTCACGCTTCATACTGGAGAAGAAGGCCTCCGGGATGATTTCTCCTCCGGCAGGGTGCCGGGAAGAACATCAGATTCCCTGATCTAGGGACGATGGTGGCGGCGGCTACATAAGGTTTCATGGAGTTTTAAATTGCTGCCTAGGGTTTCTGCATCAGGGGCTTCTTATAGGCGAAGAGGCGAGGCAGGGGGTGCCCAGGAGGCCCACACCCTCCCTAGGAGCGGGTCAGGCTTGGCCGCGCATGGGGGGGGGGGGGTCTGGCCGCCCTGTGGCGCCCCTCCGTCTCCTCTTCTGGATTCGTGTTGCCCACGGTAAAATATTAACTTTGTCTTTTGTCCCGTCAAATTCTGAGAATATTGATTTTCTGCCTTTTTGGAACCAAAAACAGAAGAAAACAGGCAACTGGCACTGTGGCAACTTGTTAATTTGTTAGTTCCAGAAAAGATATAAAAACACCTCAAAGTGTAGACAAAGAAAAGCAAAATAGATACTAAACAATCATGGAACATCAAAAATTATAGATATGTTTCCGACGTATCGGTGCCGCACCCGCTACCCATAGGTGGAGGTCGACATCGTCCACCTCAAGGCCACGTTGCTGGCCAACCACATGAGCAAGGCACATGTGTTGGCCTTCGAGGAGGAAGGCTATGTGGCCGAGGCGGCCTCCAGGGTGGCCGACCAATGGGCAGTGCGCGACATAAACCATGTCGCCGCGGTGGAGGCAGTTGTTGATACGTCGGAAACGTATCTATAATTTTTGATGCTCCATGCTTGATTAGTATCTACTTTGCTTTGCTTTGTCTACACTTTGAGGTGCTTTTTACATTTTTTCTGGTACTAACCTATTAACAAGTTGCCACAGCGCCAGTTGGCTGTTTTTTGCTGTTTTTGGTTCCATAAAAGCTAGTAAGGAAATATTCTCGGAATTTGACGGGACAAATGTCAAAGTCAATAACTTTCCGTTGGGAACAAGAAGTCCAAAGGGGAGCCGGAGAGGCGTGCCAGGGCAGCCACACCCCCTAGGCGCGGGTGGGCCCTGCCGTGCTCCTAGGCAGGGTGTGAGGCCCCTGGCCACCGCCTCGGCCTCCCCCTTCGCCTATAAGAAGCCCCCGATGCAGAAACCCGAAGTACCCGATCAATATTCCAGGAAACCTTCTGTAGCCTCCGCCACTGTCATCCCTAGATCGGCGGGATCTGAAGTTCTTCCCGGCACCCTGCCGGAGGGGAGATCATCCCGGAGGCCTTCTCTCCGGTATGATGCATGAGTAGTTACACATTGGACTATGGGTCCATGTAGTAGCTAGATGGTTGTATCTCCTCCTTGTGCTTTCATGTATAGATCTTGTGAGCTCCATTCATGATCAAGATCTAATCTATTTGTAATCATACATGTTGTGTTTGCGGGGATCCGGTGTATATTGAGATTATTATGTTGGTTTGGTTAATGGTTTTGACTTTATGATTCTATCATGTCTATGTTGTTTGTGATCTTGCATGCTCTCCATTGTTACTAGCTATCTTGGCCAAGTAGTTGGACAAGCGTCATTTTTGTTGTAAGAAAAACTTAAACTTAGATATTACACACACTCAACCGTGCATTAAAATTAAAATTAGGTATTCCAAACTCAACTTCAAATAGTTGCAAAAGGAGGTAGCCACAATCGGAAAATGGTGGGTGGGCCACTGGCGGGGGTCCGCAGAGAGAGAGAGAGAGTGAGTTTCGTAAAAAAAAGAGAGAGAGATTTTTTTTGGACACAGAAGAGAGAGAGATTGTTGGCGAATGGGGCCACCGGGCGCGTGAGAACCGTGCATGTACCATACTAGGAATGTTCGAGGCGCACCGTGCGTGTGTGAACTGTGTAGTACCATACTATCGCATGTCCGTGGTGCACTGTGCGAGCAGGTGCGCATGCGTATGCTGCTGAACCGTACACGTGTGAACTGTGGGAGCACGAAACGTCGGCGTCTCACCATATACAGCACATCCCTCTGTCTCTCTCCGCCTCCCCTCATTCACTCCATCACGCCACCTCTTCCCAACTCCCCCTAGGCCCCTACCCACTACCCTTCCCCACTCCTCTCTCCGTCGACCAGGAAAAAACCTTCTCCCCTTCCGCTTCCGCTGCACTTCCCATTCCGGCGATGGAGCACCCATCCGACGTTGTTGCGGCAGCGAAGGAGAAGGCCGCGACGCTGGCGTTAGCCGCGGAGGAGGCGGCCAGAGCCGCGACGGAGGCGGCTAGAGCCGCGGAGGAGGCACAAAATGCCGCAAGGGTTTTAATCACAGCCGTAGCGGATGCGAAAGATGAAGCGGAGGCCATTGCTGAAGGCCGGCCGATTGGTCCCTCATCGGCTCCCGCCACTATCAGTACTTGTGCGTACAATCTTGGGAAGCAGCCGCAGGATGACGAGGAGGAGGTCGAGCTCATCATGCCGCCGCCACCGTCCTTTGACGAGAACATCATCGATGACGAGGAGGAGGTAAGTTCCAATTAATGGATAATCTGCTTGGGGCTAGGGTTTTCTGTTAGCGTCAGATTCGTTTGTTATCTGTGAAGATTGGGGCCTAGGGTTTTCACTTAGCGTCAGATTTGTTTGTTATCTGTTACGATTGATGTGTAATTAATGGATCTGTGGATTATTGCTAGCTAGGCTTCGATTATGGACATAATCGATTAATATTTGTGGATCTGTGGATTATTGCTAGCTAGGGTTCGATTATGGACAGAATCAATTAATATTTATGGATCTGTGGATTGTTGTTTTCATTTCTATGGATTAATGCTAGCTGATTGACCGACGGAAGTGGTTTATCTTCTTGATCCCTTGATTACTTTCTGTTATTGCTAGCTGGAGACTGTTATGCTTCCTTTGTTAAGCATTCAATTTTAGTTGTAGTTTCTACATATTTGCTTCACATGTGTATTTTGTATATTTCAGCAGGCTACTGATGATGTTGACAGCAATGTCGACTCGTGTCAAAGGAAGAACAGGGCCACTCTCAAAAAGCTTAATGCGGGGGGGTTCGACCGGTTCTGGAGTGAACCCTGGACTGATGGCATGAACAGCTGCCCCTTCTGCAAAAGGAGCATAAAGATGGACTTCCAAAGCATCCTGCAGCATGCTGAAGGCTGTGGATCTGGCTATGTAAAAGTTGGGGAAACTGTCAATGTCCACGGCTTCAGGGCCAATCACATGGCCTATGGCATCTTCCTCAGGAACAAACTGAACCGAGCTATCGAGGCCGGTCGTGTGCCTGCTCCCAAGCCCAAGCCACCGAATGTTCAGGGTATGGGTAGCATGAAGCAGAGGAAGCGGGACAGGGAGGAGCGGGACCGGGAGGAGGTGGCGAGGAGGCAGTGATGTAATGATGTGCCTGTTTGTGTGTGCTGTTGCTGCTGGTTTAAGCAGCATGCTTTTGTTTGAACTGTGTTTATGTTGGCTGCTTAGCAGCGTTTGTGTTGAACCTCTGCCTTATCAAGTTTGTGTTGAACCTTGCTTAATTAGTTGCTTGTTATGTTTCTGCATTTTAGATGCTTAATTAGTTTGTGTTGAACCTTGCTTAATTAGTTTCTTGTTATGTTTCTACATTCTAGATGCTTACTATCTACATTTGTTTCTGTACATGCTGGTGTGTGGCGGGATTTCCTATTTAGGAAAGGTTCAAGGGAAATAGTTAAGGAATTGAGAAATAGATGCTGGTATTGATTTGCTACCAAATTGCGCAAAAGGAATGAATGAGGTGAGCCTGACAGAGGTAGACAAAGGAAGAAAGGAGGGAGGGGGAGAGGGAGAGGGAGGGTTCTTTGATTTGTTGCCAAATTGGGCTGGCCGGTTGCGTTGCCCTATTGTAGCCTTATTTTGCTCTTCTTTCCTTTTTCATATAGTTGTTGATTTACAAACAAGCCTATTTTGTCTCACCTGAACCTCTTTTTCCAAAAAATGACAAATCAACAAAAAGCCTGTTTTGTCTCACCTGGCCCTCTTTCCTTCACGAAATAACCTTAAAATTTTTTCCACATTCTAAAATACGCAGACTTAGCCCAGCCCAGCTCCTATTCATGTGCCAGTGTTATCGCTGCGGCGGTTGCTTTCTTATTTGGGTCGGCCCACCGCGCCCAGTAAACGCGCGCGGGTATGACGGCGTAGACGCGTTAGGTATTTACTATTTAGTCACTCCACGGTCTCCTCCGCCCACGACTCGCGTCCTATCCCTCCTCACACGAGCGCCTCCACATGACAACAACCTCAAAAATTCCATCGAGGACCGCCTCCAGTATTCAACCCCTGCGACGACACAGGTTCATGGATCAGAGATTCAAGGATCAGGTATGTTTTCGCCAACTCCGATATGAAAATCTAGAACAAGTGATGTACATAAATTTCGTCAGATCTAGAGGAAATACGATCAAATTTTAAAAATGCATTACGATCATAATTGTGTAGATCGGATCTACATATGAACTAGTACAATAACACTCTATTATATGTTAGCACTGAAAGCATGTCGTGTCAGATCTATATGTACTATTAAGAAAATTGTACTTCCTCTGTTTCAAAATATAAGATGTTTTAGTTTTGTGAACAAAATGTATCTAGATTTAATTTAGTGTGTAGATTCACTTCAAACTTGAGTGAACCTACATATTAAAAGAAGTCTACATACATTTTCTTTACAAAACTAAAACATCTTATATTTTAAAACGGAGGGAGTATTATCTAATGGACACTACTCGGTGCTTTGGAATATCACGCGTGTTTATAAACATGCAAACCGTTTTCAAGTATCTAAAATAAGAGGTGGTAGAATATAGATTACTTTATTCTAAAAAGTTTGTGTACATGGCACTTTCTGGTTAGGTGGAGGAGTATGCTCGCACTCGTCATGCTCGTGCCGCTCTTAAGTTGCATAAAACTCTGCATATAATAGGTATGTAATGTAAAATTAAAAAAATCAATGCAGTTATAATATTGCTGCTTATGTATGTATTTGTTACATGCAGGTCCCGGAATAAAGTTCGAGAAAGAATTTGAATGTTTCTGCCATTATGGCAACCGTGTGGCGATGGATGATGCCGAAATTAATGTACTAAAGTATGGAGTTGATAAGAACCTCCCAAAAAGACCATTTTATGTATGCACCATAAATAAATCAAACACCTTGAAAGGCAAAGCAAAAATGGTAAAACTTTTGAACTAGTAACAATTTTTCAAAATGTTACATTACTACCATTAGGTACTGACATTTGTATGTATATATTGGTGTAATCTATATGCAGTACTTTTCGAGGAGCTTCACCATGGATCATATTGTTCCATATATTGAACTACCAACAAACATTCAAGTATTTTGTAACAATATGGAAGATGCAAAAGTTAAAATGGTGATGGCCAAGTCAAACACTAGAGGAAAACTGAAATTGGAGGTGCCATGATAACATCAAAGTGGATGGAGGTTGTGAACAAGTTTGAGATGAGAGCTGGTGACATCTTTGTGTTTTGGTTCCGTGGTAGCTCGGCTGGACTCAAGCTCCTTATTAATCATCTGTGAAATCAACATGCAGACCATGCAATGTTGTCATGTGTCCACAATTGCGACAAAGTGTTTCTAGCCAACTTAGTAATCACTAAGTTGATGAATTCAACGTCCTTAGCCAAGCCTATAGATCTCTATAGGTTGGCTAGAAAGTCCTTCATCAACTTAGTGCTTATGTGATGATATAATAGTACTGTAATTTATAAGTTAGAACTGTCACAAGCATCATGGCTAGGTCAAATTTACGAGCATCATGGCTAGAAACACCATCATCAACTTAGTTCCACTATTTCTTGAATTTTTTTTTAATTTTTGGTGCTTCTTTCAAACTAAGGCAAAAACCACGACAGGTGAGACTCTGAATCAGTAATCACAACTTGAGTTCTATGAGTAAAGCTGAAAGATAGTACTTACACATAATTATGAAAGCCGCCACACAGAATTCTGAAAGCTACCACACTGAATTCTGAAATTACTAAAAATAAATACATTGCAATTTATTACTTCGAAAAGATCTGAACACGCTAGCGATTGAGCAAATAACCTAGGCTATTCAGCCAGAAGAAATTCATTGAACTCCCCCCGTCTGCAATGTGCTGCCAGTATCTTGTCGAGACGGTAAGGCCTCGGTGAACGTTCCAGATCATGTTGACCAAAGCCATCTGCAAGTCTTGGTACCCCATCCCAGGCCTTAAGATCATGATTGTACGCTCTGATATAAGAAAGATCCGTGTAGTAGATGCAACCGGCTAGGACTATACTAGGGTGCACTCTAGTGTCGACGGAGATCGACCGGTTAAAATGAACGAAGAAGGCACGGCTGCCAATGTCACCTACAGCCTCGAGACAGCGTTTCTCCGTGTCCACCCGGTAAAGCACCGGTTGACCTTTGGCGAAAACCCCACCCAACACAAGAAGAAGGTCACCTTCTGGCTCCACAAGGTAGAACTTCTAGACCCCGCGTATCTCTTCAAAGACTGCACCTGAAATTATTCTGGCCATCTTGACTGTGCTCGCGCGCTGCTCCACCTGGATGTTGGTCGACACGATGTCTCCACCATCCTGTACTGCATACACTTCACCACGGAATGGGGTAATGCAACGCACGTCGGACGACGGATAAATTCCTTCTCCAAATACTCCATTGAATCCCCTGTCGGGGTGGCCTCATCGGCCCAAGCAATAGAATTCTCATAATGTGTGGAAACAAACACCATCATGGGGGACTTCGTGACGGCTACAGATGCCACAAGATTTGATGGTATCTGCGCCTGAAACTCACTATTGAACTTACGGGTGAGTGGATTCAGAAGGTGAATCTTGTACGGCTCTTCCCTCTGAGCAATAACGACGACGCCACGATAAACACCTATGAAGTAGAACCTTTTGATGAAGAGAACAGTTAGCCCTAAGATATATGTACAATGGAAAATACTCTCTTTGTTCACTAATATAAGACAGAGCTTCTAGATATTTCAAAATGTACTAGATATATATATCCTAAATGAGTGAACCTATACAATTAAACTTTGCTTAAGAATGTTCAAGAACATGTATGTTTAAGAACCTACTCCCTCCGTCCGCAAATAAGTGTACATCTAGCTTTTTCCTAAGTCAAACATAACCAAATTTGACCAACTTTATAGAGAAATATAGGAACATATATTACATTAAATTGACATATTATAAAATCATATTTAAAAATAAATCTAAAGATATCAATTTAGTGTCATAAATGTTAGTACATTGTTCTAAAAAGTTAGTCAAACATAGTAAAATTTGACTTAGGACAAGGCTAGAAGTACACTTATTTGTGGACGGAGGGAGTACACAATTAAACATGCATGTTTAAGAATAACTTTGTATCATAATAACAAATAAATGTTGATCGGATGAATTGTGAACCTGCGCTGAACTTCCATTAGATTCGTCGTGAAGCAACGACCTGTGGCGAGGTTGAGGAACATGAAGTCGCCGACGTCTGGAAGTGTGTGATATACCAGGATCCAGTTGTTGAGATGGAACTCGGGTTCTTTTAACGCGCGGCACCAATCGCCGCAGACTCTCTGACAAGCAATGTAGGCATCGACGTACTCCTCGTTCTCCAGGAAGGATTCGCTGATCTTAGCAAGTGGTCCGTCGGCCGGGAGATTGGACCAATTCACCTTCAGTCGGCTGCTCTCCATGCCTTCCTATCGAGGAATAAAGAAGACCAGGAGATGACGAGGAGAAGAACAAGGATAAGAACAAGGATAGGAGGAGTCGAAGAGGGAAGCACTACGCCGGAACAAGGAGGCGAGGAGACGGCAGGAACTGCCACTATGCGGTCGAGGAACTGGCGATTTTCTTTTCTTGTAATGTATAAGGACGTCGGCTAACCGCGCTGACAGGTCACAGGGCCGGCCCTTGGGGGACCGGAGGGGCAGCCGCCCCGGGCCCAAAATTTTGGGGGGCCCTCCCCAGATATGTGCTGCATTATAGGCTATAATAGATCTTTAAAAAGATAAAAAATAGCAATTTTGAGTTTTCTATTGGGCTAGATTGAGTGCTCTACTTTGCTGGACATACACATACATTTCAAATTTGGAGTCCATCACAGCATCACGTACCTAACCTGTGATTAGATCAGCTATCCTCTTTGATTGTATCGTATGAAGGCACGCTGCACCCCGGTTCTTGCCTCAACCTCGACTCAACACTGGTAATTAAACTAACAGTGGTTAAGTAGTACATCAATGCTATTTATGCTGCATGCCATTCAATTACAAGGATTATGCAATTCTGTTACATGTACATAATTGCACCATAATTATGCAACCTTTGTTCTATCATACATATAATCAAATTTTCCTATTACTACAGCTTGCCAACATAACTGCTGCAATTCGACCATCTCACTATGACAACATCACTACTAGTTGATCCATAAAAGAAAGATTTCACAGAGGGCAACATCATTCAATATGATTAACTAATATATCAAATATATTTATGCTAGATGACAATAAATAACAAGGATTATGCACTTATGTTACATAAAAATAAAATACAACAAATGCAAACTTTCTTCTATCAAATATATGACCCAATCTTCTATTACTTAAACATGGCAACAACACATCAACAATCCCAACATCACACCATTGAAAAATCACTACTACATGATCCATGAAAGAAATATTCCAAAACAGGAGACATCATTTAATAAAGAAACATTTAACTGCTGCAACATGTTTAAGGATTAGAACATTTAAAACTCTACATACCTTTTCAGGATATAGCAGGAACCAATGTTATTGCAGGATCATACATGTTATTGCCTTAGATAGTCAGGAACCAATGTTTAAAACTTGCAAAATTGAAGAGGCGGCTGACATAAGTCTACAAGTATTGCAGCCACAGAAACAAGGTAACCTAAAAGGCTAAGATTATTCTATTAATTGTCATAGAGTAGAGGTATAAACAACACAAACCACCAGGGAGTTCAATAACAGATCATGAAGACGATCTGACTGAACTTTCAGGACAACTCTTCAGTTCAAGTGTCCAAAAATAGCCGCCAAGGTCTACTCAGTATGCTAATACAGTTTAAAGCATGCAACCATTTACCATTTGATCACCGTGCAAAAATCAAGGAAAAATGATAAACTGATATTGCACTATACTAACTACTTAAACTACACTGAATATCATATCTTAGGGACATCCCTCGCAGCTAAGCATTCATTTAATAGAACTAGTCTAATATATGATCATACAAGTTCATGAAAAAAACTACAACAAAAATATGCACGCAACATTTTGTAATTTCATAGTTAATCATCCTGAATAATCCGATGCACTGAACTATTTCCTAGGGCTAGATATATGCTGCAACAAATAACTTTCGTTGAAATATATAAATCCCAAAAAAAATCTACACCAGGAATCTACAGAACCAAGCTTCCATCCAAAGAATCCCTAACAGATGTCAATCCCTAATACTGATATAGCTAAATCTACAGAACCGAGATTCCATCCAAACAATCAAAAGAGGGAAAACGGAAGTTAGCTGAAAAAACCCTCTTACCTGCATCGCAGCAACCTCCTGAGGCTGCACCGGCGACAGATCCTCCCCGGTGCCGAGCACGACATTCAGATCTAGCCGCTCCGCCTCACCGACCTCCGCATCCAGCATCTCCTCCTCTCCCAGAGCCGCATAGGCCCAAGCGTCCGTACCACCACCGCCAACGCCATGGAGCTCGACCTCGTCGATTGCATCTGGGCCGGTCACGGCTCCCATCCCCACCCTAGCAGAACCGCCTGCATCGGCTTCGGAGCCCACTCCCGCCATCGTCCGGAAGCGGAGGAGACGACGACGTGAGGTAGGGTTTCTCACTCCTCACTCCTTTCAGTATCAGGTGAGACAAAAGGGAGGAGGGGGAAATGGTGGGGATCTGGCGACGCGGAGCGGCCGAGAGGGCTCATATACGTCCCGTCGATTCGTTTCCGCTGACATCACCGGCGCACGTGAAGTCCACCTCATACTACCAACATTGCATGGACTCTAGACCAAGTGTTCACTTTCATCAACTTGTGCTTGTATGTGTGAACACTTGGTCACCGGCGCACGTGACGTCCACCTCATACTACCAACATTGCATGGACTCTAGACCAAGTGTTCACTTTCATCAACTTGTTCTTGTATGTGTGAACACTTGGTCAACATGATCCCACCTAGTACTCTCGGTCCCAATTTAGGTTGCAATATAAGATTTTATCAAAGTCAAACTGTATAATTCATGGGGATATGCCTACTGGGGTATACCCAGCAGGACATTTCCGACTGGCCCGTGAGCTGGCGAGTGGGCCTGCAGAACGGCGAGTGGATTGAAGCCCAGCAAGGTACCGAGCGACTGGAAGCTGAAGGCCTAGGCGAGTAGATAGGCCCAGTCGGACTAGGTTAAACGACTACTGAAGCTGTAACCGAATCGGTTGAGATATGTAAACCCTAGGGGAGGTGAGCCTATATAAACCTCCCTATAGGGTGAGTAGAGACACGTTCCCTCATACACCCCAGCGAATCGCCGCCTAGTCGCCGAGCTCGCCCATTGTAACACCTCCATAATACAATCTAGCAGGAGTAGGTCTTTACCCTCCGGGGGGCCGAACCTGGGTAAAACCCTGTGTCTTTGCCCTCATCTCGCACCGCAAATGGCTGGCCGCCCTTGCCCCTCGTTCTACTACTCGCTGCCGATTGCAGCATCTGCCATGACCATTCCCACGACAGTGGCGCCCGCCGTGGGGCCTGGCCGGTCTGGCCGGTGTTCTGCGGCGAGATCCAATCTGCCCATCAACGAGACGGTCGCCACCGGCCGCATGATAGCGATCGGCGAGATGCTCCAGATCTTGCCGAGCAGCTACGTCCCGGCTGCGCGACCCGTCACGCACAGCGTGATCCTGCCTATCGGCACGATCAGCCTCTTCGTCGGCCTCATCGACGTCATCGTCTCGGAGGACTCGGCTCGCATCCGCGAGTCGCCGCCACGCGATCGGCTCTCCGAGAGCCAGATCCGCACGATCCACCGCCTCGCCTCCGAGTACAACTCGGCCCACAGCAACGTGGCCGGGAATTCAGCGGCCGCAGAGGATGCGGCCCTCACCGACGACGCCGACTCGGCGACCCCGGCGTCACTCGCCGGATCCATCACCGCGGCCTCGTCCGCGGGCTCCATCGCCCAGGTCTCCAACGCGGGAGACTTCGAGGACCCCTCCATCCTCGGGATCTTCGAATTCGACTCCGGGTCGGAGAACTCCGCCGACCTCCGCGACGGAACCGGTCGCCACGCCGCGACCTAAATGGCCACCGGCGCCGATCCGTCGGAGGATCCTTTCTCTACCCCAATCCCTCCTAACGCCACGGCAACGGAGGTCGAGGAACTCCGCCTGAAACTGGCGGAGGCGGTGCGCAAGGAGCAAGCCGAGCGCGAAAAATTTCGCCTCGAGCAGGTGACGGCGCAGGAGCTGTCACGCTACCACCAGCAGCGGATCAGGTCACGCCTGAACCCCACCGTTCAAGGGCATGCCCTGAACTTCGACGACGAAAACGACCCGGCCCGCGTGGCCGAACGCGCGATCTACGAGAACGCGCCACCAGGAGGAAGCGCCCGGCCCCCGCCAGGATCAACGGCAAGGGGCGCCCCACCTCCACCCAACCGCACCCCTCCCAGGGACCAGCCGCGGATAGTAGTCTCCTCACGGGAGCGAGACGCAAACGGCCTCCCATTGTTCTCCACCCCAATGGACAACCTCGTGGCAGGACGAGCAGCAGCCGACAGCATCACAGCCACAGGCGACGGCGCCCTACAGATCCAATACGTCAGGGCCCTGCTCGCGAAGGCCGTCGAGCAGCAAAAAGCGGGCGCCGACTCGGCAGGTCGAGTATACTCGCGTTCCTCGGGAAGCAGAGCAGCCGCCCAGCGGCGGCAAACACCCTCAACTGCCCGCCGCCAGAGCCGCTGCAGCTCCAACACCGACCCGCGAACGCGGCACTCTCCACCAACGAACCCAGGCCGGCAACCAACCTTGTCGCCACCAACGGGCAACCCATCGACGCCCGCACCCACATCATCAACAACCAAAGCTGGCGCGCACGCCAGCCCGACGACTTGCGGCACACCCTAACTAATCGCCGCGACGGCGAGCCTATGGGGTCGCTCATTCGACTCGGACCCAAGTGCTTCGGACCAATGATCCGAGGCGAGAAGTACCCGCCAAACTTCAAGGCGCCAAAGGAGATAGAAAAGTACGACTCCTCGTACGACCCCGCCGTCTGGCTCGACACATACCTCATGGCAATGGGGATCGCGGGTCACACTGACCTGCTCGCCGCCCGTTACCTCCCCCTGATGATGGAGGGGACGTACAGGCAGTGGATCAACACTCTCCCCCAGGACAGTATCGACTCCTGGGAGGAAATGCGCGACGCCTTCGTCAGGCACTTCGAGTGCTCCTACACCCGTTCCACCACTATTGAGGACCTGGAACGGTGCGTCCAGGGACCCCGCGAGTCGACCCGCAACTGGGTCCAACGGTGGCAAGAGATTTGGTACAACGCGGTCGGCATCCACCCGGACACCGCGATCCATTGCTTCAAGACCTCGTGCCGCTACGAGCCCCTAGTCGCCAAGCTCAAGCGACACTCCCGCACACTCGACAACATCCCCGACCTCCTCGAGATCGCCAAACGGTACGCCGAGGAAGACCCAAACCAGGAAACTGACGACGAGTCAGGAGGTCAACGCCGCGCAGGCGGCAACGACGGCGGACGCCGAACCGACCTACGCTACAGCGGCACTCACCTCACTGGCAAGCACCGCAGTGACGGGCGAGTCGACTTCGTCGCCAACGCCGGGCACGCGCAGCGCGAGCCCAAGAGCTTTCACCGTGACGGAGGGCAACGCCGCGACGGCGGCAACTACAAGAACAAGCCAAGGTTCGACCCCGCGGCCCTCCTTAACCAACCATGTGCGTTCCATAGCAGGGAAGGGAAGCCCGCAACGCACACCACCACCGACTGCCACACCCTCAGGGAAATCGAGAAGGCACGGCAAGCGCGGGAGGACCCCGACAACGACCCGCCAAACGGCGGAAAATTTGGCAAAGTAGCCGGCTCGCTCCACACCTTCACAGTCTTCAACACGAAGCGCGAGAAGAAGGTCATCACCCGCGTCGTCGCCATCAACGCGGTGGCCCAAATAGACGTCCCCCAGTTCCTAAACTGGACGGAGCAGCCCATCACCTGGAGCCGCCAAGACCACTCGCCGCGCATCGAGTACCCAGGACGAGTCGCATTGGTGGTCAAGCCCAAGGTCGGCGACTACTGGCTCCCCAAGACACTGATGGACGGCGGTAGCTCCATCAACATCCTCTACCTCGACACCTTCAGGCGTCTGCGGCTCCCGCAGCCGATGATCGAGACGACCCACACCACGTTCCACGGCATCGTCCCCGGTCGGAAGGCGTACCCGATCGGCAAGGTCACGCTGCCGGTCACCTTCGGCACACCGGCAAACTTCCGCACCGAGCGGATCGTCTTCGAGCTGGTGCCCTTCGACAGCCCCTACCACTGCGTCCTGGGGCGCCAGGCGTTCGCTAAATTCATGGCAGCGCCCCACTACACGTACAACGCGATGAAGCTCCCCGGGCCGTGCGGCGTCATCACCATCAACGGCGACGCCGACATGGCCGCCGAGTGCGAGGCCAAAGGAGCCGAGCTCGCCGACGTCGTCATCGCGGCGGAGACTAATCACGCCGATGAGCTCGCCAAGTACGCGAGCGGGGTCAACAATGACGACCCCACAATACTCAAGAAGCCCAACTCAGAGGGCGCAAACACCTCAACCTTTGAGGCCACGACGCACACTCGCACCGTCGAGCTGGTCCCAGGCGACTCCAGCCAGACGGTGACGATCGGGACAGGCATGAGCCCAGCATAGGAAGGCACGCTCATCGAGTTCCTCCGTGAGAACAGGGACATCTTCGCATGGAAACCCTCCGACATGCCCGGTGTCCCTAGGGAGCTCGCTGAGCACAAGCTGAACGCCGACCCCAAAGTGCGACCTGTCAAGCAGTCGCTACGGCCCTTCAATGAAGAATGTCGTCGAGCAATCGCCGAGGAAGTGCAGCGTCTACTCGCTGCCGGCTTCATCCGGCCAATCAAGTACTCCAAGTGGCTGGCAAACCCAGTCCTGGTCGAGAAGAAAAACGGGACCTGGAGAATGTGTATCGACCACACAAACCTGAACAGCGCCTGCCCAAAGGAGCAGTTCGTCCTCCCGCGGATCGACCAGATAATCGATTCAACCGCGGGTTCGGAGTCGCTATGTTTCCTCGATGCTTACTCTGGGTATAACCAGATCAAAATGGCTGTCGAAGACGAGGAGAAGACGGCGTTCATCACGCCATTCGGAGCCTTCTGCTACACCGCCATGACCTTCGGCCTCAAGAACGCCGGGGCGACCTACCAGCGGTGCATGCAAGAATGCCTTGCGAGCCAAATTGGCCACAACATCCATGTCTACATCGACGACGTGGTCGTGAAGTCCGCTCGCCAAGGTGACCTACTCGCCGACCTGGCGGAAACTTTCGCCAACCTGCGAAGATACAAGATAAAGCTCAACCCAGGCAAGTGCACCTTCGGTGTACCCGCCGGACAACTACTGGGGTACGTCGTCTCCAAACGAGGGATCGAGGCGAACCCCACAAAGATCGACACGATCGCCCGGCTTGGCAAACCCGAGTGCCTGCGCGACGTCCAGAAGCTGGCCGGGGGAGTAGCGGCTCTCAGTCGCTTCATCCCCCTCCTGGGCAAAAAGGCGATGCCCCTATACCGCCTGATGCGTAAGAACCCCACCTTCCAGTGGGACAAGGAGGCAGACGACGCGCTCCGCGACCTCAAAAAGGCGGTACTCACCGCACCACTACTCGCCGCCCCCGCCGACAAAGAACCCATGCTGGTTTACGTCGCGGCGTCCGAGCGCGTCGTCAGCGCCGTGATGGTCGTCGAGCGACCAGAGGAAGGAAAGGAGCGCCCGGTTCAGCGGCCGGTATACTACATCAGCGAGGTCCTCACCGAGTCGCGCCAGCGGTACCCACAGTACCAAAAGCTAGTATACGCGGTCTTCAGGGCTCAGAGGCGCCTGCCGCACTACTTCCAGGAGCACCCGATGACGGTCGTCTCCTCAGCACCACTGCAAGACATCATCCGCAATCGCGAGGTGACTGGGCGTCCACAACATCAAGTACGAGCCACGAAAGGCGATCAAGTCACAGGCACTGGCAAACTTCATCGCTGACTAGGAGGAGGCCCAGCAGCCAGAGAAGCTGCCATACCTCCACTACTGGAGCCTGCACTTCGACGGCTCCAAGAACGCGGATGGTGCAGGCGCAGGGATAGTGTTGACTTCACCAAAGGGCGACAAGCTCCGCTACATCCTCTGCCTCGACTTCACGCCCTGCACCAACAACATGGCTGAATACGAGGCCCTACTCCACGGCATGCGAGCCGCCAAGGAAATGAACGTCAATCGCCTCCGCTGCTACGGAGATTCCGACCTTGTCGCGGGGCAAGTCGCCGGCACCTGCGACGCCGTCTCCCCTACCATGGCGGTGTACCGCCAAGCGGTGGACAAGTTGGGCGGCCACTTCACCGGCTACTCTGTCGAGTGGATCGACAGGCGGAAAAACGAGGAGGCAGACGCCCTCTCTCGCATCGGGACGGCTCGACTCGCACCACTCGCCGGCGTTTTCCTCGACACGATCTCCAAGCCATCAGTCTCTCCCCCGAGGGAGATCGACATCGGAGTCCCACTCCAACCAGAGGCAGCCTTGGTCGCACTCGTCACCGAGCCAGACGACTGGACCAAGCCCTACATCGCCTACCTGGAAGCCGGCACCCTGCCAGCAGACGAGACAGACGCTCGAATGATCGCTCGTCGATGCAAGTCTTACACCATCATCGACGGCGAGCTCCACAAGCGCAGCATCACCGGCGTGTTCCAACGCTGCGTCCAACCAGCTGAAGGACGCAAAATCCTCCACGACATTCATTCAGGTGACTGCGGCCACCACACCACCGCTCGCTCCCTGGTCGCCAAGGCTATGCGACACGGCTTCTACTGGCCCACCGCACACGCCGATGCTGTCGACATCGTCCAGCGATGCGCCGGGTGCCAGAAGTACGCCAATCAGACGCACGTACCGAGCTCGGCGCTCAAAACAATCCCCATCACCTGGCCATTCGCTGTATGGGGCATGGACATGGTAGGCCCCTTCAAGAAGGCCCCCTCTGGCTACACCCACCTGCTAGTCGCCGTCGACAAATTCACGGAAGTGGGTGGAGGCCAAGCCAGTCCGGAAATGCGACGGGAAGACCGCCACTAAGTTCTTACGCGAGCTCATATATCGCTACGGGTTCCCCGACAGCATCATCACGGACAACGGCACCAACTTTGCCAAGGGAGCCATGGCCGAATTCTGCGAAGAGCACCATATCCGGCTCGACCTCGCGTCAGTCGCCCACCCGGAATCCAACGGCCAGGCGGAACGGGCCAACCAAAGCATCCTCCACGGCCTGAAGCCGCGACTCCAAGTACCACTCGAGCGCACCGCCGGGTGCTGGGTCGAGGAGTTGCCATCCATCATCTGGGGGATCCGCACCTCAGTCAACAGATCGACGGGATTCACTCCCTTCTTCATGGTCTACGGTGCCGAAGCAGTCACGCCCACCGACCTCGAACACGACTCGCCGCGAGTCGTCCACTATACGGAGGCTGCAAACGAGCTGGCCCGCCAAGATGGGGTCGACCAGCTCGACGAAGCACGCGACCTCGCTCGGTCACGCACCGCCATCTACCAGCAAGGACTCCGCCGCTACCACAGCCGGCGGGTGAAAGCTCGCACCTTCCAGGAAGGCGACCTGGTGTTACGCCTCATCCAGGACAAGAAGGGCATGCACAAGCTTTCCCCTCCGTGGGAAGGCCCATTCGCTATCGGGCGCGTACTCGGCAACGACGCCTACTACCTCATCGACGTCCGCGGGGACGGCGAACTCGACGTCAAGCGACCATGGAATGTAAACCTCCTCCGGAAGTTCTACTCCTAGAACCCCACGGATGTACTCTCCAGTCGCTATGAAATAAAAGAAACGGTTACCGCAAATTGCGCCTACTCTCCATGACTTGTGCCACTCGCACTCGTAAAAACAGCGTTATGCTAAATGCAGAAGTCAACCTTTGGTAAAGCGATCGGCACGGCTAAGTAGTGCGGTGTAAGAGCACTGAATCACTTCAGGTCTTGCATCGTCCACGAATAACGCCAACCCGGAGCCCCACTAGAGTCGCCTAGCTCGACTGGTTATACGAGCCAAGACAACTGCCCTCGCTTCTCACAGCGACCTTGGTCCTCCGCATCCTCGGCATAGCGACTCGAACGGCTAAGTACACGCTCGGGGACTGAAGACCAGTTCGTTACGAGCGGTCAGGGAAAACGCCAAGTAAGAGAGCATGCCCAGGACTCGCCACGCGACTGACCCCACGGGCCAGGCAGGAGTGACGCGCTCACACCAACGCGCTAAGTCCTCAACCACCCTCGAGTCGCGCCTAGAACTACCAAGTACCACGCTCGGGGACTCGGCCACCCCGCGCACGGGAAAACGGTAAAGTATAGAGCACTCAAGGGAGTCGCCTAGCGACTGGCTCTTCGAGCTCGGGCAAGTCGACTAAAACATCAAAACACATAACAACAACACATACATCATACACGAGATAAACCCCACAAAAGGGCGGACGCGCTCGGGGACTCGTTCAACACCAATCAAAAGCACACAAACAAATACCAAAATAGACACGACGTCTCATTCAATCGCATATTGGATTGTTTTATGTTACAAAATATGCCCGCGTAGCAGAACTGCTGCTAACGCTTCAAGGCAAACTACCCTACTCTGCAGGCTTCGATGACGACTCGCCAGCATCCCGGCGATTACGGATGAACGCCGTGTACGGGTTTGGTGGATACGTCGTCAGTTCACCCGCCATCGCCGCGCGAAAAGGCTGCTCGACCTTGAAGTCACGATGCGGCGGCTCGGGGTCGTTCGGCGCGACAACCGTCTCCTGGTACGGCAGGAGGTCGCCCATTGCCCAGACACGTTCCGAGTACGTGGCGGCACGTTCTTGCAACTTGAGGACCTCGGACAGCTCCACCGCGCCAGTCGACGATGGATACCCACTCGTCACATCATCAACGTCGAAATCTTCGGGGAAGTGGGCGAGTCCAAGGCTCAGTGCTGTCGACGCTCCACGCCGAAACGCCGACCGCGTCATGAACTCAACGACCGCGGGCGCCTTCTCCAAATATTTCCACACCTCAACGAGGTCGCTGGGAATCACCTCCGTGGGCGATATTTCTTGGAGGTAGGCGCGGATGCACGTCGCCGACAGCATCGCCGAGTCGACGAGCATGCTTACGCACTGCCTCGCGTCGAGCGAGCTCGCTTCTTCTTCGCTATCAATGACGCGACCTGCGAGAAGAAGACAATGATGAGTACGACGGACACCACAAAAATCACAACTATCAGAAAGGGAAGATGCACTCACCAAGCAACGGGCGAGCGAGTCCCGTGATGAAGCACTGAAGCGACGTGTGGTCGTCCTAAAGCCCAGCAATAAGGACTTCCGAGACCTTGCGATCCTCCTCTGCGGCCGCAATGGCGGCCTTAGCTCGCCCGTCCACCGAGCTCGCTTCTTCTCTCGCCTCCCACAGTTCGCGCTCGAGGTCGGCGATCCGTTGTTCAGCAGCACCCAGAGCAGATCGCGCCGCCACCAACTCACCAGCAGGGACAAGCCCCTGGCGAGCTTCCTCTGCCTTCGCAGCAACAGCCTGAAGCCCTTTGTTCGCCTCCTGGACGATGGCCAGCTCCCTCTCCGCGCGCTGTTTAGCGGCCAATCGGTCCGCCGACTCAAGCTGCAGACCCTGCACACCGCCGTAAAAGTTAGACAAAACAAAATTCTTAAGTGCCCACCCGCTGAAATTCAGCGAGTGCGCACTCGGGGACTGGCGATCAAGAAATTCCTAAGTGCACACTCGCTGAAATTCAGCGAGTGCGCACTCGGGGACTGGCGATCAAGAAATTCCTAAGTGCCCACCCGCTAAAGTTTAGCGCGTGCGCACTCGGGGACTGGATGCGAAAATAAAAAGACGAGAAATTATAAGAATCACGCCGGTGCAAAGCACCGACTTGATCCTCGGGGACTGGATGTACCTGGATGGCTGTGCCAAGCATGTCATGGAGTTGTATCGCGTCCACGGACGCGAGTAACGCTGGCGTGTGCCCGCGACGTTGGTCGACTTCAGCATCGGCGGTCCCAGGAGCGTGGCTCGAGGGCGCAGCCCCACTCGCCGTGTCCGCCTTGGTCACGAAGCGGGGGAAGGTAGCGATAGAGGCACCCGCTCCAAGGGAGGTCGCCTCCGCCGTTCCAGGCAAGGGAGCGCCCTCCTTCGTAGACGCGGCTGCCTCCACCGCGGGCCGGACCGGCGCGACCGCTGTGTCGTCAGAAATCGTGACGACATCATCACCCTTGGCCTTCTTGTTGCCATCCGCCGAGGCGACGACCTCGTCCGCTTTCCTCTGGCGGGAAGGGTCCTCCTCGCTAATGACGGGTGGCACCTTAGCCACGGTCGGATGGCCCATCCTCTTCACCCTGGTCCTGCGCAATCAATCGAATCAACGAAAACAATCGAAATAGTTATGAAAAATAAGGAAAGGCGAGCGAACTAACTTGGCGACTGGGATGAAACGCAGTCCCGTACGGAGGCCGGCCGGTTTTTCCAGCTCGGGGCCCAGACGGCGACTGAGCCCCAACTCCAGGACGTCACGCGCCCAAGACACGGACGGCTTCTTCGTCGTTGAGGCCGCAGCTGGTGCTTCTGGTACATCCTCGGCGGGAGCCTCCGTGCGGTGCGGAGCCACCGTAGTTGGAGCCACCTTGCGAGGCGAAGCCGCCGCAGCTGGAGCCTCCTTGCGAGGCGAAGCCGCCGCAGCCGGAGCCTCCCCTAGCCCAGAGACTGGGGCGAATGGCGGAGGCATTGAAGCCAGTGGCACTTCCACGGTCGCCGCGTCCAGCGCGGCTGTCGCTGGTGGCGCGCCGTCACCGGCTGGGTTGGGAGCATCGGAGCTGCTCGTCGAGTGCGGCGGTGAGGCCGTCCTCGACGGCTTTGTTTTCTTCTTCGGGGGGGCCCTCGCCTCCCTTTCCTTCTTCTTATTCTTTGACGGAGTGGCTTGACGGCGCGAGGTGGTCTCTGGGAGCTCGTCGTCGTCATCATGACGCTCGAGGCTTCTGCTCGCCTCGATCTCACGCTGTCGTTGCCCGCGGGTCTTTCGGACCAGCGGGGCGACCTCCTCTTCGGACTCGTCCTCGTCGTCCTCGTTGCCCCTCGCAGGTGGTGATTCGCCTATGTCCTGGGCGGATGGGCCCGGGCTCTCATCATCCGAAGGTGGGAGCCACCCTTCCACCACTTGGAATAGCTGCGACGAATACAAAACGGAATTAGAATTACCGCGACTGCATATACTGCGACTGCGAGCAAGGTAAAGAAATTACCGTTGGAGCCGGACACTTCGCGGTGTAGGGGGCGACCCCAGCCTGTGCATCCAGGTACACCGCCTGGGTAATCTTCTTCAACGCTGGGAGATAATCCTCCAGCTTCCACTCGTCGAGGCAGGCCTTCGTCGAGTCTCCCCGGCCCGTGTACTGGTACATGTAGTGGTCACGTTGGGCGAGTGGAACGAGCCGTCGCTCAAGCCAGCAATTGTACAAGTTTATCGTCTGAAGGCCCTTCTTTTTCAGACCACGGATGGTCTAGAGCATCTCGTCAACGACCATCCGCTGGTCGTCGGGGAGCTTGCCGACTTGGAGATGGCGCGGCTCGGAACGATTGGCCGAGTACCGCGGGATCGCCACCTCGTCCTCCGGGGTCGCCTCGGCCACGTAGAACCACGACTTCTTCCAGTCGCTCGCTGTCTTCGCGGGTAGCATCAGATCAAAGAAAGAAGCTTTGGACTTGAGCTGGAACGTCAAGCCGCCCGCAGCTAGCATTGGACCGCCTGCCTCCCTGCGGCTGATCCGTCCGTGGAACAGATCTTGCCACAAGGGAAAGTAGGGCCGGCAACCCAAGTAGCATTCGCAGAACGCCACGAAGATGGTGAGCTACTCGATGCTGTGGGGACCCAGATCTGAAGGCTGGATCCCGTAGTAGGCGCAAAAGCGCCGGAAGAACAAAGACGTGGGCAACCCTAGCCCCCGCTCGAGATGACTGGTGAAACAGACGAATTCCCTCTCTCGCGGGTTTGGGGTCGTTTCTCCGGCTGCGGGGATACGCCAACAGCCGGCTCGCAGGATCCCGGCCTCCTCGAAAGAGGCCAGCTGCGCCCTCGTGCACTTGGACCTACCCCACAGTTCGGTGGAAAGGGCCATGGCCGAGAGGTTGGTTGGAGATCGGAGGATTTCGGGTCGACTGGATCGCGGAGCGAAGGAAGGAAAATGCGCGCACTCGGAAGAAGTGGTGAGTGAAGGGTTTCGCGGCATAGTAAATCAAAGTTTTCTACGAAGCGAACAGAGGGAAAGCCAAGATCTAATCTAGGAGATGCAAACAACGAGAGAGATTGGATTAGATCTTCATACCCTTGAAGATTCGCACAGCGGAACGTTCGTCGGAACATGGGTGATGTAGTCGTACTCGCTTATCCTCCTCGCGATCCGATCCGATCTAGCACCACAAGTGGCGGTGCCTCCGTGAGATGCACACGTGCAGCACCTCGACGTCTTCTCCTTCCTCGGACCAGCGAGTATGGTGGAGAGATAGATTGGATCTACAACACGACGGCGTGGTGTATATGGTGGAGAATTTCTGCTGCAGGGCTTCGCCTACAAACAGTCGGGAGGGAGAGAGGAAGGTAGCAAGGCAGCTAGGGCTTGGAGGAAGGGTGTTGTGTGGGGGGGAGGGGGCGCACCACCCCTCTATATATAGAGGGGGGGCGGCCAGCCCTTGCCCCTCCTCGAAGCGTATCTCTAGTTTAAACAATTTAAACTCTCCCTTATCTAGAAATCCTATCTCTAGTTTAAACGATTTAAACTCTCCCTTATCTAGAAATTCTATCCCGAGATTTAAACGAGTCAAAATCTCTCTAGAATCGGCTGGGCCCTATGGGGCCTTGTGCCCCTGGCCCAATGCGGCCAGGACACACCCTCATAGGCCCATGCCCCCTCCCGGAAGGTGGGGCCACGTTGGTCCCCTTCCGAAAGGTTCTAGAAGCTTCCGGTACAATACCGATTAACCCGGAACAATTCCGAACTCCAAAAACTGCACTGCCTTATATGAATCTTATTCTCCGGACCATTCCGGAACCTCTCGTGATATCCCGGATCCCATCCGAGACTCCGAACAAAAATTCATAAACCAATTATCCAATCTATCCTAGCGTCGAGATACGTTAAGTGTGTGACCCTGCGGGTTCGAGAATATGCAGACATGATCTTCTATCAATAATCAACAGCGGGGTCTGGGCACCCATATTGACTCCCACACATTCATCGATGATCATATCGGATGAACCACGATGCCAGGATTCAATCAATCCCATATATATATTCCCTTCGTCTCGCGATATTTTACTTGCCTGAGATTCGATCGTCGGTACCGTCATACCTAGTTCAATCTCGTTCACAGCAAGTACTTTACTCGTTCCGTAATCCGATATCACTTTGTGATTAACTCCTTAACCACATGCTTGCAAGCGGTGTTGATATCGATTACCGAGTGGGCCCGAAGTATATCTCTCCGACTTGGGAGGGACAAAATTCCATCTCGATACATATAACCCAACAGATACTTTCCGATCACCTGAGAGACACCTTTATGATCACCCTCTCATAGGATGACGTTTGATGACCTCAAAGCTTTCTTCCGATACCAGGGAGTTGTATTATCTCATGGTCTAAGGAATACAATATTTGACATAAGAAAAGCTTCGCAAAGACGAACACGATGACACGATCTAATTGCTTCGCTTAGTTTGGGTCTGTCCATCATATCATTCTCCCAATGATATGATCTCATTATCAATTGACAACTCATGTCTATGGTTAGGAAACCTTAACCATCATTGATCAATGAGCTAGTCCATAGAGGCGTACTAGGGACACGGTGTTGTTCACAAACCACACAAGTATTAAAGTTTCCGCTTAATACAATTCTAGCATGGAATATAAACTTTATCATGAACATGAATTATAATAGTAACATCTTTATTATTGCCTCTAGGGCATAATTCCAACAGTCTCCCACTTGCACTAGAGTCAATAATCTAGTTTACATCTGGTAACAATCTCACACCCATGGCACTGAGGTGTTGATCATGTTTTACACGTGGAAGAGGTTTAGTCAATGGATCTGCGACATTCAGATCTGTATGTACTTTGCTAATCTTCAGATCTCCATCTTCAATATAATCTCAGATTATATGAAACTTGCGGTTGATATGCTTGGTCTTTGGATGATATCTTGGTTCCTTAGCGAGTGCTATGGCGCTAGTGTTGTCACACAATATCTCCAGTGGGTCCAATGCACTTGGAACCACGCCAAGCTCAGTGATGAAGTTTCTGATCCAAACTCCTTCACTTGACGCTTCTGCAGCAGCCATGTATTGTGCTTCTACTGTAGATCCCGCGATCACGCTTTGCTTGCAGCTTCTCCAGCTCACAGCTCCTCCATTCAAAATATAAACGTATCCTGTCTGAGATTTGGAATCATCCTTGTCGGTGTCAAAACTAGCGTCGACGTAACCTTTTACGACAAGCTGTTCATCAGCCCCATAGACTAAGAACATTTCTTTAGTCCTATTTAGGTACTTTAGGATGTTCTTCACGGTTGTCCAGTGTTCCACTCCTGGATCACTTTGATATCTGCTCGTCAAACTAAGAGCATTGGACACATCCGGTCTAGTACACAGCATGGCATACATGATAGAACCTATGGCCGAGGCATAAGGCACTTTGCTCATAGCTTTCCTATCATTTATCGTAGCTGGACACTGAGCCTTGCTCAATATCTTACCTGACAACATAGGCACTGAACCTTTCTTTGCCTTATCCATTCTGAACCTTTTCAGAACTTTGTCTAGGTATGTACTCTGGCTTAAAGCTATCAGGCGTCTTTGTCTATCTCTATAGATTTTGATGCCCAATATATAAGCAGCTTCACCTAGGTCTTTCATTGAAAAACACTTGTTCAAATAACTCTTCACATCGTTAAGCATGTTGATGTCATTTCCGATAATCAATATGTCATCCACATACAGTACCAGAAACGTCACCGAGCTCCCACTCACTTTCTTGTAGATACAAGCTTCATAGCAATTTGGAACAAATCCAAAGCTCTTGATCACTTGATCAAAACGAAGGTTCCAACTCCGAGATGCTTGCTTCAGTCCATAAATGGAACGCTGAAGTTTGCATACTTTACTAGCATCCTTAGGATCGACAAAACCTTCGGGTTGCATCATATACAACTCTTCATCAATGTTCCCATTGAGGAAAGCAGTCTTGACATCCATCTTCCATATTTCATAATCATGAAACGCAGCAATTGCTAATAAAATCCGAATGGACTTAAACATCGCTACGGGAGAGAAAGTCTCATCGTAATCAACACCTTGAACTTGTCGAAAACCTTTTGCGACAAGCCGTGCTTTATAGACGGTAACATTACCATCCGCGTCCGTTTTCTTCTTGAAAATCCATTTGCACTCAATGGCCTTTCGGTCGCTAGGAGGATCCACTAAAGTCCATACTTGGTTTTCGCCCATGGATCCCAATTCGGATTTCATGGCTTCCAGCCATTTCTCAGAGTCTGGGCTCATCATCGCTTCCTCATAGTTCGTAGGTTCACTGTCTTCTACCAACAAGACAGTCAAGACAGGGTTGCCATACCACTCAGGAGGGGCACGCGACCTTGTCGACCTGCGACGTTCAGTAGCAGCATCGTCCGAAGCTTCATGATCCTTGTCATTAGCTTCCTCTATTGTTGGTGCAGGCGGCACTGGAACAATTTCAGGTGCTGCGCTACTCTCCAATTCAAGAGAAGGTTCAATAACCTCGTCTAGCTCTACTTTCTTCCCACTCACTTCTTTCGAGAGAAACTCCTTCTCAAGAAAGGAACCGTTCTTTGCGACAAACACTTTGCCTTCGGTTCTATGATAGAAGGTATACCCAATAGTTTCCTTAGGGTATCCTATGAAGACGCATTTCTCCGCTTTGGGTTCGAGCTTGTCCGGCATCAACTTCTTGACGTAAGCTTCGCATCCCCAAACTTTAAGAAACGACAACTTAGGTTTAGCACCAAACCACAGTTCATACGGTGTCGTCTCAACGGATTTAGATGGAGCCCTATTTAAAGTGAATGCAGCGGTTTCTAATGCATAACCCCAAAATGATAACGGCAAATCAGTAAGAGACATCATTGATCGGACAATATCTAATAGGGTTCGATTCCGGAGTTAAGACACACCATTGCGCTGTGGTGTTCCGGGTGGCGTGAGTTGTGAAACGATTCCACTTGCTTTAAGATGTGTGAGAAAATCATAACTCAAATATTCACCTCTACGATCGGATCGTAGAAACTTAATCTTTCTGTTACGATGGTTCTCCACTTCATTCTGAAATTCCTTGAACTTTTCAAATGTTTTAGATTTATGTTTCATTAAATAGATATACCCATATCTACTTAAGTCATCGGTGAAAGTAAGGAAATAGCGATATCCACCGCGCGTCGAAACAGTCATCGGTCCGCATACATCGGTATGCATGATTTCCAACAAGTCCGTTGCTCGCTCCATCATACCGGAGAACGGGGTTTTGATCATCTTGCCCATGAGGCATGGTTCGCATGTGTCAAATGATTCAAAATCAAGAGACTCCAAAAGTCCATCAGAATGGAGTTTCTTCATGCGCTTTACTCCAATATGATCTAGACGACAGTGCCACAAATAAGTAGTATTATCACTATCTACTTTGCATTTCTTAGCCTCAATGTTATGGATGTGTGTTTCATCCCTTTCGAGATTTAGAAGAAATAAACCATTCACAAGAGGTGCATGACCATAAAAGATGTTACTCATATAAATAGAACAACCATTATTCTCCGATTTAAATGAATAACCGTCTTGCAATAAACACGATCCGGAAATGATGTTCATGCTCAACGCAGGCACATAATAACATTTATTAAGGTTTAAAACTAATCCCGAAGGTAAAACTAAGGAGAGCGTGCCGACGGCCATCACATCAACTCTTGATCCGTTGCCAACGCGCATCGTCACCTCATCCCTTGCAAGCCGCCGTCTATTCCATAGCTCCTGTTTCGAGTTACAAATATTAGCAACTGAACTGGTATCAAATACCCAGGCACTACAACGAGGGCTAGTAAGGAAAACATCAATAACATGTATATCAAATATACCTTTGATGGTGCCAGCCTTCTTGTTCGCTAAGTACTTCGGACAGTTGCGCTTCCAGTGACCCTTGTCCTTGCAATAGAAGCACTCAGTGTCCGGCTTGGGACCAGACCTGAGCTTCTTCTCAGCAGGGGCATTGCGCTTGCCGCCGCCCTTCTTGAAGGGCTTCTTTGCTCCCTTACCTTTCTTAAAGGAGGGCTTGTTGACCATCAACACATGATTATCCTTCTTGATGTCCACTTCCGCAGCCTTCAGCTTTGCGAAGAGCTCGGTGATCGTATCAGTGGAACCAATCTGATTATGAGTCACTACAAAACTTTTGTAACTGAGAGGGAGTGATTGCAGAACCCTGTCAATCTTGAGCTCCTCTGGAATCGTGCATTCCAGTTGCTCAAGGCGTTGAGTGTAGCCCGACATCTTTATGGCGTGCTCACTAACGGAACTCCCTTCCTCCATCTTGCAGTTAAAGAACTTCTCAGAGATCTCATATCTCTCAGAACGGGCTTGAGTCTGGAACATGGTTTTCAGCTCCTCGAGAATCTCAAAGGGCCCGGGATAGGTTTCAAAACGATTTTGAAGCTCCGGTTCCATAGCAAACAACATGGTGCTCTTAATCACACCATAATCATCTTTGCGCGACTGATAGACAGCTTTCTCATCAGCCGGCGCAGTTGCAGCAGGGGGGTCACCTAACGCTTTACCAAGGACATAGTCCTTTTGTCCGCCAGACAGAATGATTCTTAGATTGCGGAACCAATTGGTGAAGTTAGACCCATTGTTCCTAAGCTTTTCTTTCTCAGCAAAAACGTTGAAGTTGAAGTTGGATTTGGCCATGTGATCTACAGTATTTGCAAGTACAATTTTGATTATGTTCATGATAAATAGTTCAACTTAATCAAATTACTAGATGAACTCCCACTAAATTCAACATCCCTCAAGTTGTTTAGTGAACACAATCCAAATTCACCACACCTAATCCGATCATCACGAGAAGAGATGTGGTTTCAATGGTGGACAACGAAGTGTCGATCATATCATTCATATGACTCATGCTTAACCTTTCGGTTCTTGTGTTCCGAGGCCATGTCTGTACATGCTAGGCTCGTCAAGTTAGACCCAAGTATCTCCGCGTGTGCAAAAACTGGCTTGCACCCGTTGTATGTGAGCGTAGAGTCTATAGCACCCGATCATCACGTGATGCTTGGACACGACGAACTTTCGCAACGGTTCATACTTGGGGAGAACACGGTTTTTATCTTGATATTTAAGTGAGGAATCATCTTATAATGCTACCGTCGCGATCTAAGCATAATAAGATACATAAAGGGATAAACATCACATGCATATAACTTTGTGTGACATGGTATAGCCAATCCTCGCGCAATGATCTCCATCTTGTGCGTTCCGGCATGATCTCCATCACTCCACCATGATTGCCTCCCCCACGAATAGCAACTACAACTATTGCTAACTACTTAGCGATAAAGTAAAGCTATTACATGGCGTATAAGAAGTTGACTCGCAGGTCATACACAATTATAAAGACAACCATATGGCTCCTGCCGGTTGTGTACTCATCGACATGCAAGTCGTGAAACATTACAAAACATGATCATCGCATACAATATACACATCACATCTTGGGCCATACCATATCACAGAAAACACTCCCTGCAAAAACAAGTTAGACGCCTCTACTTTGTTGTTGCATGTTTTACGTGGCTTATGGGAGTAGATGCTAAGAACGATTCTTACCTACGGAAAGCCACAACGGTGATATTATGGTTGCCAAACTCCGGTGTTAATCCCATGACAACTATAGTGAGAGAAACTGACATCCACCAGCCGCATGTGTGGAACAAGCCACACGTCAAGTGCGGAGCCGGTCTCGCGAACGACGTCGCGTAAGGTTGGCCTGGACCGCTTCAATCTCACTATCCCGCGTCATAAGAAGAACACAAACAAGAGGCTTGCAACAGAAAACATCAACGGCCGCAATAACCATGTTGCGTTCTACTCGTGAATCACATCTACGCATAGATCTAGCTCTGATACCACTGAAGGGTTTCGCGGCATAGTAAATCAAAGTTTTCTACGGAGCGAACAGAGGGAAAGCCAAGATCTAATCTAGGAGATGCAAACAACGAGAGAGATTGGATTAGATCTTCATACCCTTGAAGATTCGCACAGTGGAACGTTCGTCGGAACGTGGGTGATGTAGTCGTACTCGCTTCTCCTCCTCGCGATCCGATCCGATCTAGCACCACAAGTGGCGGTGCCTCCGTGAGATGCACACGTGCAGCACCTCGACGTCTCCTCCTTCCTCGGACCAGCGAGTATGGTGGAGAGATAGATTGGATCTACAACACGACGGCGTGGTGTATATGGTGGAGAATTTCTGCTGCAGGGCTTCGCCTACAAACAGTCGGGAGGGAGAGAGGAAGGTAGCAAGGCAGCTAGGGCTTGGAGGAAGGGTGTTGTGTGGGGGGGAGGGGGCGCACCACCCCTCTATATATAGAGGGGGGGCGGCCAGCCCTTGCCCCTCCTCGAAGCCTATCTCTAGTTTAAACAATTTAAACTCTCCCTTATCTAGAAATCCTATCTCTAGTTTAAACGATTTAAACTCTCCCTTATCTAGAAATTCTATCCCGAGATTTAAACGAGTCAAATCTCTCTAGAATCGGCTGGGCCCTATGGGTCCTTGTGCCCCTGGCCCAATGCGGCCAGGACACTCCCTCATAGGCCCATGCCCCCTCCCGGAAGGTGGGGCCACGTTGGTCCCCTTCCGAAAGGTTCTAGAAGCTTCCGGTACAATACCGATTAACCCGGAACAATTCCGAACTCCAAAAACTGCACTGCCTTATATGAATCTTATTCTCCGGACCATTCCGGAACCTCTCGTGATATCCCGGATCCCATCCGAGACTCCGAACAAAAATTCATAAACCAATTATCCAATCTATCCTAGCGTCGAGATACGTTAAGTGTGTGACCCTGCGGGTTCGAGAATATGCAGACATGATCTTCTATCAATAATCAACAGCGGGGTCTGGGCACCCATATTGACTCCCACACATTCATCGATGATCATATCGGATGAACCACGATGCCAGGATTCAATCAATCCCATATATATATTCCCTTCCTCTCGCGATATTTTACTTGCCCGAGATTCGATCGTCGGTACCGTCATACCTAGTTCAATCTCGTTCACAGCAAGTACTTTACTTGTTCCGTAATCCGATATCACTTTGTGATTAACTCCTTAACCACATGCTTGCAAGCGGTGTTGATATCGATTACCGAGTGGGCCCGAAGTATATCTCTCCGACTTGGGAGGGACAAAATTCCATCTCGATACATACAACCCAACAGATACTTTCCGATCACCTGAGAGACACCTTTATGATCACCCTCTCATAGGATGACGTTTGATGACCTCAAAGCTTTCTTCCGATACCAGGGAGTTGTATTATCTCATGGTCTAAGGAATACAATATTTGACATAAGAAAAGCTTCGCAAAGACGAACACGATGACACGATCTAATTGCTTCGCTTAGTTTGGGTCTGTCCATCATATCATTCTCCCAATGATATGATCTCATTATCAATTGACAACTCATGTCTATGGTTAGGAAACCTTAACCATCATTGATCAATGAGCTAGTCCATAGAGGCGTACTAGGGACACGGTGTTGTTCACAAACCACACAAGTATTAAAGTTTCCGCTTAATACAATTCTAGCATGGAATATAAACTTTATCATGAACATGAATTATAATAATAACATCTTTATTATTGCCTCTAGGGCATAATTCCAACAGTGAGCAGTTGGCTCTACGATTGCCTGCCATTCCTCTTATATAGCGGGAGTTACCCGCCAAGTCAGGAGGCCGTTACCGCGCGATGATTACGCCGAAAGTTACCGTTGGATTACCCCAATGGCTAGTTTGACCGCGCCTGACGGTCCAACTCCAGCCACTCGACTCGCCAAATCAATCACTATGACCGCATCTCGCCGACTCGACTCGCCAAGGCCGCGACTTGGTTCACCGAATTTCCTCCTTTATACAGGAGCCCGCCGACGATTCGACTGGATGCCTACTCTGAAGCCGTATACTCCGACTGCCAGCAGCCACTTACGCCTAATCGACGACGGCCTCGGGGACTACTGATGGGGATATGCCTACTGGGGTATACCCAGCAGGACGTTTCCGACTGGCCCGTGAGCTGGCGAGTGGGCCTGCAGAACGGCGAGTGGATTGAAGCCCAGCAAGGTACCGAGCGACTGGAAGCTGAAGGCCCAGGCGAGTAGATAGGCCCAGTTGGACTAGGTTAAACGACTACTGAAGCTGTAACCGAATCGGTTGAGATATGTAAACCCTCGGGGAGGTGAGCCTATATAAACCTCTCTATAGGGTGAGTAGAGACACGTTCCCTCATACACCCCAGCGACTCGCCGCCTAGTCGCCGAGCTCGCCCATTGTAACACCTCCATAATACAATCTAGCAGGAGTAGGTCTTTACCCTCCGGGGGGCCGAACCTGGGTAAAACCCTGTGTCTTTGCCCTCATCTTGCACCGCAGATGGCTGGCCGCCCTTGCCTCTCGTTCTACTACTCGCTGCCGATTGCAGTATCTGCCGTGACCATTCCCACGACAATAATGTTTGACCAAATAGTTTGATACAACTATAAACTAATATGGTGCCAAAATAATATTATTAGAATTGTTTTGAATTATATTTTCATAATATATACATTTTATATCACACATATTTATATTATTTTGTATATTCTTGGTCAAACTTTGCAAAGTTTGACTTGCACGCAAAATTATGCGCAACATAATATGGGATGGAGGGAGTAGATCAAAGTTGATGAAGGTGTTTCCACACATCTCAAATAGGTCTATATTGCATAATATGTTGGCATAGTCCAGATCGACAACAAGCGCAGGCTTCGCCAAGGCACACGCTCCTCGTTGCAGAGAAAGGCTTCACTAGCAAATTCAGAGCGAGTGTGATTGTGAGAGAACGAACAGAGACAAGTACTTTGTGCTGCTAAAACTTGCTAGTCTAGGGTCACATTATAGACCTATATATATCTGAGTTAGTTAGAAACACCTTGATCACCTTCTGGTTGAATGAGTCAATGATTGGTCAACGTGTGATCCCAACTAGTTGTTAGATGTAACTATATCATTGCACTCTTATAGCTAGATCTATCAAGCAGGTGGGATCATGTTGGCCAGGTGTAGTGACTCACACAACCACTAAGTTGATGAAGGTGGTTCTAGCCAGCCCACAGAGGTCTAGACCCTATGCAATTTTGGTATGGCCCCACATTTGCCACAGGCTAGTGTGTGTCATGGTGCTTGGCAGACTCAAAATTATAGCTAGATCTAGCAAGTAGGTAGGATCATGTTGGCCAGGTGTGATGACACATACAACAACAAGTTGGTGAAGGTGTTTCTAGAGAGGTGTCTAGACCCCATGCATGCAATGTTGGAATAGCCCCACATTTTCCACAAGCTAGTGTGTGTCATGCCTTGGCATAACACTTTTATAGCTAGATCTATCAAGTGGGTGGGATCATGTTGCTAGGTGTAGTGACTCACACAACCACTAAGTTGATGATAGTGGTTCTAGCCAGCCCAGATAGGTCTAGACCCCATGCACTGTTGGCATGGCCCCACATTTGGCACAAGCTAGTGTGTGTCATGGGTTGACATAGAAAAATTATAGCTAGATCTAGCAAGTAGGTAGGATCATGTTGGCCAGGTGTAGTGACTCACACATCCACTAAGTTGATGATGGTGTTTCTAGCCAACCCAAATAGGTCTAGATACCATGCAATGTTGGAATGGACCCACATCTTCCACAAGCTAGTGTTTGTCATGGCCTGGCATAGCACTCTTATAGCTAGATCTATGAAGTGGGTGGGATCATGTTGGTCAGGTGTAGTGACTAACACGACTACTAAGTTGATGATGGTGTTTCTAGCCAACCCAGAGAGGTCTAGATCCCATGCAATGTTTGCATGGGCCCACATTTGCCACAATCTAGTGTGTGTCATGGCTTGGCAAACTCAAATTTATAGCTAGATCTATCAAGTAGGTAGGATCATGTTGGCCAGGTGTGATTACATATACAACAACAAGTTGGTGAAGGTGTTTCTATCCAGCCCAGAGAGGTGTCCCATGCATGCAATGTTGGCATGACCCCACATTTTCCACAAGCTGGTATGTGTCATGCCTTGGCATAACACTTTTATAGCTAGATCTATCAAGTGTGTGGGGTCCTGTTGCTAGGTGTAGTGACTCACACAACCACTAAGTTGATGATAGTGGTTCTAGCCAGCCCAGATAGGTCTAGACCCCATGCACTGTTGGCATGGCCCCACATTTGCCACAATCTAGTGTGTGTCATGGGTTGGCATAGAAAAATTATAGCTAGATCTAGCAAGTAGGTAGGATCATGTTGGCCAGGTGTAGTGACTCACACAGCCACTAAGTTGATGATGGTGTTTCTAGCCAACCCAAATAGGTCTAGATACCATGCAATGTTGGAATGGACCCACATCTTCTACAAGCTAGTGTGTGTCATGGCCTGGCATAGCACTCTTATAGCTAGATCTATGAAGTGGGTGGGATCATGTTGGTCAGGTGTAGTGACTCACACAGCCACTAAGTTGATGATGGTGTTTCTAGCCAACCCAGAGAGGTCTAGATCCCATGCAATATTTGCATGGTCCCACATTTGCCACAAGCTAGTGTGTGTCATGGCTTGGCAAACCCAAATTTATAGCTAGATCTATCAAGTAGGTAGGATCATGTTGGCCAGGTGTGACGACATATACAACAACAAGTTGGTGAAGGTGTTTCTATCCAGCCCAGAGAGGTGTCCCATGCATGCAATGTTGGCATGGCCCCACATTTTCCACAAGCTAGTGTGTGTCATGCCTTGGCATAACACTTTTATAGCTAGATCTATCAAGTGGGTGGGATCATGTTGCTAGGTGTAGTGACTCACACAACCACTAAGTTGATGATGGTGGTTCTAGCCAGCCCAGATAGCTCTAGACCCCATGCACTGTTGGCATGGCCCCACATTTTCCACAAGCTAGTGTGTGTCATGGCTTGGCATAGAAAAATTATAGCTAGATCTAGCAAGTAGGTAGGATCATGTTGGCCAGGTGTAGTGACTCACACAGCCACTAAGTTGATGATGGTGTTTCTAGCCAACCCAATAGGTCTAGATACCATGCAATGTTGGAATGGACCCACATCTTCCACAAGCTAGTGTGTGTCATGGCCTGGCATAGCACTCTTATAGCCAGATCTATGAAGTGGGTGGGATCTGTTGGTCAGGTGTAGTGACTCACACAGCCACTAAGTTGATGATGGTGTTTCTAGACAACCTAGAGAGGTCTAGATCCCATGCAATGTTTGCATGGGCCCACATTTGCCACAAGCTAGTGTGTGTCATGGCTTGGCAAACTCAAATTTATAGCTAGATCTAGAAAGTAGGTAGGATCATGTTGGCCAGGTGTGATGACATATACAACAACAACTTGGTTGAGGTGTTTCTATCCAGCCCAGAGAGGTGTCCCATGCATGCAATGTTGGCATGGCCCCACATTTTCCACAAGCTGGTATGTGTCATGCCTTGGCATAACACTTTTATAGCTAGATCTATCAAGTGGGTGGGATCATGTTGCTAGGTGTAGTGACTCACACAACCACTAAGTTGATGATGGTGGTTTTAGCCAGCCGAGATAGGTGTAGACCCCATGCATTGTTGGCATGGCCCCACATTTGCCACAAGCTAGTGTGTGTCATGGGTTGGCATAGAAAAATTATAGCTAGATCTACCAAGTAGGTAGGATCATGTTGGCCAGGTGTAGTCACTCACACAGCCACTAAGTTGATGATGGTGTTTCTAGCCAACCCAAATAGGTCTAGATACCATGCAATGTTGGAATGGACCCACATCTTCCACAAGCTAGTGTGTGTCATGGCCTGGCATAGCACTCTTATAGCTAGATCTATGAAGTGGGTGGGATCATGTTGGTCAGGTGTAGTGACTCACACAGCCACTAAGTTGATGATGGTATTTCTAGCCAACCCAGAGAGGTCTAGATCCCATGCAATGTTTGCATGGGCCCACATTTTCCACTAGTAGGATCATGTTGGCCAACTGCTGAGTCACACAACCACAAGTTGATGTTGGTGTTTCTAGCCAAGCCAGAGAGGTCTATAGCCAATGCAATGTTGACATGGGCCCACATCTACCACAAAGGGGATCATCATGTCTTGGCATAGCAGTGTTATATTTATATCTATCAACTAGGTAGGATCATGTTGTCCTAAGTGATGACTCATACAATAACAAGTTGATGAAGGTATTTCTAGATAGCTGAGATAGGTCTTGATCTACCACAACTGTGCTATTCCTTTGGATGATGCACACCTGTAGCACGTATAGCACCATGCCAACATTGCATGGGTTCTTGACCTATGGGAGTTGTCTATGAACACCTTCATCATCTTTGTGGTTGTATGAGTCAACACTTGGTCAATATGATCCCACCTAGTTGTTACATCAAACTATACAACTACTATGCCAAATCCTGACATTGATTCTAAGTATAAAAGTGGTATGCCCATGGCATGATGCACACTTGTGCCTCATATAGGCTCATATATCCGAACATTGCATTGGGCTCCAGACCCATGTGAGTTGACTAGAAACACCATCATCAACTTGTTGTAGTATGAGTAAAAACTTGCTATGCCATGGTATGATGCACACTTGATGCTACACTTATATATATGTGTATGCATATGCATAGTTGTTCATGTGTTTTCGGTGCTCAATTTTAATTTCATTAATTTACAATGTAAGATGCATCGATAATTGGAAGTATGAAAAACCCGTGACGCATATTCCATATGACACTCGTATTGTTTGAATTTGAATTAAAGCAAACGAGACCTAAATGGTCAACTTATTGTAGTAAACTAATATACTTCTGCTGAAGATTTCAGGTAATTTATATTTGAAGTATGTTCAATCCCATACATGAAAAATTGTGTGATAGAAATTGGAAGCGGGTGCTAGATAACGGGCCGGCCTAGTAACCCTGCTGCTCTGGTCATGTTGTTTCACGCATCGTACGCGTACGCGACGTTTATGGCGTACGTGGTGGTGGAGGAGTCACGTGGGCAAAACCGAAACGACAACACGTATAAAAGGGTTCGTCGGCTGATTCTTCTCCTTTTCCCCACCCATTTACCCCCAAATTGGGAAGAAGAAAACCCTCGTCTCACTCCATCGACTCCAGCCCCTCCCACTCGATTCTTCTCCCTCTCCCCGCACATTCGTCGACTCCGCCAGCGATGAAGGCGGGGAGCAGCGCAACCGACGTGGCCGCTGCTACTGTGGACAAGAAGCGCGCCGTCACCGGCATAGATGCGGTGAAGGAGGTTGGCGGTTCCCACGGAAGTGGGGTTGGTGGTGCGGCCAAGTTGTCCGGTTTCGTCGCGGCGGCGCCGGATCAGGACGAGAAGAAGAATGTGGCGGTCGTTGAGGCGGACGTGCTGGATCTGGGCGCGAAGCACGGCTCCGACGAGAATCTGGTGGTGAAGGCCCAGCAGCTTGCGGTGATGCATCTATGTTTTTTCTTTAACCTCCACTTCTCATTTTTTTAGTACTTATAACTAGTGTTTGATTTTTAGGGTTGATTCTTAGGATTTGAATGTTAGTACGAGGTTGGTGTAGTACTTCGTTCAGTGGTCATCACCTTTTGGGGGCATTGAAGAGTAGATGGACACACTCTGTGCATCGTTGATAGCACTTCGCAGAGAGGATCATAGATATTGAATGTTTATAGTTTGAAGAATTATGTGTATGATAAAATTTCTCTAGATTGAATGCTGGAATTCATTAGTGCATAATGACAATATACATCTTCGGCAACTAATAAGTTATAATATTTATGTGCTATATAAAAAATATAATTTATGATATCTAATCATTCAGAAAAAGTGTACACATGTTAATAAATTATTCATCTTTGGACATTACTAAAGATGTATATAAATGCATCATGTTACACAGTCTAAGTGCACCACACAAAATTATATATGTTAGGAGCTTTAAATTTGTTCCTTTTACCCAGAGCTTAAACATTTGATTTTGCATGAAATGATACTGCAAATTTATGTGTCTGAAATTAAGTATGTGTGTTCTTGGACAACTTTTATATGTATGAAATTATTATTTTCAGTCTTGTACTATTTGTCGAGGGAGCATGTGCTTCAGGGTGTAGTTTTGTTCATGCATTGTTTATATTCTAGTTGCTGATCGATCTACTATATAATTATTACTTGTGATCACCAACAAATAGACTGTAAGAGACCCTGACCACAAACAAATAGACTTATTTTTTATAATCTTGTGGCTCATCACCTATATAATGATTCTTTCCAATAATTATACATGCCAAGCTTTTATTTGTCATTTATTGAAACACTAGTATCTGTTGTGAACTATGCACTGGATTTTATCAAATTTCTCCCATTATTTATAGTATTGAGTTTGAACTTTGGCATCATGGAATAAGTTGGCAGTTGCCTCTTATATGTTGTCATATATCTTGTTCTCTCTTGGTCATTTGCCAAGTGGACCATAGTGAGTTCTATTTTAGTTTTTGTGTACCTTAAACTGTGCATGAATACTAATTGAATGGTTATGTATCATCTAAGTGTGTCTCATTTAGATGGAAAGTTGGTGTTGCATTTGCAGAAGGATAAGGCCTTTTTTTTGCTTGTTTTTGCAATAGACATATGCAAATCTAAGACACCTTGTAATTAGTACATAGACGTGACAGTAGTATGTAATCTTTGAAGATTGCTCCCCTCTTTTGGGGTTCTTTATGTTCTTGAAAGTGTTTTACAACCTTTTGTAATCTGTCTGACGTGTTAAAATTACAATATTGTGTTTTATTTGAATTACAAGGTTGTGTAGGTTTAAACTTGATAATCATACGGAGACAATTATAAAACTTAATTTTGTTTTACAATACCCTATTATCCGGTAGAATTCTAATGAAAACATCAGAACCTATTGTCATGTGCTATGGAATCTGAAGTCAAATTCCAATACTTTCAAAACAGGGCTTTAAATTGAATTGTTGCTAGTCTAGTGGAACCTGACAATGCATTGAGAGATAAGGATTTCATTTCCTTCCATTGCCTTAATCCATAATTTCAGATAGTATTTGAACTTAGAAGTTTTTTTCTCATTATTCTTTATATTATAACCTGCCAATTATTTTGCTTTCCATAATTACCTCTTTTCAAATTAGATCATGTGAGCTGATGTGTTGTTTATTTATTCAAACAGGAAGGAGGGCCAGCAGAAGATGCGCAGAAGAGGAAGTTGCACCTTGGGTACTCCTCCGACAGAGACGAGTCGGTGAGTTTTATGACAGATGTATAGACTGAAAGAGGCCTTGATCAAAGTATAATCTTACCAGCAATTATGCATGCCAAGCTTTTATTTTTCATTTATTGCCCAGATTTACATGGTCATTTATTCAAACACTGACATCTTTTGTGAAGAAGGCACTGGACTTTATCAAATTAATTGAATGGTTACCTACTAGTTGTGTCTCATTTAGATGGAAAGCTGGTGTTCCATTTGCAATAGGATAGGCCCTTTGTTTTGCTTGTTTTTGCAATAGACAATATGCAAATAAAAGACACCTTGTCATCAGTACATAGATGTGACAATAATAATATGTGAAGATTGCTCCCCTCTTTTGTGGTTCTTTATGTTCTTGAAAGTGTTTTACAACCTTTTATAATATGTCTGATGTGTTAACATTACAAAACTGAGTTTTATTTGAATTACAATATTGTGTAGGTCAAAAATTGATAAGCATATAGAGATGAGTAGTGTTTAGATATACATGACAGTTATAAATTGACAGTTCATTTTCATCATAGTAGATGATTTCATTTCCTTCCATTGCCTTAATCCATAATCAATTATTTCTGGATGGAGGGAGTACCTCTTTCCAAACTTATTATACTCTTGCTCCTGTGAGCTAAAGAGTTGTTTATTTATTCAAACAGGAAGGGGAGCCAGCAGAAGGTGGGTACAAGAGGAAGGTGCACTTTGGGTACTCCTCCGACAGAGACGAGTCGGTAAGTTTTCTGACAGATGTATAGACTAAAAGAGGCCCTGATATAAGTAGAATCTTGCCAGCAATTATACATGTCAAGCTTTTATTTTTCATTTATTGCCCAGCCTTTATTTGTCATTTATTCAAACACTGGAATCTGTTCTAAAGAACACACTGCAATTTATCAAATATTAAATGGTGTCTCATTTAGATGGAAAGTTGGTGTTCCATTTGTAGGAGGATAGGGCCCTTTGTTTTTCTTATTTTTGCAATAGACAATATGCAAATCAAATACACCTTTTCATCAATACATAGATGTGACAGTAGTATATAATCTGTGAATATTTCTCCCCTCTTTTGGGGTTCTTTATGTTCTTGAAAGTGTTTTACAACCTTTGGTAATCTGTCTGATGTGTTAAAATTACAAAACTGAGTTCTATTTGAATTACAAGGTTGTGTAGGTTTAAACTAGATAAGCATACAGAGACAATTAAAAACCTTAATTTTGTTTTACAATACCCTATTATCCGGTAGAATCTTAATCTTAACATCAGAACGTATTGTCATGTGCTATGAAATCTATGAAATACTTTCATATCATGGATTTAAATTAAATTATTGCTGGACTAGTGGAACCTGACAATGCATTCAGAGATGAGTAGTGTTTAGATATCCATCATAAAGGATTTCATTTCCTTCCACTGCCTTAATCCATAATTTCAGATAGTATTTGAATTTAGAAGTTTTACTTCCCATTAATATTTCTATTATAACCTGCCAATTTTTTTTATTTTCATAATTACCTCTTTTCAAACTTGATCATGTCAGCTGAAGTGTTGTTTATTTATTCAAACAGGAAGGGGAGCCCGCAGAAGGTGGGAAGAAGAGGAAGGTGCACCTGGGGTACTCCTCCGACAGAGACGAGTCGGTAAGTTTTCTGACAGATGTATAGACTGAAAGAGGCCCTGGTCTATGTAGAATCTTGCCAGCAATTATACATGTCAACCTTTTATTTTCCATTTATTGCCTAGCTTTTATTTGTAATTTATTCAAACATTGGTATTTGTTGTGAATAACGCACTGGAATTTATCAAATATTAAATGAATGTGAATGTACCACCTAAGTGGGTCTCATTTAGAGGGAAAGTTGGTGTTGCAATTGCAAGAGGATAGGGCCCTTTGTTTTGCGTTTTTTTGCAACAGAGAATATGCAAATCAAAGATACCTTATCATCAGTATATAGATGTAACAGTAGTATGTAATATCTGTGATGATTGCTCCCCTCTTTGGGGTTCATTATCTTCTCGAAAGTGTTTTACAACCGTTTGTATTCTGTCTGATGTGTTAATATTAGAAGAACTGAATTTTATTTTAATTACATGATTGTGTATATTGAAACTTGATAAGCATATAGGGATAATTGAACTTGTTTTCATTATGATATAACTGCATTGCCAGCCATATTTTTTTTTACTAATATGTAGTACACTTGGTGGTTTTTTATTGATGAATTTGTTCTCCTCTGTTCAATGCATCTGGGTTGATTTCGTTAATGTATTATCCACCAGGGGGTGAAGGAAACAGGGTACATCTCCCAGCACAGGAAGCCACAGGTCACTCAGTATATTCTGGGCCGTCTAGTAGAAAGGACAGGTCCAGTCAATGGCTTATTCCTTTTCAGGTTATTGGGCAGTACGGGCACAGAAGGAATTTTCACAGTTCTGCGTATAGCAAAGACTCTTCTCAGAAGAGAGTTTGATTTTGTGCTGAACGATGCCTATGAAGCACAAGTGTTTGTGAGGACCACTTCCACTGCTGATAATGATGTTCTTGAGAGTGCGTCTGCAAAGGATAAAGCATTTAGTTTAGCTCACGCGGTTGTCAAGATTTACAAGATTGTTGAGCTCAATCTTGTGCCAAGGAAGGAGGACAAGCTATTGAACATGCCGTTGTGTACATATCCACAGGAATATTACCACCTGCAGTTGATCGCATGCGTCAACTAAGTTACCCTACTGCATTTTCATGCCAGGGAGACCCAATTGAGAAATGGAAGAATCCTCATCTGTCAGAAACAACCATGAACATTCTTGGTGTGTCTGAGGGTACTCCAGCAGGCCTAACTAGAGTTGTTGTGAAGTACATGTTCCGTACTAGTACTATTTGCTATCCACTCAGCGTTGTTCCATCAGACTTAAGGTTCAAACATGTTGTTGATCAAGATGAGAGCCTGTACATGAAATTTGTCGACCCTATCAACGCTGAAGCAATGGCACTAAGGAATTACTTTTTTGATAGATTCATGATCAAGTTTTATCTTTTCAACAGTGTTACGAAGTGTAGCAAGTACTTTGACAAGGAAAAGACAAACAAGGTGCATTACAGGAATCATCCCGATGACTCTTTCAAACCCATCCATACCTCAAACTGAAGAACAAGGATCATTTTCATGTTATCAAGATGTTTCAGTTTAAGAACTTATCTATTATGTTTGTTTATGGCCACGGAAGATTTCAAACCTCTATCATTATGTTCCAACACCCTAGATCTGTACAATATAATTTCGGGTCTCACCAGCTCTACAGAATATTTGTGTGTTCATTTGTGTTGGTCCTGGGAGAATACCTTTGGCATATGTGAGGCAATATGTGCTTAGCAGAATGTGATGTGCTGAAATTTTGTACTCCCTCTGGTCCATATTAATGGACTCAACTTTATCTAAAATCGTATGTATCTAGTTAAGTATTTAGACTAGATGCAATCGTATCTAGGCAAAGTTGAGGCCATTAATATAAACCAAATGGAGTATGTTTTTTTTCCAGTCCTACAAGGTGATGGTGGGAGGTGCTCTGCCCAGCCGATGATTAATTCGCATTCTGTGTCCAAGATCACAATTGGTTGCACGAAAGCATGCACTTTTGTTGGTTGTACAGATTCTTATCCCCGGTTTTCGTGTGGGCATCACATATGAGGCTACAACATGGTGTTATTAGATGGAATTAGATGCATCTCTGGTTTCTGGTTGCACCGGCTCATGATGAATCACAGTACACGCTAATGGTAGAACTGATGTGATTGGAACCCGATGGTATATTCTCTATGTTCCAACACTGTCACTAGTTTGCATAACAGGTTCCAATCGTACACAAGGCACAACAAGTTAACATAACAGGTTCCAGCAGGTTCTACTAATAAGTACTTTCAGCAGGGTCTTCAGTTGTTGTCAGCCCCACCATGATCAGATGCAGTCCACCATCACTATCTGGATTAAACTCGAAGAGGATGATGTCTCCCTCTTCTATCTTGTACTCCCAAGACAGCAGAAATATTGTATATTTTGGTCAAATTATGTAACATCCCTAAAATCATGATTCCAAATATTGCATATCATACATGCATGCATATAATTTAGGGATCATTTTCCAAACTCATTTCAAGAAAACAGAAGCACTTAGTGCTATTATTTTATGTGAGCAAACATTAATCATTTACTACTCTCAATTGAGAGAATAAGTGTTTTAACCAAGTCTTGTTTGCTTCCTTGTTGTTTAGATTGAATGTAGAGTTTGGACAAAAATTTACAAAACAAATATGGTTTCAAAACCATCTTCAAAACATTTCCAAATCAAGTGCTATAGCACTGTTTATTTTGTTTATTCAAAGGGACCAAGCAAGTACAGAGAGACCACATGATTTTATGCCCAAAAGTATGATGGTTACTCTTTACAAAAATCCAGAAAAGGTTTGAAATTCAAATGCCTTTGAATTTGATTGAAAATTATTCCAGAAAATTGATTTAGAAAAAGAAAAAGAGATAAGAAAGAGAAAAGGGCCGGCGCCAGCAATTGAGCCCAGCAACAGACGCAGCCCACTAAGCCCACCCGGGTTCCCCCTCTCTCTCTCACTCGCGAACGAACCCACTGAGTGACTGACGCCAGGACCCCACCCCCTCTCTGTTTCACTCGCTGACTGATGGACCTCGCCAGCTCACCCTCATCTTCCCCAAATCGCGCCCACGACCACGTCGCCGGCCGTTTCCTCCGCCCTTCAATGCCGCGTTGATTCTTCGCTTAATTGCCCTTGATTCCGCGCGCGATCCTCGCCCCCTCCTGGCCTACTTAAACCCCCTCTGCCCCCTCTCCATTCCCCCCCAAACTCCGAGCACAAAGAGCCCCCAGGCTGCCCGCATTCATCCTCGCACCGCCGCAGACAGAGCTCACTCCGGCGATCGATTCCGGTGAGCCCCGTGCGCCCCTTCCCCTCAGGTTCATACGAGCCGCTTCACAGCTTCTTTGCGCACCTTCTGACCACCCCCTGGTTCGTCCTGTACTGCCCCAGGTCGTCGACTTCGTCCAACGCTGCAAGCCCCCTACGACACCCTCAACTCCGGCGACCAAATTCGGTGAGCCCCTTGTTCCCCTTCGCCTCTGACTCACACGATGATGTTCGCCATCGTCTTGCGTATCACCTGATGTCGTTTGTTCGTGCTAGGAAGACCAGGAGCGTCGCCAACGTCGCCGTCCACCCAAGCCCGACGCCGCCCGCAACTTCGACGAGCTCCAGCGACCAACTCCGTGCGCCCCTTGCCAAACCACCGCCACCTTGAGCATTAGCAGCACACTACGATTCTGGTAAGCCCCTTTCCCCTGTCCCGCGCGATCTAGAATGCCGGCAGCCACTCTGACAGAGGCGCCGCCGCCTGTCGCCGCCGCCAGCGCCGCCACTGGATGGTCAAGGTGTTGTACGCCGTTAGATCAAGATCTCGCGGGTAGGATAGAACGCGAGCGAAACGTTAAGTTTAGATCTGAGCCGTGCGATTAAGTCAGATCAAGTGGCTCAGAAGCGTGATCCAACGCGAAGCGGTACGGGCGAATCAGAATAAGACGCGTGGCCAGGAATTAGATTTAAAAACAGAATTTGAATCTATTAGATGTTTGATTTTGTTTTGGCTATAACTTTTGATCCCCATGTTAGAATTTGACAAATTTTATATCAATGGAATCAGGAGAGCAAGCCCTTTCTAAATATGCAATGTGTTTAATGTTTTGCTTCTGTTAAATCGGTTTTATTTGCAAAAAACTTGTGTAGGGCTAATTGGAGTATATGAATTGTTTAAGAAATGTTTTAGGCTTTAAATAAATGTTGTTTGGCAAGTTTTTAACTTGTTTATGAACCAGTACTGTACGCTTTCTTTGTTGAGTTTTAAAAATCATCACATATCATATTGCATACATGCATATATTTTGGTTGTATATGTTTTGTATGTGATTTGTGGCTATGATTCTTTGTGTAGATTTTGGTGCTAGTGATTGTGATTGTGAGGAGTGTAGCTACTCTCCAAACTACCAAGGCAAGTGGTACTTCATGAATATTTTTATCCCTATGTTTTCTACTAAGCATTAGAAATATTTTGCTAGTCTTGCATGCTATATTTTGTTTATATGCCATGTTTGGAAATCCTAGTAGTTGTAGAATTGCTAGGAAATTTCTAAGTTAAGATGCTTATCTATGCCATGCTTAGCCAATCTAGTAGCAACCAAGGGTTGGTGAAATATACATGCTATGATGAAAATATTTCTAAGTCTTTGGACTTGTGTTTTGCCTAATAAAACAACTAAATAAATGAAACACTTGGGTGGAATGGAAGGAATGGTTTGTGTTGAGTGGTTACACAAGGCCAGGGGACTGGTGAACCTTGTGTATCTCACTTGTGGAAAGCCATCCAGGAACAAAGAGATTTTAGAGGCCAAGTGTTGAGAAGCTTCTAGTGCAGCCACTTGGCAATATGGGCTCTTCCTGGATCATATAGGTTGCTAGAACTTAGCCATTTGGACAGTTGGTGGTAGTGGGAATGATAGGTTGGAGCGCGTCCATTTGGTCTAAGGGAAGGCTTCTGAAAGGTCTTGTCTTGGTGAAAATCAAGTCTGGTGGGGAAAGTGCACAACCTCTGCAGATGGAAGAATCTAAGTACTTAGCCATGTCCCTGGAAAAGGACAACTTGAGCATCAAGACATGGAAGCTATCAAGAATCTCCTCATCCCAATTTCTAAGTAAAACTTGTGGGTGAACAAGGGTGAAGGACCTCAATGTCTATTGGTGGTTCCTTGGGAAAAGTTTTGACAAAGAAAAACTTAGTGATTTCAACTAATAGGCAAAACCTATTTTGAGCAAAGCAAGCCAAGCTACACTTAGCCAAATTGCATATAGTATCTAGTCCACCTAAATTATACTAAGGTATCACTTGCCAATACTATTCCAATGTATTGACCCACTGTGGCTGTAACTTGTGATGTTGCAGGTTACTCTGATGAGGATTAGGAGTCATGAGTCTACACTCAACATGTTTGCTTGTGGCACATGAAGATGAAGACTTTTATTTATTTACTTATTCAAACTCTTGTACTAGGCCTGTGGCCTTGGAGTTGTAAAGACTATGTTTGTCTCTAGAATGACTGTAATAATGACCTTTGTTTCTGTGTACTTCATCTTAAACTGTGGATGCTAGCAATGATCCAGGGACTAGCATTGCAATCACAGGGATCCTTTTCCTTTATAAAGGAGGGATCTTACAGATGGTATCAGAGCACTGTGTTGCCTGTAGGATTATGACCCTAGGATTGGAAACCACTAAGAAAAAAAATTCAACAACTTCTACACTTGTCTATTCTTCTCGTAAACTTTTCTAATCTTCTTTCTCATCTCTAATTGTAGATGAACTCCATCAACGAAGCCGTGAGAAAAGGACCACTCATGACAATGACTTTAGAGTGTGAGATAGAATTCCCCAAGGCTCTCAAGGACCTCATGGTTGCAATGGAAATACATGGTGCAGCTGTGTACAAAGGTTTTCCTGTGATGGATGAAGGAGTTGAGTACTGGTGGGTGCAACTTCACTTGTATAAAAACAAGGAAGACAACCACAAGGACTCAGGATTCTGCATGTTCACCAATTCAGTGATGCACCCTACATTCTTTGACTCAGCAAGGGATGCAGCTTGGAAGACCATCAAAGAACTTGGTGAAAGAGTCAAGTGCAGAATGTTCAACATCCAAAATAGCCTGAAAGAAGAGAAGAATCATACCCAATAGTTGGAAGCTACCAACCAAACCTTGAGAGGAGACATTATAGACTTTGTGATGGAGTCATGTGAGCAAGATAGACTAATTGCTTCTAGAAACATTATGTTAGCCAACAGATCCAGTGAGATAGGATTGTAAACGTACTTCGTTAGTTGGACCACCACTTATCACCTTATTTTCCAAATGTTGCTTTAAAATAAGTTGAACCTTGGTTGTTGTAATGGATCCATGTATGCCATGACTTGTGTGTTTTGATTTCCAAGGATATGTATGTGATGTTTTGCCTTGTGTTTTATCTTGAATTGTGTTGTTCTAACTTTTTCTATCTTATAAATAGATGCCTACTGTTACCATCAGCACTATTGAGGAGTTCCAGGGAACTCGCTTTGGTCCTCGTATTTTTGAGCTTACTACTTTGCTCAATCTCCCTCTTCCTACCATCATGGTGCTTCCCCTCACCAAGTTTGAGAGGAAAGACCTCTGGGGTTTCAAGGTCAATCAGCCCGGACGCCAGACTGAGCCTGCCACGGAGGCTATCATCTTCAAGCTCATGCACGATGACAAGGAGAGAGGCCTTGAGGTAGTCATGCAGAATCTGATAGGACGTCTGTTAGGGAGACACTCTCGACAGGTTAGAGGTACTCACCTTTCATGTCTTCGGTAGACGTGATGAGGATGGAGAGTCCATCGACTTCAAGGACACTTCGAGGGAGACAGTGGAGCCGATTCGCCTATACCTCCAGGACTTAGAGGCTCTCATTAGGCACGTGGACTCTGATAGGACCAACGTCATGCTCAACAATGACAAACTCCAGGTGCAGCTTCGCGAGAAGGACAAGCTCTTCGCGGAGCAAGATGAAATAGTCAAGGAGATGGAGGGAAAGTTCGAGAGCCAGGACAGAAAGTTCAAGAGTCAGGAGAAGCGAGTCCAGGATAGGAACAAGAGGATTCGGGACATGACTGAAGAACTGCTTGCCAAGGACTTCGAGCTCGAGCATCAGCAGACGGTGATTGAGAGGATTCGTTCCCAGAAGAGGGCTCTCAAAGCCAAGATAGAGACCTTGACCACCAGCGTCGAGGAATACAAGACCGCGATGGAGAACGCATGTCTTACCTTTGTCGAGGAGGACGTTGATGCCGAGGAGTATATTTGACTACTCATTTATCATTTATTATCATACTTGTTGTTGAGAACTTGTTATTTGACCATCCAACATGTGGATGGCTTGTTATTTGTGTGTGTTTTACTTTGCGAACTTGTTATCTGGTTGTTGAACTTTTATCATTATGTTGCATACTTTGTGATTGTTTATGTGATGTATTGTGCATGAAGCATCTATGGGTATCTCATTCTTATCTCTATTGAACAAACCACAGATGCCTCCCTGTCGTGCAAATCCCAACCCCAACAACAACAACGTCACTCCAGAAATGCAGCAAATGATGACAGCGTAGACTCAGCTGATGCAAATGATGACGACATTCATCCAGAACCAAAACAACAACAACAACAACAACAACAACAACAGCAACAACAACAGCAACAACAACAGCAACAACAACAGCAACAACAACAACAACAACAACAACAACAACAACAACAACAACAACAACAACAACAACAACAACAACAACAACAACAACAACAACAACAACAACAACAACAACAACAACAACATCATCAACAACAACAACAACATCAACAACAACAACAACAACAACAACAACGACAACAACAACAACAACAACAACAACAACAACAACAACAACAACAACAACAACAACAACAACAACAACAACAACAACAACAACAACAACCCACCGGGTTTTGACATGCTTACTAGGTTCTTGAGATTGAGGCCAGCAAAGTTCTCAGGAACAACTGATCCCATGGTGGCCAATGATTGGATACGCTCTGTGAACAAGGACTTGGTAACTGTGGGCTGTACTGATGCAGAAAAGGTCAGATTTGCAGCACATTTGCTAGAAGGACCAGCCGCCACTTGGTGGGATAACTTCCAGATCACCACTCCCATAGAAGATGTGACATGGGCTATCTTTGAGGATGGCTTTCGTACTGCTCTTATCTCATCTGGAGTGATGAGCCTGAAAAAGAAAGAGTTTCATAACCTGAAGCAGCGCCACCGCAGCGTGGCTGAATATATTGAGGAGTTCAACAATCTGGCGCGTTACGCACCAGATGAAGTTGACACTGATGCTAAGAGGAAAGAAAAGTTCCTCGAGGGGTTGAATGATGAACTGAACCTGCAGTTGGCTGTGGCATATGGTCCCACATACCAGTCTCTTTGTGATAAGGCTGCTATTTTGGAGAACAAAATGAAGCAAGTTGAGAGCAAGAAGAGGAAGCACTCGGACAAGCACAGCTCGGGATCGTCTCCCAAACGTTCCCATTATGATGATAGTGGAAGCTCAGGATCCCACAAGCATGGGAAATTCAACAAGCACCACAACCACAACCGTCATGACAACAAGCATCACCGTAGTCATGACAATGACAAGTACAAGAACCACAAGGGTGGATATAAGAGCCACCACAGTGGAAATGGAAGCCAGCCTGTCAAGAAGGACATTAGTCAGGTTGAATGTTTCAAGTGCAAGAAGATGGGGCATTATGCAAATGAATTCCCAGAAAAGAAAGTTGAAGGACCCAACAAGCCCAACCCTTTTTAGAAGGGACAAGTGAACCACAACAATGTGGAGGAAATTTATGAGGAGCCTGATGCTGTTGCTGGTAAGTTCAGACTCAATTCTATTACAGCATTTGTTCTTTTTGATACTGGAGCATCGCATTCATTCATATCAAAAGCATTTGTTGATAGAAATGGGTTTCCAACTGAAAACATTGGGTGTCCAATAAAAGTTAGTTCTCCAGGTGGAGATATGATAGTAAGTCTTGGATGCCGGGATCTAGTAATAGAGTTTGGAAAGCATAAATTTCTAGTGAGTCTGATAATCCTAGATTCCCAAGGACTGGACGTAATATTGGGAATGGATTGGATGGCTAAGTATGAAGGAGTACTAGATTGTGCTAATCGTACTGTCGCACTCACAACCCCGGAAAGAAAACGGATTAAATTCAAGTCTAACTTTGAATCAAAAGGGAGTAAGCTAAATTCTCTTAAGGGGGTTAGCATAGACAGTGTGCCAATTGTGAGTGAATATCCGGATGTGTTTCCGAAAGAATTGCCGGGAATGCCACCAGATAGAGATGTGGAGTTCCTTATTGATTTGCTACCAGGATCTGGACCAATAGCAAAGAGACCGTACAAGATGTCAGTGGATGAACTGAAAGAAATCAAGAAACAACTCGGAGAGGAGTTGCAGAAAGGATTTATTCAACCAAGTTCTTCATCTTGGGGAGCCCCAGTGTTGTTTGTGGAAAATAAAGATAGAAGTCAAATGCTATGCATAGATTACCGTTCACTCAATGAGGTGACTATCAAGAACAAATACCCTTTGCCTAGAATCAATGACTTGTTTGATCAGCTAGAAGGAGCTTGTGTGTTCTCGAAGATTGATCTCCGGTCAGGTTATTTCCAACTCAAGATAAGGGAACAAGACATACCTAAGACAACTTTCTGTTGCCTGCCAAAACTCACCGGCGAGCAGCGACGAGCAACACGAAGAGCCGGGAGGCTCCCAGAACTGCTGGTGGGCCCTGGTCCCTCGGGCAACGGCCCGCAAAACTCCGGCACACGTCCTGGCTTGGTTCGAGGGCGTGCCACCTGATCTATACCTGATCAGGAAGGTGATGTATTGCTCCGATTGGTTTCCTGCATGGTAAACAAGTATACGTAAAATTCGAGCCATGACCGGCTCCCAGGTTTCCCTGTGAATCGGCTCCTAGAGCCGATTAACCCATGGTTCTGCATTAGATCTATGATAACATGGGGTTTTGCTTCATCAATACAAGTTAAATCGATCTACGATAGTTTAACGTTTTCACTACATAATTGGAACGTCCTACACGTAATTGAGCCTGGTAGATATAAAAGATGATGGAAAACTAACCCTAGAGAAGGCCTAAAAACCAACATAAAGTCAATTCCCGGAACAACTCCTCTTGGATTAGCAAACCATATCTTACATATTACTGGATCGTTCAACCCGTTTGCAAGGCCTGATCATGTAGATATCAAACTAAACCTTGGAGAACAAGGCACAACTATAACAGATCAAATCGACTTAAATAAAGATCAAGCAAGATGCCACCCTTACACCCGGGAAAAGGTGCAAAGGCGGCGAGATAGCTAGAGGCAGCAAAACTAAACAATCATAGCGAAAAGTACTGTTGCTAGCCTACACAAATCTATGATAAAAGTACTACTCGCCATCAACAAGGCTTCAGTACGAGTAACACCAAACAATCGCATAAGTAAATACTGCCTAGATCGCAAGATGCGATCTAGGCAGCATGGCACTTACCCGAGAAAAAACCCTAGAAACAAGGGGTGGCGATGCGCCGAGATTGTGTTTGTTGTGACGTGATTGTCCTCTTTTTCTCGATAACCTTAGGTACATATTTATAGTCCGGAGACTCTCTACTTTTGGAATAACTGTACAACTCTATCTTTACCTAAACTGAAACGGAACCTAAACTGAAACGAAACCTACTATGATACAAGATACACGGGCAATTTAGCCCAATTCTACGCACTAGGCCGATCCAACAACACGTTGAATATACGCATCTTCCAAGCCCATCTTGATCACGGCCCATCTCCTTCGTTGGCCAAAATATGGCGATAACACATGCCCCCCTGGTTTTGGCAATGATAATTCCAAAACCACTCTGTGTTTTTTTTCTCCTCTCTTGGGTTTTTTTTTGTATCGGGTTGCGCGTTGACAGAATGCGTGGCAGAACAGAATCGTCACGCTACCCCTTCATCATGATGCCCTGTCTTCTCAACTCCTCCGCAGTGCATGATTTGACGATTTTGGCAGCGCAATCTGGGAAACCGCTATAGCATTGAACCGTCTCTCCACTATTCCCCTTATTTAAATTCGCCTGAGCAGTTCGTAGTCCCCATCTTCCTCCAGTAGCCAGAAAACCCTCTTCCTTCGCCGAAAAAACCCTCTTTTCTCCGCCATGGCCTCCTCTGCTTCCTCTGGCCTGTCCTCCCATGCCTCCAACTCAATGAGCGACCGAGAGCCGACGCCAGAACACCCGCCGATGGCGGCGTACAACACTCTCGCCCCACAATGGTGGGACGAGAGGGATTGGGACTTCGCCGCTTGGTCGGAAGACGACGCGTCCATGACCGACGGCGAGGAGGACCTACAGTTCCTCGCCGATGGGGAACTGGAGGCGGACAGCACCAACGACACCATGTCCTGGGACGGCGTCGACTCCTCCGACGAGGAGGAGGAAGAGGAGGACACCTCCTCCGAGGAATACCAGCCGGTGAAGTACTTCCGCGCCGGGTCAGACGAAGACACCGAAGACGATGACGAGGACGAGGAGGCCAAGATGACGAAGCCGAGATCGCCGAAATAGATCGTGTCCGTGCTGACGCGCTCAACGCCTTCGAAGCATTCTTCAGTAGCTTGTATGTGCGAACTGGCACCTGTTTATAACATGTGTGAACCTCTAGAGTCGATGACCGCGCATCGGCTATACATTTTTGCTTTTATTCGGCTGATTTTCAGCATCGGCCCCGACATTTTTACTGTCCATCGTCCCACATGCTTGGGAAATATTTCTTGAGATGTTGGCCGTTGACCGCCACTGGGAATTTTACGCCGTCCAGCTCTTCCAGCATGTACGCGTTCCCTCTTAAAACCTGATCGACCCTGTATGGCCCGTGCCAATTTGGAGACCATTTACCATATGCTGCATCCTTAGTCCCTAACGGCAACACCGCTTCCCATACCAGATCGCCAACGTGGAACTCCTTAGGTCTCACCTTTTTGTTGTATGCACGAGCTACTTTGGCCTTGTTCTCTTTGATTTTCTCAAGCGACCACAGCCTAAGCTCAGTCACATCTTCAACACTGTCAGTCATCAAAGCTGCATATTCTTCAGCCGTTAGATCGTTCTGAAAGGTGACGCGTCTCGATCCAGCCGTAATTTCCCAAGGCAATACGGCTTCTTGTCCATAGACCAGATGGTACGGCGAGGTTTTTATCGCTCCATGACATGACATGCGGTAAGCCCATAAAGCCTCTGATAAAACCTCATGCCAACGCCTAGGGTGCTCATCGATTTTCCTCTTGATCAGCTTGATAAGGCTCTGGTTGGACGCTTCAGCTTGCCCATTGGCTTGAGCATAGTACGGAGATGACCGAATCAGCTTAATCCCTGTGTGCTCACAGAACTTCCTGAACTCGTGAGAAGTGAAAACCGAACCTCCATCGGTCGTGATAGTCTGGGGAATCCCAAACCTATGAATGACGTGCTCTTTCACAAAATCGACAACATCCTTTGAACTTACTGACTTCATAGGGACGGCTTCCACCCACTTGGTGAAATAATCCGTGATGGCCAAGATCCACATGTGGCCCTTGCTTGAAGGAGGATTGATCTTGCCGATCATATCCATGCCCCAACCTCGGAATGGCCACGGCTTAATGATGGGATTCATTGCTGACGCGGGTACCATCTGGATTTTTCCAAATCTCTGACATGCTTGACACCCTTTGTAGTACTTAAAACAGTCCTCGAGCATGGTAGGCCAATAAAACCCTGATCGCCTGATCAACCACTTCATCTTATGAGCCGATTGGTGAGTTCCACAGGCGCCTTCGTGTACCTCATGTAGGAGCCGATTGGCCTCGGCTGTTCCCAGACATTTGAGCAATAACCCCTCAAGAGTCCTGTAAAACATGTCGTCCCCAATGAGCACATACTTCATGGCCTTGTATCTTATCCGTTTAGATGCCCCCCGAGCCGAATCCTTCAAGTAATTGAAGATATCGGCTCTCCAGTCGTCTGCGTCCAGGAATTGCACCTGAACATCGGCTCCCTCTGCTACGTCCTTGTAGCCTGAAGCCATTTGTGCAAGATCGTTTGCTTCGGTATTCTGCGATCGCGGGATCCAGGTGAAGTTTATGTATCGGAACTGTGCCATCAGCTCACGGCATTGCATCCATAATGGGAAGAGCGACTCACTCTCACACTTATATTCCTCTGTGAGTTGAGAAATCACCAGCTTGGAGTCTCCAAAAATTTCCACTGCTTCCGCTCCAGCTTCGATGAGCAACTCCATTCCCTTGCGTATCGCCTCATACTCGGCTACATTGTTGGTGCGAGAGGTAGACAATCTAATGGATAAGGAAAATGTTGCCCCCCGGGGCGACACGAGTAAAATGCCGATGCCGCAGCCATCGTCACAAACTGATCCGTCGAAAAACATAGCCCACGCTCTTATGGACAAGGCTGCTATGTTGGTGTTGATCCTTTCAGCAACAAGATCGGCCAACGCCTGTCCCTTAACTGCTTTCGCGGGTTGATACCGGATGTCAAACTCTGATAATGCAAACATCCATTTGCCCAGTCGGCCTTTTAACATAGGAGCCGACAGCATGTGCTTTATGACGTCTGATTTGCATATGATGATGATCTCTGCTGATAGCAAAATGTGGCGCAGCTTGGTGCAGGTGAAAAACAGGCAGAGGCATAACTTCTCAATATCAGGATACCTTGTCTCTGCGTCCAGCATCCTCCTGCTTATGTAAAATACGACTCGCTCCAGCCCATCATAAACTTGCACCACCACCGAGGCGATGGACGTGTCAGCTACTGACAGGTAAATGTAGAACGGTCTGTCCGGCTGGGGTGGAACCAACACTGGCGGCTTCGTCAGATATTCTTTGATCTCATCAAAGGCTCGCTGTTGTTCTGCCCCCCAGCGGAATTCCTCGTCAGATTTAATTTTTACTAGTCCTATGAACGGCTCTATCCTTCCTGACAGATTGGAGATGAACCTTCTGACGAAGTTGATCTTGCCGATGAGAGACTGTAGCTCTTTCTTCGTGGTAGGTGGCTTCATTGTTCGCACGGCCTCTTGACTTTTCAGGCCGATCTCAATCCCGTGTTCATGGACCAAGAAACCCAAGAACTGACCGGCCGTTACCCCGAAGGCGCACTTCTTTGGGTTCATCCGTAGTCCGAATTTTCTCGTTCGGTCTAGGACGCGTTGCAGATCGCCCAAGTGTCCTTCTACTGAGGCAGACTTGACCACTACGTCGTCGATATAAATTTCCACCAGCTTGCCGATCAGATCATGGAAAATGTAGTTCATGGCTCTTTGGTACGTGGCACCAGCATTTTTCAGTCCAAACGTCATGACAACGTATTCAAACAACCCCACCGAGCCTGGTACTCTGAACGCAGTCTTGTGTATGTCTTCTGGAGCCATAAAAATTTGGTTGTAACCGGCATTTCCATCCATAAAGCTCAAGATCTTATGGCCAGCCGCTGCGTTGATTAACGTTTCTGCCACCGGCATTGGGTACTCATCCTTTGGGGTAGCTCTATTGAGGTCCCGAAAATCTATGGCGACACGCCAACGGCCATCCTTTTTCTCCACAGGTACGATACTAGAAATCCATTCAGCATACCTGCATGGCCTGATCAAATCAGCTGCCAACATTTTCTCGATCTCCTTCTTGACTTTTTCCAGAATTTCGGCCTTCATCTGTCGTGCCCGCTGCTGGAACGGCCGAAATCCTTTTTTAAGCGGGAGTCGATGCTCAATGATGCTCCTGTCTAACCCGGGCATCTCTGTGTAGTCCCAAGCGAAGCAGTCTGGATATTGTTTTAACAGAGCTATCATCGGATCCCGCAGACTCGGGTCTAACCTTTTGCTGATAAAAGTTGGTCGTGGCTTATCCCGAGGACCAATGTCGATTTCTTCTAGTTCATCAGCCGATGTAAACCCATACCCTAGCTTTCCGTCACCTCTCAAATCGATGCTAAGCACAGGGCAAACAGTAGGTGAGGTTAACAAAAATAATTTGGGCCGATTGCCTGAATCGGCCCCCTTTTTCATTGCATCAGTCAAGGATGGTTTACACCTTACGGTTTTAACATAGCTGGGAATCTACCTGCTACGACTACACGATCTGCTCGTCGTAAGATTGCTGCCCTTTGTTTTTTGTGGCCGATCGCAGGGATCGGCCGTACCACGCACCGTCGTGGACTTTGCTACTCCGTCAGGCCGGTGGATAAGACCAGCCTCACCCCGTTTTTTGTAGCCTCGATGCGTTCACAGCCGTCTAGACTGATTCCAGAGATCGGCTCTTGGTCTTCTGCTTCCCAGACGGTCATGCCAGCAATGGAGACCTCGACAGAATCGTCTGCGTGAATGACTTCTACCTCATCTCCATCCCACTGTATCAGGAACTGGTGCATCGTGGATGGGATGCAGCAGTTAGCATGAATCCAATCTCTCCCTAGTAGGACGGTGTAGGTGCTTTTGCTGTCCACGACGAAGAATGACGTGGGGATGGTTTTTCTGCCCACGGTCAGATCCACGTTCAGTACGCCTTGCGTTTCCGAAGTCTGACCGTTGAAGTCGCTTAACGTGACGTTGGTTTTGATCAAATCTGCGGTGGAGCGTCCCAAACGCCGTAGCATGGAGTATGGCATGATGTTGACTGCCGCTCCGGTGTCCACCAACATCTTGGTGACAGGCTGCCCATTGATGTAACCTCGTAGGTACAGGGCTTTCAGATGCTTGTAACCCTTCTCACGCGGCTTCTCAAAAATAACCGGCCGTGGGCCGCAGTCGAACTGTGCCACTGGTAGCTCGTTGGTTCTTGGTGCGCAGAATTCTGACGGAAGTATGAACACCATGTTTGTGCCAGCCGATGTCTTCGCATCGGCTTTTACCGGTTTGGGGCGCCACTCCTTCCTTCTCGGGTGATCCTCCGTTTCCAAAGTCTGCCTCACTTTGACGGCCAGATCGGGCCGTGCTTTCTTTAGAGCGTGGAGGTACTGTGCTTCGGCTTCCTCCAAATTACGCAGCCGCTGCACTCTACGCTTTTGGGTGTGCCTGAGTCCGTCGGGACACCACCTCGGACGGTGATACCTGTCTTTCTCTTCGTCACCCACTGGCTCCTTGAGACCTTGTGTTCGGGATGCTCCCCTGCGTCTGCTCTATGGTGGGAGAGGCCCTAGGCGCTGGAACACTGACACTGGCTCTGTGTCCTCCCGCTGTTGTCCGCATTCCGGGCAGTTATCGATCGTAGGCAATCGGCTCATTCCCGCGTCCCAGCAATACTTGAAGAACGGGCAATCCCAATGTTTGTCCGCGCCTTTCTTCCCTTTTGGCGGTCCCCTAGCGAGGTGCTCATATCCTTCATCTTCTCCGTCGCGCCGGCGACATTGGTCATATTGCCGCTCATACTTGTTAAGGAGATGCGTGGAATGTGGCTTCTGATATCGCACTCTCCTTACTTGTTCCTCTATTAAGTACCGCCTGTCATTGTGGCTGGGCTGGTCGCGTGGACTAGCCTTCTCTCTTTCTTCGCCCCGAGAGCGACCACCCTCCTCCTTGTAGTCATGGTGGTACCCAGACCCTGCCATATTAACGCCGAACGAGAAATCCAACTGACGCCTCGCGGAGCGACTGAGCTCTACCATGTTGACGCTGGGAAATGGGTTTGTGTCTACTTTCATGGCGACCTGCCCAAGGATCAGACGGCCTTGTTCTATCGCCGTTTGGATTTGGCGACGTAGCTCTTTGCAATCATTGGTGGTGTGGGTGAACGAATGATGCCACTTGCAGTATGGTCTCCCGTGCATTTCCTGAGCCGTAGGGATTTTGTGGCCTTTGGGTAACCTCAACTGTTTCTCCTTCAGCAGTAAATCGAATATCTGCTCGGCTTTGCTCACATCGAAGTCGAACCCTTTTGCAGGCCCTTGCTGTTTCACCCATTTGCAGGACACAGGATCTGCCCCTCGAGCCCATTCGGCTACGGCCACTTCCTGGTCTTGTGTAGGATCATCTTCTTCCGCATCGACCAGGCCTACCGGACGTTTGAATTTGTCTTGGTACAACTCAGGGTGGCGCTGTTCATACATCGTCAGTTTCTGGGCCATGTGCGCCAATGAGTTGTACTCCACTTGGAAAGCCAGATCCTTGATGGGTGCTAAGAGACCCAACACTGCCAGCTCGACTGATTCCTTCTCAGTTAAACGAGCTGAGTAACATCGGTTCTTGACGGTCCTGAAGCGCTGGATGTATTCGGCTACAGTTTCTCCCCGCTTCTGCCGCACCTGCGCCAGGTCTGCAATGCCAGCCTCAGTAGCCTCTGAATGGTACTGGATGTGGAACTGCTCTTCCAGTTGCTTCCAGGTATGAATTGAATCAGGTGGCAGCGAGGTGTACCACCCAAAGGCTGGTCCTGTCAGAGATTGCGCAAAATATCTTACGCGCATCTGATCCGATGCCGAAATCATGCCTAGCTGTGCCAGGTATCGGCTTATGTGCTCGATCGAGCTTGACCCTTCTGACCCGCTGAACCTTGAGAACTCAGGGAGCCGATACTTGGGTGGCAGCGGAATCAGATCGAACTCGTTGGGGTACGGCTTTGAATAGCCGATTGTCCTTCTCTTTGGCACGAGGCCGAACTGGTCCCTCAGGATGGTACCGATTTGCTCCACTGTTTGAGCTGCAGGGGCTAGATTCTCATGACTTGCTCCAGTGGCATACTTGGCTAGCCACGCCTGTTTGTCAGCGTCCATCCCAGACATCGCTGCTCCAGACACGCCTGCCCCTGAAGATACTGCCCCAGGAACCCCTGCCGCAGAAACTCCTGCGGTTGCAATCTGTTTGGTGCGTGTCAGGTTATTGCAGTCCGGCACGTAGGTGCATATATATCCGTGTGGGATTTCCATAGGTGGCTCAAACAGGAATTGGCAATCGCCTGGGTCGCCTCCAGCCTTGTAGACGACATAAGCCGCTGCTCCTGGCGGCTCTGGAGCTGCAAGTGTGAATGGCAGCTGTGGCCTGGTCTGGAGCGGTCTTTCTCCCTGGTGAGTCCCCAAAGTAGGCCCCGTCGGAGAATACTGATGTTTCATGATCTCCTGAACTACGCGAACCGCGACCCGTTCGAAAGCGTTCACCAAGCTCTCCGAATGGCGGTGCAGAGAATGAGCCACCATGTAGTTAACTTCCTGTCGCAGAGCTCTGGTACGCTCCTCCGAAGGAACAGACAGATCCACCTCATCAAGAGCACCCTCGGCGGAGAACCCTCTCCACTTGATGCCATGCATACGGGTCCTCTCGAAAGAGCCGATGAGATCGGCTTCGAAGAGATTTCTGATCTCATCATACTTCGCCTTGTGCTCTTCAGGCAGCTCATCGTACGTGACTGGTCTGCTCTCCATCGCAGCGTCGGATGTTGATGTAGACGTTGTTGAATGTCCCACCGGGCGTGCCAGAATGTGTTGCCTGCCAAAACTCACCGGCGAGCAGCGACGAGCAACACGAAGAGCCGGGAGGCTCCCAGAACTGCTGGTGGGCCCTGGTCCCTCGGGCAACGGCCCGCAAAACTCCGGCACACGTCCTGGCTTGGTTCGAGGGCGTGCCACCTGATCTATACCTGATCAGGAAGGTGATGGATTGCTCTGATTGGTTTCCTGCATGGTAAACAAGTATACGTAAAATTCGAGCCGTGACCGGCTCCCAGGTTTCCCTGTGAATCGGCTCCTAGAGCCGATTAACCCATGGTTCTGCATTAGATCTATGATAACATGGGGTTTTGCTTCATCAATACAAGTTAAATCGATCTACGATAGTTTAACGTTTTCACTACATAATTGGAACGTCCTACACGTAATTGAGCCTGGTAGATATAAAAGATGATGGAAAACTAACCCTAGAGAAGGCCTAAAAACCAACATAAAGTCAATTCCCGGAACAACTCCTCTTGGATTGGCAAACCATATCTTACATATTACTGGATCGTTCAACCCGTTTGCAAGGCCTGATCATGTAGATATCAAACTAAACCTTGGAGAACAAGGCACAACTATAACAGATCAAATCGACTTAAATAAAGATCAAGCAAGATGCCACCCTTACACCCGGGAAAAGGTGCAAAGGCGGCGAGATAGCTATAGGCAGCAAAACTAAACAATCATAGCGAAAAGTACTGTTGCTAGCCTACACAAATCTATGATAAAAGTACTACTCACCATCAACAAGGCTTCAGTACGAGTAACACCAAACAATCGCATAAGTAAATACTGCCTAGATCGCAAGATGCGATCTAGGCAGCATGGCACTTACCCGAGAAAAAACCCTAGAAACAAGGGGTGGCGATGCGCCGAGATTGTGTTTGTTGTGACGTGATTGTCCTCTTTTTCTCGATAACCTTAGGTACATATTTATAGTCCGGAGACTCTCTACTTTTGGAATAACTCTACAACTCTATCTTTACCTAAACTGAAACGGAACCTAAACTGAAACGAAACCTACTATGATACAAGATACACGGGCAATTTAGCCCAATTCTACGCACTAGGCCGATCCAAAAACACGTTGAATATACGCATCTTCCAAGCCCATCTTGATCACGGCCCATCTCCTTCGTTGGCCAAAATATGGCGATAACACTTTCACCACAAGGTATGGATTGTATGAGTATACCGTGATGCCATTTGGTTTAACCAATGCTCCAGCATACTTCATGAATATGATGAACAAGGTGTTCATGGAATTCCTTGATAAATTTGTTGTCGTTTTCATCGATGACATTTTAATCTACTCCAAGAGTAAAGAAGAGCATGAAGGACATTTACGTTTGATACTTGAGAAGCTTAGAGAGCATAAATTGCATGCCAAATTCAGCAAGTGTGAATTCTGGTTGAATGAAGTTGGATTTCTTGGACATGTTATGACAAAAGATGGTGTAGTAGTTGATCCTGCTAAAGTTTCAGCTGTAACTGAATGGGAATCTCCCAAGTCAGTGAAAGAAGTTTGTAGTTTCCTTGGCTTAGCAGGTTACTACAGAAGGTTCATTGAGAATTTCTCCAAAGTAGCTAAGCCGATGACAGAATTGCTAAAGAAAGACAAGAAATTTTCTTGGTCGGAAGGTTGTGAACTCAGCTTTCAGGAATTGAAGAAGAGACTTGTGACAGCACCAGTCTTGTGTTTGCCAGACTTGGAAAAACATTTCCAAGTATATTGTGATGCATCTCATCATGGTTTGGGAGCAGTACTTATGCAAGAAGGAAAAGTTGTGGCATATGCCTCTAGACAACTCAAAACTCATGAAGTGAACTACCCTACTCATGATTTAGAGTTAGCCTCTGTTGTCCATGCACTCAAAACATGGAGACACCATCTTTTGGGAAAGCGATGTGAAGTGTTCACAGATCACAAGAGTTTGAAGTATATCTTCACCTAGAAGGAAATTAATATGAGACAGAGAAGATTGCTAGAGCTCACCAAGGACTATGACTTAAGTTTGCAATACCATCCCGGTAAAGCAAATGTTGTAGCGGATGCTCTAAGTCGTAAGGTTTTTGTGAATGGCCTTACCAAAGGAGAATTGCCAGATGATTTGTGTGCCCAATTTAGAGATCTCAGATTGGAGATTGTGCCTGAAGGACATCTCATGTCTTTGGATGTTCAACCCACTTTGTTGGACAAGATCAAAGAAGCCTAGAAGATTGATAAGGAAACTGAAGAGATTAAAGAAAAGATTGGCAAAGGAAAAGCCAAAGGGTTCCATGAAGACGAACAGGGTACTTTATGGCATGGGAAACGTATCTGTGTTCCACAAGATCTGGAGCTTCGAAAACTGATTTTGCAAGAAGCACACAACTCTCCGTATTCCATTCATCTAGGTAACACCAAAATGTTCATGGACATGAAGGAAAGATTTTGGTGTAATAATCTCAAGAAGGACATCGCCGAACATATTTCTTTGTGTGATGTGTGTAGTAGAGTGAAAGCGGAACATCAGAAACCAGCAGGTTTGCTTCAACCACTACCTATTCCTGATTGGAAGTGGGACAAGATTGGTATGGATTTCATTACCGGATTACCAAGGACCAGGTCAGGATATGATTCTATTTGGGTAGTAGTGGATCGCCTAACTAAAGTGGCTCATTTCATACCCGTGAAGACAACCTATACAAGTGCTAAGTTGGCCAAAATCTATATGAGTAGAATTGTATGTCTACATGGAGTGCCCAAGAGTATTGTGTCTGATAGGGGAACTCAATTCACTTCCCATTTTTGGAGACAGCTACATGAGTCATTGGGAACGAGGATGGAATTCAGTACTGCTTTTCATCATCAAACTGATGGACAAACCGAAAGGACTAATCAGATTCTTGAAGACATGTTGAGGGCATGTGCCCTAGACTATGGAGCCAGTTGGGATGAAAGTCTGCCTTACGCAGAATTTTCTTATAACAACAGCTATCAAGCCAGCATTGAGATGGCACCATTTGAGTTTCTCTACGGGAGAAAATGTACCACCCCATTGTTATGGAATGGTGTGGGAGAAAGAAGTTTGTTCGGACCAGAACTTATCAAAGAAGCCGAAGAGAAGGTCAAGTTGGTCAAAGACAGATTGAAGATAGCACAGTCCCGACAAAAAAGCTACGCAGATCCTAAGCGTAGAGAAGTCACCTATGAAGTGGGTGATAGAGTCTATCTTAGAGTGTCACCACTTCGTGGAGTGAAGAGGTTCGGAGTCAAAGGAAAGTTGGCCCCAAGATATGTTGGACCATTCAAGATTCTGAGTCGTAAAGGAGAAGTTGCTTATGAAATTGAACTGCCAGAGTCTTTGTCAGCCATTCATAATGTGTTTCATGTGAGTCAGCTTAAGAAATGTCATCCAGAAATGGAATAAACTTCTTTGAAGGATACTATACCTTTGGAAGAGGTTCAGTTGGAGAGTGATCTCACTTATGAAGAGAAGCCTATCAAGATTCTTGTGACTGCAGAAAGAGTCACATGGACTAAGACTATCAAGTTTTGCAAAGTTCAGTGGAACCATCATTCCGAAGAGGAAGCAACATGGGAAAGAGAAGATGATCTTCGGAAAGAGCACCCTCACCTATTTGCTAGCTAATCCGAATCTCGAGGGCGAGATTCACCTTAAGGGGGTTAGTTTTGTAACATCCCTAAAATCATGATTCCAAAGAGTGCATATCATACATGCATGCATATAATTTAAGGATCATTTTCCAAACTCATTTCAAGAAAATAGAAGCACTTAGTGCTATTATTTTATGTGAGCAAACATTAATCATTTACTACTCTCAATTGAGAGCATAAGTGTTTTAACCAAGTCTTGTTTGCTTCCTTGTTGTTTAGATTGAATGTAGAGTTTGGACAAAAATTTACAAAACAAATATGGTTTCAAAACCATCTTCCAAACATTTCCAAATCAAGTGTTATAGCACTGTTTATTTTGTTTATTCAAAGGGACCAAGCAAGTACAGAGAGACCACATGATTTTATGCCCAAAAGTATGATGGTTACACTTTACAAAAATCCAGAAAAGGTTTGAAATTCAAATGCCTTTGAATTTGATTGAAAATCATTCCAGAAAATCGATTTAGAAAAAGAAAAACAGATAAGAAAGAGAAAAGGGCCGGCGCCAGCAATTGAGCCCAGCAACAGAGGCAGCCCAAGAAGCCCACCCGGGTTCCCCCTCTCTCTCTCTCTCACTCGCGAACGAACCCACTGAGTGACTGACGCCAGGACCCCACCCCCTCCCTGTTTCACTCGCTGACTAGTGGACCTCGCCAGCTCACCCTCATCTTCCCCAAATCGCGCCCACGACCCCGTCGCCGGCCGTTTCCTCCGCCCTTCACTGCCGCGTTGATTCTTCGCTTAATTGCCCTTGATTCCGCGCGCGATCCTCGCCCCCGCCTGGCCTACTTAAACCCCTCTGCCCCCTCTCCATTTCCCCCCAAACTCCGAGCACAAAGCGCCCCCAGGCTGCCCGCATTCATTCTCGCACCGCCGCAGACAGAGCTCACTCCGGCGATCGATTGCGGTGAGCCCCGTGCGCCCCTTCCCCTCTGGTTCATACGAGCCGTTTCACGGCTTCTTTGCGCACCTTCTGACCCCCCTGGTTCGTCCTGTACTGCCCCAGGTCGTCGACTTCGTCCAACGCTGCAAGCCCCCGGCGACACCCTCAACTCCGGCGACCAAATTTGGTGAGCCCCATGTTCCCCTTCACCTCTGACTCACACGATGATGTTCGCCATCGTCTTGCGTATCACCTGATGCCATTTGTTCGTGCTAGGAAGACCAGGAGCGTCGCCAACGTCGCCGTCCACCCAAGCCCGACGCCGCCCACAACTTCGACGAGCTCCAGCGACCAACTCCGTGCGCCCCTTGCCAAACCACCGCCACCTTGAGCATCAGCAGCACACTGCGATTATGTTCAAGCCCCTTTCCCCTCTCCCGCGCGATCTAGAACGCCGGCAGCCACTCTGACAGAGGCGCTGCCGCCTGTCGCCGCCGCCAGCGCCGCCACTAGATGGTCAAGGTGCTGTTCGCCGTTAGATCTAGATCTTGCGGGTAGGATAGAACGCGAGCGAAGCGTTAAGTTTAGATCTGAGCCGTGCGATTAAGTCAGATCCAGCGGCTCAGAAGCGTGATCCAACGCGAAGCGGTACGGGCCAATCAGAATAAGACGCGTGGCCAGGAATTAGATTTAAAAACAGAATTTGAATCTATTAGATGTTTGATTTTGTTTTGGCTATAACTTTTGATCCCCACGTTAGAATTTGACAAATTTTATATCAATGGAATCAGGAGAGCAAGCCCTTTCTAAATATGCAATGTGTTTAATGTTTTGCTTCTGTTAAAATGGTTTTATTTGCAAAAAACTTGTGTAGGGCTAATTGGAGTATATGAATTGTTTAAGAAATGTTTTAGGCTTTAAATAAATGTTGTTTGCCAAGTTTTTAACTTGTTTATGAACCAGTACTGTACGCTTGCTTTGTTGAGTTTTAAAAATCATCACATATCATATTGCATACATGCATATATTTTTGTTTGTATATGTTTTGTATGTGATTTGTGGCTATGATTCTTTGTGTAGATTTTGGTGCTAGTGATTGTGATTGTGAGGAGTGTAGCTACTCTCCAAACTACCAAGGCAAGTGGTACTTCATGAATATTTTTATCCCTATGTTTTCTACTAAGCATTAGAAATATTTTGCTAGTCTTGCATGCTATATTTTGCTTATATGCCATGTTGGGAAATCCTAGTAGTTGTAGAATTGCTAGCAAATTTCTAAGTTAAGATGCTTATCTATGCCATGCTTAGCCTAGCTAGTAGCAACCAAGGGTTGGTGAAATATACATGTTATGATGAAAATATTTCTAAGTCTTTGGACTTGTTTTTGCCTAATAAACAAACTAAGTAAATGAAACACCTGGGTGGAATGGAAGGAATGGTTTATGTTGAGTGGTTACACAAGGGCAGGGGACTGGTGAACCTTGTGTATCTCACTTGTGGAAAGCCACCCAGGAACAAAGAGATTTTAGAGGCCAAGTGTTGAGAAGCTTCTAGTGCAACCACTTGGCAATATGGGCTCTGCCTGGATCATATAGGTTGCTAGAACTTAGCCATTTGGACAGATGGTGGTAGTGGGAATGATAGGTTGGATCGCGTCCATTTTGCCTAAGGGAACGCTTCTGAAAGGTCCTGTCTTGGTGAAAATCAAGTCTGGTGGGGAAAGTGCACAACCTCTGCAGATGGAAGAATCTAAGTACTTAGCCATGTCCCTGGAAAAGGACAACCTGAGCATCAAGACATGGAAGCTATCAATAATCTCCTCATCCCAATTTCTAAGTAAAACTTGTGGGTGAACAAGGGTGAAGGACCTCAATGTCTATTGGTGGTTCCTTGGGAAAAGTTTTGACAAAGAAAAACGTAGTGATTTCAACTAATAGGCAAAACCTATTTTGAGCAAAGCAAGCCAAGATACACTTAGCCAAATTGCATATAGTATCTAGTCCACCTAAATTATACTAAGGTATCACTTGCCAATACTATTCCAATGTATTGACCCACTGTGGCTGTAACTTGTGATGTTGCAGGTTACTCTGATGAGGATTAGGAGTCATGAGTCTACACTCAACATGTTTGCCTGTGGCACATGAAGATGAAGACTTTTATTTATTTACATATTCAAACTCTTGTACTAGGCCTGTGGCCTTGGAGTTGTAAAGACTATGTTTGTCTCTGAAATGACTGTAATAATGACCTTTGTTTCTGTGTACTTCATCTTAAACTGTGGATGCTAGCAATGATCCAGGGACTAGCATTGCAATCACAGGGATCCTTTTCCTTTATAATGGAGGGATCTTACAAATTACCAGAATAAATTTAACAAAAATCATATAAATTCTGCAAAAATCATAAAATTCAGCAAAAATCATAGAGATTCACGTAAGGTCATAACATGTCCCTTAGAAGGTTTCCGCACTGTATGCAACATTACATTAACATAAGAAAATGACATTCAGTAGTTGCCACTGCAAGTGAAATAAGAGTATATGGGAACGCGAGATGGTGGCACTCTTTTTCCCCTTTTGGCTCTTCCTGCTCGTCTTCCTCTGCTACCAGATGCTCCCCCAGGAGTAGCTAGAGATCTTGCACCTGCAGTAGCTGCAGTTCTTATAGCTGGTTGAGACCTTGCAGTTGAGGGGGCAGCTGCAGTTCCATGTGACGCAGGGGCGGATGGAGGGGTAGTGGCAGTTGCATCTATACCAATCCAGCTCTTGGAGTCTGTCATACATTTATTAAAATTTCTACCTTGCCTTCTTATCTCCACAACCTCTGAATCTTCCCCTTTGTTATTATTATGTGCAACGTATTCCACGTCACTCTCTGAATCTGACAGTATAATATATTTCACTTCACCGTCTTGTCCTGGAGCAGCTGGATTTGGTTGCTCGTCATGGCCCGAAGCTGTTGGCATGGAATGATGATATTGACCTAAAGATGAAAACGCTGCACCTTGTGTACGATTCACCACTTGAGATAATACTGGTTCTGTCATTATCACATCATCTTCATCACTTTCTATTTGCACTGGTCTTTTATTGAATGATTTCTTCTTCCTCAGTGGGCAACATCTGGTTTCATACTCAGCAGGTTTAACTGCAGTTATGACAACAACATCTGGTTCTTCCTCTCCATCACTCAATTCCCACACTTCATCCTTGAAAGCAAACCGGATGCTACTATGCTTACTGTCTTCCTCACTGTGGTACTCAACGTACACATCAGCCACTCTCCCAGGGCGAACATAATGAGCCATCTCGACATAGCCAGTGTCATCATAGAGCAACACCAACCCATCCACAAGATCTTTCCCTGGAATAAGAAAATATAATTTTATCGTTTCCTTCGATGCCATGTGATCTTTAACAAATCCTTTGACTTCCTGCAGCGAAAGTTTTTTCCTCTCTATCTTTGAAAGCGCATCATCTCCTCCAACGTAGTCCAGATTTGGCCCCACTTTGATGAACTCCCCTCCGAAATGAAATCTCACCAACAAAATTTCCCTAGGGTCCATGAATTAGCTGAAATAAAAGTACAATGTGATAGAATTTAGGAGATCATAGTTAAATTCAACACAAAAATCAGCAAAATCAGAAAAAATCCACCCCTTTCCATTACCAAAACCACTCCCAACAATAGTAGCGGCAAACCCTATCAGTACTTGAGCAACTACGTTGTGTAGAAGAGGAGGGGGTCAAGAACGTAACCTTCGTTTACCTCGAGTCGTCGCGTCGTGTCGATCGTCGCAGCCTCCATGATGAACCGCCCACCGTCTTTGCCGTCGCCAAAGAAGGTATCAGCGAATCAGGGGTCACGGAGTATATAACGTGAAGGCCGGCCCATTAGTGGCGCAAAACCTGACCTACAGCGTAATTTGTGCATATAAAATCGTTCACACGGGGTATATCACAAATGCGCGATCTCGGGCATAAAACCACAGGCTATCATCGCTCGTACCACTATGATGTGCTAGTGTCGGTGTACTTACTCAATCATCATCATTATATAATAGTATAATAAGTAGTCCCTCTGTCCAAAAATAGATGTCTCAAATTTGTCAAAATTTGGATGAATCTAGACACTATTTAGTATATATATTCATCCAAAATTTGAAAAACTTAAGACATCTATTCTAGAACGGAGGGAGTAATAAAAATGGGTAAGGTACGGTTTTCATGCCCTAAAAGGTTTCCACATCATGCTCAGGTTTTCACACCTTCCACCTTTACTCATAGCACTTTTAGAATGATGTATGGTAGCTTTCAGATTTATGCAAAGAATGTGAACATTGTGTGGGCTCTAGACCTATCTAAGTTGGCTAGAAACACCATCAACATGTGGTTGTATGAGTTTCTAGCCAACCAATGGAGGTCTATAGCCCATGCAATGTTTGCATGGTCCCACACCTGCCACAAGTGTCTCATCATGTCTTGGCATAGCACTCTCATAATTAGATGTATCAACTAGGTAGGATCATGTTGGCCAAGTGGTGAGTCACACAACCAAAGGTTGATGAAGGAGTTTCTAGCCAACCCACAGAGATCTATAGCCCATGCAATGTTGACATGTGATCACATTTGCCACAAAGTGTCTCATCATGTCTTGGCATAGCAGTGTTATACTTAGATCTATCAACTAGGTAGGATCATGCTATCTAAGTGATGTCTCATACAACCACAAGTTGATGAAGGTGTTTCTAGACAGCCCACATTTGCCACAAGTGTGTGTCATGACTTGGCATAGAACTCTCATACTTAGATGTATCAACTAGGTGGGATCATGTTGGCCAACTGCTGAGCCACACAACCACAAGTTGATGGTATTGTTTCTAGTTAACCCAGAGAGGTCTATAGCCAATGCAATGTTGGCATGGGCCCACATTTGCCACAAAGTGTCTCATCATGTCTTGGCATATAAGTGTTATAGTAAGATCTATCAACTGGGTAGGATCATGTTGGCCAACTGCTGAGTCACACAACCACAAGTTAGTGAATGTGTTTCTAGACAGCTTAGACAGGTCTACATCCCATGCAATGTTGGCATGGGCCCACATCTGCCACAAGTGTGTGTCATGTCTTGGCATAGCATTTTCATTCTTAGATGTATCAACTGGGTGGGATCATGCTGGCCAAGTGCCGAGCCACACAACCACAAGTTGTTGAAGGAGTTTCTAGCCAACCAAGAGATGTCTATAGCCCATGCAAACCACATTTGCCACAAAGTGTCTCATCATGTTTTGGCATAGCAGTGCTATACTTAGATCTATCAACTAGGTAGGATCTATCTAGCCCAGATAGGTGTCTAGACCCCATGCAATGTTGGCATGGGCCCACATCTACCATAGTTGTGTGTGTCATGGCTTGGCATAGCAAAAGTATAGTTAGATCTAGCAAGTAGGTAGGATCATGTTGGTCAGGTGTGATGACTCATACAACAAGTTGGTGAAGGTGTTTCTATCTAGCCTAGCGAGGTCTAGACCCCATGTAATGTTGGCATGGCCGCACATTTGCCACAAGTGTGTGTCATGGCCTGGCATAGCACTCTTATAGCTACATCTATCGAGTGGGTGGGATCATGTTGGTCAGGTGTAGTGACTCACACAGCCACTAAGTTGATGATGGTGTTTCTAGCCAACCCAAAGAGGTCTAGATCCCATGCAATGTTGGCATGGGCCCACATCTACCATAGTTGTGTGTGTCATGGCTTGGCATAGCAAATTTATAGCTAGATCTAGCAAGTAGGTAGGATCATGTTGGTCAGGTGTGATGACTCATACAACAACAAGTTCGTGAAGGTGTTTCTATCTAGCCCAGAGAGGTCTAGACCCCATGTAATGTTGGCATGGTCGCACATTTGCCACAAGTGTGTGTCATGGCCTGGCTAAGCACTCTTATAGATACATCTATCAAGTGGGTGGGATCATGTTGGTCAGGTGTAGTGACTCACACAGCCACTAAGTTGATGATGGTGTTTCTAGCCAACCCAAATAGGTCTAGATACCATGCAATGTTGGAATGGGCCCACATCTACCATAGTTGTGTGTGCCATGGCTTGGCATAGCAAATTTATATCTAGATCTAGAAAGTAGGTAGGATCATGTTGGTCAGGTGTGATGACTCATACAACAAGTTGGGGAAGGTGTTTTTATCCAGCCCACAGAGGTCTAGAGATGCAATGTAATGTTGGCATGGCCCCATATCTGCCACAAGCTAGTGTGTCATGGCTTGGCATAGCACTCTTATAGCTAGATCTATCAAGTGGGTGGGATAGATCATTTGGTTAGGTGTAGTGACTCACACAACCACTAAGTTGATGACGGCGGTTTCTAGCCAACCCAGAGAGGTCTAGATCACATGCAATGTTGGCATGGGCCCACATCTCCCACAGTTGTGTGTGTCATGGCTTCGCATAGCAAAATTATAGTTAGATCTATCAGGTGTGATGACTCATACAACAACAAGTTGGTGAAGGTGTTTCTATAAGTGTTATAATAAGATCTATCAACCGGGAAGGATCATGTTATCCAAGTGATGACTCATGCAACCACAAGTTCATGAAGGTGTTTATAGGCAAATAATTACCCACAACAACATTGCATGGGATCTAAAATTAACCAATCTGAGTTGTCTAGAAACAACTGACCAACTTGTAGTAGTATGAGCCAACACCCTTGCTCAAACATGATCCCACCTAGTTGTTAATTCTAATTAACTAAATAACTTCTATGATGCACACTTGTACCTCACATAGCCTCATCCCAATATTTCATGGGCTCTAGACTAATCTGAGTTGGCTAGAAACCCTTTCGCATTTTGCCTTTGTAATTGGTGTCTTATTTGCCATAAAAATGTAACATTTGGAATATTGAAATAATAAGGTAGACCATAGTTTTTATCTCCATTGCGATTTGTAGAAAATAGTTGGATCAGACCAATCTATCTAATACTCCAAGAATTTTGGTGTGCATGAATAAACAACCATCTAAACAATTCAGTGTGCATGAACACGAACCAAAACTACATCTCACGAAGTAGCAGACACTCGTAAGGCATATATATAGATTAAACGAGGTTCCATCACAAACGACCAAATAACACCAGTTTCTGCAACAAATAGTTTCAACGATAACAATTAAAATTTATAGGGGACCAAAGCATTGGTAGCACAATCAAATCTTGTCCTTAGGATCGGCGTCGAGGAGCACCGTATCAGTGTTGACATACTTGAGCTTCTTATGTATGTTCATGCTTTTGTTGTCCCTGGCCTCCTTGTCATCTCCCATGTTGTCATACTCCTGGATTTATTAAATACGAATAAGTGAGAAAATTAATTTACATGAAATATAAATTCAAGCTTTCAAAAATTATTATCGTCATGAATAAAATCATATGTAAGGATTTGAATTATAAGATAAAACGGGAATGCATCTCATCTTGGCAATACATCGATTGGTATGTAACATGCATCCGAGAATTTTGAAAACATAAGATAAAGGGTATGCATCAAATATGGAATCATCATATTGATACTAATCTACATTAAAAAAAGTGTGCATATAATCAACTTGCATGCATCTGATATGGTTACTACCAAGTGCATTACATAGGCTGGTCCTAGTGGGAGTATCATAGCTAGTATCATGCATGCCATGTTGGCAAAAATCTGATGTGGCACAACAATTAATGAAGAAAGATATTGTTAGAGTATCATAGGTAGATACCGTATCGTAGCACGTAAAACTAAAAAATCCTTATATAAATAATTCTTGTACACAATTTTGTATTGAGATTCTATAAATCATTAAATATATTACTGGTATGATACCATGCATGATACTAGTATGATACTACCACTACGACCTGCCTTAGTTAGTACTACACAATAAAGATATGCCTTCATGAAAACAAGTGCAATAACTTTGATTACAAATTCATGGTTACGACCTACAAAAATCAGTTGGTACTTAATCACGTTGATTATAAAATTAGTATTCTATCATTATTAATAATTAAGTAATCTGATTAGATATGAATAAAATTACTAACTCGCAGATCAAATCAATATACAATACAATGAAACCACCAACCCTATGCCTAGACCTCAGGCGCCTGATGTCATCCAAATATTTCTGCTAAAATTTCAGTTGCAACCTAGTTGCAACTCATTAAATTCTCAGTTACACCCTAGTTGCAACTCATGTGTAACTTTCACTTTGCACGAATCACGAGGTAAATCGAACGGTGAAAGAGGCGACTGAGACCTAAGAAGTTCTCAGGCACCCGAGAACTAGCAAAACCGAAAATAAAATATGGCTAAATCAACTTGGTGGCGGATCAAATCAATCTGCAGCGAGAGCAAAACATACGAACAGTAATCAACTAACACTCTAACAGAGAAACAGCTTGTACTCGTCAGTGAACTTAACCTCGAACTCGTAGCATTCTCTGGGACCTCGAAGGTGGGCGACGTTTGCATCCGGGTACACCTCGTAGTCCTCCTCGACGTTTGCATCCGGGTCGTAGTCCTCCTCGACGTTTGCATCCAGGTCGTAGTCCTCCTCCTTGAAATCAAAGATTTCCATGCGCTTCACCTGCTTCTCGTCCCGATCTGCAGAGGGAGCCACGACATCATCCTTCACCTGATCCTCGTGGTCACCGACGACCGCTGCGTCGAAAGCCGGAGCAATTACGGCGGGGCCAGGAGAGTCCGGACTGCCTGGAGCAGCAGCGCCGACCCGTACAGCCACGACCGCCGCAGGGGCATCCTCTGATCCTCCACTTGGTTGCAGCCCCGGCTCATCACCATGGACTCGCTTCATGGCGTACGAAGGGAGGAGGGTGGTATCGTGGGATGCAGTCCTGCGGCCTGAGGAATTAGGGTTTTATCATCTCGACAAATGTGAGCACTGGGCCGGGCCAACCGCGCGACCTACCGCTGGGACCTGGTAGCACCTCAGGGCATCTCCACCGGGCCGACGCATCCCGTCCCAGCGAACTCGTCCACCGGGCCGATGCATCCCGTCTGTGCATCTCCACCGGGCTGACGCATCTCCCACCGTACAGCTCGTCCTGCCCGTTGGTGCTGCCGGTCCACCCGTGAGACACCGCGGTGTTGATTCAGATGCGCGCAGAGGCACCGATTCAGACGCAACCGCTGACCGGCGGCAGCCTGCGCCATCAATGGCGACGAGACTGCACACTGACTGCCTAGACACTTTAATGTTATATCCTCGGCCTCTGCGCCGGCATCCGATGCCGGCCCTTTTTAACTGGCCTTCCGCAGCCATTTTCTCCCCGCGGAACCACATCCTCTCGTCCTTCTCCTTTTCGTTCTCCACGACCTGTAGCTAGCCATGGCCGGCGGCGTTGGATCGACGGGAGGGCGCGGTGGCCGTGGACGTCGAGGGAGGCGTGGAGGACGCGGCCAAATCACCGCGCCACCACACTCTCCCTCACCGCTATCGTCGCCCGAAGATTTTGACCCAGACGCCCAGTTCGTCGTGGCCATCCACCTCGGCATGCCGCGTTACAGGCTGCTCCTGCCCCACGGGTTCGTGTCGCTGATCGAAGACGAGCCGCCCCCGCTCGCCATGTTGCAGGCAAACGGCTTCAGGACAGGCAGGTACCCAGTCGACCTGCAGTCCGACCACCTCGGCCAGATGTACCTCGGCAATGGCTGGGAGCGCTTCGCCCGCTCGCACAAGATCAAAGCGGGCAACATCCTCGTCTTCAGGTACGACGGCGAAGGAAAGTTCGGCGTCAGCGTCTTCGACCACACCATGTGTCGTCGCTGCTACCACTCTGACTCCTCCTCCGACTCTGATGAGTAGGCTAGGCTATATGATGATGTTTCTTTTGGTTTACTAATTTTAGTACTATTGATGTTGAAACAGCCGTTGGGTGGTCAAGAGACTTCTTTTCTTCCTCTCTGAACCCTCATGTTTCCCTCGTCCACCTCCAAGTATTGGGCCGTCAGGCCCCTCCCCACTCCTCTCCGGCGAGGGCCGGTGTCGTGTCGGGTGAGGGTCCCTCGCTGTGGATTTTCCCCTTGTGGAGCAGAAGAAGCAGTAGAGTAGGCTTTTCTGGTTTTCCCCTTGTGGAGTTTGCCACTATGGCGTCTGAGGGTAGGACGGCGATCTCCGGCATCCAGATCCGCCGCGTCATGTGCTTCTTCTGCTTCGCTAAGCTCCGTCGGTGGCAGGCGGTGTGGGTGGCGAGCTAGAGAGGCCCTGTATTAATGCAGTCATGACACGGGCGCGGGAGTAGGAGTTGGGCGCCTGCACGCCGAGTCTTACTTTTTTCTTCAATTAGGTAGTTCGTTAATCTTGTTTTGAGTTCCAATTTGCTCCTAGCGATCTTGTTGTGTTGAATTATTGAGACAATGTGGAGTGTCCAAAATGTACACAATTTGGCTAGAAAAGTTAAGCAAAATATTGGTAAAATATAGTCTATTCAAAAAATATTAAAGAATTGTTTCTAAAAATTAGCCTTTGAAGAGATACGCGGAGTCTACAAGTTCTACCTTGTGGAGTCAGAAGGTGATCTGCTTCTTGTGTTGGGTGGGGTTTTCGCCGAAGGTCAACCGGTGCTTTACCGGGTGGACATGGAGAAACATTGTCTCGAGGCTGTAGGTGACATTGGCAGCCGTGCCTTCTTCGTTCAATTTAACCGGTCGATCTTCGTCGACACTAGAGTGTACCCTAGTACAGTCCTAGCCGGTTGCATCTACTACGCGGATCTTTCTTATATCAGAGCGTACAATATGATCTTAAGGCCTGGGATGGGGTACCAAGACTTGTAGATGGCTTTGGTCAACATGATCTAGAACATTCACCGAGGCCTTACCGTCTCGACAAGATACTGGCAGCACATTGCAGACGGGGGGAGTTCAATGAATCTCTCCTATAGGACACGGGAGCAGAAGCCGATGAAATATATAGGGCTGAATAGCCTAGGTTATTTGCTCAATCGCTATCATGTTCAGATCTTTTCGAAGTAATAAATTGCAATGTATTTATTTTTAGTACTTTCAGAATTCAGTGTGGTAGCTTTCAGAATTCTGTGTGGCGTCTTTCATAATTATGTGTAAGTACTATCTTTCAGCTTTACTCATATAACTCAAATTGTGATTACTGATTCAGAGTCTCACCTATCGTGGTTTTTGCCTTAGTTTGAAAGAAGCACTAGAGATTAAAAAAATTCAAGAAATAGTGGAACTAAGTTGATGATGGTGTTTCTAGCCAAGATGCTCGTAAATTTGACCTAGCCATGATGCTTGTGACAATTATGTACCCACAACAACATTGCATGGGATCTAAAATTAACCAATCTAAATTTTCTAAAAACAACTGACCAACTTGTAGAAGTATGAGCCAACACTTGCTCAAACATGATCCCACCTAGTTATACTTAGATCTATCAAGTAGGTAGGATCATGTTGCTCAAACAAAAGAAGGAAATGAATCCCTCTCAAATTTGGCTAAAGTTTATGTTTTTGGATGTTTTATACGAAAGGAACTTGCACCTTTTATGGTTAAAAAATATATATGACAACTAATTTTTGTTTTGTGTACAACATTACCTCCATTTGAAGAAACAAGAAGCATAATTAAGTCAATGGACAAAAATATATTGTCATATAACTTTGAGCTTAAATAACCTCATTTTCCTAGTAGAGTAGTTATTCACGGGCAAGCACTCTTTTTTAAAATTGTTATTCTTGTGTTAAATAAAATGAGTTGTCCCAATCATTGCATCAAATAGCTAAGTTAGTTTGCACGAACTATAACCACATAGATAAAAATAATATTATAGTAGCATTACATAAATCCATCCACCGATGGGCACACGATACAAACGCACACAACTTACATAATAAAAACTAACTTACAACTAGAAAAACAGAAAAACAACAAGGCATCTTCCCGGGCGCCGCATCTTCCCTCCTTGGATCCTCCTTGCGGGGTAGGGGCTCGCCCCTCACTCGTCATCGTCCTCCGGCATGCGGTAGGGGAGGGTGTGCATGTTGCCCGAGGAGGGGAAGATGGCACGGAAGTCGGTGAAGATGTTGTAGGTTGTGAATGCGATGAATTCCCATACACACCAGAAAACCTGCCCGAGGAGCGCGAACGCGTCTAATGGGTTGGTGAAGTTCACGTATAGGCCGATCTCCAAGTCGGTGTTGCCGTCGTAGTACCTCTCCAGCCTGAACATGCGTGGCGAGCCCCTAGGGAGGTGGCGGTAGCTGGAAGAGAGGAAGAAATGGGTTAGTTCCGTCGGCCCCCTCCACCTCGAGATCGCCCACACACGCAGTTCATTCTCGACGATGACACCGCCGCACTGCCGCTCGGGCGTGGTGGGTGGGCGACGGAAGGTGGGGCCGTTGAATTGCATGGTTGCGGCTAGCGGGTGACGGCTGAAGAAGATGCGGTGGCGGGCTGGCGGCTGAAGAGAGAGGAGGGTGAGAGAGGTGTGTGGAGATTGGGAAGAAATGGTGCCATTATATAGGCCGGGGCGGCCGTTGCAAACCCTAGTGTGAAGAGAGAGGAGGGTGAGAGGTGTGCGGTGGCGTTTGGTCTCCGTCGAGCAGTCAAAGCCGTCGCAGAGCATTCAAAGTGGCGGGACGGGTTACCCAAGCGGCGCGTGCATCGGTGTGCATCGACGGGTTATCCAAGCGGCGGGATGGTAAGGCTGCATTGGCGCATGCCCTGCATGCTGCGACGCTACGCGCAATAGCCAGGCTGCGACGCTGATGGGTTCAATATCTAGGCTACGACAGGCACGCTGCATGGCGTATGCATGGCAAAGGCGCTGGAAAAGAGGGCAGCGACGGGCGGTGGGCCTAGAGGCGTGGCTGCCACGAGCAGAGGCATAAACAGACCCGTTGGACGATGCGTGGACGGCCCAGCGGAACCAGACGCGACTCGCTGGAAGAAAAAACGCCAGCCAATCACGTCGAAGAAACTGGGCTCTCGCGGATCGCTCATGATTCCTCCTAGAAGACCATATCGCACGGCGGGAGTTTAGCGCACAGCGTCAGATGAAGGGTCGAGGCTGGTCGTTAGGGTTAGCTTCCATCACACAGAATCCTTCTAGAAGAACAGATCGAACGGACCGGGTAGCGTGCTAGGGTTAGATCGACGCTCCAGGTTGGTCGTCAGGGTTAGCCTGGTCAACGAATGGGGTTTTGAGCTCAGTCAACGGGGTTTTGACAACTTTGACCATGCATAACTAATTCCCAAAAAAACGAAAAAATTCAAAAATTCAAAAAATAGTGAGATTTCGTACTAATACTGTATAGGTAGAATAGATGCTAAGGACATTTATTTGGATGATTTGGACAAGTTCGAAAAATAAGATGCTTAACAATGGGGTCGTTTCCCCTTGCTTTGGAGGCCATTTCTAGCACATTTTCGGTGGCAATGAGATGTACTTCACAAAAGGACTAGTATTGATGAACTAACATGCATAATAGTATATAAAGCATTAAAACATCATAGAACAAACCAATAATCTCTAAAAAATATTGAATGTTCGTCCAAATTAGAAGGTCAATTCAAATTCAAATTTGAATTCCGGTTCAAATTCCAATTCACATCACATAAGTTTTCACATCAAAGTACACAAACCAATACAACAATCAAGATTACATCAATGAAATATAGGTTTTCACATCAAAGTACAACAAACATAATGTTTCAATGGTTCCCACTCTATTTTGCTTGCCTCTTGCCGCTCGATCTCTTGTTATTTTTTTCACTGCTTGGTTCAACATGACATAATTTGTTGATGCTCCTGGTTTTCTTACCAGGACCAGTTGGCCCCCACAACTTTTGTAGCAAAACCTCCTGAACTGGTTTTCGTGGCAATTCAACAGCCAAATCAGCGATGTCATTCAGCACAACCTCGAGAACATGTTCAGGTGGCACCTCAATAGACTCTTTTGTTGCCTCTTCGATTTGCAAATTATCCAGAAGAGGTGGCAACTCAATAGATTGCAGCACAATATGATCAAGGGCATCATCTGCTTCTATTGCAACATCCACAACAGGTGTCAACTCAATAGCCTCATTTTGCCTTGTTTGATCATCAGTAAACATGATCTGCACATTTCTCTTTTTTCTGAATCCACCAAGTCTTGCCTTGTTGGTTGGCCAGCATTTTTCAACAACAAGAGGCTGAACTGGACATTTTCTCCTAAAAAACATAACAGGCCATTTTGCAACAAAACAAAGTGAAGAAACAACAGTAACAGTAATAAAAAAATATTGCATACTTCTATGGCTTTTCAGGAGTGTAACGGCATTTGGAAGACCCAGTTCGGTGCCCAAGTTCCTGGCAAAGCTTGCATCTTTTTTTGTTACCTTTTTAGGTCTTTTTGGCTTATCATCCTTTTTCCCTTTCTTACTACTCCCACCTTTCTCAAACCATGCCTTGAATATACTTTGCTTAGGCCGGCCAGCTTTTCTTTTGGTCAGTGGAGGACACATAGAAAATTCAAATTCTACTTCAGGCCATTGAGACTGGTCTGTAAGTGCTGGAATTGGAGTTTCATATGCAGCTTTGAATTTTTCTACTGAATAATATTCATGCAAATATAGGTGCATATTTAACTTTGGTTTGGAGGCCAAGAAGAGTAGGGCATGCTCACATGGCTTTCTAGTGTGTTGCCACTCCAGGCAAGTGCATTCATGCACTTCAGTGTCAACAACATGTCTCCTTCTAGTTTTGGTGTCTCTAACTTCAGCACCCCACAAAGAAGATTTCTCAACTTTCAAATGTGCAAGATTTCTACTCCTGTTGACAACATGTTGTACCACTGCTGGAAGCTTGTCCCCTTGCAGGACATCACCAATTCTTCTTCTCAATTCCCACAAGCGCATGATCATGATCCTGATTTGGTCAACCATGTCATGTACAGGCAAGTCCTTTAAATCCTTCACCTTGTTGTTAAAACTCTCTACCAAGTTGTTGTTGATATGATCATATTTGATGGCAGTATTAAATCCTTACCAATACCATAAGAGAGAGTGATAGGTTTGCAGCCATGTACCAAATTCATTCTCAGTACATGCTGCCATTATCTTACCAAGATGATATGAATGTGTCTGGGTAGTGTAAGATCTGGTTGCAGGCCACATGCGCCCAAATTCTTCTCCTCTGAACTTTTTGATCAAATTCATCCACATATGTCCAAAGCACTCTCTTTGCTCAGAATGGGGAAACACAGTCTTTACTGCATTTTCTAGGCCTTTACATGCATCTGTATGAATTGCCAAAGGTGAGACTGGCCCTAAGCATCTTTTCAACTGCATCATAAACCATGTCCATGAGGCCTCAATCTCTGATTGAAACAACCCAATGGCAACGGGGAACATCCAATTATGTCCATGCAGAGCATTGCATGCTGCTAGCTGACCATTCCACTTTCCAGTTAAAAATGAAGAGTCTATGCTTAAATATGGAAGACATCCTGCTTTGAAGCCATCGATGCAAGGCTTTAAAGACATAAAAAACTTAGAGAAGAACACCTTGCCATCATCACTGACCTCAGTATCTATCTCCACAACACTGCCAGGTGACCTTTTCTCAACCTCTGCTTTGAAGTTATACAACATCCTAAAAGTATTTGCCCAATCACCATACAATTCTTTCATTGCCCTTTGTTTTGCCTTCCACACAGTGCTATAATTCACCTTAATTGGGTAGTCCTTTTCCAAGTCTTTTTTTAGCCTCTTTGCAGTAGTGTTTGGTGTCTTGGCTAAAATAGGATTGATCTTTTCAGCAACCCAAATTTGTGATGTCATTGTTGATACTCTCTGTGAACTAGGAATGAAAGTGTGTTCAAAAGGGATTTGATTAACTCTAATGGTGCTTCCATCTGGTTGGCGTCTAGCAGAAATGTACCATTTGCAAGGATTGGCGTCCCCATCAAAACCTCTACATCTAGCATAGAACTTATTTTTATCACTCCACCGAGTCTTGGCATCAAACTGCTTCTTGATTGCATAAGTTTTGAAACACATCCTAAACTCACCCATGCTTGGAAACAGTTTCCCTACTGCAATAACAGGGTTTTCCTTGTCATAGACAGTAACCAGCTCATCATAATGTGCATCATTTACATCATCTGCAGCATTCTCCATCAGCTCTCTATCTACATCTTCATAAAATGTTCTGTTACCACCATCATCATCAGCCAAATTAGTTTCATCATTCTTTTCCTTATCTCTGTCATCTACTGGAATGCCAAATATTTTGGCCATTTCTGTGTCAGTCATTGGTGCTATGACTATATCAGTAGTTTCATCTAACTCCACTGAATTCCAATCAACATACATACTAGCCCCTGCATCAACACCATGTCCTGCATCAACATCATTTCTGTCTGATAATACTGTCACTTCAGTTCGTATGGGCACCATCTGCCTCTGTGAGTCCAAATCATCATCTGACATTTGCGAAGCAAAATTTAAAGCCACATATCCAACCTTGGAATCTGCTTCCAGATCGATGAGCTCATCATGAAAAGTAACCTCTTTGTTTGTCCAGCCATCTTGTCGATCAATTTCATCTACTAAATCTTCTCCATCCTCAATTCACAAATATTCTCCCTTCCAATTTTCAAACCGTAACAATGCAATTTCCTGCTGTGGACCCCAAGGAACACTTTGCCCGATTTTCTCCACCAAATTCTTCACGGTCAATTCTTCCATTTGCTGCAGTTGCTGGGGATCAATATCTGCAAACTCAATCTCCCAACCCACAGATGTACCTCTCTCGATGTTACGTACACTACCATCACCTAGTTTCGCTTTATATGGGAAGAACTTGAAATTGAATTGGAATTTTCTCCGCCGCTCATAATCACCCCTGTTTTGTTTGAGTACAGGCGGGAAGAGTGAGCTAGAGGAATTGGTGATTATCCCAATGCGATCAAATCAAATGAAAAAATAGTGATATTGACCTATTGGAAGTGCTCTCTTACCTCTCCATCTCGATGCCCCCGATTCAGCCAACCCGCCCACGAAAATCTAGTTCAGAAATCAGAAATCAGAGGGAAAGCGATTGGGTCAGATCCAAATCCAAGCGCAGGGAATGAGCTAGGGTTTCGAGATTACGCACCACCGATGGGCTGCCCCTGAGCTCACATAGGCTGCCGCTGCCGAGCACACGAATTTGACGGCGCCGCCGCCGGATTATAGCTAATCTATCAAGTGGGTGGGATCATGATGGTCAGGTGTAGTGACTCACACAGCCACTAAGTTGATGATGGTGTTTGTAGCCAACCCAGAGAGGTCTAGATCCTATGCAATGTTGGCATGGCCCCACATTTACCACATTTGTGTGTGTCATGGCTTGGCTGTAACACCCTCAGAATCGGACCTATGCAAGTTTTAGCGAAACTCGCCAAACCCGCATAGAAACGATTCAAAGGTGCCCACCAGGCACTTTCGTGCGGGTGGAAAACGAAGTAATAACATTACACAACAGTCCTCGATGGGACCCACATAACAGATATATATAACAGCGACTCCATGAGTCAAGAATACAGATGTAATATACAAGACCCAAATCACCTTGAAAACGGTAGAGCGTCCGACTACGGACAAGAAGCAAATGGGGCTAAGAGCCCTGAAGAATAACCAATGGCGTCCATAACCCTGCCCAGGCCAAGCCGGAAGAGTAACCCTGCTAACGGCGTCGATCTCAAAACCTTCTTAAACAAAAGGGGTGCCGACAAAGGGCAAAAGAGAAAGAGGAGCGTCAGTACTGAGGCCAGTACACGGCGAGGCTAGAATTCGGCGGTCCTCGCCTACATAGGTATGGTGGACTGAGCGGCAGCGGCAGCATGCACTAAACAACCTATAGAGACTCGATACAACTGGCGGCTATCAGAGAGGGGTAAGAAAGACCTATTCGGCTCCAACCTGATACTATCATCAAACAAAACCCATCCTGGCGTTTCCCCCTCGAGACCAACGAGGAAGTCAACCGAGGAACTCACACAGTTGGCAGTTTTACTTATTCAGTTATAGTTGCGGCACTTTACTAGTCAGGTTTAGATAATCATCCTGATAAAGTAAGCAGTGGGCACTTTTAGTTAACCATTCCGTTATAGTGGCAACACTTACTAGTCAGATACAATTAGCGTGAGATAACCCAAAAACCCAGCAGTTGTTGATACTTTTACTTAGCCATTCCGTTGTAGTGGAGCTGATTACTAGTCAAATCAGATACAAATCAATTTATAACAGTAAACTTTAGTTATAGTTGTCTATGATCAAGCACTGTGCTCCAAGTCGTCCATAACCGCGGACACGGCTTCTCGAAAAGATTTAACCCTGCAGGGGTGCACCAAAGTATCCACAAGCACTTCGACCCTTTTTGCCAGATCAGTTAACATACACCCATCGGTATGTCGGCGGGGCCTAAGTCATGACGTTCCCAGACCCAAAGCAAGCACGGGGGGCCACCCCACTGAGTACACCCGCAACGAAGTCGGCCGGTCTCCGAGACGGACTTAGGGTTTGCGACAATGGCTGTAAACGACAGCAGGTCCCCAATCGGGGACTGTCGATACCGCGAAAACATTCCGCTTCCTAAACAGTACAGCGTGCCCCTCACACAATCGTAAATAAAGCGGTAAAGCATGGCATAGGTACAGGATAGTAAATAAAACCTCAAACTAGTTGTGGCCCCCAGTACAATACTTTGAAATCAGGTAATAATCAATGGGGGGCCATATCTCCCCACCTGTGGTTAGCGCGCTCGATCTCGGAACAGGTGTCAAGAACTCGGGTCCTACGGGACACAAGTGGGCGGTCGGAAACCAAATCTTACCTATCACCCACCGATGCCTCTGCTTAATTCAATTTTAGTTGTTAAACAGGAATTAAAGTGAAACAATAATTAAAGCCATGATCATCTCCAACGTCAACATGCGGCAATCCTCCAACAATTGTGGTACTTGACGACAAGCAACACACTTGAGCAAGCGACTACGACACGCGGGTCCAACTATCTACCAAACAACAGGTAATAGGATGTGTCCAAGGCTATTTATGGCTGCAAGGGATAGCACGGTTACGAAAAACTAGAGCATCGCAACACAGATAGCAATAGATCAACAGGAGGGAATAAATACTAGAAAAGTAAGATAGGTAGAAAGGGGGAGATGCTCGCCTGAAAAACATTGTCGAAGGTTCAACCGAAGATCGGGGCGAAGCTCACATCAACTCAACGGCCTTATCCGCGAAGAACCAAAACACTAGAAGAAACACCGGATGCGATATTTAATACAACGGCAGAAGATCGGCATGATGCATGTATGATGTATGACATGGCAAAGGTGCGATGCGATTAGGTCATATTAAGCGGAACCAGGGTCCCGACAATTATTCAGATGGTTCATGTTGTTTAGAACCCCCGCAATTTAAATGTGGTTTTAACAAGGCAAGAATATATCACCGGTTCGCTACACAATTTTAAATGAGGCCGATATGAGAATGGATTTGCCCGCATATGGGCCCCATATTTAATTATGAGGTGAATCGGCGTAAGGCCCCCAAACCACAGATATGCATGCGAGTATGACAATTCAATATGCAACAAGTTGTTATTATGTTATAAAATAGGGTTTCGGGAAGGGGTTCACACATTAGGGTTCTCGACGAACTTGGGGTTCCGGGGTTCGGGGTCGGTCTCGGGGTCCAGGGTTCGACGGATCGGTCTCGACGGGATCGTTCTCGGATATCGGGGGGGTAGTTCTTGTCGCGTCCGGGGAGGCCTTGGTGTTAGGGGTGAAGCGCTTGGCGTTCTGCGGGGAAGGGCTTGGTGGTTCTGACTACACTTGTCGGTGCTAGACTCGGTTGCGGTAGATCTTGGCCATGTCGAAGTTCGTGCCGAAGGTTCGTCGAGGTCACCGGTTCGGTACGGTCTTCATGTGGTAGATCTTGGCGTTCCGGGCATCTTCGGTCCTCGGATCCGGGAGGGAGTTCTTGGCGTCCGGCGGCAGATCTTGTTGGTTTCACTCCGAAGGGCTTGCTGTTCTGCAGCGGAGATCATGATTCCTCGGGGTTCGGGTCTTCGGGGTTCATGAGGCGAACTTGGCGTCCGAGGGTTTCTCCGCGTCCGGGGTGCGTCCGTGATGCAGATCTTGTGGTACCGGCGTCATCGGGTTCCACCTCACGCATAGGTCGACGAAGCCCGTAACGATGCAGATCTTGGTTTACGACTTGGAGGAGGTCTTGTCGGTGTCGATCTTGGGGTTCTCGCCTCAACCATCGATGGCATACTTGGATCAGCGCCTCAGTACATCGGGATCATCTGGGTCACTTGAAGCTCATCATTAGAATAGCCAAGGTTCCGGGTAAAACTCTTGGGTCTCCTGGTAATTCCATTGTTCGGCGTCGAGCACGGCGTGTATCCGAGGCAGACGGCGCGGGGCGACGAAGAGGCATCTGACGACGAAGATGGCGCTGGTGGTGACCGCGGCGCACAACGGTGGCGAGCGGCGACGGTGGCACGTATGCAGCATTCTCCTCCTCGCTCCATGTCCTGCCTGGCTTCAGCGGCACCTTGCGCCTCTACTGGACGCGCTAGCTCAGCGATGGTGTCAGCAGGGGCGACGCGGCCAGCGACGCCGGCGGACGGCAGAGAGCAGGGCAGGCGGGGTTCTGGCGGGGCGGGGCAGAGGGAAGAGGCCGCGTCGGGAGCGGCCACGGCGGCGGCGGAGGTGCGGGAGGAGCGCCGGGGAGGCGGAGGCGGGGCCGCAGAGGGGAGCGGGGAGGCGCAGGCGGGCGGCGAGCTCGCGGGCGACGAACGGCGGCGGGGCTGGTGGCTGTGGCACGGAGGGGCAGGCTCGCTGGGAGGGGGCGGAGCTCCGCAGGCGGCGGCGGGAGCTGCGGGCGCGGAGGCGTGCCTGGCCGGAGCAGGGCGTGGTGGGGGAACGCGGCGCGCGGGGAGCCGGAGAAGGGCGCCACGGCGGCGGAGGGTGGCCGGTGGCGGGGCAGAGGCCGGAGGCGAGGGAGGAGGGAGGTGGTTCGGGCGCGTGCGGGGCTCGCGGGCGGGGTGGAGCAGGCGGGGCCTGCGGGGCCTGGCCGGCCACGGGCTCGCGCGCGGCGGTGAGCGGCGACGCGGGAGGCGCTGAGGGAGGAAGAAGAAGGGGTCGGGCGCGTGCGGGGGTTGGGGAGCGTGCGGTTGGTGGACAAGAGAAACAGGGGAGGCAGGTGGGGCACTTGGCAGGTGGTGGGCCGGGGCGTGGGCCCAGGGTGGCAGTGAGAGGGGGAAGGGGCCGGGTGCGTGTGTGCTGGCAGGGTGGGGTGGGATTAGGAGAGAGAGAGGGAAAAGAGGGGTGAGTTGTCAGATTTTTAGTGGTGGGGGTGTGGGGAGAGGTGAGGTGGCGAGAGGGGGTTGGTTGGGGTGAGGTGGAGGCTGGGTGTGGGTAGGTTAGCTGGGTGGACTTAGGATTTGTTGGGGTGTTCAGGTGGGCCGATTGTAAAAACCTGGGGGTGGTCGTTCGGGTCAATCGGCCCGTTCGACTGCCCCCACTAAAACAACTTAAACATTTTATTTGTTTTAAACGGGCCGTATGCAAACCGATAGCGGCCAAAATAATTAATCCGGAGAACCGGGCTTTGCGTTTGAATTAAGATGAGGCGTTTGGAAAACAAATCGGGCGTTGCGAAAATAGTTTTATGCAAACAATGCATGATGATGACGATGCAATGCACAAATTCAACGCGATTTTCTAGTAGTGGTTTTGCGGGATGCCACAATTCGACACCACTAACAAGGGATCTCGCCCTCGAGATCCGCCTCATGGTACCGGAAGGAAAGGTCGGTGATCTGCGTCTTCTCGCTTCGTGTAGATCCTCGCGACACCACTAACAAGAGGTCGTTGATCCCGTTCGTCAAGAGAACACTCCGGATAAACAAAGGACGAAGTTGAAGGTAAGGCCACCTCTAACTTCCGTGGAAGGAGTGAAATTGCACCGATCCACCATTCAATGTACATAAGCGAATGATAAGAGTAGTGGTATGGTCGCGACTCCATCCCGCACTCAAAGCATTACTATGTACACGAATAGACAGATTATGCAACCAACCCTCAGGATTCAGACTGAAGATCTCGACAAACGAGGTTTAGGAACAAAGGGGTGATGCAGACTCTGCATCGGATCTGGCATAGAGGATGGCGTCGTGTCGGAAAACACCGGAAGGCACAAACAAAGAACAAAGAATGGTACCACAGCAGACGGATTCCTCAGATAGCATGAACACCGGGTAGTAGAACACCGTTACCAAAGGAGGAAGCGAAACCCTGAAGGTACGACGGAAACCCAACCACGAGAATTCCTGGACTCGAAGAAAGAGAAGAGAGCGGATTCAAAACACGTAGAGGTAAGAGGAGAATAGCAGAGGGATCAGGAGTAAAATCAGACCTAATCAGAACTATCCAACCGATTTTGCAAAATAGTTTTGACACTCTACTTCGGCCGTCAGCGAGGTTATCCTACAGGCTGGACTTGTGGGGTATCGCAACTGCTGAGCTCTGATACCACTCTGTAACACCCTCAGAATCGGACCTATGCAAGTTTTAGCGAAACTCGCCAAACCCGCATAGAAACGATTCAAAGGTGCCCACCAGGCACTTTCATGCGGGTGGAAAACGAAGTAATAACATTACACAACAGTCCTCGATGGGACCCACAGAACAGATATATATAACAGCGACTCCATGAGTCAAGAATACAGATGTAATATACAAGACCCAAATCACCTTGAAAACGGTAGAGCGTCCGACTACGGACAAGAAGCAAATGGGGCTAAGAGCCCTGAAGAATAACCAATGGCGTCCATAACCCTGCCCAGGCCAAGCCGGAAGAGTAACCCTGCTAACGGCGTCGATCTCAAAACCTGCTTAAACAAAAGGGGTGCCGACAAAGGGCAAAAGAGAAAGAGGAGCGTCAGTACTGAGGCCAGTACACGGCGAGGCTAGAATTCGGCGGTCCTCGCCTACATAGGTATGGTGGACTGAGCGGCAGCGGCAGCATGCACTAAACAACCTATAGAGACTCGATACAACTGGCGGCTATCAGAGAGGGGTAAGAAAGACCTATTCGGCTCCAACCTGATACTATCATCAAACAAAACCCATCCTGGCGTTTCCCCCTCGAGACCAACGAGGAAGTCAACCGAGGAACTCACACAGTTGGCAGTTTTACTTATTCAGTTATAGTTGCGGCACTTTACTAGTCAGGTTTAGATAATCATCCTGATAAAGTAAGCAGTGGGCACTTTTAGTTAACCATTCCGTTATAGTGGCAACACTTACTAGTCAGATACAATTAGCGTGAGATAACCCAAAAACCCAGCAGTTGTTGATACTTTTACTTAGCCATTCCGTTGTAGTGGAGCTGATTACTAGTCAAATCAGATACAAATCAATTTATAACAGTAAACTTTAGTTATAGTTGTCTATGATCAAGCACTGTGCTCCAAGTCGTCCATAACCGCGGACACGGCTTCTCGAAAAGATTTAACCCTGCAGGGGTGCACCAAAGTATCCACAAGCACTTCGACCCTTTTTGCCAGATCAGTTAACATACACCCATCGGTATGTCGGCGGGGCCTAAGTCATGACGTTCCCAGACCCAAAGCAAGCACGGGGGGCCACCCCACTGAGTACACCCGCAACGAAGTCGGCCGGTCTCCGAGACGGACTTAGGGTTTGCGACAATGGCTGTAAACGACAGCAGGTCCCCAATCGGGGACTGTCGATACCGCGAAAACATTCCGCTTCCTAAACAGTACAGCGTGCCCCTCACACAATCGTAAATAAAGCGGTAAAGCATGGCATAGGTACAGGATAGTAAATAAAACCTCAAACTAGTTGTGGCCCCCAGTACAATACTTTGAAATCAGGTAATAATCAATGGGGGGCCATATCTCCCCACCTGTGGTTAGCGCGCTCGATCTCGGAACAGGTGTCAAGAACTCGGGTCCTACGGGACACAAGTGGGCGGTCGGAAACCAAATCTTACCTATCACCCACCGATGCCTCTGCTTAATTCAATTTTAGTTGTTAAACAGGAATTAAAGTGAAACAATAATTAAAGCCATGATCATCTCCAACGTCAACATGCGGCAATCCTCCAACAATTGTGGTACTTGACGACAAGCAACACACTTGAGCAAGCGACTACGACACGCGGGTCCAACTATCTACCAAACAACAGGTAATAGGATGTGTCCAAGGCTATATATGGCTGCAAGGGATAGCACGGTTACGAAAAACTAGAGCATCGCAACACAGATAGCAATAGATCAACAGGAGGGAATAAATACTAGAAAAGTAAGATAGGTAGAAAGGGGGAGATGCTCGCCTGAAAAACATTGTCGAAGGTTCAACCGAAGATCGGGGCGAAGCTCACATCAACTCAACGGCCTTATCCGCGAAGAACCAAAACACTAGAAGAAACACCGGATGCGATATTTAATACAACGGCAGAAGATCGGCATGATGCATGCATGATGTATGACATGGCAAAGGTGCGGTGCGATTAGGTCATATTAAGCGGAACCAGGGTCCCGACAATTATTCAGATGGTTCATGTTGTTTAGAACCCCCGCAATTTAAATGTGGTTTTAACAAGGCAAGAATATATCACCGGTTCGCTACACAATTTTAAATGAGGCCGATATGAGAATGGATTTGCCCGCATATGGGCCCCATATTTAATTATGAGGTGAATCGGCGTAAGGCCCCCAAACCACAGATATGCATGCGAGTATGACAATTCAATATGCAACAAGTTGTTATTATGTTATAAAATAGGGTTTCGGGAAGGGGTTCACACATTAGGGTTCTCGACGAACTTGGGGTTCCGGGGTTCAGGGTCGGTCTCGGGGTCCAGGGTTCGACGGATCGGTCTCGACGGGATCGTTCTCGGATATCGGGGGGTAGTTCTTGTCGCGTCCGGGGAGGCCTTGGTGTTAGGGGTGAAGCGCTTGACGTTCTGCGGGGAAGGGCTTGGTGGTTCTGACTACACTTGTCGGTGCTGGACTCGGTTGCGGTAGATCTTGGCCATGTCGAAGTTCGTGCCGAAGGTTCGTCGAGGTCACCGGTTCGGTACGGTCTTCATGTGGTAGATCTTGGCGTTCCGGGCATCTTCGGTCCTCGGATCCGGGAGGGAGTTCTTGGCGTCCGGCGGCAGATCTTGTTGGTTTCACTCCGAAGGGCTTGCTGTTCTGCAGCGGAGATCATGATTCCTCGGGGTTCGGGTCTTCGGGGTTCATGAGGCGAACTTGGCGTCCGAGGGTTTCTCCGCGTCCGGGGTGCGTCCGTGATGCAGATCTTGTGGTACCGGCGTCATCGGGTTCCACCTCACGCATAGGTCGACGAAGCCCATAACGATGCAGATCTTGGTTTACGACTTGGAGGAGGTCTTGTCGGTGTCGATCTTGGGGTTCTCGCCTCAACCATCGATGGCATACTTGGATCATCGCCTCAGTACATCCGGATCATCTGGGTCACTTGAAGCTCATCATTAGAATAGCCAAGGTTCCAGGTAAAACTCTTGGGTCTCCTGGTAATTCCATTGTTCGGCGTCGAGCACGGCGTGTATCCGAGGCAGACGGCGCGGGGCGACGAAGAGGCATCTGACGACGAAGATGGCGCTGGTGGTGACCGCGGCGCACAACGGTGGCGAGCGGCGACGGTGGCACGTACGCAGCATTCTCCTCCTCGCTCCATGTCCTGCCTGGCTTCAGCGGCACCTCGCGCCTCTACTGGACGCGCTAGCTCAGCGATGGTGTCAGCGGGGGCGACGCGGCCAGCGACGCCGGCGGACGGCAGCGAGCAGGGCAGGCGGGGTTCTGGCGGGGCGGGGCAGAGGGAAGAGGCCGCGTCGGGAGCGGCCACGGCGGCGGCGGAGGTGCGGGAGGAGCGCCGGGGAGGCGGAGGCGGGGCCGCAGAGGGGAGCGGGGAGGCGCAGGCGGGCGGCGAGCTCGCGGGTGACGAACGGCGGCGGGGCTGGTGGCTGTGGCGCGGAGGGGCAGGCTCGCTGGGAGGGGGCGGAGCTCCGCAGGCGGCGGCGGGAGCTGCGGGCGCGGAGGCGTGCCTGGCCGGAGCAGGGCGTGGTGGGGGAACGCGGCGCGCGGGGAGCCGGAGAAGGGCGCCACGGCGGCGGAGGGTGGCCGGTGGCGGGGCAGAGGCCGGAGGCGAGGGAGGAGGGAGGTGGTTCGGGCGCGTGCGGGGCTCGCGGGCGGGGTGGAGCAGGCGGGGCCGGCGGGGCCTGGCCGGCCACGGGCTCGCGCGCGGCGGTGAGCGGCGACGCGGGAGGCGCTGAGGGAGGAAGAAGAAGGGGTCGGGCGCGTGCGGGGGTTGGGGAGCGTGCGGTTGGTGGAGAAGAGAAACAGGGGAGGCAGGTGGGGCACTTGGCAGGTGGTGGGCCGGGGCGTGGGCCCAGGGTGGCAGTGAGAGGGGGAAGGGGCCGGGTGCGTGTGTGCTGGCAGGGTGGGGTGGGATTAGGAGAGAGAGAGGGAAAAGAGGGGTGAGTTGTCAGATTTTTAGTGGTGGGGGTGTGGGGAGAGGTGAGGTGGCGAGAGGGGGTTGGTTGGGGTGAGGTGGAGGCTGGGTGTGGGTAGGTTAGCTGGGTGGACTTAGGATTTGTTGGGGTGTTCAGGTGGGCCGATTGTAAAAACCTGGGGGTGGTCGTTCGGGTCAATCGGCCCGTTCGACTGCCCCCACTAAAACAACTTAAACATTTTATTTGTTTTAAACGGGCCGTATGCAAACCGATAGCGGCCAAAATAATTAATCCGGAGAACCGGGCTTTGCGTTTGAATTAAGATGAGGCGTTTGGAAAACAAATCGGGCGTTGCGAAAATAGTTTTATGCAAACAATGCATGATGATGACGATGCAATGCACAAATTCAACGCGATTTTCTAGTAGTGGTTTTGCGGGATGCCACATTGGCATAGCAAAATTATAGCTAGATCTATCCAAACGTGGGGTAGTTAGGTCAACGATCATGTCCGACTACTTGAAAGAGCCACTTGTGTACCATGTTTTTATCTACATTTATTCAAATGGACTCAAATTTGGCACGAGGGTTTATCACCATGTGCCTAATAATGCTATCATTGTATCTAGCCATTTTGGTTTGAAATTTTCAAAAATTTAACCAACAAACTCAAAAACAGGCTTTCATTTGTGAAGCAAGTACCAAAACTACAATTTGAAACCTTCTAGTTGCATGCTTGTGCGGTTTTACATCACATTGGGACCACATAAGAGCAGTTGTACTTTTAACCGCATAAGCCACACTTCAAACACGGATATTTAACCGTAGTCGTTACAAAATATCTTGTACATTGACTACAATGTTGCATACAAATAACATGACATAACGCAATAAAAATACTAAAAGCCACCCTTGAAATAAACTTTTGGAGGCCATTCCTCCGACAATGAGTAGATCCTACCCACCTGACTTTCATTGCTTGACATCTAAATTTCAGTCACAGTTTTCATATCCATGTCGACTTCAAACAATCCAGGATCAAACCCAGTTGATAACAATACAAATCGTCCATTGCTTGATGCCTTCCTCATCTGAATTTTGTAGTAATAATTTGCGAACCCTGACTTACCCTCATTATTGAAAACTTCTTCCCAGCAGTCGTCCGATATCCTAGATCCAATTTTTTGAACCAAATCAACCTTAGACTCAAAAGACCACATAGTGTGGTTGCCCTCATGATGCAGAACCCATCTTTCAATATCTCCATTGGAAAACTTAATGAACACCACCCTCCTCCACATTTAGGAGCTACCATGTAATCATTCCAAGAGTTAACATTGAATCCCATTTCATCTGACAATTCTATTATGCAAGTATGTGATGTTAAAATGTCCAAACAAACTATATACCTGACTACATACATCATGTAGAGCTTGCCTCCAGATAAAACACCATACAGATTACGGTGAAAGACAGGAACCACAGGTGATTGTATTGGAAAACTTACTGTTCTTGACCACCCTCCATCTTTATGAATACACACGTGAACAAACACCGGATCAGTACTATTAAAGCTTACCCCGTTGTAGTCAGAATTAAAGAGCGTAGCTACATCTTTCTCAAAGAAAGGCAACCCTGACCACCCCCTTCCAAGTATCAACCCAAACTGCCCAAATGTGTTATCAGCGTGCTGACCCCATTTCTTGGAATTTGCACTATATGCTCCATCTCCAAAGAACTAAAACTATTTTTTCTTGCAGAGGGGCAAAACGTGTAGTAAACATCTGAATCCCCACACATGCTTCCAGCTTTTAGACCAAGGACAACACCATCTGCTGAACTCAAAATATCCACACCTTCCCACAGTTCACTGTTTAATAATGGGCGTAAAGCATTAGATGAAACCTCTGTCTGATTTCCCCATGCATAAATTAACCTAAATACACCTGTTCTTGTTCCTGGTTTCCTGAACTGCACCAAAAAACCTAGATGTGCTGGTGTTTTTGTCGAACTAAACCAGCGTTGCACAATTAGAGACATACTAGTTGACAACTAGGCATTATTGAAAATGCTGCAACGGATCAATGCCATAGAAGTTGCAATTTCAGACTTTGTAATAATTTTTGAAACCAAATCTGAGTTGCTCATCACTGAATCCACAAAAGTTTTCAATTTGACAGATATGCTGGACCCAACTCCATCTGCCAAACAAGAAACCATATGTCATATGTTTGATATAATGCCATGAATTTTTTATACCAAGGAATAGAAGCATGTCAACAAGCTTCCATCATCTACAGAATAACAAATCAAACAACATAACAAAAATAAAATCCCTCCAAACTACAGCACACTACTAAATTCCACCATCCCCCCACCCCCCAATTTGCGAAGGAAGCTGTTATTGAAGTTTCCCTTCCTAAAAGGAGTCACTTATAAAGAACAGAAAGTATTTTATTTTTCAATTGCTCCTTTGTATAAGAAACAATTAATGTAAAATCCTTCAGCATATCCCAAACTATAGCACGGTTCTTAAATACCCTAAGAAACAGATATACTCTGAAGACCTCTTTAGATCTACACAGAACAGACCCGTACTATACACACAATAGGAAAGCAGTTAAAATTTTACATATGCAGTCGGATAAAAGCAATCAACATTACCAGAAGCTTCTTTTCGAAATCCATCGCCTGAAGTGTTGAACTCTCTAAATCCCAGAGAATCTTCCATGGCGACAACCCAGCCAGACCTTGGAACCTTAGGCGAAAGCACACCCTCATCCCTCTCGTCCATAACAGCGTGATGTATGCGAGTTTTAGTGGAAGGATATAAGAATCAATTTGAATCTTGGAAGAGCAGATGGTTAGGGGCACCTTAGGTTAGGGTTCCAAAGGACGCAGCCGTTCATCTATAGCTATCGAAATTCCTTTTGTACCCCCCAGGACCAACTTTAGCCATGCTAGAAAAACATCAGGGGGGGTTTGCAAAATAACTATGCTGTGCTCTGAACTGAAGCCATGTATGAAGCTAGTTCTGACCGGCCACTATGTTGATTACTACCAAACCCAAAAAATTATACGTACGCTGAAAATCGATCTATAAAAATTACTGATCAATCCAAAAAAAACATCCTTCCTGGTATATCTTAAGGGAAACAAACTCAATCCCGAAGAGAAACAAATTTAACCGTGAAACACAGAAACTTAGATTCATAGTGGATTAACTGAAGATTTTTTATATTTCCCATCTATCCCAGATAGTTCAGCTTTTCCCTTTTCATATAACACCCATTTTTAAGCACCAAATATTAGCCGAAGATATCCCGTGCTATAAAATTTATCGTTTTTAAAAAACTAGGATTAGCCGAAGATTAGCCGAAGATATCTCATTTTTATGACTTACTATTACATTAAAAGGTACTAGTGTTAGACCTGAATGATGCATCCATTACCCCTCCCTAAATCATAACTAAGAATAGTGAAATATTCACATTGTTTAAATTACAAATTCATAAGCCATGTTTTGATGTATTGATGCTAGCTAAATGGACTCAAATTTGGCACAAGGGTGTATCACCACGTGCCTAATGATGCTAGCATTGTATCTAGCCTAATGATGCTAGCATTGTACCCAGAGAGGTCTATAGCCAATGCAATGTTGGCATGGGCCCACATCTACCACAAAGTGGCTCATCATGTCTTGGCATTGTATCTAGCCTAATGATGCTAGCATTGTACCCATAGAGGTCTAGATCCCATGCAATGTTGGCATGGCCCCACATCTACCACAGTTGTGTGTGTCATGGCTTGGCATAGCGAAAGTATAGTTAGATCTATAAAGAGGGTAGTATCATGTTTTCCAAGTGATGACTCATACAACAATAAGTTGGTGAAGGTGTTTCTATCCAACCAAGAGAGGTCTCGATCACATGCAATGTTGGCATGGCCCCACATTTGCCACAAGTGCGTCTCATGTCTTGGCATAGCACTCTTACATCTATATCTATCAAGTGGGTGGGATCATGTTGGTCAAGTGTAGTGACTCACACAACCACTAAGTTGATGATGGTGTTTCTAGCCAACCTAGAAAGGTATAGATCCCATGCAATGTTGGCATGGGCCCACATCTCTTGCTGTAGATTCAAAATTCAACTGATTTTAGAAACAATTCAAAATTCATCATCTCTTGGCATAGTAGTTTTATACTTATATCTATCAAGTGGGTGGGATCATGTTATCCCAGCATTGCATTAGGATCTAGACCCATATGAGTTGACTAGAAACACCATCATCATGTTTGTCGTGGCTTGACATAGCACTATTATAGCTAGATCTATCAAATGGGAGGGATCATGTGGTCAAGTGTAGTGTCTCAAACAACCACTAAGTTGATGATGGTGTTTCTAGCCAGCCCAGAGAGGTCTAGACCCCATGCAATGTTAGCATGGCCCCACATCTACCAAAAGTGTGTCATGGCTTGGCATAGCACTTTCACAGCTAGATCTATCAAGTGGGTGGGATCATGTTGGCCAGGTGTAGTGACTCACACAACCATTAAGTTGATGATGGTGTTTCCAGCCAACCTACAGAGGTATAGATCCCATGCAATGTTGGCATGAGCTCACATCTATCACAGTTGTGTGTTATGGCTTGGCATAGCAAAAGTATAGTTAGATCTATCAAGTAGGTAGGATCATGTTGGTCTGGTGGGATGACTCATACAACAACAAGTTGGTGAAGGTGTTCCTATCCAGCCCATAGAGGTCTAGACCCCATGCAATGTTGGCATGGCCCCACATCTGCCACAAGTTTGTGCCATGGCTTGGCATAGCACTCTTATAGCTAGATCTATCAAGTGGGTGGGATCATGTTGGTCAGGAGTAGTGACTCACACAACCACTAAGTTTATGATGGTGTTTCAAGCCTGTGCAGAGAGGTCTAGACCACATGCAATGTTAGCATGGCCCCACATCTACCACGAGTGTGTGTCACGACTTGGCATAGCACTCTTATAGCTAGATCTATCAAGCGAGTGGGATCATGTTGTTCAGGTGCAGTGACTCGCACAGCCACTAAGTTGATGATGGTGTTTCTAGTCAACTCAGAGAGGTTTAGATCCTATGCAATGTTGGTATGGGCCCACATCTACCACAGTTGTGTGTGTCATGGCTTGGCATAGCAAAATTATAGCTAGATATAGCAAGTAGGTAGGATCATGTTGGCCACACAACCACAAGTTGGTGAAGGTGTTTCTAGCCACCCCAGAGAGGTCTAAAGCCCATGAAAAAATTCAAAATTTGACCGGGCCACCTAAAATTCAAAAGAAACATCAAAATTGTGTTAAACGTTGGACACATTTGACCGGGCACAATTGGCCTGAGACAGGCCGACCGGCATACGGGCTGGCCAAAGCCCATGCATCATACTCAGACGTTATTTTAATCCATGGACCCAAACCCTAAACCCCACAGGCCCCACCCACCCACCACGCACACACCCGACATTGTACGTGCGCACAAAGAGGCACATCTTATCAGAGGGTTTTTCTTGTTCGATCGCCTCGACTCCGCCCACCTCGACTCCGCCCATCACCGCCAACGACGAGATTTGAATTCTTTTCTTCCTGCCCTACGTGAGAGCTACATCGAGGACACACCGTTTCTTTTTGAGGAGCTGAATAATCGTAGCACTCGCACTACCATTGCAGGTATTTTTGTATGCACTATGGATTTATCATACAGTATTACTAGTTCTAAGTTCAGCAGAACTTCGATTAGAGCTCGATCCATATGGATCCGTTTGTTTACTCGTTAGATTTTCCGTCCAAGGGTAGTCGCCATTATGTCGAAGAATTGTTAGTGGATCTTCGCTAGGAATTCCAGTTGTTGGGCTCTGTTTGAGGGCGAGAAATCGTTTGGCATGACGTTGCCTATTAATTCTGCTATAATTTTCTTGTGTTAATTGGTTCTGTGTGTTAGACATCGCATCTCAGGCCTACATGCGGTGTTGAGATGCAATTTAGCTGGTTTGGTGTTTAAAAACGAATGATGTATAGAAGTCCCTTTTGATAAAAGAAACAAGACGTTTGATTCTCCTGTTGTTATTCAATTTAGCTGGTTATGTGTAATATTGTTCATATATGTTTGCAATAAAAGGTCTATAAACACATGCACTACAGAAAAACTATGTGTGTAAACTCTTTATTTGTAATTGTATATATGTGTAAACATTTTTAAAATCCCGCTCTCGATTTATCGGTAGTTAGGCGCGTCCAGATATCGATTTACCTGACATGGTGTAGTACAAAGTACTCTTAGTGTTATCCATCTTATAGTCTATGTGTGTTATGAATAGTATTATTTCTTTGGATGCCAACAAAACATCTAATAAATATAGTTATTTTTCAACAGAATGGACGAAATCGGACAAATGTGTTGTGCTATTGAGAATTGGTGCCATTTCGTGAAAAGTATGACACCGGCATAACGTGAAAAAATTGGAGAAACCGACTTGCAGTGCATGCTTGAGATTCCCCCAGTGAAGTCAAGATGTATGGTGATAAAATTTATGACACAAAAATTTGATCCAAAGACAGAAAAATTTAATGTATGCAAGAATGATGGTGAAATATCCCTTACGGGAGTGGACGTGCATGTATGGTTTAAAAATCATGGATTGGATATATTAGACATTCTTTATGAGGAAGCTGATGACGCAAAGAACCGTATACCTGATAGTTTTGTAAGCAAAAAAGACAGGTAATCTTGTAATTGATGACCTAATCGCCGACGTCATCAAGGATAAAGTTGCGGATGACGACTTTATCCGCAAGGTGGTTCTGGTTCTGATTGGGACAGTCCTTGCCCCATAGAACCAGAAGATCATCCCAAAACAATACTATGCACTGGTAGAAAATGTGGGTCGCATTAAAAAGCTAAATTTCAATGAGTATGTACGAACATACCTCATTGCTAGCCTAAAACAAGTAGGCAACGCATATGAAGCGAAGCAATGGCCGACAGGCAGCACCATATTGTTACAGGTAAATTCCATTCTCAACTTACATACTTCCTCCAATTCAAACTAATTGACTTGGTTTTGTCTAGATTCGGATATATCTAGCACTAAAAAATGTCTAGATACATCCAAATCTAGACAAATCTGAGTTAAATAATTTGAATCGAGGGAGTATATAATTATCTACAATACATTTTTCTTTGTTTTAATCTAATTTTTTTGTGATATTTGAAGTATCTGTACTATGAGAAGATACTCCCAGATGGCACCGAGTATACGTCCAAAAGGCCATTGATGAGGAACTGGACGGAAGATGCGGCTTCGACGAGAGATGCCTTAGAATTAAAGGGTCGTACTTTGGGGAAGGTATGTAAATACAAGTGATATCGTGGCTTATTTTTTGTTCTGCTAACATTTCTAGGTTGTCAATATTAATTGGTTTATATACACATATCTTGAAGATTGACGATGACATAACTCAAAAGCATCGAGAAGAGGTTCTCCATACACCCGAAATTGCATCTGGTAAGAAATGTAGTAGAGGGCCCTACAGGAAGAAGGAAGGAGGTTCTACATCCAGCAGGGCTAAAGGAATGAGAGAAGTCATGTTGGAACAGATGACGAACAAACTAACATAGCATATTGATAGAACAATTGAAGAAACCTTTGATAGAAAGATGGAGGTCTTCATAGAAGCTTGTGCTAAGGTGATACACTCTATGTGTCATCTGCTCTGAGTTAAACAAATGCTTTTTTTTAAACATGACATGATGATTCATTTATTTTCAATCTTGCAGAAACTTCTTGTTATGATGAACTCGGCAGGAGTCGCGTACAGACCTTCTAAAGAAAAAATGTCTGATAATGACAATAAAGAGGAGGAGGTAGATAAGGAGGTAGAGAAGGAGGTAGAGAATGGTGAAGGAATCTCCTCTACTAACACCAAATATACGCCAAAAGATTTCATGGACCGTCCAGATACCCCAGAAAGAAACTCCTTTGACATTGCATAGGACTCTAATTTAAAGAAGGATTCAAATAGTAAGGGGAAAGAGGTTGAAGGTGACATATCCATGTTACCCACAGACAAGAAGGAAAGGAATGCTACTGATGCTTGCCACACTGCACCATCGAAACTCGGCAGTACGCAAGCGTCACCAATACTAATTGATGGTAGGGGTCCTTCACCGACGCGACTGGACCCAGAGCCGATTCCATTAGAAGCATTCACAGCTTCATTGAAAAGGGGGCAGGGAGGAAAAACGGGTGAGGTAGGAGACACTTTGTCGAATGGATCATTTGACTCGTTTAATAGCTTACATACCATTTGCCGGAAAGCTAATAATGGTGAGAAGACAGAAGCCGTTGGCGAGAAGCGCAAGCTCAGGTCGGCAGACAAAAAGGGTAAAAAAACCAAAAAATGATGTTAGAAAAGGTAGTGCAACATCATTGAATTGCATGGTTGTGCATGTATTTAATTAAAACAGTTACATGCACGTATTAAACATTTGTTTCTGTGTATGCAGTTTTTTTTGAAGACATAGAAGTCCTGGACGGTTTGACACCGCAACAAATAGATGCTGCATTGTTGTATGTTGAAACAGCAAAAAATAATAAAGGTTTTTGCAATGAAAGTGTCTATAATAACAAGGACGACACTGAGGTCACTGCCAACCACATTAGTGTGATCCTTGATAAATTATGGCTGCGTAGCAATGTAAGTCCAAGTACCACAGTTTTGTTATTTTATGCAAACAAGAAGGATCGTTTGTCACACGTTATTTTTTTTGTAGGTTATAGGTGCTTACATGGAAGAATTGTCTCTTCGACTGGGGGATGACCGAAACTTGTGCCCTTCATGGAGGGAAAACAGTCTAATACGTACTCCACCAAGACGAAAAACTAGATCGCAGCATAAGAAAGAAGCCTTGGACAAAAAATCAGAAAAGGTTTATGATATATCAGGATGCTCTGCAAGATGCATGGAAGAATACTTTCGTGCTGATAAAGTAAGTATTGTTTGTACAAGAAAATGCAGGGTATAAACCAGATTATGTAATATGATAACACTTGTCTCTTTTTGGTAGGCATATTTCGCGTTGAATATAAACGATTGCCACTGGTGCTGTGTCGTCTTGAATAGTCCAAAGAAGAAATTTCAAGTGCTCGACTCGCTGTTTGAATTTAAAAGGGTCCAGAAAATTGTCGAAGCTCTGGTTTGTTTTATCTCTATACATTTAGCGACGATATGGTTACTCCAAGCATTACACTAAACCTCTCTATTTCATAGAGAGAGCAAATTTCGAAAGACATAGAAGTGGCTAACAAATATACGGATTATAAGTTTCATGATGTTTCCAATTGGGAGATCGTAAGCTGCGAAATACCACGACAAAATGATGCGTGAGTTTCTGGTTGAACTAATGCCATTTTTTTATGTGTTAGTATTGTTATTCAAATATAGATTCGTTGTGATCAGAAACTCGTGTGGAATGTTCATGCTACGTTGTATGGAGCACTTTGACGGAGATAAATTTACAGATGTAGTCTCGCAGGTATTCAAAATTTCTATTTGGCATTTGCATATTTATATACACCAGCATGTGACCTTATTAACCCTGCTAATATTTTGTTATAGGAAAGGATAAATGATTTTAGAGACGTACTGTTGCAGAAATTATTCTGTCGGAGACAAACAAACTCTACAAGGTAAAAAGCAGAGTTCTTGAGATCGCGGAGATGCTGGTAGATTCTTGAAAACTCAAGGAACAAAAATTCGTACTATCGATTCCCTGGCGAATGTTGGTATACCATTAAAAAATTTACGCAAAGCTGGGTTGTTTGATTGCTAAACTGTTCGCGCATGGCGCTGTGTTTTTGTCAGAAGAATGTTTCATGACTGTGGTTTAATTTTGTCATTTTGCTTAATTTACGATTGTAATTAATATAAAGTTTGGGTTGTTTATGTTCGCCAATTTGTGGATTTGATGAGCAATGTTCATAGGCCTAGTTGTAGTGCGTATGCTTAAAATACAACGCTCGCCAAAATAGTAGCGGACCAGACATATAAATGAATGGGAATTATATTATACAGTTTCAAAATATAAGACTTTTTTAGCTTTGTGATCTAGACCTCTTTAGGTTGGCTAGAATCTCCCTCATCAACTTGTGGTTGTGTGACTCATCACCTGGCAAAAATGATCAAACCCAGTTGATACATCTGAGTAAGCCATGACACACACTCGTGACAGATGTGGGCCGATGCCAACATTGCATGGGATCTAGACCTCTCTACGCTGGCTAGAAACATCTTCACCAGCGTTTCTCCTCTCGCTCAAAACGGTGTGTATTTATTTGGTATAGTCCTCGTCACAAATGAGTAAAATGCCTTGATAGTACTTCTGGCCGTGTCTACGAGTCAAGGGATGTAGTTTTTGATGAAAATGTTTTCCCTTTGCTACACTTCATCAAAATTGCGGGTCGTCTTCTCCATGATGAAATTATTTTGCTTCCTTCAGACAATCCCTCCTTGGTAGAAACAACTATGGGTGTGCATACTAATGACCAATATATATGTGCCGATTGTTCCTGTCGTTGATCCTATGCAGGCCACAGCTGACACCCTGCCCACAAGTTGTACCGAACTAGTCACGCAAAATTCTGCCAAAAATACTGATGACAACACGTCAGATAATGAGGCTGAAGGAAACACCGCTACAAGCCAAGAAAACACGTACTCTGAGCATGATACGGAGGCAAAATCTGCCTCGAATCCGCCCCCGAGACTCTGACTCGCCGTCACCTGGGCGTATCGATCCGCGCCAGTCCCCTCACGCCACGTCCCCAAGGTCTGGGCCCTCCTTTACGTCGTGTTCTGCGCGTAACTATGGCGGCCATGGGGAGCCCGACACGTCTTCCCTGTGTTCCCCACCAACGCGTGTACGCGCGGATCTCCCGCCCAGCTCTTCCTCGTGGTTGTTCTGACGGCTTCGGGAGTGACGCTTCGCCAGGAGATCCAATCGGCACGTCGTTGAGCGCTGGTGCATAGGAATATTCTGCACCTGTACAATCTTCAGCGCTAGGATCTTCTGCAGCACCTGCTGCTGACGTATATACTGCTGTTGAACCCCGCACTCGTCTACAAAAAAGGTACTACTACCGCCGTTCCAAAATGTAAGGCTTTTTAGCAAACTAAAACAGCTTGCTAAAAAGGTTTATATTGTGAAATGAAGGAAGTATAAAGGACCCAAAAAATCGTAGTGAGGGCACAATTGGGTTTGCACTATTAACATCTACTCCCTCCGTTTCAAAATATAAGATGTTTTAGCTTTGTGAAGGAAATGTATCTATACTTATTTTAGTGTGTAGGTTCATTCAAGTTTGGAGTGAATCTACAAACTAAAATAAGTCTAGATACATTTGCTTCACAAATCTAAAACATCTTATATTTTGAAACAGATGGAGTACAGGAGAACCATAAAACTTGCATGAAGCTAAAACGGATACAAACTAAGGTGTGCTATTCAAGATCCCACCAAGCTCTAACAAAAATGTTATTGATTGCACTTTGTCCCACCAAGCTCTAACATGATCCCACCCAATTGATACATCTAAGCATAAGAGTGTTATGCCAAGCCATGACACACACTTGTGGCAGATGTGGACCCATGCCAACATTGCATGAGATATAGACCTCTCTTAGCTGGCTAGAAACACTTTAACCAACTTGTGGTTGTATGCCATGTTACAACATCGACCTAGTTTCACATCATAAAAAATCACCACATTAATTTGCCACAAGCTAGTGTGTGTCATGGCTTGGCAAACTCAAAATTATAGCTAGATCTAGCAAGTAGGTAGGATCATGTTGGCCAGGTGTGATGACAGATACAACAACAAGTTGGTGAAGGTGTTTCTATCCAGCCCAGAGAGGTGTCTAGACCCCATGCATGCATGCAATGTTTCCATGGCCCCACATTTTCCACAAGCTAGTGTGTCATGCCTTGGAATAGCACTCTTATAGCTAGATCTATCAAGTGTGGGATCACGTTGGCCAGGTGTAGTGACTCACACAACCACTAAGTTGATGAAAGTGGTTCTAGCCAGCCCACAGAGGTCTAGACCCCATGCAATGTTGGCATATGGCCCCACATTTGCCACAGGCTAGTGTGTGTCATGGCTTGGCAGACTCAAAATTATAGCTAGAGCTAGCAAGTAGGTCGGATAATTTTGGTCACCAAGAAGAAACTTGTGCCCTGCATGGAGGGAAAATGCTCTAATACGTACTCCACCAAGAAACTTGTGCCCTGCAAATGTGGGCTGATGCCAACATTGCATGGGATCTAGACCTCTTTAGGTTGGCTAGAATCTCCCTAATCCACTTGTGGTTGTGTGACTCATCACCTGGCCAAAATGATCAAGTGGGTGGGATCATGTTGGCCAACTGCTGAGTCACACAACCACAAGTTGGTGAAGGTGTTTCTAGCCACCCAGAGAGAGGTCTCAAGCCCATGCGAAAATTCAAAATTTGACCGGGCCACCTAAAATTCAAAAAAAAAATCAAAATTGTGTGAAAGCTTGGACACATTTTAAATTGCTTCTAGGTATAGGATACCATGTTTCAGCATGGAGGATGCATCACATCACAAAGGCCTAACCCCTAGGCATCCTTACTAGACACCTTGATTTTTGGCCTAAATTTGACCGGGCCACCAAAAATTTAAAAACATTCAAATTTGTGTGAAACCTTGTACATGTGTCTTAGTTTGTGTATGTTAGCATGTGTAAAAAAATCCAGGTTGTTTCACAAAATTCAAAAAAAATATATTACTAGGAAAAGAGGCCTAGGTGAGACCAAAAGGGTTTTCGTAAATTTCTCAATTTTCGATGTTCATCAAATGATCCCAAAATTTTTGCACATGCTATACCAACGGTGCCTGTCAAGAATATGTAATTTATTTTATAAAATTCAAAATTGTAAAATAGCTATTTTGTTCAAATGTTTAAATAGAAAATAAAAAGGAATATAGGATCGAAGAAAAAAGTAAGACTTGGCGTGCAGGCAACAAGCCAGCCCAACTCCTACTCCCGCGCCGGCGTCACGGCTGCGTCCGGGCATGAAGTAGTTTGGGCGGCCCATCTTAATCCCGGGCATCAAAAAGTAATGGGCTCTTTCGGGCCCAACGGAAAACCGTAGCGGGAAGGACTAACACGGGTTGGAGTTTTTTTTTAAAACCTCATATATTAGGCATGCAAGCTGCCTCATAGCCGAGCGAGAAAAGATTAGACCTGCTTATATACCCTGCATTCATACATGGCACGAGCTTCTCTCAACAAATCAACGATGACACGGACTGTTGTTAGTTGTCTTCCTTTTGGACTACACATCGGCCTGCATCCTGGTCCAACAATGGTCTTCTAGTCGTATGCAGGCCGTTGAGCTCGAAATGTGTACTAGCATTATTTTTCATTCCCTTTACAAGCTTGTTGTTTGTTTGTTGAACATCTCCGTAGTAGTTTTTTGTATTAGATTCAAAATTCAACTAATATTTAGAAACAATTCAAAATTCATCATCTCTTGGCATAGCAGTGTTAATCTATAAGTGGGTGGGATCAAGTTATCCCACCATTGCATTAGGATCTAGACCCAGATGAGTTGATTAGAAACACCATCATCAAGTTTGTCGTGGCTTGACATAGAATTCTTATAGCTAGATCTATCAAGTGGGAGGGATCATGTTGGTCAAGTGTAGTGACTCAAACAACCACTAAGTTGATGATGGTGTTTCTAGCCAGCCAAGAGAGGTCTAGACCCCATGCAATGTTAGCATGTCCCCACATCTACCACAAGTGTGTGGGATCTAGAGCCTAATGCAATGTTAGCATGGCCCCACATCTAGCATGGCCAACAAGTGTGTCACGGCTTGGAATAGCACTCTTACAGCTAGATCTATCAGGTGGTGGGATCATGTTGGCCAGGTGTAGTGATTCACACAGCCTTGTTGATGATGGTGTTTCTAGCCAACCTAGAGAGGAATAGATCCCATGGAATGTTAGCAAAAGTATAGTTAGATATATCAAGTAGGTAGGGTCATGTTGCTCAGGTGTGATGACTCATACAACAAGTTGGTGAAGGTGTTTAATTTCTATCCAGTCCATAGAGGTCTAGACCCCATGCAATGTTGGCATGGCCCCACATCAGCCACAAGTTTGTGTCATGGCTTGGCATAACACTCTTATATAGCTAGATCTATCAAGTGGGTGGGATCATGTTGGTCAGGTGTAGTGACTCACAAAACTACTAAGTTGATGATGGTGTTTTTAGCCAACCCAGAGAGGTCTAGATCCCATGCAATGTTGGCATGGTGGCCCAGCATCTACCACAGTTGTGTGTGTCATGGCTTGGCATAGCAAAAGTATAGTTAGATCTATCAAGAGGGAAGGATCATGTTGTCCAAGTGATGACTCATACAACAACAAGTTGGTGAACGTGCTTCTATCCATCCCAGAGAGGTCTAGATCCCACTTGCTTCTCTTAACAAATCAACGATGACACTTACTGCTGTCTGTTGTCTTCCTTTTGGACTAGTGGAGGTAGATAGTCAAAAAGGCTAGGCAGACCAGTCTTATTACCCCACCGTACTCTCCCCTACTGTGCGACCTGCCTTCTCAAAGAAGTTTTGTTCACACGTGGCAGGCAGAGAACTGCAACGATGCGACCGATTGGATGCTCCATTAAGTCGATTGACAATTCACTTCGGCGCTGATAGAACGGTGCACGCGTCATGATGACACAGTCCTGCGGGTGGTGTCAGACGTGCACCGCGTCGGAGGTGAGGGGGTGCGCCTTCCCGATGTATCTCTATTTTTTCATTCCCTTCTGTACTACAATAATATTTGGCATTTTGAATAAGTTTAGACGAATTTAATTACTTACCATCTCATATATACAAGCTTGTTGTTTGTTTGCTAAACATCTTTTCCAATATGTTTTACATCAAAAACCTTGCTTGTGTGTCTTGGTTTGGCATAACAAAATTGTAGTTAGATCTATCAAGATCATAGGATCATATATACAACAACAAGATGATCAAGAATTTACTAGACAGCTAATATAGGTCAAGATCGCACGCACTGTTGGCATGGATTTTTACAAAGCGAGTACGTATCAGAATTACTACATGTACATAGAAAAGAGCGAAATTGAAATAGGTACAACACATGATATTTTTGAAACATAGACCATCCATTGTATTACAGGCACACCATACAACTTACACTTGCATATAATTCACAGACGACAGAGAATACAAGACCAGACCAACATGATCCATCAATCTAATCTGACGGGTAGCCATCATAGTAATCGTAGTGGGTGGTACCATATTCGCCATAAGGCGGCACCATCTGCAGTTCAGAATGCTCGAAGATTCTGCAATACTCCACCAGCAATCGATCGAGTTCGAAAGGAAGGTCATTCATCCATAATCCTCCTACTCCATACCCATGGTCAACCCTTGGATCCTCTTCCCACGCAAGAGCCTCAAAGTTGTAAGATCTAATCTGGGATAGGTCCGGATAGTAGATGCTGCCGGCCTGCACCGTGGGTACCCTGGCGCTGTCGACGCAGATGCACCGATTGTAAGCAACAAAGAGAGCACGGCTGCCGATGCCTCTGACCGGCTGAAGGACACGGTTCTGTGTATCAACCCGGTAAACAACGGGCCTGCCGTCGTAGACATGTCCACTCACAACGAACAACAGCTCCCCGTCAGTATCGACGAGGTTAAAACGATTCTCCGGGTACCGGCAGCCCGGAACAGGGCCTTCGACGGTGTCATGCATCTTTAGGGTCCGTGCGGAGCGCTGCATCTGGACATCTCCATGGGCAGCATCAACCATAGTCGAGAAGACAGACCCGTATCTGTCTACGAGGAAAACATCACCGGCGTAAGATGTCATGCTCCAGAGTTCGGCGAAGTCATTCAACGTGTACCACCCTTCACCAAATATAGGGCGACTGCCTTCCTCCGTGCCCTCATCCGCCCACCGAATGACGTTGTTCCAAAGGTTTGATGTAAAGAGCATCAACGACGGGAACATCGTCACAGCGACAGAAGCCACCTGCTCGGTCGGTATCTCCACCCTCAGGTACTTGATAGCGCCCGAGAAGGGGTTGTACAACCGTGTCTTGTACGGCTGCACCCTCTGTCCAAGCACAAGGAGGCCGCCGGTTGTGCTACCGACATAAAAGTACCTTCCAGAGACACAGAGAGGTAAACAGAGAGAGATGAGAAGCAGAGATTCAGTCAAGGTAAACAGACAGAGATTCAATCAAGGTTAATAAAGTAGATGGAGAAACAAAACTTGAAAAACATATCGTATAAGAGGTGAACACAAAAAAAAGGATCGCACATATACAGATGAATATCAAGAAAGCACCTGCGAATAACCCGACTAATCTTCTTCTCAAGGAAGCGGCCGGTTCTCACGTTCAGCAACGAGATGGCGGCGTCATCTACCCCATACTACGGCAACAACTGGTGCTCTAGAGCAATCCGGTTGGCTGGTATAAAACGCTCCTCCGTGAAGCCGCACCAGGAGATGCAGACTGCCCGGAAGGCGGCGTAGTAGTCGAAGTCATCCGTCGACAGGAAGATGTCACCTATCTTCTGCATGACTCCCTTAGGGAGATCAGCCCACGGCGAATCCTGCATCTTGTTTCCGGCCATGGATGATGGTGTTCGTGTGGTCTCGGTCCTGTCGAATGGCAGATGTAGCGGTTCCAGAGACAGACCGCCGATTATTTATTGAAGAAGGCCTAGGCGTCTGAAAACGAAAGGACCGCATGCACACAGCAACCGCCGATTTGGCGCACGCGGGAACCCGCGCGAACCTCCAGTGGACACGCGAAAACTTTTTGCCGCTCCCGCGCTTTTGCGCCATCCTGCGTGCCAAACTTGCCGCGTCGACTGCCGGACCCAAACTTTCCGCACCAAACTGTCTAAAAGTTTCGCCGCCCCTGCCTCGCTCCGCCTCACACCTCGCTCCGCCTCCCGACAAGATGCCGCCCCGCCGCCGCTCGACCTCCGGCTAACGAGGCGTCCGCGCGCGCCCGAGCGGCACCTTCTATGCCGAGATCCGCAGCGACACTGAGCGCATCGGGCTTGGCACGTTCGAGACAGCGCACGAGGCGTCGCGCGCCTACGATGCGGTCGCCTGGCGCCTCGGCCGCTCCCGCCGGACGATGAACTTCCACGACGTGTGGACGCGGGAACAGGCGGAATCGCTCGCGCCGCCGCCTCCGGCCGTCACGCGCGAGCAGCAACAGCGCCAGCGCGAGCTCGAGCAGCGGCTCGTTAAGGCGGAGCTCGACGAGCGCTTCCGCCTCGAGTGGGCGCGGCAGTTCCCGGAGGACGTCACCGTGATGGAATCATTTTACGAGAAGAAGGCGGCGAAGGCGACGAAGAAGGCGAATCGCGAGGAGCGGAGGGCGAAGTCGGCAGCGAGGAAGAAGGAGAGGGAGGAGAAGGCCGTGAGGAAGGCGAAGGAGAAGAAAAACAGCGCCGGCCCATCGACAATCGTTCTCTCCTCCTCCTCCTCCTCCTCCTCCTCCTCCTTCGAGTGGACATCCACTCCGGTGTCGTCGACGACTCTAGGCTCGTCGGATTTCGACTGGCATTCCGAGTAGTTTAGGGTTATTTCAAAGTGTCACATCCCAAGATTTTCCCAAATCTTGAAATGTGAAAATAAATGAATGAAATAAAACTTTGTTTGATTTTCAGGGCCAGAAGAAACTTTTTGAATTTAATTGGAAACTTCAAACCAATTTGAATCAAATAAATCCTAAAGGGATTTATAAGGATAAACATTTATTAAAGGAAATTAAAATATTTTGGAATTACTATTTTGGATCTTTTAATAAAAAAAATTGATTTTCAAAAGAAAAGGTGGATTCATAAATAAAGATTATTTTATAAAGCCAAATTAAACATTGGCCAAGCTTTGGAATTAAAACATTTTGTTTTGAATAAAAATAGCAAAGGTTTATTTTAATAAGGATTTAATATCCAATTTTATTTTAATAAAAGGTTTTACCATTTTAATTAAAACATCAAAAACTTATTAAATTATTTTAAATAAGTGTTCCAAATATTTTATATTCTCAAATAAAACTTACTGAAGTGTTTTGGCTTTATTTTAGATTTCAAAATAAATATTTTAAATAAAATAAATCCTAGTTGATTTTATAATGAAGGTCTATTGTATTTAATTATTAATGGACCCTAAAATAAAAGGTTATTTTTTTTAAACAAGTTTCCAAGTATTCTTTATTTCCAAATAAAACCTACTGATTTGGTTTTGAAAATATTTGGATTTCAAATGGAGATTTTGTTAATTAAATCAAACCCTATTTTATTAAATAACTAAAGATCCATTTTATTTAATTAAAGGATGGATCCTCAAAAGAATAAAAATTATTATTTTATTTTGGAATTTGGTGTATGTTGATAAACAGAACCAAATTCAAAGTACAAAGTTTAGTGATTGTTTGAATTGGTTTGAATGTTGTTTGATTGATTGAATTTCAAAAAAAAAACAGAAAAAGAATTAGAAAAGGAAAAAGGTTCCAGGAAGAAAAAATGGAATTGGACCTAGCCCAGCCGGCCAAGCCCAGAAGCCCAGCAAACCAGCCCAGCTTCCCCTCCCAAGGAAAACGTTTTGTACTCAGAATCTAACTCAGACAGACGATGACTGGTGGACCTCCCTCTCACTTCTTTTCCCACTGACGAATGGACCCCACTCCTCCTGTTCTTCCTTCTCACCCGCGCGACTCCTTCTCCCTCCCCTCGACATCGTTCCTGCCGATGATTTCGCGGCCTTAATTCGCCTTAACGCGACCACCGTTACTGCTTTGATCACGCAGGCTTAAACGCTCATGTCTCCTCTCCACTTCCCCTCTGTCTCCCCATCTCAACGCGCTCCCAGACGCCCCAATTCTTCCCCAAGCTCCTCTATCTCCGACGACCCTCCTCGTCGAATTCCAGCCGAGCTTCGCCCCTCCTTTCCTCCCTGAGCACGCTAGCAGATTCCCCACTCCCGGACACATATCCCTGTGCTCTTCGTTCAACCGCGGGCGCCCCGGAGCACCATCTTCGACAAGCTCTAACAACGCCGCTGTCTATCTCGCCTCCGTCAAGCTCCCCGGTAAACCTCGACCACCCCTCTTCTTCTCGATCATGCGAGCAACTTCGCCTTGGTCTTACGCATCTAACATTACCCTCGGTTGGCCTTCTCGTGACCTGTAGCGACGACTACGACCACGACTGAGACCACCCGACGTTGTTCTCTACTCCGGCGAACAATCGCAGCTGTACCAGAGCACCCCCTACCACGACAAGCACACGTCGAGCATCACCATGTCCTCGTGAATCTGGTGAGAAACCTCCCCTCTCTTCTAGCATCCTGCCTCGCCCGCGCCGCCACTATCTGGCCGCGCCGCTGCTCGCCGTTGTCCTAGCGCCGCCAGCTTTTGGCAAGGCAGTTAGAGCCGTTCGATCTAGATCGGGCGAGTAAGATTAGATCATTTAAGTCGCGAAGAGGTACGCTCTCTGGACCACACGATTTAATTAGATCCAACGCACCTCGTTGCTGATCCGGCAGAACCGGTACCCGCGAATAGCGATGCGCCGCGTGTCACCTGTTCTGTTTAAAAACAGATTTGGAAACAGAATTGTTTGTGAATTTCAAACCCTTGTAACTTTCGATCCACATGTCCAAAAATTGCAAACTTTATACCGTTGGAATCAGTGGAACAAACCCTAGCCAACCATGGAATTTGTTTAGCAAATAGTATCTGTTAGTTTGCTTGTTTTTGCAGATACTTTTGTGTGCTTGTTTAGATTAGAAAAATTGTTTAAAAATGTTTTTAGGGTTAAAACCTTTGCAAAATGGTTTGTTGTAAACTCACTGACCCTAGGAACCAACCCATGGAGTTAAAAATGAATTTGGTGAAATTTAGGATAGATTAATTGATTTGGTCCATTTCTAGCCAAATAAAAATAATAAATTTTGTTATGAAAATGTTTTTGGAGTAAAAACTTTGGGAAAATATTTTGGATCAAACCTACTGGCCATAAACACCAAGTTTTGAGAAACCTCAACTTATTTGGTGAACCACTTAAAGTTGTTGCTTGATAAAAAATGTTTTTCCACCACATAAAATGTTGAATGGATTTAAAAATGGTTTATGGACAAAACCCTTTTTGCAAATGACTTTGCCATTTTGGTAAATGACCACTTTGGACTTTACAAAGTTTAGAATCCTAGTGGATACCACCTTTGCAATTAGAACCATCTTTTACATGCTTACATTTATGACTTAGATCTTAGATCCCACAGTTTTATGTGTGTGAATTGTGGTTTGATTGATTATTGGAATGCTAGTTGATATAGAGTTTGCTTGATTGATTGTAGTGAAATTAGCAAAGTGTGAGACTAGCAAGATCAAGGAGTGAACCACCATTCCCTTCCAAAAAGGCAAGTGACATTATCATCAAAAGTCCTACTATTTTCATTATACTTAGTGGATTTTGAAACATGCATGAAAATACTTTTTGTACTTATGCTATGCTAAAATCCTAATAGGATTCCCTATCCATTCCTTAGAGAAAACAATGTAGTTGTTACATGCTTAGCCATGCTTTATTTTGAAAAGAGATACATGTTGAGATTTTACAAAGGTTGAGAAAAGGACTTGTGTTTTACATAATAAAACAAGGACTCAATGAACTACCTAGGTGGAGGATACTTTAAGTTTTGGAGAGGGTGGCAACAAAAGGAACCATGTCTGTGGGAATCACTTTGTGTTGTGCTCCAAAAGAAAACCACCTAGGAAACTTAGAGATTGAACATGTTTCTCCAATTGTGGCTTAAGTGTGCAACCACATGCTATTATGGCTCTAGCTTAGTCAACTACATTGGGAAGACTCATGCACTGTCCTCAGTTAACTGGACATGGGGACCTGGAATACTACATGGGTGTTGAACGCAAGCTAGCAATGGTGTATGGGAGGACCCTTTGGAAAGACTTCGTCACATTCTCAATCTGCCAGTACTCCATCTTGGTGAGCACTAATCCAGTAGGCCACTGGTGGCAAAAGGATGGGATTGTGACATGTGGGTAAAGTGTACTCCTTCTGCAGAAGATAATAAAATCTAAGTACTTAGCCGTGTCCCCGGTTATGGACAATACTGAGCAACTAAAGTTTGAACTATGGGAGATCTCGACATTCTAATTTCTAAAAGAAAACTTTTAAGGACTTGATGCACTTGGGGTTACCAAGGAGCTCAAGAGACTTTGACAAAACTTGATGTACTTGGGGTTACCAAGGAACTCAAGAGATTTTGTTGAAAACATGAACCCTTGGGGTTACCAAGGAACTCATGAGGTTTTGATAAAACTTGTTGCACTTGGGGTTACCAACTAGCTCAAGGGAATTTTGACAAGGACTTGAACACTTGAGTTTCTACCAAGGAGTTCAAGGAACTTGGAAAAAGAGATTTGACAAAGGACCAAAACCATTTTGAAAAGATAGGATAAATTATTGCTTTAAGCAAATGAGCCTAAAACTCTACTTAGCCAAATATGCATGTATTGATAGGATCCACTCATATTATACATAGTAGTGAAGCTTGCCAATACAATTCAAATGTATTGACCCTTGTGGCTGTAACTTGTAATGTTGCAGGTTTGATTGATTTTAGTGAAGATTGTTTGATTAGGATTACAAAGTCTACAACCAACATCTGCCTGTGGCACTTTGAAGATGAAGGAACCCATGACTATAGTTATTCCGCTGCAATGTAATGTAATAGCCAAATGAGCTATGTATGATGTAATAAAATTATGTTATTCCTGGTTATAAAGTTTGAAGGGAATATGCCCTGAGAGGCAATAATAAAGTGTTTATTATGTATATTCCAAGTATATGATAGATGTTTATTTTTCATGCTATAATTGTATTAATATGGAAACATTAATACATGTGTGTTTAATAAACAAGCAGAAAGTTCCTAGTTATGCCTCTCTCATAAACTAGCTCGTTGATTAACAAGATGATCAAGGTTTCCTGATCATGGACATTGGATATTGTTAATAACGGGATCACAACATTAGTGTAATGGTGTGATGAACATTCATCCGAAGTATAGCATTACGATCAAAGTCATTGTGTTTATATTGCTATAACAACTTACGAAGTGATCCTAATCCTTAGACCATGAGATCATGTCAATCACTAACACCAGAAGAGTTTCTTGATAACATCAAACGTCACACCGTAACAGGGTGATTATAAAGATGGATTCAGAACTAATAAAGTGTTATGTTGAGGCTCATGGATCGAGAGTGGAATTTGTTCATCCCGATGACGGATAGATATACTCTGGGCCCTCTCGGTGATATCACATTGATTAGCTTGCAAGCAAGTGATTTGATCACTAGAATGTTATATCACAGGAACGAGAAAAGAGTGCATGTCGGTAACGAGATCAAACTAGGTATGGAGATATCGATGATCGAATCTCGGACATGTAATATATCGTGAAACAAAGGGATTAAGATACTAGCGTAAAAGGTTCCGACGATCACAAGAAAGTCATCGTTGAATGTGTGGGAGTCAGTATGGGTCTCCAGATCCCGCTTCTGATTATTGATCCGAGAGGGGTCTCGATCATGTCCGCATTATTCACGAACCGTAGGGTGACACACTTAAGAGACACCGACATCCAAATGGAGCAAATTTTTCATGCCGAAAGAATGAACAAGCGCAGGAATTTATTTCACTAGATACCGAAACAGGTTTTCGGGTGAAATTGCATAAAGTGGTTATGCATGTGAAATAGAATTCTAGAAAGGGGTTATTTGTGAATGTTTGTCATTAAAGTAATTGACATAATTCTGAATAAAATAAAAGAGTTTTATTTAATGAGATTTTGCATTAAATTTGGTGGAAATTTAATGGGAATTTGAGTGGACTTTTGAGTGGAGGGGTTTTAAAGGGCATTTTGTGAGTGGAGTGTCCACCCACATGAATAAAGGAGGGGAGGGGGCAGTCCCATGGCCGGCGGCCACCCCCTTGGGTGCCCCCCCTCCTCCTATAAAAGGAGCCCTCCTCCTCACTTGTCTCTCACACCTCCTCGTGAAGGATCTCTCTCCCCCTCTAGAATTTATCCCCCATGGTCTCGGACTAGCGAGATACATGTTCCCGGTGGCTATTCGGCAAGAAAGAGTTGTGCTTCCGCTGCATCGCTGGAGCGAGGAGGCGGAGGTTACTCGGTGCCTCGAACGTGTGTGCGAGCACGGATGCGCTGCTGATTTGCGGCGCTAGGACTTCCTCTCGATCTTGAGATCGGCAAGAGATCGTCTACATCAACCACGAGTTGAACTCGTTAAGCTTTGTCGGTCTTCAAGGGTATGTTCTCTACGGGTATATAGTTCACATCGTAGGAAAATTTCTGTTTTCTATGCTGCGAACCCTACAGTGGTATCAGAGCCGGATCTATGCGTAGATACTTTACACGGGTAGTACACATATGAGTATGTGGGCGATGATGATCATGTTGTTGCTCCTTTGTTGTAATTTTGGACATTGGTGGCATAGTGGGATGAAGCGGCCCGGACAAACTTTACATGTCCTCGCACATGAGACCTGTTCCACGCTTGACATGCAACTAGTTTGCATAAGTGGCTAGCGGGTGTCTGTCTCTCCTACTATAGTCAATATCTATTTTGCAATCGAGTCTTCAACAATTTGATTATCCTCGTTGTGGTTCATGTTCGTAGGTAAGAACGGTTCTATCTCGAAAGCCCTAAGCCACGTAAAACTTGCAATGGATAAATTAGAGGCATCTAGTTTAGATTGTTGCTGGGCTAGTGTTATGATATGGTAGTGTTGTAAGTAGAAGTATGAGATGATACTCTTACAATACACATAGCGTGTAAAATAGATAGACCTTGGATTTACACATATAGGTATGATAGTGATCATACCACGATGCACATGATAGAGATCATCTGCGGGAACCATATAATTTCACTAATAAACATATGATGTTTGATAGCATCTTATATTGCTTGTTTAGCGCTTTGTTAGCATAATAAGATGATCCCTCATTTAAATATCAAGATAGGAATGTGTTCTTCCTTTAGTATGCACCGATTATGTTTTCGTCGCTCCAAGACATCACGTGATGATCGGGTGTTCTTGGATCCACGACCATATTTCGGGTGTAAAACAGTTACACACGCGAATACTAAGGTTCTAACTTGGCGAGCCTAGCATGTACAGACATGGCCTCGGAACACGGACCGAAAGGTTAAGCATGAGTCATATAGTTGATATGATGCCACTTTGATGCTCGCCTTTGAAGCTATACAGACTCACGTGATGATCGGACTTGGTGTAGTGGATTTGGTTCATGTAATCACCAAAAAGGCACGAGGGATGTCGTTTTTGAGTGGGAGTTCATTCGTAATATAAATTAGTTGAACTCAATCTATCATACACTTAGTCTAAACTTTACAAATTCTGTTGTAGATGGCACCACCTGCTTTTAATTTCAATGTGTTCATGGAGAAAGAGAAACTAGCAACGAACGGTAGCAACTTTACCGAATGGGCCATGAATTTGAGGATTCTCCTCTCTGCTGCACAAAAGCAATATGTGCTAGAAGCGTCGTTAGGCCCCCTACCTTTAGATGATGCCCTGACGAGGAGAAGAATGTCTATCAGACTCGTCAGGAGGACCACAACTTAGTTCATTGCGGCATATTGTATGGGCTAGAGCCGGAACTTCGAAAGCGTTTCGAAAACGGCAATGCATTTGATACAATGGGTGAGTTGAAAATGATTTGCGACACACATGCTGCTGTAGAGAGCTACAACGCTTCAGAAAAGTTCTTTAGCTGCATGATGGAAGAGCACAGCTCCGTTAGTGAGCATGTACTCAAGATGTCGGGTTACGCCGATAAGCTTGTGTCCTTGGGAATATCGATTCCCATTGACTTAGGCATCCATCGTGTTCTGCAGTCTCTGCCACCTAGCTATAAGAGCTTCGTTATGAACTATAATATGCAAGGCATGAAGAAGTCTCTCCCCGAGCTTCCGTCAATGCTTAAAATTGCAGAAGTGGAGATAAAAAAGGAACACCAAGTGTTGATGATCAATAGGAACACTGGTTTCAAGAAAGACAAGAAGGGAAAATGGAAGGGAAGTAAGGGCGGCAAGCCTGTTGCCGCGCCTGAAAAGAAACCCCGAGTTGGACCTAAGTCTGATTCCGAGTGCTACTATTGTAAGGGGACTGGCCACTGGAAGCGCAACTGCCCCAAGTATCTGGCAGACAAGAAGGCCGGCAAGGCAAACAAAGGTATATATGATATACATGGTATTGATGTGTACTTGACTAGTGCTCGCAGTAGCACCTGGGTATTTGATACCGGTTCAGTTGCTAATATTTGTAACTCGAGTTAGGGGCTGCGGAACAAGCGACCGCTAGCAAGGGGTGAGGTCAAGATGCGTGTCGGCAATGGATCAAGCGTTGATGTGATCGCCGTCGGAACGCTGCCTCTCCACTTACCGTCGGGATTAGTTATAAACTTGAATAAATGTTATCTGGTGCCTGCACTGAGCATGAACATTGTATCTGGATCGTGTTTGATGCGAAGTGGTTATTCATTTAAATCCGAGAACAATGGTTGTTCCATTTATATGAATGAAATCTTTTATGGTCATGCACCGATGATGAATGGTTTATTTCTATTAGATCTCGATGATAATGTTACACATATTCATAATGTTGATGCTAAAAGGATTAAACTTAATGATGATATATCCGCATATATGTGGCACTGTCGTCTAGGTCATATTGGCGTTAAACGCATGAATAAGCTCCATTCGGATGGACTTTTGGAATCACTTGATTATGAATCATTTGATACATGTGAGCCATGCCTTATGGGAAAGATGACTAGAACGCCGTTTTCCGGTTCAATGGAACGGGCGACAGATTTATTGGAAATCATACATTCTGATGTATGTGGTCCAATGAGTGTGTCGGCGCGAGGTGGATATCTTTATTTTGTTACTTTCACGGATGATTTGAGTAGATACGGTTATATCTACATGATGAAACACAAGTCTGAAACCTTTGAAAAGTTCAAGGAATTTTAGAATGAAGTGGAAAATCATCGTAATAGAAAGATCAAATTTCTACGGTCCGACCGTGGAGGTGAGTATCTAAGTTACGAGTTTAGCACTCACATGAAAGAGTGTGGAATTGTTTCACAACTCACACCTGCCGGAACACCACAGCGAAATGGTGTGTCGAAACGTCGTAATCGTACTTTATTAGATATGGTTCGATCTATGATGTCTCTGACGGACTTGCCGTTGTCATTTTGGGGTTATGCACTAGAAACTGCTGCATTCACTTTAAATCAGGCACCATCTAAATCCGTTGAAAAGACACCGTATGAATTGTGGTTTGGAAACAAACCTAAGCTGTCATTTCTTAAAGTTTGGGGATGCGATGTTTATGTGAAGAAACTTCAACCGGATAAACTCGAACCCAAAGCGGAAAAATGCGTCTTCATAGGATACCCAAAAGAAACTATTGGGTATTCCTTCTATCACAGATCCGAGGGCACGGTTTTTGTTGCCAAGAATGGATCCTTTCTAGAGAAAGAGTTTCTCGCGAAATATGTGAGTAGTCGGAAGGTAGAAATCGAAGAGGTTGTGGAACCTTCTCTTCAAAGTATGGCGAGTAGCGCAGCGTCGGAAGTTGTTCCGGAGTTGGCTCCACCTGTTGAAGAGGGAACTAATGATAATGATCATGAAACTCCGAAAGAGAGTACTACCGAACCTCGCAGGTCAAACAGGACGCGTGCAGCTCCCGAGCTGTACGGAAATCCTGACATGAATTTCATGGTTGATGAAAATGATGACCCTGCGACGTATGAAGAAGCGATGATGATCCCGGATTCCAAAAAATGGTTAGAAGCCATGAAATCCGAGATGGAATCCATGTATGAAAATCAAGTTTGGAACTTGGTGGAATTACCTCACGACCGAAAGGCCATGGAGAACAAATGGATTTTCAAAAGGAAAACTTATGCTGATGGTAATGTGACCGTCTATAAAGCTCGACTTGTCGCAAAGGGGTTTCGACAAATTCAAGGAGTTGACTACGATGAGACTTTCTCTCCCGTAGCGATGCTAAAGTCAGTTAGGATTATGTTAGAAATTGCTGCATATTTCAATTATGAGATATGGCAGATGGATGTCAAAACCGCGTTTCTCAATGGTAATATTGAAGAAGAGTTGTATATGATACAACCAAAGGGTTGTGTCGATCCTAAGGATGCTAACAAGGTGTGCAAGCTTCAGCGATCCATCTATGGATTGAAGCAAGCATCACGAAGTTGGAATCTCCGCTTTGATGAGGTGATCAAAGAGTTTGGATTTGTCCAAAATTATGGAGAAGCTTGTATTTACAAGAAAGTGAGTGGGAGCAATGTGGCATTTCTGATATTATATGTGGATGACATATTATTGATCGGAAATGATATAGATATTTTAAACAGTGTTAAAAGTTATCTAAACAGCAAATTTTCAATGAAGGACCTAGGTGAAGCGTCATACATATTAGGCATAAAGATCTATAGAGATAGATCTAGGCGCCTAATAGGGCTATCGCAAAGTACATACCTTGATAAGATTTTAAAGAAGTTTAAAATGGACGAAAGTAAGAAGGGGTTCTTACCTATGTTGCAAGGCAAGACATTGAGTAAGACTCAAAGTCCGGCTTCGGCGGAAGAAAGAGAGATAATGGACAAAGTCCCCTATGCTTCAGCCATAGGCTCTATAATGTACGCCATGCTATGTACAAGACCGGATGTGGCACATGCTATTAGTTTGACTAGTAGGTACCAATCGGATCCAGGTTCGGAACACTGCATAGAGGTCAAGAATATCCTTAAGTACTTATGAAGAACTAAGGATATGTTTCTTATATACGGAGGTGAAGAAGAGCTCGTCGCTAAGTGTTATGTCAACGCTAGCTTTGACACCGATCCGGATGACTCTAAGTCTCAATCTGGATACGTATTTCTCATGAATGGTGGAGCGGTTAGTTGGAGGAGCTCCAAACAACCTGTGGTAGCGGGATCAACAACGGAGGCCGAATATGTTGCTACTTCAGAAGCGGCTCAGGAAGCAGTTTGGATGAAGGAGTTCATATCCGAACTAGGAGTGGTGGCAAACACGTTGGACCCAATGGTGATCTATTGTGACAACAATGGTGCCATTGCCAATTCCAAAGAGCCAAGGTCTGACAAGCATTCCAAGCATATTAAGCGCCGGTTTCACTCCATCCGCGAGCATGTCAAGGATGGAGATATAAAGATTTGTAAAGTACATACGGATCTCAATGTAGCAGATCCGTTGACTAAAACTCTCCCTAGAGCAAAACATGATCAACACCAGAACTCAATGGGTGTTAGATTTATCACTATGTAACTAGATTATTGTCTCTAGTGCAAGTGGGAGACTGAAGGGAATATGCCCTAAGAGGCAATAATAAAGTGTTTATTATGTATATTCCAATTATATGATAGATGTTTATTTTGCATGCTATAATTGTATTAATACGGAAACATTAATACATCTGTGTTTAATAAACAAACAGAAAGTTCCTAGTTATGCCTCTCTCATAAAATAGCTCGTTGATTAACAAGATGATCAAGGTTTCCTGATCATGGACATTGGATGTTGTTAATAACGGGATCACAACATTAGTGTAATGGTGTGATGAACATTCATCTGAAGTATAGCATTATGATAAAAGTCATTGTGTTTATATTGCTATAACAACTTACGAAGTGATCCTAATCCTTAGACCATGAGATCATGTCAATCACTAACACCGGAAGAGTTTCTTGATAACATCAAACGTCACACCGTAACAGGGTGATTATAAAGATGGATTCATAACTAATAAAGTGTTATGTTGAGGCTCATGGATCGAGAGTGGAATTTGTTCATCCCGATGACGGATAGATATACTCTAGGCCCTCTCGGTGATATCACATTGATTAGCTTGCAAGCAAGTGATTTGATCACTAGAATGTTATATCACAGGAACGAGAAAAGAGTGCATGTCGGTAACGAGATCAAACTAGGTATGGAGATACCGATGATCGAATCTCGGACATGTAATATATCGTGAAACAAAGGGATTAAGATACTAGCGTAAAAGGTTCCGACGATCACAAGAAAGTCATCGTTGAATGTGTGGGAGTCAGTATGGGTCTCCAGATCCCGCTTCTGATTATTGATCCGAGAAGGGTCTCGATCATGTCCGCATTATTCACGAACCGTAGGGTGACACACTTAAGAGACACCGACATCCAATTGGAGCAAATGTTTCATGCCGAAAGAATGAACAAGCGCAGGAATTTATTTCACTAGATACCGAAACAGGTTTTCGGGTGAAATTGCATAAAGTGGTTATGCATGTGAAATAGAATTCTAGCAAGGGGTTATTTGTGAATGTTTGTCATTAAAGTAATTGACAAAATTCTGAATAAAATAAAAGGTTTTTATTTAATGAGAGTTTGCATTAAATTTGGTGGAAATTTAATGGGAATTTGAGTGGACTTTTGAGTGGAGGGATTTTAAAGGGCATTTTGTGAGTGGAGTGTCCACCCACATGAATGAAGGAGGGGAGGGGCAACCCCATGGCCGGCGGCCACCCCCTTGGGTGCCCCCCCCCCCCCTCCTCACTTGTCTCTCACACCTCCTCGTGAAGGATCTCTCTCCCCCTCTAGAATTTATCCCCCATGGTCTCGGACTAGCGAGATACATGTTCCCGGTGGCTATTCGGCAAGAAAGAGTTGTGCTTCCGCTGCATCGCTGGAGCGAGGAGGCGGAGGTTGCTCGGTGCCTCGAACGTGTGTGCGAGCACGGATGCGCTGCTGATTTGCGGCGCTAGGACTTCCTCTCGATCTTGAGATTGGCAAGAGATCGTCTACATCAACCACGAGTTGAACTCGTTAAGCTTTGTCGGTCTTCAAGGGTATGTTCTCTACGGGTATATAGTACACATCGTAGGAAAATTTTTGTTTTCTATGCTGCGAACCCTACAGTGGTATCAGAGCCGGATCTATGCGTAGATACTTTACACGGGTAGTACACATATGAGTATGTGGGCGATGATGATCATGTTGTTGCTCCTTTGTTGTAATTTTGGATATTTGTGGCATAGTGGGATGAAGCGGCCTGTACAAACTTTACATGTCCTCGCACATGAGACCTGTTCCACGCTTGACATGCAACTAGTTTGTATAAGTGGCTAGCGGGTGTCTGTCTCTCCTACTATAGTCAATATCTATTTTGCAATCTAGTTGTCAACAATTTGATTATCCTCGTTGTGGTTCATGTTCGTAGGTAAAAACGGTTCTATCTCGAAAGCCCTAAGCCACGTAAAACTTGCAATGGATAAATTAGAGGCGTCTAGTTTAGATTGTTGCTGGGCTAGTGTTATGATATGGTAGTGTTGTAAGTAGAAGTATGAGATGATACTCTTACAACACACATAGCGTGTAAAATCCATAGACCTTGGATTTACACATATAGGTATGATAGTGATCATACCACGATGCACATGATAGAGATCATCTGCGGGAACCATATAATTTCACTAATAAACATATGATGTTTGATAGCATCTTATATTGCTTGTTTAGCGCTTTGTTAGCATAATAAGATGATCCCTCATTTAAATATCAAGATAAGAATGTGTTCTTCCTTTAGTATGCACCGATTATGTTTTCGTCGCTCCAAGACATCACGTGATGATCGGGTGTTCTTGGATCCACGACCATATTTCGGGTGTAAAACAGTTACATACGCGAATACTAAGGTTCTAACTTGGCGAGCCTAGCATGTACAGACATGGCCTCGGAACACGGACCGAAAGGTTAAGCATGAGTCATATAGTTGATATGATGCCCATTTGATGCTCGCCTTTGAAGCTATACCGATTCACGTGATGATCGGACTTGGTGTAGTGGATTTGGTTCATGTAATCACCAAAAAGGCACGAGGGATGTCGTTTTTGAGTGGGAGTTCATTCGTAATATAGATTAGTTGAACTCAACCTATCATACACTTAGTCTAAACTTTACAAATTCTGTTGTAGATGGCACCACCTGCTTTTAATTTCAATGTGTTCATGGAGAAAGAGAAACTAGCAACGAACGGTAGCAACTTTACCGAATGGGCCATGAATTTGAGGATTCTCCTCTCTGCTGCACAAAATCAATATGTGCTAGAAGCGCCGTTAGGCCCCCCCACCTTTAGATGATGCCCCTGACGAGGAGAAGAATGTCTATCAGACTCGTCAGGAGGACCACAACTTAGTTCATTGCGGCATATTGTATGGGCTAGAGCCGGAACTTCGAAAGCGTTTCGAAAACGGCAATGCATTTGATACAATGGGTGAGTTGAAAATGATTTGCGACACACATGCTGCTGTAGAGAGCTACAACGCTTCAGAAAAGTTCTTTAGCTGCATGATGGAAGAGCACAGCTCCGTTAGTGAGCATGTACTCAAGATGTCGGGTTACGCCGATAAGCTTGTGTCCTTGGGAATATCGAGTTTGCTTGATTGATTTTAGTGAAATTAGCAAAGTGTGAGACTAGCAAGATCAAGGAGTGAACCACCATTCCCTTCCAAAAAGGCAAGTGACACTATCATCAAAAGTCTTACTATTTTCATTATACTTAGTGGATTTTGAAACATGCATGAAAATACTTTTTGTACTTATGCTATGCTAAAATCCTAATAGGATTCCCTATCCATTCCTTAGAGAAAACAATGTAGTTGTTACATGCTTAGCCATGCTTTATTTTGAAAAGAGATACATGTTGAGATTTTACAAAGGTTGAGAAAAGGACTTGTGTTTTACATAATAAAACAAGGACTCAATGAACTACCTAGGTGGAGGATACTTTAAGTTTTGGAGAGGGTGGCAACAAAGGAACCATGTCTATGGGAATCACTTTGTGTTGTGATCCAAAAGAAAACCACCTAGGAAACTTAGAGATTGAACATGTTTCTCCAATTGTGGCTTTCGTGTGCAACCACATGCTATTATGGCTCTGGCTTAGTCAACTACATTGGGAAGACTCATGCACTATCCTCAGTTAACTGGACATGGGGACCTGGAATCCTACATGGGTGCTGAAGGCAAGCTAGCAATGGTGTATGGGAGGACCCTTTGGAAAGACTTCGTCACATTCTCAATCTGCCAGTACTCCATCTTGGTGAGCACTAATCCAATAGGACACTGGTGGCAAAAGGATGGGATTGTGACATGTGGGTAAAGTGTACTCCTTCTACAGAAGATAATAAAATCTAAGTACTTAGCCGTGTCCCCGGTTATGGACAATACTGAGCAACTAAAGTTTGAACTATGGGAGATCTCGACATTCTAATTTCTAAAAGAAAACTTTTAAGGACTTGATGCACTTGGGGTTACCAAGGAGCTCAAGAGACTTTGACAAAACTTGATGTACTTGGGGTTACCAAGGAACTCAAGAGATTTTGTTGAAAACATGAACCCTTGGGGTTACCAAGGAACTCATGAGGTTTTGATAAAACTTGTTGCACTTGGGGTTACCAAGTAGCTCAAGGGAATTTTGACAAGGACTTGAACACTTGAGTTTCTACCAAGGAGTTCAAGGAACTTGGAAAAAGAGATTTGACAAAGGACCAAAACCATTTTGAAAAGATAGGATAAATTATTGCTTTAAGCAAATGAGCCTAAAACTCTACTTAGCCAAATATGCATGTATTGATAGGATCCACTCATATTATACATAGTAGTGAAGCTTGCCAATACAATTCAAATGTATTGACCCTTGTGGCTGTAACTTGTAATGTTGCAGGTTTGATTGATTTTAGTGAAGATTGTTTGATTAGGATTACAAAGTCTACAACCAACATCTGCCTGTGGCACTTTGAAGATGAAGGAACCCATGACTATAGTTATTCCGCTGCAATGTAATGTAATAGCCAAATGAGCTATGTATGATGTAATAAAATTATGTTATTCCTGGTTATAAACTTATGTTATGACCTTTGTATCTTGATATTACATCTTAACTGTGGATGCTAGCTATTGATCCAGGGACTAGCATTGTAAACACAGGGGATACCACCTTATATTGTGTAAAGGTTGGTACACTCCCTCTACAGATGGTATCAGAGCATTGTGTTGCCTGTAGGATTTGTAAACCCTAGGATTGGACAAAAACCCTTAGAAAAATAGGAGTTGTTCTTGTTCCAAAACTTATTTACAAAAACACTTGTAAACTCTTTCCTCAACCATTTTGGTTTCAACTCTACATTCTCTTCTATTTGAACTGATGGAAAAACCTACCCATGGTCAAAGACTACACCATGTGCAAAGGACTTCTTCAACTTCTTCAACTCTAATGACTTCAACATCTTCAGCATGTTCTTCAAAGACTTCCAACTTGGATACCACTAAGGACTACAAGTGATACAAGGAAATCTTACTCAAGATTTAGAGACTGAGGGAATGCAAAATAAGAAGGAGCCATCAACAACTTTGAAGTATTGTAACCAAGAGTTTTTCTCAAGGAAACCATGATCTCATACAAGAAGAATCATAAAGGAAGGAAAAATCACAAGTGAACCATATAGATGGACCACCATATTTTAGATAAGACAAAACCACCAACCTATGAGGTGTAAACAAAAATATTTTGTTCCCTAAGTATGTGCTTGAACCTTGTGTTTGCGTGAAATGTTTTGTTGTGATTGCATGCACATTGCTGGTGTGAATTGTGATGTGTGTGATTAGAAATATTTCCATAGAAATATCTTGCCTACTCTAATTTCCATTCAACCCAAACAGATGACTACTCCAAAAGACTCCAAGGTTGATGACACCAACACCAATCAAGAGGACAGCATGAAAGAGCTCATAGCAACTCAACACCAGTTAAACCAACTGACAGCTCAGTTCATAGCCAACACTAGTGATAAAGATCCAGCACTGCAAAAGTTTTTGGAGGAACAAACCCAACTGATGCTTAAGGTGACTAATCAAATGATCAACATGGAAGAAAGCTATCCCAAAAGAGTCTTTAACAACAAGGATGACAGAAATATTATTCTAGATGGAGCCCCAGCTTGCATTATTTGTGGAGACAAGGATCATACTTACAAGGAGCATGGAGATCAATGCCCCAACTGTGAAGAGGAACATCCTGTTGGACAATGTCCCACCTCTCAAGCCACTTGTTATTTGTGTGAAGGAAACAATCATGTTCCTATCCAATGCCCCATCTATGCCATTGTTGAACAAAGGAAACAAGAAGGATCCAAGTATGCCAAGAATGTTGATGGCAAAGGAAAAGGACCACTTATACCTCCAAACAAGACGACCCAATTCAAAGTGTCGTGGGAATGGTCACGGCAGATGCTGCAATCGGCAGCGAGTAGTAGAACGAGGGGCACGGGCGGCCAGCCATATGCGGTGCGAGATGAGGGCAAAGACACAGGGTTTTACCCAGGTTCGGCCCCCCGGAGGGTAAAGACCTACTCCTGCTAGATTGTATTATGGAGGTGTTACAATGGGCGAGCTCGGCGGCTAGGCGGCGAGTCACTTGGGTGTATCAGGGAACGTGTCTCTTCTCACCCTGTAGGGAGGTTTATATAGGCTCACCTCCCCTAGGGTTTACATATCTCAACCGATTCGGTTAAGGCTTCAGTAGTCGTTTAACCTAGTCCGACTGGGCCTATCTACTCGCCTGGGCCTTCAGCTTCCAGTCGCTTGGTACCTTGCTGGGCTTCAATCCACTCGTCGTTCTGCAGGCCCACTCGCCAGCTCACGGGCCAGTCGGAAACGCCCTGCTGGGTATACCCCAGTAGGCATATCCCCATCAGTAGTCCCCGAGGCCGTCGTCGATTGGGCGTAAGTGGCTGCTGGCAGTCGGAGTATACGGCTTCAGAGTAGGCATCCAGTCGAATCGTCGGCGGGCTCCTGTATAAAGGAAGAAATCCGGTGAACCAAGTCGCTGCTTTGGCGAGTCGAGTCGGCGAGACGCGGTCATAGTGATTGACTTGGCGAGCCGAGTGGCTGGAGTTGGACCGTCAGGCGCGGTCAAACTAGCCTTAGGGGTAATCCAACGGTAACTTTCGGCGTAATCATCGCGCGGTAACGGCCTCCTGACTTGGCGGGTATCTCCCGCTATATAAGAGGAATGGCAGGCAATCGTAGAGCCAACTACTCACCACTTTTTCCGAGTGCACGCATTTTCCTTCCTTCGCTCCGCGATCCAGTCGACCCGAAATCCTCCGATCTCCAACCAACCTCTCGGCCATGGCCCTTTCCACCGAACCATGGGGTAGGTCCAAGTGCACGAGGGAGCAGCTGGCCTCTTTCGAGGAGGCCGGGATCCTGCGAGCCGGCTGTTGGCGTATCCCCGCAGCCGGAGAAACGACCCCAAACCCGCGAGAGAGGGAATTCGTCTGTTTCACCAGTCATCTCGAGCGGGGGCTAGGGTTTCCCACGTCCTTGTTCTTCCGGTGCTTTTGCGCCTACTACGGGATCCAGCCTTCAGATCTGGGTCCCCACAACATCGAGCAGCTCGCCATCTTCGTGGCATTCTGCGAATGCTACTTGGGCTGCCGGCCCTACTTTCCCTTGTGGCAAGATCTGTTCCACGGACGGATCAGCCGCGAGGAGGCAGGCGGCCCAATGCTAGCCGCGGGCGGCTTGACGTTCCAGCTCAAGTCCAAAGCCTCTTTCTTTGATCTGATGCTACCCGCCAAGGCAGCGAGCGACTGGAAAAAGTCGTGGTTCTACGTAACTGAGGCGACCCCGGAGGGCGAGGCGGCGATCCCGCGGTACTCCGCTAGTCGTTCCGAGCCGCGCCATCTCCAAGTTGGCAAGCTCCCCGACGACCAGCGGATGGTCGTTGACGAGATGCTCCAGACCATCCGTGGTCTGAAAAAGAAGGGCCTTCAAACGATAAATTTGTACAAATTGCTGGCTTGGGCGAAGGCTCGTTCCACTCGCCCAGCGCGACACTACATGTACCAGTACACGGGCCGGGGATACTCGACGAAGGCCTGCCTCGACGAGTGGAAGCTGGAAGATTATCTCCCAGCGTTGAAGAAGATTACCCAGGCGGTGTACCTACATGCCTGGAGTGCGAAGCGTCCGGCTCCAACGGTAATTTCTTTACCTTGCTCGCAGTCGCAGTATATGCAGTTGCGGTAATTCTGACTCCATTTTATATTCGTCGCAGTTATTCCAAGTGGTGGAAGGGTGGCTCCCACCTTCGGAAGACGAAAGCTCGGGCCCATCCGCCCAGGACATAGGCGAATCGCCGCCTGCCAAGGGCAACGAGGACGACGAGGACGAGTCCGAAGAGGAGGTCGCCCCGCTGGTCCGAAAGACCCGCGGGCAACGACAGCGCGAGATCGAGGCAAGCAGAAGCCTCGAACGTCATGACGATGATGACGAGCTCCCAGAGACCACCTCGCGCCGTCAAGCCACTCCGTTAAAGAAGAAGAGGAAGGAAAGGGAGGCGAGGGCCCCCCCGAAAAAGAAGACGAGGCCATCGAAGACGGCCTCGCCATCACACTCGGCGAGCAGCTCGGACGCTCCCAGCCCAGCCAGCGATGGCGCGCCACCAGCGACAGCCGCGCTGGACGCGGCGACCGTGGAAGTTCCGCTGGCTTCAATGCCTCCGCCATTCGCCCCAGTCTCTGGGCTGGGGGAGGCTCCGGCTGCGGCGGCTTCGCCTCGCAAGGAGGTTCCGGTTGCGGCAGCTTCGCCCCGCACGGAGTCTCCCGGCGAGGATGTCCTAGAGGCGCCATCCGCGGCCTCGACGATGAAGAAGCCGTCCGTGTCTTGGGCACGCGACGTCCTGGAGTTGGGGCTCAGTCGCCGTATGGGCCCTGAGCTGGAAAAGCCGGCCGGCCTCCGTACGGGACTGCGTTTCATCCCAGTCGCCAAGTGAGTGCGCTCACCCCTCCTTATTTTCCATAACTATTTCGATTGTCTTTGTTGATTCGATTGATGCGCAGGACCGGAGTGAAAAGGATGGGCCACCCGACCGTGGCTAAGGTGCCACCCGTCATTAGCGAGGAGGACCCTTCCCGCAAGAGGAAGGCGGACGAGGTCGTCGCCTCGGCGGATGGCAGCAAGAAGGCCAAGGGTGATGACGTCATCACGATTTTTGATGACACGGCGGTCGCACCGGCCGGGCCCGTGGTGGAGGCAGCCGCGTCTACGAAGGAGGGTGCCTCCTTGCCTGGAACGGCGGAGGCGACCTCCCTTGGAGCGGGTGCCTCTATCGCTACCTTCCCCCGCTTCGTGACCAAGGCGGCCACGGCGAGTGGGGCTGCGCCCTCGAGCCACGCTACTGGGACCGCCGATGCTGAAGTCGACCAACGTCGTGGGCACACGCCAGCATTACTCGCGTCTGTGGACACGATACAACTCCATGGCATGCTTGGCGCAGCATCCACGTACATCCAGTCCCCGAGGATCAGGTCGGTCCTTTGCAGCGGCTTGATTCTTATAATTTCTCGTCTTTTATTTTCGTATCCAGTCCCCTAGTGCGCACGCGCTAAATTTTAGCGGGTGGGCACTTAGGAATTTCTTGATCGCCAGTCCCCGAGTGCGCACTCGCTGAATTTCAGCGGGTGGGCACTTAGGAATTTTTTGATCGTCAGTCCCCGAGTGCGCACTCGCTGAATTTCAGCGGGTGGGCACTTAGGAATTTCTTGATCGCCAGCCCCCGAGTGCGTACTCGCTGAATTTCAGCGGGTGGGCACTTAGGAATTTCGTTTTAACTAACTTTTTCGGTGATGTGCAGGGTCTGCAGCTTAAGTCGGCGGACCGATTGGCCGTGAAACAGCGCGCAGAGAAGGAGCTGGCCATCGTCCAGGAGGCGAACAAAGGGCTTCAGGCTGTTGCTGCGAAGGCAGAGGAAGATCGCCAGGGGCTTGTCCCCGCTGGTGAGTTGGTGGCGACACGATCTGCTCTGGGTGCCGCTGAACAGCGGATCGCCGACCTCGAGCGTGAACTGCGGGAGGCGAGAGAAGAAGCGAGCTCGGCGGACGGGTGAGCTAAGGCCGCCATTGCGGCCGCTGAGGAGGATCGCAAGGTGTCGGAAGTCCTTATTGCTGGGCTTCAGGACGACCACACGTCGCTTCAGTGCTTCATCACGGGACTCGCCCGCCCGTTGCTTGGTGAGTGCATCCTCCCTTTCTTATAGTTGTGGTTTTTGTGGTGTCCGTCATACTCATCATTGTCTTCTTCTTCGCAGGTCGCATCATTGATAGCGAAGAAGATGCGAGCTCGCTCGACGCGAGGCAGTGCGTAAGCATGCTCGTTGACTCGGCGACGCTGTCGGCGACCTGCATCCGCGCCTACCTCCAAGAAATATCGCCCACGGAGGTGATTCCCAGCGACCTCGTTGAGGTGTGGAAGTACTTGGAGAAGGCACCCGCGGTCGTTGAATTCATGACGCGATCGGCGTTTCGGCGTGGAGCATCGACGGCCCTGAGCCTTGGACTCGCCCACTTCCCCGAAGATTTTGACATCGACGATGTGACGAGTGGATACCCATCGTCAACTGGCGCGGTGGAGCTGTCCGAGGTCCTCAAGTTGCAAGAGCGTGCCGCCACGTACTCGGAACGTGTCTGGGCAATGGGCGACCTCCTTCCGTACCAGGAGACGGTCGTCGCGCCGAACGACCCCGAGCCGCCGCATCGTGACTTCAAAGTTGAGCAACCTTTTCGCGTGGCGATGGCGGGTGAACTGACGACGTATCCATCAAACCCGTGCACGGCGTTCCTCCGCAATCGCCGGGATGTTGGCGAGTCGTCATCGAAGCCTGCAGAGTAGGGTAGTTTGCCTTGTGGCGTTAGCAGCAGTTCTGCCACGCAGGCATATTTTGTAACACGAAACAATGCAACATGCAATTGAATGAGACGTCGTGTCTATTTTTTTATTTGTTTGTGTGCTTTTGATTGATGTTGAACGAGTCCCCGAGCGCGTCCGCCCTTTTGTGGGGTTACCTCGTGTATGATATACGTGTTGTTGTTATGTGTTTTGATGTTTTAGTCGACTTGCCCGAGCTCGAAGAGCCAGTCGCTAGGCGACTCCCTTGAGTGCTCTGTACTTTACCGCGTTCTCGTGCGCGAACGAGGTCGGGTGGCCGAGTCCCCGAGCGTGGTACTTGGTAGTTCTAGGCGCGACTCGAGGGTGGTTGAGGACTTAGCGCGTTGGTGTGAGCGCGTCACTCCTGCCTGGCCCGTGGGGTCAGTCGCGTGGCGAGTCCTGGGCATGCTCTCTTACTTGGCGTTTTCCCTGACCGCTCGCGACGAACTGGTCCTCAGTCCCCGAGCGTGGTACTTAGCCGTTCGAGTCGCTATGCCGAGGATGCGGAGGACCAAGGTCGCTGTGAAAAGCGAGGGCAGTTGTCTTGGCTCGTAGAACCAGTCGAGCTAGGCGACTCCAATGGGGCTCCGGGTGGGCGTTGTTCGTGGACGATGCAAGACCTGAGGTTATTCAGTGCTCTTACACCGCACTACTTAGCCGTGCCGATCGCTGTACCAAAGGTTGACTTCTGCATTTAGCATAACGCTGTTTTTACGAGTGCGAGTGGCACAAGTCATGGAGAGTAGGCGCAATTTTGCGGTGACCGTTTCTTTTTATTTCATAGCGACTGGAGAGTACATGTGTGGGGTTCTAGGAGTAGAACTTCCGGAGGAGGTTTACATTCCATGGTCGCTTGACGTCGAGTTAGCCGTCCCCGCGGACGTCGATGAGGTAGTAGGCGTTGTTGCCGAGTACGCGCCCGATAGCGAATGGGCCTTCCCACGGAGGGGAGAGCTTGTGCATGCCCTTCTTGTCCTGGATGAGGCGTAACACCAGGTCGCCTTCCTGGAAGGTGCGAGCTTTCACCCGTCGGCTTTGGTAGCGGCGGAGTCCTTGCTGGTAGATGGCGGTGCGTGACCGAGCGAGGTCGCGTGCTTCGTCGAGTTGGTCTACCCCGTCTTGGCGGGCCAGCTCGTTTGCGGCCTCCGTATAGTGGACGACCCACGGCGAGTCGTGTTCGAGGTCGGTGGGCATGACTGCTTCGGCACCGTAGACCATGAAGAAGGGAGTGAATCCCGTCGATCTGTTGACTGAGGTGCGGATCCCCCAGATGACAGAGGGCAACTCCTCGACCCAGCACCCGGCGGTGCGCTCGAGTGGTACTTGGAGTCGCGGCTTCAGGCCGTGGAGGATGCTTTGGTTGGCCCGTTCCGCCTGGCCGTTGGATTCCGGGTGGGCGACTGACGCGAGGTCGAGCCGGATGTGGTGCTCTTCGCAGAATTCGGCCATGGCTCCCTTGGCGAAGTTGGTGCCGTTGTCCGTGATGATGCTGTTTGGGAACCCGTAGCGATATATGAGTTCGCGTAGGAATTTAGTGGCGGTCTTCCCGTCGCATTTCCGGACTGGCTTGGCCTCCACCCACTTCGTGAATTTGTCGACGACGACTAGCAGGTGGGTGTAGCCGGAAGGTACCTTCTTGAAGGGGCCTACCATGTCCATGCCCCACACAGCGAATGGCCAGGTGATGGGGATTGTTTTGAGCGCCGAGCTCGGTACGTGCGTCTGATTGGCGTACTTCTGGCACCCGGCGCATCGCTGGACGATGTCGACAGCGTCGGAGTGTGCGGTGGGCCAGTAGAAGCCGTGTCGCATAGCCTTGGCGACCAAGGAGCGAGCGGCGGCATGGTGGCCGCAGTCACCTGAGTGAATGTCGTGGAGGATTTTGCGTCCTTCAGCTGGTTGGACGCAGCGTTGGAACACGCCGGTGACGCTGCGCTTGTGGAGCTCGCCGTCGATGATGGTGTAGGACTTGCATCGACGAGCGATCATTCGAGCGTCTGTCTCGTCTGCTGGCAGGGTGCCGGCTTCCAGGTAGGCGATGTAGGGCTTGGTCCAGTCGTCTGGCTCGTTGACGAGTGCGACCAAGGCTGCCTCTGGTTGGAGTGGGACTCCGATGTCGATCTCCCTCGGGGGAGAGACTGATGGCTTGGAGATAGTGTCGAGGAAAACGTCGGCGGGTGGTGCGAGTCGAGCCAACCCGATGCGAGAGAGGGCGTCGGCCTCCTCGTTTTTCCGCCTGTCGATCCACTCGACAGAGTAGCCGGTGAAGTGGCCGCCCAGCTTGTCCACCGCTTGGCGGTACGCCGCCATGGTAGGGGAGACGGCGTCGCAGGTGCCGGCGACTTGCCCCGCGACAAGGTCGAAATCTCCGTAGCAGCGGAGGCGATTGACGTTCATCTCCTTGGCGGCTCGCATGCCGTGGAGTAGGGCCTCGTATTCAGCCATGTTGTTGGTGCAGGGCGTGAAGTCGAGGCAGAGGATGTAGCGGAGCTTGTCGCCCTTTGGTGAAGTCAACACTATCCCTGCGCCTACACCGTCCGCGTTCTTGGAGCCGTCGAAGTGCAGGCTCCAGTAGTGGAGGTATGGCAGCTCTCTGGCTGCTGGGCCTCCTCCCAGTCGGCGATGAAGTCTGACAGTGCCTGCGACTTGATCGCCTTTCGTGGCTCGTATTTGATGTTATGGACGCCGATCTCGACGGCCCACTTGGCGACCCGCCCGGTCGCCTCGCGATTGCGGATGATGTCTTGCAGTGGTGCTGAGGAGACGACCGTGATCGGGTGCTCCTGGAAGTAGTGCGGCAGGCGCCGCTGAGCCCTGAAGACCGCGTATACTAGCTTTTGGTACTGTGGGTACCGCTGGCGCGACTCGGTGAGGACCTCGCTGATGTAGTACACTTGCCGCTGAACCGGGCGCTCCTTTCCTTCCTCTGGTCGTTCGACGACCATCACGGCGCTGACGACGCGCTCGGACGCCGCGACGTAAACCAGCATGGGTTCTTTGTCGGCGGGGGCGGCGAGTAGTGGTGCGGCGAGTAGCACCTTTTTGAGGTCGCGGAGCGCGTCGTCCGCCTCCTTGTCCCACTGGAAGGTGGGGTTCTTGCGCATCATGCGGTATAGGGGCATCGCCTTTTCCCCCAGGCGGGGGATGAAGCGACTGAGAGCCGCTACTCGCCCGGCCAGCTTCTGGACGTCGCGCAGGCACTCGGGTTTGCCGAGCCGGGCGATCGTGTTGATCTTTGTTGGGTTCGCCTCGATCCCTCGTTTGGAGACGACGTACCCCAGTAGTTGTCCGGCGGGTACACCGAAGGTGCACTTGCCTGGGTTGAGCTTTATCTTGTATCTTCGCAGGTTGGCGAAAGTTTCCGCCAGGTCGGAGTAGGTCGCCTTGGCGAGCGGACTTCATGACCACGTCGTTGATGTAGACGTGGATGTTGCGGCCAATTTGGCTCGCGAGGAATTCTTGCATGCACCGCTGGTAGGTCGCCCCGGCGTTCTTGAGGCCGAAGGTCATGGCGGTGTAGCAGAAGGCTCCGAATGCCGTGATGAACGCCGTCTTCTCCTCGTCTTCGACAGCCATTTTGATCTGGTTATACCCAGAGTAGGCGTCGAGGAAACATAGCGACTCCGAGCCCGCGGTTGAATCGATTATCTGGTCGATCCGCGGGAGGACGAACTGCTCCTTTGGGCAGGCGCTGTTCAGGTTTGTGTAGTCGATACACATTCTCTAGGTCCCATTTTTCTTCTCGACCAGGACTGGGTTTGCCAGCCACTTGGAGTACTTGATTGGCCGGATGAAGTCGGCAGCGAGTAGACGCTGCACTTCCTCGGCGATTGCTCGACGGCGTTCTTCATTGAAGGGCCGTAGCGACTGCTTGACAGGTCGCACTTTGGGGTCGGCGTTCAGCTTGTGCTCAGCGAGGTCCCTAGGGACACCGGGCATGTCAGAGGGTTTCCATGCGAAGATGTCCCTGTTCTCACGGAGGAACTCGATGAGCGCGCCTTCCTATGCTGGGCTCATACCCGTCCCGATCGTCACCGTCTAGCTGGAGTCGCCTGGGACCAGCTCGACGGTGCGAATGTGCGTCGTGGCCTCAAAGGTTGAGGTGTTTGCGCCCTCTGAGTTGGGCTTTTTGAGTATGGTGGGGTCGTCATTGTTGACCCCGCTCGCGTACTTGGCGAGCTCATCGGCGTGATTAGTTTCCGCCGCTATGACGGCGTCGGCGAGCTCGGCTCCTTTGGCCTCGCACTCGGCGGCCATGTCGGGGTCGCCGTTGATGGTGATGACGCCGCACGGCCCGGGGAGCTTCATCGCGTTGTACGCGTAGTGTGGCGCTGCCATGAATTTAGCGAACGCCTGGCGCCCTAGGACGCAGTGGTAGGGGCTGTCGAAGGGCACCAGTTCAAAGACGATCCGCTCGGTGCGGAAGTTTGCTGGTGTGCCGAAGGTGACTGGCAGCGTGACCTTGCCGATCGGGTACGCCTTCCGACCGGGGACGATGCCGTGGAACGTGGTGTGGGTCGTCTCGATCATCGAATGCGGGAGCCGCAGCCATCTGAAGGTGTCGAGGTAGAGGATGTTGATGGAGCTACCGCCGTCCATCAGTGTCTTGGGGAGCCAGTAGTCGCCAACCTTGGGCTTGACCACCAAGGCGACTCGTCCTGGGTACTCGATGCGCGGCGAGTGGTCTTGGCGGCTCCAGGTGATGGGCTGCTCCGACCAGTTTAGGAACTGGGGGACGTCTATCTGTGCCACCGCGTTGACGGCGATGGCGCGGGCGATGACCTTCTTCTCGCGCTTCGTGTTGAAGCCTGTGAAGGTGTGGAGCGAGCCAGCTACTTTGCCGAATTTTCCGCCGTTTGGCGGGTCGTTGTCGGGGTCCTCCCGCGCTCGCCGTGCCTTCTCGATTTCCCTGAGGGTGTGGCAGTCGGCGGTGGTGTGCGTTGAGGGCTTCCCTTCCCTGCTATGGAACGCACATGGTTGGTTAAGGAGGGCCGCGGGATCGAACCTTGGCTTGTTCTTGTAGTTGCCGTCGTCGCGGCATTGCCCTCCATCGCGGCGAAAGCTCTTGGGCTCGCGCTGTGCATGCCGGGCGTTGGCGACGAAGTTGACTCGCCCGTCACTGCGGCGCTTGCCAGTGAGGCGAGTGCCGCTGTAGCGTAGGTCGGTTCGGCGTCCGCCGTCGTTGCCGCCCGCGCGGCGTTGACCTCCTGACTCGTCGTCAGTTTCCTGGTTTGGGTCTTCCTCGACGTACCGTTTGGTGATCTCGAGGAGGTCGGGGATGTTGTCGAGTGTGCGGGAGTGTCGCTTGAGCTTGGCGACTAGGGGCTCGTAGCGGCACGAGGTCTTGAAGCAATGGATCGCGGTGTCCGGGTGGATGCCGACCGCGTTGTACCAAAGCTCTTTCCACCGTTGGACCCAGTTGCGGGTCGACTCGCGGGGTCCCTGGACGCACCGTTCCAGGTCCTCGATAGTGGTGGCGCGGGTGTAGGAGCACTCGAAGTGCCTGACGAAGGCGTCGTGCATTTCCTCCCAGGAGTCGATGCTGTCCTGGGGGAGAGTGTTGATCCACTGCCTGCACGTCCCCTCCATCATCAGGGGGAGGTAACGGGCAGCGAGCAGGTCAGTGTGACCCGCGATCCCCATCGCCATGAGGTATGTGTCGAGCCATACGGCGGGGTCGTACGAGGAGTCGTACTTTTCTATTTCTTTTGGCGCCTTGAAGTTTGGCGGATACTTCTCGCCTCGGATTATTGGTCCGAAGCACTTTGGCCCGAGTCGGCTGAGCGACCCCATGGGCTCGCCGTCGCGGCGGTTGGTTAGGGTATGTCGCAGGTCGTCGGGCTGGCGTGCGCGCCAGCTTTGGTTGTTGATGATGTGGGTGCGGGCGTTGATGGGTTACCCGTTGGCGGCGACAAGGTTGGTTGCCGGCCTGGGGTCGTTGGTGGAGAGTGCCGCGTTCGCGGGTCGGTGTTGGGGATGCAGCGGCTCTGGTGGCGGGCAGTTGAGGGTGTTTGCCGCCGCTGGGCGGCCGCTGGAGGCCGCTCTGCTTCCCGAGGAACGCGAGTATACTCGACCTGCCGAGTCGGCGCCCGCTCTTTGCTGCTCGACGGCCTTTGCGAGCAGGGCCCTGACGTATTGGATCTGTAGGGCACCGTCGCCTGTGGCTGTGATGCTGTCGGCTGTTGCTCGGCCTGCCACGAGGTTTTCCATTGGGGTGGAGAACATTGGGAGGCCATTTGCGTCTCGCTCCCGTGAGGAGACTACTATCCGCGGCTGGTCCCTGGGAGGGGTGCGGTTGGGTGGAGGTGGGGCGCCCCTCGCCGTTGATCCTGGCGGGGGCAGATCGCGCGTTCGGCCACACGGGCCGGGTCGTCTTCGTCGTCGAAGTTTAGGGCACACCCTTGAACGGTAGGGTTCAGGCGTGACCTGATCCGCTGCTGGTGGTAGCGTGACAGCTCCTGCGCCGTCACCTGCTCGAGGCGAAATTTTTCGCGCTCGGCTTGCTCCTTGCCCACTGCCTCCGCCAGTTTCAGGCGGAGTTCCTCGACCTCGATTGCCGTGGCGTTAGGAGGGATTGGGGTGGAGAAAGGATCCTCCGGCGGATCGGCGCCGGTGGCCATGTAGGTCGCGGCGTGGCGACCGGTTCCGTCGCGGAGGTCGGCGGAGTTCTCCGACCCGGAGTCGAATTCGAAGATCCCGAGGATGGAGGGGTCCTCGAAGTCTCCCGCGTTGGAGACCAAGGCGATGGAGCCCGCGGACGAGGCCGCGGTGATGGATCCGGCTAGTGACGTCGGGGTCGCCGAGTCGGCGTCGTCGGTGAGGGCCGCATCCTCTGCGGCCGCTGAATTCCCGGCCACGTTGCTGTGGGCCGAGTTGTACTCGGAGGCGAGGCGGTGGATCGTGCGGATCTGGCTCTCGGAGAGCCGATCGCGTGGCGGCGACTCGCGGATGCGAGCCGAGTCCTCCGAGACGATGACGTCGGTGAGGCCGACGAAGAGGCTGATCGTGCCGATAGGCAGGATCACGCTGTGCGTGACGGGTCGCGCCGCCGGGACGTAGCTGCTCGGCAAGATCTGGAGCATCTTGCCGATCGCTATCATGCGGCCGGTGGCGACCGTCTCGTTGATGGGCAGATTAGATCTCGCCGCAGAACACCGGCCAGATCGGCCAGGCCCCACGGTGGGCGCCAATGTCGTGGGAATGGTCACGGCAGATGCTGCAATCGGCAGCGAGTAGTAGAACAAGGGGCAAGGGCGGCCAGCCATCTGCGGTGCGAGATGAGGGCAAAGACACAGGGTTTTACCCAGGTTCGGCCCCCCAGAGGGTAAAGACCTACTCCTGCTAGATTGTATTATGGAGGTGTTACAATGGGCGAGCTCGGCGGCTAGGCGGCGAGTCGCTTGGGTGTATCAGGGAACGTGTCTCTTCTCACCCTGTAGGGAGGTTTATATAGGCTCACCTCCCCTAGGGTTTACATATCTCAACCGATTCGGTTAAGGCTTCAGTAGTCGTTTAACCTAGTCCGACTGGGCCTATCTACTCGCCTGGGCCTTCAGCTTCCAGTCGCTCGGTACCTTGCTGGGCTTCAATCCACTCGCCGTTCTGCAGGCCCACTCGCCAGCTCACGGGCCAGTCGGAAACGCCCTGATGGGTATACCCCAGTAGGCATATCCCCATCACAAAGGATCAAAGAAACCCAAGAAGCAAAAGATAGACAAAAGCCATGTGCAATGTTATAAGTGTAAGGAAATGGGACACTATTCTGGTGAATGCCCAGAGAACCCAAAGAATAAAGAGATTGGCCAAGTAGTGTGCAAAAACTGCAAAGAGCTAGGCCACTATGTAGCAACTTGTCCATAAGAGCCACGTAAAGAACTCAAGGACATCCACTATTTCAATTGCAAGAACCCAGGACATTATGCAAGCAACTGTCCAGAAAAGATGAAGAACAAGTTGAACAAGCCTATGGAGAAACTCAACCTTGGCCCATGAGTCAACTGTGGAAACAAAGGACGCAATGCAAAAGTTTACTTAGAGAAGTTTCTCCAGGATCCCAAGAAGGCCAATATATAATTTTTGTTTGAGAATTTTTAAGGGTGGTAGTACCCTAGTTGTTTTGAACCTGCCTGTAACCCTAGCCTTCCCAAATCTCGGGACGAGATTTATTTTAAGGGTGGTAGCCTGTCACATCCCAAGATTTTCCCAAATCTTGAAATGTGAAAATAAATGAATGAAATAAAACTTTGTTTGATTTTCAGGGCCAGAAGAAACTTTTTGAATTTAATTGTAAACTTCAAACCAATTTGAATCAAATAAATCCTAAAGGGATTTATAAGGATAAACATTTATTAAAGGAAATTAAAATATTTTGGAATTACTAGTTTGGATCTTTTAATAAAAAATTTGGTTTTCAAAAGAAAAGGTGGATTCATAAATAAAGATTATTTTATAAAGCCAAATTAAACCTTGGCCAAGCTTTGGAATTAAAACATTTTGTTTTGAATAAAAATAGCAAAGGTTTATTTTAATAAGGATTTAATATCCAATTTTATTTAAATAAAAGGTTTTACCATTTTAATTAAAACATTAAAAACTTATTAAATTATTTTAAATAAGTTTTCCAAGATGCAATACATTCAAGATACACATATCCTAAACATACATGATGATCAACATGTTCGACTTACATTACAGTAGAAACAACATCCAAAACAAAGTTGAGACCAAGGTACTCGTGCATATGCTCTACTTTCATCAGAAGTAGATACGCCCATCCAACAGCAGCAGCAAATGTGAAGTCATTCCACCCTATGGTGAAGCTGACATGTCCATGGTCCCTCTGAGGAACTGCTCTCAATCGAAGGGGACGAACTGCTCTGAGGAACTGCTCTGCTCTGAGGAATTGCTGATTGGATGTAAGTATTATGGATGTGGATGCACTAAGTAAGTGTAGGACTGCTAAGTGACTAAATCAACCAATTAACTAAAACGGCGAAGTGCTAACCTGACGAAACTGAAAGTCTGTCAGACTAACACCTAAACTGAAGCCGAGCGCGTCGAGCGTGGCGTCCAACTTCGCGTTCCAGGCTCTAGCCTGCAGGTGCCTGACGGACTCCATAGAGTGGCTTGTGCAGGCGCATCGCCTAGCGCCCCTGGCCAGCAGACCCACCCGCGGTGCGCGGCAAGCGCCAGCAGGAGCCGCACAGACTCCAGCTGTGCAACAGGCCCAAAGGCGTCTGCGACGTTGATGCCCTGCTGCTTCACATATCCCTTTTGGTGACGAGGCGAGGCGGGTGTTCGGCTGCACGATGTCGTCCATGGTGCGCGCTTTTGGTCATCGAGTGCGCCTCGCGGCGAGGAAGATGTGATGGCGGCGCGGCTTCAGCTTCGGGTGTCGGAGAGGCTAGCTCGGTGCGCGAGGATGACGCTGCCGGCGACGTGTGCTCTGCGCGAGCTGGTGTTGATGGAGAGCTGATGCCGGCGAGTCCTAGCCTGCCACCTCAGGTGTAGCTGTACGCAGTGGAGTCGAGTCGAGTGCACGTAGCAGTCCACCGTGAACTCCGTGCTCACAGGGTTGTCCTCGTGTGTGCTCCAGTCCAAGCTCGCGTCCTCGACAAAGACAGGATCGTAGACACGGTAGCCCTTGGTGCCGCTCTCGTAGCCGATGAATACCATTGGCGTGCTCCGGTCGTCTAGCTTCTTCAGGTGAGGACGCGCGCTCTTCACGTACGTGCGCGTCGTAGCCGAAGCTCCACAGATACCAAGCCTCATATGGCGTTATGTCGGTGATGCTGCGCCTGAACGCCCGGTTCGGGTTCAGCACGTAGACCGTTGTCAGCACGGTCTCGCCCCATAAGTAATTTGGCATGCCCTTCGGCTTCAGCATGCTTCTGGCCGCCGCTACGACCGTTTGGTTGCGCCGCGCGATCATCCCGTTCTGCTGGGGTGATTACGGCGTCGTGAGGTGGCGCTTGACGCTGGTGTCAGCGCACTGTGCACAGCGAATGTGGCCGACACGTGAACTCTCCGACGCGGTCCGTGCGCAGTACTCGGAGCTTGCGCCTGCTTTCCGCTCGCCGACGCTGGTGTCGGCGCACTGTGCACAACTACTATGCCAAATCATGACATTGATTCTAAGTATAAAAGTGGTATACCCATGGCATGATGCATATTCCATATTTCTGGCTAATTGTCTCTCCTTTTATTCTTTCTTATAGTGGGAAAACGTGGCTAAATCAACCAACTAAAACGGCTAAGTGCTAACCTGACAAAACTGAAACTCTGACAGACTAACACCTAAACTGAAGCCGAGCGCGTCGAGCGTGGCGTCCAACTTCGCGTTCCAGGCTCAGCCTCTAGGTGCCTGACGGAGTCCGTAGAGGGGCTAGTAAATTCTCAAGGTACACTATTATTAATCACTGATCTGACTTTCCTTTTCACAACCTCTAGCTTGTTTCTTCTAGACATAAGAATCGTTGCAACGATAGGTCCTCTTGATTATTCAATTGTTGTTTGCAGTACCATATAGAAGAGTTTATAAATTGAATTATAATCATATTGATTTTTGCGACTATACAAAGGAATAGTGTACAGACCTGATCAATGTTCTTAGTCATACGATCTCCGTCCCAGTGCTCTAGACATTGCAAAACCCATAATCCGCATGAGTTGCTGCCATATGATGAAACAAAATTCATTTACGACATCAGTAGTAAGAAAGTGATATGATTCACAAGTACTTACCCATCATCTTTCTTTCCAATTTCATATTTTTAATAGGCCAAGTCTCGACGTCACAAAATTGTTTGCGTATAGTTTTGTTTGTCCAATATATGTCTAGTACAATTTGTTCTTTCTGCAAAATATTTAGAGTTACTGAAATGCCAAAAGATAACAGGAATTTGATGAGAAAAGTAGATAATACAAGTCATCCACAACTGCATGCGTATAGGTTAAACTGTACTTAGGATCAAGGACTTGGAACGCCTGCTTGACGTTATGCATTACAACTGTCACATAATGTTCTCCGCGTATATTCAGAGGGAAATATGCCTACAAAATAAGATCACTAGCATGTACTATGTAGGATTCCAAATAGTTAACAACAACATCAACTTTATAAAAAACACTCTTTACCTTGTCACGTGCAAAATATTCATTCAAAACCCTTCCTACAGCTCCTGGTCTTGGCACTTCTTCTACGTCAAAAGTTTTCAAGTTTTTTTTCGTTGTGTACAATTTAATGGCTTTTTTGATAAGATAGCTTGACCTCAATGGTCCACATATGTGCCAATCATAGTCAAGACGGGGAGACAACCTAGAATGTAGGCATCAAGTAGCTGAAAATAATAATCGTACAATGATTGCATGTTCATACTTCTTTGTTGTAAAATAACAACAATAGGTTAGAGAATTACTTACAGCGGTACTAAGCCATTCTTTTATAAGAACATCGTTAAGATCTTTCGAAGACAAGATGGCCTCATCTGAGTTTTTGTATGCCCTTTTACAGCTTCTTTGGGGATCTTCGCCAAAGTTGAAACATATTTGACAGAAGCTTCTATTTCATCTGGTGTTAACATAGTGTAACATTCCCCAATATCATGATGTTCAAATAATATCACTGCATAACATTTATGAAAACACACAAGTTACCACACTGAACCATTTTGTTTGCTCAATAAAAATAAGTACTCCCTCCGGCCCATATTATAATTGACTCAAATTTGTCTAAATTTGAATGAATCTAGACAATATTTAGTATATAGGTTCATCCAAATTTTGACAAATCAAAGTTAATTAATATGGATCGGAGGGAGTAATGAAATCTATAAAACATTATAACTTTCGTATTTTTTGATTTATGTTTCAGTTGTTTCCGTCGCTCAAATAATGCGGAACCATACTTACTATTACCCGCGGTAGAAGTCATATCATTGCGTGCATCGTTCTCCACGACACCACAAAATATCTCCCCATCTAAATCGTCCATGCTGCACGAATCATTTAGAGAATGTGTTAATGTTTCGCTATCTAAATCTACACGAGTTCGCCAAAAACCTGTATGAGCATCTTGTATGCACGACAAACAATCGATGAGACGTGGAATCAGTACTTGCACGACAGATGAGTAGAGTCGACGAAGGGTGGCACCAATGAGAGACGGCGAAAGGGAGTCCTGCGAGGATGACGTGGTGAGAGGCGGTGTCGATCCCTGGAGGACACACAAGAGGGGGTGGAGAAGGGAGTCGACAATGTGGGACGGCGAGGGCGGATCGTAATGGAGGCAGCGGTGATTGGCGGCCTACCTAGGTTGAGTCGTGGGTTGTGGGGCGATCAATGTGCCGATACGCCCTCCGTGATTAACTGCTGGAGTTGGGCCTCGTTGTGGGTAGTTAATTAGGCCTATAGGGTTATTACATTTTAATGTCTTATTTTTCCTATTTTTTATGTGTCTTTACGTATTTTTAAATTTTGTATTGTACTGTTTAATGTCTTACCATATTAATGGTTTTTCCAAATTTGATATGCACAACACGATCTTTAATTAAATTTACACAGTATCAACTTCATACAATGGGAGTGTTGCCCCTGTCTTTGGAGAAATTTTAGTTCGTACAACGCAAAGGATGTGTATGGCGCACACGAATCCACAGAAGGATCACCAATATAAAGAAAGTTTTTGGATAAACCCAGATGCAAAACCAAAACATGTGTTCACGACGAGAAACACAAATTCCGGATACGCACCCACTTGACCTATGGGAGTTGTCTATGAACACCTTCATCATCTTTATGGTTGTATGACTCAACACTTGGTCAACGTGATCCCACCTAGTTGTTACATCAAACTATACAACTATTATGCAAATCATGACATTGATTCTAAGTATAAAAGTGGTATGCCCATGGCATGATGCACACTTGTGCCTCATATATCCAAACATTGCATTGGCCTCTAGACCCATGGCATGATGCATATTCCTTATTTCTGGCTAAGTTTTTCTCCTTTTATTCTTTCTTATAGTGGGAAAACGTGGCCATGATCCTTGTGTTCGTGCCATCCCATGAACGGATCGTCATCCGCGCGACTCGCTCCAGTTTGTAACAACAGAACCGGAGCTAGAACTGTGACTAAATCAACCAATTAACTAAAACGGCGAAGTGCTAACCTGACGAAAATGAAAGTCTGTCAGACTAACACCTAAACTGAAGCCGAGCGCGTCGAGCGTGGCGTACAACTTCGCGTTCCATGCTCTATCTTGTAGGTGCCTGACGGAGTCTGTAGAGTAGCTTGTGCAGGCGCATCGCCTAGCGCCCCTGGCCAGCAGGCCCACCCGCGGTGCGCGGCGAGCGCCAGCAGGAGCCGCACGGACTCCAGCCGTGTAACAGGCCCACAGGCGTCCGCGACGTCGATGCCCTGCTGCTTCACATATCCCTTTTGGCGACGAGGCGAGGCGGGTGTTCGGCTGCACGATGTCGTCCATGGTGCGTGCTTTTGGTCATCGGGTGCGCCTCGCGGCGAGGCAGATGTGATGGTGGCGCGGCTTTAGCTTCGGGTGTCGGATAGGCTAGCTCGATGCGCGAGGATGACGATGTCGGCGACGTGTGCTCTGCGTGAGATGGTGTCGATGGAGAGTTGATGCCGATGAGTCATGGCCTGCCACCTCAGGTGTAGCGGTACACAGTGGAGTCGAGTCGAGTGCACGTAGCAGTCCACCGTAAACGCCGTGCTCACAGGGTTGTCCTGGCCTGCTCAAAGTTCTCTGTGTTATGTGTGTGGTGCACTCTGTCTTTGGTATGAACAAAGTTTATGAATTAAGGACAACGTCTAGTTTTCTGCTACCTCCACATACCTGCATGCATAACAGTAAGGCGCAGTTAGCTATTGACAATTTCAAAGAAAGTTTTTTTAATGCTTTTTATTTGTACTCTAGGAATGACTTAATGCGGATGTAGTTTGCGTAATTTAGCGTTTCGTATGTTATGACCAGCAGTATTGCATGCGCTGCACAGGTGGTTCCCCTTCTTCTTATTATTATGATTATTATTTTGTTCATCGTATGATAGTGGTCTGCCATTTTTACTCATGGGTGGATTAGCACCGTCAGCTCTAACTCTTTTGTTTTTCTTAGGCGTGCCTTTGGATTTAACTTTTAGTGGATCGCCAACTTGAGGTGCTTTTCCCTTGCTGCTCTGTGCATCTGCATCGAAGTAGCTTGTTTGAATATTGTTGAGCCCCTTTGTCCTTTGCATTAGTCGATCGATGAATTCATTATATTCATGACGAGACTGTTCATCATGGCATAACACTGCGAGAACTTCTTGAGATCGTACATTCAAGTCAGAAAAAATTGTCCTCTCGGTTGCACCTGACCATCCGTATCCGAACATATCGCTCTCGCGCTTCGCAGAAAATCCAAATCTTGCATTCTTTGAGAAGCGCCGAAGGACATAACAAGTTGGTATTTTTTCTAGTTGCAGGTAATCCAACATGTAGAGGATGTGCTTGCAAGGTAGCCCCTTCCTAGTCATTCTTCCGCAGGAGCACTTTATAGTTTCCTCACTGTTAGGCGTGTAGGTCACGTCAAACTGCCTAGTAGATTTATCTGCCCATATCAGAGAGTACTTATTATCACTGGAATCACCTTGCGCACATTCAGCAATCTTGAGTCCATCAACTCTTTTCAGCTCTGATTGCAAGATATAGAAGTTTGCTGCAGTGAATACTTTCGTTGTAGCAGACTCAATATCTTTGTATTTAGTAACCGGCAAAGGTAATGTCTGTGAGTACTCGCAGTCCTATCGCACATCTTCCTGACGGATACGGTTAATGGCATTCTCGTAGTGCACGATCAAATCCACCAGTGTCATTTTAGAGTCAAGATGAAGGTGTAGGCACGAGTTCAAACTCTCGCTTCTCTGATTGCTTTTCATTCCGAGAAAAAAGCCATTGGCTAGATACGCGGCGGCCCACCATCTCTTCTTCTTGTACATTATACTCAGCCACTCTTTGGTTCCCTTCGTCTGCCATTTCTTAATATATGCGCTCCATCTCTGCTCAAAGACCTCTTCTGAGGTGTTGTAGTATATCATTGACCTGAATTCATTCAGAGAATCGTGATTGAGGTGTTTTTTCATATTCTTTTCAACGTGCCACGTACATACACGGTGCCACACATCCTTGAAGATAATTCCAATGGCTTTCATCATTGAACCGTCTGCATCAGTGATAACCCCTTTTGGCTTCTTTTGACACATAGCTTTCAAAAATGTTTGAAGGAGCCATACATATGTTTCTGTTTTCTCGTCGGAGATGATTGCGCATGCGAAAATAGTAGTTCTGCGGTGATGGTTCAACCCCACGAAAGGAATGAACGGCATTCCATACCGATTCATTCTGTACGTACTGTCGAACACCAGCACATCACCAAAATCCTCATAGTCCCGACGTGACTGAGAGTCACACCAAAACATGCTTTTCAAATTTCCTCCATCATCTAGCTGGTAATCGAAAAAGAATTCCGGATCACGGGCCTGCCTGTTCTGCGTAATTCGGATGGTTGTGTTAGCGTCACCTGATGCAATGAGCTTCCTCTTCTACTGGGAACACATGTTGTAAAGATCCTTCGAGACGAACCCAACCTTGCTCCACCTTCCACTTTTGCTGATAAAGGTTTTCATAATCTCGAACTTGCGCATCCCAGTTGCTTCTAGTGACATGATTTCAGCTTTCTGGTAAGACTTGGTCTTCCGATGGGACCGAAGAAACGGGACTTCATCGGGTCTAGCTAGCACATGGTTGTGCTCGTCCTTAAATTGCAGAACTTTCCAAATCCCCTTGGATTTGCTATATGACACGCTGAGATAGGCTCGACAGTGGCATCGATACAGAGCTTGTGGCCTCTTCTTGCGGTTCTCCATGTGCACATACTTTCCCTCGCGTTCCCCTGCCCTGGAACAGAGAAACCGCCTATAATTAATAACTCCTTCCGAATTTCGCTTCACCCTCTGTTTCCTTATGTTGAAACCACGTTCTCTGGCGTATGCGTTGTAGTAAGCGAATGCTGCCGCTTCGTTCGTGAAGGTCATCTCCTAAACAATATGATGCCTGTCACGCTCATCCTGAGCATGCTGAAAATCCTTCTCTGGCATCACTGTATGTTGTCTGTGCCCATGCTGTGAACTGTCTATAACCTACACAATTAGAAGCAAAAATAAATGTAAGTGGTGGTCATATGGTTGATCCTATATATGCCTTGTCATACAACAATAAGAAACTTACATCACTCTTGAATTCAGATTTTGAACTGTCTGTAACCTACACAATTATAAGCAAAAAGAAATGTAAGTGGTGGTCATATGGTTGATCCTATATATGCCTTGGCATACAACAATAAGCAACTTACATCACTCTTGAATTCAGATTTTGATCCTTCAGGTTCTTGTGATTCTTCCGCCGTCTCTTCATCACAGTTTTCTAAGTCCGAATCCCCAAAATAATCATGGTCACTATGAGAGAATAGTACAACCTGCAGCATTGTAGCACAATGTCATATAACATGGCTATTCAATTCTTATAAAAATAATGTAGCACTAGACATACATCACTAATGCTTTCCGATATAGATTCTTTCCGACGGCGATCCTTGTTTACACAATCGATGTCCATCTGCACAATTTAAAAAGTATGTGTATAAATTTGCATGCTCTAGCTGTGCAAATTAAAAAATAAAAAATAAACTTCACTTGACCTTATCATCCTCGGATTCGTTTTCTTCAAAGAGGTCGTTCTCAGTAAGCTCATCATCAGAGAAAAACATATCTTCATCATCCGAACTTGAATCACCGTTGTGCGTAGGGATGCTCTCATTGTCACTCCTAGTTGGCATAGAGTCCTACATCTGTTCAAGCAAAGAAAACCAGAAACGCTAATCTAATCAGTGATGTATATGTGGAGGACTCGTAGATGCAAAGATGAACCCTAAGCCGCTATGCTAAAGGTGATGGAAAGAGTGTGGGTTAGAGAGGCAGCTACTCACATCTTCCGGGCACCGGTGGCGAGATGGGACACGGGACTGGTTGATGCGGCCTGAGGATGAGAAGATCTGGCTGGCCTTTGATCTGGAGATGTAGGATTGGAACGGTTATTGTCGGCGTGGACGGACACGTCGCCACCGGAGCCGGGCAGATTCGCAGGTGGAGGATTAGATCTCGCTCGACGGCCGGAGCTGGGAAGGCTCGTGTGGTTGGAGGATTCAAAGGCTGGCCGCCGGATTCACGTCGCCAATCCGGATCCTTCGCTAGGCAGGATGATCAAAAATTTAGGGTTAGAGCGGTGTCTGGGGAAATGGCGCGCGTTAGGTTTTGTGATCAAACCAAGGGACCTAATAATGTCGTGGCGACGTGGCAATGGTTGACAACGTGGCAATGAATGGTCAAATCTAATGGCATGGTGACGTGGCAATGGTTGACATCGTGGCAGGCAATAGTATGTATGCAAATACGTGGGAATACGGGCCTGGACTTGGGCTTCGGGGGCTACCCTCGCGCGCCCTCCTCTGAAAACGCGCGGGGACAATTCTACCCTTACAAACTTTGCAAATTTCGAGAGCCAGGGGGCCTATGGGATCAAGCCTCCTCGTTGTGATATCATGTCTGAATTTTGTCTTATGACTAAAGATATCTATGAATCTTTGAATCCTTGGGGACTTGCTGAAGGAGGAGAAGAAATATCTATTACTAATAATGCCACTATATTAACCATTGGAATAGTTGAAGGAGTGTTTACAAAGATCTTAGAGAAAGTGATTTCTACTGATTATCTTGTTATTGAATGTGTAGGAAAAGGACAAATTACACTTGGAAGATCCCTACTGAAACTCCTTGAGGCAATAATAGATGTGGGAAAAGGCATCATGCATTTTGCTTCTCCACCAAGGAATCATACATTCTCTAAAAATAAGAGTAAAGGTAAGAAGGTTAGGGGCAAGAAATTTGATCTTAATGCTTCTCCATTCGAAAATACTTGATTCTTGCTTTCTATGCCTAACTTAAAGGCGTTAAAGAAAAGTACTAATGGGGAGATAACCCAAATTTCAGTAGGTTTTTCTTTTGTTGAGTATTGGAAGTTATTACTTCTGTAATAACCTCTTCTTATCCTTTTTGTGTGGTTTTTGTGCCAAGAATAACCTCTAATGAGAGAGAAGTAAGATTTGGGAAAGTTGTTGTCCCGAAACAGATTTATGTGCTTCACTGTAAAAAATCGTGAAAAATCCATGTACATCGGATTGAGCTGTAAATTTCTAAGAGTATACCCCAGGTTATTATATAACTTTTGTTAGTTCAACACATTTCTATTTGAGCAACATAAGGTCTTCGGAAAAATCGGTTTCTATCTGCTGGTCTGTTTTGATATATTTCTGCCATTATTTGCATTTGCCTCTTATCGGTTTCTTTTTGAGTTTTCTTTGATCACTTGAGATTTTAAAAGGAATTGATACAATATATTAAGTTTTAATGAAAGTTTTAGTTGTGTTGAAACTAAACCCAAAGGCTTATTATCTTGAATACACTAATGTTGCTAATAAAGATTGTGTGAAGTTTTGTATGAAGGAAATTTTCAAGTGTAGGTAAAGAATGATGTGATGAGATGAAGAATGGACAAAATCTCAAGATTGGGGATGCCACCCTTGTCACCCCAAGAAATATCCCAAGACGTACAAGCGTCAAAGCTTGGGAATGCCTTGGGCATCCCCTTCTTCATCAATAAAAATCTTAGGTTTTCTTTCAAAACACTTTATTTTTATTGCTTCATGCACTTTTGTGTTGTTCTTGGAGCATCTTTGTTTTTGTTTTTGGTTTTATTTTGTTTGGTTTTCTTGAATAAATTAGTTGTACCCCCACATTCATATTTTGTTTCAAATAAGTTGATTGGTGTTGGATAAGAGTAGGAAAGGTTTATGCTTAGTGGTACAAAAGGGAGCTTGTTTTGACTATGGCTTAGACTTTATCATGTCATGCTAGATGTTGCTTTGACCTTATGCTTAGTGATTATTGTTGTAGCATGACTTTTTCCAAACAATTGAGATTGCTTAATGTGCCTTGAAAGAATCATGTGTTGTTGTAGCATACAAAAGCACAATATTGTGGTATTCTCCTTTGATGCTTTCTTTGGGTTGACTTGGCACATGCTTTCACCATGTTAAGGCTATGAACCAGTCACCTTAGCCTCTATTATCATTTAGTTTTTTCCTTGTGATACCACTTTATGCTTTAATTAATAATGGTTTGTCTCTTTGCATGATTATGACCATTATTGCTCTCTTAGTTGGCCGCTCCTAGTCTTTTGCTAGCCTCCACTTGTATTGAGTAAGCTCTACTCGTGCATCCAACTCCCAAGAAACCAAGTTATTCCAAAGAGTCCACTATAAATTCCTATGTATGGTGTGTTACACCATTCCAAGTATATTCATGTTTTTATCTAACTTCCAAATTAAACTTGTTATGTGAAAATTAGTGATTAAAGCTCTCACAAACTTGATGGCACACTTTATTTCTTGCACCTAACAAACTTGAACCATTGTGTTATCTATGTTGTTATATGCTTGCACTTATAAGTTGGGAATTAGCAGAACCATGCTGTCATGGGGAACACTTTAAACACTTGTAAATATTATCCAGTTGATATCATGATCTTTTGTTTATGGATGTTGGCAGTGTGAAATAAAAGGGGAGCTTGTAAGTTCATGGAGTATTATATATGTGTTAGAGAAATGCTTGGGCGGCTAGCCTAAGCCATGCCTAATCATGGTGGAAAGTTGCAGCATCACCATAGTGAGCAATCTATGAAGCATCTTCAGAAAAAATATAGAAAAAAAGAAGCACCATGCTCATGGTAAATAAAAAGATCGCTAAGATGCTCACTGTATGTTGCCATGTCATTTTGATATGGGATAGCTCCTGTGTCATGGGGAAAGGGGTACCCGTTGGCGGTTCTCTATGATACACATATACTTACAATGACAAGAACTTGCATGTGACTAAAGTTGAGTAGCATGAGGAACAGCCCTCGTACTCAAGGGACATGAGATTTCCAACTTATGATTTGGCAAGCATATACTTCATATTTGTTTCACTTTAACCTTAATCACTTCAAGATGCTTATGATAGGGCCAATGAGAGTTGTAAGCTAATAAGTACCATAATTTTTGGAAGCTCTTTATGAAACTTGAAATCCCTACTTCCCTCTGTGAAGGGCCTTTCTTTTTACTTTTATGTTGAGTCTCCACTCTTCTATCTTTATGCACCAACTAGGAGAGCATAGTTGTCATTCTTAGTTCTATGTGCATTGTCCCAAAACTTATTGATTGATTCATAATGTTGATATTGCTTGTTCTTAAACTATTTGTATCTAGTCACCCTTATGAACTTTGAAGGTGTCCTATAAATTTATGTTTTGCTATTCCATGAAGGACAAGCTGAATACCACTCTTGCTATGTATTATATATGTGAAACAAACAAACATCTTTCAATGCATTGTTATTCATGATTTTTGTTTGTACCTTTTCATGTTATAACATAGTTCCTATGTCTTATTGTTAGAACTACATCTTTCATGCTCATGTTTAGAGTACTTTGATCCCAGCTATCAATGGTTTACAATATTTTGATTAATATTGTGTTGGTGCATGTCACCTAAAAAATTATTCTTTTTATCACTTACCTACTCGAGGATGAGCATGAGTTAAGCTTGGGGATGCTTGATATGTCATAAACGTATCTATAATTTTTTATGCTCCATGCTTGTTTTGTATCGACTTTCTTATGTTTTATCTACACTTTGAGGTATTTTTATACATTTTCTAGGACTAACCTATTAACAAGATGTCGCAGTGCGAGTTGCCTGTTTTCTGCTGTTTTTGGTTTCAGAAAAGCTAGTAAGGAAATAATCTCGAAATTGGACGGGACAAAAACCCAAGTTAATATTTTACTAGAAGGAACACGGAGTCCGAAGGGCGGCCGAAGGGGAGCCACGAGGCAGCCACACCTAGTGGCAGCGTGGCCTAGGGAGCGCGCCAGCCCTAGGTGTGGGCCCCTCGAGCACCCATCGACCTTGCCCCTTCGCCTACAAAAGCACCCCGATGCAGAAATCCTAACCACCCGATCAGATCTCCATGAAACAGTCTGTAGCCGCCGCCATCTCCATCCCTAGATCGGGGCAATCCGAAGCTCTTCTCGGCACCCTGCCGAAGGGGAGAGATCACCCCGGAGGCCTTCTTCATCACCATGCCAGCCTCCGGAGAGATGCGTGAGTAGTTAACCCTTAGACTATGGGGCCATACAATAGCTAGATGGTTATTTCTCCTCCTTTGTGCTATCATGTTTAGATCTTGTGAGCTCTATTCATGATCAAGATCATCTATTTGTAATCATACATGTTGTGTTTTCGGGGATCCGATAGATACTGAGATGCTATGTAAGATTGATTATTGATTCTATGATGTCTATGTTCTTTGTGATATTGCATTCTCTCCGTTGTTAGTAGCTATCTTGGCCAAGTAGATGCTTGCAACTCCAAGAGGGGGTATTTATGCTCGATAGTAGGTTCATGCCTCTAGTAATCTAGGGAAGTGACAGAAATCTCTAAGGTCGTAGATGTGTCGTTGCTACTAGGGAGAAAATGTAACATCCCTAAAATCATGATTTCAAAGTTTGCATATCATTCATGCATGCATATAGATTTGAGAGCAAATTTCAAACTCATTTCAGAAAAACAGAAGCACATTGTGCTATGATTTTATGTGAACAGATTTAAACTAAATGGCTATTCCCATTTGAAAGTTTGATTGTTTTTGAACCAACTTTATTGCCTTCTATGAGGATAAGTTTGAGTGTAGAATTTAAACCAAGTCTTTCAAATTGGAAATGGTTTCAAAAACCATTTTCCAAATTTTGCAAACCAAGTGCCTAGTCTTTCTTATTTTTGATCTCCAAGCTTGACCAAGCCTTTGCAAAGCAACCACTTGCTTTTATGCCTATATTGGAGACTACTGTACCCTACAAAAATCCCAGAAGGATTTGAATTCAAAAAGAGTTTGAATTCAATTCAAAACCATTCCTGAAAAATCGAAATAGAAAAAGAAAAGAAGCAAACAAAAGAAAAGGGCCAGGCGCCAGGAATCTAGCCCAGCAGTGGAGCAGGCCCAGCTAGCCCACCCGGGCCATCTGTTTCTCTCTCGCACGCGCTCGCGCACCCACTCAGCCGCTGACAGCCAGACCCCATACCCCCCTCTGCTTATTTCGCTGCCAAGCGGGCCCCGTCCACGTCAGCTTCGTCTTCCCCTGATTCCGCGCACGACCTCCGCCGCTGCCCGTTGCTGCACTGATTTCGCGATCTTAATTGGCATTGATGCAGCAAGTGTTTCTTGTCGAACCTCTGGCTATAAAATCCCCCCATCCTCGCGACCATTTTCCCCCAAACAATTTCGCCTCCATGCCACCAGGCTGCCCACAACTCGCACGACGCCGCCGCTGTTCCGACGACTGCGCCGGCGAATTCCGGTGAGTTCCGTGCTCCCCTCTGTCTCTCGTTCATGCTATCAAGATCAGCGAGTCCTTGCACACCTACTGACACTTCTCATTCGCCCTCGCATGATCCGTAGCTCCAGCAACGTTGACGACTGGCCGCCACCGTCCTCTGCACGAACTCCGGCGACCTTCCTCCGTAAGTAGCCACCGCCCCTTGCCCTCTGACTAGTACGCCTAGAATCTCCATCGTTGTGCGCATCTAATGGTACCCTTATTTTGGCTTAGCGCGACGAGGAACCTCGCCAACGTCGATGACTGACCGTGCCCGACGTCTGCCTCTACTCCGACGAGAAATCCTCGCCGTGTCCGCGCACCCCTCGACGAACCAACACCACCTCGAGCTTCAGCACGCCACTGTGATCCTGGTAAGCGCCTCCTTTCTTCCCCAGGCGACCTAGAGCGCTAGCACCGCCATAGTCAGACGCGCCGCCGCCTGTCACCGCCGCTAGCGCCGCTCGTTTCTGGTTAGGAGATTTTTAGCCGTCAGATCTGGATCCTATGCGTAGAAATAGTTCACTTAACGAAGGGGTATGGACAGATCTGAGCCGTGCGGCGTTAGTTAGATGCAACGGCAGAGAAGGGTGATCCGGTGCGAACCGGTATGCGCCAGTAATATCACGACGCGTGGCTAGGGTTAGATTTAAAAACAGAATTCAAACCAGATTTTGATCCAAATTTCAAATGGTTATAACTTTTGATTCCCACGTTGGATTTTGAAAATTTTATACCATTGGAATCAGTGAGTCAATACCTTTCTGAATCTGCAATGTGTTTAACAAAAAGTATCTGTTAAAATGACTTTGTGTGCAGAAACATATTTAGGTCTATTTTGAGCATAGATTTAGTTTGGTAATTTGTATTAGTGCTAAATAAGTTTAGTTAGCAAACTTTGTGACTTGTTATGTTTCTGTATCATGCACTTGCTTGGTAGAGTTTTCAAAATCATCACTTAGTAATTTCTTGCATGCATGCATTCATATTTTGATTGTATGTTAATGGTGTGTAATTGTATGCTACAAATTTTTGTGTAGATTTTGCTAGTGACTGTGATTGTGAAGAGTGCTACTCTCCCCATTATCAAGGCAAGTGATACTTCATGATATTTCCACCCTTTATTTTGAAGAAGCATTAGAATTATTTTGCTAAGTCTTGCATGCTACTTTTGTCAAATGCTATATTGGGAAATCCTATGTAGTTGTAGAATTGTAGAATTGCTAGGGATTTTCCTAAGTTAAGTTAATATGCCATGCTTAGCCTAGCTAGTAGAAAACAAGGGTTGGTAAAGAATGTACATGCTATGATAAAATAATTCTAAGTCCTTTTGGACTCATGCTTTTCTTAATAAAACAACTAAGTCAATGAACTCCTGGGTGGAATGGGACTTGAATGGTGGTTTTTTTGTTGAGTGGTTACACAAGGCCATGGATTTGGCTTGTGTATCTCACTTGTGGTATGCCACCCAGGCACAAAGGGATTTGGAGGCCAAGTGTTGAGAAAGCTTACAGTGCAACCACTTGGCAATATGAGCTCTGCCTTGATCATATAGGTTGCTAGAACTTAGTCATTTGGACAGTTGGTGGTAGTGGGATGATAGGTTGGAACGCGTCCATTTGACTAAGGAAAGGCTTCTGAAAGGTCCTGTCTTGGGAAACCAAGTCTGGTGGGGAAAGTGCACAACCTCTGCAGATGGAAAATCTAAGTACTTAGCCAAGTCCAAGGCAATGGACAACTTGAGCATCAAGACATGGAATCTACAAGAATCTCATCACTCCAATTTCTAAGTAAAACTTGTGGGTGAACAAGGGTGAAGGACCCCAATGTCTATTGGTGGTGTCTTGGGAAAGTTTTTGATAATGAAAAACTTAGTGATTTCAACTAATAGGAAAAACCTATTTTCAAGCAAAGCAAGCCAAGCTACACTTAGCCAAAAATGCATATAGTAATATAGTCCACTTAAAATTTACTAAGTTATCACTTGCCAATACTATTCCAAAGTATTGACCCACTATGGCTGTAACTTGTGATGTTGCAGGTTACTCCGATGATGAGTAGGAGTCATGAGTCTACACTCAACATGCTTGCCTGTGGCACATGAAGATGGGGACTTGTGTTTATTTACTTATTCCATAAACTCTTGTATTAGGCCTTTGGCCCTGAGTTGTAAAAGACTATGTTTTATCTCTGGAATGAATGTAATAAACGACCTTTGTATCTGTGTACTTCATCTTAAACTGTGGATGCTAGCATTGATCCAGGGACTAGCATTGCAATCACAGGGATCCTTTCCTTTACAAAGGAGGGATCTTATAGAAAACAACAATCCTTTGTCCATGGGGAAATTGTATTGTTTACTTTACACACGTTGCTTAATGCAATTATCTGTTGCTTGCAACTTAATGAAGGGTTTCGCGGCATAGTAAATCAAAAATTTCTACGGATGTGAACAGAGGGAAAGCCAAGATCTAATCTAGGAGATGCAAACAACGAGAGAGATTGGATTAGATCTTCATACCCTTGAAGATTCGCACAGCAGAACGTTCGTCAGAACGTGGGTGATGTAGTCGTACTCGCTTCTCCTCCTCGCGATCCGATCCGATCTAGCACCACAAGTGGCGGTGCCTCCGTGAGATGCACACGTGCAGCACCTCGACGTCTCCTCCTTCCTTGGTACAGCAAGTATGGTGGAGAGATGGGTTGGATCTACAACGCGACGGCGCGGTGCAATTGGTGGAGAATTTCTGCAGCAGGGCTTCGCCTACAAGCAGTCGGGAGGGAGAGAGGAGGGCAGCAGGGCGGCTAGGGTTGGAGGGGAAGGTGTCGGGGGTTGGTGCGCCCCCAGACCTCTATATATAGAGGGGTCGGCGCAGCCCTAGCCCCTCCCCCAAGCCAAGGCCGGCGTCCCCAAAGGAGGAGGAGTGGGGGGCAAGGAAACCCCCCCCCCCCCTTCTAGAAACTCTATCTCGAGTTTAAACCTCTCTAGGCCGGCTGGGCCCTATGGGGCCTTGTGCCCCTGGCCCAATGCGGCCAGGGCACTCCCTCATAGGCCCATGCCCCCTCCCGGAAGGTGGGGCCACGTTGGTCCCCTTCCGGAAGGTTCTAGAAGCTTCCGGTACAATACCGATTAACCCGGAACAATTCCGAACTCCGAAAACTGCACTGCCATATATGAATCTTATTCTCCGGACCACTCCGGAACCTCTCGTGATGTCCCGGATCCCATCCGAGACTCCGAACAAAAACTCATAAACCAATTATCCAATCTATTCTAGCGTCGAGACACGTTAAGTGCGTGACCCTGCGGGTTCGAGAATATGCAGACATGATCTTCTATCAATAATCAACAGCGGGGTCTGGTAACCCATATTGACTCCCACACATTCATCGATGATCATATCGGATGAACCACGATGCCAGGATTCAATCAATCCCATATATATATTCCCTTCGTCTCGCGATATTTTACTTGCCCGAGATTCGATCGTCGGTACCGTCATACCTAGTTCAATATCGTTCACAGCAAGTACTTTGCTCGTTCCGTAATCCGATATCACTTTGTGATTAACTCCTTAACCACATGCTTGCAAGCGGTGTTGATATCGATTACCGAGTGGGCCCGAAGTATATCTCTCCGACTTGGGAGGGACAAATCCCATCTCGATACATACAACCCAACAGATACTTTCCGATCACCTGGGAGACACCTTTATGATCACCCTCTCATAGGATAACGTTTGATGACCTCAAAGCTTTCTTCCGATACCAGGGAGTTGTATTTTCTCATGGTCTAGGGAATACAATATTTGACATAAGAAAAGCTTCGCAAAGACGAACACGATGACACGATCTAATTGCTTCGCTTAGTTTGGGTCTGTCCACCATATCATTCCCCAATGATATGATCTCATTATTAATTGACAACTCATGTCCATGGTTAGGAAACCTTAACCATCATTAATCAATGAGCTAGTCCTTAGAGGCGTACTAGGGACACGGTGTTGTTCACAAACCACACAAGTATTAAAGTTTCCGCTTAATACAATTCTAGCATGGAATATAAACATTATCATGAACAAGAATTATAATAATAACATCTTTATTATTGCCTCTAAGGCATAATTCCAATAGTCTCCCACTTGCACTAGAGTCAATAATCTAGTTTACATTTGGCAACAATCTCACACCCATGGCACTGAGGTGTTGATCATGTTTTACACGTGGAATAGGTTTAGTCAATGGATCTGCAACATTCAGATCTGTATGTACTTTGCTAATCTTTAGATCTCCATCTGCTATATAATCTCGGATTATATGAAACTTGCGGTTGATATGCTTGGTCTTTGGATGATATCTTGGTTCCTTAGCGAGTGCTATGGCGCCAGTGTTGTCACACAATATCTCCAGTGGGTCCAATGCACTTGGAACCACGCCAAGCTCAGTGATGAAGTTTCTGATCCAAACTCCTTCACTTGACGCTTCTGCAGCCGCCATGTATTCCGCTTCTACTGTAGATCCCGCGATCACTCTTTGCTTGCAGCTTCTCCAGCTCACAGCTCCTCCATTCAAAATATAAACGTATCCTGTCTGAGATTTAGAATCATCCTTGTCGGTGTCAAAACTAGCGTCGACGTAACCTTTTACGACGAGCTGTTCATCACCCCCATAGACTAAGAACATTTCTTTAGTCCTATTTAGGTACTTTAGGATGTTCTTCACGGCTGTCCAGTGTTCCACTCCTAGATCACTTTGATACCTGCTCGTCAAACTAAGAGCATTGGACACATCCGGTCTAGTACATAGCATGGCATACATGATAGAACCTATGGCCGAGGCATAAGGCACTTTGCTCATAGCTTCCCTATCATTTACCGTAGCTGGACACTGAGACTTGCTCAATATCTTACCTGACAACATAGGCACTGAACCTTTCTTTGCCGTATCCATTCTAAACCTTTTCAGAACTTTGTCTAGGTATGTACTCTGGCTTAAAGCTATCATGCGTCTTTGTCTATCTCTATAGATTTTGATGCCCAATATATAAGCAGCTTCACCTAGGTCTTTCATTGAAAAACACTTGTTCAAATAATTCTTCACATCGTTAAGCATGTTGATGTCATTTCCAATAATCAATATGTCATCCACATATAGTACCAGAAACTTCACCGACCTCCCACTCACTTTCTTGTAGATGCAAGCTTCGTAGCAATTTGGAACAAATCCAAAGCTCTTGATCACTTGATCAAAACGAAGGTTCCAACTCCGAGATGCTTGCTTCAGTCCATAAATGGAACGCTGAAGTTTGCACACTTTATCAGCATCCTTAGGATCGACAAAACCTTCGGGTTGCATCATATACAACTCTTCATCAATGTTGCCATTGAGGAACGCAGTCTTGACATCCATCTGCCATATTTCATAATCATGAAACGCAGCAATTGCTAATAAAATCCGAATGGACTTAAACATCTCTACGGGAGAGAAAGTCTCATCGTAGTCAACACCTTGAACTTGTCGAAAACCTTTCGCGACAAGCCGTTCTTTATAGACGGTAACATTACCATCCGCGTCCGTTTTCTTCTTGAAGATCCATTTGCACTCAACGGCCTTTCCGTCGCTAGGAGGGTCCACCAAAGTCCATACTTGGTTTTCGCTCATGGATCCCAATTCGGATTTCATGGCTTCTAGCCATTTCTCAGAGTCTGGGCTCATCATCGCTTCCTCATAGTTCGTAGGTTCACTGACTTCTACTAACAAGACAGTCAAGACAGGGTTGTCGTACCACTCAGGAGGGGCACGCGACCTTGTCGACCTGCGACGTTCAGTAGCAGCATCGTCCGAAGCTTCATGATCCTTGTCATTAGCTTCCTCTATTGTTGGTGCAGGCGGCACTAGAACAATTTCAGGTGCTGCGCTACTCTCCAATTCAAGTGAAGGTTCAACAACCTCGTCTAGCTCTACTTTCCTCCCACTCACTTCTTTCGAGAGAAACTCCTTCTCAAGAAAGGAACCGTTCTTTGCGACAAAAACTTTGCCTTTGGTTCTGTGATAGAAGGTATACCCAATAGTTTCCTTAGGGTATCCTATGAAGACGCATTTCTCCGCTTTGGGTTCGAGCTTGTCCGGCATCAACTTCTTGACGTAAGCTTCGCATCCCCAAACTTTAAGAAACGACAACTTAGGTTTAGCACCAAACCACAGTTCATACGGTGTCGTCTCAACGGATTTAGATGGAGCCCTATTTAAAGTGAATGCAGCGGTTTCTAATGCATAACCCCAAAATGATAACGGTAAATCAGTAAGAGACATCATTGATCGAACCATATCTAATAGAGTTCGATTCCGGCGTTCAGACACACCATTGCGCTATGGTGTTCCGGGTGGCGTGAGTTGCGAAACGATTCCGCTTGCTTTAAGATGCGTGAGAAAATCATAACTCAAATATTCACCTCCACGATCGGATCGTAGAAACTTAATCTTCCTGTTACGATGGTTCTCCACTTCATTCTGAGATTCTTTGAACTTTTCAAACGTTTCAGATTTATGTTTCATTAAATAGATATACCCATATCTACTTAAGTCATCGGTAAAAGTGAGAAAATAGCGATATCCACCGCGCGTCGAAACACTCATCAGTCCGCATACATCGCTATGTATGATTTCCAACAAGTCCGTTGCTCGCTCCATCATACCGGAGAACGGGGTTTTGATCATCTTGCCCATGAGGCATGGTTCGCATGTGTCAAATGATTCAAAATCAAGAGACTCCAAAAGTCCATCAGAATGGAGTTTCTTCATGCGCTTTACACAAATATGACCTAGACGACAGTGCCACAAATAAGTAGTATTATCACTATCTACTTTGCATCTCTTAGCCTCAATGTTATGGATGTGTGTTTCATCCCTTTCGAGATTTAGAAGAAATAAACCATTCACAATAGGTGCATGACCATAAAAGATGTTACTCATATAAATAGAACAACCATTATTCTCCGATTTAAATGAATAACCGTCTTGCAATAAACAAGATCCAGAAATAATGTTCATGCTCAACGTAGGCACATAATAACACTTATTAAGGTTTAAAACTAATCCCGAAGGGAAAACTAAGGAGAGTGTGCCGACGGCCATCACATCAACTCTTGATCCGTTGCCAACGCGCATCGTCACCTCATCCCTCGCAAGCCGCCGTCTACTCCGTAGCTCCTGTTTCGAGTTACAAATATTAGCAACTGAACCGGTATCAAATACCCAGGCACTACAACGAGGGCTAGTAAGGAAAACATCAATAACATGTATATCAAATATACCTTTGATGGTGCCAGCCTTCTTGTCCGCTAAGTACTTCGGACAGTTGCGCTTCCAGTGACCCTTGTCCTTGCAATAGAAGCACTCAGTGTCCGGTTTAGGACCAGACTTGAGCTTCTTCTCAGCAGGGGCAACGCGCTTGCCGCCGCCTTTCTTGAAGGGCTTCCTTGCACCCTTACCTTTCTTGAAGGTGGGGGGCTTGTTGACCATGAACACATGATTATTCTTTTTGATGTTCACCTCTGCTACTTTCATCTTAGCAAAGAGCTCAGTGATCATATCAGTGGAACCAATCTGATTGTGATCAACTACAAAACTTTTGTAGCTAGGAGTGTCAATCTTGAGCTCCTCCGGAATCTTGCAGTCCTGTTTCTCAAGGCGTTTAGTGTAGCCCGTCATCTCAATGGCGTGCTCACTAACGGAACTCCCTTCCTCCATCTTGTAGTTAAAGAATTTCTTAGAGATCTCATATCTCTCAGAACGGGCTTGAGTCTGAAACATGTTTTTCAGCTCCTCGAGAATCTCAAAGGGCCCGGCGAACTCCTCAAAACGATTTTGAAGATCTGATTCCATAGCATACAACATGGCGATCTTAATCAAATCATAATCATCCTTGCGCGACTGATAAACAGCTTTTTCATCAGCCGGCGCATCTATAGCAGGGGCGTCACCTAGCGCTTTCTCAAGGACATAGTCCTTTTGTCCGCCAGCGAGAATGATTCTCAGAATGCGGAACCATTTGGTGAAGTTAGACCCATTGTTTCTAAGCTTTTCTATCTCAGCAAAAACGTTGAAGTTGAAGTTGGACTTGGCCATGTGATCTACAGTATTTGCAAGTATAATTTAGACTATGTTCATGATAAATAGTTCAACTTAATCAAATTACTAGATGAACTCCCACTAAATTCAACATCCCTCAAGTTGTTTAGTGAACACGATCCAAATTCACCACACCTAATCCGATCATCACGAGAAGAGATGTGGTTTCAATGGTGGACAACGAAGTGTCGATCATATCATTCATATGACTTATGCTTAACCTTTCGGTTCATGTGTTCCGAGGCCATGTCTGTACATGCTAGGTTCGTCAAGTTAGACCCAAGTATTTCTGCGTGTGCAAAACTGGCTTGCACCCGTTGTATGTGAGCGTAGAGTCTATAGCACCCGATCATCACGTGATGCTTGGACACGACGAACTTTCGCAACGGTGCATACTTGGGGAGAACATAGTTTTTATCTTGATCTTTAAGTGAGGAATCATCTTATAATGCTACCGTCGCGATCTAAGCATAATAAGATACATAAAAGGATAAACATCACATGCATATAACTTTATGTGACATGGTATAGCCAATCTTCGCGCAATGATCTCCATCTTGTGCGTGCTGGCATGATCTCCATCACTCCACCATGATTTCCTCCACCACGAATAGCAACTACAACTATTGCTAACTACTCAGCGATAAAGTGAAACTATTACATGGCATATAAGAAGTTGACACACAGGTCATACACAATTATAAACACAACCATATGGCTCCTGCCGGTTGTGTACTCATCGACATGCAAGTCGTGAAACATTACAAAACATGATCATCGCATACATTATACACATCACATCTTGGGCCATACCATATCACAGAAAACACTCCCTGCAAAAACAAGTTAGACGCCTCTACTTTGTTGTTGCATGTTTTACGTGGCTTATGGGAGTAGATGCTAAGAACGATTCTTACCTACGGAAAGCCACAACGGTGATATTATGGTTGCCAAACTCCGGTGTTAATCCCATGACAACTATAGTGAGAGAAACTGACATCCACCAGCCGCATGTGTGGAACAAGCCACACGTCAAGTGCGGAGCCGGTCTCGCGAACGACGTCGCGTAAGGTTGGCCTGGACCGCTTCAATCTCACTATCCCGCGTCATAAGAAGAACACAAACAAGAGGCTTGCAACAGAAAACATCAACGCCCGCAACAACCATGTTGCGTTCTACTCGTGAATCACATCTGCGCATAGATCTAGCTCTGATACCACTGAAGAGTTTCGCGGCATAGTAAATCAAAATTTTCTACGGATGTGAACAGAGGGAAAGCCAAGATCTAATCTAGGAGATGCAAACAAAGAGAGAGATTGGATTAGATCTTCATACCCTTGAAGATTCGCATAGCGGAACGTTCGTCGGAACGTGGGTGATGTAGTCGTACTCGCTTCTCCTCCTCGCGATCCGATCCGATCTAGCACCACAAGTGGCGGTGCCTCCGTGAGATGCACACGTGCAGCACCTCGACGTCTCCTCCTTCCTTGGTCCAGCAAGTATGGTGAAGAGATGGGTTGGATCTACAACGTGACGGCGCGGTGCAATTGGTGGAGAATTTCTGCAGCAGGGCTTCGCCTACAAGCAGTCGGGAGGGAGAGAGGAGGGCAGCAGGGCGGCTAGGGTTGGAGGGGAAGGTGTGGGGGGTTGGTGCGCCCCCAGCCCTCTATATATAGAGGGGTGGGCGCAGCCCTAGCCCCTCCCCCAAGCCAAGGCCGGCGGCCCCAAAGGAGGATTAGTGGGGGGCAAGGAAACCCCCCCTTCTTGAAACTCTATCTCGAGTTTAAACCTCTCTAGGCCGGCTGGGCCCTATGGGGCCTTGTGCCCCTGGCCCAATGCGGCCAGGGCACTCCCTCATAGGCCCATTCCCCCTCCCGGAAGGTGGGGCCACGTTGGTCCCCTTTCGGAAGGTTCTAGAAGCTTCCGGTACAATACCGATTAACCCGGAACAATTCCAAACTCCAAAAACTGCACTGCCTTATATGAATCTTATTCTCCGGACCACTCCGGAACCTCTCGTGATGTCCCGGATTCCATCCGAGACTCTGAACAAAAACTCATAAACCAATTATCCAATCTATCCTAGCGTCGAGACACGTTAAGTGTGTGACCCTGCGGGTTCGAGAATATGCAGACATGATCTTCTATCAATAATCAACAGCGGGGTCTGGTAACCCATATTGACTCCCACACATTCATCGATGATCATATCGGATGAACCACGATGCCAGGATTCAATCAATCCCATATATATATTCCCTTCGTCTCGCGATATTTTACTTGCCCGAGATTCGATCGTCGGTACCGTCATACCTAGTTCAATCTCGTTCACAGCAAGTACTTTACTCGTTCCGTAATCCGATATCACTTTGTGATTAACTCCTTAACCACATGCTTGCAAGCGGTGTTGATATCGATTACCAAGTGGGCCCGAAGTATATCTCTCCGACTTGGGAGGGACAAATCCCATCTCGATACATACAACCCAACAGATACTTTCCGATCACCTGAGAGACACCTTTATGATCACCCTCTCATAGGATAACGTTTGATGACCTCAAAGCTTTCTTCCGATACCAGGGAGTTGTATTATCTCATGGTCTAAGGAATTCAATATTTGACATAAGAAAAGCTTCGCAAATACGAACACGATGACACGATATAATTGCTTCGCTTAGTTTGGGTCTGTCCACCATATCATTCCCCAATGATATGATCTCATTATTAATTGACAACTCATGTCCATGGTTAGGAAACCTTAACCATCATTAATCAATGAGCTAGTCCTTAGAGGCGTACTAGGGACACGGTGTTGTTCACAAACCACACAAGTATTAAAGTTTCCGCTTAATACAATTCTAGCATGGAATATAAACATTATCATGAACAAGAATTATAATAATAACATCTTTATTATTGCCTCTAGGGCATAATTCCAACACTTAATATTGGAAGGGGTTCAGATGATAACCTAAAGGTGGATTATTAGTCATAGATATAGTTGGATTAAGGTTTATGTATTATATTGTAATGCCCAATCAAATCTCGTAGGAGTCAAGATGTCTAGTATATGCATTGTTATGCTTTCTCAATCTGTCAATTGCTCCGCTGTAATTTGTTCATCCAGCATGCTATCTATCTTAAGGAGAATACCTCTAGTGAACTGTGTACCCCGGTCCAATCTTTATCATTGATATTGCATCTACTGTTTACTTTTTACTTTCAGCAAATCACTATCTTCCACACTATACATTTAATCCTTTGGTTTCAGCAAACCGGTGAGATTGACAACCTCACTATCACTAGACTCAGGTGAGCTAACAGGTGTAACAGTGTCTTCACTAGGAGTTTCGGTATTTCCTAGACTAGCCATAGTATTATCTAGGAAAGGACCTAATGAACCACTCGCATCAAGCACAGTAGAAGTAACATCATGAGCATAAAGCAGTTTCAGACTCAGCAGTAGTAGCAGTGTGTGTAGCATGAGTATGTGGTGGTGGTGTAATAAGCTTACTTATCAAAGACGGTGAATCAAGAGCAACAGAGGTGTTTAGGACTGTACCTCTTCTTGTAGTGGATGGTAAAATAGGGAAATTTCCATCACGAGACTTCCCCATAATGAAAGGAGTAGCAGTGAACAATAACAGATCCAAGTGAACTTACATATAAAGCTATGCTCCTCGGCAATGGCGCTAGAAAATAGTCTTGATGACCCACAAGTGTAGGGGATCGCAACAGTCTTCGCGGGAAGTATTACCCAATTTATTGATTCGACACAAGGGGAGTCAAAGAATACTTGCAAGCCTTAACAACTAAGTTGTCAGTTCAGCTGCACCTGGAAATAGTTCTTGCTCATAGAAGTTTATCAGTAGCAACAGTTTGGTAGTATCAACAGCAAAGCAACAGCAACAATGAAGCAGGAGCAATTGTAACAGTAACGGTAGCAGTAGGATTCGAGTGCGGTAGGCATAGGGATGGATGGACGGGCGTTGCATCGATGAGTCTAAACATGTAACTTCAAGTCTAGGGCATTGCAGATAAATAATAACAAGCATACAAGTACTAAAAAATCCTAGGCATGTGCTCCAAATATAATCATATGTGCTCGCAATGAGAACTTGCACAACATATTCTGTCCAGCCAGCCCGTGGCAGCGGGGCCTCTAGGAAACTACTGGCAATTAAGGTTCTCCTTTTAATAGAGCATTGGAGCAAAGCATTAACACTCCGTGAACACATGTGATCCTCACACCACAGTCATCCCCTCCAGTTGTCCCAATTATTATCACTTTGGGTCCTTTGGATCCGGACAATGATATGTGTACACAACTTGCAGATAAGATCACAAACAATACTATCATAATGATTCAATAATAAGTTCAAATCTAAGATCATGGCACTCGGGCCCTAGTGATAAGCATTAAGCACAACAAGTCGCAAAAAAGTCAAATAGCATTAATAGAGATACTAGGCACTATGCCCTAACAGATCTTATTCGATTACATGATAGAACTCATCCAATTCCTACCATCCCCAAGCCTACAGCGGGGGATTACTCACTCATGGATGAGGTAAACATCGGTGGTTGATGGAGATGCGTTGGTGATGACGATGGTGATGATCCTCTCCAAATTCCTCGTCCCGACAGGGTGCTAGAACGGAGTTTCGAGATCCGAATCTTGGTTTTTGGTGGCGGCGGCGGAGCGGAACTCTTTCTGGAAAACTATCGAACCCCCCTCGGTTTTTAGGTCGAATGGCAACTTATAGGCGCAGACAGAGGCCGAGGAGATGCCTGGGGTGGCCTCACCCCCTCCAGGCGCGGGGTCAGGTGGGCCCGCGCTTGGGTGGGTCTGGGCCCCCCAGGCCCCATCTCTGTCTCCCCTTCTCGCTCCGTGGATCTTCTGGTGAAAAATAGTTTTTGGCATATTTTCCGGGATTTTTCCCAATAGTTGATTTTCTGCACAAAAACAAGACACCAAGGTAATTCTGCTGAAAACAGCGTTAGTTCGTGTTAGTTGTATCCAAATCACACAAGTTTAGAGGAGAAACAATAGCAAAGTGTTTGAGAAATTAGATACGTTTTGGATGTATCAGAAACCTCGAATGAGATAGATCATTTTGTGAAGGTTTTTTTGAGACATAGTCAATATACCAAGTTTGATATTTTTCCTTCTAACTATATCATGTAATATGACACCATGCGAAGGGTTCGCATTGTTTGGATCGTTTTTGAATTTTTTATGCCCGTTTTAACTTATCGTCAAATTTTGTCGAACGGCGGGCATGAAGATTCTTAGCTCGGGGCTGAGCCTCGAAAAACTTGAAGTGGATCTATGATTAAATATCATATTGTGAACCTAAAAATGATTTTTTTTTAAATCATGAGCATCAGATCATGTACCTATAGTTCATATCTGACCCACTTCCTCCCGATTTGGCAGGAATTTGTCTTTTTCACCTGGGATATACGGAAATGTTTGAGATCCCCCTGTTAGGATATTTTCCATGTAAGATGGTATAGTATTTTGTAAAAATGTGGTGGTAGCATTTTGAATTAGCCATTTGGTGGTTTCTTCACAAAACCGTCCATTTTTTGCACTCGGAAAATAGAAAATGACTTTTAGTGCGACAAAAAGGAAAAATTTCTCCTGCAACATTGTTCTCCATCCCATGGTGCAAATTTATGCATAATATGGACTCATTATCACAAACTATGCCTTGTCTAGCCATAACATTGGTCATTTAACCGAAAGCCAGGAAACCTCGAATGAGATAGGTAATTTTGTGAAGGTTTTTTTTAGACATAATCAATATACCAAGTTTGATATTTTCCTTTTAACTATGTCATATAATATGACACCATGCGAAGTTTTCACATTGTTTTGATCATTTTTGAATTTCTTATGCATGTTTTAAACTATCGCCAAACTTTGTCGAACGACAGATATGAATATTCTTAGCTCGGGGATGAGCCTCGATAAAATTGAAGTGGATATATTGTTAAATAGCATATTATGAACCTAGAGCATCAGATCATGTACCTATAGTTCATATCTGACCCACTTCCTACCGATTCGGCAGGAATTTGTCTTTTTCACCAGGGATAGACGGAAAGGTTTGAGATCCCCCTGTTAGGACATTGTCCATATAATGTGTTATAGTATTTTGGAAAAATATGGTGGTAGCACTTTGAATTAGCCATTTGGTGTTTGCTACACAAAACCGCCTGTTTTTTGCACTCGGAAAATGGAAAATAACTTTTTGGTGCGATAAAAAGGAAAACTTCCTCCTAAAACATTGTTCTCCATTCCATGGTGCACATGTATGCACAATATGGACTCATCATCACAAACTATGCCTTGATTCTAGCCATAACATTGGTCATTTGACCAGAAAGCCAGGAAACCTCGAATGAGATATGTCATTTTGTGAAGGGTTTTTTAGACATAATCAATATACTAAGTTTAATATTTTTCCTTCTAACTATGTCACATAATATGACACCACGCGAAGGTTTTGCATTGTTTGGATCATTTTTGAATTTCTTATGCCCGTTTTAAACTATCGTCAAACATTATCGAACGACGGGCATGAAGATTCTTAGCTCGGGGATGAGCCTCGGTAAACTTGAAGTGGATCTCTGATGAAATAGCATATTTTGAACCTAAAAATGATTTTTGTAAATAATCATGAGCATCATATCATATACCTATAGTTCATATTTGACCCACTTTCTACCGATTCGGCAAGAATTTGTCTTTTTCACCAGGGATAGACGGAAAGGTTTGAGATTCCCCTGTTAGGACATTTTCCATGTAATGTGGTATAGTATTTTGGAAAATTATGGTAGTAGCATTTTGAATTAGCCATTTGGTGTTTGCTTCACAAAACCGTTTGTTTTTTGCACTCGGAAAATGGAAAATAACTTTTTGGTGCGATGAAAAGGAAAACTTTCTCCTGCAACATTGTTCTCCATCCCATGATTCACATGTATGCATAATATGGACACATTATCACAAACTATACATTGATTCTAGCCATAACATTGGTCATTTGACCCAAAAGCCAGGAAACCTCGAATGAGATATGTCATTTTGTGAAGGGTTTTTTAGACATAATAAATATATTAAGTTTAATATTTTTCCTTCTAACTATGTCACATAATATGACACCATGCGAAGGTTTTGCATTGTTTGGATCATGTTTGAATTTCTTATGCCCGTTTTGAACTATCGTCAAACATTATCGAACGACGGGCATGAAGATTCTTAGCTCGGGGCTGAGCCTCGATAAACTTGAAGTGGTTCTCTGATGAAATAGCATATTATGAACCTAAAAATGATTTTTGTAAATAATCATGAGCATCATATCATATACCTATAGTTCATATCTGACCCACTTCCTACCGATTCGGCAGAAATTTGTCTTTTTCACTAGGGATAGACGGAAAGGTTTCAGATCCCCTATTAGTATATTTTCCATGTAATATGGTATAGTATTTTGGAAAAATATGGTGGTAGCATTTTGAATTAGCCATTTGGTGTTTGCTTCACAAAACCGTCTGTTTTTTGCACTCGGAAAATGGAAAATGATTTTTTGGTGCGATGAAAAGGAAAACTTCCTCCTACAACATTGTTCTCCATCCCATGATGCACATGTATGCATAATATGGATACATTATCACAAACTATACCTTGATTCTAGCCATAACATTGGTCATTTGACCCGAAAGCCAGGAAACCTTGAATGAGATAGGTCATTTTGTGAAGGTTTTTTTGAGACATAATCAATATACCAAGTTTTATATTTTTCTTTCTAACTATGTCATATGATATGACACCACGCGAAAGTTTCGCATTGTTTGGATCTTTTTGAATTTCTTATGCCCGTTTTAACTATTTATAATGTTTAATATTTCACTTAATTTTTATTTACAAATATGTAATATTTGAGTGTAGATAGATCTTATTTTTATGGAAATTTTGATATATTATTTGTGTTTTTCTGAATTAGAATGATTTATTTATGATTTTTTCAAAGTTTAATGAGGTAAAGGGAAAAATAGCTACGCCGAGGGCAATTCTACAGCGACGGCAGTTTGGAGGGGCTGGCCTGGGCCGTCGGCGCAGCGCCCGGCCGTCAGCGTATCCATCCATTCCCGTAGTGCGTGCCTACGGTAGGCGGAAATCAGGATCTATATAGCAGCATCAACATAAATTCAAAATTTTACATGCAAAGACGTAGATCGTGATAAGGGAAGGTGAGATCATCCGGTGGAAATGTGGAGTATACCCAGCTCGACCGAGTATTTGACCTGGATATGGGTTTCAATGGGTTTAAAAGAAAACTCACCCATACAAACTTAAATTTGAGAGGGACACTCTTCCGCAGAATCTTCCTTCGGTGGTTCATGTCAACAAACGACCAAGGTTTATGCAAAGTTTTGTCTAAATCTGCTACCACTACAGCACGCGACGTCTACGCCGACGGCAAAAAGCCCTTGGCGTAGCAAGATTAGCCGTCGGCATACACTACGCCGAGGGCTGCCGTCGGCGTAGCCCCCTCGGCGAAGGTCTCCCTCGGTGGAGCAAAAACGGCCGTCGGCGAGCTCTACGCCGACGGCCGAGGCGGGCCCGTCGGCGTAACGGCCGTCGGCGAACGGCGGCGCTGCCGTTAGACGGCCGCTAACGGCGCACCGTATACGCCGACGGCCCTACCCTCGGCGTATGGTGGCCACGTGGCACCCGCTGGGCCTCCCCAGGAAGGTGCTACGCCGACGGCCTCGCCCTCGGCGTATGTGGACGCGTGTCCACCGCCTGGCCCTCCCAGGCTGGGGCTAGGCCGACGGCCGACCCTCGGCGTAGGGGCAGGTGCTACGTCGACGGCAGTGCCCTCGGCGTAGCCCTGACCATTTGGCACATGGCAGAGGGCTACGCCGAGGGCATTGCCGTCGGCGTATCACATACACAGTTTTTTTTTGAATTTTTCTCAGCAGCACTCACAGCAGCCATACATCATCCATGCATACATCCATACAGCCATACATGCAGCACTCACATCAGTCATACAAGATCACATATGGTCATATTAAACATTGTTCATATCACACATGCTCATATTAAACATTGTTTATACATCATCCATACATTGTTTATACATCATCCATACATTGTTCATACATCATCACACATGCCTACAACTCTGGAGGAGAGGGGTGTACCCGAGATCTCCCCTGGTGAAAAGTGGCGACCTCTGCCGAGGGTTGCGTCCAGTAGAAGCAGCAGAAGAGCCACCTGGCGAGGGAGTAGAAGTGTGAAGCTCGGGAAAACCACCTGCAGAATGGCCAGGAGATGGACCATCGTCATGAAGCGGTGTGATCTGACGCCCATCCGGCGAGGCGTGGCCAAAGTGCCGGTTCCCAGAAGCTCCCGTTCCCTACATGTTGCCTACATGTTAGCAACTTGCGAGGCAAAGTAAAGCGATAACCAGTGGGTTAGCAAAGAACTTACCGGTGTCGATGCGTAGTAGGTCCTAGCGAAGCTTTCCTTCGATTGCCAAAATGGCATCGGACCTGGCATGGGAGGCACGGGCCCTAAATCTCTATTCTGGCCAGTTTGAATATTCACCATCATGGCCTGCAAGATAGTTTAGAAGTCAGGCTGTAGTACAACAAACGGGGGGAAGTGGGACTTGTATCTTTTGCAAAAAATAAAGGTTCGGACTTACATTTACGTATTGCATGTAGATCGCATTCGCCTCCTGATGCTGCCGAAAGGCCACCTGATATTCCTCATAAGCGGCTTCGTAGGCCGCGTCTAACTCAGGCTACAATTTCAAATACAAGGAATCTCGTCAGCGGTTAGCCATGCAGGAACAAAAGTCATAAAGATGATGAAAACGAGAAAAACTTACATCCTCGGCGGAGCGACGAGGCTGGCCACGAGGCGGGATAGGGGGGCCGTCGGCGGGGTAGGTAGCCTTGAGACGGCTGAAGCTCGTGCTGAGGGTAGGCTTGACCTTCTTATTCAGAATCTTGAGGCGTCCATGCTGCAATCCGTGCCCCGACAGGACCAACGACTCCTCGTCGATCTCCGCGTGAATGGGGTCATCCACATGGGGGTGACGAGCCTTCACCATCGTGCTGTAGTTCCCCAAGTCGTTCTGGGCAGTGCCGAAGTACACGGGCAACGAGGGTTGAGGCTCCGAGTAATTGGGCTTCTTTCGCCGCATCATCTCATAGATGGCGACGTCATGAATCACCTCCCCGGGTTGTACCTCGGCCACCTGTATCGCAAAAAGAAAATATTATGCATATGAAGTACAAACATAAGCAGAAATGCACGCAGGTCGTTCCATGTATATACGTACCACCTTCCCCTTGAAGCGGTCAAAGTTGCGGTTTCCCGCGCAGTGCGTTCCACCATCGCCTCGGTTATCCGCGTTCCGCCTCGACAAGGCTGCAAACTCCTCGTCTTCTCTGAGCCACCTCGTCCTAACCAGCTCCTCCCATGCGAGTCGATGCGGCTCGGCCCAATCGGGGATAACCTGAAAATGCAATACTCAACTCCAGAAAATGCAATGGCAACTTAGAAGCAATGTAGAATCTCATTGACATTTTACTCACCGACATGTACTCTTCTGGCGTCATCGAGTACTCAGGATTAGGGTTCCTACCGACAATGTCTTCCTTCCTGACCCTCACGCCCCTGTCAGCCCAGAAGTGGCTAGCGGCCGTGACCTTCTGGTTGTACCACACCTGGGGGGTCAACTTCACACAAGCCCCAAGCAAAGTCCTCTGCGCCTTCTCCTGGTCCTCCTCGGACACACGGTAAAAGCACTTCAATCATGCATAAGAGTCATGAGTTAGCACGGTGGGGTCATCAAGTATGAACATAACTCGAGAAATATGCCTTACCCAAAACTTGGTGATGACAGCATCAGCAGCTGTCGGAAAGCCCGGGACACGGGTAGTCTGGTAGTCCGCCCAAGTGGTAGCTAGCTTCCTGTCACCCTCGTGGGTAATGTGATAGCCCGGCCAGAACTTCCTAATCAGAGCTCCAACAAGGCTGTTAGGAAGGCGAGGCTTCGTCCCCGGAGGAAATGTCCAATTGCTGCACAATAATAAACGTTAGTACACAATAATTATTTATGACCAACATGAAATAAAATGTTTTAAATTGCCAAATTAGTACACTTACTCAAGGCCATCTGGAATAATAAGGGCTTTCGCCTCCTGAGTCCTAGGCTCAAACTTCTCGTCAGGGACTCCCGATTCCCCACGATTCCGCAATTTCTTCGGCCCCACCAACTCGCGGCTAGTGTCCGCCTCCGTATCGGTCCCCGCCTCCCTCTCAGACTCTGCCTCCCTCTCGGACTCTGCCTCCCTCTCGGCCCTGAAAGGCTGCTCTGTCAGGAACAACTCAGGAGCCACGTCGCCAGAAGCAGAGGGTGGTGGGTCAAAGTCCACGCCTCCTCCCGTGGCACCTCGTCCTCGTCCTCCTCGACCTCGGCCTCGACCCCGTCCTCCGCCAGCAGGAGCAAGATCGGGGTAACGCGGATTGGGATTTGGCTGTCTCCCACTCCGTGTAGCACTTTTCTTGCGCTGCTTCAGCGCATTAAGCAAGGACGAACTGGTTGCCTTGCCGCTGCTCATATTGTTCAATCACCTGCATTAAGTAAGAGAAAACAGTTAAGCACAAAGACATAATAAATTGTATACACAAAGAATAAAGGCATAATGCAATTAAGAAAACAGTTAAGCACAAAGACAAAATAAAATGCATTAAAAAATAAATACTCACTATCATTTTCATTCTCATTCTCATTCACATTCTCATTCTCATTCTCACTATCACTATCTTTTGAGTAGAAATCTGGATTCTCATCGAAGGGTGTAGGCTCATCATCGTTGTCATTCTCGGTATGGAGCTTCTCGAGCATACTTATGTCATGTAGATTCACCACTGACTCACCCCGAGTTTCTACATCATTCCCAAGATCCTCAAGATCAACCGGTTCTAAATCAAAGTGTCCGAAGTCCTCTTGCTCTTGATAGAAAATTCCCTCGTACGTTAAAGGGTTAATGTTGTTGTAATCGTCCTCGGAGGGAATCGGTAGGTTACCATGTGGCGATACCTGGAACACGACTTCCCAGCCCTGGAGTTCCGCTTTCTGGCATGGGTAGGGCAAATAATAAACTTGGTTGGCTTGGTGAGCAACAACAAAGACGTCGGCTCCGCTATAGGTGGTTGAAGGCCTAACTTCAACTAACCCAATGGAAGGGGTACTTCTTAGTCCACCCCTTGGGTCAAAGCAGTGGCACTTGAACACAACAAGATTGAGTTCAACATTCGTACGATTGAAGGTCAGCTCGTATACATTCTCTAACCTTCCGTAGTAATCAAGGGAATCGGCTCCTTTGGTGAACACCCCAGTATTTACCGTTTTTGCATTCGGTCGCCCTTTCTGGTGCGTCTCTGTATGGAAGCGAAACCCATTCACATCATACTTCTCATACTTCATGACGACACTGTTACAACCTTGGGAAACACATTTCAGCTCATCTGACATCTCAACGTTGGGATCAGCTCCCTAGAGGTACAAGAGGAATTTGTTGCGTTCAGTAGTTACGTGGAATAAGAGCGACAAGTCACATATTGCAAGGTAAGAGGGACAGGTTAGAAATTACTTTTTCCATAAACCAGGACACAAAGTTTTTTTTATTTCCGGGAGCACCCTCTTTCAGTAGAGTGTCCAACTCCATGGGAGAGGGATCAGTCGGTCCCGGCCACTGTTCATCCGTGAAATCGCTAAGAAGGAGAAAATAAGCATTAGACGGAGACCGAGTTACTAGCTGCATAGAGAAATAGGGTGTTCACCATTTTACCTAATGAAATCGACCACTTCCTTCATGTTCATAAGCACATAGAGCATTATGCAATCCTTCTCTTCCTTCGGCAACCTATATTTTAGTCCTTTACCGGCCTTGCCACCGGGAAATTGGAATAGTTCGAGATTGGGGTCATTCTTAGGCAGGTCGACATTGTAACGAGAGACCGGGTTATGCATAGTGGGAACATCATCGGGCCAGTAGGTTGTCGCGGCGTCTGCCATCTCCCGAAGGCATGTTGCTTCAGCTATGCATGCTTCAATCTTGGCTTTGTTTCCAGTTATCTTTCGAATATACTTAAACTCTCTCTTAATACAAAATTGCCAACGAAATTGCACCGGCCCCCCCAATAGTGCCTCGTTCGCGAGGTGCACAATGAGATGTGCCATCGGAGTAAAGAAGCCTGGCGGAAAGATCATCTCCAAATTGCATAGCAACTCCGGCACCTGAACTTGCAGCTTCTCAATCACCAGAGGACATATCTGCTTAGCACAGAGGGTGCGGAAGAAATGGCTCAACTCCGCAAGCACTCGCCATACTTTTTCGGGGAGATACCCTCGAACCATCACCGGCATCAGCCGCTCAATCCATATATGATAGTCGTGACTCTTGAGCCCGTTGACTTGTCCCGTCAAAAGATTGACTCCCTTACTTATATTCGAACAATAACCGTCAGGGAACATCACGACGTATTTGAGCCACCTAAATGACTCCTTCTTTTGGACATTATCAAGGCAGTAGTAGGCATGCGGCTTGAACCAATTCTTTCGACGGACAGTAGGAGGCTGCATGTGTAATCTCTTCCTATCACAAAGCTTCTCAACATCAACTCTAGCCTTGACATTATCCTTTGACTTCCCAGGAATGTTCAGGACTGTGTGAAAAAGGGACTCCCCGACATTCTTTTCGGTGTGCATCACATCGATGTTATGGGGAAGTTCGAGGTCCTTGTAATACACGAGATTCGTTAAGGCTGCCACGTGAGTCCAATTATGCGTTACACCATATCCTGCAAATTGATGGCCAGTTCCCGGCGCCGCGGGCACGAGAGCACGTATCTCGGCATCAACAACTGCACCCTCGAACTTTGGTACCTCTTTTACTTCATGCACAACTTTGCCCTTCTTGAAGTTCTTTCTATCTTCTCTGAACGAATGATTTCTTTTGAGGTACTGTCGATTCGTGTCAAACGCAACATATTTGCGACCCGACTTTAGCTAAAGGAACTCAAGTCGGTGCCTGCACACTGGGCATTGCCACTTACCAGCTGTACACCATCCGCACGTTAGGGCGTACCCGGGCATGTCATGCATAGTATATTGTAACCAAACTTTCATCAAAAAGTTTCTCTTTGATGCTCGGTCGTATGTCAACGTCCCGTGTATCCAAGAGTGGTTCAAATCATCCACAATCGGCTGCATGTAGACACTCAAGTTCTTCCCCGGATACTCAGGTCCTGGAATTATCAGCGACAAAAACATGGTCTTCCGTTGCATTAATACTCCGGGAGGGAGATTGAGCGGAATAACATACACCGGCCAGCAGCTGTACGAGGCCGTCGACATACCATATGGGTTGAAGCCATCTGTTGCTATCGCAATTCTAACATTCCGAGCCTCTTCTGCCCACCGGGGGTATTTGTCATCGAAGTTCTTCCATGCTTTACCATCAGATGGATGTCCCATCTTCTTCCGTCCGTGCCCGTCCTCGTATCTTTTCCCCTTCTTGTGCCACGTCATCTGTTTGGCAGTCTCCTCGCTCAAGTAAAGCCGCTGGATTCTTTTTATGAATGGGAGATACCGAAGTATCTTCTTAGCGACCTTCGACTGCCTCACCTGACCATCCTTCCCCTTTATCTCTTCATATCTAGAGGCCTTACAAATGGAGCAGTACTTGTCACCCTCAAACTGTTTCCAAAACAAAAGGCAGCCTTTTGGACAGCAATCTATCTTTTCATAATCCATGTTGAGCTCCTTCATGAGTTTCTTCGTTTCGTGAAAGGTTTTGGGCAGACAATGCCCTTCGGGCAACATGTTACCACATGTTCTCAGATTAGCTTCAAAGTGAGAACGGGTGGCGGAGTACTGGCACTTGTCGGCTAGACACTGAGAGATGGCATCGAGCTGAGAAATCTTTGCACCCTCGTACAGAGGCCTCTTAGCCGCGGCCATCATATCAAGGAAGGCCTTCGCGGTTGGCTCCGGTTCCTCCGGTTCTAGCGGTTCCTCCGGTTCTGATGATTCCTCCCGTGGAGGTGGCGAATTCGGCTGGTCGGCATCGATAAGATCATCTAGCATGTTTCTAATCCCATCGTTCTCATTGCCATTGAGCCGCTGACGCATCACCTCACCTCTGTCACGTTCGTACCGAGCAAAGTCGACTTGCGTGACATAGTTAGACATGTACCCATATTGCAGAAGGTGTTTGTACATGTCATCCTTTCCCTGACGATGACGCTTAGTGCAATGAGCGCAGGGACAAAGTGCCCGAACAATTGCCTTCGAACCACGCGCTAACTCATTCACTAACAAATGAGTGTTCCGTACCCAATCGTCTATTTTATTAGTCGCACTAATACGGCCACTGTACATCCACCCATTATCAGCCATCCTCTTCTGCTTTGTTGGGAGACAAACAACAAATATAACATTTTATATCAAACAGGAGATTAAATGCTTCATATTTTTACGCATTCATCAACCTAATGTCCAATAGGAAAAGAGGGTCCTAACCAGCCGCCGGATCCGTAGATTGGGTAAGTTCTCCCTGGTTCTACCCCGATCCAAGCAGAATTTCGGCAGCACCTCCCCGCTGCTCTCCCGATACACGTCTCGACAAAAAGCCAAGAGGATGTGCATTCGGAGAACAACGAGGAGGCACCACCAAAATCCTGTCTCGAATCGAGGTAGAGCCAGGGAGAACCAAACCCAACTACGAATCCGCCGACTGCCCGATAAAAGCTATAAGCGTTACGGTCCAAAATATGCGAGACCACTAATGCATATTAAGTCGCGTAACGCTTACGGTCGGGATGACGCCTAGGTGACGCGACAGACTTGGTGATCTAGACACAAAAATAAAACCTAGGTACAAGAGAGGCGAACAGATTCTCACCCTCGGCGGTAGAGGAAGTAGTCGATCAACCGACTGTCGAGGTCGGCGACGGAACTCGGAGACGGGATCGAGGTGTCACCTACACCATCTCCCGCAACGACAGTCACTCCCGAAACACTACAAAGTTTGTACATTGACATAAAGACAACACCTTAGTCACAACATGTATAATTAGGCTCATTCAAAAAATATTCTACTATGTGCATCTAGTTTTATTTCTATCTCTACCTATTATATTTCTAAATAATTTTTGCATCTAGTTTTATTTCTATTTTTACCTATTCTATTACTAAATAATTTTTTACCTATTCTATTTTCTAAATAAATTTCTACCTATTCTATTTCTACATATTATATTTCTAAATAATTTTGTACCTATTCTATTTCTATTCTATTTTCTACCTATTCTATTTCTACAGGAAGTTACAGGAGGTACCTGCGGGGATGACGAGCTCGGGCGGCGGTGCTGGGCACGGGAGGCAGGCAGGAGGCAGACGACGGCGCGCTCAGCGGCGAGGGAGGGAGGGAGGGAGGGGTGGCGACTATGGGGGAGGGAAGGGGGCGGTGGCACTCAGCGGCGGGGGAGGGAGGGAGGGGGATGGCGGCTACGGGGGAGGGAAGGGGGCGGTGGAGGCGGGAATGGGGGAGGGAGGGCTGGCGGCTGCTGGCGGCGGTGGGGAGGCACGCGAGGCGGCGGGTGGTGGCGGCGGTGGCGGCGGTGGGGAGGCACGGAGGCTGTGGTGGGGAGGCACGGGAGGCGGCGGGGGGTGGCGGCGGTGGGGAGGCAAGGGAGGAGGCTGGTGGAGGCGGTGGGGAGGCACGGGAGGCGGCGGTGGCTCGCGCGGGGGAGGGAGGGAGGGGGGTGGCGCCGGTGCAGGCTCGGGGGAGGGAGGAGGCGGTGGAGGCTCGGGGGAGGGAGGGCTGGCGGCGGCGGGAATTGGGGAGGGGCTGGCGGCGGCGGGAACTGGGGGAGGAGCTGGCGGCGGGAATGGCGGCTGCTGGCGGCGGGGTCGGGGTCGGGAGCAGGCGCGTGCAGAGGAGTTGGTGAGAGGAGGAGTGGCTCGGGTGAACGCGGGGCAGTCCTAGTAGGATAGGGCTACGCCGACAGCCAGGCATACGCCGAGGGCAGCCGTCGGCGTAGCTAGGGTTTTTTTTCAGGGTAGACCGGGTTTTTTTTTAAAGAAGGGATTTTTTGTTTAATATCAAATTTTACAAGATACTTTATTTAGTGTCTACTATTATAGAAGAAACTATATATTATTAATAAATAATTCTTTTATTTTGTCTTGTGCTCGTTTTCCAAGCAAACCCTAGATGTGGGCTACCCTATAACCCTAGACGTGGGCTACCCCTATAGCTCCTGACTAAGAGTCTAATGGCCATCTTGCGAGATGTAGTTATATGCTATGATGGAATTGTATAATTCAATCTTTCCAACTTAAACGGGGAGATTCCCCCCTCACCACACCCACACACACATATGCCAGGGGCACATGAAAGTTTTCATCTCATTCCAATGTTCTCGTGGTCTTCCTCCGGCGAAACCCTGATCTCCGTGCACACTCGGATCGACTACCCCCTAGACGTTCCTCTGACAGGGGTAGCCCAGCGTAGCTCTCTCTTGTTTTGTGTTTGTTTAGGTCATAGGGTGATGTCAAACCATGTTGGTTCACAAGTTGGGGCACTATCCTACCCGGTTTCACCTCGACGGGGAGATTCCCCCCTCATACGGGTACGGAACATCCGCCTCTAGGTTAGAGCGCATGCACACGAGCGGGGACACATGCAAGCACTTACATATACCAACCTCTCACCACACCCACACACACATATGCTAGGGGCACATGCAAGTTTTCATCTCATTCCAATGTTCTCGTGGTCTTCCTCCGGCGAAACCCTGATCTCTGTGCACACTCGGATCGTCTACCCCCCTAGACGTTCCTCTGACAGGGGTAGCCCGGCGTAGCTCTCTCTTGTTTTGTGTTTGTTTAGGTCATAGGGTGATGTCAAACCATGTTGGTTCACAAGTTGGGGCACTATCCTACCCGGTTTCACCTCGACGGGGAGATTCCCCCCTTATACGGGTACGGAACCTCCGCCTCTAGGTTAGAGCGCATGCACGCGAGGGGGGACACATGCAAGCACCTATATATACCAACCTCTCACCACACCCACACACACATATGCTAGGGGCACATGCAAGTTTTCATCTCATTCCAATGTTCTCGTGGTCTTCCTCCGGCGAAACCCTGATCTCTGTGCACACTCGGATCGTCTACCCCCTAGACGTTCCTCTGACAGGGGTAGCCCGGCGTATCTCTCTCTTGTTTTGTGTTTGTTTAGGTCATAGGGTGATGTCAAACCATGTTGGTTCACAAGTTGGGGCACTATCCTACCCGGTTTCACCTTGACGGGGAGATTCCCCCCTCACACGGGTACGGAACCTCCGCCTCTAGGTTAGAGCGCATGCACGCGAGGGGGGACACATGCAAGCACCTATATATACCAACCTCTCACCACACCCACACACATATGCTAGGGGCACATGCAAGTTTTCATCTCATTCCAATGTTCTCGTGGTCTTCCTCCGGCGAAACCCTGATCTCTGTGCACACTCGGATCGTCTACCCCCCTAGACGTTCCTCTGACAGGGGTAGCCCAGCGTAGCTCTCTCTTGTTTTGTGTTTGTTTAGGTCATAGGGTGATGTCAAACCATGTTGGTTCACAAGTTGGGGCACTATCCTACCCAGTTTCACCTCGACGGGGAGATTCCCCCCTTATACGGGTACGGAACCTCCGCCTCTAGGTTAGAGCGCATGCATGCGAGGGGGGACACATGCAAGCACCTATATATACCAACCTCTAACCACACCCACACACACATATGCTAGGGTCACATGCAAGTTTTCATCTCATTCCGATGTTCTCGTGGTCTTCCTCCGTCGAAACCCTGATCTCTGTGCACACTCGGATCGTCTACCCCCCTAGACGTTCCTCTGACAGGGGTAGCCCGGCGTAGCTCTCTCTTGTTTTGTGTTTGTTTAGGTCATAGGGTGATGTCGAACCATGTTGGCTCACAAGTTGGGTCACTATCCTACCCGGTTTCACCTCGACGGGGAGATTCCACCCTCATACGGGTCCGGAACCTCCGCCTCTAGGTTAGAGCGCATGCATGCGAGGGGGGACACATGCAAGCACCTATATATACCAACCTCTAACCACACCCACACACACATATGCTAGGGGCACATGCAAGTTTTCATCTCATTCCGATGTTCTCGTGGTCTTCCTCCGTCGAAACCCTGATCTCTGTGCACACTCGGATCGTCTACCCCCCTAGACGTTCCTCTGACAGGGGTAGCCCGGCGTAGCTCTCTCTTGTTTTGTGTTTGTTTAGGTCATAGGGTGATGTCAAACCATGTTGGCTCACAAGTTGGGTCACTATCCTACCCGGTTTCACCTCGACGGGGAGATTCCACCCTCATACGGGTCCGGAACCTTCGCCTCTAGGTTAGAGCGCATGCATGGGGGACACATGCAAGCACCTATATATACCAACCTCTAACCACACCCACACACACATATGCTAGGGGCACATGCAAGTTTTCATCTCATTCCGATGTTCTCGTGGTCTTCCTCCGTCGAAACCCTGATCTCTGTGCACACTCGGATCGTCTACCCCCCTAGACGTTCCTCTGACAGGGGTAGCCCGGCGTAGCTCTCTCTTGTTTTGTGTTTGTTTAGGTCATATGGTGATGTCAAACCATGTTGGCTCACAAGTTGGGTCACTATCCTACCAGGTTTCACCTCGACGGGGAGATTCCACCCTCATACGGGTCCGGAACCTTCGCCTCTAGGTTAGAGCGCATGCATGCGAGGGGGGACACATGCAAGCACCTATATATACCAACCTCTAACCACACCCACACACACATATGCTAGGGGCACATGGAAGTTTTCATCTCATTCATATGTTCTCGTGGTCTTCCTCCGTCGAAACCCTGATCTCTGTGCACACTCGGATCGTCTACCCCCCTAGACGTTCCTCTGACAGGGGTAGCCCGGCATAGCTCTCTCTTGTTTTGTGTTTGTTTAGGTCATAGGGTGATGTCAAACCATGTTGGCTCATAAGTTGGGTCACTATCCTACCCGGTTTCACCTCGACGGGGAGATTCCACCCTCATACGGGTCCGGAACCTTCGCCTCTAGGTTAGAGCGCATGCATGCGAGGGGGGACACATGCAAGCACCTATACCAACCTCTCACCACACCCACACACACATATGCTAGGGGCACATGCAAGTTTTCATCTCATTCCGATGTTCTCGTGGTCTTCCTCCGTCGAAACCCTGATCTCTGTGCACACTCGGATCGTCTACCCCCCTAGACGTTCCTCTGACAGGGGTAGCCCGGCGTAGCTCTCTCTTGTTTTGTGTTTGTTTAGGTCATAGGGTGATGTCAAACCATGTTGGCTCACAAGTTGGGTCACTATCCTACCCGGTTTCACCTCGACGGGGAGATTCCACCCTCATACGGGTCCGGAACCTTCGCCTCTAGGTTAGAGCGCATGCATGCGAGGGGGGACACATGCAAGCACCTATATATACCAACCTCTAACCACACCAACACACACATATGCTAGGGGCACATGCAAGTTTTCATCTCATTCCGATGTTCTCGTGGTCTTCCTCCGTCGAAACCCTGATCTCTGTGCACACTCGGATCGTCTACCCCCCTAGGCGTTCCTCTGACAGGGGTAGCCCGGCGTAGCTCTCTCTTGTTTTGTGTTTGTTTAGGTCATAGGGTGATGTCAAACCATGTTGGCTCACAAGTTGGGTCACTATCCTACCCGGTTTCACCTCGACGGGGAGATTCCACCCTCATACGGGTCCGGAACCTTCGCCTCTAGGTTAGAGCGCATGCATGCGAGGGGGGACACATGCAAGCACCTATATATACCAACCTCTAACCACACCCACACACACATATATGCTAGGGGCACATGCAAGTTTTCATCTCATTCCGATGTTCTCGTGGTCTTCCTCCATCGAAACCCTGATCTCTGTGCACACTCGGATCGTCTACCCCCCTAGACGTTCCTCTGACAGGGGTAGCCCGGCGTAGCTCTCTCTTGTTTTGTGTTTGTTTAGGTCATAGGGTGATGTCAAACCATGTTGGCTCACAAGTTGGGTCACTATCCTACCCAGTTTCACCTCGACGGGGAGATTCCACCCTCATACGGGTCCGGAACCTTCGCCTCTAGGTTAGAGCGCATGCATGCGAGGGGGGACACATGCAAGCACCTATACCAACCTCTCACCACACCCACACACACATATGCTAGGGGCACATGCAAGTTTTCATCTCATTCCGATGTTCTCGTGGTCTTCCTCCGTCGAAACCCTGATCTCTGTGCACACTCGGATCGTCTACCCCCCTAGACGTTCCTCTGACAGGGGTAGCCCGGCGTAGCTCTCTCTTGTTTTGTGTTTGTTTAGGTCATAGGGTGATGTCAAACCATGTTGGCTCACAAGTTGGGTCACTATCCTACCCGGTTTCACCTCGACGGGGAGATTCCACCCTCATACGGGTCCGGAACCTTCGCCTCTAGGTTAGAGCGCATGCATGCGAGGGGGGACACATGCAAGCACCTATATATACCAACCTCTAACCACACCAACACACACATATGCTAGGGGCACATGCAAGTTTTCATCTCATTCCGATGTTCTCGTGGTCTTCCTCCGTCGAAACCCTGATCTCTGAGCACACTCGGATCGTCTACCCCCCTAGGCGTTCCTCTGACAGGGGTAGCCCGGCGTAGCTCTCTCTTGTTTTGTGTTTGTTTAGGTCATAGGGTGATGTCAAACCATGTTGGCTCACAAGTTGGGTCACTATCCTACCCGGTTTCACCTCGACGGGGAGATTCCACCCTCATACGGGTCCAGAACCTTCGCCTCTAGGTTAGAGCGCATGCATGCGAGGGGGGACACATGCAAGCACCTATATATACCAACCTCTAACCACACCCACACACACATATATGCTAGGGGCACATGCAAGTTTTCATCTCATTCCGATGTTCTCGTGGTCTTCCTCCATCGAAACCCTGATCTCTGTGCACACTCGGATCGTCTACCCCCCTAGACGTTCCTCTGACAGGGGTAGCCCGGCGTAGCTCTCTCTTGTTTTGTGTTTGTTTAGGTCATAGGGTGATGTCAAACCATGTTGGCTCACAAGTTGGGTCACTATCCTACCCGGTTTCACCTCGACGGGGAGATTCCACCCTCATACGGGTCCGGAACCTTCGCCTCTAGGTTAGAGCGCATGCATGCGAGGGGGGACACATGCAAGCACCTATACCAACCTCTCACCACACCCACACACACATATGCTAGGGGCACATGCAAGTTTTCATCTCATTCCGATGTTCTCGTGGTCTTCCTCCGTCGAAACCCTGATCTCTGTGCACACTCGGATCGTCTACCCCCCTAGACGTTCCTCTGACAGGGGTAGCCCGGCGTAGCTCTCTCTTGTTTTGTGTTTGTTTAGGTCATAGGGTGATGTCAAACCATGTTGGCTCACAAGTTGGGTCACTATCCTACCCGGTTTCACCTCGACGGGGAGATTCCACCCTCATACGGGTCCGGAACCTTCGCCTCTAGGTTAGAGCGCATGCATGCGAGGGGGGACATATGCAAGCACCTATACCAACCTCTCACCACACCCACACACATATGCTAGGGGTACATGCAAGTTTTCATCTCATTCCAATGTTCTCGTGGTCTTCCTCCGTCGAAACCCTGTTCTCTGTGCACACTCGGATCGTCTACCCCCCTAGACGTTCCTCTGACAGGGGTAGCCCGGCGTAGCTCTCTCTTGTTTTGTGTTTGTTTAGGTCATAGGGTGATGTCAAACCATGTTGGCTCACAAGTTGGGTCACTATCCTACCCGGTTTCACCTCGATGGGGAGATTCCACCCTCATACGGGTCCGGAACCTTCGCCTCTAGGTTAGAGCGCATGCATGCGAGGGGGGACACATGCAAGCACCTATATATACCAACCTCTAACCACACCCACACACACATATGCTAGGGGCACATGCAAGTTTTCATCTCATTCCGATGTTCTCGTGGTCTTCCTCTGTCGAAACCCTGATCTCTGTGCACACTCGGATCGTCTACCCCCTAGACGTTCCTCTGACAGGGATAGCCCGGCGTAGCTCTCTCTTGTTTTGTGTTTGTTTAGGTCATAGGGTGATGTCAGACCATGTTGGCTCACAAGTTGGGTCACTATCCTACCCGGTTTCACCTCGACGGGGAGATTCCACCCTCATACGGGTCCGGAACCTTCGCCTCTAGGTTAGAGCGCATGCATGCGAGGGGGGACACATGCAAGCACCTATATATACCAACCTCTAACCACACCCACACACACATATGCTAGGGGCACATGCAAGTTTTCATCTCATTCCGATGTTCTCGTGGTCTTCCTCCGGCGAAACCCTGATCTCTGTGCACACTCGGATCGTCTACCCCCCTAGACGTTCCTCTGACAGGGGTAGCCCGGCGTAGCTCTCTCTTGTTTTGTGTTTGTTTAGGTCATAGGGTAATGTCAAACCATGTTGGTTCACAAGTTGGGGCACTATCCTACCCGGTTTCACCTCGACGGGGAGATTCCACCCTTATACGGGCCCGGAACCTTCGCCTCCAGGTTAGAGCGCATGCATGCGAGGGGGGACACATGCAAGCACCTATATATACCAACCTCTAACCACACCCACACACACATATGCTAGGGGCACATGCAAGTTTTCATCTCATTCCGATGTTCTCGTGGTCTTCCTCCGTCGAAACCCTGATCTCTGTGCACACTCGGATCGTCTACCCCCTAGACGTTCCTCTGACAGGGATAGCCCGGCGTAGCTCTCTCTTGTTTTGTGTTTGTTTAGGTCATAGGGTGATGTCAGACCATGTTGGCTCACAAGTTGGGTCACTATCCTACCCGGTTTCACCTCGACGGGGAGATTCCACCCTCATACGGGTCCGGAACCTTCGCCTCTAGGTTAGAGCGCATGCATGCGAGGGGGGACACATGCAAGCACCTATATATACCAACCTCTAACCACACCCACACACACATATGCTAGGGGCACATGCAAGTTTTCATCTCATTCCGATGTTCTCGTGGTCTTCCTCCGGCGAAACCCTGATCTCTGTGCACACTCGGATCGTCTACCCCCCTAGACGTTCCTCTGACAGGGGTAGCCCGGCGTAGCTCTCTCTTGTTTTGTGTTTGTTTAGGTCATAGGGTAATGTCAAACCATGTTGGTTCACAAGTTGGGGCACTATCCTACCCGGTTTCACCTCGACGGGGAGATTCCACCCTTATACGGGCCCGGAACCTTCGCCTCTAGGTTAGAGCGCATGCATGCGAGGGGGGACACATGCAAGCACTTCATGTGGTCGTGGTGAGTGCTATTGAGAACCACATGCGATAATAACACTTACAAACATATAGGAAATTCTCGGGGTGTGAGAAGATTCGCAACGACATTTCATGTGGACGTGTAGACTGCTATTCAGAGGGTACGAAATTATCCAATTAATAAAAAAATATATAAATAATTGATGCAAATACAAAATATATGAAAAATAGAGAAGGCTACGCCGAGGGTGACCGTCGGCGTACGTTTCTGGTACGCCGAGGGTGGCCGTCGGCGTATGCTATGCCGAGGGTCGCCGTCGGCCTAACCGACGGCACCGTTAGCGCGTCGTCCGTGCTGCCAGCATGTGCCACGCGTCCGCTAGCTATGCCGAGGGCCGCCACTACGCCGAGGGTGACCGTCGGTGTAGTGTATGCTACGCCGACGGCTTGGCTACGCCGAGGGCTGGCCTGGTGCGGTGCTACGCCGACGGCCCCGACGTTTGGCCGTCGGCGTAGCCAACGGCCGTCGGCGCATCTGGCCATTCCTCTGTCGAAACCCTGATCTCTGTGCACACTCGGATCGTCTACCCCCCTAGACGTTCCTCTGACAGGGGTAGCCCGGCGTAGCTCTCTCTTGTTTTGTGTTTGTTTAGGTCATAGGGTGATGTCAAACCATGTTGGCTCACAAGTTGGGTCACTATCCTACCCGGTTTCACCTCGACGGGGAGATTCCACCCTCATACGGGTCCGGAACCTTCGCCTCTAGGTTAGAGCGCATGCATGCGAGGGGTGACACATGCAAGCACCTATATATACCAACCTCTAACCACACCCACACACACATATGCTAGGGGCACATGCAAGTTTTCATCTCATTCCGATGTTCTCGTGGTCTTCCTCCGGCGAAACCCTGATCTCTGTGCACACTCGGATCGTCTACCCCCCTAGACGTTCCTCTGACAGGGGTAGCCCGGCGTAGCTCTCTCTTGTTTTGTGTTTGTTTAGGTCATAGGGTGATGTCAAACCATGTTGGTTCACAAGTTGGGGCACTATCCTACCCGGTTTCACCTCGACGGGGAGATTCCCCCCTCATACGGGTACGGTTTAGGGTTTAGGGTTTAGGGTTTAGGGTTTTGTAAATAATCATGAGAATCATATCATATACCTATAGTTCATATCCGACCCACTTCCTACCGATTCGGCAGGAATTTGTCTTTTTCACCAGGGATAGACGGAAAGGTTTGAGATCTCCTGTTAGGACATTTTCCATGTAATGTGGTATAGTATTTTGGAAAAATATGGTGGTAGCATTTTGAATTAGCCATTTGGTGTTCGCTTCATAAAACCGCCTGTTTTTTGCACTCAGAAAATGGAAAATAACTTTTTGGTGCGATGAAAAGGAAAACTTCCTCATGCAACATTATTCTCCATCCCATGATGCACATGTATGTATAATATGGACACATTATCACAAACTATACCTTGATTCTAGCCATAACATTGGTCATTTGACCCGAAAGCCAGAAAACCTCGAATGAGATAGGTCATTTTGTGAAGGTTTTTTGAGACATAATCAATATACCAAGTTTTATATTTTTCTATCTAACTATGTCACATGATATGACACCACGCGAAAGTTTCGCATTGTTTGGATCGTTTTTGAATTTCTTATGCCCGTTTTAAACTATCGTCAAACATTATTGAACGACGGGCATGAAGATTCTTAGCTCGGGGCTGAGCCTCGATAAACTTGAAGTGGATCTCTGATGAAATAGCATATTATGAACCTAAAAATGATTTTTCTAAATAATCATGAGCATCATATCATATACCTATAGTTCATATCTGACCCACTTCCTACCGATTCGGCAGAAATTTGTCTTTTTCACCAGGGATAGACGAAAAGGTTTGAGATCTCCTGTTAGGACATTTTGCATGTAATACGGTATAGTATTTTGGAAAAATATAGTGGTAGCATTTTGAATTAGCCATTTGGTGTTTGCTTCACAAAACCGCCTGTTTTTTGCACTCGAAAAATGGAAAATAACTTTTTGGTGCGATGAAAAGGAAAACTTCCTCCTACAATATTGTTCTCCATCCCATGATGCACATGTATGCATAATATGAACACATTATCACAAACTATACCTTGATTCTAGCCATAACATTGGTCATTTGACCCGAAAGGCAGGAAATCTCGAATGAGATAGGTCATTTTGTGAAGGTTTTTTGAGACATAATCAATATACCAAGTTTTATATTTTTCTTTCTAACTATGTCACATGATATGACACCACGCGAAAGTTTCACATTGTTTGGATCGTTTTTAAATTTCTTATGCCCGTTTTAACTATATATAATGTTTTATATTTCACTTAATTTTTATTTACAAATATGTAATATTTGAGTGTAGATAGATAGATCTTATTTTTATGGAAATTTTGATATATTATTTGTGTTTTTCCGAATTAGAATGATTTAGTTATGATTTTTTCAAAGTTTAATTAGGTAAAGGGAAAAATAGCTACGCCGAGGGTAATTCTACACCGACGGCTGCTTGGAGAGGCTGGCCTGGTCACGGTATACGCTGATGGCGCCGATGTTTGGCCGTCAGCGTAGCGTCCGGCCGTCAGCGTATCCATCCATTCCCGTAGTGCGTGCCTACGGTAGGCGGAAATCAGGATCTATATAGCAGCATCAACATAAATTTAAAATGTTGCATGCAAAGACGTAGATCGTGATAAGGGAAGGTGAGATCATCTGGTGGAAATGTGGAGTATACCCAGCTCGACCGAGTATTTGACCTGGATATGGGTTTCAATGGGTTTAAAAGAAAACTCACCCATACAAACTTAAATTTGAGAGGGACACTCTTCCGCAGAATCTTCCTTCGGTGGTTCATGTCAACAAACGACCAAGGTTTATGCAAAGTTTTGTCTAAATCTGCTACAATTAAATCAAGTACTCCTATCTTCAAAAATCAGGGGAGTACATGTTTTGTTTACGACAGATGAACGCCGCCTATCTTCAAAAAATCAGGGTTGCCGAGATGCACAAGAATTCGTGCAAGTGAGAAATAGCAAACTCGGAAGAAAGTCGAATTATGCTGGTGTCTTTCACTTTCTTGTGAGTGCTCTGCAGACTGGTCGGCCAAGGGCCCAACTAGCCGTGGAGCCTATTAAAATATAGTGTTGTCACTCTCACTCTTCGGGCTATACACTGTTTGTTATCTTTCCTGGCTCTCTGTGAGCTGGTCCATCAACTCCGGAAGCAGCGAGCTCCAATGTCGGGGATTGAAATTGAGCTGGCACCCTCGGCCGATACCAGTTCTTCATGTAACGGTGAGTCGAGCTTCGCATTATTGCAATTCCACGTGGATGGTCCCCTTATCATTGCCATTGCGATTATGGTTTCCAAGCAGGACGACAGGCGGATGGCAGTGGCAGTGGCGGCAGCAATCTCGCTGTCCCTGTCGACGGCCGCGTCGCCGAACTCTCCCAAATCATCGTCGATGAAATGCTTGCCAGCCAGGTACCTGCCCCACCAAGACCACAGATCTATCGTGTTCCGGAGGTCTTCCTCGCCGCCGACAAGGGCGCGTACCAGCCGAGGTTCCTGTCCCTGGGACCGTACTACCGTGGTGGTTACTCTGAGGCCACGGACGAAATGCGGCGCAACGATGAGAAGAAGCCAGGGAACCTAGTCTGTGCCTTAGGCAGAGACGGCGGCGGGCCATCGGTGGAAGAATACATGAAGCTCATTGCGTCCGTCGAGGCCGAGGCTAGGAGCCGCTACGACAGGGACGTCACCATGGACATGGAGTGGGGAGCCTTCTGCAGGATGCTATTGCTCGGTGGCTTCCATCTGATCTCGCTGCTGGAATTTTTTGGCTACGAGCCGCCGGCCGCTGCTGCAGCTGCAGCTCCCGCTGGCAGTGGCACCAACCAGGCCAGCGCCGCTGCAGCTCCTGCTGGCAGTGGCACAAACCAGGCCAGCGCCGCTGCAGCTCCAGGGCGCAACAACAATAGGAGTAATAACCAAGAGCCCTGCACACCCAGAACCGGTGCTCTGAGCAGTGCCGGACATGACTTGATGATGCTGGAGAACCAGATACCCTTCTTCGTTGTCCAGAAGATCTACGGCTTGCGTTACGGCCATGGCGGTGGAAGGAAGACGGTTGCCGAGCTAGCCTGGAGAACCATCAGAAGTATCATGCATGGCGTCCCGGCGGCGTCGAGTCATCCACCGGAGACTCCGGAGGAGTGGCAGCATCTGGTGCATATGTGCCATGTTTACCTGAAGCCAAGCTGCCTCCAGGAACCGCTGTCAGTAATCTCTTCTCCTGAACAAAATTGCAGAGGCGCATCCTATTACGAGTACGGAAGATTCCGGCGAGCCACCGAGTATTACGAGGCCGGCGTGAAGTTCAGGCGGCTGTGCAACGAAGACGGGAGCGCCCGCCCCTTGCTCGACGTGACCTTCTGCAGCGGTGTCCTGAAGATGGCGCACCACAAGGTGGACGAGAAGACCAACTACATCCTCCGCAACGTCCTCGCGTACGAGCAGAGGTACCTCAGGACGGCGATGAGCGGCGACACCGGCTAGGTGACGGCGTACGTGGTGTTCATGTCACTGTTGGAATTTACCCACAGATCAACTACATCAAACTAGACAAACACACACGCTCGAAAAAATCTTGTGCCCACGGACATGTATCGTGCCCTCGAATTTTTTTTGTTTCTTCTCTTCTCAACTCACGGTTACGAAACTCAACGTCCAAGTCTGTGTATATATACACGGCCAACTAACCCGATGTCCTATATCTACTCGTACTAGGACACACCTATATGGCATGCAAGCCAAACCGACTAGAACTAGACTAGAAAATACCTAATTAAGAAACCTAATTAGACTCAAACTTGTTGTATACGGCTGCCACACAGAGAAACTCAAGACCCATACTTTCCTAATCAAAATTAATGCTAACAATCTCCTCCTAATTTTGAATTGCCGTCTCCTCGCGCTCTCCCTGATCTTGACTCTTGCAGTTTCACGACATCTTGACTCAACTCAACGTATGATCCAGACTCCCAGTCACGCTGCCAGGCGACACCATCGGCCACCCCTAACGCAATACATACCAACGATGATCACCACATCGTCTCATGTAGAGACAGGTCCTCATTGAAGAGGCTCCCCTTCACTGGTCATTGTCCCACTATACGCTTGAGCATCATCCTCCCCGTCGAGACCCTTGGTCGCACCTAGCACCAGACAGCAACACGACGTGACACGCTTCAACTGCAACAGATCTTCACAGAGACGGGCACTTGGACACAACGATGACTAACGGACACGACGCTGACTCAACGTGCGAACCCACACGCACATGACTCCTTGACTCTTCTAACTCCCCGATTGACGATCTTGACGAGACTCCCGGCACCGCCTCTCCCATCAACGATCATCCACCTCCACCGCTTTTCCGACGACAGCGCCCTGCCGGACTCTTCCTGTCGCGGCGCGGAGGACGTGGCCCTCCTGTCGCGGCGCGGGGTCATCGAGCACCACCTGGGCAACGACGCCCAGGTGTGCGCGCTCTTCCGGGGATTGGCTCAGGGGCTCGTCTTCGACCCGTCCAGCAAGCACTACCTCAACTTGGTGGGGACGAAGCTGAGGTCGCACTCCCGGTCGCGCATAAACCGGTGGCGCGCCTGGGTCGTCAGGCACCGCTTCGGCAACCCCTGGCTCGCCGTCGCGTGGTTCTTCGGTGCCATGGCCGTGCTGGGCACCATCGTTCAGACAGTCGTTGCTCTTCTTCAGTACCTGAATCAGATTCAAGGACCCGCGCACAGCGTCAGAAGCTAGCTAGTACCATGCGATCGACAAGTTTGCATCAAGCTCATCGTGAACTCTGCAACAACAGGACAGTTTTCCATTGGTATTGAAAACCATCCTGTTATCGTGCCCTTACCTTCCATGCTTAGCATGAATGATGAGAATAATATCAGTGTTGTGCCTTCTCATCTACAGTATATAAGATGTTTTAGATTGTAAAGCAAATGTATCTAGACTACTTTTAGTATATAGATTTACTAAGGTTTGGAGTGAATCTAGACACTAAAACAAGTCTAGATACATTTTCTTCATAAATCTAAAACATCTTATATTTTGAAACGGAGGGAGTACTTTCTCACATTTACTCTCTAGTTCGTGCTTGAGAGTTGGTAGACTTTTCTTTTGCAGAACCTTGACTTCAAATCTTGCACGCTAGTCAACAAATAGACTTAATTGAAGATAAATAAATTTTGATATCAAACCACTCCTAGTCAATCTCAACCTGCCCAAATCACAGCCACTACACCAATACTTGCTCTCCCCTACGCTATCACACTTTACCCTACACCGCCCGGTCATCTCCGATACTTGTGCATAGGGCTGCAAATGAGTCGAGTTCGAGCTAGTTAGACAGACTCGGCTCAGCTTATACTTAAAAGAGCGCGTTTAGACTGAGTCAAGCTGTAAAAGTTGGTTCATGCTCAGCTTGTAACAATGTTGAGTCGATCTCGGTCTAGTTTTAAGCTCAAAAAAAAAATATTACTTTCTTATAGAAATTAGACCGAGATCGATCTCGGTCTAGTTTTAAGCTAAGAAAAAATAAAATTACACGGAGTCGAGCAAAAAAAGAATCTATCTCGAGCCGCTCATGAGTGTCAAGCTTTTCTTGCAGCCCTACTTGTGCAAAGTTGATCAAGTACCTCCTTCGACCAGGGGCACGTCTACACCCAAGCAACCTGGGCCACCCAGGCCATAAAAATTTTTTCACCCATATTCTTGATTTGTTCTACAATTTAGCCTAATTACAACACATGATACAAAGTTGGCTCAGAGTTTGACTAGATCCTGGATCCTTCACGGCCTCTGACAAAACTCTTGTCTTGCTTATCTTCTCTGCATCTTGCAGTGGTAGATAAAGCCATTCTTCCAACTCCTCTACGTCTTCGTGTGACCTCTAACCTAGACAGTCTCCAATCTCAACCTCACCTTTGTCAATGCCGTAGCAGCTTCGTGATCGGCTCGCCACCACAGGACACGAAGGAGCGCCAATGGATAAGGATATATTTCTTTCAAAAATCTTGTGTGAGTTCAAATAAAAAAGCTAGCACGTCAATTTTCACATGCGAATTCGTGCAGCATAGTAATGCAATATGTAATTACGCTCAGTTCTCTAAGCAATTCTTACAGCAAGGGAATAGAATAAGCGTAGTTGAAATTTTCTTAGAGCATAAAAATATAGAAGCCCCCACCCCCCCTGAACTAATTCATCTTCACAGTCGCCCCTGGGTCGCTTGCGTGAGGCGATGCCGGGACGCCCACCTCCAAACCCGAGTAGGCCACCGCCTAGGCCCTCTCCCTCCGGCCGTTGCCACCATGCCCTCTTCCCAGTCGGTGGTGGCGGCCACGCCTGACGGGCGGTTTGCGCGGCCTTCGTCGAACTCCTTTGCGCGCGGGGTAGGCACCTTGACGCTACGCCGGTGGATCCGAGCTGCGGGCAGCGGCGCGGGATGACGGCTCGGATGGGAGGCACGAAGAAGCAGAAGGGGATCTGTTGCAGTCCTGGAGGCGACGGCTGCCTTGCAGCGATGCTGCTCCCGACGTTGGCTCAATCTCTGGTTCGGCCATGGGCTCGAAAGGGCCAATGGCTGACCCGCTCACCGGAAGAAGGCCCGCGGTGTGGGGACTGCTGGTTCGGCCCAAATAATGGTGATGGTCCTAGGGTTTTTCAGCGCGAAGATGAAGATCTGCTTGTTGCCTGCCATCATTGATCTAGATTAGAGAGACGAGTTCTAGAAGGCTCCGCCGACAAACTCTCATGGGCGCATGCGTGGAGATTACTGGATCAGAAGGTATTCGGTCGTTCGTACCCATGTTTTTTCTGGTCGTTGCGAAGCTATGTTGTTTGTTACCATCATGTATCATGTCTTCGACGATGCATGATGAAGTCAGATGCGGAGAATGTCAGGAAAGCTAGAACTTGAGGGCAGCGATGGTGAATTGAGTCTTTGGGGCGACGAGTAACTGGCTAGATGATCTATGACTCGTAGCAGCGAATGTTTATGGGGGCGACAACGCAGGAGGTGTTCCCAGTCTTATTTTATAGGGTGAAAATCCAAGGTCTAACCTTAATTGGTTGGCATGTCAATGGCTTTGTTAAAGGCATTGTTTGAAGAGCAAGGACTTATTTTAGGATGAAAACATCTGATCGTTGATCGGGCGACGACGACGATTGTACATTGTTTCCTTTTCTGAAGGCGTTGCTATTGGAGTGGTTGGACTACTAGTACTGTTCTGGGGGTGTTAGTGTTGTTTTGAGGAATCGTCCTCTGTAGTTGGGTTTTTCTTTTTTAATTCTTTTTTAGGGTTATGTGCATCCTGTAAGACTGCTAGGGCATGCATTGTTGCAGAGGCTGGGTGTAATTGGTATCTTCATGGTATATACTCTTTTAAAAAAACTATATTTCCAAAAACAAATATTGCCTTCAATGTTGTACCTCTCTTCCAGCCCAATACACTTCTTAGGCCTTTTTCATTTCTGTGTCCTTCATCTGGGCCAGCAGCCCAGAGCTGAGCCAATCCATTCCCAATCGACCAAATCGACGCCACAGCCGTCCCAGTGCTCCCCCGCCACCGCCGCATTCCTTGGACGCCACGACGCCGACCTGCACGCGCGTCGTGTAGCCTACCTGCAAATATTGCCTTCAATGTTGTACAGTACCTCTCTTTCAGCCCAATACTCGACTTCTCTGTTTCTCCCTGAACCTGAACTGAACTTTCTGTTCGTTCTGAACCTGAACGACAGAGAGAGCTCGCCGTTGTTCAGCCTCATTCAGTTAGCCCATTTAGCTTTCCTTTTACTCCAATTAAACACCACATGCCCAATCAAATTCAAGCCCAAAGCATACTACACGTCTCAAACCAATAGCATGAATCCCTATTTTCACTTTCTTCTACTTAAACCAGTAATCCATTTCTTCTCTTTTTTGTTCAAGTTTCAGAATTACTTAGGTTTTGTTCCTAGCTTGCATTTTGTGAGCTGGACTTTATTTTTGTTTGGATATTTTAGCAAATAGAACATGTCAACGACGAGCACACACTACAGGAATGGGAAGCTACGCCGACGGCCAGTCGCTACGCCGACGGCCAAACATCGGGGCCGTCGGCGTAGCCATCGTCTAGGCCAGCTCCGCCAAGCAGCCGTCGGCGTACAATTGCCCTCGGCATATCCTATGCTACGCCGACGGCTGCCCTCGGCGTAGCTATTTTTTATTTTATCTCATTAAACTTTGAAAAATCATAACTAAATCATTCTAATTCGTAAAAATACAAATAATATATCAAAATTTGCAGAAAAATAAGACCTATCTATCTACACTCAAATATTACACATTTATAAATAAAAATTAAGTAAAACATAAGAAATTATATATAATTTAAAATGGGCATAAAAAATCAAAAATGATCGAAACAATGTGAAACCTTCGCGTGGTGTTATATTATGTGACATAGTTAGAAGGAAAAATATCAAACTTGGTATATTGATTATGTCTCAAAAAAACCTTCACAAAATGACCTATCTCATTCGAGGTTTCTTGGCTTTCGGGTCAAATGACCAATGTTATGGCTAGAATCAAGACATAGTTTGTGATAATGTGCCCATATTGTGCATACACATGCATCATGGGATGGCGAACAATGTTGCAGGAGAAAGTTTTCCTTTTCGTCGCACCAAAAAGCCATTTCCCATTTTCTGAGCACAAAACACGGACGATTTTGTAAAGCAACCACCAAATGGCTAATTCAAAATGGTACCACCACATTTTACAAAAATACTATACCACCTTATATAGACAATGTCCCAATAGGGGAATCCGAAACCTTTCCGTCCACCTCTGGTGAAAAAGACAAATTTCTGCCGAATCGGCAGAAAGTGGGTCAGATATGAACTACAGGTACATGATCCGATGCTCATGTTTTTTTACAAAAATCATTTTTAGGTTCACAATATGCTATTTTATCAAAGATCCAATGCAAGTTTAGCGAGGCTCGGCCCCGAGCTAAGAATCTTCATGCCCGTCGTTCGACAAAGTTTGACGATAATTTAAAAGGGGCATAAAAAATTCAAAAACGATCGAAACAATGCGAAACCTTCGCGTGGTGTCATATTATGTAACATAGTTATAAGGAAAAATATTAAACTTGATATATTGATTATGTCTCAAAAAAACCTTCACAAAATGACCTATCTCATTCGAGGTTTCTTGGCTTTCGGGTCAAATGACCAATGTTATGGCTAGAATCAAGGCATAGTTTGTGATAATGTTCCCATATTGTGCATACACATGCATCATGGGATGGCGAACAATGTTGCAGGAGGAAGTTTTCCTTTTCGTCGTACCAAAAAGCCATTTCCCATTTTCCGATCATAAAAAACGGACGATTTTGTGAAGCAACCACCAAATGGCTAATTCAAAATGCTACCACCATATTTTACTAAAATAATATACCACCTTATATGGACAATGTCCCAACAGGGGGTTCCGAAACCTTTCCGTCCACCTCTGATAAAAAAGACAAATTCCTGCCGAATCGGTAGAAAGTGGGTCAGATATGAACTACAGGTACATGATTCGGTGCTCATTTTTTATCAAAGATCCAATGCAAGTTTAGCGAGGCTCGGCCCCGATCTAAGAATCTTCATGCCCGCCGTTCGACAAAGTTTGACGATAGTTTAAAACGGGCATAAATTCCGATTTTGTAAAGCAACCACCAAATAGATAATTCAAAAACGGAGGGTTTGTGATTAGTTGATATGGATATCATATTTGGATTCCTCTCATTTTTCTGATCAATTTAGACATATTATTTGTTAAATTCCGATTTATAGATTTAAAGATATTAATTATTCCATATTAAATAGAAAAATACAAAAAAGTAAAATTATTATATTTTTATTTGAATTCAATAATATTTTTACTTATTCATTAATGTTTATTTAAATAATTGTTTTTAATTTCAAAAAATACAAACATGTGACATGTTGATATAAGGGTTAATAGGATTGGTATCATAGTATTGACAACAATGTATGAATTACTTTGCGGAAACAGATTCTGAAGGAACGAGGAAGTTAAGCGTGCTGGAGCTGGAGTAGTATTAGGATGGGTGACCCTCCGAGAAGTTCGACCGAGACTACAATTTAATTAAGTATTAAGTGTAATTAGTGTTAAAAATGTTCAAAGTGAGAGACTAACGAGTCAAACAGTTCAAAGATTCAAAAATTAAGAAAAAAAATAAAATAAAAAATTTAATTTTTTTTAAAAAATATTTTTGCAACCGGTCGACAAGCTATGCCGACGGCCGCTACGCCGACGGTATTGCCCTCGGCGTAGCATACGCCGACGGCATTTTGATACGCCGACGGCCTCTATGTGCTCCGCCGAGGGAGCCCTTTGCCGAGGAGGCTACGCCGAGAGCAGCCGTCGGCGTAGCATACGCCGAGGGCATTTTAGGCTACGCCGACGGCCTTTTGTCCTCGGCGTAGCGCGCGCGTCCTGTAGTGACATGTACGAGCTGAAATATGACCCTCAACCGGAAGACCAGAACTCGTGTGGGATAGTTGGCAAATCATATTTCCTTGTCGATGCAAATCATACTCGAGTAGCTTAGTTATTTGTTTTCCTGCATGCTGCTTAATTACCATCTAATTTTTAAATGACATGCAAATTAGTTACTCGCCCGGCGCTCGCCCGGGCTTTACTCGCGTGCGCCTCATGCATGAGAACGAAGCCTGATCGACCAGGGGCAAAATCACTGTGTGGTGAGCCGGCCTGGAATTGTCCCACACGCAGCGACCTAGCTACTTTGCTTCATTCTGTAGAAAAAAGGTTTCTAGCAACAGGTAGTATAATATATTTAAGTAGGTCCGGAAATTTGCGTATTGCCGCTATTCTTTCACCTAGTTATTTGTTTTACAGCGTGGGTTTCTCATAGTGGATTAATATTGCTACTTTCTGTCCACGGACATGGTTCAACTTCTTAGAGAGAATTTCAACACTTAGGCAAGACTAGAAATGAAATAACATCTCTGCTGTTGGAATATTGTTTTACACTAAGTAGAATGAAAATTTATTTCTCATGTTAAAAATCTGATAGCTAGATTAACAAAATTTTCAGAGCTAAGATACGAATACAACTTTTTATTAACTCGATGAAAATTTTAGAATGAGCGGAGAAAAGACAAGATTACCCCGTTTTCGCAATCTAACCTAGGCAAGCCCCCGATGGCGGCAGATCGGTAAGTGGCTGGGGAGACCATGGACGATGGAGGCCCCGGAGGTGGACCGCCTGCTGCGGATCCTTCAAGCAGTAGCAGGCATCCTAGTCAGACAACAACGGCCAGGGCCAGCCGCATCTGGTGGGCCCAAGCGTTAGCGAGACGACCAGCCGGCGACTCTGACTCTAGTAGGCTCATTGGACTTGACTTCACCAAGAAGATAAATATATAATGTCATGCATCAATGCCTCGATTTTAGTTCTATTTTGGTTTTAAACCTAATTTAGGACCATCCGGCCATGGTTTGCTCAATTTTAGTTCAATTGCATTTGTTCATAAGTTCTTAAATAGCTGAAATGGCATGGCTTGAACCTTGATGTATTGATTAATCATTGATAAATTTGCTCTAATTTAAGAGTTGAGTGGTTTATATGTTGATACAACAAGCTTATCAACAACCACCATAGTAAAAATGTGGCAAATGAGGACGAATAGGAGGATGTGTTTAACCCGAATGAAATAGTTTGTAATCCTGTTCTTAGAAAACAAATCAATGAATACCGTGTGAATGCATTTGAAGCATTTGAACCGCTGTGAAGAAAATTTTGCTAATGCTTATAATTGTTCAAGAAATTTTTTGTCGCCTTGCGGCGCGCCTAGGCTTTGACAAATTTCTGGGTCCGCCACTGACCATACCCCAATCCATGGAGTAATTTTTGGTCCAAGTATTGTCTTATCCAATCAAAATACATCTTTTATTTTAAAATGGAGCAAGTAGTTCACATATTGAACTCGATGAAGGGAACGGCCCATTGAAAGTTTAACAGTGGTTCATGCATCTTATAAACAGTTGTAGAGATACCACTTCAGTTATCCGTAGTTTGGAATAACCATCAAAGCCGTCAAAATCTCAGCCATTTAAGCTATGATTGGGCAACATTTAATAGTGTATCTCAATAATTAACGGTTATGTTGAGGAAGAATGGAATTACAAGACACTTATTATGGAAATCATGCAATCCGGTCCTCCTTCCACGAATGCAATCACGTGGACTTCGTTGGACATCAAACGTCCATGGTGCTTGCAATCATAGGGCCATACAGTGGTCCGATGGAAATCCATATATCAGAAGCCGATTTGTAGAGGTCTCAGAAAGAAAGGACAAGCAAGAGTGGCCAAGCGGTTTGAGGGAAGTACTTGCCACATCACTTCCAGTGTAGTTGTTGATTGTCAAAATTTTGCTATTGGGTAGTTACCGACAACCCAATGTATAGTTTGCACAAAACCCAATCTTTTTCTTGCAGAAACCTTTGTCCCTTTAGGTGGAGAAAATAGTATTTTTAGAAAAATGGAGGGTGTATTACTAAATAAATTAGAAATACAGCATTTTATTATGGAATATATGATTATATGAGTGTACCTTTTATTTAGATATTTGAGGTAAGGACCTTCATCATCTCACATGTCATATAGACATTATACCTTCATAACTATAAATAGAGGACCATAAGACAATCATGCCTGACATTAACGAAGTGTTATCTATAATTTAAGAATTGGTAGTCTGATGTGATTTTCAACGATCATCTGAAGAGAATGAAATGAGAATGTGCGAGAGTGTAATGTTATTATCGAAATAATCTAATGTTGTAATAAACATGTGTATAAATATAGTTTTTTTTAGCATTGTGCGCTCATGTATATGAACTCGGTACAGTTTAATGGAATGAAAGTAAATGTGGTGTTGCAGGACTCACAGTTTAACTGATGTGGTAATAAAATTGTACTATAAATGTATGTACATCAGCTCTCTTTCAAAAAAACACACACTTGTGGAGTTTGAGTCACGTGAGTCTCCATTGCCACTAGCACCATAGTCATTACATCTCTCTCAGCGGCCTTGTGAGTAAGTCAACAAGTATTGTAAACCGCCGGTGCAATCAAGTCAAGAAGATCATAAACGCTCCGGCTGAATTTGTAATAGTCACCATGTGTAGCGTTGTAGAGATGAAAGGTAGTTGTAGTCGCATGTAGGGTGAAAAAACGGACTCTGGTCTCATCCAGATCTCCTTAAAACCCTACATATATCTTCAAAATAATAAGAATATATATCACAAAAAGAGGAAGTGAGAAGAATAAGGACAAGAAAGAAGAAGAACAAAAAGAAAGAATCCTAACCGTACCAAACTCGCGATGAATCAATCGAGTAACCTCTACCGTGACCGGCGAGTTCACAAGGTTAGCAATCCACCTGGGAAAGGAAGTACACTTCATGGTGCACGACATTTTTCGGTCCTCCTTGCTCCGCACACTCCTCCCAGCTCCCTCGCTCGGCCTTAGAAAGTTCTGAACAAAAATAAGAAAATAATATTGGAGGGAAAAACAACCGACTCAAATAGTCTGTCAAGTACTGAAGCCCCGTTGTGTGCTACTCAACTAACTCAATAACGAAGTCGGCATATTGAGTTAGCAATATGATTCGCATAAGGATAACAATACTTGTAAGGCCATCCACTATGTGGTCTTAAAGCGATTCAAAGGGCTGTGGGAATCGGTTCAGTACATAGCAGTGAATCGATTCACAACTTCACTGCAGAGAAGCGGTTCCAGTTCGATTCCTCTGTTAAAAAAATGTTTCTGCTCCGTCCTATCTCATGCAAAGCCAATTATCAGTGAACACGTGTAGCCAGCGGTAAAGGGAGAGTACTAATTATTTGGTGGATGGGTCCCATACTCTTTTTTGAACCGCATTCACACATAGCAGCTAAACACTGCCGATTCATAAGTCTGACGTATTTTTCTTTGAACCGAACATACATAGTACATGGTCTAAGGAAGTATTCCCTCCGTCCAAAAAATGTAAGACCCTAAGGTTTAGTCAAAAGTCAACGTTTTCTAAGTTTGAATAATATTATACACAAAAATATAAATATTTACAATACCAAATCAATATCAATAGATTTATCATAAAGTATAATTCCTTAATGTATCCACTCTATGATATAAATGTACATATTTTTTCTTCCTAAATATTTGGTAAAAGTTAGTAAAATTTGACTTTTAATCAGTTTTAGGTGTCTTATATTTTAGGACAGAGGGAGTATTAATTTGTTAATTCTGTCTACGCCAACAAAAGCACAACCAGTAAGTTTATTTGGTCTATCATTAGGAAGACATTCGTAATATGTACTCCCTCCGTTTCAAATATAAGATGTTTTAGCTTTGTAAAGCAAATGTATTTAGACTTGTTAGTGTCTAGATTCACTGGTGAACTTACATACTAAAACAAGCTAGATACGTTTTCTTCATAAACCTAAAACATCTTATATTTTCGAAGGGAGGAAGTACTTATACAAAAGTCACAGACCGTGCAGGTTGGCCAAAAAAAAAAACTGGGAATTCTTAGTAACGTCCCGCTGCACCATCCAGGAGAGGTAGCCATGCCACCCTGTTATAAAGCCCATGCGGCCATTACATCTTCAATTCGCTGAAACATCACATCACAAGTCTCCCAGACCCGTTCGATCGTGGACGACGGCAGCATGACGCGCACGGCGCTGCATTTCCGGCTCTGGTGCACCGTGCACGTCAAACATCGCTTCGGGCGAGGCCATTGTCTGCTTAGCACGAGTCAAACCGTACGGCGGTCATATCATCGACCCGTGCGTAGGAATGACGAAGTTTCGGCACAGGAGAACGCACGGCATGCACTTGAAGGCTCGCTGTCAAGTGCTACAAGACGTCCATCAAGGGAGGGAGGGCCCCTACGACGGGATTACAGGAACTCGGCCGTCTCCACAGTATTTTGCTACAGCGCGGGATGTGATGTCGCCGCACGTACAGCACGTACAGCACGCGTGGGCTCTTCCCTAGCCCTCTTAGTTAAGGCCATGGGGCAATTGACCTCACGTACGCCGCACGAGCAGCACGCGTCGTTCAAACACTCCGGTGGAAAGGGGTTACTAAGGATGGTATGAGTAAAAACACTCTGCCTCCGGGCTTGGAAAGATGTATGTGCTCGAATAAAAAAGAAGGTCATGGCATTAGAAACTTTCAAGCCATTAATTACAGTCTGATTCTTACGGCTGCCTGGCGTATTGCTGAAAAACCAAACGATTTCCTTCACAAAATTCTTAAAAATCAAAATACTTCCCAAACTCCTCTACTTGGTGCTCAAATCCTAACTCCCCAAAATCAGCTTTCTAGGCCTCAATTCTCAAAGTCTTGCCCATTCTCAAAGCTCACTCGCATTACCAAATAACACAGGGCGACATTTCTATTTGGAACAATCCTTTGGTGCAAGAATTGGGAAAATCCCATGAATGCCTCGTTATCCAAAACCCTGACTTCATCTATCCTTCAAAAATCAAGGATATGTTTTGGAATCACAATGAAAATAAATGGAACAGACAGCTCATTGATGTCCTCTCGCGTACTACAGCATAAAAAAAAATTGGAAAACAAAAGAGGTGCTTCCAAGAATTCAGACTTTTGCCTAGAGACTTCTGCAAAAGACCATCCCCACGATGCAAGAATAGGAAGATACACTGATCATATTAGTAAGATGTGCAGCAGATGTGGCTTAGAAGAAAATGACAGACATCTCTTCTTTACGTGCAATTTTGTCAAAAAGGTTTGGTTCTGCTCACCCTGGTGCATCAGAATAGAAAACATTGTGCAAACCAACCTCTCTATTACAGATGTTCTAAACTATCTTATTGGTATGAATCATCCACATGCCACTATTCCAAACCTTCTTGTTTTCTTGTGGTGGATATGGAAATCAAGAAATGGCTACTGTTTTAATAGAAAACAAGAAAAGCTCTATCATATCAGCATGGATGCCCAAGCAATTCTCAAATCCATGAATCTCTTGGAACTACCAGGCAAGGACACCCGCCTCTTGGGGAAGCAAAAGGAAGACGATCAGGATATGAATATTTCTGAACAAAAGAAAGAAGAAAGAAAGGGAAATGATCATAGTATTATTATTCACTCTGATGCAACCTGGAAAAAAGAAGATTCTCTTGATAATTCTGAAGCTGGAATCACAGGAATAGGCATATATATCCAGCATAGAGAAGATAAGGGTTAAAATCCAAGCCTCCACTTTGGGCGCAATTTCTCCACTTCAAGCAGAGGCCGCAAAAGCAATGTTGTTAGCAGCTGCCAGCTGAAATAGCGGAAAACTTGTCCCTGACGAAGCCCATGCTGTACACTGATAACAATCTCCTAAGCAACCCAGTGTTTCCAAAGAAAACAGAGCACCCCTCTCTCCACCCCTCCTCCCGTTGAGAGTCGCCGCCCTCGTGCTGGGCCTCCCCCGACTCCTCTCCACCGGCTGTGCCGGCCGGAGTTGGAGAAGGGGGAGCGCAGTAGTAGATAGGTTTAGGGGTAGGTTTGGCGATATGTCGGTTGCGGGCGCTGTGCCCAGTAGATGGAGCGGATGGGAAGATCTTGGCGTTGGGATCTGGCCAGCCCTAGGGTTCCTCCTTCTTCTTCTTCAACTCCGATGGCCGGAGGGGGAAGTGGAGTGGAGAAACACCGCCTCCTGGAATAAATTCAACGCTGGTTACCTGGTGAAGACCTGGTTCTGCTGGAAGCGATTCTTCTCGGCCGGCCGTGGCGGCGAGGGGGAAGGTTGCCTTCCGGCAGTGCGTGGCGTGCTGAAGTGGCTCCTGGCCGGCCTTGGTGGCGAGGGGGAGCGCACTGGCGGCACCGCGGCCTGGTTTCTCCCTAGGCGACCCTATCTTTGGATTTGCTGCAGATGCATCTTCTATGGCTTCCCTCCCTCATCTCGGGCAGGAGCTCTGAGGGAGGAGCTCGGTTTCTGGGAGCATCGGTGGCAGATCCTGGAGGCTCATCGTTGCTCTTTCTTGGTGTCTTCTCCTGATCTGGACGCGGAGGTCGCGTCTGCCATGGATGTTGATCCGAGCGACGGCGGTGATGATCTCTCCTGGAGAAGTGAAGCCATCTTTTTCTGAACATCCAAATCGGAGGCATGCAGCCAGCCGATTATCCAAGCCGCATCGAGGCTAGCAAGCTCGCCGGCAAGACCCGGCGCTCCCTCAACCTCCATCGCGAGGACAGTCAGAAGCAGAGGCGTGTTGGAAGGAGGACCCAATTGCGTTTCTTGTTTATGTTTTAGGGTGCTCTTTGTAAAGCGTTTGGACCTGTTTTTATTTTCATATTTTTTAGGGTTCTACGTGAAAATGTGTAGCTCCACCGTCGTTTTTTAATGAAGGCTTCCTGCCCCTTCTGGGGCTCTCCTGTTCAAAAAAAAAAGATAACAATCTCCTGGCAAAGGCAGTCAACAGTAACAAGGTGGACTCAGAATTCATGCACTAGAATACTAGGGAAACCCTAGCTAGAATTTTGAATTCTGTTAGAAAGACTAAAGCCAGTGTTTCCCATATATGTAGGGAGAAAAATAAAATCGCTCATAGTAGTGCTCACAAGGTACAAAGAAGATCCTCTACTGTACCTATCCTAGATTTCTCCTCGACAGCTCACACTAAGCACTTCTGTCCTTGGCTGGAATGCTTTAGATTACTAGAATGGTAGGATTATGTAATTCATCATGTAATCTGTTGTTGAGTTGATCAATGCAATCTGGTGCCTATGGCACCACTGCTTGTTTCAAAAAAAAACTTCATTCAAATATTAGAAACATTTACACGATTTGAACGAAATTTAATTACACCTAAACTAAAAAAACGTGATCGCAGAGGAAAGAGAGTTAGGCTTCGCAGTCCTCCTGCTCGTCCTTCACCTCGTCATCAACGGCACTGACGCTTGCTGCACCCTTCACCGCCGACCATGTTGCTCCCTTCGCCGCCCGTCAACTCCAAGATGTGGCCGCCGGCCTCGCGGATCAACTGCTCGATCCAGTGTCGTTCCACACACTTTGGGGGTCCAAGAGAAGTAAGACAAAAATGGTCTTTGTTCATAGTGGTGAATCTTCCCTAGCTTCAGGGGGGCCATTGCCCCCTTACTCCAGATAATTGCTTAAAGATATCTCTAAAAATCTATGCTAAAATTTTAAAGATTAATTACTCTAAGTTTATGAATGGTTATTGTTCTTGGGTCCCCAATATTGTCTCACGAGTTCTGCCACTTGTTCACATATAAAATATATCAAATTATTATTATTCATGTAATAAAAAAGCAAATTAAATATTCCATAAATTTTAAACACCCATGGCCTTTGGAATCTCAGTGAAGATATTCGAAATTAATTATTTCTATTAGAGTATTTTTCTTTTTAGGTAAGAGGAGTCAAAGTAGATGCATGATAGGTTGTAGTTTAAGCCATCTATATTTTTTAAGATTATTTTATGTTTTCGGGCCTTAAGAGTAGAAGTGTAATAATAAGGTTTGAGTAGGGTTCCTACCTTGTAGGGCCCTGATGACCCACAAGTATAGAGGCGTATCGTAGTACTTTCGATAAATAGGAATGTCGATCTCAACGAGGAGCAGAAGATGTTGAACAGTGGTATGGAGCAGGAAATCCCAGTGAATACTTAGCAAACGGATTTTAGTGGTTTTATGACAAAGCAACAAAACAAGGAGCAAGTAACAAAGATAACAAACAAACGGAAAGTGGCCCAATCATTTCTTAGCAAAGGACAAGCCGGTGGAAATACTTATAAGGACCAAACGTTCTCAAGGACGCATAGGAATTTTGTCAAGTGCTTTCGCTTCAAATAGCTGAGTACTCTTCTTTGGTGTTTAAGTGTTGTGTGGGTGAACCTATGCTAACATACCTCCCTTCCTAGGACTAATACATACTTGTGATTAAACCCCCTGCAAACATTCGTAACTACAAGAAAGTAATTAAGATATAAATGTAACCACGGCCTTAAACTCTGAGATCCTACACTCCCTTGTGCAAAGGTGTACTAACGGGGGTTCAGGTTTCTGTCACTCCGGCAACCCCACGATTAGTAGCCAAATACATAATGCATTTCCCTAGGCCCATAAATGGTAAAGTGTCATGTAGTCGACGTTTACATGACACCACTAGAAGAATAGCATCACAACTTAAATACTAAACCATTGAATAATAACTCATCACAGATTCACTACTAACAACATGACTTCTCCCGTGTCCTGAAGAATAAGACGAACTACTCACAAGACATTATATGGATCAAGATCAAAGATGATATGATAATGGATAACAACCTGAACATAAACAATAATCCAATGGTTCCACTCACAAGCATCAACTACAATAGTAATCAACACCGGGAAAGTTTCCCCTAAGAACTAAAGCAATATCCAACACAATTGTTACAGCGGGACGGAGTGGTGATGATGGTGCTGGTGGAGATGATGGTGTGGATGATGATCCCGATGAATCCTAGCTTGATGACGGTGTTGATGGCGACGGTCTCCCATCTCCGGGAAGGAATTCCCCCAACAGAAACATGTTTGCCAGAGAGATCTTTCTCTCTCGGTGTTTTCCGCCTCCTAGAGGCGGCGGAAATCTATATGTGGTTGCTCCCCCGGTATTAGGGTTCTGTAGGGAAGATATAGGCGAAGGGGCGGAGTTGGAGGCCAGGCAGGTGGTCCACACCTGCCCTAGGCACGGGGTCAGGTGGGCCCACGCCTAGGGGGTGTGGGCCCCCTGAGACGCATCTCCGTCCCTCCTTTTGGCTTCCTTCGTCTTCTGGTAAAATAATATGTTTCCATATTTTTCTGGTATTTTTCTGATCTTCGCGAAATTGCACCGAAACGCCTTCTTTTCCATCAGAATCCAGACTCCGGCAGTCCATCCTCCAGGAATCATCCAACATGCATAAACAAATGAAAATCCATAAGTAATACCTCATAATAAGACAAATATCAATGAATAGATGTAAATTATGATATAGAGTGATGATGCAAATTGGGCGTATCAACTCCCCCAAGCTTAGACTTCGCTTGTCCCCAAGCGAATACTGAGCTCAGTAAACATGTCCACAGGTTTATGGAGTGAAGTGTCGATAAAAGAATACGAACAAGAAGCATCACACTTACCATTTCACAACTCATAGAAGAAAACAATTCACCATTATATAACTTAGCTTGCAACCAAGTGCAGCAGTCACAATAGAGATGCATAAAGATAAATCATAATTGGAATTGGCAAACTTGTTCTTGGTCAGAAAACACCTGGCAAATAGTTTCACAAAAGCTTTTTGTAGAAGTTTCAAAACAGGAGCACTCTTTTCTCAAAAAGGTTTTTTCACAAGTGAAAGCTTTCAAAGTAATACTCAGTAGATAAGAGTTTTGTGCAACAAGGTAGATAAAGAACATGATTGAATAAATCACCATATGAATGCTTGAAACACAACAACTCAAATGCTTGCTGGAGATAGAGAGGAAGTAGGTTTACTGACTCAACTGGAAACTAGGAGAAATGTCCCTTCATAGAGGGTAGCAGGGATTATAAGTCATAAAGAGCTTTCAAAATATTATGGTACTTACTAGCTTTGAGCCCTCATTGCCCCTATCATAAGCATCTTGAGATGATTAAGGTTAAAGTGAACAAAGATGGAGTATATGCTTGACGAAATATAAGTTGGCAATCTCATGTCCCTTGAATATGAGGGCCACTCCTCATGCATACTCAACTTTGGGACCAGGTAAGTTCTTGTCATTGTAAGTATTTGCATATCATTGGGAACTGCCAACGGGGTACCCCTTGTACATGGCACAGGAGCTTTCCCATAACCAAAATGACAAGGCAAGCAGATAATGAGCATCTCAGCAATCTTTTTATTTACCATATGCATAGCTTTTTATTGAGGATGCTTCATAGATGACTCACTATGGTGATGCTTCAAGTTTCCACCATGATTAAGCATGGCTTAGGCTAGCGGCCCAGGCGTTTCTCTAACACATAATACAAACTCCATGGACTTACAAGTTTGACATCCATAGACAAAAGAGCACGATATCAACTGTGTACAGAGTACAAGTGCAATGTTGAAAACGTTCCCCGTGACAGCACGGTTCTGCTAATTCCAACGTATAGATGCAAGCATATACAACTTCGATGTTCACAATGGTTCAAGTTTATTAGGGGCAAAGAAATAAAGTGTGCCATCAAGTTCGTGAGAGCTTTACTAACTAGTTTTCACATAACAAAATACTTTTTAATTCGAAAGGTAGATGAAGCTTGAGAATTTGCTAGGACTAGCAATTGATACTAGGTAGATATGGTGGACACAAATGGCAAAGATTTTTGGTTCAAAGGGTTTTGGAAACATGAGAAGTATGCCTTCTCAAAACAGGTTTTTGGCTAGCAAGGCTGGGTAGCAAGCAAGAGAGTTGAAAGAAACAAGCAAACATACAAGTAATAAAGCCAAACATGCAGTCTTCCTTTAAGACACAAAAAATCTTAAATAAAGAATACTAAGCTTATGAGCCAACAAGAAAGAAAACAAATGATACAAAATACCTATAAGCCTTTTCTTTCTTTTCTCTTTCAAACTAATGCCACTGACCAGAACTCGGTTTACCAAAACCAATTTAGATCCACTTTATGATCCCAAAGTGGTGCCAATACTGATCAACAAGATCCATCATATAATAGAGATTGCAAAATAAAATAAGAAGTGCAAAAAGTAAAAGATGAGACTTCTCATTAATATTCCAATAAAGGCACTCACACCAAGGGGTACATAGATAATCAACTAAAGGAGATATACTTCCACATGCAAACTAAACTATAAGATAACCTCTCTACCACAGATATGAATCCACTAAAAAGGTAAAAGATAAAAGATAATGGTGGTGATACCGCGACACTTCCCCAAGCTTGGAACAAGCCAAGGGGATGCCAAACCTGATGATGAATTGCTCCCTTGGTGGTGGTGGTGTTGCCTTGTCATCATCAAACTTTGAAGGAAATGGTTCTCCATCCAAAAAGGATGTCCTTGTTTCCGCAATCCTTAAACTAGCAGCAGAGCTTATGCGATCAAATCTAGCCTCATACTCACAGTTTTGGTTCTGTATGTCATAGAGTTGTTCTTGCAATTGGTTGGTGGTCTGACAGAGTGAAAAGATCTCTTCTCGGAGCTTAGCTACTTCTCCCTCGTGCTTGGTGATGAGTTCCGAACTTATCTTATGAATAATATCCACCTCGCGTTTTGCCATCTTCTTGTACCTGAAAACTTCTTGTTCTAGCGCTTCCATCCTATCTTCCAGACTGCCTTCTACTTTAGGGCCTTGAACTTCTTTCATCTGTACCTTCCCCTCCTTGAGTATCAACTCTTTGGGATGAATCCTCAACTCATACATGTACGGGTTGAGGACGTCCGCAGAGGAATCCTCCATGGGTGATCCAGAGGAAGACATTGAGGCTCCAAATCTAAGAATTTTCCTGACAGAAATAGATCGAAACGAAAACACGATGCAAGAACCTCGGGGAACCCGGGGGGTTATATATTACGAATATTCAATGCATAAGGAAGGTTTTGACATAGAAACGAAGCGGAGATGGAGTTCCAGGGGGACACCCCCCTCAGGCGCGGCCTGGCTGGGCCCGCGCTGGGGTGGGTTTGTCCACCCCGGGCTCCGTTTCCTATTCAGTTACGTCTCGTAAATTCCCTTATGTATTAAAAACGTCAAAAATATAAAAAGATTGGAGTTTCACGAACCTTCTGTTTTCACCACTTTTACCTAATCAAAGACGAACTCTGCAGTTTCTGGTGTTTGGTTCTTGATAAATTCTTCTGGAGTCACCATTTGGATGACATCCACATCTTCATTGTAAGAATCTCCAAAAATATAATGCTTTAGTCTTTGACCATTAACCACCTGTGTTGTGTCATCCTTCAGAGAAGTGATTTTGATGGCACCTGAATGGTATACTTCCTTGATAACAAAAGGTCCTTCCCATTTGGAGAGTAGTTTCCCTGCAAAAAATCTGAGACCAGACCTATACAAAAGGACTTTCTCACCAACATGGAACTCCCTTTTGAGAATCCTCCTATCATGCCATCTTTTTACTTTTTCCTTAAAGATCCTAGCATTTTCGTAAGCTTCCCCTCTCCACTCATCTAGATTACTTAAATCAAGCAGCCTTTTCTCACCAGCAAGTCTAAAATCTCTATTCAATTCTTTCACTGCCCAATAAGCTTTGTGTTCTAATTCTAAAGGCAAGTGGCAAGCTTTCCCATAGACCATTTTGTAAGGAGACATCCTCATAGGATTTTATAAGCAGTTCTATAAGCCCACAAAGCGTCATTCAACTTTTTAGCCCAGTTTTTCCTAGATCCGTTGATAGTTTTCTGCAAGACAGATTTAATTTCCCTATTGGAAAGTTCTACCTGCCCACTAGTTTGGGGGTGATAAGCTGAAGCAATTCTGTGGTTTACATCATACTTAGCGAGAGTTTTTTTAAAACCCCCATGAATAAAATGAGAGCCTCCATCAGTCATGAGATATCTAGGCACACCAAACCTAGGAAAAATGACATCTTTAAGCATTTTCAAAGAGGTCTTACCATCAACACTGTTTGTAGGTAAGGCTTCTACCCACTTTGTAACATAGTCAACAGCAACAAGAATATGAGTATACCCTTTTGAAGGAGGAAAAGGCCCCATAAAGTCAAATCCCGAACAATCAAAAGGTTCAATAACAAAAGAATAATTCATAGGCATTTCATTGCGTCTAGAGATGTTACCTACTCGATGGCATTCATCACAGGATAAGACAAACTTCCTTGCATCTGTAAAAAGAGTAGGCCAATAAAATCCAGATTGTAAAACCTTTTGTGCAGTCCTATCCCCAGAATGATGTCCTCCATAAGCACTGCCATGACATTTTCTCAATATCTCTTGTTGTTCAAATTCTGGAACACATCTTCGCATAATGCCATCTACTCCTTCTTTATATAAGTATGGGTCATCCCAAAAGTAATGCTTAGATCATAAAAGAATTTCCTTTTTTTCCGAGCTATAAAGTTTGGAGGCAAATACTTGGAAACAATAAAGTTAGCGTAATCAGCATACCAAGGACTCTCATGTGGACTTACCCTTATTGCAGCTAATTGCTCATTTGGAAAACTATCATTTATAGGCAGAGGGTCAAAAGAGATGTTTTCCAAATGAGATAAATTATCAGCAACAGGATTATCAGCACCACCCACCTTATAAGCCTAGGTTTAGCGTCCTTCTTTGTCATAAGGTACTTAATAGCTGCATGATCAGTATGAATAGTAACCTTAGAGTCAACAATATACGGCCTAAATTTATCACAAGCAAAGATTACAGCTAAGAACTCTTTTTAGTAGTAGCATAATTCTTTTGAGCAACATCCAGAGTCTTGCTAGCATAATGAATAACATTCAGCTTCTTGTTAACACGTTGTCCAAGAACAGCACCCACAACAAAGTCACTAGCATCACACATGATTTCAAAAGGTAAACTCCAATCAGGTGGTTGGACAATAGGAGCAGTTGTCAAACCCTTCTTCAAAGTTTCAAAAGGTTCCTTACAATCATCATAAAAAACAAAAGGTACATCTTTTTGAAGAAGATTTGTAAGGGGCTTTGAAATTTTGGAGAAATCTTTAATAAACCTCCTATAGAAACCAGCATGACCAAGAATACTACGAATACCATTGATATCTCTAGGACAAGGCATCTTCTCGATTGCTTCAATTTTGGCTCTATCAACTTTAATGCCTCTTTCAGAGATCTTGTGTCCAAGAACAATCCATTCATTAACCATGAAATTGCATTTCTCCTAGTTAAGAACAAGGTTGGTTTCTTCACATCTCTGCAAAACTTTATCAAGGTTGTGCAACAGTTATAAAAAGAAGTTCCATAGACGGAAAAATCGTCCATGAAAACCTCCACAATTTCTTCACAAAAACCATGAAAGATAGCAGACATACATCTCTGAAAGGTAGCAGGAGCATTGCATAAACCAAAAGGCATGCGCCTATAAGCATAAGTACCATAAGGACAAGTGAAAGTGGTTTTCTCCTGGTACTGTGCTTTCACAATGATTTGAGAAAACCCAGAATAACCATCAAGAAAACAAAAATGAGTCTTTTTGGACAACCTCTCAAGCATTTGATCAATAAAGGGCAAAGGATAATGATCTTTCTTAGTAACTTTATTAATCTTTCTAAAATCAATGCACATCCTATACCCAACCACTACTCTTTGGGGTATAAGCTCATTATCCTCATTAGGCACAACAGTTATTCCCCCTTTCTTGGGAACACAGGGCTAACCCATTGACTATAAGCAATAGGATAAATAATACCAGCATCAAGGAGTTTTAATACCTCATTTATTACCACATCCTTCATCTTAGGATTTAGACGGCGTTGGTGCTCAACAACTGGTTTTGCATCAGGCTCAATATTAATATTATGCTGACATATAGTAGGAGAAATTCCTTTTAAATCATCAAGAGTATAACCCATTGCTCCACGGTGCTTCTTCAATACTTCCAATAACCTTTCTTCTTCCTTCCATGAAAGTTTAGAACTAATAATAATAGGATATATCTTGTTATCATCAAGATAAACATATTTAAGATCATCAGGTAAAGGTTTTAATTCGAAAACATGATCCCCTTTAGGTGGTAGTGTGGTACCCAAATCTTCCACATGTAGATTATGCTTAAGCTATTCCGGCTAACGAAGGAAAACTTTGTCAATCTCATTTCTTTCCTTCATGAAGACATCACTTTCATGGTCTTCTATGAACTGCTGCAAAGCATTGTTAGGAGCAAGAGAAATAGCAGACAGTTGTTCAACCCTGAAATCCTCATCAGGTAATTCATTTTCATAAGGAGTTTTGGAAAATTTGGAAAAATTAAACTCATAATATTCTCCAGCAAACTTAGTCAAAACATTTTCCTTCCTACAATCTATGATAGCCCCACAAGTATTAAGGAAGGGTCTACCAAAGATGATAGGATAGGTTTTACTAGCTTCTTTACCAAGTACTAGAAAATCAGTAGGATATTTAATCTTACCACAAAGGACCTCCACATCTCTTACAATACCAATTGGGCAAACTTTCTCTCTATCAGCAAGGGGAATAACCAAATCAATGTGCTCAAGCTCATAAGGACCAATCTCATGCATAATTTCCCTGTAAAGCTCATAAGAAATATCACTAGAACTAGCACCAATATCACATAAACCATAGTAGCTATGACTACCAATTTTAACAGAAAGCAAAGGAACACTAGCTTTTCTAACTTTCTTAGGATGAGAAACAATATTAGTAGCGTCTTCACAGAAGACAATATGCTCATCCTCTATATTTCTACTGATAAGATCTTTCACAATAGCTACCACAGGCTCAATATCAATAACCTCATCGGACCCTACAATTTTGTTTGCGCTTTTGCTAACCACAGTAGCCATAATAGAATGCTCCCTCACCTTAGAAGGAAAATGAGTTTTCTCAATATAAGGTTCAGGCAAAATAGGATCAACAGTTCAAACCTCTGTACTAGCAGGAATATGGGTGACGGTGTCTTTATAAGGAGCGTGGTACTTGTCCCACTCTCTCTTGTAAAGTTCAATATAAGAGGCAAAGGCATTAAACCATTTTGCAAGAACTTGGGGATAAAGGCCAAACTTATTACAAATATCACAAAAGTTATCAGTACCCATAAAAGATTTAATGCATTCATAATCATAGTTTATACCTGACTTTCTTCCTTTGTCATTCTCCCAAGATTCAGTGTTATCTTGAATACGGTCTAAGAGATCCCATTTAGCATATTCCTTCATATGTGTGAATGATCCAGCACAAAAAGCGTCTAGTAAATCTTTATCATGAAGAGAAATCCTAGCATAAAAGTTATTGAGAATAATATTGTTAGGGAGTTCATGAATAGGACATTTAAGCATGAGTAACTTCAGTCTTCCCCAAGCTTGAGTTGTACTCTCTCCATCAAGAGGCCAAAAGTTATATATAAGACTTCTATCCTTATGGATTTCACTGGGAGGATAAAATTTAGAGTAAAAGAGAGATGCCATCTCCTCCCATTCCATGGATTGTCCATTCTTCAGCAGCTTATACCATGCTTCAGCTCTCCCTTTCAAGGATATGGAGAGTAACTTCTTCTTCATTTGTTCAGTTGTGATACCTGCACTCTTAAACAACCCGCATAATTCATGGATAAAAAACAAGTGATCACCAGGATGGACAGTTCCACCCCCAAAATAATAATTATCCATAACACGATTAACAATACTTGTAGGTATCTTAAAAGGATCTATCTCAACAGGAGGTGGTTCATCTACTACCCTACCAGCGGTAGTAGTTTTCCCAAACAGAAAACCAAGTGGGTTATCCATATTGGAAACAAAGTAACAAGCAGTAACAAAAGCAATACTTACAGTAAAAGTTTCCCTTATCAGTTCCACTCTTCAATAGCGCTTCACTCCCCGGCAACGGTGCCAAAAAATAGTCTTGATGACCCACAAGTATAGGGGGTGTATCGTAATACTTTTGATAAATAAGAGTGTTGATCCCAACGAGGAGCAAAAGGTGCTGAATAGTGGTATGGAGCAGGAAATCCGTGTGAATACTTAGCAAACGGATTTTAGTGGTTTTCTGACAAAGCAACAAAACAAGGAGCAAGTAACAAAGGTAACAAACAAACGGAGCAAGTGGCCCAATCCTTTCTTAGCAAAGGACAAGCCGGTGGAAATACTTATAAGGACCAAACGTTCTCGAGGACACATGGGAATTCTGTCAAGTGCTTTCGCTTCAAATAGCCGAGTACTCTTCTTTGGTATTTGTAAGTGTTGTATGGGTGAACCTCTGCTAACATACCGCCCTTCCTAGGACTAATACATACTTGTGATTAAACCCCCTTGCAAACATCCGTAACTACAGGAAAGTAATTAAGATATAAATCTAACCACAGCCTTAAACTCCGAGATCCTACACTCCCTTGTGCAAAGGTGTCCTAACGGGGGTTCAGGTTTCTGTCACTCCGGCAACCCCACGATTAGTAGCCAAATACACAATGCATTCCCCTAGGCCCATAAATGGTGAAGTGTCATGTAGTCGACGCTCACATGACACCACGAGAAGAATAGCACCACAACTTAAATACTAAACCATTGAATAATAACTCATCATAGATTCACTACTAACAACATGACTTCTCCCATGTCCTCAAGAAGAAGACGAACTACTCACAAGACATCATACGGATCAAGATCAAAGATGATATAATAATGGATAACAACCTGAACATAAACAATAATCCATGGTTCCAATCACAAGCATCAACTACAATAGTAATCAACACCGGGAAAGTTTCCCCTAAGAACTAAAGCAATATCCAACACAATTGTTACAGCGGGATGGAGTGGTGATGATGGTGCAGGTGGAGATGATGGTGTGGATGATGATGATCCTGATGAAGCCTAGCTTGATGACGGTGTTGATGGCGACGGTCTCCCTTCTCCGGGAAGGAATTCCCCCGGCAGAAATCTGTCTGCCGGAGAGATCTTTCTCTCTCGGTGTTTTTCGCCCCCAGAGGCGGCGGAAATCTATCTGTGGTTGCTCCCCCGGTATTAGGGTTCCGTAGGGAAGATATAGGCGAAGGGGCAGAGTTGGAGGCCAGGCAGGCGGGCCACACCTGCCCTAGGCGCGGGGTCAGGTGGGCCCGCGCCTAGGGGGTGTGGGCCCCCTGAGGCCCATCTCCGTCCTTCCTTCTGGCTTCCTTCGTCTTCTGGTAAAATAATATGTTTCATATTTTTCTGGTATTTTTCTGATCTTCGCGAAATTGCACCGAAACACCTTCTTTTCCATAAGAATCTAGACTCCGGCAGTCCATCCTCCAGGAATCATCCAACATGCATAAACAGATGAAAAGCCATAATTAATACCTCATAATAAGATAAATATCAATGAATAGAGGTAAATTATGATATAGAGTGGTGATGCAGATTGGGCGTATCAGGCCCAAGGCGAGCGCCCCTCTGCCCCATCCCATGGGCCAGGCCTGGCTCGATCCCGACGGAGAGGGGGGCCACCCAGGCGTCGTGGTCGTCGACAAATGCCTGCACCATGCGACGGAAGGCCTCCTCAGGGTTGTAGGTTTGGAGTATCACCTGCTGCCAACGATACTCCTTCTCGAGCCAAAATTCATGTTGTCGGCTCAAAGCTCCGCTCTGGCCGCCACGGCGCGGAGGTGATGGTTGTGGTTGCTGAGGCTCGCGAATGACGATCCTGCGCGACATATTGCACCATGGCGCCCTCCTCCTCCTTCACCTCGCGCATGGGGGTACGGTGGTACAGTGTGCTCTGGAGCGCGCTCCGGGGTGAGGACGATGAAGGCGACAATGGGAGCGGCCTGCCTAACAAAGAATACCTAGAAGAGGACTGCAATGACGATGATGTCGCGGACCTGGTGTTGCTCGGCGCCATGGTGAAGGAGGAGGAGGGCGCCATGGTGCAATCTGTCAGCCGCAGGCGAAGCTCTAGTAGGTAATGGTATGGCGGTGCCCGACCTTGATTTTTGAAGAAAATCTTTAGATGCGCATGTTTTTCTGAACAGTTTGAGTGGTCATACGTTGAAAATAGACTTCGTATGAGAAAATTATGCTTGTTTTAGTAATCACTGCGCAAAATTGAATCTAAAGTGAAATAAGGACTAGGTATAGTCTAGTTTTAAACAAAATCCTTCTCTCTGCAATTGCAAATTCTCAATTTAATAAAAATCAACTCTAAACAATGTCCTAGATAAGGTATCTAAGGAGGTCATGAGAATATTTTGGCCATCTTATGGCATGTGGCCAAAACCAATTTTTATTATGTGACGGTTTTATGTTTTATGTTTGTACTTTGGCTTACTATTGATAAAAAAATTACATGCTTTCTCAATTATAAAAATGATGGTTTAGAACCCTCCTAAAGATGTGATTTCGCGCACAAAAATTAGATCACAATCCTAAGTATGGACAAAATGGTAACAAAAAATGAGTGGAAATTCATTAAAATCGAGAAGACACTAAGTCACTATTGATTATTTCGGCGTGTGACCACCTTTTATTTTTCTATAAAATCTATTAGAACTGATTTTGACCATCGATTTGATGAGTTATTGCTAGAGTTTCTTTAGAATTTTTTTGTCTTGCCTAAAATGAACCATTTTATAGGTTCAACCTGAATAAGATTTCTCGGCTTACAGAGACTTATTATGGGGATTTATATTATTATAAGCATGAGCTTATATAAGATAACCTTGAGATATTCTTTATTCATATACAGAGAATTAAAGACTTCAAATATTATCTTAATGTTTGAATGATACATCATTGCTTCATATCATGCTTCATATCGTTTATCGCCTTATTAAGTTGGTATTGCTTTTAGTGATAGAAACAACAATAGTTGAAAGGGCTTTCTCGATGACATAGGTCATCAAGACCGAGTTGGTATTTACTATTTTTTTTTGAGTTCGCCCTACCTTGGATATTTCCGTCCTCCGCCACTACTTCCAGCACTGGCCCACCCGGCGGCGCGTGCATTGTGTCCGACATGCCTAGAAGGAACCCGATGGCGTGGAAACAGGACAGGCTCGTCGGACAACCTATTAGGCCGTGCTGAACCGAATGTGCCTTTAGGGATCGTGACCGAACGTGGCAGCGCATCTGGCTCGCCCAATAGCTCTTTAGGGTGCGGCTAGAGATGCTCTAAGTGTATATATATGCTAATGAACTTCAAGAGTCAAAGTAGGGAGTACTAACTCTGTTTGGGATTATAAGAGCTGAGAGCTTTTTTATTTTGTTTGAAATTTTAAATCTCATTTATTAGTCTTTGCCATCCAATACATGTACAAGGCGAGTGAAATGCCCCCTCTCTCTAACCTCTGACCTGTGAGGATTCATTGTTTCAGTCTTGCACACATCTCATTCAGTCACACAGATCCGTCGTGACAATGCTCCAGAAAAGTATATAATAGCTCAAATCACATTTGACATTCTTACATCCAGAGAAATGGCTCAAATATCTGTACAGTACTAGTCCGCGTCGTGCCACGTCACTTCGAGTGAAGTTTGTCCAAACACGGGCAGGTGCAGACCAGCAGTGGTGTAAGCCGGTGCTCCCCGGCCGTACAAGCTATCTAATCTAGCCAGCAGCGGCAGGCTTGTACCATCCCGATGTAAACTTGATGAGAGGGGCTCCGCGTCCACTGCTGCGCCGCGGCCATGCCCGGTGCCATTTATGGCAACTCCGTGTACCGCCGCGACGAAAGCGACCGGGTGACTGGACGTCTGAGAGGCACGTACCGCCGTACACGTACCGCCCCTGCCCTCACAGTTCCGACCGCGCGCGGCTGGGTTTGAAAGCTACTTCTCCACCGACCGACCAGTCCCGGGGTTTCATCAGAGTTTCAGTGCCATATGCCATATAACGCATACTCTGTAACAGTGTCCAGTGTACCACGTACGGGGCCACGTCCATGTTGTAGAGGTCTTGTTCGAGTAACCTCCTCCTGAGAGAATTTTTTTTGCAGGAAAAGAGAGAAAAAAAATATACTACTCTTTTGGTTCTAAATTAATTGACCTAAATTTGGTTAGATATGCATGTATATATATATATTAAAATATATCTAGATATATCTATATCTCTATAAAAAAACTGTTTGACTAATTTAAAGCGGAGTAACTTGTACTTTCTTTGTTCCCAAATAGTATAAAATATTTTTTCAACTTACCAAACATGCATCTTATATTATATATGTTTAAAAGTAGAGTACTTCGAATGAACATATATTACTGTAGAAAAATACGATCCAGCGGGATGCCTAAATGGAAAACATGACGGGTTTTCCGTTTCTCCTCTAAATTTGAGGAAGGCTTGGGATTGCGAGGACCAATTGTCCTTCCGACGCATATCTAACCACTAAGGTTGGTCCTAGTGGGAATATCTTAATACTAGTATCATGTATATGATACTAGTGTATGATACTATGTCTCTAGTGCATTGTATCACGTAGTAGTATCATAGTAATAATATATTATTGATTTGTAGAATTTTCATGCAAAATGTGTGTACAAGATTTACTTGTCATTGTGATTTCTAGTTTTACGTGCTATGATACGGTATCTACCTATGATACTCTAACCACATCTCTCTTCATTAATTGTGATTTCACATCAGATTTTTGCAAGTTGGTATGCATGATACACCTTATGATACTAGCACTAGGACCAGCCTAAGGTCATCTTCACCGAGGGCGACGCAAACCGTCTGCAAGGGTTTGTATGACCGCGCGTAGATTACACGGCGTCCCAGCGGTACGATCTATTCTGATTATTTCAGTCTGCCCGACCATTTGTGACCCAGATCTGAGTGACGAATAGGTCTGACCGGACAGACGTAGACACAGGCTGGCCCAGATGCAGACGCATATGGGCATTCTTCTCTTCGGCTGGCATGTTTGTTTTCGTCCGTTTGGGTCGCACTGCTGTGCGCGGTCGACCGGTCATACCGAATCACCGACCCAAATCGTTCGTGACACGACCCAAACGAACAAATTTTCGTCGCCCCGGTGGAGATGCCCTAAGCTTTCGGTGTCATTTACTTAATATGAGTGTCATTTACTTTAAATAGACCCTCCAATAGAACCTGTTTAATAAATCTGATAAAAGTAGAAGAAAAACCTCTAAGCTCCAAGACTTCAAAAAGGAAATCTAAATTAACTCTATCATAAGCTTTCTCATAACCTATTTTAAGCACTAACCCTTTTTCTTTACTTCTATGTACCTCATGGATAATCTTATGAGCAGTAACCACACTCTCTAAGATAATTCTACCTCTAATAAAAGTTGATTGATTAGAAGAGATTAATCTACCTATGATAGTAGCAAGCCTATTAGTCAAAACTTTAGTAAAAAGTTTTAAAAGAACAATTTAGAAAACTTATAGGCCTAAACTTCATAGTTCTACAATCATTTTTCTTAGGAATTAAAGTAATCATTGCAAAATCGAGTCTAAAAATATCTAATTTATTCTCATGCCACATTGAACATATGGATTAAGTCTCCTTTAATAATATCCTAAAAAGTCTGGTAGAAAATAAAGGATAAGCCATCAGAACCAGGGGCCCCTTCAGCATAAGAATTAAAACAGCTATCCTAATTTCTTCATCGGAGAGAAGAAAGTTTGTTTCAACTGAATATCAAGTCTAGATTCCCAAACAAAAAGGTCGTTATAGTAATCTGTAGCTACTTTTAACAATAATATCAGGTCCACGTTTACCAGGCAAAATGTCCTTGTACTCCTCAAAAATAAATATGGAACTTAGTAAATCAGATTTAGCTTTTGTTTCTGATGTCTGTCTCACTCACATCACCATTTGTGGAAAAAAGAGAAAAGGCGGAGGAGCTGGAAAAGCGTATTGCAGATAAATAAGCTCAGCTTTGACGCAGTTGCCCCAGGCTTTGGAGCGTGCACTCACTCACTCGCGATACCGACCCAAGTAGCACCCAACCCCTGAGGAAGTAGTAACTGCGATCGGCCAAGCGCTACGGAACGCGTAGCAACAAACAGTGGAGCTGAGCCAAGGTAAAAGAGCTTTTTTTGCAACACCAGACACACCGATCAGTGGCGCCAGAAGAGAGGGTTATCATCACCATGTATTCATCGCCAGCGGAGTAGTATGTAAATTTCCCAACCATATCATGTACTGTACGTATACGTACGTGCATTTCCGGTGAAGAAACTAGCTGTAGGGTTTTGTTTGTTTTGTTGCATATAAATCATGTGATTCCCAATCGATGTACTCGTCCTTTAGCAGGGCAACCGAATGAATGCGCGACCCCAGAACTAAGGACATCTTCGTCGGGCCGACCTATCCGGTTATCCTAAACGGTTTGTTTATGTCCGTTTGGGTCGAGTCGAGGTGATTTGAGGAGGAGGTCCGGCTTGTCCGGTCATCAGTGCCCAGCGAGGCGACCCATTTGTCCGTCTAGGACGTGGAATTTTTTTTTTGCAAATTCAAATACAAAAAGTTCACGTCATAAAACCGGCAAAGTTTAAACTTAATTTACATACAAAATATAAAAACGTAATTTAAACTATTAGCCCTAGGTACCGATCTTCCCGCTTCGGCGCCGCCTCGTCCATCTACGGGTCAAGGTCGATGTACTCCGGCGGCGTCCAGAGGTTGGGAGACGGTAGGGCCGGAGCGGAAGCAGTAGCAGGCGGGTTGACCACCTGGCCAGGCCACGGTGCCCAACCGTGCTGGAGGTGCGCTAGCTCCATCCCCACCTCCGGCGCGACCAGAGGCGCCCATCCAGGCAGCGACGGCGGTGCAGGCAGTTGGACGTTCGTCTGCGCCACCATGCCGGTGAGCTGGAGGGCCTCCTCGTAGCCACGCCACTGGGCGTCCTCCTCGCGCGCTGGCCGCAATGGCCTGCTCGGTGAAGGCGTCCTCGTCGTAGCCCCGCGTCAGCACCTCGCGGTACTCCGAGGGCAGGTTCGCGGCGACATCGTCCGCCGCCTCCTGCTTGATGACGACGTCATCGTCATCGTCGTCGTCGTTGTTGCCGTCGTCCTCGCTGCCGAGGTCAGCGTCGGAGTGGTTGTGGGCGCCCTCGTCGTCCGAGTCGATGTCGGGGACAGTGTAGACCTCCCACGGCTGCAGGTCGCGGCGGATGGTGGTCGCGCGCCACGCCTTGTGCTCCCACTCGAGGAACTGTACCTGGTACGCCTCGGAGTGGTAGCCCCTCTCCCACCGTTGGGTCCGGGAGGAGGTTGCTGATCCGTCGGCGGATCTCCTCCGCCAGCCCTCTACCCGCCTTGGGCGGTTGTGGCACCGGGGCACGGTCCCAGTTGAGGTGCCGGCCGGTGGGAAGGGAGACATCCCTGTGCTGGATGTCGCGACCCTCCCTCCACAGGCGCTTACACTCCCCGACGTGGTAGTACCGCCGGGTGCGGCGTTCACGCGGTGGCGGGTAGTCCCCCACGGGTTAGCTCCGGAACTCCTCAGGCCGCGACAGAGGCGGCAAGGACGTACCGCGGAGGAAGGACGGCAGCCGAGAGCGTTGGCTGCTAGAGCCAGACGCTTTGTGGTCGTTCTTGCTCCGCTTCAGCCACGACGGAGTCTTCATCGTCGTCGGTGGTGGTGGTGGTGGCGACGACGGCGGCTAGATTATGCGATGGTGAGTGGCGAGGAGGACAACACCGACGTGAACGCGCGCAACTTTTCACTCTTCGCCATCAATGCCGACGCGGGAACACAGGCGGCGTCCAGTGATTCAGCGTGTCGTCTCGTCACCATTAATGCGCGCAGGCTGTCGCCGGTCAGCCTTACTGCGGTTGCGTCTGAATCGGTGCCGTTGACCATCTGAATTAATACCGCCGATAAGCTGTGGCTGGCGGGTGGGCTAGCAGGTTGCCCAGTGGACGAGTTCGCGCGTATCCTCGCTTGTCCAGTGCGACGCTACAGTTGTCCAGATTAAATGCACGATAAATCAAATCGAATGTGTTTGATCGAATGGGTCGCCCCACTGAACGCCGCGCACACCCGTGCGTCCGCGGATCGATTTGGACACGCTTGAACGGACGGGATCGGACGGGATGCGTCCGTCCGGTACAGTGAAAATCGACGCGAGCGGTACAACGCTTGAACGGACGGGATCGGACGGGATGCGTCCGTCCGGTACAGTGAAAATCGACGCGAGCGGTACAGTGAAAAGCCACGCGAGAGGTACTAATTAATACAGTAGGAGTACGCGTCGCGTCAAACCCATGGCGATGAAATCATTGAGCACGTACTACTCCGTCTTCCTCTAAATCCCACAGGTAGTATGTAGATGTAGCCCACAGTACAGGCCTACAGGGTGTAGTGGAATACTACGGTACAGTACCACTCGTTTCATTGAAGGAAGCGTAGCTGCACCCTATACCCGGACGATGCGTCGTCAGAGGAAACAACTCCACAGTACCAGGCTACGGGATTACAACATCTCTCGCGTCCCACACGCTATTTCTTTTGGTCTGAACGCGGTCTAATAGCATGTTCGGTTGCATACTCTCTGATTGAGACACATACTATCTATACAGAGGTTTCCCCCTCCAGGGTGTCCCCAACCCTAGCCCCTCCCCCCACCCCCCACCAATTTGAGCCTTTCCCAGCCCCATCAGTCAAAGGCAGATGGGGGTCTTCACTCAGCTGGCGCGGCGTTTCTTTCGAGAGCGTAGTGGCGGCGCTTGGCTTGGGCGCGGAGGTGGCGACCGTCATGTCGGTGGCTCTCCGTGGCCGGTCGAACCGACATGGTGAGGTGGTGGGGATCCACGGCGCTTCGACGATTGGCAACTACGGGATTGTTCTTGCTCGCATGGGCCCGATCTGGGCCGAATCTGCTCAGCGATTCTGCAACGGCGGCAATCGCGTGCGGCGTGATACCACGGCCTCGTGGCGCCGCCCAGACGTGGACTTGGGGTCCCTAGACCTTTCGTTTTGTGCCTTGGTGCAATCTCCGGTAATGTTTCAACCGGTTTGGAATGGTTAGCGACGTTGGGACCCGACCTGAGTAATGGAGGCAGTCCTTGGATCCCTCTCACACCTTGATGATGAACTTCCTGATGCTTATCTTCATTGATCTTGGTCGGACCGTCGAGTTTCGGAAGGCTTCACTGGCGAATTCCAAATGTACAACATGCCTGGAGTTTGTCGGAGCGGATGGGTTTCTGTGATGCGCATACGTGTTTTTCTGACCGTTTGGTTTCAGAGGGGCATTGTGAAGCTCTACGGTCTATTGCCATCATGGACGTATCTTATTTTTATGGTGAAGTCAAACGCAGAGAATGGCATGGAAGCCGATATCTAAAGACTAGCAATGGAGATTTGAGTCCCGGTAGTGATGAGATTGTGGCTTGGTGATTTGTGACTTGGAGCAGTGTCATTAAAAAGTGGGGGCGGCAGCCATGAGAAATTCGGTGTCTAAATTTGCAAGCAGAAAACCCAGGGTCTAGCTATTGGGCTTGACCGGAGGCCTTGTTGAAGGAATTGTTTTGTGATTGCGGACTTTATTCGGAGTGAAAACCTATGGTCCTTTATCAGGGTGATGGCGACTCTTGTGCACTCTTCCTCTCTTGGAGGCATCGCTTTTTGGAGATGATGGATTCATGGTGATGTCTTGATGGTGTTTGTTCTACTGTTACAAGGAATAGGTCATTGTAGTTGGACTTTTCTTTTCTGCAATTCTTTTTTTTTGTGCATCCGTATTGCCATAGGGCACCACGTTGTTCCAGAGGCTACGTGTAATTGATATCTTTGCGTCGAGGCCACCCCGACACCACATGAGACATTGCGGACGCCCTGGACACAAGTTGTGGGCGTCGTGGCAATTGACGAGTCAGCCCTATCATTGGCACAACAACTGGTCGCCCTTATTTATTGTGTCATCGCCAACCGTCCTAGGGCTGCTTAATGGCGGTGTCGGTTCATCAGGTGGCGCAGTTTGCCATCTTGTCATTGCAGTGTGGAGTCCCGTTGCCACAATGGCATGCAGGCGGCGCAGGGAGTTGTCCCGTCATCTGCATCGCCATTGATGTACGGGCATGTTCGAGCTCTGCGCCACTCAAATGTTGGCTGCTTCTGGGCCATTGATGTATGAGGTTGTTTGAGCCATGCGTCGACATCAATGAGACGGATGCTCGGCCTTATAAGCAGGTCGCGAGTGCCCTATCATCCCATAGGTGTTCTGCTGCCGCTTTGATCTCTAGCTCCTCCACACGTGTTTCATGGCTAGAGGTTTCGGAGGGAGGGATCGTGGTCATGGTCGCGGCCGGGGTCGGGACAAGGTCCATGGACGCAGTCGATCACCATCACCTTTGCTCTCGCCATCGCTAATGGAAGAGGACGCGGACCTCTCCGACTTCGAGTTTTTTATCCCCATCTACGAAAGCCCTTTGGAAAGAATCGACTCCTGAACAAGTTCTCTCAATTTCTTGAAGGGAAGAGCCCGCCATAGAGAAGCTGCGGACAGCGGGCGACAATCCTGACATTTGGCCCGGTGAGGTGATGTTTGATGGGCAAAGCCACGTGTACCTCGACAACAACAGAGAGCAGTTCGTGCACGCACAACCTTTGTTCGGATTCCCGAACTTCACATAGGACGGCGACGGCATACTCACCGTGAAGGTGTTCGGGCAGCACGGTATGCCCTAGGCGCTACCACAGCGACACGACAACAATGATAACGACAAGGATGACTTGTCATAGTTAGAGGATGACGAGGTTTTTTCTTGTATTTCTGCTATGCAGATGAAGTAGCGTATAATACAATAAAATCAAGTTTGACTGAAATTTATACATTTTACAGTCTGTCTAGGATGCACGGATGGAAACAGGCGTGCCTAAACGGCGAGTCAACGTCCCAAACAACCGATCATGCGCTTCTTTGGAACATTGTTTGCTGAACGTGATTGGAGATGCTCTTGTACATTTCGATTTCGTATGGTAGTATAGCAGGTACTCCCTACTCAGAACTATGCAAGAATAGAGGGAACGTAATTTTCTAGGACCTGCTGTTATGCCGGAGACTCTGTGGAAGTATACAGAAAAAATAATTTTGTGGGATCTGTGTAGACCAACTTCTACGATTAACACTTGACATGCGTAGCATTTTAGATATTACTTCAGCTGTTTCAAAATATATAAGATGTTTTAGGTTTACGATGAAGAAAATGTATTTAGACTACTTCAAATGAACCTACGCACTAAAAATAGTCTAGATATATTTTGTTTACAAAATTTTCTTTATAAACCTAAAACATCTTATATTTTAAAATGGAGGGAGTATTAACGTGTGATTTTTCTCTCTACGCCACTCGGGACAATGCACGCGGCTAGCGGTGACTTGAGAGCGCTCGATGGCGGTCTACGCGAAAGGGGAGGCTTTGTGGTAGCAGCTACGTACTACGTTCTGGCGAGCTTTGCAGACGATGGATGGAAGGCATCGGCATCGTAGCGGTTTGCACGAATTCAGTGCTACCTACCCTAGGACGGCGACATCGTCCGCCTCCCTCGCAGACAAGCCGCGTCGCAACATCGATCGGCAGCAGCGCGCACGGCACGCTCCTGTCTGCGCCCTAGAGAGGGGAGGGAAACCCGCGCGGACGGACGGACGGCGCTGACGAGACGGGGCGCCAGCGAGGAATGGGCCGGCGCGTCCATCCACGACCACGCCGGAGTAGCTAGGTTGCAATGATGACGGCGCGTCGCCGATCGAGGGCGACGGATCTCTCGAACGACCTCGCACGCCTGTGAGCACGCGAACGAAGGGCGGGAGGTCAAAGCCCGGCCACCCCATGCCATGGCATGGCATGGCATGGCGTGCACCGATGCACGAGTAGACTCGAGAGCGAGGGGATGCCACTCACCCACTCTAGCACGCACCCGGCGCGTCGTTGCGTTGTTCGGGGCTAGCTAGCTATAGGTAGCTGTAGCTCGCCCGGCGCGGCAACGCACGGCCTCGGCGGCCCGTCGCTGTCTCCCTATCGGGGAGGGGAGGGGAGGGGAGGGGAGGGCGGGAGTGAAGGCTCATCAATGCGGTTGGGTGCGCCAGTCAGTGTACCTGCCCCTTGCGTCCTACCGCCTCCGCTATAGTAGTAGTAATAGAAACTGTAAAACTTTGGCAAATCGCTATTTATAAAAGCCTAACGAATCTAGATTACGCCCTCTCTCTCTCTCTACTCGTTTTTTTCTTCCTTTGAACGCCACGGCAACGGCACTGCTCGTGGGTGTCAGTGGTCACCACGCGCGCGCAGGCGTAGCGCTGTTAAAACTCGGTAGAAGCCAGCTCCTCGGACTCTTTGAACAGTCCCTCTGTTGTTCACCTGCGTGGCTGCCTCGTCTCTGGAGAGAACAGAGCCGCCCAGCGCCCACCGACCAGACCAAACTCGAGAGAGAGCGCGCGCTCGCGCACGGCGCCAGCCAAGCCCGCCCGCCCGCCCGCGCGCGTGTACCGGCACTGAGCTCCGCGCCCATGAGGAGGCGGCGGTGGGCGCGCGCCGCCGCCCTCTGCCTCGCCATCGCCGTCGCGCTGCAGCTCGCTGTCCACGGCGCGGGCGCCGCTGCTGCCGGCACGACCTTCTCCCGGCGCGCGCGCGGTGGCAGTGGCACTCCTCCGAAGGGGTTGCCGCCGGCGTCACCAGCGTCGTGGGCCTCCCTGCCCGCGCACCATGATGCCTCCGTGCCTAGGGCCAGAGGGAGTGCTAGCCGCCGGGTCCCGTTCGACGCTGCCGCTGCGGGCGCCCGGTGCAAGAACAGCACGGCCGGGAAGTTGCCCGCCGTCGGCCTCGGCGCTTCCGCGTGCGCCGGTCTCGACGACGACGACGACAAGCGCGTCGTCCCGACGGGCCCCAACCCGCTGCACAACCGCTGAGGTGATCACGCGAGAGGCCGGCCGGCGTCCGCGTCGCAGTTAATTGAACCAGCCGGAGGAGCAGTGCAATCGACGATGGGCAGCAAGGCAATGCTGCAAGATATACAGGGAAGGAGAAGCAGACGCATCACGTGCCCGGCGGGGCGAGGCTGAAGCGGAGCACCGGCCAGAATTTCTCGCCGCGGAGTTGGTACTTCTGGCCGGTGCTCCCTCTCATAATCCCTCTTCATACCGGACCAGAAATAGCTACTACTCCTGCATTAGTCAGTTAGTTAGCGGGTACTTGGATTTTGGTTGGACGCTTATTAGCTCCGTATGATCGATCTCCTGTGACTTGTCTGCTCCTTTCTTGTTCGAGCTAGCTTTTGTCCACGACCACGACCACTTGGTGTATGTATATTCCGCCCAGCTGTGTTCGTTTGTTCTTCTATCAGAAACAAGAATTGTTCTTTTGCGCAGCAGCTCGCCCCCTTGGGGGACTTTGTTCCGATGCTAGAACCGGAAGATTCTTCTGTTCCTTCGCATCTCAGTTGCATCACGCCTTTCAACAATCACATGACATGATTCTTCTTTCTTCCTGTGAATCCTAAAAAGATTTCGAATCTGTGTAGAAAGCTGCAAACCTTTTTTACTACTCATCATGGTTGCGTATCTAGACGTAGGGCCTGCATCATCATCATTCATCAGGATGGCTTCACCCCAGGATCCTAACCGAACACCTGTTTATTTACCCAAAACAAAAACTGAACAACTGTTTTCGAACCGAACTGTTGTTAACCGAACAATAACATGCTTCATTTGATCACCTCACCACCACTGCTTACTCCTCCTCAGAGGAGGAGGAGGAGGAGGGCACTGTTGCATTCATCATTCCATCAACAGCTATCTATAGCTTTCCTCCTCGAATCAATGCGCTCCGCTGCTTGTACCCCTCCGCCTGTCTGTCCGACGCTCTTAATAACTAGCACAAGCAAAGGCATTCGATGCTTCAATTCATGGCAAAGCCTCCTCCTCTATGCCGACCCCCAAAACAGTACGTACTCTGGTACCAGCAGGTTTCGTACGAGGGCCACCACCAGCAAATGCGAGTCAGCTCGTGTATCTTCCGGGGATACGATCCCAGGCAGCGGTGGCAGTATGTATGGTGAGTGATTGCTGCTACGCGCAATGAGTGTTTCGTGGATTATTCTCGGCCCTCTTCCAGCTCTCGAGAACTGGCGACGGGGAGGAGGGTCAGTGGTCCAGTCCGGCCAACTCCGATTCATCGATTGGAGCTTTGGGGCAATTGTTCTTCAGACTTTCTGTGGCTGGCTGGCTGGCTGGCAGTGGCAGGGAGGGAGGGGAGTTAAATCCAAAGCTGCTTGCAGTTCCCCTATCCCGGGGGCTATATATGGTAGGAGTAAAGGCTTCTGCCCCCATGCCACAACTGGTTCATGTCCTCTCTCGCCCGAGGCCAAGGGGATGGCATGTGAACTTTGCAACCGAAACAGCTATCCGAGCTGGAGATTTTGTTCAGGATATCATGAGGGTATGCGAAGTTCAGACAGGCAAGATGTGGTACCAGTACCACACCACCAGCACCACACCCTGGTAAAAATAATAACTACTGAAGGTAACATTCGTGCAGCATTGTTAATGTTCGCGGAACATCGGTATCACACGGTAATAACGCACGTAATATGCTCTAGAGTTGTGTTGCCGCCCGAGGAGTACGTACGGGGGAGGACGATTAGCGCTCAAAAGGATCACATGCTCAGTGTAGGCTAGAGTGAACTAGAAGCAGCACTGGTGATCCGGCGGATGATGCGCTTACACCTTGCGCATGAGGAGGAACAGCCTTTGATCCAGCTCCAGGTTTGCAGCACTCGAAGGATCACCCTTGAGCAACATCAGGAGGCCACCAAAAGATGCATAGATCTCCCTGGAAAGAGAGGGGCGGTAAAATCATTAGCATAGTTGCACTTGCACGAGGGAATTTGTTAAATCACTTGGTTGTGAACGTAGCCAGTATGTGTGAGTCCGTTGGAGATAAAGAAATAGGCATTGTGAAAACTGTTCTTATAAAATTAACTGTGCTTGTATAGCAAGGAGAGTGATATGCACATAACAAAATTAGCCCGGCATATTCATGTTTCAAAAACAAGACAAGACCAGCAAAATGATATCAACTGATTTTGATTCATCCGTTTCATAAGAAAATGGACTGCCCTTGCGAAGTACTCCTAATATTTGCTCCAAAGATTCTACTCCTAATATTTGCTCCAAAGATTCTAGGGAAGTAGGTTTCAGAAGTATGACAGAATTGACTGTGCTTGTATAGCAAGGAGAGTGGTACACAACACAATTAGCCCAGCATATTTTACGTTTCAAAAACAAGACAAGACCAGCAACATGATATCAATTAATTTTGATTCATCTGTTCTGCAGAAAAATGGACTGCCTTTACAAGGATTTAAGACCTTTCTTAGTAAGCACAGCCTATAAACTGGGAATATCAAATATGCAAGTTTCTATTAAGCGCTAGCGCTGAGCGAGCATTTTGTGTCCTCTTTTTCCCTTTTCCAAAGGATTAAAGTGCTAAGCGAAATTAAGCGTACACTTAGGCACAATTAAGCGCTTGGCGTTTTGCCTCTGCTCAGCGCTTCGGTGCTTATGGGCGCTTAATTTAACACTGCAAATATGTAAAACTAAATTATAATATCAGCCCTTCAACAGATGGAACTTTGTTTTTTGTACACCAGTATCTTGACATCACCGCGTGGAACAGCTCTATGGAAGCAGGTTTCAGAAGTACTACTATTAATTGCTAAAAGATTTTTCAGAAGCAGGTTTCAGAAGTACTCCTAATTTTTGCTCAAAAGATTCCTTTGTATTTCGCCCCGAAGTGTTACCTTTCTTCACAAGCTATGAGCAGAGTGATTAGGAAAACAAAAAGGATTTACAAAATATTCAGCTTTTTTATTTGGCTCCTGCAACTACTTTCAGAGTTCACAAATGAAGGGAACTCTATGCTAGCTGTAACTCTTCTAACAATAATGAACACATCAAGTTTCCAGAGTTTTAGCTTGGGCCATAAATAAATCAGGCTACTCAGTAACACTAAAACTGAGCAAAGATGATAACAACTATGTACTCTCAAACTCGTATACTTCAGCAACATGGTTATAGAACAGATTCTTCACCAGCTATATGAAGGTGAGAAATCAATCTCACACTAAACCATTGCATGACGCGGAATATATTGCATAATCAAATCCTTCTTAAAACCCATAAAATTAACTAATCTAAAGTTCAGAGAGTTCATACACTTTAGTAGGTTGACCAGCCTTGTTCTCCTCAGAAATCTTGTAAAGCTTTCCATGCATGACATAGTCGTACTTATCAGCAAGTGTTTTCCTACCAGCCTGAAGAAGGAAAGGAAAAATATAAGGTGAGCTTCCTGCACAAAGTTTGAGTCCCTAAACATTTGTCCTCCATGCGTACAAGTCCATGTGAAACAAGAACATTTAGGCAACCGTAACGCATTATGAGCCACATTTACATCATTCAGCTGTCAAATTATTCCATGATCTACTTGCAAAGAAGAGTTAAGTCACTTTTACCTGTGTATAGTAACCAGTGTCCGGAGTTCCATCCAGATTCAGCGTAGGAGCTAAAACCATGGTGAATTTGTCACCGGTACTCATTGGGTAGATATCGGTAGCGACATCTAATTGCATGTACATATCAAGCTGCTCACTTTTAGCCTCAATACGATTAACTGCACACCAATAGAAAGGAAAACATTTAGTTCAATCATATCTACAGCTACGAGGTTGTATAAGTATATCTATGGTGAGGCACTGCCAGATCAAAACATTTGCATAGTGAACTGTAAAATGGCTACACGTAAACTGTTACCGAGTCATTGCTAACAGCAGTCCAAGAGACATACATGAGTGGCACCATTTGGAAGAGTAAAACGCAGCGTAGTACAACTCAAAATACGTCATGTGAAAGAGCCAGAGAGATTTACCTCTGTCGAACTTCTTCCCATCAGGATCGATCCTGGTCACAAGGAATATATCCTCAAAGAGATGCTCAGCCATGTTTCCTGCACAAGATGGAGAGCAAGAACTTCAAAACTACACGGTGCTAGATCAAGAAACTTGCTAACAGCGCACAACAATTCTACTAGTATGCTACCGATGGCGGTTCTAAAAATCAGTGGCAGATCTAGATGGTGTGCCAGGTGTGCACCGGCACACCCAGAAACTGTGAAGGTGAAAGTCCCCTCCTCCCCTGGTGGGATTGATTCAACTGCAGACAGATTATGATGTACAAACACACATACCACTGAATAATGCCCACTGCCAAACAATCACCATAAGCAGAACCATGCCCACTGTATATACATACTGCAACAGAATTTATTTTTACTAGGGTTATACCTCTGGTTTTTTAGGGGGGAATCACCAAACTTGAAGAAGGTTGCTGCTGGGCTTCTTCTTGGTCGCCGGCTCAGCCTCTGTCACCGAGAAAGATGGGTTGGGTCAGAGAGAGGGGAGCCCGGGTAAAGAGGGGAGAGGAGAACCCGCCCGTTCCCCGCCACCAGGGCGAGAGAGGAGAGACATGGGGGCGACGGGAGAGGAGGCACTGACGAACGCTCGCCGTTCACCGCCGCCGCCAGGGGGAGCATGGTGAGAGGTGGAAAACGTTTCGGGCGGTGAGGGAAACGCCAAGCAAACTAGGATGACCGGCGGGGAAGGAGGAAAGGAGCGAACCTCGTCGGTGGAGAGTTGCCGTTCGCGTCTTTGCCTCCGCGGCGGTCACCGGCCCGGCTGCGAACTGCCTGCAGTCGGTGGAGGTTTGGGTCGCAAGGGCGGAGCAGAAGCGGAACTGGGCAGGGTTTTTACGGTAGGGGGTAGGACCGTAGTAGACTTCTGCTGAGGCTACTGGGCCTCCGTTTATGGCCCACGTTACTAAAGGGCCGTAGGGGACGTTTACTGGATAAGGTTTTGAATTTCTGAAGTCACACTCCAAAAGTTTTGTGCAGGCTGCTAGCGCTGGCTTGTTCCCGAGCGGTGCTTGGCAGCCAGCGGTTGTCATTTACCACGTACTACTCGGAAGTCTTATTTTATATATATTTTTGTCTAAAAATAACTCATTTAAATTTGTTTAAATTCGTATATATTTATACGCATTTTAGTGTATAGATACATTCGAATCTAAATAAACCCAAGTCAATTATTTCTGAAGGAGATAGTATGATTTTTCATCTAATCATGTAATCGAAATCTAAACAATCTAAACTACTTACAAGACAGAAACATGACGAAAACATTATATCATACTTCCTCAGTCCAGAAATAACTGATTTGGATTTTTTTAGACTTGAATTTATCTAAACGTATTTTAGTGTCACTACGGGACGCGCGCGCTACGCCGAGGGCAAAAGGCCGTCGGCGTAGGCCCAAATACCCTCGGCGTATGGTACGCCAAGGGCTGCTACGCCGAGGACAAAGATTCAAGTATAGATAGATACTTGATGTATGAGATCATAAAGAGTATTTATATCAATCATATTGTGATATGTACAAATCCAGATATGTCCTATGCTCTAAATGTTATGAGCATATACCAGAATGATTCATAAGATGATCATTGGACAATATTAAGGATATTCTTATGATATTTTAGAAGAACTAAAAAGTATATTATTTGTAGAAGTGACAAATAGATGATTAGTTCATTGTAAAGAACTACATTGATACTAGTTTTGTCACAAAGTACAAATTAAGTTTATCTCAATCTAAACTAAGGGTGGCACAATATAATACAAAGTAAGTTTCATAATGGATTTAGATGAGTTCCAAAGTTAAGACATTATGACAGATACTACAACAAAAGGCTAAGTATATGACTGCTATTATAGCAGCTAAAGAGGGCATTGGGTCAAGTAGTTTGTTATCAAACTAGGTGTAGTTCATAGCGGGATAATACTATGAAGATATATTGTACGACAATATTATCAACATGTTTTAACCCTAAAGAACTAAAGGTCTCACCAACGGACCAAATTTATATAAAGCCATCTCATTAGAGAATGAGTGATGCGTAGAGACGCAAATACATGCAATTACACACGGACCTGGAAGTGTCAGATCCGGAGATCAGTTGACCACTAGCGAACGTATACTTACAACACCAGAAAGCCATAGGTGTTGAATACACAAAAGTTAGAAACTAGATTATTGACTCTAGTGCAAGTGGGAGACTGTTGGAGATATGCCCAAGAGGCAATAATAAAGTGGGTTATTATCATATCTTCATACTTATGATAAATGTTTACATACCATGCTATAATTGTATTAACAAGAAACATTAATACTTGTGTGATTTGTAAACATAAAAGAGTCCCTAGTAAAGCCTCTTGTTAAACTAGCTTGTTGGTTAATATATGATCATGGTTTCCTGATCATGAACATAGAGATATTATTAACAACAGGGTCATATCATTAGGAGAATGATGTGATGGACATACTCCTATAGATAAGCGTAGCATAAAGATCAAGTCATTTTAAATAGTTCAATTGCTATATGCTTTCTGATACATAGTAACCTAATTCCTTGGACCATGAGATCATGCATATCACCTTTGCCGGATGGATGCTTTGATGACATCAAACACCACACCGTAACTGGGTGGCTATAAAGGTGGCATTGAGTGTTCGGAAAGTATTGGTTGAAACACATGGATCAAGAGTGGGATTTGTCCATCCATATGACAGATAGATATACTCTGGGCCCTCTTGGTGTAATGTCATCCAATTAGCTTGCAAGCATGTGACTGGCTCACAATGGGATCACATATCACGAGAACGAGAAAAGAGTACTTATCGGTAACGAGGTTGAACTAGGTATGCAGAGATACCGACGATCAAAACCTCGGATAAGTAAACTATCGTGAGACAAAGGGAAATTGGTATCGTATGTAAGTGGTTCATTCGATCGCAAAGTAATCGTAGAAATATGTGGGAGCCATATGAATTTCCAGATTCCTCTATTGGTTATTGTTCGGAGAAGTGTCTCGATCATGTCCGCATAATTCACGAATCGTAGGGAGACACACTTAAGGATTCGACGTTGTTTGAGTAGTTATGGAATGATGAGTAAGAGACCGAATGTTATTCGGAGTCTCGGATGGAATCCGGGATATCACGAGGAGATCCGGAATGGTCCGGAGAATAAGATTCATATAAGGAAAGTCCTGTTTCGGAGTTCGGAAATGATTCCGGTGTTTTCATCGGGAATGTTCTAGAAGGTTCCGGAATGTCCGACACTCCGGGGGGGGGGGGGGGGAAGGGTACATGAATGTGTTATATCAAGTTGGTATTATTGCATTATATACTAAGTGTCATCGCTGTACCAAATAGAGGATTTATTCAAATCCTAGTTTGAAAAGTCAAACGGCTAGTTTGAAAAGTCAAACGGCTAATTTTGGTAAAGAGGAGAAGGAGGTTTGATTGAAACTGAGTTGGGGAGGAGTTCCCTCCTCCAACCGGCGGCCCACCTCCAAGCCGAGTTGGGGAGGGACTCCCCTCCCCTTGGCCGCACCTCCCACCTATAAAGGGAGGGGCAGGGCTGCCCCTCCAAGACACAAGTTCCTATCCTCTAAATCTAAACCCTAGCCACAGCCTCCGGTTTAGAGCCGTTTTGGTTTAGAGCTTATAATTGCCCTAGCCTTCGGTTTAGAGCCTTCTAATTGGTGTGTCTAAACCCTAGACCACTAAAGCTCTCTCATACTCCACCATACTCGCTCCGGCTTAAGGCGAAGCCCTGCGAGATCTCCCCTCTACTTCCGGTACCACGCCGTTGTGCTGCCGGAATCGCGAGGAGAGTGCTACAACCTCTGCTGCCTGCTGGAACAAGGGAGAGGAAGGTCTTCGTTGAGTATCGAACGTGTGACCGACTGCGGGAGCGCTGCCGGAACGCAGCGCCGGAAGGATCGTCTGCGCGATCTTGAGATCGGAAAGAGTACGACTACATCATCCACGAGAATCTGCTCTCGTTAACCGCTTTGGAATCTTCGAGGGTAAGTTATTCCATCGACTCGTTGCTACAATCTAGTAGATAGATCTTGACTTGTTTGTTTGTATGCGATAGAAATTTTTTGTTTTCCATGCTACGAACCCCTACAGTGGTATCAGAGCCGTGTCTATATGTAGATCTGTTGCACGAGTAGAACACAATGGTCATTGTGGGCGTTGATGCTTTTATTGTCGATTGCTTCTTGTGTACTTTGCATCTTGCGGTATGTTGGGATGAAGCGGCCCGGGCTAACCTTACATGACATCGTTTATGAGACTTGCTCCACGCTTGACATGCAACTTGTATTGTATAAGTGGCTTTGCGGGTGCCTGTTTCTCCTAGCATAGTTAAGATCCAATTTACAACGGGTGATCAACAATACTAGTATCAATGTTGTGGTTCTTGTTCGTAAGTTAGAACGACACTTATTGAAAGCCCCAAACCACGTAAAATATGCAAAGAAAGTAGAGGCGTCTAACTTTGTTTTGCAGGGGTGTGCAGTGATGTGATATGGCCATGATTGTGATTATATTTGATGTATGCAATGTTCCTTATTGTAAGTTGGCAACCGGCAGGAGCCATATGGTTGTCTTTAATTTATGTTAAGACCCGCGTGTCTATTCAAAGTGTAATAGTTGAAGCCGGTGGACGACGACCATGGAGAGGCGTCATTGACCTTGATGCAATGCCGGTGATGATGGAGATCATGTTCGTGCTAGAAGATGGAGATCGGAAGCACAAAGAAGAAAGGCCATATCATATCACATATTATGAATTGCATGTGATGTTAATCCTTTATGCATCTTGTATTGCTTAGTAGACGACGGTAGCATTATAAGATGATCCCTCATGCACATGAATTTAAAATCGTAAAGTGTTCACCCTTAGTTAGCACCGTTGCTAAAGCTTGTTGTTTCGAAGCACCACGTGATGATCGGGTGTGTTAGATTCCGCAAGTGTATACAACATGGGCAAGCCAGATTTGCTCATGCGGAAGCTAAGGTTTGATCTTGACGAGCCTACCATGTACAGACATGGTCTCAGGAACACGGATCACCGAAAGGTAAAGCATGAGTCATATAGTAGATATGATGAACATGTTGATTGTTCGCCATTGAAGCTACATCAACTCTCGTGATGATCGGTTTTGATGTGGTGGATTTGGTTCGTGTGATCACTAAAACAATGTGAGGGATATTGTTTTGAGTGGGAGTTTAACAGTAATATGATTAAAAGTTGAACACTATTTATCATAAATTAAATCAAAGTGAATTTGCATAATTGTTGTAGTCATTGGCATCCGTTTACCACCTTGCGCTTAGTTATAATTGAGATGATAGAACTATAGAATTCTGGTTAGTTACTTTACGAACTGGTATCGTATTGTTTTGAAGTGTTAATCTAAAGTTTAAAAGTCCTATTGCAAACTTTTAGTAAGTTCCGGTTACTCCATGAAGTTTAATAATTGGTATTAAAACAAGAGTGAAAATTCCAAGTGTTAGTGTATAAGTATCATGTTTGTCTCCATGATTCTTGATATTCAAAGGATTGTCTTAATATCAAGGTTATCTAGGATCTGAAAGAGTTGTTTCAGAAACCATGATGTGTGGAAGATATTGTGATATTTGTAACGAAGTTTTGGTTGCAACATGATAGAGTATAATATGGCAAAAGTCATGTTCTCATATTTGATGAGAATTTGCAAAAGGTTGGAGACACTAGTTGTCCTAATCCTACAAAAGGGTTTTGGAGAGCAACATATACTCGCGATTCACCATTACAAGCTAAAAGTAGCTTGATCTTGGATAATTCCATGATAAAGGTGAATATTTGATGTAGGTAAAATGTTTACTACACCAAGAGATTACTAAAGAGAGGAATTTGAAAGAACACCAAACATTTGATGATGGTGATCTACTTCAAAGTGCAAGTCCAAAGACATTGGTATTTAACTATACACGCTTTGGACTATGTGTCATATGTATGACTCCACTATTGATATTGATAGATTCTTTCGAACAGAAAAGGAAATACTGAAAGAGAATCTCATAAATATATGGCAGAAAAGAAAAGACTAGAATTGTTCAGTTTAAGTATATAGATGATATACATGTTATGGCTATATTCTTTGCTTATTAAACAATGTGGTTCTTAAGTATTTGATACTGAATTTGTTGGTGTGAATCGTCATACGAAACAACACAATTCATGAACTACAATGGCCTAAGTAACTAGCAAAAGAATATGTGATGATGTTCATCGAGAACAAATAAAGGGTTATTGTGTTGCTCGAAGCTTGCCTTCAAGATTTGTTTTATCAGGTATTATGAGAACAAAAGGGTTGTTCAAATAAATGCCGTAATCCATAAAAGATGGATGATTCACAAATCTCGTTGGAAAAATCACATCCATAAAACTAGTGCTAAAAATGTCGAAAGACAAATTGATTGAAAGATCACTTAGGAAGTGACATCGCCGTTTAAATTATATTGAAAGAAAACATGAAGAAACTCCATGTGGATGGAATTTTAGAGTCTTTTGATTTTTGATCAAATGACGCTTGTGAAACTTTTCTAGAAATAATTAAAACTTCGTTCATAGGCCAAAAGGGAACGATAGACTAGCTTATTGGAACTTGTACATATTGTTGTACGAAATCCATTATGTGTAGTCAAGAGCGATGGATTTCAACTTCATATGCTTTCTCCGAAAATTTGAGTGAATATATGAATATTTACTTAATAAGGATGAAGTGTGAAATATTTGAAAAGTTCAAAGACTTTCAAGATGAAGTCAAAATCATTGTAACAAGAATATAAATAGTTTATGATAGGATCATAAAGGAAGATATTTAAGTTACAAAGTTTATCATAATACCTAAGATTTATGGAATCGTTCCGTGGATTTGCATTTCCCGAAACACCATAAGAGTATGGAGCGTTCGAGATATGTAATTAAACCTTGTTTGACATGGGAAGATCAAAGGTGTAATTCATAAAACTGCCATTATATTTTAAAGATTAAAAGCTTTAGAGATTACCGTTTTTCCACTGAAAAGAGCTTCATCATAATCCGTTGAAATGACATCATATTAAGTTATGGTTTGGGATAAAACCCAAGTTGTCCTTTCTTAAAACATTGGTATGCTTTGCATAAGAAAGATGTTTGCAACCAAAGTCGGATGAACCTATCTTTGTATGTTATTTCTAATAACTGTTAAGTATTCCTCCATAACACCAGAGACAAAAGTGTTTGTCGCTTAGAATGTCAAGTTTCTTTGAGAAGGAATTTTTCGTGAAAAGATAAGTGGGAGGACAATAGAACTTTGATAAGGTTAAAAGAACCTTAGCTATATGTGCAGAGTTGCGCAACGCCGAAAAGTGTTCCGGAGGCAGCAATAATGCTCATGGCTCACGTGCCTCAAAGGTTGTGGTCATGGAGATCTAAGTTCCTATTGAAACAAGTAGGTCGGGTAAACAATCAAATACCAAGATTTGAGGGTTGAATCATTATTTGAGAATAATGAACCGACTACATGCAAAGAAGCGATGATGGGCCCTGACTCCGTCAAATGGCTTGAAGCCATAAAATCCATGATAGTTCCATACACGAGAAATCAAGTTTTGAACTTGAAGGACCCTCGAGAAAGGTGTAAGACCTTACAGTTGTGTTTGGATCTATAAAGGAATGGACATGAATATAGTCGACATGTTGGAAAAGAGTTCACAACAATGTTCAAAGGTTGACTATGACAAGATCTGATCTTCCATAGCGATATTTAGTCTAGACGGATTAATGTAGCAACCACTACATATAAATTTGTTATGTGGTAGTTGAATAAACAAAACAAGTTCTTCTAATAGAATTGTCACCTAGGACATGTGCTTCACACGGTCCATAGGGTTTTGTTAATTCAAAAGGATGCTAAAAGCATATGCAAACGTCAATGGTTGAAGTAAGCATAGCGGAGTTGGAATCTTCACTATGATGAAACTGTTAAAAGAGTTTAATTTTATCAGAGACAATGAAGATGCTTGCATTTGCAAGAAATTAAGTGGGAGCGCTAAGACATATTTCTAATACATTATGTGGAGGACATATTGTTGATTGGAAAAGATGTATATTTTATTAACACATATTAAGAATTTCATCCTGATGAAAGACTTAGGCAAAACCCAAATATTTGGCATCAATAGACGCTAATATGGTTGTGCCGAAAGTACATAGATGATGTATTGAATGAGTTCAATATAGGAACTACAAGAAAGGTTCTTGTCGCACAGAAAGGATTGAATGAGTTCAATATTGATGATATATTCAAGTGTATTGACATTTGGTAAGTGAAACAAAGATTCAAGTATAGATAGATACTTGATGTATGAGATCACAAAGAGTATTTATATCAATCATATTGTGATATGTACAAATCCAGATATGTCCTATGCTCTAAATGTTATGAGCATATACCAGAATGATTCATAAGATGATCATTGGACAATATTAAGGATATTCTTATGATATTTTGGAAGAACTAAAAAGTATATTATTTGTAGAAGTGACAAATAGATGATTAGTTCATTGTAAAGAACTACATTGATACTAGTTTTGTCACAAAGTACAAATTAAGTTTATCTCAATCTAAACTAAGGGTGGCACAATATAATGCAAAGTAAGTTCCATAATGGATTTAGATGAGTTCCAAAGTTAAGACATTATGACAGATACTACAACAAAAGGCTAAGTATATGACTGCTATTATAGCAGCTAAAGAGGGCATTGGGTCAAGTAGTTTGTTATCAAACTAGGTGTAGTTCATAGCGGGATAATACTATGAAGATATATTGTACGACAATATTATCAACATGTTTTAACCCTAAAGAACTAAAGGTCTAACCAAAGGACCAAATTTATATAAAGCCATCTCATTAGAGAATGAGTGATGCGTAGAGACGCAAATACATGCAATTACACACGGACCTGGAAGTGTCAGATCCGGAGATCAGTTGACCACTAGCGAACGTATACTTACAACACCAGAAAGCCATAGGTGTTGAATACACAAAAGTTAGAAACTAGATTATTGACTCTAGTGCAAGTGGGAGACTGTTGGAGATATGCCCAAGAGGCAATAATAAAGTGGGTTATTATCATATCTTCATACTTATGATAAATGTTTACATACCATGCTATAATTGTATTAACAAGAAACATTAATACTTGTGTGATTTGTAAACATAAAAGAGTCCCTAGTAAAGCCTCTTGTTAAACTAGCTTGTTGGTTAATATATGATCATGGTTTCCTGATCATGAACATAGAGATATTATTAACAACAGGGTCATATCATTAGGAGAATGATGTGATGGACATACTCCTATAGATAAGCGTAGCATAAAGATCAAGTCATTTTAAATAGTTCAATTGCTATATGCTTTCTGATACATAGTAACCTAATTCCTTCGACCATGAGATCATGCATATCACCTTTGCCGGATGGATGCTTTGATGACATCAAACACCACACCGTAACTGGGTGGCTATAAAGGTGGCATTGAGTGTTCGGAAAGTATAGGTTGAAACACATGGATCAAGAGTGGGATTTGTCCATCCATATGACGGATAGATATACTCTGGGCCCTCTCGGTGTAATGTCATCCAATTAGCTTGCAAGCATGTGACTGGCTCACAATGGGATCACATATCACGGGAACGAGAAAAGAGTACTTATCGGTAACGAGGTTGAACTAGGTATGCAGAGATACCGACGATCAAAACCTCGGATAAGTAAACTATCGTGAGACAAAGGGAAATTGGTATCGTATGTAAGTGGTTCATTCGATCGCAAAGTAATCGTAGAAATATGTGGGAGCCATATGAATTTCCAGATTCCTCTATTGGTTATTGTTCGGAGAAGTGTCTCGATCATGTCCGCATAATTCACGAACCGTAGGGAGACACACTTAAGGATTCGACGTTGTTTGAGTAGTTATGGAATGATGAGTAAGAGACTGAATGTTATTCGGAGTCTCGGATGGAATCCGGGATATCACGAGGAGATCCGGAATGTTCCGGATAATAAGATTCATATAAGGAAAGTCCCGTTTCGGAGTTCGGAAATGATTCCGGTGTTTTCATCGGGAATGTTCTAGAAGGTTCCGGAATGTCCGACACTCCGGGGGGGAAGGGTACATGAATGTGTTATATCAAGTTGGTATGATTGCATCATGTACTAAGTGTCATCGCTGTACCAAATAGAGGATTTATTCAAATCCTAGTTTGAAAAGTCAAACGGCTAGTTTGAAAAGTCAAACGGCTAATTTTGGTAAAGAGGAGAAGGAGGTTTGATTGAAACCGAGTTGGGGAGGAGTTCCCTCCTCCAACCGGCGGCCCACCTCCAAGCCGAGTTGGGGAGGGACTCCCCTCCCCTTGGCCGCACCTCCCACCTATAAAGGGAGGGGCAGGGTTGCCCCTCCAAGACACAAGTTCCTATCCTCTAAATCTAAACCCTAGCCACAGCCTCCGGTTTAGAGCCGTTTTGGTTTAGAGTTTCTAATTGCCCTAGCCTTAGGTTTAGAACCTTCTAATTGGTGTGTCTAAACCCTAGACCACTAAAGCTCTCTCATACTCCACCATACTCGTTCCGGCTTAAGGCGAAGCCCTGCGAGATCTCCCTTCTACTTCCGGTACCACGCCGTTGTGCTGCCGGAATCGCGAGGAGAGTGCTACAACCTCTGCTGCCTGCTGGAACAAGGGAGAGGAAGGTCTTCTCGAGTACCGAACGTGTGACCGACTGCGGGAGCGCTGCCGGAACGCAGCGCCGGAAGGATCGTCTGCGCGATCTTGAGATCGGAAAGAGTACGACTACATCATCCACGAGAATCTGCTCTCGTTAACCGCTTTGGAATCTTCGAGGGTAAGTTATTCCATCGACTCGTTGCTACAATCTAGTAGATAGATCTTGGCTTGTTTGTTTGTATGCGATTTGTTTTCCATGCTACGAACCCCTACAATAATATGGGCACATTATCATAAACTATGCCTTGATTCTAGCCATAACATTGGGCATTTGACCCGAAAGCCAAGAAACCTCGAATGAGATAGGTCATTTTGTGAAGGTTTTTTTGGAAAATAATCAATATATCAAGTTTGCTATTTTACTTATAACTATCTCACATAATATGACACCACGCGAAGGTTTCGCATTGTTTCGATCGTTTTTAAATTTTTTATGCCCGTTTTAAACTATCGTCAGACTTTGTCGAACGACGGACATAAAGATTCTTAGCTGGGGCCGAGCCTCACTAAAATTTCATTGGATCTTTGATAAAATAGCATATTGTGAACCTAAAAATGATTTTTGTAAAAAAACATGAGCATCGGATCATGTACCTGTAGTTCATATCTGACCCACTTCCTACCGATTGGCAGAAATTTGTCTTTTTCACCAAAGGTGGACGGAAAGGTTCCGGATCCACCTGTTGGGACATTGTCCATATAAGGTGGTATAGTATTTTTGTAAAATGTGGTGGTAGTATTTTGAATTAGCCATTTGGTGGTTGTTTCACAAAACCGTCCGTTTTTTATGCTCGGAAAATAGAAAATGGCTTTTTGGTGCGACGAAAAGGAAAACTTCCTCCTACAACATTGTTCGCCATCCCATGATGCATTTGTATGCATAATATGGGCATATTATCACAAACTATGCCTTGATTCTAGCCATAACATTGGTCATTTGACCAGAAAGTCAAGAAACCTCAAATGAGATAGGTCATTTTGTGAAGGTTTTTTTGAGACATAATCAATATATAAAGTTTGATATTTTTTCTTATAACTATGTCACATAATATGACACCACGTGAAGGTTTCGCATTGTTTCGATCGTTTTTAAATTTTTTATGCCCGTTTTAAACTATCGTCAAACTTCGTCGAACGGCGGACATAAAGATTTTTAGCTCGGGGTAGAGCCTCGCTAAAATTTCATTAGATCTTTGATAAAATAGCATATTTTGAACCTAAAAATTATTTTTATAAAAAAACATGAGCATCGCATCATGTACCTGTAGTTCATATCTGACCCACTTCCTACCGATTCGGCAGGAATTTGTCTTTTTCACCAAAGGTGGACGGAAAGGTTTCGGATTCCCATGTTGGGACATTGTTCACATAAGGTGGTATATTATTTTTGTAAAATATGATGGTAGTATTTTGAATTAGCCATTTGGTGGTTGCTTCACAAAACCGTCCGTTTTTTATGCTCGGAAAATAAGAAATGGCTTTTTGGTGCGACGTAAAGGAAAACTTCCTCTTGTAACATTGTTCGCCATCCCATGATGCATGTGTATGCACAATATGGGAACATTATCACAAACTATGCCTTGATTCTAGCCATAACATTGGTCATTTGACCCGAAAGCCAAGAAACCTCGAATGAGATATGTCATTTTGTGAAGGTTTTTTTGTACATAATCAATATAGCAAGTTTGATATTTTCCTTCTAACTATGTCACATAATATAACACCACGCAAAGGTTTCGCATTGTTTCGATCGTTTTTGAATTTTTTATGCCCGTTTTAAACTATATATAATGTTTTATGTTTTAATTAATTTTTATTTATAAATGTGTAATATTTGAGTGTAGATATATAGGTCTTATTTTTTTTGCAAATTTTGATATATTATTTGTATTTTTACGAATTAGAATGATTTAGTTATGATTTTTCAAAGTTTAATGAGATAAAATAAAAATAGCTACGCCGAGGGCAGCCGTCGGCATATGCTACGCCGAGGGCAGCCGTCGGCGTAGCATAGAATATGCCGAGGGCAATTTTACGCCGACGACTGCTTGGCGGGGCTGGCCTGGACGATGGCTACGCCGACGGCTCCTCGGCGTAGCGACCGGCCGTCAGCGTAGCTTCCCATTCCTGTAGTGTGTATAGATTTGAATCTAGACAAATCTAAGTCAGTTATTTTTAGACGGAGGGTATCTAAACTAGTTATAAAGGCACAAAACTTTGGCAAAAGCATCAGATCCTGGCCATCCATGTTTTGAGATCCGACAGACCATGTTGTTTCAAACTTTTAATGACATTGCACTCCATCCAGATTTGCTACTATCAATTACGCATAGCCTTTTCAACTAATATGTTCTACCTCCTGCTAATCCTGGATCCCATTACCACACCACACGCATAGACAGAGCGTCTCCTCACCAGTTCCGCACTACATTTAGCATCGTGGAAATATAGCTAGAGACATCTTCTGGTAGTTGACATATAATTTTTAATAGGATGTACTCCTTTCGTTCATTAATATAAGATATTTTAGGTATTTTAAAGTGAACTAGGTTCATTCTAAAATAAGTGAATTTACACACTAAAATATACCTACATACATGCATGTTAGAGAAAAGCTTAAATGTCTTATATTAATAAATGATAGAGTAGCTATTTTCGGTAAAAGACATTTATTACTTATAAAAGACATACAGACTCTGCATAACTAATAAAATGCAGCTAGGAGTAGCTCTTCTTATTTGTATTTAAAGGTTTCATAACTATGTATTCACGCTTGTACCTGATTAGCCCCTTATGTTAGTTACTTAGGGATGTGTGTTATATTCAGTCACATAGTATATGTCTCTTGCGTCTGTTTGCAACACAACTTACTGGTTTAAGTTAACATACCATACAATTATTTTAGAGGTGTGTGCAATTCTACTAGCATCATATGTATTGGTATTTTTCTCCCACCAAAAGCACAATTGAGCTATCTTTGATTAGCATAAACTTAATTGGTTATAATTAGAATAGAACTCAAAAGGAAGTGTTTGTTGGGTGATCACCTAGAGATGGCTTAATTGTTTGGTAGTTTGGTTGATAGCGTCCAGATCGTAATAACCTTCTAGATGTAATATTGGTTGAGAACTTGAGATGAATGAAATGGAACCAATTATGAAAACATGGGCATCTTTAGGCCCCAAAGTTAGCAATTGAATTCCAAAAATATAGAAAACAAACAAACTTTATTAAAAGGATTCAACAACTGTAGTGAGAGGGCCAGTGCAAGTCACATATACACTTCAATACCCCTCTCACGTGTGACATGGGACGTAAATAAATTCAGAGGTATGACTAAAGAGAGCAATACATGGATACACGAGGAGCATCAATTTTCAATTAATTCTTAAAACCAGGACTTGACTCAAGACCTTATGTCCAGATACCATGCAAACTTCATGCACTAGTGCAATCTATCTATACACTTCAAAGGCTGACTATTCTGGCTTCATTTTCAAATTGTGTGCTTTTATTCCTTCACAAAAATAAGTTGCTTGGATTTTGAGGAAACAAAGAGAGCTCGATACAAACCTTGCCATGATGGACAACCCGACATGGTTGGCAGATTACGGCCCGGTGGTAGGTAAAGTTGGTCTCAGGCCTACAGAAGGTGTTTCTTACAAAAGCTTTAGCTCATGCCTAGGTATTTAGAGTCGGGCTTTTTTAAACCTGGCCCGGAACCTGTCCTGGGCCGGAAATGCCCATGTGTAGTTGGATATGTCCAATGAGTTGGGACTATCACACTATGGATCCAACTAGAAAAAAAATATCTCAAGAAAAAATTAGAAGAAAAAAAAGGCCCATATGTTGAGGCCTATTTGAGAAAATTAAGAGAGAGACCGACACTTATGGTTTTATGCAAACAAAGGGGCGATTTCACCAAACAGGATTGAAGCTAAACCTCCATTTCTGTCCAGAAATTATCAAGTTTATAACCTAGTGCCCTGGTTGAAAGTTTCAGTTCTGCTACCATCTTAGGCTAAAGAAAAGAATGAAGAAATAATGGCGTTATTTGAGTTTTACTTCGTTTCATAACCTTCGAATTGTTTGCCTTTTTTTTAGCGGAACGAATTAGTTTGCTAACCCCCGCAAAAAAAAATTAGTTTGCTAAAACAGTCTATATTTTTTTAGCGGGCTAAAACGTTCTATATATGTGACTTTTTCGTATGGATATCTGGGCTTGCTACAGTTCGGGAGATAGGCCCAAGTGTTAGAGGGGCAGGGGGACGGACAACGGGACAAGGCAGAGGGCGGCGCAATTTCCTCTCTCTCGCGTGCTCCATCGGCGACGGCGCTGGTGCAGCCGCAGGAACCTAGATGGGCGATTGGCAGACGGCCGACCGGCTCTTGCGCTCTCGGTATCCACAAGAAGGGGGCGGCGGCCGACCACCATCCAGCGGCGCTGGCATGAAGGCGGTGGAGCGCCGGGGCAGTGAATTGGGGCACGAAGGCAGGCCACATAACCGCTGGTAATTGACTAATTCTCCGCTTAAGATTTGATTTGTTTTGCTGAATTGAGTAATTGACGAATTGGATAGCTCCAACACCGGTGACCGGGTCGCTATTTTCCAACCATTTCAGCCCAGACCATATGATACTTTTGAACGCTGACGCGTCATTTTCAACTTATCTCTCACTTTGCAAATTTTGATGAGCAGGGGTTGGCCGTTTGATGTTTGGCGTATATTTCTGTAGCTGAGGTTAATCCTGCTTTATATTCGCAAGGTACCTCACTGTATTTTTTGTTATTTATTACAGCTGAAGTGCACGAGATAGCTGACCATATATATGCTTGCTGTGTTGTTCTGATGATCTCAGTTTAGCTTAATGCCTTATCAATTTGAGCCCACCCTGTTGCCGTGGAATTAAGGTTAAATACTGGAGTTGGAGTATCATGCTTCTTTGTGTGTGTGTGTGTGTGTGTGTGTGTGTGTGAGGAAACTTCCTGTTCTGAGAGGAGAAAACGGAGAAACTTCCTCCCTAAGTAAACACTACAGGGGCCTATCAGTGATTCCTATAATAGAGCTCCATCACCTGTGGTATTCTATGGCCGATTACTTGCAAGTATCAGCGTCTACATCTCATCCCCACCGACGATAAATCTGTGTATCTAGAATGTGCAACGCCGTGAGTATAAATGATGCTTCTGGGCAGTGCCCGCTTGGATTGAGCGGCTGTAGTTCCATCGAAGACTTCCTTTCAGTCAAAATTTCTAGTTTAATGGAGTCAATGCACAATTTAATGGGTTAGACTATGCTAGATACTACCTTGGCAATTTCTGAAATCACACTCAGAGTGGACCTAGCATTTACCTAAATGTTGTTTCCAAAGCGATGCCTGCTTGGATTGAGTGTCTGTAGTTCCATCAAAGATGCTTTCAGTGCACAGTATTATTGAAATTCACGGAGTCAAATGTGTTTGGATTGAGCGGTGGTAGTTCCATCAAAGACTTGTTGTTTTCGTTCAAATTGAATGTACTCCATGCATTTTCATGGGTTAGACTATTCCGGTGACTGCATTTGCTTCTTTCCAACGAGTCGCTTTCCTTCCTTCACAGAGGAAAAGTTGCTTAGGTTTGAGAGAACCAAGAGAGTTGGATATCAAGGGAGTTTGGACGCCCACTATGGGAAAAATTGTGTGCCAACTACACATGTTTTGGGGTTTATTTGTGCTTCCATTTAAATGAGGAAACTTCCTGCCCTGAAAGGAGAATAAGGAGAAACTTCCTCCATAAGTAGTACAGCACAGGGTCCCATCAGTGATTTTGACATCTTCGATGTCCGTCTATAATAGAGCTCCACCAGCTGGTATTCTATGGCCAATTACTTCCACAAACTCTCCAACACCTAACTAGTTGAGCAAGGGAGTTGATTAGCAACTTCAAAGCCATGTTTGCTTTGGTCATACTTGCCATGCTAGGGATGGCTGAAGCGCGAGCATCTGCGGTTTTGAGAAGCGCAGAGGGGAGTACCACCCAGCCTCTGAATCAACCGATCAGTCGGTTGGGGACTAGGTCCCTGTGGGGCAATAGTGTCAGCACAACTACTTCAAATTCGACTCTCCCCTCTACTGGCAGCTGTGCCAATATATGCGGTAACTTGACCTTCGTCTACCCATTCGGCATAGGAGCTGGCTGCTTCAGGAATTCTGACTTCAGTTTGATTTGCAACCGCACCACACATCCTCCAAAACTCTTCTTGGATGGTGATAGCACAACCCAGATTGTCTCCAATATTAATGTCAGTGGCATGACGCAAGATAATTTTCAGGTCAAATTTTCCAAAACCATTCCCATGAAATCTGGTGTCGATGCCTACAACATGTCATGGACTCCAGGGAATAGTTTTTCGGTTTATGTGATAAGCCTTTATGTCGTTGCTTGTGACTTAGATGTGTACTTAGAAGATAATGAAGTAGATAATTTTAGGTTGTTTTGTAACATAACCTGTCCTAGCATGAAGATTGCAGAGCAAGTGTACAGGCAGGACCCCCTTGGGCCTGGATCATGCTCTGCAGCTGCATCAATATCTAATAATGTTCATGCCCTCAAGTTACAGTTTGTTCGCCACAAAACAAGTAAGATAAAAACACAATCTAATCTCAGCATCTTGTGGGATACAATCAACATAAATATTGAGGCATTGATCTCCTGGAGTATTGTGGACCGAACGAGCTGCCCCAGGAGCCCGGAAGATAGCAACTATGCATGTGTCAGCCACCACAGCGAGTGCACTTCATTTGATGTTGGTTATCTCTGCCAGTGCAACAGCGGTTATGCAGGCAATCCATATATCTCTGATGGCTGCTCGCCTGACCACGGTAATCTCCTACATCATATCTTTTATGAATGTTTTTTGTTGCGGGAGTTTGTCTTGCGAGAGTACAAGGTGACACACATAGGCACACCACACATATACACATGTCATATTCAGGCAATACAGTTAATAACTTTTATAGTGCTATTTTTGGATTTATTTTTTACAAAAGCATATGTAGTTCTACGCAAGTAACTCAAGGACTATCAAAGGATACCAATTATTTGTTGAAAATATTGAATATATCCCATTAAGAACCAACTTAGGTACGCATATACTCTAACATAAGTGTCAGTTTTTTCTGAAATCATGCACGCGATTTTTTTCTTTCAGCCTTTTATCTGTGACACTACAAGAATTCTATTTTAGTATTTGGTTCATTCAGGTAAAAAATCTTTCATTCTGTGTCAGGCTGCATAATCAATTGATAAACAAACTGTTGGTAGTTCTTTGCTTACGAACAATAGATACAAGCATGGGGTCAAGGAATATAGAAACAAAAGTGTCTTTGGTAATAAACTGATAATTTCATGAAAATACATGCATATTGGATAAAACATGAGAAAAATCCATGGTTTAAATAATGTACTCAATCTGTCATATGATTTATACTTTCAAAAAAATAGCCATGGAGAACAATTGGATGCTTATAATAGTAATATTTCCAAAGCTTGTTGCTACCTACCTTTTTGTAGTAGTTCTATTTTTTCTTGTATTTAAAAAAATCTGTTACTTTTGCGTTCTTCTGAATCAGCTAATGTGGATTTCACAGGTTCATGATTAATAGAACAAAATGTAGGGTGTCCTGAACCTAAACGTACAGTAAGTGGAGTTGAGAGTGAGAGTGACCTATCAGTTTTTTCTCTGTATTACTGTATGTGTTGTATTGGTACGTATTTCAGTATAACACGGCTAAGATTGGGTTAACGTAAAGCACCATTCTGTCTTAGAAATATTAAACTGCCTTGGGGAATGTACTTCTAATTCTTAATTTTCACCTTATTCTCATTTAGCCTAGAATGCTACAAGCATTTTTGTCTGAATGCGCTGTCAATTTTCTGTGATTTTATAACCACAAGTATAGACTCTTCAAATCATAGTACTAGTCTTTTACAAGGAGTTAAGTCATATAATAAAACTAGCTAGGGAGAATGGATATATGGTTCCTCCACCCAAAATATACACTATACAGTGTCATGCGTTGATAAGATGAACTTTATATGTGAATAAATTATCTTGCATTCTTTTGCTAATTCTCATATTGGAATCTGATGAATTTGAATTCTTTTTGAGAAATAGAGTATAATTCAAGACCACAAAAGGCCAATTGTTCTCGACGTTGTGGGAATGTCAGTGTCCCATTTCCTTTTGGAATAGAAGAAGGTTGTTCTGCGAGGAAATCTTTTAAACTCAACTGCTTAGACACTTCACCGCCCATTCTCCGGCTTGATAACGGCATCATTGACGTGACATACATAAATGCCAGCGAGGGGATTCTAGGAATCAAATATGTCTCAAGTATTGGAGAGGAATTGTTCAACATGATGTTGAAAATGCAACCTTCAGACGCTCAAGAACCAAGCCTGTATGTCGATCTTCAAGAATCAGCCTCTATGCGATGGGCTGTTGACAATCTTACATGCCTAGAGGCCAAAAAGAACACCTCTGGATATGCGTGTGTAAGTATCCATAGCTCCTGCCTGGCTGTCAGAAGCTCCGACAAAGGTTATGTTGGATACAGGTGCAAATGCTTGCACGGTTTTCAAGGAAATCCATACATCCCAGATGGTTGTGAAGGTTCTCTCGCTTTCTCTCTGTATTATTTTATTTGTACAGATATGTATCTCTTGACACTTACAGATATATGGTTACAGATATTGACGAGTGTGAATGGACACCAGGACTTTGCAGAGGCATTTGCCAGAACACTGTCGGAAACTACAGTTGCGATAAATGCCCTGATCATACAGAGTATGATATGGCAGAAATGCGGTGCACTCCAGTAAGAAAGCAAAATCTCTTCCTAGGTGAGCCCATATATACCTCAGTTCTTCTCCTGAAAACATCAAGATTATAAGATTGATGGATCAATTTCCTTATGGTAGGTATTGTGATTGGGTTTAGCAGTGGTTTCGGCATGCTACTTTTTGGGCTAAGTGCAATATTTCTCATTCGAAGATGGAAAAGAGATGTCCAGAAGAAACTAAGAAGGAAGTATTTCCAAACAAACAAGGGCCTTCTCTTAGAACAGTTGATATCAGCAGACGAAAATGCGAGCGAGAAGACAAAGATTTTCTCAGTAGAAGAGCTTAAAAGGGCAACGAATAACTTTGATCCTGCACGTATCCTTGGCCGCGGTGGGCATGGCACGGTCTACAAAGGTATCTTATCAAGCCAGCATGTGGTAGCCATAAAAATATCCCAGTTTATCAAGAAAGGGGAGATCAGTGATTTCATCAACGAGGTTGCAATCCTCTCTCAAATAAATCACCGGAATATCGTAAAACTTTTTGGGTGCTGTCTTGAAACCGAGGTCCCCTTACTAGTGTACGACTTCATTCCCAATGGTTCACTGTTTGAAATTCTTCATCATGATTCTAGCAACATGTTTTCTTTGTCATGGGAAGACTGCCTGCGGATCGCGTCAGAAGCTGCGGGGGCTCTATATTATCTCCACTCTGCAGCATCAATTTCAATCTTCCACCGTGATGTGAAGTCCTCTAATATACTCTTGGACGCAAATTATGCTGCAAAGGTTTCGGATTTCGGCGCTTCGAGAACTGTCCCTATTGATCAAAGTCATCTTGTGACAAATGTACAGGGCACATTCGGTTACTTGGATCCAGAATATTACCAGACCGGGCAGCTAAATGAGAAGAGTGATGTTTACGGTTTCGGTGTGGTACTCCTTGAACTTCTTATGAGGAAACAGCCTGTGTTCACAGCTGAGGATGGAATGAAGGAGAACTTGTGTAACTATTTCCTCTCGGAGATGAAGTCGAGGAAACCCAAAGATATAGTGGCAGCTCAAGTTCTTGAAGAAGCAACCGAGGAGGAGATCAACAAGGTTGCCTCCCTCGCGGAACTGTGCTTGAGGCTAAAAGGAGATGAAAGGCCTATAATGAAGCACGTCGAGTTAACATTGCAGCTAATACGAGGGAATCGGGTGAATTCATCTCAAGTTGACCTAGCCGTCGAGCAACGGATGCAAGGTCACCAGTCCTCGGTCTTGCACATGGACAGGAATTGTAATGATGCATCTCAGCGCAGCCTAAGCATGTCATATAGCTTTGAGCAAGAGCTCCTTACATCCTCTAGCCTGCCAGTGCCATGATACATATGCTTGTCTAGTTTGTTCTTTCTAAGTATAGTCAAGTGCCATATAGACCACCTTATCTTGTAGTAGAACCTGCATGCAGTCATCTTGTATACGAAATGTATTATTTCCAATCACCATCAGTTAGTTTTGGCCTTGCCGTCAGGAGGGTGTTTTAGCTGTTGTCGTTATGGCCTGTTTCTTTCTCGGGCTGTTCTTATTCTTGTATACTGTGGCCTTCCGCGAGGACGGACATTTAGCTCCCCGGCTGGAGGGAGCCTGGAATTTTCAAAAAATGAAAATTTGTACAGTACTTAGAACTTTTGAAAATTCTGAATTTTGTACAGAGGTACATATAGATGATTTCTATGAACCTGCGAAGTTAAAGCACATTATTGTATTTGGACTACACAAAATCACAAAAATATTGCTCTAAGTAGGCATTGAAAATTCATTTTTGTTTCACATTTGTCACTTTTGTGTATTCAATAAAACTTTGCAAGTACATGACAGACATCCCTATGTACCCGTGTACCTTTCTCGGAAATTTTGAAACGAAACAATGATGGTTTTAATTTTTTAATCCCGCATGGTTAAAAAGGGTAGTTTCATTCTTTACATAAATGCCTTACCGTATCATGTGACGCATAAATTAAATGATATATTGGTCAAAGGGTCATGTCATTGTATTGTCACGGCCGGTGTCATCGTGAGTGACAAAGTCGAAGCTGAGTGAAGCGAGATGGAAGGATCCAGGAACGTAATTAGTACACACGATGTACCCAGGTCTAGCCCCTCTCTTCAGAGGTAAAGACTACTTCCTGTCTTGTTTCTATTGATTGTAAGTTGATTACATGGTTTCACCGGCTAAGCTCTATGTTCAAGTGGCGAGTTCTAAGCTCTGTTGTTTCGTGTCCTCTAGGGGTAATGAAGTGAAGCATAAATAAAACCTCCATGGGCGTACAAGCAAAGGCCGAAATACACATATTTCCAAATAGTTCCACCGAAATACATAGGTTTAGTTTAGAAGATGCCGTGACAAGAAGTTCAGCATGAAAACAAATGGTAATTTGAAAAAAAAAATGGTTTAAACCGTTGAATTCTTATTTCTAACCATAAAGAAGTTACATGTACGCGAAAATACCGTACTTGCATATTAATCGTCGTTGATTTTAATATGAATCAGGGCAGGGCTTGGACAAACCCTACTCGCCACCCTCCTCCATGCTGCCGCTAGAGGACCCACTCGACCGACGGTAGCAATGGGGCTACCTTCTTGCATGGAGAGCCACCGCACCCATATGGCGCAATGGCGCCGATGGAGTTTAGGCGTCAAGGTCGCGGTCTCCGGAGCTTTTGATGATGGCCAACCGCGGTGGCTGTGTGGGCAGCGCCGTGCCGACGACGGTGGCGGTACTCCGCACCCAGACTCTAGGAGCGGTTGAGTGGTGATGGTGTTGTAGTCGCAGCTTGGTGTAGGGCGGATGCAGCAGGGGGAGTGGATGGTGGCGGTGGTGGTAGCGTGTGAGATCCAGGCACACGGCTTAATAGGTCATACCAACAAGTTGCAACTTCTTTTCCGAAAGCTCATCCAAAAAGAACTCTGATGTTAAGTGTGCTTGGCCTAGAGCAATTTGAGGATGGGTGACCGACCGGAAAGTGGATATCGGGTGCGCATGAGTGAGGACAAAGTACGCAGAAAAGACTAGTGTTGGTTTATGAGGCCCGTCTAGAGATCATATTAAGCTGCCAGGTGTGACACCCTCGGGTCCAAGAGGGAACGGGGTGCTACACCGGGTATGGTCGCCTCATGGTGACATTGGCCGGACCCAATTTGCTCGCTTCATTGGCGATGTCGTAGCCAGTGGTGATGATACGAATGGTGGCGGTCCTTGTGGATGCGACACAGAGCATAAGCGTGGTGAAATGTACGGTGCCAGGATTGTCTCTAGCTGCCTAGTTTTGATGGCTTCGACAACATACGCCGCGAAATTGTCAAACGAGCCATGGAGGGTTTATTGTTGGGTCGTGGGTGAGCGTGGTACCCAAAAGCCGGGATGACGACCCCTGATGGCGATTTTGGATGTCGCGGTGGGTTAAGAGGTGGCTCAACGTGACATGGACCTAGGTATTGTCACCTAGTTTCGATGGTGGTAGCACTGATCTTTGGGAATGGGGTTGTGCTTTACACACGGGGTTGTGGCGGTTGTATAGCATGCCCTCAAGGGGCATGTGGTTCACGTCTCAACGCCGAGTGAAAACCTGTCCCTAGTGGCCGACCGAGTCGAACAACTACAATATCTTGGGTGTTGTGTCCTTCTTGAAGGTGCCGCCAAGGCGGTGCTCTCGCGTCACACGAGAACCAACAAGGGATTGAGTGATGGTGGCGTTTCTGCATCGCATGCCTCTTAGGCCTTCTATTGGATGTTTCCTCCGGCTGGAGGAACTCGTGGTAGTGTGTCTATGGTTGTCGGTGACATCTTTGCATCCTTCAGAGACCTTCATCGGGAGGCGGCCACTGTCGCTTATGACGAAGTGTTCTCTGACGTTGTTCCCCTCCTAGGAGGCATCATTTGTGGAGCCCCTTCACACCCATGTCGGTTGTGGACGCAACACATACCGCACCGAGAGGTGGAGAATTTACCTTTGCAAGAGTCATCCTCTAATTAGTATTTTGGGAAAACTGCATATCCAATATTGCACCAAAGGATTTTTTTTTAAGATTCTAGTTCCTTCCGGACATTTACAAGGAAAAAAGAAATATGAGCACTATCTTAAATTTCTCGTGATATATTTTCAAGAACAACAAGATCCCAATGCTTTTTTTCTTCCTATCTTCTTCTTCTTTCAGTAATCTAATCAAACAAGATAGAATTCCTGATTTTTTTTGGTGTAGAATCTGTATAATTTTGGGTAATATCTTGATATTTTTCATACTCGATTTTAATATCTATGTCACTGTGGGTAATTAATATGGTTTTCTATTTTCCGCAAAAGAAGGTATTCTTACTGAATTTGATACACTATATCATTTCACATCCTTCAAATTTCATACTCGATCCCAAGTTTCAAAGAGCCCTTTAAAAGCTTGGCCTTTGCGCTAGTGTTTGTAGTCATCGTTAGGTGGTATAGTAAAAAAATTATAATTTTTATTACTTTTAAGACACTTTGTACGTTGATGATTATTAATAGATTAGCAGAATTTTAGCAAAAGAAAAATAGAGCGCCAGTCCGCTATACTATACTCATTTTATTTCTTATCGTTATCGGCCATCAACCTTTTTTAGTTAACATGGCAACCTCAATGATACCCCCGTGCAATTGATCGTATTTTGTCCTGGCCCAAAACATCGACATCGAAGATATGCGAGAGCTCAGACACAAGAATAAATTAGGTGGTTTTAAAACACGGAACAAGCTTTTCGCAACATGCCACGTTCAGTTCAGGCCAGTCTCGCTCTCGGCATGCCTTACTCCATCGTCTCCGCTGTCAATGCGCTCGGCTGCATCGCGTCTACGGCCGGCGTCTCTCCTGCGGCCCAGCTCGCCGACGAGCTTCCTCAAGGCTGCGGAGGCGCCTGCTCCGTCACAGCCCATGAACACCTCGCCGATGTCAGCGGGCGTGATGCGCACGTCTGCGGCGAGCACGCCCTCGGCCTGGGCCATGAGGCCGTTCACCGTGTCGGGGTCCTGGTCGTCGTCGGGTTCCTCGCCGACGCCGAGGTAGTTCTTCGCGAGCACGCGGAGCGCGGCGGGCGAGCAGTAGCCGAGCTCGATCTTCCGGTCCATGCGGCCGGGGCGGAGCAGCGCCGGATCGAGCCGCTCCGGGTGGTTGGTGGTGAAGATCATCAGGCGCTCCCCGACGCAGGACGACCAGAGCCCGTCCACGAAGTTGAGCACGCCGGAGAGGCTTATGGACTCCCGTCCGATCGCCCCTGGCCCTGGGGATAGCATCGCCAGCTGCGTGTTGTTGTTGTTGTCGTCGTCGACGATGCCGCGTCCGCTCTTCCTGCGGTCGGACAAGTCGAGGGAGCAGTCGATGTCCTCGACGACGACGACGGACTTGGGCGTGGTGGAGATGAGTAGGCGGCGGAGGTGGGAGTTGGTGGGCACCGTAGTGAGCTCCAGGTCGTAGACGTCGAACTCGAGGAGGTTGGCGATCGCCGCGACGAGGCTGGTCTTGCCGGTGCCGGGCGGCCCGTGGAGCAGGTACCCGCGCTTCCAGGCACGGCCCACGCGCGCGTAGTGTTCGCGCCGGGACGCGAAGCGGAGCAGGTCGGCGCGGATCTCCTCGCGGAGCGCCGGGTCGACGGCGAGAGTGTCGAACGTGGACGGGTGGGAGAAGGCGTGCGAGGTCCAGAGGCGGTGGTGGTCCTCGCCGGGCGCGGCGGCGCGGTTGGTGTAGAGCCTGCGCTCCCGCGACGTGAGCCGCATCCTGGTGGCCTCGTCGATGACGTGGGGAATGTAGCTGTCGTGCACGAACTCGCGGTGATGGCGTGGGAACTGGAGCTCGAGGCTGCGGTGGTCGCCGCAGCCGGAGGGGCCACGTCCGCCGCCGTACACGTTGTACGGGCTGCCGCCGCGGTCGGCGGGGCGCGCGGTTGAGGTCCACTTCACCGTGACGCCCTTCCAGGTGTCGTTCGCGGTGTGGGCGTCCGGGAGCGAGGCGATGGCGCGGCTCGCCTGCCGCGGCTTGTAGAGGCGCACGGCGGGCGCCGTGGCGAGGCAGCGCGCCCCGAGGTAGAGCTGCGCGGCGTCGTAGAGGTCATTGGTGGCGCCGCTGGCGGCGCCGTCGGCCTCGTCGATGAGGATGGTGGCCGTGGGGGGCCTGAACGCCGCGGCAAGACGCGCGAGGAGGCGGCGCAGCAACTGCTCGGTCTCGGGCGGGATGAAGTCCCGCATGGCCGTCCGGAACACCATGATCGTCGCGATCAGGGAGCCCACCGAGCGCCAGTCCAGGAACATCTCCATGGCCTCCGCCTCTAGCTTGTTCGCTGGCCGTGCCGCGCTAGCTCAGTGGAAGTGGACTGTGGAGGTGGGAGTGGAGTGAGATGAACTGATGAAGGAGAAGGTGCAAGGTGGTGGGTTTTTATAGTTGGCGCGAGGGCCTCGTCGGAGACGGACATGGCTTGGCGCCGAGCGAGCCGCTTGGCCGGAAGCGGGAAGTGGCCAGTGGTTGCTGGTGAGGTGGCGGCAGGGATTCCTGCCGCGGCATCATTTTTGGCGTTTTTCCGTGTGCTTTTGCCGCGCCATTTTTGGTGACACGAGTCGGCTCGGCAGCGCGTTGAGCTTTAGCTTGTGGGCAAAGAAAGAGATCGATCGCGGCTTTGCTTTGATTCGCGCGATCCACAGTGGTGCCCTACCTCTGTCCCGTGCTCACACTTAACTTGCCCTAATGTGCAGTGGAGTACACAACATTTCAAAAAATAAAATGCAGTACAGTACACATTTTAAATCACCTTGGAGGCTGAGTAACGGATTCAGCACGGATGAGCACCACCACAATATATTTGTGGCTTTGAATTTGATCCATGGTGAATTGACACTTTGACAGTGACGTCGAAGAGGATGTATCCCGTGGATAAACTTAGATACACCGAAGCCCATAACCCATGAAATTTACCTGGACCATTACCTACGGGTGACTTTGTTACTCTTGATTCATTCTCCAAGATTCGAGCCGTCGACACATTTCACCTCATAGGTCAGCCTTCCCCTACCTCATTGTCGTCATCGGGAGGGACAGGGCCACCGCTCCACCTCCTCCTCTGATGTGCCTTTTCTACCCTCTCTCTCACCGGATGTCGTTCAATGATTCGACGGGTAGCCATGGTGATGCTGGCCTCTTGTGTTATTGTTGACAGTTCGTGTTGACATTGAGGCATGGTGGACCTCGTGGATGCATGTTCCGATTGTCGGTGGCGCGCATAACTCTGGCCAATTTTGGATGAGGCCACAATCCGTAGGGCTACTCCTCCGTTGCGCCTCCTTGCTTGGGTGTCGTAGTATAACCCTTGTTATAGTTGGCTAGAATTTGTAGGGGTTCGTAGCATGGAAAACAAAAATTTTCTATCGCATACAAACAAACAAGCCAAGATCTATCTACTAGATTGTAGCAACGAGTCGATGGAATAACTTACCCTCGAAGATTCCAAAGCGGTTAACGAGAGCAGATTCTCGTGGGTGATGTAGTCGTACTCTTTCCGATCTCAAGATCGCGTAGACGATCCTTCCGGCGCCACGTTCTGGCAGCGCTCCCGCAGTCGGTCACACGTTCGGTACTCGACGAAGACCTTCCTCTCCCTTGTTCCAGCAGGCAGCGGAGGTTGTAGCACTCTCCTCGCGATTCCGGCAGCACAACGGCGTGGTACCGGAAGTAGAGGGGAAATCCCGCAGGGCTTCGCCTTAAGCCGGTGCGAGTATGGTGGAGCTTATGAGAGAGGCTATTAGTGGTCTAGTAATTAGACACACCAATTAGAAGGCTCTAAACCAATTAGAAGGTTCTAAACCGATGGCTAAAGCAATTAGAAGCTCTAAACCAAAACGGCTCTAAACCGGGAAAAATAGATAGGAACTTGTGTGCCCTAGGAGGGGAGCCCTGCCCCTCCTTTTATAGATGGAGGGGGCCGGCCAAGGGGAGGGAGAGTCCCTCCCCAACTCGGCCTTGAGGTGGTGCGCCGGCCCAAGGAGGAACCCTCCTCAATTCGGCCTCCACCAAAAACCTCCTTCTCCTCTTTCCGAAAACTGGCAGTTTGACTTTTCAAACTAGCCGTTTGACTTTTCAAACTAGGATTTGAATTAACCCTTTATTTCGGACAGCGATGACACTTAGTACATGATGCAATCATACCAACTTGATATGACACACTCATGTACCCCTTCCTCCCCGGAGTGCCGGACATTCCGGAACCTTCTAGAATGTTCCCGATGAAAACACCGGAATCATTCCGTTACTCCGAAACGGGACTTTCCTTATATGAATCTTATTCTCCGGACCATTCCGGATCTCCTCATGATATCCCGGATCCCATCCGAGACTCCGAACAACATTCGGTCTCTTTCTCATAATACCATAACTACTCAAACAACGTCGAATCCTTAAGTGTGTCTCCCTACGGTTCGTGAATTATGCGGACATGATCGAGACACTTCTCCGAACAATAACCAATAGAGGAATCTGGAAATTCATATGGCTCCCACATATTTCTACGATTACTTTGCGATCGAATGAACCACTTACATACGATACCAATTTCCCTTTGTCTCACGATATGTTACTTATCCGAGGTTATGATCGTCGGTATCTCTGCATACCTAGTTCAACCCCGTTACTGATAAGTACTCTTTTCTCGTTCCCGTGATATGTGATCCCTTGTGAGCCAGTCACATGCTTGCAAGCTAATTGGATGACATTCCACCGAGAGGGCCCAGAGTATATCTATCCGTCATGTGGATGGACAAATCCCACTCTTGATCCATGTGTCTCAACCAATACTTTCCGAACACTCAATGCCACCTTTATAACCACCCAGTTACGGTGTGGTGTTTGATGTCATCAAAGCATCCATCCGGTAAAGGTGATATGCATGATCTCATGGTCGAAGGAATTAGGTTACTATGTATCAGAAAGCATATAGCAATTGAACTATTGAAATGACTTGATCTTTATGCTACGCTTATCTATAGGAGTATGTCCATCACATCATTCTCCTAATGATATGATCCTGTTGTTAATAACATCTCTATGTTCATGATCAGGAAACCATGATCATATATTAACCAACAAGCTAGTTTAACAAGAGGCTTCACTAGGGACTCTTATTTTAGTTTACAAATCACACAAGTATTAATGTTTCCGGTTAATACAATTATAGCATGGTATGTAAACATTTATCATAAGTATGAAGATATGATAATAACCCACTTTATTATTGCCTCTTGGGCATATCTCCAACAGTCTCCCACTTGCACTAGAGTCAATAATCTAGTTTCAAACCTTTGTGTATTCAACACCTATGGCTTTCAGGTGTTGTATGTACACGATTGCTAGTGGTCAACTGATCTCCGGATCTGACACTTCCAGGTCCGTGTGTAATTGCATGTCTTTGCGTCTCTACGCATCACTCATTCTCTAATGAGATGGCTTTGTATAAATTTGGTCTTTCGGTGTGACCTTTAGCTCTTTGGGGTTAAAACATGTTGATAATATTGTCGCACAATATATCTTCATAGTATTATCCCACTGTGAACTACACCTAGTTTGATAACAAACTACTTGACACAAATGCCCTCTTTTGCTGCTAAAATAGCAGTCATATACTTAGCCTTTTGTTGTAGTATCTGTCACAATGTCTTAACTTTGGAACTCATCCAAATCCATTATGGAACTTACTTTCCATTATATTGTGCCACCCTTAGTTTAGATTGAGATAAACTTAATTTGTACTTTGTGACAAAACTAGTATCAATGTAGTACTTTTACAATGAACTAACCATCTATTTGTCACTTCTACAAACAATATATTCTTAGTTCTTCCAAAAGATCATAAGAATATCCTTACTATTGTCCAATGATCATCTTATGAATCATTCTGGTATATGCTCATAACATTTAGAGCATAGGACATATCTGGATTTGTACACATTACAGCATGATTGATATAAATACTCTTTGTGATCAAGTATCAATCTATACTTGAATTTTGTTTCACTTGCCAAATGTCAATACACTTGAATATATCATCAACATTGAACTTGTTCAATCCTTTCTGTGCGACAAGAACCTCTCTTATAGTTTCTATATTGAACTCATTCAATATCTTGTCTATGTACTTCTGGCACAACCATATTAGCGTCTATTGATGCCAAATATTTGGGTTTTGCCTAAGTCTTTCATCGAGATGAAATTCTTAATATGTGTTAATAAAAGATACATTATTTCCAATCAACAATATGTCTTCCACATAATGTATTAGAAACATGTCTTAGCGCTCCCACTTAATTTCTTGCAAATGCAAGCATCTTCATCGTCTCTAATGAAATTTAAACTCTTTTAACAGTTTCATCATAGTGAAGATTCCAACTCCGCTATGCTTACTTCAACCATTGAAGTTTGTATATGCTTTTAGCATCCTTTGAATTAACAAAACCCTATGGACTGTGTTATGCACATGTCCTAGGTAACGATTCTATTAGAAGAACTTGTTTTGTTTATTCTACTACCATATAACAAAATTATATGTAGTGGTTGCTACATTAATCCGTCTAGACTAAATATCACTATGAAAGATCAAATCTTATCATAGTCAACATTTGAACATTGTTGTGAACTCTTTCCCAACATGTCGACTATTTCATAGATGTAAAACATCCATGTCTATTTCTTTATAGATCCAAACACAACTGTAAGGTCTTACACCTTTCTTGAGGGTCCTTCAAGTTCAAAACTTGATTTTTCGTGTATGGAACTATCACGGATTTTATGGCTTTCAAGCCATTAGACGAAGTCAGGGCCCATCATCGCTTCTTTGCATGTAGTCGGTTCATTATTCTCAAATAATGATTCAACCCTCAAATCTTGGTATTTGATTGTTTACCCGACCTACTTGTTTCAATAGGAACTTAGATCTCCGTGATCACAACCTTTGAGGCACGTGAGCCATGAGCATTGTTGCTGCCTCCGGAACACTTTTCGGCGTTTGCGCAACTCTGCACATATAACTAAGGTTCTTTTAACCTTATCAAAGTTCTATTGTCCTCCCACTTAACTTTTCACGAAAAATTCCTTCTCAAAGAAACTTGACGTTCTAAGCGACAAACACTTTTGTCTCCGGTGTTATGGAGGAATACTTAACAAAGACAGGTTCATCCGACTTTGGTTGCAAACATCTTTCTTATGTATAGCATACCAATGTTTAAGAAAGGACTACTTGGGTTTTATCCCAAACCATAACATATGGTGTTGTTTCAACGGATTATGATGGAGCTCTTTTCAGTGGAAAAACGGTAATCTCTAAAGCTTTTAATCTTTAAAATACAATGGCAGTTTTATGAATTACACCTTCGATCTTACCATGTCAAACAAGGTTAATTTACATATCTCGAACGCTCCATACTCTTATGGTGTTTCGGGAAAATGCAAATCCACGGAACGATTCCATAAATCTTAGGTATTATGCTAAAATTTGTAACTCAAATATCTTCCTTTATGATCTTTATCATAAACTATTTATATTCTTGTTACAATGATTTTGCACTTCATCTTGAAAATCTTTGAACTTTTCAAATATTTCACACTTCATCCTTATTAAGTAAATATTCATATATTCACTCAAATTTTGGAGAAAACATATGAAGTTGAAATCCATCGCTCTTGACTACACATAATGGATTTCGTACAACAATATGTACAAGTTCCAATAAGCTAGTCATTCGTTCCCTTTTGGCCTATGAACGAAGTTTTAATTATCTCTAGGAAAGTTTCACAAGTGTCATTTGATCAAAATCAAATAGACTCCAAAATTCCATCCATATGGAGTTTCTTCATGTTTTCTTTCCAATATAATTTAAACTGCGATGTCACTTCCTAAGTGATCTTTCAATCAATTTGTCTTTCGACATTTTTAGCACTAGTTTTATGGATGTGATTTCTCCAACGAGATTTGTGAATCATTCATCTTTTATGGATTACGGCAATTAATTGAACAACCCTTTTGTTCTCATAATACCTGATAAAACAAATCTTGAAGGCAAGCTTTGATGTTTAACGAGCAACATAATAACCCTTTATTTGTTCTCGATGAACATCATCACATATTCTTTTCTAGTTACTTAGGCCATTGTAGTTCATGAATTGTGTTGTTTCGTATGACGATTCACACCAACAAATTCAGTATCAAATACTTAAGAACCACATTGTTTAATAAGCAAAGAATATAGCCATAACATGTATATCATCTATATACATAAACTGAACAATTCTAGTCTTTTTCTTTTCTGCCATATATTTATGAGATTCTCTTTCAATATTTCCTTTTCTGTTTGAAAGAATCTATCAACATCAATAGTGGAGTCATACATATGACACATAGTCCAAAACATGTATAGTTAAATACCAATGTCTTTGGACTTGCACTTTGAAGTAGATCTTGCACTTTGAAGTAGATCACCATCATCAAATGTTTGGTGTTCTTTCAAATTCCTTTCTTTAGTAATCTCTTGGTGTAGTAAACATTTTACCTACATCAAATATTCACCTTATCATGGAATCGTCCATGATCAAGCTACTTTTAGCTTATAACGATGAATTATGAGTATAATGTTGCTATCCAAAACCTTTTGGAGGATTAGGACAACAAGTGTCTCCAACCTTTTGCAAATTCTCATCAAAATATGAGAACATGAACTTTGCCATATTATACTCTATCATGTTGTAACCAAAACTTCGTTTCAGATATCACAATATCTTCCACACATCATGGTTTCTGAAACAACTCTTTCAGATCCTAGATAACCTTGATATTAAGACAATCCTTTGAATATCAAGAATCATGGAGACAAACATGATACTTATACACTAACACTTGGAATTGTCACTCTTGTTTTAATACCAATTATTAAACTTCATGGAGTAACCGGAACTTACTGAAAGTTTGCAATAGGACTTTTAAACTTTAGATTAACACTTCAAAACAATACGATACCAGTTCGTAAAGTAACTAACCAGAATTCTATAGTTCTATCATCTCAATTATAACTAAGCGTAAGGTGGTAAACGGATGCCAATGACTACAACAACTATGCAAATTCACTTTGATTCAGTTTATGATAAATTGAGTTCTAATTAATAATTAAATTAATCTAGGTGAACTCCCACTCAAAACAATATCCCTCACATTGTTTTAGTGATCACACGAACCAAATCCACCACATCAAAACCGATCATCACGAGAGTTGACATAGCTTCAATGGCGAACAATCAACATGTTCATCATATCTCCTATATGACTCATGCTTTACCTTTCGGTGATCCGTGTTCCTGAGACCATGTCTGTACATGCTAGGCTCGTCAAGATCAAACCTTAGCTTCTGCATGAGCAAATCTGGCTTGCCCACGTTGTATACACTTGCGGAATCTAACACACCCGATCATCACGTGGTGCTTCGAAACAACAAGCTTTAGCAACGGTGCCAACTAAGGGTGAACACTTTATGACTTGAAATTCATGTGCATGAGGGATCATCTTATAATGCTACCGTCGTCTACTAAGCAATACAAGATGCATAAAGGATTAACATCACATGCAATTCATAATATATGTGATATGATATGGCCTTTCTTCTTCGTGCTTACGATCTCTATCTTCAACCACGAACATGATCTCCATCATCACCGGCATAGCATCAAGGTCAATGACGCCTCTCCATGTTTGTCGTCCACCGGCTTCAACTATTACAACTACTTTGAATAGACACGCGGGTCTTAACATAAATTAAAGACAACCATATGGCTCCTGCCGGTTGCCAATTTACAATAAGGAACATTGCATACATCAAATATAATCACAATCATGGCCATATCACATCACTGCACACCCCTGCAAAACAAAGTTAGACGCCTCTACTTTCTTTGCATGTTTTACGTGGTTTGGGGCTTTCTATAAGTGTCGTTCTAACTTACGAACATGAACCACAACGTTGACACAAGTATTGTTAATCACCCGTTGTGAATTGGATCTATACTATGCTAGGAGAAACAGACACCCGCAAAGCCACTTATGCAATACAAGTTGCATGTCAAGCGTGGAGCAAGTCTCATGAACGATGTCATGTAAGGTTAGCCCGGGCCGCTTCATCCCAACATACCGCAAGATGCAAAGTACACAAGAAGCAATCGACAATAAAAGCATCAACGCCCACAATGACCATTGTGTTCTACTCGTGCAACAGATCTACATATAGACACGGCTCTGATACCACTGTAGGGGTTCGTAGCATGGAAAACAAAAATTTTCTATCGCATACAAACAAACAGCCAAGATCTATCTACTAGATTGTAGCAACGAGTCGATGGAATAACTTACCCTCGAAGATTCCAAAGCGGTTAACGAGAGCAGATTCTCGTGGGTGATGTAGTCGTACTCTTTCCGATCTCAAGATCGCGTAGACGATCCTTCCGGCGCCACGTTCTGGCAGCGCTCCCGCAGTCGGTCACACGTTCGGTACTCGACGAAGACCTTCCTCTCCCTTGTTCCAGCAGGCAGCGGAGGTTGTAGCACTCTCCTCGCGATTCCGGCAGCACAACGGCGTGGTACCGGAAGTAGAGGGGAAATCCCGCAGGGCTTCGCCTTAAGCCGGTGCGAGTATGGTGGAGCTTATGAGAGAGGCTATTAGTGGTCTAGTAATTAGACACACCAATTAGAAGGCTCTAAACCAATTAGAAGGTTCTAAACCGATGGCTAAAGCAATTAGAAGCTCTAAACCAAAACGGCTCTAAACCGGGAAAAATAGATAGGAACTTGTGTGCCCTAGGAGGGGAGCCCTGCCCCTCCTTTTATAGATGGAGGGGGCCGGCCAAGGGGAGGGAGAGTCCCTCCCCAACTCGGCCTTGAGGTGGTGCGCCGGCCCAAGGAGGAACCCTCCTCCAATTCGGCCTCCACCAAAAACCTCCTTCTCCTCTTTCCGAAAACTGGCAGTTTGACTTTTCAAACTAGCCGTTTGACTTTTCAAACTAGGATTTGAATTAACCCTTTATTTCGGACAGCGATGACACTTAGTACATGATGCAATCATACCAACTTGATATGACACACTCATGTACCCCTTCCTCCCCGGAGTGCCGGACATTCCGGAACCTTCTAGAATGTTCCCGATGAAAACACCGGAATCATTCCGTTACTCCGAAACGGGACTTTCCTTATATGAATCTTATTCTCCGGACCATTCCGGATCTCCTCATGATATCCCGGATCCCATCCGAGACTCCGAACAACATTCGGTCTCTTTCTCATAATACCATAACTACTCAAACAACGTCGAATCCTTAAGTGTGTCTCCCTACGGTTCGTGAATTATGCGGACATGATCGAGACACTTCTCCGAACAATAACCAATAGAGGAATCTGGAAATTCATATGGCTCCCACATATTTCTACGATTACTTTGCGATCGAATGAACCACTTACATACGATACCAATTTCCCTTTGTCTCACGATATGTTACTTATCCGAGGTTATGATCGTCGGTATCTCTGCATACCTAGTTCAACCCTGTTACTGATAAGTACTCTTTTCTCGTTCCCGTGATATGTGATCCCTTGTGAGCCAGTCACATGCTTGCAAGCTAATTGGATGACATTCCACCGAGAGGGCCCAGAGTATATCTATCCGTCATGTGGATGGACAAATCCCACTCTTGATCCATGTGTCTCAACCAATACTTTCCGAACACTCAATGCCACCTTTATAACCACCCAGTTACGGTGTGGTGTTTGATGTCATCAAAGCATCCATCCGGTAAAGGTGATATGCATGATCTCATGGTCGAAGGAATTAGGTTACTATGTATCAGAAAGCATATAGCAATTGAACTATTGAAATGACTTGATCTTTATGCTACGCTTATCTATAGGAGTATGTCCATCACATCATTCTCCTAATGATATGATCCTGTTGTTAATAACATCTCTATGTTCATGATCAGGAAACCATGATCATATATTAACCAACAAGCTAGTTTAACAAGAGGCTTCACTAGGGACTCTTATTTTAGTTTACAAATCACACAAGTATTAATGTTTCCGGTTAATACAATTATAGCATGGTATGTAAACATTTATCATAAGTATGAAGATATGATAATAACCCACTTTATTATTGCCTCTTGGGCATATCTCCAACAGAATTGGCATATGGCCCGTGATCCCCTCTAGTGGCCATAAGCCTCTCTCCAAATGAGTAACATTCAGATCTACCTTGGGGCGACCACATAGTCAGCAGGGTCACTGCTTGTGGGTCTCTCGTAGTAGGTAGGAGAATTATGTGGGCATGAGATGTAGAAGTTGCCTAGCACGATAGTGGGGTGGCCAGCTAGGTGCAGGTATGTGAGGTTTCCATTCGTGGGAAGTCAGGGCGGCAACCCTAAGTGCTAGGACAGGAAGTAACTTGTCAACGGGTGTTGTTGCATGCCTGTGGTGCTAGACAACTAACTCAGCTATGAGGGTGGTGTTGTGGCTGATCTTGGTTGTGGTTGGTTGGCACTCTCAGCAATTGGCTGCCTCTCGACCTATGTAGAAAAAGGGCCTCTAGTTCCGGTTCTGGACGGCCTCTAGTCCCGGTTGTCATTGGATGGTAGCAACCCTTGCTCTACCTTATCGCCCTAGATGGTAGCAACACTTTAGCTTTGGTCCTATATCTTAGATGTATCTCCTCAGGAGCCTAGGTTCCTTTTGGTTAGTACATGTTCGTTTCATTGGCCGCCCATTGCGGTTCTACTCTCGGTTTAACTTCAGCTCTAGTGGAGCGACTCTTTCCAAATTTTGTGGCGGTTTTGTCATATGCTTCCATCTGCGCTATCATATGATATGCTACACCTACTAATTTTACGACACCATTCGAGTCAGGGTGAGGGGTGAGGAGGTGGAGATGGATGATTCTTCATCATCGATGTGAAAACTTCTCCAGGGCATGGCTGTTTACCGGCTCGCATGTGTAGACGTCAAAATTCTCCTTTCATCTCGCCTTTGTTCAGCGATAGTTGCAGTTGACAAGGTGGGAGACCAAGTCCAAGCCAAACGTCCTATTTTGCTTTTGTTTGTGTGTTCTTCTTCTTCACCGGTAAGCTGATTATCTCATTAATAATAATATATGTCCATATGTATCAATCTATGCAGTGGCTAGTGGGTTATCCTCCCTTTCGAATAAAAGTTGATTATCTCAGCACGTTGTATCATTTTTGTCCCTTGCGTCTTCATTGGTTTGTGTCCGGATATATTGATTTCTCTTTCAAATGCGAATGTATCTCAAACTTCTAGTAATACAGTTCGCGAGAGGATTATTACAGATGGGCCGTCGGTAGTATTACTGTTAGAGTACGTATACGTATGTGTATAGGTTAGAGATAGACTAAGACTCTATATCCTGTACTTCAAGTCTTCGTCTATCCCGTGTACGTCTATATATACTCCTGTGAGGATCAAATCAATACATAACAAAAATATTAGGGTTTTTATATTTTTCACAATTACCTCGGTGCTAGGTTCATTTTCCTGCTTCCAATGGTGTACGGGCAAGAAAGAGACATTTAGCTTTAAATATTCGTAAGTTGTTTTCTCTTGGCAAACAAAGTTGCAGACCGTATGGAAAGCAACTGATGTAGAGGCGTGTGGGTGCATATATGCCGCCACCAAACAAACAGCGACGGCGTGACACACAGACCGGCCGACACTGTGCTGAATCCGGCAACCGCCCGACCGTGATCTTATTGCTCTTCTTAATCTTTGTAGGAGCAAGTTGAGAGTCTGAGCTAGTAAAGATGCCCCAAGTTATTTCCTGTTCCGAGTCTACGTGGATTTGATTCGAGCGGCAAGCTAGCTAGAAGTCTTGTCGTTGTTCTAGTTCAAATACAAATGAAATTTATTAAAACCACGATAAAAATTATGGAATGAAGAAAATACAGTAGTTAGGATCAGATGCCCCCGCCCCTCACGTCACCCCCGTGTGGCGATGGAGGGGCAGGGGAACCTAATCGCCGCCACCAACAAACCCCCGTCGCTCCTCCCTCCGCGCGTTAGGATTTGGCACCGCCTGACGCCTCTTTCGCATACACGTGGCGCAGGCCGAGCACCCGGTGGCGTGGCTCTCCGGAGCAACGCGGCGGCCGGTGTTATGGAGGGTTGAGGTCTTCAAGATCAGCAAGGGGTAGACAATTGCATGGCCCGCGGTTGCACGATCTGATGGGCGGCGTCAGGGCTGTTTTGGGCCTGATATGGGTCCTCAGGGTCTTGATCGGGGTTGGGCACCTCCGATCCGTCCAGCTCATCTGTCACGGTTTTATCGTGGTCCAGTCCTATGTCGGGCTTTGATTGTGCGACTATCGGTGAAAACCGAAGCGGATGAAGGCATCTTTTTTTGCAGCTATAGCTTCTTTTCTCGGAAGATCCCTAGGGGAAATACTTGATCTGGGCTTCCTGGATCGGACGCTGGCGACATTTCCAATGTCATTCTGTCTCTTGAGAACAATGTTTTCGAGGATCATTTTGAATGGAGTGGTCTAATAGGAGGGAGTGGTGCTGCTTTCTTGCGCGTCATCTACGACGAGCCTTGGTGGCATGGTGCAGTGGAGCTTCGATGTGGGTCGCGTGATGGCGAACAAATGCATGGTCGAGGTGCTGTCTGGCGCCATGGCGGCGTCACCAACGGGCCTTGCAGGGGCTATACGGTTCTCTGCTCTAAATATGGACCAAGGTTGATAGCGGTGACAGCTTCTATTGCGTGTGTATAAAGTGCTCGCTAAGAGTTTGCTAGACCGGATAAACGCTCCCGTTTTGCCTAAAGGATGTATCGAGGCATGCAATGTCCCTGGTTCCTACTAGTTGATAGGGGTTTTCGAGTTTTCAGGACATAATACCCTGCGGGCATGATCTCCACCCATTGTAAATTTGTAGGTGTTGTAGGTTTTTTGATATATGCTCTTTGTTAGCCTTTTGTTGACTAGATTGATCAAGAATGCCATATATATCTTTTCGACACAAAGGCCGGGGTTTTATTCTCCATGTCGAAAAAACATTTTTTTTTAAGTACTAGTGAAGATGTGATCTTTAAAAAACCTCAAGTCAATTCTTATTGGATTGATCTGGATGGATTCGCTGGGATCTGATCTTACTGATTCGAGGTAGACACGCATGAAAGCTACACCGATTTTTTGTTTTTGTTTGTCTGGATGTACACAGATTTGTTTGCTGCCGCTCCTCCGAAAGTAATCTAGCGTGGCCGTCCGTTCTGATTTTCCCAGGGGAGCCGGCCTGGCAGGACGTGATCAATCATACATATTCAACTCCTCACGTATTCTCGCGCGACTACAACCATCCAAATGCAGAACTCAACTTTTCGTGCCACATAAGTAGGTTTAGTACTAGTACACTGTAGTATGTGCAAACGACGAGATCATCATGATACACTCGGCGATCTTCTTTTTCTCTGTCAGAGCCATGGCACCAATAATTGAACCAGGTAGCGGCGGCGATCTGCGGATGGCCGCCCGTTCTGGCTCAGGCTGCGTGCGGTGCGGATGGTGGTGATGATGATCGACGGATTCCTTGAGACGAACGTGTCGCGTTCGCGGGATCGGACGGCTTGTACGATACAGAGGGGCGTCGAACACGTATGTTTGCGGATAGGGGTATGATTCCCGGTTTGGTGCTCTGCTGGCTGCAGACTGGCAGACAGCATAGCTTTGCTTCAGATACGATACTCCTGCAGACTTGCAGTGGATAGGGTAAAGGACGAGCGCGTGTATCGAGACTATATCGAGTGCTCCTACTCCTAGTCTCCACCTGGGTCTGACTGTGGAGGTTCCAAACGTTGTTCCAAAAATTAATCTATTATTAATATTTTGAAAGAAGTAAAGTATACTAGTTAATAGAAGTTCACATACAGGAGGGACCTATAGCATTCGTCTCTATTTTTAGTTTTGGAATTTTTAATCTCGATTGGAGTTTGGCCAAAAGGTACATTTGAAAGCAAAGTAGAAAGATGGGCTCATAATTTTCCACCTTACTCACTACATGTAGTCTTCCGAATTACTAGATTCTTATTTGATAAAAATTCTTGAACTTTTAAACAAAATTTTGCTATAATTAACAAAAATAATATTACAAACGCCTGATTCAGGTCCAGGGTCTTGACACTAGAGAGAATTGCCTCCTCTGCCAAGTAGGACCTAACTGGTTGCCCCGAGATGTTGAAAACGGTGTCAAATTGACTAGATCGTGATTTTTTTAAAGCCCAGGTTAAAATCTTTGCATTTTCAATAATTGTTAAAGAAATAGTTACTCATTTAATCGTGATAAAAAAATTAGGCAAAAACTATACAGCAACCATTTCTAGAATGAAGCTGTCATGAAGTGCTATTAGAGGAGCACTCACATGATGCTCCGGCATAATTAACAAAAAAAAATTCCTAAACTTTTTAACAAATTTTTCTATAATTAACAAAAAAAAATTACAAACGCCTGATTCAGGTCCAGGGTCTTGACCCTAGAGAGAATTGCCTCCTTTGCCAAGTAGGACCTAACTGGTTGTCCCGAGATGTTGAAAACGGTGTCAAGTTGACTAGATCGTGATTTTTTTTAAAGCCCAAGTTAAAATCTTTGCATTTTCAATAATTGATAAAAAAACAGTTACTCATTTAATTATAAAAAAAATTAGGCAAAAACCATGGTTACTCATTTTCTAGAATGAAGCTGTCATGAAGTGCTATTAGAGGAGCAGGCACATGATGCTCCGGCATAAGAGAAGAAGTCGAGTCTTCACAAGAGTTGTGGCAATGTGATGCTGACATGTCAGCGACCTTGTTACCCAAACGACAAGAGGTCGACCCTCAAACACTATCAAACTTCCGGGGCCTTTGCCTCGACATCTAGCTGCTCTGTCATGCCAAGCATCGTCCGCTAAAACCACTTTCTGGGGTTATTGCCTTGACGTATATAGTTAAACTTCCTTTGAGACGCGTCGACCGGATCGATAACCTCATCACACTACCCACATTGGATTGTCGCCCAAGCAACTTTCCCACCCCAAGAAGAAGCTACTAAACACCATGGTTCTGAGAGCGCCGCCTAGATGCAGTAATTAAAACCATTGCCCCACGTCCACCATCTTCCGAATCAACTTTTACTGCATAAGTTGTGGTTTTCTGTTTTTTCAGTCATGGTTTTGTGAAACTTGACGCCTAATAGTTGTGATTTTCTGATACTTATCCTTTGATTTCGAAAATGCGACTGTAACGATCTATCCTAATTCCGAACAGTCGTACTTAAGCTCTAGATTGGTGTGAAGTTGACTTGGAAAATATCCATGCGTGTCCCAGAGAATGATGGTAACCCATCCACGGAAATCATGACATCTTCGTAGTATTCAATTTCGTGCCAAATAGCGAATCTGAAAAAAAAAAGTAGCTTTGGGAGCAAAGACGCAGAGTAGCCAAACCATGCTCGTCGCTCAATGGAGGATCGACATCGCAGTGTCGCCTTTTCTAGCCCCATCGAGCGCTCTACGCCTCTACTTGTCAGGCATGTACAGTGCTAGGAAGAGCATGTCTTTTTTTGTCCTCCATATCATTTAGAAAAGTCATTAGAGATAAGTCATATAATACATTATTTCTTAGTGTCATCTTTACTCCTACCAATTAATAAGAATTGTTTATTTTTAGTAAGAAATTATTTGTTAAGGGAACACATATGGTACAACCAAAAAATTAGCCTTCTCTAAAAGATTATCTTTTAACCATGAGAAGACAACCTCATCTTTAATTTCTCTCTCTTTCAACTAAGCAAATATCCAATATAACAGTCATTAAAACAGTAACATCATTGTATTTTACGTGCCCTGAACGCATGTCCCGCGATCTTATCCCCGCGTCCTACTCCAAAGTTTCCAAGAAAATACAAACCGTAATCTGGAGACCGGACCAGCGAAACACAGGGGCTGCACGTCACTTGGCCGGAAAAAAAATCTAGTCGTGACTAGTGCGCCGACGACGAACTTGTTCGGTCTGGCTTGTCGTTGCGCCGAGCTCGTGTGACTTGTGTGTCGCTTTCTCGCACAAGCTTTTGCGCTGTCGGTGACTAAAAAAAATGTGCTGTCAGATATGGTCAGGTGGGTAATTTAATTGGCGTGAGGACATTCTCCGGTGTCCCCGATCTTCCGTGGCTCTTGAGCTAGCTAACAGATTTCAACACTGTCTCTCTCTACCGATTCTTCTGCTCTGTCTTTTTAGGAGTTTTTTTTTTTTGCACTCTGCTATATATTTTTTATTTTTTTTGTGGACACTCTGCCTGGCTGCCCTATTGTGTGTACACATCCCGTGGAGACGGTCTGCCGCAGTTTGGCCCATCTGGCACTTACCATTATGTTGTTGAAGCATTAACAGCCCATGCACATTTTTATGACTCCGGTTTGTGTTTTCTCTGCAAGTGCTCATACATCTGTCTAGGCTCAGACTGGCTTGCTGGATTGCATCGTGATGTGCTTACTTACAAAAAACTGCAAAAAAAACAGAAAATCACAAGAGAAAGCAAAATCGGGTCAAAAGAACACTAAAATACAAAAACAAAGGTTCGGCAAAGAGGATTATGCTAATCCACCATAATGCCAAACTCAAGCTTAGTTCTATGCATCAGAAGAACCAACTGATCAGGAGGAGGCAGCGGCGGTGGTCGTACGAAAACCCTAGTGGCCCACCTTTCTTGTTTTGCCTGGTCAACACGGATTGTTTCGTGTGTAATTTGGGACCTTTAGTTTTATATCTATGTGTACTAGGTTGTGATGCTTCAAAATTAGGGTCAACGGTGTAAAACATAACTTTCAGAAATAAAACTTGATTTTGAAGGAATGATTATAAAATCCGCATCAAGATTTTGGCCTACAGTCAGAACTGTAGCTAGAGCGTTCAAAACACCTTATCTTCTCCTATCTAAACCTACTGAGTACGGCGTACTCATCCCTATCTATTTCTCAAACTTGTACTTAGGGTCTAAGAGTAGTAAGAAGGATGACCACAAATTCAGATAAGAACCGAAGGAGGTCTACTACGATGGACCTGATCTTTCTGGAGGGGTCGAAGGGGGAATTACTACATCGCCTATTGGACCGAAGGCCACGATATGGATGCAGAAACATAGTAGGATCAATGGATCATGGTAAGTAGAGTAACTATAGTTAAGCATCAATAAGTTGTTGAGCAATCATGGTATTTGGTACTGTAGTTGAAGTAGTTCTTCCGTTAGTTAAGATCGTGTCGGAGTTTTATCAATGGTTTTAGGAAGATGTTGCTTTTGTGCATCTTTGTCATGTAATAATTCATATGTAATATTGGACCTACAATGCTTCTATTGTACTACTATGAGGGGCACAGTTTTCGTGGGACGGTGTTACATGAGTGTTATGTTAACGACTGACACACTACAACATTAAGTGGTGTCGAGGGTTACCACCGAAACTTGCAAGTCAAGCATGGTAGCAATGCCTAGTTACTACATGGGGGATGCAAAGGTTTGGTCCAATGGTATGGAGAATATCAAATAACTAATTAATGATTCTGTCAAAGGAAGATAATGTAGTTACTTGTTATAATTGCGGCTAGAATGTTTTGTTCATGCAATAGGCATGGTCATATCTTGTTTCAACAATGGCAGCTTCAATATGTGTGTCCTTAATTAAAAATCATGAAAATAAATTTGGAAAAGGATGCTTTATTCCTAAAATAATATTAAGTTGCACTAGCCGGTTTCCTTAATAAACTAGGTGGCACAATTAAGCACGATATAGTTTAGATTGAAACTAGCGGAGTAACTTGCCACAATTAACTAGGTACCGCAATTAAGCAAGGTATAGTTTACTTCTAAACTAGCCCTTATGTCTGCTAGTGCAACATACATAAGGATTTGAATTGCGCCTCAAGTATACGATATGGTACTAATAGGAATCAATATGGTAGACAACCAATTGTGTTGCCGCAGACGCTTGAGTGAAGCGCTTGCCAACGTAATTTTAGTTTTATGTCACAATGTTGCTTTTATAAAGGTATCAGCAACCAAGAGAATATTTTCCACAAAAACCAAATATGTTTATTATGGAAGAATCATGGTGCGTTTGCGCTAGAGAAACAATGTTTCCATAAGTGCTCTAGAGTGGATGACTAAACAAACTGGGAAACGCTAGTAGCATTTTATATGGAGTATATGATTGGAAGAGTGTACATTTCAGTTAGATATTTTAGTTAAGGATTGTGATCTTGATCCAAGTCCCATACATAACATGAGAACTATAAATATATTACCATAAGGTCAGCTTCATGCCTCACATTAAGAAATATCTTGCATGTATAACCCTTTGATACAAATTTCTAGCAATAAAATGCATCATCATTATCATGTCACATATATAGTGTTTACATGCCAGAAGATTAAACAACTTGTGCCTCTTTACCATATAAAAAATAATAATGAATTAAATGATAGAACTATTATACTAAGACTATGTTTAGTAAATAACATAGATCTTGAGACATCAAATTTGTAGCCTATAGGTTCGTTAAATAAATGGATTGCCTGACTGAAGTGTTATCTAAAATAAAAAATCAATAGTGTTATGTGATGTTCTATCATCCTTCAAAGAGCACAAAATAATTAATGCGTGATAAAGCCTTGTCGGCATCCATTCATAGTACTAACGAGTATGATGCTATTATCAAAATGATATAATATTGTAATAAATATGTGTATAATAAATATAGTTATATCCCATGTCTCCCGCTAATGTATATGTATTCCACACTGGAACAGTATAGTTATATTCGGTGTCTCGCGCTAATGTATAGATATTCCAAAGAAAATTTACATGGATCTACGTTCTCAGACGTTGTTCTGACGTGTTTCAAGTCTTCAAGAACTTCCAAAAACTAGTTGAGCAATGTCTTGGTAGGCAAATTATAACTATGCAACCCGACTGAGGTGGCAAATATGAAAAGCTAAACTCTTTCATTCAAACCCAAGGCATTACACATCACGTGTCTTTCCCCCATGCTCACCACCAAAATGGTTCAGCTGAGAGATAGCATCGACATAGTGTCAAGGTTGGTCTTACACTTCTTTCTCATTCCTCCATGCCACTACAATGTTGGGATGAAGCATTTTTTACCACAACATACCTCATAAATCTTGTTCCAAGCAAGGTCATAAAATTTGAAATTCTTACCGATTTATGTTGATAATATCATAGTAGTGAGTTCCTTCATGGATGCCACTAATGCTCTCCTTAAGGATTTGAGCACATAATTTGTTGTTAAGGATTTAGGTGACTTGAGTTTGTTTTGGGAATTGAGGTACAAAAAGTTGATAATGGTATTGTGCTAAACCAAGACAAGTATGTTTCCGAGTTATTTGTTCGGGTAAGGATGAAAGACTGTGCACCTTGTCCCACTCTTATGTCTGTAGGGGTTCGTAGCATGGAAAACAAAAATTTTCTACCGCATACAAACAAACAAGCCAAGATCTATCTACTAGATTGTAGCAACGAGTCGATGGAATAACTCACCCTCGAAGATTCCAAAGTGTTTAACGAGAGCGGATTCTCGTGGGTGATGTAGTCGTACTCTTGCCGATCTCAAGATCGTGTAGACGATCCTTCCGGCGCTGCGTTCCGGCAGCGCTTCCGCAGTCGGTCACACGTTCGGTACTCGACGAAGACATTCCTCTCCCTTGTTCCAGCAGGCAGCGGAGGTTGTAGCACTCTCCTCGCGATTCCGGCAGCACAACGGCGTGGTACCGGAAGTAGAGGGGAGATCTCGCAGGGCTTCGCCTTAAGCCAGAGCGAGTATGGTGGACTATGAGAGAGAGCCTCGGTGATCTAGGGTTTAGACGCACCAAGGAGGAGCAAGGACGGCGGCTAGGGTTTGCCTAGGCGGCGGCAGCAGGAGGTGGTGTGGCATCCCGCAAAACCACTACTAGAAAATCGCGTTGATTTTGTGCATTGCATCATCATGACCGCATGCTCATGTCATCATGCCACATTGCATTTGAGCATCGTCGTCATCTTGCATTTTGCTTGCATAAAACTATTTGCGGAAAAACCTGTTTGTGTTTTCTGAACGCCCCGTCCTTATTCAAACGCAAACCCCGGGTCACCGGATTATTTTGTTTTGTCTGCTATCGGTTTGCAGTAACTTTGTTTTAAACAAATAAAATATTTTAATTATTTTAGTGGGGGCAGTCGAACGGGCCGATTCGACCCGAACGACCACCCCAGAACAAATCGGTCCACCCAAAAATCCCTAGTCTAACTAGTCCTAATCTACCCACCCCTCCAGCCACCTCACCCCATCCAATCAGTATACGCCACGTCGCCCTGTCCCCAACCCCCACCCAACCAAACACCGCCACTTGGCCACAGCCCTCTCTCCCTTCCCTCTCTCTCTCAGCACACAACCCCACCCAACACAGCACACACGCAGAGCACGCACCCACCCCACTCCACTCCCTGACACCCGGGCCCCACCGCGTGCCCACCTACCCACGTCCCCACCTGTCCACCTCCCCAGTCAACCTCCCCACCCCCCTGACCCGCCCCGGCCCCACCATAGCGCCTCCCCGACCCCACCTGTCGCTCGCGACCCGTGCCCCGCTCTCCCCGTCCTCTTCCCGAAGCCCCTATCCTCCCGCATCCTTCCTCTCCGCTGCGCCCCACCAACCGCCTCCGGCGAGCCCCCCGCCGGCCCCGCCTCGCCCTCGCCACCTTCCGCCGCCACCCTCCCTTCTCCGGCCACCACCTTCGGCCGTCTCCGCCTCCGCAACCCACGCGCCCCGCTCGCCCTCCACCGCCCGCCGGCCTCCCGCTCGCCGCTCCCTCCTTTTCTCCCCGCCGACGCGCGGCCGCGTCCACCGTCGCGCCCTCCTCTCCGGGCCGCCCGCCTCTCCGTCCCCGAGCCTCCCGGCCGTCTCCACCTCGCTGCGTCGCCGCCTCCTCCCGCGGCCCCGCTCCTCCCCGAGCCGGCCGCGCGCTCTGCCTCGCCCTCCTCCCAGCGAGCTCCGTCGGCCGCGTCGCCCCACCGGCCACCCTCCCCCGACCCCGCTCCCTCGCCCCGCCGTTCCGCCCGGCCGCCCCCTCGCCGTCGTGGTCGCCGGAGCTCCACCCCGCCACCGCCCGTCGCCATCCGACCCTCTCCTCCGGCCGCGCCTCCCCGCCTCTCCGCACGTCGGCCCTCTGCCGGCGCCGCCTCCGGCCACCGCGGGCAACCCCTCTGCCGGCGCGGGCCACCGCTGCTGCGGGTCCTCCTCGCCGGGCTCCTCCCCGTCGCGGCCGTCCGCTTGCAGCGCCAGACCCTGCCGCGTCCTCGCCTCCTTCGTCCTGCAACGCCCCGTGCTCGCCTCAGGCCACCGCCGTACCCTTCAGTGCCGCTGCCGCCTCCTGTTGGCCTCTGTGTTTGAGTCTGGAGTGTGCAGTGATACAAGGGGGCAGCTGTGTACTGTTGGCGTGGATATACATGTGTTGCTGATCAAGTGCTTGCTGTGAACAAGTGCCAAGTTTGGTCAATGATATCAGTGATGCTCGGATGACCCCTCGACCACTTCTGCTCCGGAGATGGAAGAAATACATGATACCACTTGAAGACCATCGGTGCCACTCGAAAACCGCACCAACGGGTAACCCAAGTTCTCCATCGACCATCGAAGTCCGGAACATCGAGGCCCCCTTCGCGGATCCGAAGCCCCGAACCCGAAGGTATTCTACATGGAACGACAAGAACTCCTACTGGACCCGGTGAAGCGGGCGCCTCCAGATCTCCCACACGGACTCGAGTACCCCGGTACCCGATCCACTCAAGTTCGCCATCGACGACAAGAACGACAGCAACCAGGGCGAGTCCGATGCCCCGACGCCAGACCAAGTACTCCCTCCCGGAACGCTAAGATCTCCGCGTGAGACGACAAGACCGACAACATGGCCCGACCACCGCGGATGCGACAAGATCTACTTCCCCGATCCGAAGACCCTAAATCCCGGAGTCCGAGAACGATCTCGTCGAACCCTGAACCCTGAGACCGAACCCCGAACCCCGGAACCCCAAGTTCGTCGAGACCCTCTAATGTGTGAACCCCTTCCCGAAACCCTATTTTATCATATATAACAACTTGTTGCATATTAATTGCCATACTTGCATGCATAATTGTGTGGTTTGGGGGCCTTAGGCCGATTAACCTAATTAAATATGGGGCCCATATGAATCTAGTCTCATATTGGCCTCATTTAAATTTGTGTAGCGAACCGGTGCTATCTTTTGCTATGTTAAGACAACATCTAAATTGCGGGGTATCTAAACAACTTGAACCTTTTAATTAATTGTCGGGACCCCGGTTCCGCTTAACATGACCTAATTGCATTGCACCTTTGCCATGTCATGCATCATGCCCGATCTTCTGCCGTTGTATTAAATAGTGCATCCGGTGTTCCTTCTAGTGTTTTGGTTCTTCGCGGATAAGGCCGTTGAGTTGATGCGAGTGTCGACCCGATCTTCGGTTGAACCTTCGACAATGTTTTCAGGCGAGGATCTCCCCCTTTCTACCTATCTTACTTTTATAGTATTTATTCCCTCATGTTGATCTATTGCTATCTGTGTTGCGATGCTCTAGTTTCCGTACCCGAGATATCCCTTGCAGCGGTATATTGCCTTGGACACATCCTATTACCTGTTGTTTGGTAGATAGCTGGACTTGCGCGTCGTAGTCGCTTGCTCAAGTGCTGTTGCGTGTCGTCAAGTACCACAGTTGTTGGAGAACTGCCGCCTGTTTAATGTTGGAGATGATCATGGCTTTATTTATCGTTCACTTTAATTCCTGTTTAACAACTAAAATTGAAGTAAGTAAGCAGAGGCATCGGTGGGTGATAGATAATATTTGGTTTCCGACCGCCCACTTGTGTCCCGTAGGACCCCGAGTACTTGATACCTGTTCCTTGATTTATCGCGCTATCCACATACGGGGAATTATGGGCCCCCCTTAGCCAGAGCTTGATTCAGTCTTATTTCTTGGGGCCACAAACTAGTTTGAGGTTTTATTTACGATCCTGTACTTATGCCATGCTTTACTGCTTTATTTACGATTGTGCGAGGAGCACACTGTACTGTTTAGGTAAGCGGAGTGTTTTCGCGGTATCGACAAGCCCTGTTTGGGGTTCCCAGTCGTTTACAGCCATTGACGCAAACCTTGAGTCCGTCTCGGAGCTAGCTTACTTCGTTGCGGGTCTACTCAATGGGGTGGCCCCCTGAAATATTTCTGAATCCTGTGATTGCTTTGTCGTGAAAGCCTCGTTGGGTTTTGATTTGGTTTTTCCGAGGTTGATCGTGTGTGTGTTGCTATTTGTGCACCCCGGCCGGGTTAAAACTTTCTGAAAGCCGTGTCCGCGGTTATGGACGACTTGGAGCACAGTATCTCGATCATAGACAACTATAACTAAAGTAGTGCTATAAATTTGACTTTATAATGACTAGTAATCAGCTTCACTATAATGGAATGGCTAAATAAAACTGCCAACAATTGCTTGTTTGGTTTGTCGCTTGCGACCATTGTACCTGACTAGTAAGTATTGCAACTACAACGGAATGGCTAATAAAAGTACCAACAACTGCTGGGTTTTGGGGTTATCTCATGCCAATTGTATCTGACTAGTAAGTGTTGCAACTACAACTGGTTAACTAAATGACCCACTGCTTATTTTATCAGGATGATTATCTATACCTGACTAGTAATTGCTGCAGCGATAACTGAATAAATAAAACTGCAAACTGTGTGAGTTCCTCGGTTGACTTCCTCGTTTGGTCTCGAGGGGGAAACACCAGGATGGGTTTGTTTGGTGGTAGCATCAGGTTGGTTCCGAATAGGTCTTTCTTACCCCTCTCTGACAGCCGCCAGTTGTATCGAGTCTCTATAGGTTGAATAGTGCATGCTGCCGCCGCCGCTTCAGTCCACCATACCTATGTAGGCGAGGACCGCCGAATTCTAGCCTCGCCGTGTACTGGCCTTAGTACTGACGCTCCTCTTTTCCTTTGCCCTTTGTCGGCACCCCTTTTGTTTAAGCAGGTTTTGAGGTCGACGTCGTTAGCAGGGTTACCCTTCCGGCTTGGCCTGGACAGGGTTATGGACGCCATTGGTTATTCTTCAGGGCTCTTAGCCCCATTTGCATCTTGTCCGTAGTCGGACGCTCTATCATTTTCAAGGTGATTTGGATCTTGTATATTATATCGGTATTCTTGACTCTTTGAGTCGCTGTTGTATATATCTGTTCTGTGGGTCCCATCGAGGACTGTTGTGTAATGTTATTACTTCGTTTTCCACCCGCACGAAAGTGCCTGGTGGGCACCTTTGAATCGTTTTTATGCGGGTTTGGCGGGTTTCGCTAAAACTTGCATAGGGTCGATTCTGAGGGTGTTACAGAGTGGTATCAGAGCTCAGCAGTTGCGATACCCCACAAGTCCAGCCTGTAGGATAACCTAGCTAACGGCCGAAGTAGAGTGTCAAAAACTATTTTTGAAAAGTCGGTTGGAAAGTTCTGATTAGGTCTGATTTTACTCCTTACCCCTCTGCTGCTCTCCTCTCACCTCTGTGTGTTTTGAATCCGCTCTCTTCTCTCTCTTCGAGTCCAGGATTTCTCGTGGTTGGGTTCCATCGTACCTTCAGGGTTTCGCTTCCTCCTTTGGTAACAGTGTTGCTACATCTGGTCTTCATGCTATCCGAGGAACCCTTCGTCTGGTGGACTTCCCTTTGATCCTCCTCGTGCCTTCCGGTGTTTTCCGACGCAACGACTTCATCTACGCCAGATCCGATGCAGAGTCTGCATCACTCCTATGTTTCCAAACGCTGTCTGTCAATATCTTCAGTCTAAATTCTGAGAGTTGGTTGCATAATTCTCTTATTCATGTACAGAGTAATGCTTGGAGTGCGGGATGGAGTCGCGACCATACCACTACTCTTATCATTCGCTTTTGTATATTGAATGGTGGATCGATGCAATTTTACTCCGTCCACGGAAGCTAGAGGTGGCTTTATTTGTTGATACCTCTACCTTCGACCTTTTGCTTCCGGAGTGTTCTCTCGACGATCACGGACAACGACCTCTTGTTAGTGGTGTCGCGAGGATCTACACGAAGCGAGAAGACGCAGATCGCCGACCTTCCTTCCGGTACCATGAGGCGGATCTCGAGGGCGAGATCCTTTGTTAGTGGTGTCGAATTGTGGCATCCCGCAAAACCACTACTAGAAAATCGCGTTGATTTTGTGCATTGCATCATCATGACCGCATGCTCATGTCATCATGCCACATTGCATTTGAGCATCGTCATCATCTTGCATTTTGTTTGCATAAAACTATTTGCGGAAAAACATGCTTGTGTTTTCTGAACGCCCCGTCCTTATTCAAACGCAAACCCCGGGTCACCGGATTATTTTGTTTTGTCTGCCATCGGTTTGCAGTAACTTTGTTTTAAACAAATAAAATATTTTAATTATTTTAGTGGGGGCAGTCGAACGGGCCGATTCGACCCGAACGACCACCCCAGAACAAATCGGTCCACCCAAAAATCCCTAGTCTACCTAGTCCTAATCTACCCACCCCTCCAGCCACCTCACCCCATCCAATCAGTGTACGCCACGTCGCCCTGTCCCCAACCCCCACCCAACCAGACACCGCCACTTGGCCACAGCCCTCTCTCCCTTCCCTCTCTCTCTCAGCACACAACCCCACCCCACACAGCACACACACAGAGCACGCACCCACCCCACTCCACTGCCTGACACCTGGGCCCCACCGCGTGCCCACCTGCCCACGTCCCCACCTGTCCACCTCCCCAGTCAACCTCCCCACCCCCTGACCCGCCCCGGCCCCACCATAGCGCCTCCCCGACCCCACTTGCCGCTCGCGACCCGTGCCCCGCTCTCCCCGTCCTCTTCCCGAAGCCCCTCTCCTCCCGCATCCTTCCTCTCCGCTGCGCCCCACCAACCGCCTCCGGCGAGCCCCCTGCCGGCCCCGCCTCGCCCTCGCCACCTTCCGCCGCCACCCTCCCTTCTCCGGCCACCACCTCCGGCTGTCTCCGCCTCCGTGACCCACGCGCCCCGCTCGCCCTCCACCGCCCGCCGGCCTCCCTCTCTCTCTCCCCTCCCGCTCGCCGCTCCCTCCTTTTCTCCCCGCCGACGCGCGGCCGCGTCCGCCGTCGCGCCCTTCTCTCCGAGCCGCCCGCCTCTCCGTCCCCGAGCCTCCCGGCCGTCTCCACCTCGCCGCGCCGCCGCCTCCTCCCGCGGCCCCGCTCCTCCCCGAGCCGGCCGCGCGCTCTGCCTCGCCCTCCTCCTAGCGAGCTCCGCCGGCCGCGTCGCCCCACCGGCCACCCTCCCCCGACCCCGCTCCCTCGCCCCGCCGTTCCGCCCGGCCGCCCCCTCGCCGTCGTGGTCGCCGGAGCTCCACCCCGCCACCGCCCGTCGCCATCCGACCCTCTCCTCCGGCCGCGCCTCCCCGCCTCTCCGCACGTCGTCCCTCTGCCGGCGCCGCCTCCGGCCACCGCTGCGGGTCCTCCTCGCCGGGCTCCTCCCCGTCGCGGCCGTCCGCTTGCAGCGCCAGACCCTGCCGCGTCCTCGCCTCCTTCGTCCTGCAACGCCCCGTGCTCGCCTCAGGCCACCGCCGTACCCTTCAGTGCCGCTGCCGCCTCCTGTTGGCCTCTGTGTTTGAGTCTGGAGTGTGCAGTGATACAAGGGGGCAGCTGTGTACTGTTGGCGTGGATATACATGTGTTGCTGATCAAGTGCTTGCTGTGAACAAGTGCCAAGTTTGGTCAATGATATCAGTGATGCTCGGATGACCCCTCGACCACTTCTGCTCCGGAGATGGAAGAAATACATGATACCACTTGAAGACCATCGGTGCCACTCGAAAACCGCACCAACGGGTAACCCAAGTTCTCCATCGACCATCGAAGTCCGGAACGTCGAGGCCCCCTTCGCGGATCCGAAGCCCCGAACCCGAAGGTATTCTACATGGAACGACAAGAACTCCTACTGGACCCGGTGAAGCGGGCGCCTCCAGATCTCCCACACGGACTCGAGTACCCCGGTACCCGATCCACTCAAGTTCGCCATCGACGACAAGAACGACAGCAACCAGGGCGAGTCTGATGCCCCGACGCCAGACCAAGTACTCCCTCCCAGAACGCTAAGATCTCCGCGTGAGACGACAAGACCGACAACATGGCCCGACCACCGCGGATGCGACAAGATCTACTTCCCCGATCCGAAGACCCTAAATCCCGGAGTCCGAGAACGAGCTCGTCGAACCCTGAACCCTGAGACCGAACCCCGAACCCCGGAACCCCAAGTTCGTCGAGACCCTCTAATGTGTGAACCCCTTCCCGAAAACCGTATATTTGTATTCTTGACTCTTTGAGTCGCTGTTGTATATATCTGTTCTGTGGGTCCCATCGAGGACTGTTGTGTAATGTTATTACTTCGTTTTCCACCCGCACGAAAGTGCCTGGTGGGCACCTTTGAATCGTTTCTATGCGGGTTTGGCGGGTTTCGCTAAAACTTGCATAGGGTCGATTCTAAGGGTGTTACAGGTGGCGGCGCCGGCGGCTAGGATTAGGGTTTGCGGGGCGTGGTGTTGTGTGCTTGGAGGGGAAGCCCTGCCCCTCCTTATATAGGTGGAGGGGGCGCGCCAAGGGGAGGGGAGTCCCTCCCCAACTCGGTCTCCAAGTGGGCCGGCGGTGGAGGGAGGGAACTCCTCCCCAAGTAGGTTTCCTACTCTCCCTCCACCTCACAAAATAGTCGTTTGACTTTTTAAATTGGCGTTTGACTTTTCAAACTAGGATTTGATTAAACACTTTATTTTGTTCAGCGATGACACCTAGTACATGATGCAATCATTCCAACTTGTTATGAAATATTCATGTACCCTTCCCCTCCGGAGTGCCGGACATTCCGGAACCTTCTAGAACATTTCCGATGAAAACACCGGAACCATTCTCCAACCCCGAAACAGGACTTTCCTTTTATGAATCCTATTCTCCGGACCATTCCGGATCTCCTCGTGATATCCCGGATCCCATCCGAGACTCCGAACAACACTCGGTCTCTAACTCAAACAACGTCGAATCCTTAAGTGTGTCTCCCTACGGTTCGTGAATTATGCGGACATGATTGAGACACTTCTCCGAACAATAACCAATAGAGGAATCTGGAAATTCATATGGCTCCCACATATTTCTACGATTACTTTGCGATCGAATGAACCACTTACATACGATACCAATTTCCCTTTGTCTCACGATAGTTTACTTATCCGAGGTTTTGATCGTCGGTATCTCTACATACCTAGTTCAACCTCGTTACTGATAAGTACCCTTTTCTCGTTCCCGTGATATGTGATCCCTTGTGAGCCAGTCACATGCTTGCAAGCTAATTGGATGACATTCCACCGAGAGGGCCCAGAGTATATCTATCTGTCATATGGATGGACAAATCCCACTCTTGATCCATGTGTCTCAACCAATACTTTCTGAACACTCAATGCCACCTTTATAGCCACCCAGTTACGGTGTGGTGTTTGATGTCATCAAAGCATCCTTCCGGTGAAGGTGATATGCATGATCTCATGGTCGAAGGAATTAGGTTACTATGTATCAGAAAGCATATAGCAATTGAACTATTAAAATGACTTGATCTTTATGCTACGCTTATCTATAGGAGTATGTCCACCATATCATTCTCCTAACGATATGATCTTGTTGTTAATACCATCTCAATGTTCATGATAGGGAAACCACAATCATTTATTAACCAACAAGCTAGTATTTATAAAGAGGCTTTACTAGGGACTCTATTTTAGTTTACAAATCACACAATTATTAATGTTTCCTTGTTAATACTATTATAGCATGAATGTAAACATTTATCATAAACACAAAGATATAATAATAACTACATTTATTATTGCCTCTAGGGCATATCTCCAACAATGTCATCATCAGATAAAATTTTGGCTCATGAAGGAGAACCCCTCGGGCCTAAAGATATCACTAATTACCGTAGTATAGTTGGTGACCTCCAATATTTGACACTAACAAGGACAAATATTTCATTTGTTGTTAATAAGGTTTACCAATACTTTCATAGTCCCACTACGGTCCACTGGACAACTGCTAAAATAATTTTGAGATATGTAAAAAATACTATGAGTTTTGGACTAACATTTATGAGATCAAAGTCCACTCTCTTAAGTGCCTTTTTAGATGCAGATTGGGAAAGCAGACTGGAGGATAGGAGATCTAATAGGGGTTTTGCTATATTATTTGGCCCAAACCTTATCTCATGGAGTTCAAAGAAACATGTGTTAGTGTCCCGTTCAAGCACATGGTCTGAATACAAAGTGCTTGCAAATGTCACTGCTGAAGTTATATGCGTTGAAGCTCTTCTAAACAAACTTGGTGTGAAGTTGCGTCAAGTCCCATGCTTGTGGTGTGATCATTTGGGTTCCACCTACCTTTTTTCCAATCCAATGTTCCAGGTTAGAGCAAAACACATTGAAATAGATTTTTATTTTGTGAGAGAAAGGGTGCCAAGAAAATTAATGGAGATCAGATTTATTTCTTCCAAAGATCAAGTGGCAGATGGCTTCACTAAAGCGTTTCCTATTCGAGCTTATGATAACTTCAGACATAACCTCAACTTGAGCAAGTTATGATTAAGGGAGGGTGTTAAAGATAGGATCTATAGTAAACCATTGTGAAGTGATTGATAGATATATGAATCAATCCAGTTAGACTAGGTAGTTACTTTTCTTGATGTACAAACTCCCTCCCCATATAAATAAACTCAATCGTGGCTCGATCTGTATACATGCTTCATACGTTTTACACTTAGTTGTGATGCTTTGATGTTAGGGTCAACATTGTAACACAAAAATCGCCCCGACTATGCCTTCGTCTAGATGTAGTTGTCATGGAAAGGCTAGGAAGCCAGTGATATTTTGATCTCTCACTGGGCTCATGGTTTTGCTTTCCTATCCAACTAGCCACACAACGAGAAAGGAGTTATGTGACAACCTACCTTCAAAATTTTAGCACCTAACATCACATGTGTTGGGCCACTTAGAGATGAATAAAAATATTTCTAAGTGGTGCTCCTAAGATTTAGCCGAGTTAGAAGGCCACGAGGATTACCACTAGACGCACTGGTGTAGAACCTGTTCAAGCACTTCGGGGCAATCCTCGATCGTGTATGGTCCCACGAACAAGCCGGGGGTTCTGATCATGCAGCTCCTCTACCGGCATCGACACGTGCGAGTAGTAAATATATCATACATAATTGCCTCTAGGGAACATTTCCAACAACTTGTTGGAGACATTTTTTGCACAGAATCACAACCACAGTAATATTTTGCACAAAGCATCAATGTTTGTTGTAATGGTCGTACAAAACACAAATTACTCATTTAATAGCTTTAATCCTAAATTAATATTGCACTTAGTTCCAACCGAATTCACTCATACTAAATGAGTAAGCGCGCTTCGTCGTGCCGCCTACATGGTGTTCTGGCATAGCGTGATCCATCTTGTTGAAAGGTAGTCGATGCGGTGTACATGCATGAGCCACACATGTTCTAAACTATCATTGTTCTTAGGCTGAGTTGTTATCATAGATTTTCTCAATTTAATCTGATACTCGTCAAATTTTTTCTAAAAGGCTAGCTCATCAAATTTTGACTAAAAGGTAATGATTTCTACATACATGAGTAGGGACTTGTGAAATTCACGATGCACACTACACGCACAAGTGCTAACATCGATAGACTTAGAGGAAGCTACACAATTCCAACTATAAGAAAAAATAAACCATTCGGTTCATTAATGTGGTGATAATCCAACCTGAAGATGATTCTCTGATAGAGGAATTAGCTAGGGCGATCTAATTTGGTGGGGGGCACCAACTAGAGTCTGTGGAGTAGGCCCAACCTGTAGAAGTCCAATATGAAATCAATCAGAATCAAGATAAAGGTAAAGACACAGAAGCCAGATAAAACTAGATTTGTCCACTTGGCAATTATGAACAACAAAAGGTTTTTTCGCAGTTCCTTTCCGGTACAAGCTTAAAGATATCTTGGTACTTTAACATTAATGCAGCCGACAGATGCTAAATCCTCATAATTTGTTTATATGAAGAATGGGTTACACGCCATTGTACTTAAACTTAATACTGCCTTATTTCAGTAGTAGCCCAATGGCTCATTTGTACTGCAGAACTCACAAAAATTTGAAATTAGGATTACCTATAGAAGTCTCCTAGCATAACATCCTTCCTTTATTCTTGCAAATGTGTAAGCACACGAGTAAGTGTTCCCTTCAAAACACTCATAGATATATGGATATGTATCAAGATGAAGAATGTAAACGGGTCCACCAAGCATTTCAGACACAGCCCTAACAACTGGATAAGATAGTGAGTGATCGATTCCTAATACCAACGGCCGAAGAGGATCCTATACAACAGTGTGTCATTGTTATTAAATGCGTGAAAAGAATCTTCAAACATTATCTTCTTAAATAGCTTTCAGCCTTGTTGAAGCAAATCATTGTGGTATGATATACTTACTTCCCCATCACTGTTTTGACAGACTCGCTGATAACATGCATTAATCTTTCATCTTCAACACCACAGTCATGAATCTCTTGGATAGGGATATCATCAGCATCTGTTAGCACTCTTGGATCATTTAATTCCTTGCCTGCATAGCACAAAACACATTATTTTCTAAAAACATTTCTTGCGTTCAACATAGTTACTAAGCATTTCGATGATGTAAAGTATACCTTCTTCGGTGGTAGAGTTGGTGCTTCCACGCAAAATAGCCTCCCTTATGTGGGAAGGAGCAAATGCAGGCCCCTGCAGGAAGGATGAGTTGTGCCCGAGTGGTACTCCTAAGAGAGATGCAGAAGCTTTGATGCCGCCCATAGCACACAACAGCTCTCCCTGCATCCAATTATAAGTAAAATCAGGACTCAGTAGAATTGGCATAGGTGTTATAAAACTGAAAGTGATGTCACATCCTAACATGCAGAACCTGGTCACAACTTAATCATAAATATGGGCAAATTAAGCATTCCTAAACCAAGAATAGAAAAGCTAACCTTTGCGTATGACTTTTTTCTAACTGTTTTCCTTCACATGAAGCATGGTACACAACATATATTAATTTATTAACCGGTGTAAAGAAGGAACACCGTAAACTATCAAGACGGTCAGATTCCAGCTTTAGAAAGGGCTTGGTAAAGCCAGTGTGTACGTGATTAGATTTGACCATATCTTAACCCTAGTCCTAGGCTCAATAGACCAGTTTTATTTGGTCTGGCAAACGACTACATCGTGACATAAGCAACAAACAGTTCCTGACAAGGTAGTAGACTATATCTTCTAATGCTGAAATCAGTGTGCAATGTGTTGCAGTCCAATTCAGGTATTCATGATGAACAAAAATGTGATGTGGGAACCATATGAATGTGTGTTGTTCTCATGTTTCACAACATGTGATATAAGTGTTCTCCCCCGTTTCTTCCTGTGCTATTATTGGGAGTATTCTGGTGTTCACAATGCGCTATTATTGTGTGAATTACATGAGTAGAACAGAAATCAGAGATGTGGAGGCAAAACTTTAGGATAAAACACATGTGCATTTCACCAGCAGAACCACAATCAAGATTTGGAGGCAAACCATCAGAATATAATTTTAGGGGTCTAGAACCTGTGGAAGGTCAAAAACAGTGCCCACTTCGACAAGGTCCAAGCTAACAAGGTTAATTGGAGGTGGCAGCTGGTCAAGGACCTCAAAATTTTGGAGTGTAGGATTTGTGTTGAGCATAGGAAGGTGCTGCTGAAAATCATTGAATCTTTACATCTGTGAACTCTCTCCCGACCCCTCTTTAGGCTATCCAAAATGGTGCAAGCCTTTCTACATACCCTTGTAATTACCCCATTTTTATTTTATTTATAAAAGAGCAGTAGGAGACTCGCCTGCTGTAAGTTCCTAAAAAAACATCAGAATATACCATAGCTAGCAGCAGCAGTAAAGTGTCGAGAGTATCTAGAGTTAGAATTTTGTTCATAAAATTTCATAGAAGCGAACCTTGTAGTCTTCTTCAGGCAGCTCGTGGCCTCCAGCTCTCAACACCATCCACCATCTTCCTCATCCCTAATTTTATCACCTCCACCACGGGCATGGTGCCGCAGCAAGTAGAACCGTACCCGTGCTTGGGCGAGGCACTCAGGAGAGATGAAATTTGGGGCGTGGAGGAAAGGGATTGTTAAGAGAACGAGATCTCACCTGGCGGTGAGGAAGGAGTAATTCTTGGGCATGATGTGGATGGAGATCGCGACGACGACGGAGTAGGCGGATATGATGGGCGACCGCGTCGTACCACGGAAGAATTTGGGCCCTTCCTAACAATTTGGCAGATGAAAAAAAGGAGAATAGAGAGGAATTAGTTGGGGCGGCCTAATTTGGTGGAGGGCATGAACTGAAGTCCGTGGAGTAGGCACGACCTGTTGATGGCGATGGTCAAAGCAGCAACAGTCTCATGACCTACCTGCGCCATCGCCAGGCGCTGGGATTTAGGGTCGCCGTTCGAGACACCCCTTGTCACTTCCGCAGGGTTGCCGTCGGGAGGGGCTCTCAGGCGGAAGGGAAGTTGAGGGTGGAGCTCGCTGGTGGATCGGTAGGAAGGAGAGGGCAGTGGCAGCATCCACGATGGAGAAGAAGAGGTAGGAGAGGGGATTCCACGTGAGGAGAGGGGATCTGAGAGATGAAAGACAGGAGGATGTGGGCAAGCGGTAGCGTCGACAGGCAGCCATGCATTGCAAGGTCCCACGGCCAGCGAGAGATAAAATAAAAGGCCCACGAGCAGAGAGAAGGGACCGCAGGATGGTGTCTTAAATCGCTGAGAGAGCTCCCCTCATCTCACGCTTAAGCTCTTAAATAATTCTCTTCTCAATATGCCCTCCCATGGATGTGAGTGGGCTTGGGTTCCCATTGACCTGACAGTGCGCCCAACATTGAATGAACGCTTGTGTTTGGTGCAATGATTATGGCAAAAACATTTGTGATGGTTGCTGTTTTAGTGCGCTGGTTCTTTAAAACCTTAGCATGACGACTTCCCGTCTGTCTACTATAACAAGCTCTACTACGACAAGCTTTGTCCAGCTCCGGTGATGGTGGCGCGCCTTCGGCTCGAGCTATTGTTTGTAATCTTCGCTAGGTGGTCCATTGACCTATTTGTAATTTTTATTACTTTTAGACCTGTTTGTACCATTGTTGATGATTATTAATAGATTGGTGAAATTTTCGCAAAAAAAAAACATTGGTGTTTTGTGCAAAAATTTACTAAGTTTGTGGTTATGTGCAAAAAAAAAGCAACACGAGTGGTGCTAGGTGCTAAGACCTCTCTACCTTCCGAGTCATTTGTCTCTTGCCAGTTGCCACGATAGTCGATAGATTCAGTTGTCCTCTTATGATGCCCGACTCATGTGGTTCTTTAAAGCTTTATAAGTTTGCCCAACTTGTGCAGATTTGACATACTGAAGTTTTAATTTGCCGAAAGCTTAAGAGAATTTCGAGACGTGGAAGGCATACGATGTTGAGAAATGAAAGGCAAAGATTAAGATGACGTACAACATCGAAAGATACATCGATCCCATCTTTTTCACCAAACAAGCAGCCGGACCTGTATCCACCTTGGTACGTAGGACAACAAAATTATCTTCTCCAGCTTTGGCAATGAAGGAAAATCTTTTTCCTTGTTAGAAAAACAACAAAAATTCTTTTGGAGAAGTCGACAGGAGGATTCTGTTTAACTAATCAAGCAATACAAATTACTCCACAACAATCGACGGGAAGCTTCAATGGTAGTTGTTGCATTGCCATGTGTGAGGTCGTTGTGTGCATGCCATGCCAAGCTCGTCAACTTATCATAATAACCATCATTCTTTTAATCTCCGGCAGGCAAGCTAAAAGATCAAGCTGACATTCATGTCCAGTGTGTTGGATGGATTCAAGCGGAGACATGTCCTAACATGCATGGCTGCATACCTTACCACAGCTTGAGGCTTGTGAGCACGAGAGCGGTAAATGGAAAGCATCCTCATTCTCTCTTCCACAAAAAGTGCATGAACCAAAGACCGTCGTCAGTCAATGAAAAACGTATTACTTGGTTATATGTTGGTATAATTGTTATTACTCTCTCTGTTCAGAAATAACTGACTTGAGTTTATCTAGATTTGAATGTATCTATACACTAAAATGTGTCTAGATACATTTGAATCTAGACGAACCCAAGTCAGTTATTTCCAGATGGAGGGAGTAGAATATTTTGGTAATTTAATACGGAGTAATACTCTAATAGATATTGGCAAAATCTTCCTTTTAACAACAATAAATTATATATATGTGTACCTGTGAAATTGTAATTGCTTATTAATTAAACTAGCTAAATACCCACGCGTTGCTAAAAAAAATAATTCTACTTTATGAAGATGTATTTTCAACCATTAAGATAAATGTTGGTGTTTATTTTCCGATTACATTTTGTTGGCAACAAACACATGACCTTCTGCATCTCTCCATCTTTCTTGATTTCTTGTCCTCCTTTTCCACCTAGGGTGGGTGTCTTCTCGTCTCCAACTACCCCAACCTTTGGTTGTTGCGATCATGTGGCACACTCTTGCGTGTATGAGCATAGTTGTTTTCAAGGAGTGTGGATATGAAACAGCTATTAAATTGCATGTACTAGTCAACGCAACCAACAGTTCGAACTGATGGAAAGGCTCGTCCTACTTCTTTCATCCTTTTGCCTATTGTGACACGTGTTTGGAGAGACGCGATATTTGTTTTAATTCTTGTGTTAGCAAGATTTGATTCTAGGATCTCCTGCTATGATACCATATTGAATTGCATGCACTAGTCAGCACAACGAACAGTCCGAACTTATAGAAAGGGGGTAGGCAATTTAGATCAAATTCACCGGTATACAGATTTTAATACATAAAAAATTGTAGTTCTAAAACTTTAAATTCGACAATATGGCACTAACCCTTGCAACATAGTATTCGACAGGTTTTTTAGCTGAGGAAACTTACATGCGATTGATTTGTTTTGTGTTCGCCTTCTAGCCTAGCTATTTTTTTCCATTTCATTACTTCATTTTCTTGTTTTAATTCATTTATTTACCCTCTTGAGACCTACTTGACAAAAGGAAAACTCGTGATATGTACTTCTCTTTTTCTTCCATAATAATCCATGGGTATTTTGTGAAAATGTTGGACACATTGTTGTTTATCGATTGCTAAGGACATTTTCATCCCAAAACTTGCATTGATATATCTTAATTACCAACAAGGCCGACTAAGGGAGGAGAGGTAGCCGTGGCGTGCCGTCAACATAATCTAGAGGTTGAAGACGAAGAGCATCTCGCGGATTTTCTTATAATTTTTTTCCTGTGATGCTTTGTACTGTCGTATGTTTCTTTTAATGACATGATCCTTTATGTAAAAAAATAGGTATATCTATTTTCTTTTTAGAAATCGTATAGATAGCTTTTTTAGAGGAGCATAGCTAATTATCGTGGCTTTTTTAGAGCAGCATTATTAGCGGTTCTATATGTAGACAAAACAACAGCGTATCTACTAGTTTTCGCGTGCATGCAAAACCGATTTTCTTTTCAGCAGGCTCAATAGACAATGGGAATGGTATAGTTGTTGGCTGGTCAGGACATCCCGTTTTTGAGATAAAGAAGTACATAAACTTTTTGTACGCCATATGTGTACTTTTTTAAAAAACATTTCCGGTTGTTTTGATAGATGAAGAGGGAATTATAAGAGCGGACGTTCCTTTTAGAAAAACAGACTCCAAATATAGTGTTGAATATGTAGGGGTAATGGTGGAGTTCTATGGTGGCGAACTTTTTAGAAGAACATACTCCAAATATAGTGTTGAACAAGTAGGAGTAACGGTAGAGTTCTATGGTGACAAACTTAACAAGGTAAGTTATTTTGATCCTGCTACTGTAAAAAAATATGCAAGGCATTCTTGCCGTTTCAGGTTCAAGGAATGGGGAAGTGTAATGTTGATAAATGGAGGTTTCACTCATGGGCGTAATTCCCTGCATTGGTGTGTGAGAATTTTAAAGCTAGCTTTATATGTCACATTTACTTTTCATTGGATTGTCCAAATATATATCAGTAGATACAGGAGAATATCTCATGCACCCACACTTGTGCACGGGTGCACTTGCACCCAATCTTGGTTGACATATTTAGGAGTTTTGAAAAAATCAGAAAAAAAATATACAACATAAATAATACTTGGATCTAACATGCTACACAATTACAAAATCCAAATTTATAATACAAGCCGAGTAAACTTGGGCTCCGAATTTGGCCCACTATCACTATTGGTAGTAGCAAATTTGTCATTTTCGGTTTTTGAGTTGTGCTAACAATTCTGATTTGAAAATTTGTGAGATGTTCGATACAACTGGTACCTATATATGTTGTAATTTTTTATTAATTTCTTCTGAAACTTTAAAATGTGTCAACCATTACTTGTTGCACCGGGTGCATGAAGACCCGGTGCATCAAATACATTCCACAGTAGATACATGCACTGCAAGCTTATTAGTACATGTAAATAGTCCATGATATGCATAACACTAGTGAAATAGGAAAACATGATCCAAGGAGCAATGTATGACACTACAACAATGCAAATGTCTAAAATAGCCAAATGCATTTATTATTAGGATATCAAAAGAAGCAACAATGCTCAAGTCCCAGGCTTCCGCATTAGCACTCTGGAAGCTGTATAGTTTTGCCACAAGTAAATCAGTACATATGGATCATCAGTGATGCCAGAGCTGAAGCAAACAACCAAACTTTCATCGGAGAATGTCAAGAGGGATTATGGTCAGAGGAAAATTGCATCTTTTCCGATGATCAAGACATGCCGCTCTTACTATCTCGAATCCATGACAGTGCCTTCAAGAAGCGGAGACAAGTACACAAGAGGAGTATGCGATTTAAGTGGTATGTCAGAGCCGGTAATCTTCTTCTCATTCGACCTACTCAGCACCTTTCTCACCGCATCAGCAAGCTCAATGATGGAATCATCTTCATGGCCTGAAAAAATCCACATAGCATCATTTGTAAGAGATCGATTATATGTCTCAGCTAATGCAGTCATAGTTATATTCTAGTATGCAAGGAGTGGGGAATCAAGCAGAACAAACAACTACTAACAAGGCGGCAACTAAACTATCGTGTTTGGAATGCCAAACAGAAAAGATGGGTGAGAAATAAGTATGTGTTACATGTTACATGCTTGATCAAATTATGATACCATGAAAGACGGTTTCTTACTTATATTGGACAATGCCTTCTCCATTGAGAACAGGTAGTCCCTATTATTTCCAGTAGGGCCATTGGCTGTAGCAATTTGCCTGGTTTTGTAAACAAGAACACAGAAAAGTCAGAATGAGGTGCTTAGCAAAGCAGACTATCATCGAAGAGTTCAACAGACCACCTTGCCATATCCTCCAATGGAGCAGGGCCAAGATAGTATTTGTTGCCAACTGGATCAGGAGTGGATACGAAACTGCACATTAACCAAGTAAGTTTGGCAGACAATTAACATGGAATATTAAAAACCAGTACTCAAGTTTGACCTTACACTAATACACCCGTCACAGATGGTTCCAAAGAATTTGCATCCTAAGCATTGGAGTTCAGAAAAAGAAAATAAGAGTTGATAAAAAAGAGAAATAGAAACATCTATATATATTTGCCTTGGGCAAGAAATAATACCTCGTAGAAATCCACAGAGATCTTCTGGTCATACTCACATTCTCTTTTCTCCAAGTACTGTGGTGAATTAAGTACATTATCAATATAATTCTAGCATACTAAATCTAATCTTTCTTTCAAGCGAAACAACATGAAATTAAATCACTATACCCGCATTGCTTCTTGCTCTTTTTCTAGACCATCATTGACACAATATGCAATCCCCCACTGTAAAAATGACCAACTGTAAATGTAAAACACAATTGGAAGGATGAAACAAAAAAAAAAGCAATCTCATAGCATTCCAGAAGCATTTGGACAGTGAATGCAGGTAACGTTTTTACAGCGATGCTGCAGTTGGGAACATTATGTATGTTGGCCTACTCATTTTTTGCGAATAGAACTGTTACAGCAAAATATACTTGATTGTGTCAAAAAACACTTGTCCAGGAGTTCTATTTGAACATTGAGAAGTAAGGTAGATGAGTGACGAATTAGCCAAAATAGAGTAAGTGGGTACCACACTGCAAGTAGCATAGCACCCTAACGTTTCTAAGATGGAGAAACTGCCAGTGTGATAATAGCTGAGCAATTGTGATCCAAAACCTGGGAATACCGTAAGACATTTAAAGGGAGGAGAAGACGAAACAAATTAGGTTTTCATGCTAGGAAAGAAATGCAGCAAAAACACTGGAAATGAAAGAAAAAATGTGCAAAAAAGTAGGACGTGCTTGTATTGATGCCGTACCAAAAAATTCAGTCACGGTGCCAATGATTTCCCCAACTTTGCACAGAAATTGAACTAGAGTTGGCAAAGCATTAGCATCCAAAAAAAATGGTAACCATCCAAATAAAGACCAATCTCTTTTGTCATCTCCAAAGAATTAGAAAGTTAGTTCAGCAACAATCCCCACATAACCACATAACACTAATGTCACCTTATAACAAATATCATATACTCATTACAGACGCAGCAAGGAGGGGAAGTCCATTTTCACTAAAGTTCTTTACTACCACGCACAAGCAGCAAGCAGACTATTTAAGCAAATTGAGTTTCATAGTAATTCAGTTCCATAACTGAACTGGTCAATAAACGAAGGCCCGCTTCCATGTGGAACCAGTCTGCAGCCACACAAGCGTGTTTCAAGCAAGGCACAACAACTACAACAAGAGTGACTCATTGTTGCCTGAATGCAGTTCCTACAGAAGAGTATTCTACAGCATGGCCATTACATGGTAATGCAGTACTATCACGAGCTGTAGATTTTGAGTTCATAGTTGACACTAAAGTGTGCTTACGCATATGGCTTCCTCTTCGGATTCAAGCGTGCAAGTCCTGGCCGGATCCTTTGGTGTGCCTCTGTGGTCAATGCAAGCTGCGGGAAAAAAAAGAATGTATCTTCAGACAAACACAGTGACAGAGTTCTTCATGCCAAACCAGGCACAAGCATACCGAGATTGAACGTTCGCTTGTAGCCCTTTATGAATCCCAGCATCTTTTGATCGAAATCGAAGCCTGGGTTCCAGATGAGGGACCCATACCCGAAGACCCACAGCACCATCTTGATCCCTCCTTTTGTGTTTCCTGCCAAGATAACATATTTAGCTCCGGGAATATGTGGTCAAAAACACTAGATGTCCCTATCTTGTAATCCCAGAACGAGCCGTTGAGAAACGTGTCCCGGACTCCTACTGGACATGTCAACATCGCCCCAGCCCCCAAAATCCAAATCCCCAACTCGCAAAACGCAAACCACCGACCAAGACACATCTGAGGCGAACTCGGCAGCCGCATTAGGCACCATCATGCCATGTTCCTACACTAACAAAAACCGAAGCATATTGCTTGGAAGGACAATACTACGGCTTAAGCTGGATTCGGGAATCACCTGGAAGAAACGCCGGAGAGACTAGGCCGCGGGTGGTCGGCGGGGCAGGAGGAGGAGGAGTATGAGCAGGATTGGATTTGACTCCTCTTAGCTGCCGCCGCCTCTCCCGAGGCTACAGTCTTCTCTCCTCGGCTTGGGTGGGGGATTTCGATTCGGGGAGGAGAAGAAGAACACGGTGCGGATGGTGAGGAGCACTTATACCGAGCGAGCAGTCTTCGCTGGGGATTTTAGGGTCAGCCCGGTGGGCCGTGCGCGCGTGTCAGGCCGTTTGCGGGGAAAACGGAGCTGCTTGTTTTTTTTTTTTTTGGACACTGGTCGTCCTGAAAAATAAACATGGAGGGCGACGCTGTGACAGCCCACACGATTAAGCACCGGTTCATAAATATAAATCGATTTATTTCTCTAAGCATCTTACATTGTACTCCCTCCGTTTCAAAATATAAGATGTTTTAGGTTTGTGAAAAAAATGAATCTAGATTTGTTTTAGTGTGTAGATTCATTATATTCCGGAGTGCCACATATGTAGAAATGCGAATTCTGGCACAAGTATGCGACATGGTACTACTCCCTCCGTTTAAAATTTTGAATGAATCTATATAAACTGTGTCTAGATTTATCCAAATTTACAAATCTAAGACATCTATTTAGGGACGGAGGAAATATTATGAGTCAACACGAGAGACAACTAAACATTCATGCTGCCATAAGGCAGGTTTAGTGATGTGCTTGCTGCTTGCACGCTCGGGATGAACTTGTCGCCGGTTTTCCTCACTAGCAGTCTATGGCTGATAGTGAAGATGCAGTTTGAATAAAGCCCTGAATTTCTCCTGCAAAAGAAAATAGTGATGTGCTTGCCACGTATAGTTGTTATTTTTTGTCACAATGATGCTTTTAGATAGATGCTCGAATCAGGCTTTCGCTCCGCTTTATAAATAAAGCACACAAGTGAGACCGCTGCTGGGCCAGACAGCACATCGCCCAAAGGAAGACTGAACACTGCTGGGGCTGAACAGCACAAGCAAAAGCCCAAGAGAAAATACAAAAGAACGAAAGAGAGGAAATGCACGACAACATTGGATCGACCACCGACAAGGACATGCAACCGCCGCGCCCACCGAAGCAGTCCCACCACTATCCTATGCCTCCGGAGTGTCGTGTACCAAGCAACACCTTCAAGAAGGGGAACGACGCTGACGACGCTGCTGTCCGGATTTCTCCTAGGATTTCTCCTGGTACACGCAGGGGAATGAGAAGAGGGTACATCCGGCGCCCTTCAAGAAGGAAGGCGGCACCCGCAGATGTCGCCGCGCCGGCCGAGATTTCTCCCGACCCCCCAACGGCCCAAACCCCAACCAATCCCGGCACTCCACCAACTCGTCGTCCGCCAACATGCGCCCAAACGGTCTTGCGGTCTTCATTACACTACTAGGAAAAGGCCCATCACTGGCGCACCATTTTGGGACTTCTGTGGCGCATATGGGATACGCCACTGTTATCTCGTCACTAAATTTCAGTTTTATGGCGCATATTGAAATGCGCCATAGAAGTCTGAAAAACTTCTGTGGCGCATATGGCCAAAATGCGCCACAGAAGTCCCGAACCAGATCTCAAACTTCTGGGGCGCATTTTGTTGGAATTATGCCCTAGAGGCAATAATAAAGATGTTATTATTATAATTCTTGTTCATGATAATGTTTATATTCCATGCTAGAATTGTATTAAGCGGAAACTTTAATACTTGTGTGGTTTGTGAACAACACTGTGTCCCTAGTACGCCTCTATGGACTAGCTCATTGATTAATGATGGTTAAGGTTTCCTAACCATGGATATGAGTTGTCGATTAATAATGAGATCATATCATTGGGAGAATAATATGGTGGACAGACCCAAACTAAGCGAAGCAATTAGATCGTGTCATCGTGTTCGTCTTTGCGAAGCTTTTCTTATGTCAAATATTGTATTCCTTAGACCATGAGATAATACAACTCCATGGTATCGGAAGAAAGCTTTGAGGTCATCAAACGTCATCCTATGAGAGGGTGATCATAAAGGTGTCTCTCAGGTGATCAGAAAGTATCTGTTGGGTTGTATGTATCGAGATGGGATTTGTCCCTCCCAAGTCGGAGAGATATACTTCGGGCCCACTCGGTAATCGATATCAACACCGCTTGCAAGCATGTGGTTAAGGAGTTAATCACAAAGTTATATCGGATTACGGAACGAGTAAAGTACTTGCTGTGAACGAGATTGAACTAGGTATGACGGTACCGACGATCGAATCTCGGGCAAGTAAAATATCGCGAGACGAAGGGAATATATATATGGGATTGATTGAATCCTGGCATCGTGGTTCATCCGATATGATCATCGATGAATGTGTGGGAGTCAATATGGGTTTCCAGACCCCGCTGTTGATTATTGATAGAAGATCGTGTCTGCATATTCTCGAACCCGCAGGGTCACACACTTAACGTGTCTCGACGCTAGGATAGATTGGATAATTGGTTGATGAGTTTTTGTTCGGAGTCTTGGATGGTATCCGGTACATCACGAGAGGTTCCGGAGTGGTCCGAAGAATAAGATTCATATAAGGCAGTGCAGTTTTTGGAGTTCGGAATTGTTCCGGGTTAATCGGTATTGTACCGGAAGCTTCTAGAACCTTCCGGAATGGGACCAATGTGGCCCCACCTTCCGGGAGGGGGCATGGGCCTATGAGGGAGTGCCCTGGCCGCATTGGGCCAGGGGCACAAGGCCCCATAGGGCCCAGCCGGCCAAGAGAGGTTTAAACTCTAGATAGAGCTTCTAGAAGGGGGGTTTCCTTGCCCCCCACTCTTCCTCCTTGGGGCCGCCGTCCTTGGCTTGGGGGAGGGGCTAGGGCTGCGCCCACCCCTCTATATATAGAGGGCTGGGGGCGCACCAACCCCCTACACCTTCCCCTCCAACCCTAGCCGCCCTGCTGCCCTTCCTCTCTCCCTCCCGACTGCTTGTAGGCGAAGCCCTGCTGCAGAAATTCTCCACCATATACACCACGCCGTCGTGTTGTAGATCCAATCCGTCTCTCCACCATAATTGCTGGACCGAGGAAGGAGGAGACGTCGAGGTGCTGCACGTGTGCATCTCACGGAGGCACCGCCACTTGTGGTGCTAGATCGGATCGGATCGCGAGGAGGAGAAGCGAGTACGACTACATCACCCACGTTTCGACGAACGTTCCGCTGTGCGAATCTTCAAGGGTATGAAGATCTAATCCAATCTCTCTCGTTGTTTGCATCTCCTAGATTAGATCTTGGCTTTCCCTCTGTTCGCATCCGTAGAAAATTTTGATTTACTATGCCGCGAAACCCATCAGTGGTATCAAAGCTAGATCTATGCGTAGATGTGTTTCACGAGTAGAACGCAGCATGGTTGTTGCGGGCGTTGATGTTTTCTGTTGCAAGCCTCTTGTTTGTGTTCTTCTTATGACGCGGGATAGTGAGATTGAAGCGGTACAGGCCAACCTTACGCGACGTCGTTCACGAGACCGGCTCCGCACTTGACGTGTGGCTTGTTCCACACATGCGGCTGGTGGATGTCAGTTTCTCTCACTATAGTTGTCATGGGATTAACACCGGAGTTTGGCAACCATAATATCACCGTTGTGGCTTTCCGTAGGTAAGAATCGTTCTTAGCATCTACTCCCATAAGCCACGTAAAACATGCAACAACAAAGTAGAGGCGTCTAACTTGTTTTTGCAGGGAGTGTTTTCTGTGATATGGTATGGCCCAAGATGTGATGAGTATAATGTATGCGATGATCATGTTTTGTAATGTTTCACGACTTGCATGTCGATGAGTACACAACCGGCAGGAGCCATATGGTTGTCTTTATAATTGTGTATGACATGTGTGTCAACTTCTTATGCGCCATGTAATAGTTTCACTTTATCGCTAAGTAGTTAGCAATAGTTGTAGTTGCTATTCGTGGTGGAGGCAATCATGGTGGAGTGATGGAGATCATGCCGGAACACACAAGATGGAGATCATTGCGCAAAGATTGGCTATACCATGTCACATAAAGTTATATGCATGCGATGTTTATCCTTTTATGTATCTTATTATGCTTAGATCGCGATGGTAGCATTATAAGATGATTCCTCACTTAAAGATCAAGATAAAAATTGTGTTCTCCCCATGTATGCACCGTTGCGAAAGTTCGTCGTGTCCAAGCATCACGTGATGATCGGGTGCTATAGACTCTACGCTCACATACAACGGGTGCAAGCCAGTTTTGCACACGCGGAAATACTTGGGTCTAACTTGACGAGCCTAGCATGTACAGACATGGCCTCAGAACATATGAACCGAAAGGTTAAGCATGAGTCATATGAATGATATGATCGACACTTCGTTGTCCACCATTGAAACCACATCTCTTCTCGTGAAGATCGGATTAGGTGTGGTGAATTTGGATCGTGTTCACTAAACAACTTGAGGGATGTTGAATTTAGTGGGAGTTCATCTAGTAATTTGATTAAAAGTTGAACTAGTTATCATGAACATAGTCTAATTTGTACTTGCAGATACTTTAGATCACATGGCTCAGTCCAACTTCAACTTCAACGTTTTTGCTGAGAAGGAAAAGCTTAGAAACAATGGGTCTAACTTCACTAATTGGTTCCGCAATCTAAGAATCATTCTCTCTGGCGGCCAAAAGGACTATGTCCTTGGGAAAGCGTTAGGTGACCCCCCTGCTGCAACTGCGCCGCTGATGAGAAAGCTGTCTATCAGTCGCGCAAAGATGATTATGGTGTGATTAAGAGCACCATGTTGTTTGCTATGGAACCGGAACTTCAAAATCGTTTTGAAGACTATCCCGGGCCCTTTGAGATTCTCGAAGAGCTAAAAACCATGTTTCAGACTCAGGCCCGTTCTGAGAGATATGAGATCTCTGAGAAGTTCTTTAACTGCAAGATGGAGGAAGGGAGTTCCGTTAGTGAGCACGCCATTAAGATGACGGGCTACACTCAACACCTTGAGCAACTGGAATGCACGATTCCAGAGGAGCTCAAGATTGACAGGGTTCTGCAATCACTCCCTCCCAGCTACAAAAGTTTTGTAGTGACTCATAATCAGATTGGTTTCACTGATACGATCACCGAGCTCTTCGCAAAGCTGAAGGCCGCGGAAGTGGACATCAAAAAGGATAATCATGTGTTGATGCTCAACAAGCCCACCTTCAAGAAAGGTAAGGGTGCAAAGAAGCCCTTCAAGAAGGGCGGCGGCAAGCGCACTGCCCCTGCTGACAAGAAGCTCAAGTCTGGTCCTAAGCCGGACACTGAGTGCTTCTATTGCAAGGACAAGGGTCACTGGAAGCGCAACTGTCCGAAGTACTTAGCGGACAAGAAGGCTGGCACCATTAAAGGTATATTTGATATACATGTTATTGATGTTTTCCTTACTAGCCCTCGTTGTAGTGCCTGGGTATTTGATACCGGTTCAGTTGCTAATATTTGTAACTCGAAATAGGAGCTGTGGAATAGACGGCGGCTTGCGAGGGATGAGGTGACGATGCGCGTTGGCAACGGATCAAGAGTTGATGTGATGGCCGTCGGCACGCTCTCCTTAGTTTTACCTTCGGGATTAGTTTTAAACCTCAATAAATGTTATTATGTGTCTGCGTTGAGCATGAACATTATTTCTGGATCTTGTTTATTGCAAGACGGTTATTCATTTAAATCGGAGAATAATGGTTGTTCTATTTATATGAGTAACATCTTTTATGGTCATGCACCTATTGTGAATGGTTTATTTCTTCTAAATATCGAAAGGGATGAAACACACATCCATAACATTGAGGCTAAGAGATGCAAAGTAGATAGTGATAATACTACTTATTTGTGGCACTGTCGTCTAGGTCATATTGGTGTAAAGCACATGCAGAAACTCCATTCTGATGGACTTTTGGAGTCTCTTGATTTTGACTCATTTGACACATGCGAACCATGCCTCATGGGCAAGATGATCAAAACCCCGTTCTCCGGTATGATGGAGCGAACAACAGACTTGTTGGAAATCATACATACGATGTATGCGGACCGATGAGTGTTTCGACGCGCGGTGGATATCGCTATTTTCTCACTTTTACCGATGACTTAAGTAGATATGGGTATGTCTATTTAATGAAACATAAATCTGAAACATTTGAAAAGTTCAAGGAATTTCAGAATGAAGTGGAGAACCATCATAACAGAAAGATTAAGTTTCTATGATCCGATCGTGGGGGCGAATATTTGAGTTATGATTTTCTCACGCATATTAAAGCAAGCGAAATTGTTTCGCAACTCACGCCACCCGGAACACCACAGCGCAATGGTGTGTCTGAACGCTAGAATCGAACCTTATTAGATATGGTCCGATCAATGATGTCTCTTACTGATTTGCCGTTATCATTTTGGGGTTATGCATTAGAAACCGCTGCATTCACTTTAAATAGGGCTCCATCTAAATCCGTTGAGACGACACCGTATGAACTATGGTTTGGTGCAAAACCTAAGTTGTCGTTTCTTAAAGTTTGGGGATGCGAAGCTTACTCAAGAAGTTGATGCCGGACAAGCTCGAACCCAAAGCGGAGAAATGCGTCTTCATAGGATACCCTAAGGAAACTGTTGGGTATACCTTCTATCACAGAACCGAAGGAAAAGTGTTTGTCGCAAAGAACGGTTCCTTTCTTGAGAAGGAGTTTCTCTCGAAAGAAGTGAGTGGGAGGAAAGTAGAGCTAGACGAGGTTATTGAACCTTCTCTTGAGTTGGAGAGTAGCGCAGCACCTGAAATTGTTCAAGTGCCGCCTGCACCAACGATAGAGGAAGCTAATGACAAGGATCATGAAGCTTCGGACGATGCTGCTACTGAACATCGCAGGTCGACAAGGTCGCGTGCCCCTCCTGAGTGGTACGGCAGCCCTGACTTGAATGTCTTGTTAGTAGAAGACAGTGAACCTACGAACTATGAGGAAGCGATGATGATCCCAGACTCTGAGAAATGGCTAGAAGCCATGAAATCCGAATTGGGATCCATGAGCGAAAACCAAGTATGGACTTTGGTGGACCCTCCTAGCGACCGAAAGGCCGATGAGTGCAAATGGATCTTCAAGAAGAAAACGGACGCGGATGGTAATGTTACCGTCTATAAAGCACGGCTTGTTGCGAAAGGTTTTCGACAAGTTCAAGGTGTTAACTACGATGAGACTTTCTCTCCCGTAGCGATGTTTAAGTCCATTCGGATTTTATTAGCAATTGCTGCGTTTCATGATTATGAAATATGGCAGATGGATGTCAAGACTGCTTTCCTCAATGGCAACATTGATGAAGAGTTGTATATGATGCAACCCGAAGGTTTTGTCGATCCTAAGGATGCTGATAAAGTATGCAAACTTCAGCGTTCCATTTATGGACTGAAGCAAGCATCTCGGAGTTGGAACCTTCGTTTTGATCAAGTGATCAAGAGCTTTGGATTTGTTCCAAATTGCTATGAAGCTTGCATCTACAAGAAAGTGAGTGGGAGCTCGGTGATGTTTCTGGTACTATATGTGGATGACATATTGATTATTGGAAATGACATCAACATGCTTAATGATGTGAAGAGTTATTTGAACAAGTGTTTTTCAATGAAAGACCTAGGTGAAGCTTCTTATATATTGGGCATCAAAATCTATAGAGATAGACAAAGACGCCCGATAGCTTTAAGCCAGAGTACATACCTAGACAAAGTTCTGAAAAGGTTCAGAATGGATAAGGCAAAGAAAGGTTCAGTGCCTATGTTGTCAGGTAAGATATTGAGCAAGGCTCAGTGTCCTGCTACGGTAAATGATAGGGAAGCTATGAGCAAAGTGCCTTATGCCTCGGCCATAGGTTCCATCATGTATGCCATGCTGTGTACTAGACCGGATGTGTCCAATGCTCTTAGTTTGACGAGCAGATATCAAAGTGATCCAGGTGTGGAACACTGGACAGCCGTGAAGAACATCCTAAAGTACCTAAATAGAACTAAAGAAATGTTCTTAGTCTATGGGGGTGATGAACAACTCGTCGTAAAAGGTTACGTCGACGCTAGTTTCGACACCGACAAGGATGATTCTAAATCTCAGATAGGATACGTGTATATTTTGAATGGAGGAGCTGTGAGCTGGAGAAGCTGCAAGCAAAGCGTGATCGCGGGATCTACACTAGAAGTGGAATACATGGCTGCTGCAGAAGCGTCAAGTGAAGGAGTTTGGATCAGGAACTTCATCACTGAGCTTGGCGTGGTTCCAAGTGCATTGGACCCACTGAAGATATTGTGTGACAACACTGGCGCCATAGCACTCGCTAAGGAACCAAGATATCATCCAAAGACCAAGCATATCAACCGCAAGTTTCATATAATCCGAGATTATATAGCAAATGGAGATCTGCAGATTAGCAAAGTACATACAGATCTGAATATCGCAGATCCATTGACTAAACCTCTTTCACGTGTAAAACATGATCAGCACCTCAGTGCCATGGGTGTGAGATTGTTGCCAAATGTAAACTAGATTATTGACTCTAGTGCAAGTGGGAGACTGTTGGAATTATGCCCTAGAGGCAATAATAAAGATGTTATTATTATAATTCTTGTTCATGATAATGTTTATATTCCATGCTAGAATTGTATTAAGTGGAAACTTTAATACTTGTGTGGTTTGTGAACAACACTGTGTCCCTAGTACGCCTCTATGGACTAGCTCATTGATTAATGATGGTTAAGGTTTCCTAACCATGGATATGAGTTGTCGATTAATAATGAGATCATATCATTGGGAGAATGATATGGTGGACAGACCCAAACTAAGCGAAGCAATTAGATCGTGTCATCATGTTCGTCTTTGCGAAGCTTTTCTTATGTCAAATATTGTATTCCTTAGACCATGAGATAATACAACTCCCTGGTATCGGAAGAAAGCTTTGAGGTCATCAAACGTCATCCTATGAGAGGGTGATCATAAAGGTGTCTCTCAGGTGATCGGAAAGTATCTTTTGGGTTGTATGTATCGAGATGAGATTTGTCCCTCCCAAGTCGGAGAGATATACTTCGGGCCCACTCGGTAATCGATATCAACACCGCTTGCAAGCATGTAGTTAAGGAGTTAATCACAAAGTGATATCGGATTACGGAACGAGTAAAGTACTTGCTGTGAACGAGATTGAACTAGGTATGACGGTACCGACGATCGAATCTCGGGCAAGTAAAATATCGCGAGACGAAGGGAATATATATATGGGATTGATTGAATCCTGGCATCGTGGTTCATCCGATATGATCATCGATGAATGTGTGGGAGTCAATATGGGTTTCCAGACCCCGCTGTTGATTATTGATAGAAGATCGTGTCTGCATATTCTCGAACCCGCAGGGTCACACACTTAACGTGTCTCGACGCTAGGATAGATTGGATAATTGGTTTATGAGTTTTTGTTCGGAGTCTCGGATGGGATCCGGTACATCACGAGAGGTTCCGGAGTGGTCCGGAGAATAAGATTCATAGAAGGCAGTGCAGTTTTTGGAGTTCGGAATTGTTCCGGGTTAATCGGTATTGTACCGGAAGCTTCTAGAACCTTCCGGAAGGGGACCAACGTGGCCCCACCTTCCGGGAGGGGGCATGGGCCTATGAGGGAGTGCCCTGGACGCATTGGGCCAGGGGCACAAGGCCCCATAGGGCCCAACCGGCCAAGAGAGGTTTAAACTCTAGATAGAGCTTCTAGAAGGGGGGGTTTCCTTGCCCCCCACTCTTCCTCCTTGGGGCCGCCGGCCTTGGCTTGCGGGAGGGGCTAGGGCTGCGCCCACCCCTCTATATATAGAGGGCTGGGGGCGCACCAAACCCCTACACCTTCCCCTCCAACCCTAGCCGCCCTGCTGCCCTTCCTCTCTCCCTCCCGACTGCTTGTAGGCGAAACCCTGCTGCAGAAATTCTCCACCATATACACCACGCCGTCGTGTTGTAGATCCAATCCGTCTCTCCACCATAATTGCTGGACCGAGGAAGGAGGAGACGTCGAGGTGCTGCACGTGTGCATCTCACGGAGGCACCGCCACTTGTGGTGCTAGATCGGATCAGATCGCGAGGAGGAGAAGCGAGTACGACTACATCACCCACGTTCCGACGAACGTTCCGCTGTGCGAATCTTCAAGGGTATGAAGATCTAATCCAATCTCTCTCGTTGTTTGCATCTCCTAGATTAGATCTTCGCTTTCCCTCTGTTCGCATCCGTAGAAAATTTTGATTTACTATGCCGCGAAACCCATCACATTTAGCCAATATGCGCCACAAAAGTTTTTTCAAATTTGAAAAAAAACGGCCAGATCTAGCCGGAGGTGGTGCTCGCCGGAGGTGGGGGTCGCCGATGGCGGAGAGAAGGAGGTCGCTGGTGGAGGAGGTGGAGGTCACCGGTGGAGGAGAGGAGGAGGCCACCAGAGGAGGAGGAGGCCGCCGGAGGAGGAGGAGGAGAAGGTTGCCGGAGGAGAAGGAGGAGGAGGAGGAGGCCGCCAGAGGAGGAGGAGGAGGAGAAGGTTGCCGGAGGAGAAGGAGGAGGAGAAGGCCGCCAGAGAAGGAGGAGGAGAAGGTCGCCGGAGGAGGAGCTCGCCGGGGTGGAGGAGGAGGGAGGTGGGAGGAGGAGGAGCTAGCTGGGGTGGAGGAGGAGGGAGGTGGGAGGAGGAGGATCTCACCGGGGTGGAGGAGGGAAGAGCTCACCGAAGTGGAGGAGGGAGGAGCTCACTGGGGGTGGAGGAGGAGGAGGAGAAGCTCACTAGGGTGGAGGAGAAGGAGGAGGAGGAGGATCTCACCAGGGTGGAGGAGGAGGAGAAGGTGAGGAGAATAAGAGAAGAAGGTGAGGAGGGAAAGGGTGGAGGAGTGGAAGAGTATAAGAGAAGGAGAAGGGGTGGGATTCAAATTTCGAATTTTGGCCAAGACTTCTATGGCGCATATGGAAGAAATGCGCCACAGAAGTTTGTCCTCCTTTTTATTTTTTGCAGAAAAAAACGATCTTTTGGCCATAACTTTTTACTCTTTTCGAATTTTGAAAATCTAAATAATCGCTAAATGACCTTAGGTCATTGTGAGCGGATGCGAAATCTCGTTCTCGTCATTTTGGTATATTATACGTATTTTTCCGACATCGTATGCAAAAGTTACGGTCGATTTACCGTGGCATAAACTTTTTTTGTATAAAAAGTCGAAATGCATGTTTGTTAATTTTCCTACAAACTACCTATCACTATGTGAAAGGATTTTATTTTTTTAACACGGCGCTAGAATTAATAGCAAACACCTGAATTAATGCTTTATTCCACCGTTAAATTTTTTAGGTTTCAGACATCCTGCTGCCGCATCCTTCTCTCCCAAATTCTCTCTGTCTTGGCCCCCGTACAGAATCTAGTCCTGCCCATCTGATCTCTTGCGAGGCAAACAGAATCCCCTTTGTAAGCCAAAACCTAGATTTGAATTCTTGGGCCGACTGCTTGCGAGCCTGGCCTAATCCTCCTGAACATTGGGTTTCTTGGTACAGCAGGGTAGCCAAAACTTACCAATCCCAATGGGAAACCACGGGAATAGCCGATGCCTTGTATTTGTCATTGTCTCCCCTTGAGAAACATGAAAATCTTCTAAAAACCATCGGCTATTTCTGGTTCGATGCTCTGAACTGCTTCATGTTCGGTCACGGCCCCATGACACCAACTCTGTTAGACGTGGTGATGATTACTGGTCTGGATGTTACATCACCCAGCCCTTCTGCTTTTAAGCTGACAAAGGTCCCCTACAAGCTCTCTTCTAAAACAGACTGCACGAGCTGGGGTGCCTATCTTCAAAGCCACATGAAAACTAAAGGTCCTGTCATAGAGAAAGAACACACGGCTTTCCTCAACTTCTGGCTGGAACATTTCATATTCTGTGGCCCTTCCCTTGCTCCAACCAAGAATTATATCTCCTTGGCCTACGAACTTGCCAGAGGCACTCAACTTGGCATCGGCAAACTGTTCCTTGGAGAAGTCTATCGGTATCTCCAGTTGATGTCTGTCAAACTGTTCTCCGGCATAGCAGTCAAAACAGGAGGTCCTTGGTGGTTCATCCAACTATGGTCTCAGCTGTATTTTCAAAAACATGTCCCAAACTTCCCCCTTTTGGCGAGTTGCACCTTTCCAAATGCCAAAGGGAAGCAGATCCGATGCACCAGCTATGTCCAAGCTCTGTACAGACTGCCAAGTAGCAAACTGATCCCCTAGGAAGCATCCAAATGGTTCAGCATTTTCTTCGAAGGCCTGGACAATCCTATATTCTTTCCTTACACGGAAGAATCGGAACATTTTGAAAATCCAATCTCCTTCAGGCTAGACAACTTTGCCGATGACACCAGCACTCGGCAGCTATTTTCCACTGTGATCCGTCCCTGCTTTCTTCCAGTTGGCATGAGCACATCCAATAGAATAATCAAGCCTGGATACGAATTCTACCAGCCAGTCGTAGTGGCTCGGCAATTTGGCCTTGGACAAGTACCTCCCCATTTCTTTCTCCACCATCTTACAGAGAGCAGAGCTGACCTGCCCGATCCTCTCACCAGTCAAAGGTGTTATTCCTTCTTCGATGCTCTGACCATCCCAATTCCCAACAACCTCATCTTTACTTCATCAACCGATGGTTTTGAGAACTGGTGGTCGATGTGGAAGACTCATGCCTTCAGGAGAGCTCTGGGACCGTTGCTGGAACAGCTCGATGCTGAATATGATATCCCTGTAGAACAGGTACTATTACTTGTAAATTTTCTTGATGCAACTCACAAATGATTCTTCTAATAACCCGCTCTGTCTCCTTGCAGCAACAAGATGGTCCTGAACCTACACACGATGATGGCTCCCCCTTCGAATTCTTCCCACCAGCTCCTGTGGTCCTTTTCTGCAAAAACTCGCCACCTTTTAAAAAGGTCGTGATGCAGAACCAGCCGATATCACCACAATCGGCTTCCAAGATCCAAGCCACTTCTGGGTCCGCCGCCTCTCGAGTTCCAACTAAAACAAGAACGGTGGTGAGGAAGGTAGCTGCCAGGAAGACTTTGAGGCGCCGGAGCCCTTCTCCAGAAAGTTCGCATGTACGTTGATCCATGCCTTGTTCGATCCCTTTCATTCTTGCAAACATGCTTGTGTTTACTAGCTCTCCTTTTCTCACAGGGTTCCATCGAAGACACCTCCATCGGGGACACACAATCCAATCGAGGAGAATCGGGCCCAACTGACTCTGAAAGGACCACCACACCGAGCCAGCCAGATTTGCCACCATCGTCTTCCAGGAAAAGGCCGGTTCCTGCACCTACTGCCCCCCGAGCATCAGTCGAGGCGGGGCCAGCTGTGAGCCCCAAGAGGGCTCGCAAGGGGCTGCAAACTTCTTCGTCGAGCCAGGAGGTTTCGAAAGTCATCACCCTCAATGCTCTTACCAATTATTTTTTTATATCTGCCGATTCATCACTTATTTACATCGGCTAAGCACCTTCTATGCAGACGACTGGCACTTCTAGTGGAAAAGCCGGGGAAGTGCCGATGCCTGCCGCAAGGCTGGATCTAGTAATCCCTGAAGGTGTAGCTGAAACGGTTACCACTTTGGCCAAGCCCCCAGCAACAACACACAAGCCGATTGTCTCGTCATCTGATATCCCCTTGACCTTAGGAGAGGTACGTTCGCTTCGTTCGGCTCTTCCTTCCATGCTGGACGCATACTGACGCCATTTCGGCCTGCCAGGGTTGTGATATCTCAGGCCTGCTGACGTTCGACCCTGAATCCATCGAACCAACTCTCTCTGTTGCCAACGATGAACCACGAGCAAGGGCTGTTCTACCTCAATTCCAGCGTCTCAAAGCCTTGCTGTCCTCCCCGATCGAGAAGTTGACCGAGGGTTCTGAAGAGGTGAAGAGTGTTCTCGCTGAAATCAAGGACCAACTCCCAGTAGCACTGCAGGTGAAGCTTTGGCCAGTTGTAACTCTGTCTTTCTACGGGTCAAGGGTGAAGCTGGCTCGCGAGAGGATTAATTTGCGCCGCGCCCAACTCCCACTGAAGGCCAACATTGCAGACAAATGTCAGCAGCTCAACGAGAAAAAGGCGTCTCTGGATGCCAAAACTGACACCTCTGTCAGCACCGCCGAGCTTGCATCCTTGAAAAAGGAACTGGGAGATCTTGAAGAGAAGGTCCGGGCGACCAAACAGCTCATTCGTGACAAGGAAGCATTCATCGCCCGCTCCCAAGACGAAGCGGAAGGCCTCAAAGCTCAACTGAAGACTGATCTGGCGGAAATATGTGCCCTGAACAAGCAGCTGGTGATGGGCAAGGACGAAGATGACGAAGCCGAGATCGCTGAGGTGGATCGTGTCCGTGCTGACGCCCTCCACGCCTTCGAGGCATTCCTTCAGTAGCTTATTCATGTAAACTGACACCTGCTCGTAACAGTTTGAACCTCTAGAGTCGATGGCTGTGCATCAGCTGTATTTTTTTTATTGGCCGATTTCATGTATCGGCCCCCATATTTCACTGTCCACCATCCCACATGCTTGGGAAATATTTTTTAGTGGCTGATTTCATGTATCGGCCCCCATATTTCACTGTCCATCATCCCACATGCTTGGGAAATATTTCTTGAGATGCTGATCGTTGACAGCCACTGGGAATTTCACGTCATCCAGCTCCTCCAGCATGTACGCGTTCCCCCTTAAAACTTGATCGACCATGTATGGCCCATGCCAATTTGGAGACCATTTACCGTATGTTGCATCCTTAGTTCCCAATGGCAATACAGCTTCCCATACGAGATCGCCAACGTGGAACTCCTTTGGTCTCACCTTCTTATTATATGCACGAGCTACCTTGGCCTTGTTCTCTTTGATTTTCTCAAGCGACCACAACCTAAGCTCAGTCAAATCCTCAACATTGTCACTCATCAGGGCCGCATATTCTTCAGTTGTTAGATCGTTCTGAAAAGTGACACGCCTCGATCCAGTCGTAATTTCCCAGGGCAATACGGCTTCTTGTCCATAGACTAGATGGTATGGCGAGGTTTTTATCGCTCCATGACATGACATGCGATAAGCCCATAAAGCCTCTGACAAAACCTCGTGCCAACGCCTAGGGTGCTCATCGACTTTCCTCTTGATCAGCTTGATAAGGCTCTGGTTGGACGCTTCAGCTTGCCCATTTGCTTGAGCATAGTATGGGGATGATCGGATCAGCTTAATTCCCGTGTCCTCACAGAACTTTCTTAACTCGTGGGAAATGAAGACTGAACCTCCATCGGTCATTATAGTCTGGGGAATCCCGAATCTATGAATGACATGTTCTTTCACCAAATCGATAACATCCTTCGAGTTTACTGACTTCATAGGGACGGCTTCCACCCATTTAGTGAAATAATCCGTAATGGCCAAAATCCACATGTGGCATTTGCTTGATGGAGGATTGATCTTGCCGATCATATCCATGCCCCAACCTCGGAATGGCCACGGCTTTATGATGGGGTTCATTGCTGACGCGGGTACCATCTGAATTTTTCCAAATTTCTGACATGCTTAACACCCTTTGTAGTACTTAAAACAGTCCTCAAGCATGGTGGGCCAATAAAACCCTGATCGCCTGATCAACCATTTCATCTTGTGAGCCGATTGGTGAGTTCCACAGGCGCCATCGTGTACCTCGTGTAGGAGCCGATTGGCCTCGGTTGGCCCCAGACATTTGAGCAGTAACCCTTCCAGAGTCCTGTAGAACATGTCGTCCCCAATCAGCACATACTTCATGGCCTTGTACCTTATCCGTTTAGGTGCCCCCCGAGCCGAATCTTTCAAGTAATTGAAGATATCGGCTCTCCAGTCGTCCGCTTCCAGGAACTGTACCTGAACATCAGCTCCTGCTGCTACGTCCTTGTAGCCTGAAGCCATTTGTGCGAGATCATTCGCCTCGATATTCTGCGATCGCGGGATCCAGTTCAAGTTTATGTACCGGAACTATGCCATCAGCTCACGGCATTGCAACCATAATGGGAAGAGCGACTCGCTCTCGCACTTGTATTCCTCCGTGAGTTGGGAAATCACCAATTTGGAGTCTCCAAAAATTTCCACTGCTTCTGCTCTAGCTTCGATGAGCAACTCCATTCCCTTGCGTATCGCCTCATACTCAACGACGTTGTTGGTGCAAGGGGTAGATAGCCTGATGGAGAAGGAATATGTTGCCCCCCGGGGCGACACGAGTAGAATGTCGATGCCGCAACCATCATCACAAAACGATCCATCAAAAAACATAGCCCACGCTCGTATAGACAGCGCTGCTATATCGGTATTGATTCTTTCAGCAATAAGATCGGCCAACGCCTGACCCTTAACCGCTTTCGTGGGTTGATACCGGATATCAAATTCCGATAATGCAAACATCCATTTGCCGAGTCGGCCTTTCAACATAGGAGCCGACAGCATATGTTTTATGACATCTGATTTGCATATAATGATAATCTCCGCTGAGAGCAAGATGTGGCGCAGCTTGGTGCATGTGAAAAACAGGCAGAGGCACAACTTATCAATCTCAGGATACCTTGTCTCTGCATCCAGCATCCTTCTGCTGATGTAAAACACAACTCGCTCCAAACCGTCATAAACCTGCACCACCACCGAGGCGATGGACGTGTCAGCTACCGACAAGTAAATGTAGAACGACCTATCTGGCTGGGGTGGAACCAAAACTGGCGGTTTCGTTAAATATTCTTTGATCTCGTCGAAGGCTCGTTGTTGTTCTGTCCCCCAGCGGAACTCCTCATCAGATTTAATTTTCACCAGTCCCATGAACGGCTCTATTCTTCTTGACAGGTTGGAGATGAATCTTCTGACGAAGTTGATCTTGCCGATGAGAGACTGCAGTTCTTTCTTCGTGGTAGGTGGCTTCATTGTTCGCACTGCCTCCTGACTTTTCAGGCCGATCTCAATTCCGCGTTCATGGACCAAGAAACCCAAGAACTGACCGGCCGTTACACCGAAGGCACACTTCTTTGGATTCATCCGTAGGCCGAATTTTCTTGTTCGGTCCAGGACGCATTGCAGATCGCCCAAGTGTCCTTCTACTGAAGCAGACTTGACCACCACGTCATCGATATAAACTTCCACCAGCTTGTCGATCAGATCATGGAAAATGTAATTCATGGCTCTTTGGTACGTGGCGCCGGCATTCTTCAGTCCAAACGTCATGACTACGTATTCAAACAACCCCACCGAACCTGGGACTCTGAATGCAGTCTTGTGTATATCTTCCGGAGCCATAAAAATTTGGTTGTAACCGGCATTGCCATCCATGAAGCTCAAGACCTTATGACCAGCAGCTGCGTTGATTAATGTCTCTGCCACCGGCATCAGATACTCATCCTTTGGAGTGGCTTTGTTGAGATCCCGAAAATCTATGGCAACACGCCAGCGGCCATCTTTTTTCTCTACAGGTACGATACTAGAAATCCACTCAGCATACCTGCATGGCCTGATTAACTTAGCTGTCAACATTTTCTCGATCTCTTTCTTGACTTCTTCCAGAATTTCGGCCTTCATCTGTCGTGCTCGCTGCTGGAATGGCCGAAATCCTTTTTTAAGCGGGAGTCGGTGCTCAATGATGCTCCTGTCTAACCCGGGCATTTCTGTATAGTCCCAGGCAAAGCAATCTGGATATTCTTTCAACAAAGCTATCATCGGACCCCGCAGATTCGGATCTAACTTCTTGCTGATAAATGTTGGTCGCGGCTTATCCCCAGGACCGATGTCAATTTCCTCTAGCTCATCAGCGGAGGTAAACCCATACCCTAGCTTTCCGTCACCTGCTAAATCGATGCTAAACACGGGGCAAACAGTTGGTGAGGATAACAAAGATAATTTGGGCCGATTGCCGGAATCGGCCCCCTTTTGATTGCATCAGTCAAGGTAGGTTTACAACTTATTTGTGCTCTACAATGGCAGGGAATCTCCCTACTACGACTGCATGACCTGTTTGTCGTAAGACTACTGCTTTTTATGTTTTGTGGCCGATCGCAGGGATCGGCCATACCACGTACGATCGTGGACTTTGCTACTCTGTCAGGCCAGTGGATAAGACCAGCCTCACCCCGTTTTTTGTAGCTTCAATGCGCTCACAGCCGTCTAGACTGACTCCAGAGATCGGCTCTTGGTCTCCTGCCTCCCAGATGTTCATGCCAGCTATGGAGATCTCGATCGAATCATCTGCATGAATGACCTCCACTTCATCTCCATCCCACTGTATCAGGCACTGGTGCATCGTGGATGGAATGCAGCAGTTGGCGTGAATCCAATCCCTCCCCAGCAAGACAGCCTAGGTGCTTTTGCTGTCAACGATGAAGAATGACGTAGGGATGGTTTTTCTGCCCACGGTCAGATCCCCATTCAGAACGCCTTGCGTCTCTGAAGTTTGGCCGTTGAAGTCGCTTAACGTGACGTTGGTTTTGATCAGATCTGCAGTGGAGCGTCCCAAACGCCGTAGCATGGAGTATGGCATTATATTGACTGCCGCTCCGGTGTCAACCAACATCTTGCGGACAGGCTGCCCATTGATATAACCTCGCAGGTACATAGCTTTCAGATGTTTGTAGCCCTTCTCTTGTGGCTTTTCAAAGATAACCGGCTGTGGGCCGCAGTCAAACTGCGCCACTGGTAGTTCTTTGGCTCTTGGAGCGCAAAACTCTGACGGAAGTGTGAACACCATGTTGGTGCCAGCCGATGTCTTCGCATCGGCTTTTACTGGTTTGGGGCGCCACTCTTTCCTTTTTGGACGAGCCTCAGTTTCCAAGGTTTACCGAACTTTCACAGCCAGATCGGGCCGTGCTTTCCTTAAAGCGTGGAGGTACTGTGCTTCGGCTTCCTCCAGGATACGCAGTTGCTGAACTCTGTGCTTTTGGGTGTGTCTGAGTCCATCGGGACACCACCTTGGCCGGTGATATCTGTCTTCTTCTTTTTCACCCTTCGGCTCCTTGAGACCTTTTGCTCGAGATGACTCCTCTTGCCTGTTCTGAGGTGGGAGGGGTCCTAGACGCTTGAACACTGAGACTGGACCTGTGTCATCCTTCTGCTGTCCACATTCCGGGCAGTTGTCGATCGTAGGCAATCGGCTCATTCCCGCGTCCCAGCAATACTTGAAGAAAGGACAATCCCAATGTTTATCCACGCCTTCTTTTTCCTTCGACTTTTTACTAGCGAGGTGCTCATATCCTTCATCGTCTCTATCGTGCCGGCGACGTCGGTCATACTGACGCTCATACTTGTTAAGGAGATGCGTGGAGTGTGGCTTCTGATATCGCACGCTTCTCACTTGCTCCTCGGTTAAATACCGCCTGTCATCATAACGGGGCCGGTCGCGTGGACCGGCCTCCTCTCTTTCTTTGCCCCGAGAGCGACCGCCTTCCTCCTTATATGAGCCATGGTGGTACACCGGCCTGTCATATTAACATCGAACGAGAAATCTAACTGACGCCTCGTGGAGTGGCTGTGTTCTACCATGTTGACGCCGGAAAACGGGTTTGTGTCTACTTTCATGGCGAAATGCCCAAGGATCAGACGGCCCTGTTCTATCGCCGTTTGGATCTGGCGACGTAGCTCTTTGCAATCATTGGTGGTGTGGGTGAATGAGTGATGCCACTTGCAGTATGGTCTCCCGTTCATTTCTTGAGCCGTAGGGATTTTATGGCCTTCAAGTAACTTCAGCTGCTTTTCCTTCAGTAGTAAATCGAATATCTGCTCAGCTTTTCTCACATTGAAGTCAAACCCTTTTGCAGGCCCTTGCTGTTTTACCCATTTGCAGGACACAGGATCTGCCCCCCGAGCCCATTCAGCCATGGCCACCTCCTGGTCTTGTACGGGATCCTCTTCTTCTGTATCGACCAGGCCTATCGGACGTTTGAACTTGTCTTGGTACAACTCAGCGTGGCGCTGCTCATACATTGTCAGTTTCTGGGCCATGTGCGCCAATGAATTGTATTCTACTTGGAAAGCCAGATCCTTGATAGGTGCTGAAAGACCCAACACTGCCAGCTCGACTGCTTCTTTCTCAGTTAAACGAGCCGAATAACATCGGTTCTTGACAGTCCTGAAACGCTGAATGTACTCAGCTACCGTTTCTCCCCGCTTTTGCCGCACCTGCGCCAGATCTGCAATGCCAGCCTCGGTAGCTTCTGCATGATACTGAATGTGGAACTGCTCTTCTAGTTGCTTCTAGGTCTGGATCGAATCCGGCGGCAACGAGGTGTACCACCCAAAAGCTGGTCCTGTCAGAGATTGCGCAAAGAACCTTACGCGCAACTGATCCGATGCTGAAATCATGCCTAACTGTGTCAGGTATCGGCTCACATGCTCGATTGAGCTCGACCCTTCTGATCCGCTAAACCTTGAGAACTCAGGGAGCCGATACTTGGGTGGCAGCGGAATCAGATCAAACTCGTTGGGGTACGGCTTGGAATAGCCGATTGTCCTTCTCTTCGGCACGAAGCCGAACTGGTCTCTCAAGATGGTACGGATTTTCTCCACCGTTTGAGCTGCAGGGGCTAAATTCTCATGACTCATTCCAGTGGCATACTTGGCTAGCCATGCCTGTTTATCAGCGTCCATCCCAGACATCCCTGCTCCAGAAATACCTGCTCCTGAAGCTCCTGCCCCAGAAACTCCTGCCCCAGAAATCCCTGCGGTTGCAACCTGGTTCGTGCGCGTCAGGCTATTGCAGTCCGGCACGTAGGTGCACACATACCCATGTGGGATTTCTTTAGGTGGTTCAAACAGGAATTGGCAATCGCCAGGGTCACCTCCAACCTTGTAGACGACGTACGCCGGTGCCCCTGGTGGCTCCGGAGCTGCAAGCGTGAATGGCAGCTGTGGCCTGGTCTGGAGCGGTCTTTCTCCCTGGTGAGTCCCTAGAGTAGGCCCCGACGGAGAGTACTGATGTTTCATGATCTCCTGAACTAAGCGAACCGCGACGCGCTCGAAAGCGTTCACTAGGCTCTCAGAATGGCGGTGAAGAGAATGAGCCACCATGTAATTGACTTCCTGTCGCAGAGCTCTGGTGCGCTCCTCTGAAGGAACAGACAGATCCACCTCGTCAAGAGCACCTTCGGGTGAGAACCCTTTCCACCTGATGCCATGCTTACGGGTCCTCTCAAAAGAGCCGATGAGATCGGCTTCGAAGAGAGCTTTGATATCATCATACTTCGCCTTGTGCTCATCAGGCAAATCGTCGTACGTGACCGGTCTGCCCTCCATCGCAGCGTCGGATGTTGATGCAGACGTTGTTGAATGTCCCACCGGGCGTGCCAGAATGTGTTGCCTGTCAAAACCCACCGGCGAGCAGCGACGAGCAACACGAAGAGCCGGGAGGCTCCCAGAACTGCTGGTGGGCCCTGGTCCCTCGGGCAACGGCCCGCAAAACTCCGGCACACATCCTGGCTGGTGCAAGGGCGTGCCACCTGACCTATACCTGGTCAGGAAGGTGATGGGTTGCTTCGATTAGTTTCCTGCATGGCAAACAAACATACGTAAAATTCGAGCCGCGACCGGCTCCCAGGTTTCCCTGTGAATCGGCTCCTAGAGCCGATTACCCCATGGTTCTGCATTAGATCTACGATAACATGGGGTTTTGATTCATCAATACAAGTTTAATAGATCTACGACAGTTTAACGTTTTCACCACATAATTGGAACATCCTACACGTAATTGAGCCTAGTAGATATAAAAGATGATAGAAAACTAACCCTAGAGAAGGCCTAACAACCGACGTAAAGTCAATTCCCGGAACAACTCCTCTCGAATTAGCAAACCATATCCTTACATACTACTGGATCGTTCAACCCGTTTGCAAGGCCTGACCATGTGGATATCAAACTAAACCTTGGAAAACAAGGCATAACTATAACAAATCAAGTCAACTAAATAAAGATCAAGCAAGATGCTACTCTTACACCCAAAAAAGGTGCAAAGGCAGCGAGATAAATAAAGGCAGCATAACTAAGCAATCATAACAAAAAAAGTACCGATGCTAGCCCAAACAGATCTATGATAACAGTATTACTCGCCATCAACAAGGCTTCAGCACGAGTAACACTAAATAACGCATAAGCATATACTGCCTAGATCGCAAGATGCGATCTAGGCAGCATGACACTTACCCGAGAAAAACCCTAGAAACAAGGGGTGGCGATGCGCCGAGATTGTGTTTGTTGTGAACGTGATCGTCCTCTTTTCTCAATAACCTTAGGTACATATTTATAGTCCGGAGACTTTCTATCTTTGGAATAACCCTAACAATCCTATCTCTTTACTTAAACCGAAACGTAACCTACCATAATATACAGATACACGGGCAATTTAGCCCAAAACCACGCACAAGGCCGATCCAGCAATACGTTGCATATATGTATCCTCCAAGCCCATCTTGATTACGGCCCATCTCCTCCTTTGGCCAAAATGTGGCGATAACAGTAGCGTGCCGACCGCGATCACATCAACCTTTGATCCGTTTCCCACGCGCATCGTCACCTCGTTCTTCGCTAGCTTCCGTTTATTCTGCAGCACCTGTTTCGAGTTACAAATATGAGCAACCAAACCAGTATCAAATACCCAGGCACTACTACGAGTACTAGTGAGATACACATCAATAACATGTATATCGGATATACCTTTCTTCTTGATGTTGCCGTTCTTCAAATCCGCCAAGTACTTTGGGCAATTCCGCTTCCAGTGACCTTCTCCCTTGCAGTAAAAGCACTCAGTATCAGGCTTAGGTCTAGCCTTGGTCTTCTTCGTTGGCGCGGTAACTTTCTTACCACCCTTCTTGAAGTGTCCCTTTTGCTTAGACTTGCCTTTCTTGAATTTGGTGGTCTTATTGACCATTAACACTTGGTGCTATTTCTTGATCTCCACTTCTGCAGATTTCAACATGGCAAAGAGTTCTGGCAACTACGTGTTCATGTTTTGCATATTGTAGTTCATCACAAAGTTCTTGTAACTTGGTGGTAGTGATTGGAGGACACGATAAATCCCCAAAGCATTAGGAATCACTATACCCAAGCTTTGAAGTTTGTTTGCATGCCCAGACATCTTAAGCACATGCTCACTGACGGAGCTGCCCTCTTCCATCTTGCAGTTAAAGAACTTTTCAGAAGCCTCATAGCTCTCAATTGCCGCGTGAGTTTCAAAGATCAATTTGAGATCACGGACAATATCATGTGGGTCTGAATTCTCAAACCTTTTCTGAAGCTCCGATTCTAAACCATACAAGATAGCACATTGAACTGTGGAGTACCGAGTCTTCCGAGCGAGGTAAACATTCTTTACTTCATCGGTAGCAGTAGCTGCAGGTGGGTCACCCAGTGGTGCATCCAGCACATAGGTATATTTACCAGCTGTGAGGACAATCCTCAAATTGCGGAACCAATCCGCGAAGTTGCTTCCATTGTTTTTCAACTTTTCTTTCTCTAGGAACGCATTAAAATTGATGGTAGGGGCCGCCATTGATCTACAACATATTTGCAATAGTTTAGACTAAGTTTATGACAAATTGAGTTCTAATTAATAGTTAAATTAATCTAGGTGAACTCCCACTCAAAACAATATCCCTCACATTGTTTTAGTGATCACACGAACCAAATCCACCACATCAATACCGATCATCACGAGAGTTGATGTAGTTTCAATGGCGAACAATCGACATGTTCATCATATCTACTATATGATTCATGCTTTACCTTTCGGTGATTCGTGTTCCGAGACCATGTCTGCACATGCTAGGCTCGTCAAGATCAAACCTTAGCTTCCGCATGAGCAAATCTGGCTTGCTCACGTTGTATACACTTGCGGAATCTAACACACCCGATCATTACGTGGTGCTTCGAAACAACAAGCTTTAGCAACTGCTTACTAAGGATGAACACTTTAGAACTTGAAATTCATGTGCATGAGGGATCATCTTATAATGCTACCGTCGTTAACTAAGCAATACAAGATGCATAAAGGATTAACATCACATGCAATTCATAATATGTGATATGATATGGCCTTTCTTCTTTGTGCTTCCGATCTCCATCTTCAAGCACGAACATGATCTCCATCATCACCGGCATTGCATCAAGGTCAATGACGCTAGTCCATGGTTGTCGTCCACCAGCTTCAACTATTACAACTACTTTAAATAGACACGCGAGTCTTAACAGAATTTAAAGACAACCATATGGCTCCTGCCGGTTGCCAACTTACAATAATGAACATTGCATACATCAAATATAATCACAATCATGGCCATATCACATCATAGCACACCCCTGCAAAACAAAGTTAGACGCCTCTACTTTCTTTGCATGTTTTACGTGGTTTGGGGCTTTCAGTAAGTGTCGATCTAACTTACGAACAAGAACCACAACATTGATACTAGTATTGTCAATCACCCATTGTAAATTGAATCTTAACTATGTTGGGAGAAACAGGCACCCGCAAAGCCAATTATGCAATACAAGTTGCATGTCAATCGTGGAGCAAGTCTCATGAACGATGTCATGTAAGGTTCGCCCGGGCCGCTTCATCCCACCATCCCGCAAGATGCAAAGTACACAAGAAGCAATCGACAACAAAAGCATCAATGCCCACAATGACCATTGTGTTCTACTCGTGCAACAGATCTACATATAGACACGGCTCTGATACCACTGTAGGGTTTCGTAGCATGGAAAACAAAAAAATTCTACCGCATACAAACAAACAAGCCAAGATCTATCTACTAGATTGTAGCAACGAGTCGATGGAATAACTCACCCTCGAAGATTCCAAAGTGTTTAACGAGAGCGGATTCTCGTGGGTGATGTAGTAGTACTCTTGCCGATCTCAAGATCGTGTAGACGATCCTTCTGGCGCTGCGTTCCGGCAGCGCTTCCGCAGTCGGTCACACGTTCGGTACTCGACGAAGACCTTCCTCTCCCTTGTTCCAGTAGGCAGCGGAGGTTGTAGCACTCTCCTCGCGATTCCGGCAGCACAACGGCGTGGTACCGGAAGTAGAGGGGAGATCTCGCAGGGCTTCGCCTTAAGCCGGAGCGAGTATGGTGGACTAAGAGAGAGATCCTCGGCGATCTAGGGTTTAGACGCACCAAGGAGGAGGGTCTAGGGCCGGCGGCTAGGGCTTGGAGCTGCCCAAGTCGGCGGCTAGGGTTTCCCTAGGCGGCGGCGGCAGCAGGAGGTGGCGGCGCCGGCGGCTGGGAGCTAGGGTTTGCGGGGTGGAGGTGTTGTGTCTTAGAGGGGCAGCCCTGCCCCTCCTTATATAGGTGGAGGGGGCACGCCAGGGGAGGGGAGTCCCTCCCCAACTCGGATCCCAAGTGGGCCGGCGGTGGAGGGAGGGAACTCCTCCCCAAGTAGGTTTCCTACTTCCCCTCCATCTCACAAAATAGTTGTTTGACTTTTCAAATTGGCGTTTGACTTTTCAAACTAGGATTTGATTAAACCCTTTATTTTGTTCAGCGATGACACCTAGTACATGATGCAATCATTCCAACTTGTTATGACACATTCATGTACCCTTCCCCTCCGGAGTGCCGGACATTCCGGAACCTTCTAGAACATTCCCGATGAAAACACCGGAACCATTCTCCAACCCCAAAACAAGACTTTCCTTATATGAATCTTATTCTCCGGACCATTCCGGATCTCCTCGTGATATCCCGGATCCCATCCAAGACTCCGAACAACATTCGGTCTCTTACTCATCATTCCATAACTACTCAAACAATGTTGAATCCTTAAGTGTGTCTAACTACGGTTCGTGAATTATGCGAACATGATCGAGACACTTCTCCGAATAATAACCAATAGAGGAATCTGGAAATTCATATGGCTCCCACATATTTCTACGATTACTTTGCGATTGAATGAACCACTTACATACGATACCAATTTCCCTTTGTCTCACGATAGTTTACTTATCCGAGGTTATGATCATCGGTATCTCTGCATACCTAGTTCAACCTCGTTACTGATAAATACTCTTTTCTCGTTCCCGTGATATGTGATCCCTTGTGAGCCAGTCACATGCTTGCAAGCTAATTGGATGACATTCCACCGAGAGGGCCCAGAGTATATCTATCTGTCATATGGATGGACAAATCCCACTCTTGATCCATGTGTCTCAACCAATACTTTCCGAACACTCAATGCCACCTTTATAGCCACCCAGTTACGGTGTGGTGTTTGATGTCATCAAAGCATCCTTCTAGTGAAGGTGATATGCATGATCTCATGGTCGAAGGAATTAGGTTACTATGTATCAAAAAGCATATAGCAATTGAACTATTAAAATGACTTGATCTTTATGCTACGCTTATCTACAGGAGTATGTCCACCATATCATTCTCCTAACGATATGATCTTGTTGTTAATAACATCTCAATGTTCATGATAGGGAAACCACAATCATTTATTAACCAACAAGCTAGTATTATAAAGAGGCTTTACTAGGGACTATTTTAGTTTACAAATCACACAAATATCAATGTTTCCTTGTTAATACTATTATAGCATGAATGTAAACATTTATCATAAACACAAAGATATAATAATACATTTATTATTGCCTCTTTTGACCGTTGGAGTGGGTATATTTGTCCGAATTTTGTCAAATTTTCGCTATAAATAGAGCAGCTCGCCCTCTCATTCTCCACACTCAAACATGGCTGATCCAACCCAAAACCCATAGTTTTTATTCGGCATGACTGACTTTGGCCTTGATCCCACTCAGTATAATCCCTACGCCCCTCCTCTGAGCCCTCTCGTTGATCCCAACACCGCCTATACACAAGGTCCGCATTTTGCACCGTCTTCCCAAGTTCCTCCATTTTCACATTCCTCCCAACAATCTTCCACAAGCCAAAGCACTTCCACCACCACCGGTTCCAAGAGGCGTAAAAAAACCTCGGCAGTGTGGGATTTCTTCGAGGAAGAAGAATTTGAGGAGGATGGTGTCATGAAGATACGAGCTAGATGCAAGTGGCCTGGCTGCACGAAGGCAATGTCCACGGGGGCCAAAGGAGGAACTGGCCACATGACGAGGCACATTGCCTCACACAAGAATAAGGATGAACAAGCCGCGTTGATCCAGACGCGGATTGGATTCGCCTCCGACGACATGGTACGTAATTTCATCTATGACCAAGACAAACAGAGAAGAGGTCTTTGCAAGTTAATTGCTTCCAATGATTTACCTCTAGGTTTTGGCGAATCTCCTGCTTTCATCGAATATATTGGGAAATTCCATACTCCTACTTCCAATCCTGTTTGTAGACAAACCACATCTAGGGACATGAAAAAATTATGCAAAGAGGGTCTTAAGAAAATAAAAGAAGATTTTACTATATGCACTTTTTCGGTGTCTTTAACATCTGATATCTGGAGCGCTAGGGCTAAGCAAGACTATATTAGTGTGGTTGCTCATTATGTTAACCAAGACTGGGAAATACTAAAAAGAATCATAGGATTCGAATTAATTGATGTTAAACATACTGGAGATAATATTGCTGAAGCTATAATCAAAGTTGTGGATAACTTTGGTCTGATGGACAAGATCTTTGCAGTAACTTTGGATAATGCTTCATCAAATACTAATGCAATAAACACCCTAGGTCCTGTATTTGGAACATATGCTCAATCTTTTTTATTGCATCAACGTTGTGCTTGTCGCTTTTCATATAATTAATCTTATTGCTAAAACTGTTTTGAATACTTGCACCCACACCTTGAGAAATTGCGCATAGAAATTTCCTTTATGAATTCTGCCAATGGTCGAATTGAGGACTATAGGAGGTTTTGCAAGGCATGGGGTAAACCTTTTCATATGTTTCATTTCGACATGAAAATTAGATGGAACTCTATATATCTGATGATTAATGCATTGCTCGCTCACAAAGATCATTTCTCCAGCTTTATTAATCAAACCTACAAAACTGATGATGGATTACCACTTCTCACTGAATCAACTTGGCACGTTATTTCAGTTCTTAACCAGTTTTTGGAGTTGTTTTATGAATCAACTGTATCTTTGTCTGGGGTTTATTATCCCACAGCTCCTTTAATGGTGCATCATATTTTAGATATTGCTCAACACCTCCAGAAATGGGAAAATGATTCTATTTTACGTGAAGCTATTTCTAAAATGAAACTTAAATATTTGAAATATTGGAGTATAGATTCCAGTTTTGTATGCATTTGCATTTATTTTGGATCCTAGGCCCAAATTAGACGGGCTTGGTGGTGCTCTAGAAGTCTTAGGTGCTGCTGTAAATCTAGATTATTCCAATTATTTCACTAATGTCCGTGACAAGCTTTCAGAAGTTTTCGGTAAGTACGAATTAAAGTACAACACCACCCGGGTCCAACGGCCTCCACAAGCACCAACTACAAGCAAGAAGAAAGGAGCGTGGAACAAGATATTTGGTTCTTCCTCCTCTTCGACCTCTACTTCGACACCATCATCATCGACGGTTTTAGGTGGCGGGAAGTTAGCGAAGTACCTCAACTGCGACAAGATCCCACATGAGGAGGATGAAGACTTCAACATATTGCAATGGTGGAATGCGCACAAGATCTCATATCCCGTGCTTTCCATATTAGCTAAGGATGTGCTATCGGTACTTGTCTCAACGGTATCATCGGAGTCCGCGTTCAGTCTAGCTGGAAGGATACTTGATGAGAGAAGAACCATTCTATCCCCAGATATGGTGAGAACACTAATGGCCGTGAAAGATGGGGAACTATCCAGGCGAAGAGCCCAACACACCGTCGTGGATGAAGATCTAGTTGCCGCGTTCGAAAATGTTGACATTGACGAAGAGGAAGAAGAATAGGATATTTAGTCGTAGTATTTGTAATTTTCTTATTGTTTTTGTAATTTTTATTACTATTTTTGTAACCGAGACTTTCAGAGCCTGATGTAATCTTTTTTCCTCTCAGGGATGGAGGGTTTTAATGAGACAGCAAATAATAAAGCTCATTTTTTATCCCACATCACACTTTGCCTCCAAACGTGCCAACATAGGCACATTAGTGCCATACATGTTAGTGTGCCAACATAGGCATCTATTAATAAAGCTTTTTTTACCCCATACAATAGATAAATACATTTTTTATTTTTTCTGTATTTTTTACGATTTTTTTCGAATTTCTAAAGCAAGTTGGGCCAAAAAAGGCACTACGGGCCAAACCGGCCCAACAGTGCTTAACGTGCCACGGGCCGGCACGATAAGCAGAGGGGCTGTGCCTGGGCCTCAGGGGTCAGGCCCACGTGCCGGCACGGCACGACCCGTTAACTTAACGTGCCGTGGTGGGCCGTGCCGTGCCTGGCCCGCTAAGCCCGTGGCGTGCCGTGCCGTGCCGTGGGCCGGCACGTTGGCCAGGTATGTTCGGATCACTGAGAGCAGGGTGGTACTTCTTTGGAGGGCGCATCGGGGCGGGTCATCCTCGTTTTCGTTGAGCCACTATCGTCGGCTTTGTTTTCTCTTATTTTTCTTCTTCGATTTTCTTTGTTTTTTATATTTGGGCGTTGTGTTGTCTGGCCCAACAGCGGTATCGGTTGTGATTGCTATATTAATATAGCTGGGCGTATGCCTGTTTCGAGAGAAAGGGTACATCTTTTATCTAGATATTTTTAGATAAGTATTGTCATATATACAATATAAGTTGAAAACTATAAATAGAAGACCATGGAACAACTTCACGCTTCACATTAAGAAATATCTTGCCCATGCATCCCTTTTGATATGATCTCTAGCAACATAAATACAATGTCGTTCTCGTTTAACATATATAGAGCTTACACATGATAAGAAGAAGCAATATGTTCATCTTTATTTTAGACAGAAAGGACCTTGAGCTAAATGATAGAATTATCATATTGAGACTATGTTTAGTAAATAGCATCGATTTTTTAGACATCCAAATTGTAACTCAATTATAGGTGTCTTCAAGAAAAGGAATGCTCTTACTTAAATGCTCTATATAAACTAAAAATTAGTAGTCTTATGTGATGTTGCATGATTAAGAAGAGAATACAATAATTAATTTGTGATAAAGCCTAGTTGGTATCACTTAACACTAATAAATTGTATGATGTTACTATCAAAATAGATTTATGTTATAATAAATATGTGTATAAACAAAGTTATTTTGATTATCTCGTGCTAATATACAAGTAAGGGATATTTTTGTGATGGACTGTCATTTATGAGAAGTTTGTGCCCTTTTTACACTAGTAAGCTTGCACGTGCAGCGCACGTCTAATAATTTATAATAAAATATATATTTTGACTCTTATTTCTTTTTAGCGAGTTTGTGTCTCATGCATATTGATGTACCCATTGATGTAAGCACGTGGAAGACACGGCTCACATCATCATTCATTTCTAAATCGACTAAAATAACAGGTATTTGCCTCCTAAAATGTGTAATATGAACCTATCAAATATTAATTGGAGCTAGTTTACAAATAAGAATAAAACATACAATAAGGCATAATATAATATGGAGTGAAATATACTTGTTTAGAAATGCACCAGAAATCAATATCCTTGGTTGCAAAAAGCCTTACAGGTCGATCGTAAATCCCTAGGTACAATTCCTAATACCAATTAAAAACATAAACATCTCGCCCAAAAAAGATCTAAGCTCTACTCTCCTAGCCACCCAAAACACCATACTCTAGCAAAAGAAAAATAATACTATAGAAAAACAGAACCAAATGAAGCCTCCAATTGAATCCTGAATTGCCTCACACTTGCAACGTTGTGTAACCTACAAAGCATTTTGGACCCACAGAATCTTGAATGCCTTCAACCACAGCAGCTTTATGCGCCCTATATAAGCTGTCTTTGCATAGATACTCAAATAACTTAAGCAGCAAAAAATTAAGAGCCCATGGCATCCACTGCTGGGTTTGCATTTTGTGGGGCAACACCGTTTTCCACCACAGAATTTAGCTCTGCAACTTCCTGCATATCGTGCTTTCCATCAACAACTTGACTTTCGGTGTTGTTGGTAGCAACCACCTTTTTATTTATTACCTGCATGATTAGTGAAGGATGTAATCACGGTAGATACTACATTTAAAAATTACAAGAACAAGGATAGAAACTAACAGATGGGCATTCATACAACATATTCTAACACCGAGCTAGCTCTTAGTAGTTCTGGCAGGTTTAAAATTATGTACTTGTAGGAAGACAAAAATATTTAGTGAGCTTATCGGACAAAGAATTCCGCGAGCCATATACTTTCTCCAACGGCTGCTATCGCTGGCATTTTTTCTCTTGCATTATCTTCTCACGGTTATCATGGAAACCAAATTCATCGAACATCTACATATTGCAGACATGATCCTTGAAAATCTTTAGTACGTGAAGGCCTTGCTCAATATTAACCTGTAGACACAATCAGAAGGCAAGGAAAAAAGCCTATTGAGCACATCATTCATATAAATTTGTTAAAACATGTTAGCAATTTTCTTATATGCTGCAATTTGTTTGATTACTGTTCAGATTCTAGGTGCAAAGTGTGTTGAAAAGGACTTCATTGGTGTGTCACCAGCAAAAAATGAAAAAGAATAAGTCTACAGTTCTCACCTCCTGGGTATCTCTGTTGTTTGACACTGGTTTGTTTTCGTTTTTCTCAAGAATAACGTGCTTGAATAAATTGTTGGAAATGTCCTTCATAATGTGCCACTTGATAGGGAAACAACCAGTCCACTTGTCTTGTTTCCAGTGTTGAACTGTCTTGTTAAAATCATGGATAGGCGTGGAACTACAAAATATCTTTCATACAAAAAGTCCACCTTCAAGTTTTGTAGCAAATGACACCTTAGTTAAGTCCTCTCCCTCTCGTGTAAGTAAGTTAGTTGAACTTCTCTATGCACCTTTGCATTGTTATATACCTATAAAAAAGGTAAGAGAGGGGGATGGGTTAAATAATATGTGAAATTTGGAAGATAAAACGTACGGTAGACTATTTCGGTGCAGAACTAAAAATAGTTCTGTACAAACAAAATTAATATGTCTATCCTATTCCTGGATGCCCTTCTGCCACCCCTCCAGGAGAGTTCTTTGGCACTAACATGTATTCCATGAAGAGTATGATCTCCGAGCGGACCTTGCCAGAGGCGGCAGCCCGCTTGTCGACGATCTCAAAAACATGAAAAATATTTCCTAACACATATATACTGGGAAAAAACAAATGACATAGAGAATACATGCAAAACACTGAAATTACAGTTATGCAGCAGGGATATTTCTAGCATGTCAGCCTACTGATCTTGAACAATTAATCTTGTGAATTATGTAATCTGCATTGGTAGGTTTATGGAGAATGAATTTCCCAGGATAACAAAATGAACTGGTAGATGTATCGAAAAAAACATGAGAACTTTCATAACAATAGTCTGTATCACCTCGTAAATTTGAATCATGACCAGACACACTAAAGCCAGCCCATTCCTCCTGTATCAGTACCTCGAAACCAGGTCTGCGGCCAAAAAAGGATACTTATGAACATAACCAGTCCTCTTAGGAAGATTCAAACAGAAGAAAAAAAAGAGCTATCTGGGTAACTGAGTAGCTTGCTAACATAGCCAATAAATAGTTTCGGTAGAAAACATATGAAGTGCCTAAGCATAAGAAAGCCTTTAGAAACCTTTGTTCGATTTATAGAGATCATGTACGAAATTGTAGGCACACTAATGCAGGCATGCCACTATCTACATTTCAGGAAGGAAGTGCAGACACAAATACTTCAATGCTGAAACTTATAATTGCAATGTAATTTACAAGTAAACAAGGAGATAGTTAAGAGATTGAGGAACAAAAATGTTTGCCCCGAGGAAATAACGAAGGCAACCAACATGTATATCCAATCTTTATATGATGAAGATGTACACTATCTCTGCAAGAAACAACCTGACGTCTTTAGTTACAAGGGAGCAAATTCAAATAGAAAAAATTACGAGCTACTACATTACAAAGCACACCACATCTAAATGCTATTACCTGCAGCTGATAAGAAATATCTTCACAAGTGAATTAGCGTAAAAGTTCTCAACCAAATGCACATAGAAGTATAGAGAGCAAAATGATAAGCGGTTTATACATAGTATAATAGCTCCAGGTTGCAGAAACAGAATGTTAACCACATGACATTTTAGTGTACAGAAAATATTATTGCCAAGGGTACATGTTGAATAGCACGTACAAGATAACAGCCTGATCCGATGATGTTGCAAAGAATGAACGGAGGCAATAGAGGAAAGAAACCCAGATTACCTCTTGAATCCACGGACACAACTCAGAGAAGCCCTTTATATCGCCAACAACATAGAGTTCGGTACAGAATGCGAGAAGCGCGTCGTAGATGGTGGGTTCCCACGCGCAGTGGCGGCAACCGGTCGAAGAGGTCGGCCATGACGGTTACAGTACGCGGCGGAGGAGTTCATGTTCCCAACGGGCCACACTGACATGTAAGTCGGAGGTGGGGAATCAGGATTCAGGGGTTGGGTCCTCCGCAACAGCCTGATCCGATGATGTTGCATGATGTTCGGTGCCGCTCGCTGCTGGTCAACACCCGCTGCTCGGCCCGCTCAACGTTCGGCAGTGGTCACCTCCTCAGATCGCCTGCCAATCGACCCCGCCCGCGGCCGTCCTCTGTGCTTATCACTCTCCAGATGCGGACCCTAAGAGAGTTTGAGGGGGAATGAACGACAGAGAGGTGGGGGCGGATACCATAGGTGGAGGGATCATGGGGAGCCTGAGAGTTCTCGACGGCGGCAGGGGAGTCGGCGTCGTCGGCGGTGTGAGAGGCGATCTAATCTGGTAAAGAAAATGTGACGTCGTCGACTTGCGTGATTATAGGCCGTGCGGATGCGGGTATGGGATTTCCTCTCTGCCTGTGGAGTATAGTCAGCCAATGATAATTGCTTAGTGCACGCCGGACCTAATTAGATTAATGGTGGTTGTTAGATTGAACTTATTGGGTCTAATCGTACGGTGCTGATTGGTTTGTGTGAGTTGAACGAATACATGTAAAAAAGATCTTGTTTGCTTGTTTAATAGTAGTGGAGATTAATATTCAAGATTGTATTGGGGTTCTGAATGTTTATTGATTCAAATTAGAATAAAATATCTATCTTTGATGTCAAAATAGATTATTATTATTATGATATTATTTATGCGCACGTTATTTTTATCACATGGAAAATAACTTTTCAAAATTTTGATGCATGAACTAAAAATATACAAATTTCTCCAAAATAGACAAGATACAACAAAGACATTCAAAGTCATCATGTTTAGCTCCTACTTTTAAATGGTGACATTCTTCTTGAAATATGGTAATAAAATTTCTTAAGACCATACCGGCACAAGTTGGAGTAACATAATCGAGGAGTCGCTTGAGCCGCTCAACCCAAACAACTATTGAACCAAAGATTGTTGAACATGATATGGTCGAGAAAATCATTTGCACTATAGGTTGTCAAAGTATTTATTCATTGACATACTATTTGAAAAGAAGTTCATGAGCACACAAGAGCAACACACGAGAGCAATAGAAAGAATTCAACACTTCCATTACAGCTACTACCACCATGACTGGCCCGAAGTGCCGAACGACAAACCATAGATCTAGAGCCCATAATCTACGGGAAACCAGAAACTCCATGGTGTCAGCTATGATTGCCACATTAGAATGGGGATATAATGGAACTCTTATCCTATGCAGCGCCACATCACCGTTAATACATTGTCATCATGAACACAAAACCCTAGCATTAAATAAGATAAATTATGAATGGACCTAGATCTCGGGTTCTTCTGGCATCGAAGTGCCATATCGATCGCCGGAGACGAGAGGAACCAACACAACAACGGTAGAAGAAGGTGACTTCCCTAGCGGCGGCTTGACATAACTTTTGGTTTCATTAAAGATATTTGTTGTTCTTATTATGTTGTTGTCCCGGTCGATTCTATAATTGTTACTTTATCAATAAAATTATATCATTTGAAGCAAATTAGTCCCACAATAGGCCAGGGTTTAACTTAACTGCACAAAAGGTGCGATAATTTTCTATCTTTCATGGTCGGTGTCTAGATATAATGTTATGCTTAATTTAGCATGATATAAACAAGGGGTTTGATCCAGTACTACACCCTCCTCTCTAAACTCGTACAAATACATCCACGCATATATTTAAACCCGTATCCAAACCGAGTATTACCCCTGTAGAGGCATACAAATCGGGATCTGTAGATATGTGGTATTCCCACACGCACATGATCCGGCCTGCCCACCACCGCCCAACACCTTGACCTCCGCTGCCGTCGACGGCCATCGTCGACTGCCGGCGTCGCCGACGTCCAGCAAGATGCCAGACAAGTGGCCGAACTGTCCGGCGAGCCACCAGATAAGTGGTCGGACAAGTCGCCGGACAGTCCGGCGAGCTGTAGGACTGTCCGACCACCGCTGCCAAGTCAAGATGGCAATTTTTCCCGTGGGTGCGGGTACCCGCGGGTAATTATCCACGAAGAAGCGGGGATGGGGGCCAAATTTTCCCCATGGGGATCGCGGGGCGGGTACCCGTTAGCTTCACGGGGCGGGGATGGGGATAGAATTCGCCCCATGGAGTATCCATGGATACCCAAAGACCCCACATGTCAGCGTAATGAATTGTGCTACATACACCAAACAACCCTAATCTACCACACCTGCTCCATCTTTTTCTATCTCAGCCGCCACGAGACCACAAGTCCACAAGCCCACGTCTCTAATAGTCAAACCTCTCCTGTCGTTCTCATCCAAGTCCCAACTCCCAAAGCGCGGGCGCATCCCCCTGACCCCGTCGGCTACCCCTTCCCCTCCATCTCCATCGCGATGACCGACGAGCAGGGAATCTTCTTCTTCGTCTCCTCCATCAATCCCAATATATTGCCCTGCAGCAGGGAGCCGACCGACCTCCCCACCCACCCTTGATCTCGGCGACGAGGAGCAGGAAGGCGAGAAGACGACGACGAGCCGTTGTGGGCTTGTGGCGGCAAGATTTTGGCGAGATGGAGTTGTCCTCGCGTCAAGCAGTCAAGGCGAAGAGGAGGCATTGTCGACTACCCGCGGATTCCTCGGCGGGGGGCGGGTACCCGCTGGTGACGGGGATGGGGACAGTTTTGTCCCCGGGAAGCTTCACGGGGATGGCGGGTATGGGGACTGGCGGGGATCGGGGCGGGTATGGTGGAGTCATCCCCGGTCATCCCCGTCCCCGTTGCCACCTTGACTGCCAAGCTCTCCCGTGCCACCGACTCCGGGCCAACCCTTCCGATACACACCTACGAGGCCAAGCCGAGGCGTGCGCCAGCCAGACCAAGTCATCGGCTCGCCGGACTCAACCGTAACCATTACCACCGCGTGCGGACATGGCCATCGCCGGCGATGATCCAGAGTACAGTCATACTTTTTTCCCCTTTTGGTAGAGCTCGTACTACTACAGATACGGCTAGACAAACGTATTATTTGGTTGAGTTATACGGGGTTCTGTATAGGATTATATATTCGTGTATATACTGATTACAAAGAGGTATCAAACGATCTGAGCCGTCCTTATGTTTATGCATATACGAGTTCATATGAGTTTAAGGGGAGGCGAAGTAGTGGACGAGAGCCCTATAAACAAACAAAACCACCCCTTAAAAGAGGAATATACATAGAAAGAAGCAGAAAACTGAACCATTCATTATTTCATCTATTATATACTAAAAGCAATATAAGGTTGTTTTTCGAGCTACCACGTTGATCCACATCATCAGAATTATTTCCATTGTTAGATCTAAAATATATGGCTAGGATTTAATAACTAAATGATGTTACGTAATTATATCATGTACACACATAATATGTAGCTGCCACGTTCCGTCAATGCACAAGAAGAAAAAAGGAATAGCCCGTCATGATAGGATCTATTTATTGATTGTTGGATCCCCGCTCCAAAAAAAACTGTTGGATCTATAATTTATTATTAGGATTTATTTAACCGGCTCATTTAGTTCCATGTGAATTTGCAATATACGCATAGGTTTACAACCTGCAACGAAGGTATCCGTGTTTTTCGGCCGACCGTAAAAGAGGAGTCCATGCGTGAATTGTAGATGGATATGACTAGAAAAAACGATCCGGATATCCAGCTGTGGGTGCACAAGGAATTGAAACGAATACACAGTTTTGGCTAGAAATTCACAACTATATACAACCGAATTCACGTATACAGCAACACTACTACTTCAGGCACAAAAAAGTATATACATACATGTATCCAAAAATACTTTATTTGGTTTTCTTACGTTTGCATATGCTGTTGTTAGAGAGAAAAAAAAGAATGATACCGATGTTAGGATTTTATTTTACAAGTACCATTGTCACTCGGAAAGAAAATTATGAATGTCCGATGAACTTACTTTTACATGAAGCATGGTTCTATATCCAGCTGAATGACTATTCAATGACAAGAAAATGTTCCATGCACGGATGATTATATGAAAAGGGGAAGCAGTGTTACACACAAAGGTAGTACACTATAGATTAATGTGCTCTACACATTCATCAAATAAGTCGTAAAATAAAGGAGAAGCAGTGTTACACACAAAGCTAGATATATCGGTGTGTTACAAACTCCGAGACTAAGAAACAATCTTATTTTCCTGAGAAATAGCTCAAAATTACAAACTTAATCTAATAGTATGGCATGGTTTTGCAATAAAATGCACACGTGAGTTTTATATATAATTAATAATATATAAATATAAAACTATGTCTAAAGGGAAGAGAGACATACTTCTCATACATCTCATAGTACCTAGAAAGTTGGTTGTAATTGACAAATTCTAGAACTGCACAATCATTCATTTATCTAGACATTATCTAATGTTTAAAATATTGCGAAATTCACAAAGTGTATGTAAGATTCCACTTTTCGAAGCCAAGACCTTAATGCAAAACGCAAAAATATGATTCCTAGAAAATACATTGATGCTAGGAGAAATCCTAAAACCCATGTTGAAAGAGTAAGTTATATTGTATACATAAAACAAAAACAGATACTAAAGGCATACTAAATAAAAAATAATTTGTGCGAGCACATATGGATCCATGCATTCATTTTGAGTACTGAGTAGCCCCATATAATTTAAATGCTCTAGATTTTGCTTAATTTTAACACACTTTAAATAGGCAAAGTACTCCTTCCGATCAATGTCTAGCCCTTTATATGAATATGTCAGTTCCCAAAAGTTCAACCATGTGGTGGCTTAGGCGAATGAATTTCTCAAAACATAAAACTATAAGAGTTTTTTCCACTATCAAGATCAGTCTAAAAGACAAATTTTCACCGAGTGTAACATATCTATGGCTTGCAAGTAAACAATAAGTGTCAAAATTACATCTTCGAGACCAGTGCCTGGGTCTAAAATTCCATGTATTTTAAATAATTTTTGAAAACTTCATGTATATTCCTTAAAACTAGATTAAACAAGAGGAAGAAATATTGGATGAGCTAAAATTAGAATTCCCATTATTTAGTTGTAAAAGCAGACAAAAACATTTGTACAAAAAAAATTGTCATTCTCACATTAAATTTAGCCAGTGAATTATATAGTAAGAATTTTTCTCGCCTTTAAGCCGAAATAGGTTCATGACTAGGATTATGGCCTCCTCCAAAATTCAGAAAAATGGTTCGAAATACATACTCTAGGAAGCAAATTACATAATTTTAGTTCAACCATGGGATATATTTTACATTTTGATTTACTCAAACTCCAAAAGTCTAAACTTCCATTTTTAATTTTAAAATTATTTTTTTCAGTATTTGTTTTGAAGTATTATCTAAGCCATTATATCTTTATTTAACTAAGTTATTTCTTAGTGCGGATTGTAGAGACACATAGGAAAAGCGAGACAAGGATATTCACAGATATATGGCACAACCACCCATACTCCGACCAGAAATACGGTGCAAGTAAAAATAATTTACTTTGCAAAAAATCATTGAACTCTCTAGGTTTGGTAGTTTAATAATTACATAACATTACTTCTATGAAATTACAAATTAAACATATGATAATAAATGGCACCACGTTGATCCATATCATCTAAATTAATTTTGATAGTTAGATAAAAAATTAAAGGTTAAGATTTAATCTGAGATTAAAATATAAGTAGCGTTACGTGTAAAACGTATACGTGTAAAAAAAATACCATGTCACGTTAACTTGGTTACCTAGCTTTCCCGCAAAAAAAAAACTTGATTATCTAGCTACGGCGGGTCAACCGTCCTAACCGGACCATGTCAAAAAAAAACATCCCTGACCGGACTACTATGTGATGTCCTATAATAAATTCACCGTACTTCATACGGCTATTTATCTCTCTCCAATCTTGCAGCGTGCATGGAATTTTCATCGTTTTCCTCTCGACAAAATAAATTCCGTCTATCTCAAACTAAAGGAAGGTGCCTGTGGCAGGAATCCGGTGTTGTCAAAGAGATTATAAATCAATTTGTTTTGGAAAAAAGAGAGTTTATACATATATTTTCCTCATCTCATAGATATTAAATAATATGATCCGCTAATTTTACATAGAGTTAAAAATTAATAGTGCAGATTTAACAGTAAATGTGTATGCAAATACGAACACAATTGGGCAAACGTTGTGCACTAGCGGAACGAGATGGAGGAGTCAGGACTAAGAAAAAAATAACTAGCCCAGGGCTCTAATCTTCCGTAATCGTTTCTTATATTGGCTTAGATTGGGCGATGGAAATCCTCCTGAACATGCCATACATAATGCAAATATTCTATGACCGGATTTCAATAGGCACAAAAAGATGTATGCCTTCGACCGAAACTAGCTACTTCCTCTGTTCTATAAACACTTATTATGGATGCGGAGGGGGTCCAACATTGTTACAAAATTCAAAGTGATTAATAGTAAGAGAAAAATTATAGATGGGGAAGAAACGAAGTGTCATATATGCAGATGAGACATGAGGTCGAGTATATCGTTGAATGAGTTTTGTTGTATACGACAAGAGTTGTGTATTAATATAATATATGTATATTATACGACCTGTAAAATTTCATGAATATAGAGATATGACGTGATACGATGAAGTAGTAATAGATCAACAATATGAATGTCGTGTGTGGAAAGGAGTGCATCATGGAGTCTATTGTGTCCATAGGCGAATTACGTTGTACTAAATAATGATCAACGTTGATGGAATAGAAATACAAAAAAATATACAAATAAACTACGACGATAGTGAGTGATAGGTGATGAACATATTTAGAGGAATCTAGATATGATGGCAATCACCAACCAAACAAGTTAACTAGACATTTTCAATGATGTGGTGGGTCAAAATAGAAGAGGGGAGAAACAGATCTTATAAGGCCGTCAATGTACATGTGATATATGCCATGTGGAAGAAAAATACCGGATCTAAAAAATGCAAGCTCGACCATATCCGGAATAAAAATGTTCTCCTCGATGCACAAATCAATTGTAGCACGTGTCTTTAGCGGGAAAAGTTAAAAACAAACTTAACTATTAAAATATTGAGGGAGACATATTGTATTAGCAATATGTTATTTCTAACACCAATTATTACTATAGTGACATGGGTAGACAAAAGGCTAATGTGATTAGAATAAGATAAACATATAGAATGATATGATGGAATGATATTGCACAAATAAAAAATGACTACAACGCGACCATTTATAGATCATCTAGAGGATAGCGACAATATGTATGTAAAAGACATCACTTTCCTTCTTAATTATTAGTGTTAAATTTCACAAAAAAAGTTGATGGAAATAGGATGAAAATGAAACATTAGTATGAAATATGAAATGTATAGTTCTTACTAATGTCGAAAAGCTATGTCTTTGGTCTTCTTTTGTCGCTTAATTTACTTAATGGAAATATGTCTACCAAGATTTATAAATGTTTGATCAAAATGTACAAATCGGCCACACCTCATTTTTATCTTCATTATGCAAAATTTATATTAAAAAAAATGAACCAACCAACTATACAAATGTTTTTGTGATATCTAGGAAAAAATATCCAAAAACACCATGAAATATGTTTTCGTGTGGAGACTTTGTCTCCATATTTTACCACATATGAAAATTTTAAAATGTAATATAACATGCACATGAGAATACAAGTATATAAACACAAAATATATCTATCACACAAATGCGTGGGTCACCCTATGTGTATGGTTTTAACATTAAGAATTTTGTACGAACAACATTGTTTGCTTTGTATGATTAGATATATATGATGTCATGAATTAAACTTAAGAGAACATGGCATGTATCAAATAAAAGAGCATATGTCATTCTAATCACATAATAAAATTTATTGTTGATTAAAGGATTGGAACTATGCCATCCACGCCACGTCATCTTACATGACACATCAAATACATGTGATCGAGTGTGTACACCACCGGACTGAAGCTTGATATAATACTGATATTTTTTAAAATATATTTCAAATAGGGAATTTTATAAAACCTCACATAGATCTAACATCACATCCAAAATAATTATATTTATTGATATAATATCACTTACAAACAAAAAATGTGTGTTTTAACAGAAAACTAAGAATGTTAAAGATTTTACTCGCTTTTGTGATATTTTATTTTCCTTAACATTTTATAGTCAAAGAACAATATTATTTCTTATCAATAAATGTGATATTCATAATATATTAACTTTATTTCAACCGACTAAAGATGATGCCCTCACATTTGCGAGGGCCTCTGTGCTAGTTAGAACAAACAAACAAATAGGCGTGTGATGACTCAATATATGTAGTCAAGAAGTTGCATGTAAGTTGTAAGGTCATGGAATCCTCATGTACGCAAGGTCGTCAAGGAGTAAAGTCACCATAACTTTTAGTACTAATACCTAATCTACATGAACTATATCCACCAATGCTTCTCGCATCGAACACTCGAAATGGTTAATTGTTCAGGGCCACTTTCTCGCAGGACGGACAGAAGTTCACCATGGCCGTCGCCCTCGGGAGCTGGGCGAAGAGCTTCGAGCCGGCCGCCGCCGACCGCTGCAGCTCCACGAGCTCGTTCTTCAGCCGCTGGTTCTCGTCGGTCAGGCTCTCGCACCACCGCTTCAGAGACTCGCAGTCCACCTCCGTCTGCTTCAGCTTTGTTCTGTTTCGCATGCAACAAAAAATTCAGAAACAAGATTAACAAACAAGACATAGCAGAGCATGCATTTCTGTGAAACCATGCGCACTGAATCACTGAATTGCAACGGTGCAGAATTTCCGTACCTGACTCTCCTATTTTGGAACCACACTTCGACCTGTCTGGTGGTCAGATTCAGCTTCCGTGTCAGCTCCTGTTTCTCAACCTGCATGCCATGCCACACGGACGTAAGAAACGATCTTTCACTAGATAGTCAGCCAGTAGCATAACAGAATTAATAGCGAGAGCCCAACAATTTCTAAATTACGTAGTTATACATACGTGAGAAAGGTATGTTGTGGGCAGGGAAGCTTTCTTCGAGAAGGGTACACTGCTCTGAGCCGGACCGATGGAGCTTCTTCCGCCTGCCGCGGCTGCGGGTGACACTGCTGACACCGCTTGGGAAAGGACTGTTCGACGATGTTCACCGTCACCATCGTCGATCTTCGTCCTCTGCTTTTTTTCCTTTCCAGCATGTCTTGCCGATTATCGCGATTTCATCCTGATCGCATTCTTTGCCCCACTGCAGCAACATCTCGTCAAGTTCAACCGCAGTCCGCCGTCCTTCACCGTTGTTCCCATGCATATATAGCACCGCGCGCCATATATAGGCGCCGTCGTTGTCGTCGGTTGCTAGGCTAAGCCACGAGCTGAAACCCGCATGCAATGGCATAGGAAGGTAATGGTGGTGTGTTGCAAGATTATGTTCCTTCCTACTTGTCGGAGTTGGCCTTAAATGATTGTGATGCGAACACTATTTTAGTAACTAATACCGACATCGGTTAAAAAGGTAAAGTGGCCTATAAGATGTACAATCAAGGTGCTTAGGAAAATAAATCAAGTCTTTTCTTAAACAATAGTGTTTATTTATATAGGAGAGTGCCTAGTTAGACATCTAACTAGTATAAATAAGGTGTTTAACAATAAATCGGTTTATTTTTCTAAGCGTCTCTCTAACCATCTTGCATTGTACATTATATTCCCACGAGTGCCATGTATGTAAGGATGTGAATTCTGGCACAAGTATGCCACATGGTACTATTATGAGTCAACATGAGAGACAACTAAACATTCATGCTGCCACAAAGCGGGTTTAGTGATGTGCTTGCCACGTGTTTTTGTTATTTTTTGTCACAATGATGCTTTCGGATAGCTACTGACAACCAAAATTACATTTTCAATAAAAAGCAAATATTTTTGTTGTGGAAAATCTTTGTCCTTTTTCAATGAACAAGATGGTGTTTTCGGAAGTGCTCTATAGAGGATGACTAAAAAAATTAGGAGACATTAGCGCTGTATGATCGAAAGGGTGCATCTTTTATTTAGATATTTTTAGATAAGGATTGCCATCATGGCACAAGTCACATATACAATATAAGTTCAAAACTATAAATAGAATACCATGGACCAACTTCACGCTTCACATTAAGAAATATCTTGCCCATGCAGCCCTTTTGATATGATTTCTAGCAACATAAATACAATGTCGTTCTCGTTTAACATATATAGAGCTTACACATGGTAAGATGAACCAATATGTTCATATTTATTTTAGACAAAAAGGACCTTGAGCTAAATGATAGAATTATCATATTGAGACTATGTTTAGCAAATAGCATCAATTTTGAAACATCCAAATTGTAAATTAATTATATGTGTCTTCAACAAATGGAATGCTCTTACTTAAATGCTCTCTATAAACTAAAAATCAGTAGTCTTATGTGATGTTGCATGATCAAAAAGAGAATACAGTAATTAATTTGTAATAAAGCCTAGTTGTTATCACTTAACACTGATAAATTGTATGATGTTACTATCAAAATAGATTTCTGTTGTAATAAATATGTGTATAAATAAAGTTATTTTGAGTGTCTCGCGCTAATGTGCAAGTAAGCGATATCTTCGTCATGGACGTCATTAGTGAGATGTTTGTGTCCTTTTTACATTAATATTCAAGATTGTATCAGGTTTTGAATTTAAATTGTTTCAGAATAGAATAAAATAGTTATCTTTGACGTCAAAATAGATTATTATTTTGATGAAATTATTTCTATGCACAATATTTTTATCACAAAAAAACAACTTTTCAAACACATGCTTTGATGAAATTATTTTTAGACTCACCCATTAACCCTTTTAGGAAAATACCAACTTATTGATTAAACTAATAGAAACGAATTTCAATGCATAAACTAAAAAATACAGATCTCTGCAAAATCTACAAGATACAACAAAGACATTTAAAGTCATCAGCTTTAGCTCCTACTTTTACATGGTGACAATCCTCTTGAACTATGGTAATAAAATTTCTTGAGACCATACCAGCACAAGTTGGACTAACTTTTTTCAAGAGTCGCTTGAGCCGCTCAACCCAAACAAGTATTGAACCTAAGATTGTTGAACATGATATGGCCGGGAAAATTATTTTCACTATAGGTTTTCAAAGTATTTATTCATTGACATACTATTTGAAAAGAAGTTCATGAGCACAAAAGAGCAACACACGAGAGCAAAAGAAACAAAACTTAACACTTCCATTACAGCTACTACCACCATGACTGGCCCGAAGTGCGGAAAGACAATTCATAGACCTAGAGCCGATAATCTGCAGGGAACCAAAGACTCCATGGTGTCAGCTATGATTGCCACACTAGGACACGGACATAGTGGAACCCTTACCCAATGCAGAGCCACATCACCGTTAAGACATTGTCATCATGAACACAAGACACTAACATTAAAGAAGATAAACTATGAATGGACCTAGATCTCGGGTTCTCCTGGCACCGAAGTGCCATATCGACCGTTGGAGACGAGAGGAACCAACACAACAACGGTAGAAGAAGGTGACTTATCTAGCAGTGGCTTAACATAACTTTTGGTTCATTGGAGATCTTTGTTGTTCTTATTATGTTGTTGTCCCGATCGATTCTATAATTGTTACTTTATCAATAAAAGTAGAACCTTTGAAGCAAATTAGGCCCACAATAGCCCATGGTTTAGCTTAACAGCACAAATGACGCAATACTTTTTTATCTTTCATGGTCGGTGTATGGATATAATCTTATGCTCAATTTAGCATGATATAAACAAACAAAATTACCTCTTAAAGAAGCAGAAAACTAACCAGAAAAAATTTCATTTGCTCTATATCCCACCCATGAACCATTCATTATTTCATTAGAACAAACAAACAAATAGGCTTGTGATGACTGAATATATGTAGTCTACTAGATTTTGTATGTAACATCATGAAATCATCATGTACGCAAGGTCGTCAAAGACTAAAATCACCGTAACACTTACCTAATCTACACAAACTCACTTGAATCCTCGAAAACTATACTATCCATCAATGCTTTTCGCATTGAACACTCGGAATTGTTAATTATTCATGGCGACCTTCGTGCGGGACGGGCAGAAGTTCACCATGGCCGTGGCCCTCGGGAGCTGTGCAAAGAGCTTCGAGCCGGTCACCGCCGACCGCTGCAGCTCCACGAGTTCCTGCTTCAACCGCTCATTCTTGTCGGTCAGGCTCTCGCACCACCGCTTGAGAAACTCGCACTCCACCTTTGCCTGCTTCAGCCTTGTTTTGTTTTGCACGCACAAACAAATTTAAAAGTAAGATTAACAAACTAAATATAGCAGAGCATGCCTTTATATGAAACCATGCAACACTGAATTACTTCAGTAGCACTTACAACGATGCAGAATTTCCATACCTGGCTCTCCTATTTTGGAACCACACTTCGACTTGTCTTGTGATCAGATTCAGCTACCGCGCCAGCTCATGCTTCTGAACCTGCATGCCAGTATGCCACACGGACGTCAGAAACGATCTTCCAGCAGCTAGTCAGACATAGTAGTAGAACAAAATTAATAGTGAGACCCCAACAAGGGCAAACTTCATTTTGACGGTTGGTGTAAGCGTGACCACGTTTTATTGCGTGTGCTCGAGCCAACGCACAAAATATACCACGAGCTTTTCCGCTTTTTGCCGGAGCACCCTTAAAAAATTAGCATGCACTACTTTGTCGCGCCAGCTGCAGCGCCAGTTTCACCCGCCCGTGCGCTAAAATGGCCGTTTTACCATGTGGCCGCATTTTAGCGCTCCTGTTGGAGATGCTCTTAGAGTGGCATATCTCCAAGTTTGAGTTTTGTAATAGCATATCTCCAATTGGTGAAAATTGCAATGGCATAAATCGAGTTAACCCATTTATATTTTCCGCAACAGGCAAATCTTTTTCTTGTGGGAAACATGTGTCCCTTTTCGATGGTGTTTATGGAAATGCTCTAGAGTGGATGAATAATAAATTAGGAGATAGAGGTAGCATTTTATGATCGAAAGGGTATGTATTTTATTTAGATATTTTTAGATAGGTGTCATCATGACACAAGTCACATATACAATATAAGTTCAAAACTATATATAGAAGACCATGTGACAACTTCATGCTTCACATTTCAAAAGATCCGGCCTATGTAGCAATTTTGATATGATTTCTAGCAATATAATACATCGGTCGTTTTCGTCAAACATATATAGAGTTAACACATGATAAAATAAAACAATATGTCTATCTTCACTTTATCTAGAAATAACCTTGAGTTAAATGTTACAATTATCACACTGAGACTGTTTTTAGTAAAGAGCATCGATTTTGAGACATCAAAATAGTAACTTAATTGTCTTCAACAAAAGGATTATTCTTACTTAAAATGCTCTCTATAAACTTAAAATCAGTAGTCTTTTGTGATGTTGCATCATCATCTAGAGAGCGTATAATAATGAATTTGTGATAAAGTTTTGTTGGTATCAGGTAAAATACTAATATATATGATGTTATTATCAAAATAATCTTATGTTGTAATAAATATGTGTATAAACAAAGTTATTTTTAGTCTCGCACGCTAATATACAGATAAGTCTCATTACCATGATGGATGTCATTGGTAGATTAAATGTAAGCATTTTTACATTAATATTCGTGATTGTATCGAGTTTCGAGTGTATATTGCGATGGATTTTAGAAAAAATAGATAATATGTTTTACTATTTTTTATGAAATTATTTCTAACCACGTGTTTATCACTTTTTATAAACACATGCTTTGATGAAATTATTTTTATACTCACCCATTGACCCGTTTAGTAAGGACCGCACTTATTGATTAGCTAATCAAAATAAATTCCATTGCATAAACTAAAAAAATAAGATGAAAATATACATCCCTGCTAAATCTACAAGATACAACAAAGACATTCAAAGTCATCGTCTCTAGCTCCTATGTTTTCATGGTGGTATTACTCTTGAACTATGGTAATAAAATCGATGAAGACCGTACCTGCACAAGTTGGACTAACTGAATTGAAGAGTCACTTGAGCCACTCAGTCCAACCAAGTACGAAACCTAAGATAGTTAAACATAACATGGCAGGAAAATCCCTTGCACTATGGATTGTCGAATTAGTTATTAGTCGACATACTATTTGAAAAGAAGTTCACGCACAACAGAGTTACACATGAGAGAAATTGAAATCAAACTTAACACTTCCATCACAGCTACTACCACCAAGACTGGGCCAAAGTGCTGAACGACAAACCATAAATCTAGAGTTGATAATCTATCGGAAACCACATACTCCTTGGTGCCAGCCACGGTGCCACACTAGAAGAGGGTATATCCGTGTAACTCTGATCATATGTGACGCCGCATCACTATTGATATGTTATCACCACGAACACAAAATACTATCATTAAGGAAGATAAACTATGAATGGGTCTAGATCTCAGGTTCTTCTGGCACCAAAGTGCCATATTGACCGCCATACATATCGACCGCTGGGCAAGAGGGGGACCGATACAACAACGGTGGAATGTGACTTCTCTAGCGGCGGCTTGACATAACTTTTGGTTTCATTGAAGATTTTGTTGTTCTTATAATGTTGTTTTCCCGATCTATTCTATCGTTGTTACTTTATCAATAAAGTTAGACCATTTGTAAGGTTAGCTCAACAGCAAAACTTTTTCTAGCTTTCATTTCAATGGTCCGCCGTCTGTGTCAGGGCATAATGTTAAGCTTTATTTAGCAGGAAATAAGCAAACAAAATCACCCCTTAAAGAGGGAAATAGAGCAGGAAGAAGCGGAAAAGGTGATCCAACAAAATTTAATTTGCTGTGTATCATATCCACGAACCATTTATTATTTCATAAGAACAAACAAACAAATAAACGTGTGATGACTGAATATATGTAGTCAAGAGGTTGCATGTAATGTCGTTGAATCCCCACGAATGCAAGGTCGTCAAAGACTAAAGTCACAGTAACAGTTACCTAATCTACGCGAACTCACAAGAATCTTGAAAAACTATATACCATCAATGCTCCTTACATCAAACACTCGAAGTGGTTAATTATTGACGGCCACCTTCGCACAGGACGGGCAGAAGCCCACCATGGCCGCCGCCGTGGGGAGCTGGGCAAAGAGCTTTGAGCCGGCCGCCGCGGATCGCTGCAGCTCGACGAGCTCCTGCTTCAGCCGCTGGTTCTCATCGGTCAGGCTCTCGCACCACCGCTTCAGAGACTCGCAGTCCACCTCCGTCTGCTTCAGCTTTGTCCTATTTCACATGCACAAATAATATTCAGAAAAAGATTGTAACAAACCAAACATAGCAGAGCGAGCCTTTTTCTTAAAGGATTAACACTGAATTAGTGATGGATCAATTGTTCAGTAGAACGGTGCAGAATTTTCATACCTGGCTCTCCTATTTTGGAACCACACTTCGACCTGCCTCGTGGTCAGATTCAGCTGCCGTGCCAGCTCCTGCTTCTGAACCTGCATGCCACACGGACGTCAAAAAATTCAGCAGCTAAGCAAGAAGAAGAGAACGTCAGAGAATCTCGAACAATTTCCCAAATTATGATGCGCTTACATACATGAGAAAGTATGCTGTGGGCACGGAAGCTGTCTTCGAGGAGGGTGCACTGCTCCCTGGTGAGCCGGAGCTTCTTCCTCCTGCCGCCGTCGACGCTGCCGCCGTCGCTCGGGCACGGGCAGCTCGACGACGACCGTCCGCCGTCGTCGCCGGCCTTCATCCTCTGCTTTGCACCTTGTGTTTCAGTCTTTCTCGCCGTGTGCTCATCTTGATCGCGCTCTTCTTTGCCACGCCGCGGGAACAGCGCGTCAAACCGAGCAGGATCAGGCCGCCGTTCGTCCTCCTGGCCACGCCTCACACCGCCGCCGCCGCCGATCGCTAGGCCAAGCCACGCACCCAAGTTCTCGCGCTCCATGGTACTGAACTTCGATCGTAGGCTATGAAGACGAAGCTTTGTAACGGAGAATGGTGAAGAACTTGCTACACCCTACAGGCGACACGCCAATTTATAGGTGACTACTCGTGCCTAGGAAGGAAGCAACCTGGCCGGACGGGAGAAGGTCAGTTTCGTGTCTGTGGATTGAAGGCGACAATAACACATGTAATTATAAGGAGTGGACGTTTGTTTCGCGTGAGGAGACGTGTTAGCGAGTAGTAGTAGTTGATGGACACTAATGGTATAGTTGGACTGGTTAAGAGATGAAGGGGCATGCAGCATCGGAATCCATATATTCACACAACTTTTTTTTGTTCGCTCGTTCGTTTGACAGGGCTATTAGTAGTCTGTGAAACCGACGACAGTATACTTATCTTATGGTCTTAATTGCAAGTCAAGCGTGGCCTAGTATTAGTAACGTCGTATGAGTAAATCAGGGTTGGTTTGCAGTGAGGAGGTGGTGGATTAATTACTAGTTCAAGTGCGACACGTTCTCTGCGTGTTAGTACTTACCTATCTCCGGGATTAATTCTTGTAGACCAAGCATGCACTGACGTACTTACATAGGTCATGTACTCATGTTATGTGAAAACATGATGGCACACTGAATTGTTGGACTTTCTAGCCAGAGAATTTTGGACGCCCTGCTGCCCTGGTACGTACGTTCAGCTGGTCATAGTCACTCGGTAGAAAACACAATATGTACGCTCGCCTCGAGTACCCGTGCGTGCGCTTTGACTATTTTGACTACTACTACTAGTAGCACTTCACTAAACATACTAATAATTAATGTTTCAGAAAGCAAAAAGTTCCCAAGGAAAAAATCAGGAAATTTTTTAGGTCGTTCGATCGACGCAGGGCAGGGGGAGCTATCGCAATTCGCAAGAAGCCGTCTGGTGTTGGAGCCATTCAAATTGACCAAGCAAGCCATGATTACAGTGCCTCCAATCCTCCATCGCTTTCTAGTAGCATGCACACGTACGTGGAACAGCACAGTTTCCACGATTATCTCAGTGTTAATTCAGTGCACCTCAGCTAGATCCAAGGACGTACGTACGGTGGTACTCCTGCACTTCTGCGACCGCGACCGCGACCGCGAGGCGGCTGCGAGCGAGGCAACGCCGCGAGCGATCAAACTCTGCATTATTTCGGTCTTCGAGCTAGTAGCCACGGCTGCGCGGAGGATGCCGCATTTGCTGAAGAATGTGACCGCCAGACGCCGGCCGCCGGCGCTTACCACAACCCAGGGAGGCCAACAAGGTTTTCGCGATTATTATTTGGTGCAGATTTCGCAGGGTGGCAGCGAACAATATCAGAGAGGCGATCTCTCGGCATACTCTTCAGAGTCTTGACCGTCTCCATCGGGCCGCCACATCATTGTACTGACAGTGATACTTGTCTCCAGTCCAGATCTCCCCGTCATTCTCATTTGTTTATGGCGGAAATATTTACTGCCTGGCTTCTAATAGCTTGATGGACAAGCTGGAGCAGCATCAGTTCTGTCAACAATGTTACTCCATACTTGACATGGTAACGCTACTAGTTAAGGTACAAGGCTGGTTGTCAAATCTATTGAATGGTCATCCAACTTGTAGTAAAAAGATCTACACATCTAATCTAAAATAATAGAAAAACAAGTCACCACATATCTACACACGTACCATGCTCTCGAGAGGGGGGGGGGGGGGGGCATGGGCACGTAGAAACAGACTTCGGTCATATTCTGCGGTTCGTTTGGTAGTCTGAGTGTGTATTTTTTATGCTCTCAAAAGACAGTGGGTGTTTGGTAGGTTGCATATTCATGACTAGATCAAGTCTGCTCACATGTGTGTGTTTTTCGTTGTCCAGCATGGAGCAGCTGTGGTAACCTTTTCTCAGGACTGGTCAGATTACCAGCTATCATAGCAAGAACAACAGGAATTGCAAGAACAACAACAAGAACAACATATAATTAAGTAGTACTTGACATATATTAGATCCATACTTAACATAGTATGTTACTTAGTCAGTGTCGTTGGGCACACCCATACTTTAGTCTACTTAGGGAGATATCATAGACATCTTAGGCCAGTAAGCCATCAACATTGTGCACGATCATCCTCTTGGTGGACTCTACGTGCTCGGGGCACCTGGCCACCACCTCTCAGCAATAGTAGCCGTAGACGATGACCCAGTACTCCTTTGCGATCTTCAGGTTGTGAGCTACAGTGAAGTCGGTCCACCCAGCTTTGAGGAAGGCTTTGTCACTAACCACCTTGATGTTCATCTCCCACTAGCAACCGGTGTTGGTGCTCACGATCACATTCCCGACGCTGGCCCGGGGTAGGGTCTGAAGGCATCTGGGAGAGGGAGCATCCCTAACCCGGGAGCCATCAGCACCTTGCAGAAATGCGTAGGGCACACATCCTCATGGAAGTGGCCAATAGTTGGTGGCCTTCCCTGTAACTACCTCGGTGAACTACGCTCCTAGATACAAGCCTGGATGAGTGGTAGTGGTTGAAATAGTACGGTGGGGCCCCAAAAGCCACTCACTGGTAGTCCTTTCAGACGTCCCAACCACTACCCTCTCAACGGGACCTGTACGGGCGGCGTAGTCGGCAGGCGAAGGGATCAACTACGTACACAAGTGGGTATGTACGCAAGCCACCATACAAGAGTACATCAGAGCCATACCATCTAGAAAGAAAGGAAATATACCAACGCCATACGGCAAGATTCAAATGACCTAGATAGATCTATATTTTAGGATACTTCCTCATACAACACACATCAGAGAATCATGCGGAAGCGGCAAACAAAATCCGAGTACGGATAAGAAGCAAATCGGCATAAGATGCCAGAGAAAATAAGCACATCCCAACTACAGGTCTCACGGATCCCCGATCCCGGAATCTCTACACCGAACGATCGTTGCCCACATCATCGGCTTCTTCCACCCAGTATCCGTCCTGTGGAGGTACCTGTCCATCTGAATCAAGAATTTATCGTGTGAGACCCTAAGGGTACTCAGCAAGTCTTAATGCCTCTAAAGGGGACACAACCTGGGGTGACGCAATTGCAGCGAAAGATAAACCCTAGCAATTCTACAGATAAACGCTAACCATCCGCCTAACCAATGATAGACGGATGTCCGTGAATTAAGTACAACAGTTATAATGGTAATCTCATCCGATCCATCCTCCTCCCTGCTTACCAACAAGGAAGCGGACGAACAACCCCCATCCGTTGGCAATTTTATTAATCATTCCACGGTTGTTGCACTATTTACTAGTCAAGTTACTTAGTCAAATTAAGGCGGTACTTTAGTTATGCTTGTCTATGATCGAGAAACTGTGCTCCAAGTCGTCCATAACCGCGGACACGGCTTTCAGAAAGTTTTACCCGGCCGGGGTGCACCAATAGCAACACACACTCGATCAACCTCGGAAAAACCAAATCAAAACCCAACGAGGCTTTCACGACTGAACAATCACAGGATTCAGAAATATTTCAGGGGGCCACCCCATTAAGCTACCCGCAACGAAGTAAGCTAGCTCCGAGACGGACTCAAGGTCTGGGTATACGGCTGTGAACGACTGGGAACCCCAAACGGGGCTTGTCGACACCGCGGAATCGTGTCCCGATCCTAAACAGTACAGTGTGCAGTACCTCGCACAATCGTAATTAAAGCAGTAAAACATGGCATAAGTACAGGATAGTAATAAAGCCCCAAACTAGTTCGTGGCCCCAAGAAATAAGACGGAATCAAGCTCTGGCTCAGGGGGGTCCCATATACCTCCCGGATGTGGATAGCGCGATAAATCAAGGAACAGGAATCAAGTACTCGGGGTCTTACGGGACACAAGTGAGCATGAAAAACCAAATAGCAGATGTTGCTCACCGGTGCCACTTTCTTTAGTTATCCCAGAACTACTCAGGTTAAGTTGTTTAGGTACCTCGTTATCCAACAGACACTCACATACCCTACACATGCTGTTCTACGACTCGCATGGCTCAAACAACTCCTATAGTAGTGGCTCATGGGATGGAGGAAACAAGCTTGGTGGGGTTTAAAAGTAAAGGCTATGCATACTTGGGATTCAATTTAATGCAATCGCGACTCAATGATGCAAGATTAAGATAGAGGCAATAGGTACTGTATGTATGCAAGCATGTGGAAGTGCTTGCCTGGTATCTCAGTTGAAGCGAGGGACGGATCTGGGTAATGCTCCTGGTTCTCTTGATACAACCCCTGCTCAGAGTCTATCCGAGAAAAACCAAACAAACAAGGCCAACATGAATATAGAGCACAAGCATATGAATAAGATGCGTCAAGCAAACAATCATGCCATGATGAATGAAGCACAATTTACATGGCAAGTAAAGTAGCATGGCATGGGTGAGGTGTGGAGGACAAGAAAATAATATTTAGTTGGGTTTTAGAATCACATTTGTTGCCATAACAGTTGTTGTTCAATATATATTTATATGATGCATGCTGCAATTGAAGTCATGGATAGCATAAACAGAAAGGTCTCGTCGAGCTGATCAATTTAGACTACTCATTTGCTAAATTTGGAGTTTTAAATCAAAAGTTATGATTTAATGAAAAACCAGTGGCATTGATGGTAATTAACTTAAACTTGGAATTTTACTTGTGCAAAATACAAAATAGATGGCATATTTGAATTCCTGGCATTTTCCTGATATCAAAACATATATCATTTGCCAAAATTGGATTAAGTATGACAAAGTTATTAAAAATCTGAATTAGATTTGAATTTTGAATTAGTTTAACTAAGTTTGAATTTTAAAAACAGTGTTTGAACGTTTATTACACAGCCTAAACTAGCCTGGCTCGCAGACAGGTGGGGCCAGGGGGTCTCTGGCCCACACGCCAGTGTCTGGGGACAGGAGGGACCGCGGGTTGATTTTAGCAAACGCCGGGAGCCTTTTTGCAAAAGTTACAGAGACACAGACAGAGGGCCCCTTGGGACCGCGGGTTGGCAAAACAGAAACTGGAGGGGGTTTTCGCAAAAGACCGCGGCGCACTGTGGATCTTCTCTCCGCCTGACGAAACTGAACTCGCTCGCGACAGAGGAAAACAGGGGCGCGCGCCGGGCTCGAACGCGCGACCGCGAGGTGCTTGCGCGGACGCGTTGCCGCTGCGGTGGCTGCGGGGTGGTGTTAGAGGGTCGCTCGTGTGCTAGTTAGGGCTAGACGGCGCGCGGTGCTAGCGGCAGACGCAGAGGGTGCACGCGCTCGCGACGCACGCAGAGCGCTCGACGCAAGGACCGGTGAGGCTAGGTCGAGATCGGCGAGAGGGGGTTGTCAGGGGGGTTCGTATGCTCACCGCGGGTCTGTCGGTGACGGTGGCAAGGCACGGGGCGTAGGCGATCAACGGCGAGGCTCGGGGACTGAGGCTAGGGTTTTTCCGGCGGGGCGACGGCAGATCCTGGCGCTCCGGTCCGTCTCCTCCTCGTTGCTGGGCACGGGGACGTCGCAGCGGCTACAGGAGGCTTCCTCGACAACCTTGCGGCACCCTTCTCCGGCTAGATCGACTGGGCAGGTGGTAGACTGGCGGTGGCGAGCCGGTGGCGAAGGGGAAGAAAGGGGAGAGGCAGGGTGTCTTCGGGGTGGATCTGGGGGTTCTGGGCGGCAGAGAGAGAGATGTGGGAGGATAAGAATGCCAGGGGGGAGGAGGGCTAGCGTGGGGGAGGGGTAGCTGGACAGGGCGCGTCGGCCACCTTTACTGATCACGTGATCAGCATGGGGGGGCCAGGGGTGGCGTGGTAGAGCTGGGAAGGGGAGAGGGAGACTGGCAGGTGGCCCTGGGGAGGCGCGTGGGCAGGGCTGCCTTCGCTGAGAGAGAGCTAGAGGGGAGAGGGGTAGCCTCGGGTAGATAGGTTGGGAGCTAGGGTAGGAGAGAGGGGGCATGGTCGGGCTAGGTTAGGGTAGATAGGAGGGGTCCTGGTCGTGTGGGGGTAGCCAGGTGGGTCAGGGTAGAGGGGCATGCTAGATATGGGGGAGAGAGGGGAGAGATTGTTTGGGTTTTGTTTTAAGGGAGGTGTAGTTTAGGGTTTAGATTAGGATAGATGTAAAATAGGGTTTTGGTTGTAGGGTAGAAAAGAGAGAGGCAAGGGTGGTTTTAGAGGTTGCTAAGAGGGGTAGGCAAAGGATGGTGGTGCTAATCTTGGTCATGCAAGCTTCATACTAGCCCTAGCAAGATCATCCAAGAAAAGAGGGAGAGGTGAGAAAGATGGTCATATGGTGATGGGGTGGTCCTCCTTTGGCCCAAGCATGATCCAAGCAAAGAACTAGCAAGGTCCAAAAGAGAGGGGGGGGGGGGTTCAGAGGATGCATGCCACATTAGCACAAGTGAGTGCATGGGACATGAGGTAGGGTTTAGCTAAAGGGAAAAAAGGGAGAGGGTTTAACACTACCAAAACAAGATCAAGCAAGGAAGGAGTGGTCCATCTAGAAAACAAGCAAAAACCAAATACTAGGAAAAAGGTGGCTATTGCATGGCCCATGCAAGATAATTGATGCCACAATTATCCTTGTGAGAACAAGGATATTAATATGGCACTATTCATCTCCATTCCAAAATGTGGACAAGGCCAAGCAAAGATTAGTGGTGGAATCCAAACAACCAGTCCTGAGCTAGAGATAAATCAACAAAATGTCGAGCTCAGAATAGTTGGATGGTGGAATATAAAAGGTGGTGGAAGAAAAGGTGGTGGATTCAAAAAGAGAGATGCCCCCCAACTCAACTTGGGCATTTAACAATTTATTAAGAACCAAATACAATATCAAGAGGCAACTACAATTAATCATGCACATGAGATAAGAACCAAACAAGAAAAGGTTTTGTATGATGCTCAAATGCAAGGTGGTAAGATGGTATGAGCATGATATGATGATGATGCAACAATTATATGTTGGAAGTGGCCCATTTTATTATTATAACATGTAGCATTACAGGGGTTAGACAACTGGGATGCTACAACTCTCCCCCACTAAACAGGAATCTCGCCCCGAGATTCTAGGAAGAAGAAGAAGAAGAAGACACAAAGAGAGAAGGGTGGTTGGCACGGAGTTCATCTTCACGCTCCCAAGTGGCTTCATCAACAGAATGGTGTGACCACTGCACCTTGCAGAACTTGATGGACTTGTTGCGAGTCCTTCTTTCTGCGGTCTCAAGGATTTTGGTGGGGTGTTCTTGATAAGACAGATCTTCTTGGAGGTCGATTAGCTCATGATCCACGGTCCTGCCGGGATCTTTGAAGCACTTCTTGAGCTGAGAGATGTGGAAAACATCATGGACTTTGAGTTTTTCCGGAAGCTCTAGTGCATAAGCAACTTCTCCTCTTCTACCACGTATCTTGAAAGGACCGATGTATCTAGGAGCCAACTTTCCTTTGATACCGAAGCGGTGTGTTCCTCTCATGGGAGTGACACGAAGGTAGACGAGATCACCAGGGGCGTATACCATATCTGTGTGGTTCCTGTCATAGTTGCTCTTCTGACGACTTTGAGCAATCTTCAGGTTCTCCAGAATGATATGCACCTTCTCCTCTGCCTGAGTCACTATGTCAGGGCCAAACCAGATTCTTTCTCCTGCACCTGACCAACCAATCGGAGTTCTGCACTTGCGACCATAGAGAGCCTCGAATGGTGCCATCTTCAGACTCTTCTGGAAGCTGTTGTTGTAGGAGAATTCAGCATATGGAAGGCATTCCTCCCACTTCATGCCAAAAGAGATGACGCAAGCTCTAAGCATATCCTCCAGAATCTGATTGATCCTCTCCACTTGTCCTTGAGACTGAGGGTGGTAAGCAGTGCTGAAGTTCAACTTTGTTCCCAAAGCTTTTTGGAAACTCTCCCAGAACTTTGAGGTGAAGATGCTCCCACGGTCTGAACTGATTTCAAGTGGAACCCCATATAAAGAGACAATCCTGTTGATATAGAGCTCAGCCAACTGAATTTCAAAAATTGTTTCTTTGACTGGGAAGAAGTGAGCCACTTTAGAAAGCCTGTCGATGACAACAAAGATTGCATTGTTGCCCTTCTGCGACCTTGGAAAACCAGTGATGAAGTCCATCTCTACTTTCTCCCATTTCCATTCCGGAGGTTTCAATGGCTGTAGAAGACCAAATGGTTTCTGATGGACAGCCTTGACTCTGCGGCAGACATCACATTCTGAGACATACTTGGCACAATACCTTTTTAACCCAGGCCACCAGTATTGTGTTTTCAAGTCCATGTACATCTTTGTGCTGCCAGGATGGATAGAAAGAATCGAATCATGTGCCTCCTTGAGAACTTGGTCTCTCAAACCCGGGTAGTTTGGAACAAACATCCGGTGATCAAAGAAGAGCGTGCCTTGATCATCCACATGGAAGGATTCATACTTCGGAGTGCCAAGCTTAGAGATGAGCTTTCTGGTGTGCGGATCACCACGCTGACGAGAACGAATCTGTTCTTCCAAGAGAGGAGTAGCCAGAAGGTTCAGGAGATGCCCTTGTTCTACAACTTCAAGGTTGAGCTGACGGAATTCCTCGCGCAAGAGAGGCTGCTGCTCTTCTATCATGAGGTTGTTGACATAAGCTTTACGGCTAAGCGCATCTGCCATGACGTTTGCTTTGCCTGGAGTGTAGTTGATGGTCACATCAAAGTCATTGATTGCTTCAATCCATCTCCTTTGCCGAAGGTTGAGATCAGGCTGAGTGAAGATATACTTCAAACTCTTGTGGTCCGAGAAGATCTCACAACGGTTACCAAGCAAGTAGTGCCTCCACAGCTTCAAAGCAAAGACCACTGCTGCTAGCTCAAGGTCATGTGTGGGGTAGTTGATCTCATGCGTCTTCAACTGACGAGAGGCATAAGCAACCACCTGTCTTTCTTGCATAAGGACCGCACCCAATCCTTGCAAAGAGGCATCGCAGAATATCTGGAAAGGCTTAGATGTATCCAGAGGGACCAAGACTGGCGTGGAAGTAAGCTTCTCTTTGAGTGTCTCAAAACTTTCTTGACAAGCAGGAGTCCACAGGTACTTCTTGCCTTTCTTGAGGAGATCGGTAAGAGGCTTTGCTATCTTCGAGAAGTTCTGAACAAAGCGATGGCAATAGCTAGCCAAGCCGAGAAAACTCCGCACTTCCTTGACATTAGCAGGAGGAAGCCATTCAACTATTGTCTTCACGGTCTCCGGGTTGACTGCAATGCCCTTGGCAGAGATAACATGACCAAGATAGGTTACTTCAGGCAGCCAAAACTCACACTTAGAGAACTTTGCATACAAGCGGTTCTCACGAAGCTTGTTCAGGACACACCGCAGGTGTTCTTCATGCTCCTCCTTAGACTTGGAATAGACCAGAATGTCATCCAGATATACCACGACAAACTTATCAAGATACTCCATGAAAACGGAGTTCATCAGCCTCGAGAAGGTAGCAGGTGCGTTGGTGAGGCCGAAAGACATGACCGTGTACTCATACAGGCCATAGCGGGTGGTGAAAGCTGTTTTGGGCACATCTTCTTTGCGAATTTTGATTTGGTGATAACCACTTCTCAAGTCCAGCTTAGAGAACACCACAGCTCCTGCCAGCTGATCAAATAGATCATTTATCCGAGGAAGAGGATATTTGTTCTTGATGGTTTTAGCATTGAGAGCCCGGTAGTCAACACAGAGTCTATCGGTTCTGTCACGCTTCTTCACAAAGATTGTTGGGCTACCCCAAGAAGAAGTGCTGTGTTGAATGAAACCCAATTTCTCTTGTTCATCAAGTTGTCGTTTGAGTTCAGCCAACTCAGAAGGACCCATTTTATATGGCCGCTTGGAGATAGGAGCCGTTCCAGGTTCAAGCTCAATCACGAATTCAACCTCGCGATCCGGAGGCATACCTGGCAACTCTTCAGGAAAGACATCTGGGAACTCACAGACCACTGGTACCTTCTGAATAGCTTCCATAGCATCATTATTCAGAGCAGCCAAGGAATAGAGCTGGACAGCAGGAGTCAGACTTGGAGAAAAGACTACATAGCCTTCAGGAATCTTCAGAGACACTGAGCGTTCAGCACAATCAATGACAGCTGCATTTGCTGTCAACCAATCCATGCCCAGGATGACATCAATGTCAGAGTTGCCCAGAACAATCAAAGAAGCCAAGAATGAAGAACCACCAATCTCAACTTGATTTCCATGACTGATCTTAGATGCTATCATATTTGCTCCAGGAGAGAGAACCATTAACCGCTTAAGAATAGGCTCCATGACTAGCTCATTCTCATTTGCAAACTTGTGAGACACAAAGGAATGCGATGCACCAGAATCAAAGAGAACTCGTGCAGGAACTGAGTTAACTGATAGCATACCCATGACAACTCCTGGTGCGAGCTCAGCTTGAGAGGCGTTGACGCAGTTTGCACGGACAACCGCAGACCCGGGCTTAGTGTTGATGTTGAGAGCCCGAGGCGGTGGTGCACGAACCGAAGGAGAGCTTGTTGCAGATCTTGGCGGGGGTGGAGGAAGAGTTTTGTTCTTCATTGGGCATTTCCAGTGGGGATGTCCAGGATCTCCACACGTGTAGCAAGCACCGGCTGAACGTGGAGCAGAGTAGCCAGGGACTCCGCCAGGCGCTCCAGGGTAGTGGTTGTTGTAGCCCCTGGGAGCCGCAGTGGTGAAGTTTGGTGGCCTTGGCGCGAAACTTGCAGGTCTTGGTGGAGCCGGGAGCGACGGTGGGGTGTTAGGAACCCAGACATGCCGCTTAGAAGGAGCTGCCATAACCGAAGAGCTTGATGCATCCCTGTTATGTTTCTTGGACTCCTCAAACATCTGCCTGCTTGCCTCCTCTTGCAGTGCTGTGTGCTGTAGTTCCAGGAAGGTTGCCGGTCTCGCATGCGTGATTGCATACTTGATCGACGCATTGAGCCCTTGCCTGAACCTTTTCTGCTTCTTCTTGTCATCAGATACCTCATCACCACCATAACGAGATAGATTCATGAAGTTCCTGATGTAGGTGTTAACGTTATCATTTCCCTGCTTCAGGTTGAGAAAAGCCTCCTTCATCCTTTCCATTTCAATCTCTGAGAGAAACTGCTCCTTGAACGCTCCAGTGAACCTTTCCCAAGTTGGCTGGAAACCAGTGCAGCTTGCCTTCAAGTAGTTCTCCCACCAGAGAGCTGCATCTCCCTTGAGAAGGTGAGTAGCGCACTTGACCCACTCCTGTTCCGGAACATCAGCAGTCTCGAGCAACCTTGAGATCTCACGCAGCCAATCATCCGCGTCTAGAGGTCGGTCAGACACATCAAACTGACGAGGGTTGAACTTGAGGAAGCTCTTGATGTCTCCACGCCTGGGAGGTGGAGGGAGTGGAGCAAACTCGTTTCTTCTGACGCTCTCCTCAAAGCGCTACTGGTTCTCTTGCATAGCTGCCAAAGCATTAGCAATGTTTGACAGCGCGGAGCCCAGTTCCGGAGGTATGTCCTCATCAGTCCGGCGTGGTGGAGCCATCCTGTCATTGATATAAAACTCAAGTCAGTACTATAATGGAAAATGATAATAATCCAAAATAGTACCAAGATGGAATTAACCAAGATTAAAGGATACAATTTACTGAGATGATATTAAAATATCAACAAAGTTCATAGCACCTAAAAGATATTAAGCATATCGCACACGACTGAAAAGGAGTGTGGTACACAAATATATCAAAGAAAAATTTTCCACAAATTTCGGCATTACAATACCAATAGATGCGCAAAATTACTTAACGAATCAAGATTAGTGATTCTACCGATTCAATATACAAAAGCGAATGAGAAGAGTAGTGGTATGGTCGCGACTCCATCCCGCACTCAAATCATTACTCCGCACATGAACAAGTGGAACACATATCCTAACCCCTTCTTCTCACGACGAAACCTAAAGATTGGTAACTACGGAAACGAACACCCCAAACAAGATAGCGTCGGATACAAGAGGAAGACAGATTGCGTCGGTTTACAAAAGCCTGTCGGTATGGAATGTACCAACAGTTGATAACCAAAGGCAGATAAGATAACAACTTGGATGCAACAGGTAGACAAGGGATTACACACACACACACAACCTATGGTACTACGGAAACCCCGAACACGTGAATCCTAGTTTGAACTTTGAGAAGAGAATTGAAAACGTTACACTTCCTTACCAGAAAAGGGTGGGTGGGAGGGTAAGAAGAAAAGTGGAAGCAGTCCTACTCTCGCGTTTTTGTTTTTCCCTAATATACATAACTACCAAAATATTTGCTAGACTGACAACGACCGTTTGGCTGAAACCCTGAAGGTCGGGATGGCTCTGATACCAATTGTAACTACCTCGGTGAACTACGCTCCTAGATACAAGCCTGGATGAGTGGTAGTGGTTGAAATAGTACGGTGGGGCCCCAAAAGCCACTCACTGGTAGTCCTTTCAGACGTCCCAACCACTACCCTCTCAACGGGACCTGTACGGGCGGCGTAGTCGGCAGGCGAAGGGATCAACTACGTACACAAGTGGGTATGTACGCAAGCCACCATACAAGAGTACATCAGAGCCATACCATCTAGAAAGAAAGGAAATATACCAACGCCATACGGCAAGATTCAAATGACCTAGATAGATCTATATTTTAGGATACTTCCTCATACAACACACATCAGAGAATCATGCGGAAGCGGCAAACAAAATCCGAGTACGGATAAGAAGCAAATCGGCATAAGATGCCAGAGAAAATAAGCACATCCCAACTACAGGTCTCACGGATCCCCGATCCCGGAATCTCTACACCGAACGATCGTTGCCCACATCATCGGCTTCTTCCACCCAGTATCCGTCCTGTGGAGGTACCTGTCCATCTGAATCAAGAATTTATCGTGTGAGACCCTAAGGGTACTCAGCAAGTCTTAATGCCTCTAAAGGGGACACAACCTGGGGTGACGCAATTGCAGCGAAAGATAAACCCTAGCAATTCTACAGATAAACGCTAACCATCCGCCTAACCAATGATAGACGGATGTCCGTGAATTAAGTACAACAGTTATAATGGTAATCTCATCCGATCCATCCTCCTCCCTGCTTACCAACAAGGAAGCGGACGAACAACCCCCATCCGTTGGCAATTTTATTAATCATTCCACGGTTGTTGCACTATTTACTAGTCAAGTTACTTAGTCAAATTAAGGCGGTACTTTAGTTATGCTTGTCTATGATCGAGAAACTGTGCTCCAAGTCGTCCATAACCGCGGACACGGCTTTCAGAAAGTTTTACCCGGCCGGGGTGCACCAATAGCAACACACACTCGATCAACCTCGGAAAAACCAAATCAAAACCCAACGAGGCTTTCATGACTGAACAATCACAGGATTCAGAAATATTTCAGGGGGCCACCCCATTAAGCTACCCGCAACGAAGTAAGCTAGCTCCGAGACGGACTCAAGGTCTGGGTATACGGCTGTGAACGACTGGGAACCCCAAACGGGGCTTGTCGACACCGCGGAATCGTGTCCCGATCCTAAACAGTACAGTGTGCAGTACCTCGCACAATCGTAATTAAAGCAGTAAAACATGGCATAAGTACAGGATAGTAATAAAGCCCCAAACTAGTTCGTGGCCCCAAGAAATAAGACGGAATCAAGCTCTGGCTCAGGGGGGTCCCATATACCTCCCGGATGTGGATAGCGCGATAAATCAAGGAACAGGAATCAAGTACTCGGGGTCTTACGGGACACAAGTGAGCATGAAAAACCAAATAGCAGACGTTGCTCACCGGTGCCACTTTCTTTAGTTATCCCAGAACTACTCAGGTTAAGTTGTTTAGGTACCTCGTTATCCAACAGACACTCACATACCCTACACATGCTGTTCTACGACTCGCATGGCTCAAACAACTCCTATAGTAGTGGCTCATGGGATGGAGGAAACAAGCTTGGTGGGGTTTAAAAGTAAAGGCTATGCATACTTGGAATTCAATTTAATGCAATCGCGACTCAATGATGCAAGATTAAGATAGAGGCAATAGGTACTGTATGTATGCAAGCATGTGGAAGTGCTTGCCTGGTATCTCAGTTGAAGCGAGGGACGGATCTGGGTAATGCTCCTGGTTCTCTTGATACAACCCCTGCTCAGAGTCTATCCGAGAAAAACCAAACAAACAAGGCCAACATGAATATAGAGCACAAGCATATGAATAAGATGCGTCAAGCAAACAATCATGCCATGATGAATGAAGCACAATTTACATGGCAAGTAAAGTAGCATGGCATGGGTGAGGTGTGGAGGACAAGAAAATAATATTTAGTTGGGTTTTAGAATCACATTTGTTGCCATAACAGTTGTTGTTCAATATATATTTATATGATGCATGCTACAATTGAAGTCATGGATAGCATAAACAGAAAGGTCTCGTCGAGCTGATCAATTTAGACTACTCATTTGCTAAATTTGGAGTTTTAAATCAAAAGTTATGATTTAATGAAAAACCAGTGGCATTGATGGTAATTAACTTAAACTTGGAATTTTACTTGTGCAAAATACAAAATAGATGGCATATTTGAATTCCTGGCATTTTCCTGATATCAAAACATATATCATTTGCCAAAATTGGATTAAGTATGACAAAGTTATTAAAAATCTGAATTAGATTTGAATTTTGAATTAGTTTAACTAAGTTTGAATTTTAAAAACAGTGTCTGAACGTTTATTACACAGCCTAAACTAGCCTGGCTCGCAGACAGGTGGGGCCAGGGGGTCTCTGGCCCACACGCCAGTGTCTGGGGACAGGAGGGACCGCGGGTTGATTTTAGCAAACGCCGGGAGCCTTTTTGCAAAAGTTACAGAGACACAGACAGAGGGCCCCTTGGGACCGCGGGTTGGCAAAACAGAAACTGGAGGGGGTTTTCGCAAAAGACCGCGGCGCACTGTGGATCTTCTCTCCGCCTGACGAAACTGAACTCGCTCGCGACAGAGGAAAACAGGGGCGCGCGCCGGGCTCGAACGCGCGACCGCGAGGTGCTTGCGCGGACGCGTTGCCGCTGCGGTGGCTGCGGGGTGGTGTTAGAGGGTCGCTCGCGTGCTAGTTAGGGCTAGACGGCGCGCGGTGCTAGCGGCAGACGCAGAGGGTGCACGCGCTCGCGACGCACGCAGAGCGCTCGACGCAAGGACCGGTGAGGCTAGGTCGAGATCGGCGAGAGGGGGTTGTCAGGGGGGTTCGTATGCTCACCGCGGGTCTGTCGGTGACGGTGGCGAGGCACGGGGCGTAGGCGATCAACGGCGAGGCTCGGGGACTGAGGCTAGGGTTTTTCCGGCGGGGCGACGGCAGATCCTGGCGCTCCGGTCCGTCTCCTCCTCGTTGCTGGGCACGGGGACGTCGCAGCGGCTACAGGAGGCTTCCTCGACAACCTTGCGGCACCCTTCTCCGGCTAGATCGACTGGGCAGGTGGTAGACTGGCGGTGGCGAGCCGATGGCGAAGGGGAAGAAAGGGGAGAGGCAGGGTGTCTTCGGGGTGGATCTGGGGGTTCTGGGCGGCAGAGAGAGAGAGATGTGGGAGGATAAGAATGCCAGGGGGGGAGGAGGGCTAGCGTGGGGGAGGGGTAGCTGGACAGGGCGCGTTGGCCACCTTTACTGATCACGTGATCAGCATGGGGGGGGCAGGGGTGGCGTGGTAGAGCTGTGAAGGGGAGAGGGAGACTGGCAGGTGGCCCTGGGGAGGCGCGTGGGCAGGGCTGCCTTCGCTGAGAGAGAGCTAGAGGGGAGAGGGGTAGCCTCGGGTAGATAGGTTGGGAGCTAGGGTAGGAGAGAGGGGGCATGGTCGGGCTAGGTTAGGGTAGATAGGAGGGGTCCTGGTCGTGTGGGGGTAGCCAGGTGGGTCAGGGTAGAGGGGCATGCTAGATATGGGGGAGAGAGGGGAGAGATTGTTTGGGTTTTGTTTTAAGGGAGGTGTAGTTTAGGGTTTAGATTAGGATAGATGTAAAATAGGATTTTGGTTGTAGGGTAGAAAAGAGAGAGGCAAGGGTGGTTTTAGAGGTTGCTAAGAGGGGTAGGCAAAGGATGGTGGTGCTAATCTTGGTCATGCAAGCTTCATACTAGCCCTAGCAAGATCATCCAAGAAAAGAGGGAGAGGTGAGAAAGATGGTCATATGGTGATGGGGTGGTCCTCCTTTGGCCCAAGCATGATCCAAGCAAAGAACTAGCAAGGTCCAAAAGAGAGGGGGGGGGGGTTCAGAGGATGCATGCCACATTAGCACAAGTGAGTGCATGGGACATGAGGTAGGGTTTAGCTAAAGGGAAAAAAGGGAGAGGGTTTAACACTACCAAAACAAGATCAAGCAAGGAAGGAGTGGTCCATCTAGAAAACAAGCAAAAACCAAATACTAGGAAAAAGGTGGCTATTGCATGGCCCATGCAAGATAATTGATGCCACAATTATCCTTGTGAGAACAAGGATATTAATATGGCACTATTCATCTCCATTCCAAAATGTGGACAAGGCCAAGCAAAGATTAGTGGTGGAATCCAAACAACCAGTCCTGAGCTAGAGATAAATCAACAAAATGTCGAGCTCAGAATAGTTGGATGGTGGAATATAAAAGGTGGTGGAAGAAAAGGTGGTGGAGTCAAAAAGAGAGATGCCCCCCAACTCAACTTGGGCATTTAACAATTTATTAAGAACCAAATACAATATCAAGAGGCAACTACAATTAATCATGCACATGAGATAAGAACCAAACAAGAAAAGGTTTTGTATGATGCTCAAATGCAAGGTGGTAAGATGGTATGAGCATGATATGATGATGATGCAACAATTATATGTTGGAAGTGGCCCATTTTATTATTATAACATGTAGCATTACAGGGGTTAGACAACTGGGATGCTACATTCCCCTAGATCTCTTGTTGGAGTCCTCTTCAGGTAGCACCTCGACAAGGACTCCAAGATGCATCATCTACACAAAAAACAACAACAATGAGGCAATACATACAAACCAAAGCATCAGCTAATGAAGCACACATTTGAATAGTGGAGGGAAGAATAAACAGTGTGCCTCGTACAATAATCAAACCCAGTGCAAAAAATGGTTATATCATACCAACTGAAATGCAACAGGAAATGCTCTTGTACAAAGCATAGAGTATGATGGGATCATTCCTTGCACAAAAACAGTGGTTCATTTAAATCATTGGCTTGTAATATACTCAAAATTTATTGAAGTTCAATCAAATGGTTGCCTCTATGTACATAACACACAATTGTCAGCGAGATGAATCTGTATCAACCAAGTTAAGTGTACATGTCATGTTGTTGTATAAAACACCAGGCCGGTACATATCACATCATCAACAATGGACTTTAACCATTCGCACTAAGTTAACACAAACATACTTGACATTGGATCCTCATATAGCTAACATGGAGCATATTTCACGGACAGAGTAAGCAAATCAAGGTATATGCACAACGTTTTTGTGTGGACATGCCACTAAATTTGATAGCCCCGTCCCTCAAATGCACAATTTATCATTGGCCAAAACTAAAAAAATAGTACATTGCATTGCCTCATTGACATAACACCGGAAGAAAACATCACCGATATGATCCGTCACTTAACAGATGTCCTGCACACCAAACATGGTTGAGTGGGACACATATTAAATGCAAATTATCACAACGATAGACCGAGTGTAAGATTTTAATCATCGACACTAGAACAAACAGTAAATGATTATGTGAAAAGAGAAAATACATGTTATAGTCCACCCAACGTGGTCAAAGAGAAATAACATGCCCACATGGCAATGTACTGTATCCCAAGGCTAGGTAGAGCTTATGTGAAACGAACGAAGAAGCGACATGCAACAAGTTCCCTTCTAATAGAGTTTGTTTCAGTTTTGACCTTTTTAATAGCGATAGGGCCTCTAAGAACCCTAAAGCTTCTTTTATCATCATCGACGGGTTACAGTTGCACATAGGACCTCGTAAAATATGAAAATTATATTTTGGCCCTCAAAATATGCAGAAAAGACCCTAGAACAAAAGGAGGAAATTAATCAGATCCTAGTATTCTTCCTCCACCGTGTCGACTGGGTAGTAAAAGCCACCGACCTTCTCCATCACCAGGGAACTTGCCATCTAGTATGATCAGGAAGACGAGTGTCGAAGTTGATCTGCTGAAGAAGATCCTCCATAGGAGGTTGAGAAGGTGCCTCATCATTGGCATCAAGGAGAGGTCGCCTCGCTGACAAAAGATCATGCTGGCACGAAAAGCCACCATGTGGGCATCTCCAATTTGCAGCAGCAATCCCCACCAACTCCTAGACCTACACATCTTCACGCCTCCGCCACCATGGCCTACCGGAGTGAGAAGAAGAGCCAAGAGCTATAGAATCCAGAAGATTATAGGATCATGCCTTATTGAAGGAAACATTGGCCTTCCCTATCGCTCTTTTAGCGCGGTAGGAAAGAACCCTAACCAACATCGAATCTGGCCAAGATCCAGTGCTCTGTTCCTAAATATCGGCGTCACACCAGACACCGCCATCAAGCCAAAACTACGATATCTACTCTACACAAGGCGAGCTTCCCATCCATCTCTTCCCCTATCGGTAGTGTCGTTGGAGTCGATCCGGAGGAGAGCTCAAGAGCGATGGTTGACTCTCAACTGTAGCTATGAGAGATAAAATGAGAGCCCTTGTTACAGTTTTGATGGGAAAACTTCCATTTTTGGTGCCTTATATAGGTTGGGAGCAATGTCCATGGGCTGACATCCAAGCAACCATGGGAATGCCCAAAATTTGGCCTTTTCACCATCTCCATTCATGACAATTATGGCCGAGCTAAAAAAAATCCCTATCTTAGTCCCATCGCAAGAATTACTGAGAAGGAGTCCCAAGAGTAATCCAAGCTTTAGATTCGTCAGCCCACTCACACCGAAGCCATCTGAGACGAAGAACGGTGGTGAACTTTTCAAGATACAAGATGCCAAAACTACCAAGGTTTCTTAGACAACAAACGATCTCCCAATTTACTCATCATTTTCCTTAGTCATTTTTCTTACAACCGGCCCAAAGATGGAGAGCGAAGTTTACAACCAAATCGGAAATCCAAGAATTCTATTAATTGGAATTCCCGATTCAGCTTTTTTATGCATCATGGGGTCTTGTATTATTTTACAATCAATACAACGATATATTTATAGTAGCAAACAGTACATGATAGAGTTTCATGAGCTGTCTTCAACGATTACAAAATAAAATCTAAAAGAAACTATTAAATCTTTGAGATCTTTAAACGTTTTCTTTTTCTAAGACACAACTTTGAACTTTTCTAAAGTCAGCCAAGAACTAACAAATACCAACTACAATCTATAAATACAAATGGGGGTTCTTACATAATTTTAATTTGACCCATAGTGCTAAGGCTACGTGCACGCGCGCAATCATTAAAGTAATCAATTAATATCGGCAAGAGTACCAATATCAATATTTTAGTCAAAAGTAACCGAACAACATGATCGACATTGCTGATGAATTGAGAGTACAAACCACCATTGTCGAGAACGTGGCAGCCGGAACAAATATTACGAGGATAATCTTCATCGCGGCAACCATTAAAAATACTCCAAAATCGACTTAGAAAAGTAAGATTTGAAAGACCGCATCTATAGAACTGTAATATTACAACATCACTATTGACGCCGATAAAAAGATCTCGTTGTCAATAGAAAGGCCGAAGATCACTATTATAGACGATGTAATCTTCGTTGACGTATACTACATCTTCATTGACGTATAGGGCAACTGCCAAAATCTCTGATCTAATTTTTTAAAACCACTATTTTATTGATAACTTCGCTTATAGATCGGTTACCTCAAGCCGACGATGCCGGCCGGAGGAAGGAAAACCGACTTGTGGAGGAGACGGAGGAGAGGCGACGCTAGGTCCCATCGCGAGGCCTTGTAAATTTGGTTAGATGGAGTATACAAGTTTACTTGACCCGGCAATTGATACTCCAACGTACTGTACGAGTTACTTGACCCGGTAGCTGATACTCATAATTACCACTCCGCTTGAATCGTTCAAAGCCATGAGCCATCAGTCGCTTGGATGCATGATCAGAGACATACGGTGCATTCCAATCGACAGTGATTGACGTGGATGCAGTTGTGCCGGTCCCTGGTCCTCTGAATTCAACTCCTACGGTTAGCAGGTCTTCACCTAAGATAGGAACCATCCTAGAATGAAATGGTCTCACTGCTCTGATACTGTTTTTGATTATAGTAACACTTGATTACCCGACGGTTACACCAATTTCTTCTCTGAAACTGACAGGCAGGGAACTATCAAGACTGCTTCGTGCAGGTACAAGCAACAGAATGTGTGTTGTCCTTCCTAGAAGCTTCAGTTTTTGCTTGATTATCACACTGACATGGTTTGTTTCTTCCGAGACGGCAAATAAAGCACCATACACTCAAGATTTCCTTGGCCGAAGATTTGTGTGGAGAAAATAAGTGGAGACACAGTCGCGAGAAGAAGAAGGAATCAATGATTCGATGCGTGGCCCTTGTGTTGTGTCACTCCTCTTTCCTGGGAAGTTCGGATGAACTGACAGAATGACGAGGCCACACATTGTGCAATCGGATCGACGAACGAGTATTCGTTCCTCTGCTTTTCTGTTCGCTCGATCGTGCAAGAAGGGCCTCCCGTTGCCGACTTCGCAGGCTGGCTGTGGCAGCAGGCCAGAGTGCCTCTATGGGCTGGGCTGGGCTGGATTCCAAAAAGAAAGCTGGGCTGGGCTGGGGTGGCACGTGATGAGATGGCACGTACGAAAATAAGCAGCAACTTCTAGGGCTTTCGTAGGACCGAGTTCCTATAAGTACCTCGTCACTTCCTAGGGATCCTTCAACCTATCGCCACCGCGCCGCCGCCAGCCCTCATCATCGTCTTTCTTCTTGCTGCTCCGGTAGAGTTTGAAGCTGGCTGACTTTTTCTCAATCTCGATCTATCGATTTCCTCTCATCGTTTTGTTATGCTCGTTCTTTGTTCTGGGGAAAAGCAAAGGTTCGCTCGTTTGGTTCACGGCCTCCTTGCAGACCACAACGTCTTTCTCGAACTGTTTATTTCGTCAGATTTTTTTTTCGTCCGGCCAGTCTGTTTGTGTGTTGATCGATTGGAACCGGCTGTCGGTGATGAAGAAAAACATGGTTTTCTCGTCTAAACGGCGTGCTTTCGTCCGCCTTGAGGATTTTAAAAGTAGTCCGAGCCGATGCAGATCCTCTCTGTTTTCATGGCTTTTCAATATTGTCAACTGTTTTTTCCACCTCGTTTTGATCTTTTAGCGGCAATGTGGTGTGTGTTTGTTGCGGTGATGAGATCTTTCAGTGTTGAAAGCAGATCCCTGCTTCATGAGTCTGGGAAATTCTATTTCCTCCTGAGCGGTTACCTGAGCAACAATACATCCCCCACATCTATTTCGACCATCTTGCATTACCTTTTTCTGATGATTTGGTTCTACTCCGTGCATTGCCAGTTTGAGATGCACTATTGTTACCCCCACTGACGCCGTATTTCCCGTCTATAACAGACGCGATCTAAGCATAATTGAGATAACAATCACAAGAACAAATTCTTATAATCGCGTGGAAACAACACAGCAGTCAAGTGAACCCTGTATGCTGAAGGACTACATTAATAAGTTCTCTTCGAAGACAATGAACATTTGCTCTGTGAATGGATTCAGTGGACATGAGAACAACCAATATTCAGCAGAGCGGAACAAGGAAGCATGTGATGTCTGCGCTGCTCCTCCTGCTAGACCACTTTCGGACAGATTCTTCATTCTGCATCTGATGCTTAGTGGATAAAATGATTTCTTTCACTTCACAATCCCAAATAATTCGCTTAGGAGTCAATACATAAAGATTTAATTTCATTTCTTCGATTTGTTCTCCTCACTCTTCTAAGGTTATAGCTTTCGTGCTAGCTTGATTGATGTTACCCACCAAAGCTTGATTGATGTTACCCACCAAATAAAAAGCTTGTTCGGGTAGGCCGTCTAATTCTCCGGAAAGGATTAGTTGAAATCCCCTAATAGTTTCTGCAATACCAACATACTTTCCTGGAGAACCGGTAAAAACTTCTGCAACAAAGAACGGTTGTGATAAGAAACGCTCTATTTTTCTTGCTCTTGCTACAGTTAAACGATCCTCTTCTGATAATTCATCCAACCCAAGAATAGCGATAATGTTCTGAAGTTCTTTGTAACGTTGTAAAGTTTCCTTAACTCTTTGCGCAGTTTCATAATGTTCGTTGCCAACGATCCGAGGCATAGTTGAGGTTGAATCTAAAGGATCTACTGCTGGATAAATACCCTTGGAAGCTAATCCTCTGGAAAGTACGGTAGTAGCATCCAAATGTGCAAATGTTGTCGCAGGAGCAGGGTCGGTCAAATCGTCCTCGGGTACATAAACTGCTTGAATCGAAGTTATAGATCTCTTTTTAGTAGAAGCAATTCTTTCTTACAAAGAACCCATTTCTGTACTAAGAGTAGGTTGATAATCCACTGCAGAGGGCATTCTCCCAACGAAGGCCCTATCCATTAGTATTCCACATAAGAAATCCATTATAGAAAAAAATACAATTAGATTAGCTCTTCATAGACAAACTTGGGGTTTGCGAGCCAAGGTAAGATCGGCTCGGGATCCTGGGACCTTTTTCTATCAGATAGGAGGGGCTCTTGTACAAAATAGACTTATAAGTAATAACCCCATCGAATCTATCTATATAAAGAGGCAATCGTGTTAGGGAGCGGGTTTTTCTTTGGCCAAAAGGTACTTCGAACTTGGAACGAGCATGAAGAGATTAACGAGACTTCTTTCTCTTTTGAGTTTTTCTAGCGGACCTGCCGCGCAAGATCTTTGGTCTTCCCCTGGAACCGATGAAAAAAAGTGGATCCCTTCTTATGTACTCGCTCAGAATGATTCTTCTCTATCTATAGTTCATGGCCTATTAGAAGTGGAAGGTGCTCTGGTGCAATCCTTACCGACAGAAAAAGATTGCAGTCAGGTTGATAATAATCGAGTGCCATTACTTTGTCGGTCCGAACCAAGGAATCCGTTAGAAATGTTTTGAAATGGATATTGTTCTCTCGATTGTTATATGAAAAGAAGTGGAGTTTGAAAAAGGGAACGAAATGCTCAAACCGGAACTGCTAGAGGAACGAATTTTCAATAGCATAACTTGGGCTCCTAGAATATGACGCCCTTGGGACAATCTATTTGATTGCAGGGTTTTGTTTTGTTCCGAAGAAAGATATCCGCGGGGGCCGGTTCGGCAAGACGTTCTAATAGTTCATGAATGTAGTACACCAAGGACACTGCCCACATGCCAAGTTTCTGCAAATTTTAAACAAGAACTGATTTTACATTGTGGAACAGAGGAAAGCAGCAATTGTGGAAATTTTAAACGCTAGAAAGACTTATATTGTAGAACAAAGGAAGCACACCTAGGTTCATATGAATTCAAGTAATTGATAAGATTATAACTAAGAAGTGCTCTGGAGACGCCGGTGCCTAGTGATGCTAACAAGATAAATCTTGGAGCTTGGTATGCCACAACTTGCTCTTGATGTTTTGATCCATTTGTCTGCATCATGCTTATGCCCAACAGGGTCGTTGTTAGTGATCGATAGCTCTCTAGCATGTTTTTTATCTTTAATGATTATGTTATACAAGATGATGCAACATGTTATTATATGCCATTGAACCTACGATTTCCAATACTACCTCTATCCCAGTTTATAAGACTTACGCGTATATCTAGGTCGTCCGCATGAGCTATATAATATGAATTATATAATATAAAAGTTACACCATTAGAAAATATAATATTTGAAGTTTCTAATAGTATAGTTTTTATCTTATATACCTTTAATACATTTTCTACTTGGTTAATTTATCGACCTAGAAATACGCGTAGGTCTTATAAACCGAGACGGAGGGAGTACTTGATAGGCCCACAAATAATTTCTTAGTGCTTTTGAAGCACTTCTCTTAATACATTGTGTTGTGAGCTTTCATGTTAGTTTGGGGTCGTGAGATTGTCTTCATAAATCTGGCCTAAGTAGTATACTCCCTCTGTTCGGGATTATAGGTCCTACGCGCATACCTAGGTTGTTAATTTGACAAACAAAATATAACTTATATATCACAAAAGTTATACCATTAGAAAATATAACCTCTAAAGTTTCTAATGGTATAATTTTTATGCTATACTATTTATATTTTATTGTTCAAATTGGCAACCTAGTTATCCGCGCGGGGCTTATAATCCCAAACGCACGGGACTTATAATCCCAAACGGAGGGAGTAGATGCCAAGAAGGTAGTAACTCATCTTGTACTCATGGCCATTAACAACATAGTTGCAAGGAGGAGCATCTTGAGAAAGAAGCCTAGAGAACAGTGGTGATCTTGAGAGAGCATTCAAGTCATTATGAGAGCCAGTTAATTCAAGAAAAGCATGTCAAGTCCATAAATCATTCGATGCAACAACATCAAGAATGATTGATGGATCCATCCCGCTGGACGATTCTTCCATGTCGACTGCATACAATCAATTGATCCAGTGGCGACGCCAGGAAATAGGGTCTGGGTATTCATTGTAATTTTTTTGTCTCAATGTAATATATCTTTATTATATATTACCTAAAAAGACAAATTGTTTTTGTTTCCAAAGCGTTTTCTCGTTTGTTTTGCACGTCTCAATGCTTCCATCCAGTAACGAGAAAATTTTAGGACCCGCATAGTGACTTCGCTCCCTCTTTCTCCCCTAAAGCCACACATTCATGTTCTGTATTCAGTCGTGCCTATGCTCTCATGTTCATGTTATGTATCCGGTGCTAGCAATAGCGCCAATTGTAAATTGCTCTCGGGGTGAATAAAGAAAGTAGTAGAATGTGCAACAATCTAATTCGGTGTTGATGTTTTATCTGTTTTTTTTTTTGCTTTTGATGCTTTCTCCAACAATGTAAAATGCTACTACTTCTTGCACCACCCTTCTTCTTTATCTATATTAGTCGTCTATTCTAAAATAAGTGACTCGAACCTTTTTAAATTTTTATATGTATCTACAGACTAAAATGTCTATATACGTGTGTATCTAGACAAAATTAAATTAATTATTTTAGCCTCTCAATGTCTAATTTTAGATGTCATCAATCACGACTTGTGTGAGTCTTCTCACGACCTCCACGATTGTATCTTCCCTAACGCGAAAATAATCGTCAATGGCATTGGCTAAACACCCATATGCAAGCAATGATCTCCCCACGATGCACTCCTAAGTTTAACCCAATCATCATGCTTCTCCATGCTCTTGCAATTCTGAGAAATAAACTCTTGTGCATCTAAAACCATCGCTGAAAATATTGCTCCAGATAGATTGCATTGGGGCTGAAATAATCTCTCATGAGTTTGGCAAGTCCCTCCGATCTATCTCGGTTGATGCACAAACAGCCGAATTGGGATCCTAGCCTCGGCCGATGGAAACCCCTGTTCCCAAATCATCATCTTCTTCCTCCTCCTTCGACGAAGAGGGGTGAGACAAATGCTAGGGCTTGCAGCGATGGCCGATTGTCGACATAGAGGTCGCGGAACAACCGCCTTGCTAGTTGCTGGTCGAGAAACCGATGTCACCTTGGGCGGAGAGTACTCGTCAAAAAAGCGGTTGCGGCCTCGGTTGCAGTGACACCTAGATCTACGACACCTTCATCCTCCGACGCCTCTGTTTTCAGAGAATCTAGCTCGCCGCGATCGATAATGACCTTGAATTGGCGGCGGCTTTCAAGAGTTCTGAATCCGTGTGGGTGAAAGTTTCAGCTGCAGGGAACCTCAATGTTCAGTTAAGCTCTATGTTCTACAATCTGATTTGTTCCATTGCCAGTCTGAGCCGTACGATTGGTACCACGCAGCCTAAGCAAAGTTCTTACTCGAAGATGACGGCGCAACTCACCAAGGAAAACACATTCTTACACTGGAATTAGAATCTCTTGGAAACAGACACAACAAACACACACATGAAGTCGAACTGAAACATGTACGCAAAGAGCTACATTACATCTCCGTCAATTAGTACACTGCAACGGAAACACCATGGCCTGTGATTCAGAAGGGAAACAATGTTCAGCAGCACGGCAGAAGAGGTTGTGGTGTGTTTACGAGGGCTGATCTTCGGCGGTGGCTGTGGCCGGGCTCGGCTCCTGGTCAAGGAAACGGACGACGACGCAGGTGATGTTGTCGGCGCTGCCCCGCCGGGTAGCCTCTACGAGCAGCTTCTTGGCGGCCTCCTGCGAGTCCACTATCGGCTTCACCATGGCAACAGCTTCCTGGGAACAGAACAGAGTAGTTTGAGAAATCATGTATATCTGAATTCGAGTTGAAAAAGATTAGTTCGTGTGGTTACCTCGTTGGTCACCACGTCCCACAGCCCGTCGCTCGCGAGGATGAGGAACTCCAGAGAGCTGTCCACCACCTCCTCCTGTTGCAGACACAACAGAGCAGACGTGTCAAATCTCATAGTATCAGGGACCAATGCTGATGTCTTGCTATGATTTGCTATGTCACAAACCTTGATCTCTGGATCGGCAACCACGTACTGCTTCAACAGTTTGTCACCGAATGCTCGTGAAACAGCAAGGATGCCGCCCACACGCCATGTCCCTGCAAAAATTTAAAAGACAAGTGATTTTACAGCGGAGTTATTACTATAGTCTGGAGAAGATTCAGTACCCCAATTATCAGTCAGTAGTGTTGGAGGATGTCAAGAATGAATGGATACCTGCCCACATCACGAAACCTCCAGCGTCCTCGATCCGCTGTCGCTCATCTGTCTCATTAGGCTTATGGTCCCTTGACACCGCTATAGCTGCACCATTGAGATGAACAAAGGTCACAAACAACCTATAAATTGGACCATTCCAAAGCGGAGAAGAATGAGGCAGGTTGACATCTCTAAGCTTACCATCACCGCCTCTACAAATGACCGCCCTAGAATCCCCAACATTGGCCACAACCAGGCGATCTCCTACCAGGATAGCCGTGGAGGCCGTCGACCCTGCGTCTCGACTGTTTTTAGTATCGGCCTTCAGGAGTTCTGAGTCCGTATGGGTGAAAGTTTCAGCTGCAGGGGAACAACATTTCAGTGATTAAAACCTCAATGTTCAGTTAAGCTCTAGGTTCTGCAATGTGTATTCAGGGAGATATGTAATCGTACCAATAGCAGACTTGGTGTCGGTGAAGAATTTTGGGTGCTTGATTAAGTTGCTGAAGAGGTTTTGCTTGACAAACTCTGCTGCCCGAGCTCCACCATGACCTGCACAAACGGAAACAGTCTCAGTAATTAGCAACGGCTGCTGCAGAAACAGTTCTCTGTCTGAACCTAGAATGTTTATTACAGTATGATGATCAGCTTCAACTGAAGCTGACCGCAACTTACCGTCGAAAACACCGAACAGTCCGACAGTCTCTCCGTCGACACCATCAATTCTGGTCTCGTGGAAGTCCTCCATGGATGATCTCTTCCCGAGGCAGCTCGCGTACCCGTAGCTGAACTTGCCATTTTCACTGCCACATGATAAGCAGCATAAATCGAGTTGTATGATGGAAATTTGTCCAAGGCGAGCAAATGCAACCAAAAAAAAAAAATACTCGCGATAAAGTTCAGAAAGCAAGAAACGAAATTTCAGGCATGCTAGCATTTCTTTGCTATTTTTATCAACACAATCGCCAAAGTGGTCATGGAGATCATGTAGTATGGTACCTGAACCCGCCGCCACTGACGGGCTTCTTGCTGTCCCCGGAGGGCGCCATCGATCGAGGACAACGGTCGGCCGGGTTCCTCTTCGCCGCGCGTCCCGCCACCAACAAACAGGCGCGACAAGACGGCGGTAATGGCAGCTAGCGACGAGGGAGGAAGAAGAACCAGTCGCCCCAGGGAGCTTCTCACGGGCGTAAATAAGGGTCTGTACAGAGTGGATGCAGAGACGCCGAGCTCGTGCGCGCTACGGATGGTCGGTGCCGGGGCTCTCTCGGGAGCTCGTGTAAATAAGTAGGACGACGAGAGCTGGGCAGCCGTGTCGGGAGCGATGCGGTGGCCACGGTGGGCGGTGCCGTGCGGGGTAACGTGGCGGGACGGCAGAGGAGGCGAGGTCGATGCCGTGGACGCGCCGAGATGGCACCGCAGAGTCGACGGCTTTTCTTGGATCTCTCGCGTCACTCGTCATCATCATCGTCTCCGCCTCTGCTCGATCGTGTTGGTTTTGGCTTGGTCATGGAAAGGATTCGGAATCAGAAATGGTGGCGGCGCTACGTGGAGGAAGCGCGTGGCACGGGCGCGTATGGCGGGGCGGCACGTGTGCACCGGCCTGGCGCCTGGTGCGCTACACGTTACGGTACCATGCACACGTCAGCGTTTGGCCCGCGGTGTTCTATTTTCCACCACCGATCTATCATTAGTTATAAATAAACATGATAAAAATTACAAATAAATAAACAAAAAAGTATAGATTAGCTAAATAGAGTGTGCTTTTGTCGTTCCAAAGAACATGATGGGTTGAATATTCATGATCTAGAGATAAAAAATATAGCTCTACTTAGTAAGTGGCTATTCAAGTTAAATGAAAATATGTTGGTACAGAAGCTTTGTTCCATAAATAATATCATGCGTTGTATTCTATCGACCTGTTATAAGGGAAGACGATTGCCATCGCATTAGAATTTTCCCCTCTCAACGTAATTTTTAGGAGAGATTTGATTGGCACTAGACTTGACTTTTGGATCACATTGCTATATCGCTAAGCAAATGTTCAACTGACCACTGGGCATGATGAATTTCGATGGAACTTAAGTAAGAATGTTTTATTCTTCGTTAGTTCCTTATACAATGCTTAGTCCAGCCAGTCATACCAGCTTTAGATAATAGGATGATCTGAAAGATGAAGATATCTCTAAAAAACAAAATCTTTGATTGGTATGTTCGTCGAGGGGTTATACTCATTAAAGACAACCTTATTAGACGGAATTGGCATGGGAATCCCATGTGTGTTTTGTCATCATAATAAGACAATCAAACACTTGTTTTTCCAATTCAACTTTGCTAGGTCTATTTGATCAGTTACCCAAATAGCTTTAGGCTTGTATACGTCGCGTAGTATTAACAATATATTTGGGAATTGATTACATGGTATAAATCACAAGTATAAGTTATTTCTTTGGGTTGTAGCGATTACCATTACATGGTCGCTTTGCTATATAGAAATGATAAAGTTTTTAATGATATAAATTATCCTTATTTGCAGGTTATTTACCGGTGTACCAACACCATGCGTTCTTGGTCGATCCTACATTATGCGGAGTTTCATGACTCTTTTATAGAGGTGTGTACACGGCTGGAGGATGCAGCGCGGGATTTGTTTATCCAATATGGATGAAAACATAATCTACGGATCAGCCCTCCTTCAACATTCTAGGTGTTTTACAATTTTTCATTTTGATATGTAATCCGTCCTTTTATTTTCTCTGTTTGGATTGGATCTTTGGACTATGTAAGGCCGGGTATAATAAATAAAAAATTTAAGTAATAAAACGCCCACTATCGAAAAACCCGAAGAATACACATACTGGAGCTAGTCGAAGATGCCGTTATGGTTGCTGCAGTTGGAGAAAGCTTACGTAATAGAGCATGTTGAAATAGAAACATAAAAATTGTTGTGCTATGCTCCAAAAGACAAGTGCAACATATAGTAACCATCATTAAAGATGAGAATTATATACCAAAATGGATAAACCTGTAACCACACCAACTAATACGAAAACTAACCGGATTCTAGGAGATAAGCTAAGAAAGACAATTACACACGGCCTTTTCACCGACGCTGTACTTCCGAAACCCAAGGCCACAAGAGAAGAGCCAAGCGGATGAAACCTTAGATCACATTTTTCATTTCTCCTCTCTAATGTTGCCCTCTGGTGATGTCATGGTGAACTTCTTGTGGCCATGTGTGCTAAGTTTTTATCTGTTATGATTTATTTGAACATGTAAACAGGAGATAATCATGTGTTGTAACCCTATGTCGGTTTCTTGCTCCCGGCGCTCCCACTCCCTCACGATCGGATGCGACTTCTCGCTCGCGTCCCTTCGCCTTGTATATATTTTAAATCATCGATGGAATAGATCACTTGTTTGATTTATTTTTTCAACCAACATCCAACACGATAACAACACTAACTCTGTTGAGAGAATAAAAAGGTGAACTCTGGCGATCGCCAAAACAAGAAGAACCGAGAAGAAGGAAAGGTAATCCAATGCATGCAAGAGGTTTCTTCAGTTTATTCCTACGCCAGCTTTGGGAGGATGGTCGACGTAGTCTCTTGATCACACGTCGCCGTCATGGTGTTGGTGGCCTTCGACGTCACCTCCGCAATGTGCACTGTCTTCGTCAAGTCAAACGTCACCACGGTCCTCGCCGATCCGCTGCACCCCGCCATGGACTTGGTGTCTGCCTCGGTGGTCGTTGCGAGCTCCTAGGAAGGACCAATGGAACCTCTGGTGATATCGGAGGTGCAGCCACTATTGGTATTGATCCTCGCTGGACCGGCAGTGCCAAACCTCTATGCCGACAAGGAGATGAAACCAGCGGACCGATATATGGACATCAATGACTCGGAGCTCGCGACCCTCCCTCCAACATCGCCGTGCCTAGTACATGGTTGGGTCCGCCAATGCCTTGCAGCACCGGTGGCACCTGTCGAGGAGAAGGCCGTGCTTGTGGCTACTGGGGCGCCCGTGGTTCCCACGACGTCCTCGCCATCGTGATCTACGGATCTACCGTATCCCACTCCGACGAATGAAGTGGTGAGCGTAGGGACTACTTCGTAGAGCGTCGACCTCAAGCTTCTCCTTCCCGTGCCGGCAACTGTGATTGGGATGTCAAAAATGGGGCGAGATACTCCACCGCTCTAGCCTCGACCCTCAGCCTCCTAATCCGCTTCATCATCTTGCGCTCCATTCTATTGGCTGGCCGCGTCGGTCGACGGCCAGGGAAGTGGAGCTCGGTGCAGATCAGGCTCTACAATGGCCACTCCAATAGTATGGTGCCCGGGACACACCTTCCCAGGCGTATCTAAAAGAGGAGGACCACATGTCGGGTCCTTTAGCTCCTCGCTATTAAACGATTGTGTAACACCCTAGCGTCTCCGGACCAGCTACTGTCACACCTGGCAGCTCAATATGATCGCTAGACTAACCCCACAGACCAACACTAGTCTTTTCTGCGCACTTTGTCCTCAATCTTGCGCACCCGGTACCCACTTCCCAGTCGGTCACTCATCCTTAAATTGCTCTAGGCCAAGCACGCTTAACTCCAGAGTTCTTTTTAGATGAGCTTTCGGGAAAGAAGTTGCAACTTGTTGATATGAGTATGCTATCAACCCTATTAAGACAAGTGCCAAGATCTCACATTACACCCACCCTTAGAAGATCGACGCCCTCGTCGATCAACCACAAGCCAGGAACGTCCCCTCTTGGCACACGTCTGTGCGTCTATGTCGGTACAAGTTCCATGTCGTGTCCACTCCGAGCCACACGCGTCATGCTCCACATATCCGCCACTCACATGCACACTCCCATGTAACCCCCATGATCGGCTCTGATGCCACTTATAACACCCCGGCCTCTCCAGACCAGTGGTTGTCACTCCTGGCAGCTCAATGGGATCTCTAGACTAACCCCAAAGACCAACACTAGTATTTTATGCGCACTTTGTCCTCACTCGTGCGCACCTGGTACCCACTTTACGGTCGGTCACCCATACTCAAATTTCTCTATGCCAAGCACGCTTAACCTCAAAGTTCTTTTCAGATGAGCTTATAGAAAAGAAGTTGAAAGTTGTTGATATGGGTATCCTATTAAGCTAAGTGACAGGATCTCACAGATCACCGATGGTAGCAGTGGGTGGTGGTGGTGGTGATGAAGCGGCTATGATTCGTCGTTGTTGTTTATGTAGGTCCGTCCTTCCATTACACATGAAACTCAAGGGGGAATGATTTGCCGGTGGTAGCACTAGAATGAGGGTTTACATAACTGGGTGTGGCAGTGACAACTGCATCATAATAGAATCTCCAGCGGTTCCCGGTGGAGGACACCGATGCGCACATGATCGCCTTCGCAGAGTCCATAGAATCCCTAGAGAGTCATGTGATGGACAAGGTGGTGGTGGCGGTGCAGGATGCGTTGGCTGCTGCTACCACGACTGAGGCAGAGGAGCAAGAGTTAGAGCCCATGGAGGGTGTAGTGGCCATGGAAGAACCAGTGTGTCCGATGTCGAAACGGTCGTCTTGTACGACGACGTCGACTTCAATAGGATCAAGTACCATGAGGATGTTGGAATTATGCCCTATAGGCAATAATAAAGATGTTATTATTATAATTCATGTTCATGATAAAGTTTATATTCCATGCTAGAATTGTATTAAGCGGAAACTTTAATACTTGTGTGGTTTGTGAACAACACCGTGTCCCTGGTACGCCTCTAAGGACTAGCTCATTGATCAATGATGGTTAAGGTTTCCTAACCATAGACATGAGTTGTCAATTGAGATCATTTCATTGGAGAATGATACGATGGACAGACCCAAACTAAGCAAAGCAATTAGATCGTTTCATCGTGTTCATCTTTGCGAAGCTTTTCCTATGTCAAATATTGTATTCCTTAGACCATGAGATAATACAACTCCCTGGTATCGGAAGAAATCTTTGAGGTCATCAAACGTCATCCTATGAGAGGGTGATCATAAAGGTGTCTCTCAGGTGATCGGAAAGTATCTGTTGGGTTGTATGTATCGAGATGGGATTTGTCCCTCCCAAGTCGGAGAGATATACTTCGGGCCCACTCGGTAATCGATATCAACAACGCTTGCAAGCATGTGGTTAAGGAGTTAATCACAAAGTGATATCGGATTACGGAACGAGTAAAGTACTTGCTGTGAACGAGATTGAACTAGGTATGACGGTACCGACGATCGAATCTTGGGCAAGTAAAATATCGCGAGACGAAGGGAATATATATATGGGATTGATTGAATCCTGGCATCGTGGTTCATCCGATATGATCATCGATGAATGTGTGGGAGTCAATATGGGTGCCCAGACCCCGCTGTTGATTATTGATAGAAGATCATGTCTGCATATTCTCGAACCCGCAGGGTCACACACTTAACGTGTCTTGACGCTAGGATAGATTGGATAATTGGTTTATGAATTTTTGTTTGGAGTCTCGGATGGGATCCGGGACATCACGAGAGGTTCCGGAATGGTCCGGAGAATAAGATTCATATAAGGCAGTGCAGTTTTTGGAGTTCGGAATTGTTCCGGGTTAATCGGTATTGTACCGGAAGCTTCTAGAACCTTCCGGAAGGGGACCAACGTGGCCCCACCTTCCGGGAGGGGGCATGGGCCTATGAGGGAGTGTCCTGGCCGCATTGGGCCAGGGGCACAAGGCCCCATAGGGCCCAGCCGATCCTAGAGAGTTTAAATCGTTTAAACTAGAGATAGGGTTTCTAGAAGAGGGGAGAGTCCATGCCCCCCACTCCTTATCCTTTGGGCTTGGGGGAGGGGCTAGGGCTGCGCCCCCCTCTATATAAAGAGGGGTGGGGGCGCACCAAACCCCTACACCTCTCCTCCAAACGCTAGCCGCCTTGCTAGCTTTCCTCTCTCCCTCCCGACTGTTTGTAGGCGAAGCCCTGCTGCAGAAATTCTCCACCATATACACCACGCCGTCGTGTTGTAGATTCAATCTATCTCTCCACCATACTTGCTGGTCCGAGGAAGGAGGAGACGTCGAGGTGCTGCACGTGTGCATCTCACGGAGGCACCGCCACTTGTGGTGCTAGATCGGATCGGATCGCGAGGAGGAGAAGCGAGTACGACTACATCACCCACGTTTCGACGAACGTTCCGCTGTGCGAATCTTCAAGGGTATGAAGATCTAATCCAATCTCTCTCGTTGTTTGCATCTCCTAGATTAGATCTTGGCTTTCCCTCTGTTCGCTCCGTAGAAAATTTTGATTTACTATGCCGCGAAACCCTTCAGTGGTATCAGAACTAGATCTATGCGTAGATGTGTTTCACGAGTAGAACACAACATGGTTGTTGCGGGCGTTGATGTTTTATGTTGCAAGCCTCTTGTTTGTGTTCTTGTTATGACGCGGGATAGTGAGATTGAAGCGGTCCAGGCCAACCTTACGCGACGTCGTTCGCGAGACCGGCTCCGCACTTGACGTGTGGCTTGTTCCACACATGCGGCTGGTGGATGTCAGTTTCTCTCACTATAGTTGTCATGGGATTAGCACCGGAGTTTGGCAACCATAATATCACCGTTGTGGCTTTCCGTAGGTAAGAATCGTTCTTAGCATCTACTCCCATAAGCCACGTAAAACATGCAACAACAAAGTAGAGGCGTCTAACTTGTTTTTGCAGGGAGTGTTTTCTGTGATATGGTATGGCCCAAGATGTGATGTGTATAATGTATGCGATGATCATGTTTTGTAATGTTTCACGACTTGCATGTCGATGAGTACACAACCGGCAGGAGCCATATGGTTGTCTTTATAATTGTGTATGACCTGCGAGTCAACTTCTTATACGCCATGTAATAGCTTTACTTTATCGCTAAGTAGTTAGCAATAGTTGTAGTTGCTATTCATGGTGAAGGCAATCATGGTGGAGTGATGGAGATCATGCCGGAATGCACAAGATGGAGATCATTGCGCGAAGATTGGCTATACCATGTCACATAAAGTTATATGCATGTGATGTTTATCCTTTATGTATCTTATTATGCTTAGATCGCGATGGTAGCATTATAAGATGATTCCTCACTTAAAGATCAATATAAAAACTGTGTTCTCCCCAAGTATGCACCGTTGCGAAAGTTCATCGTTTCCAAGCATCACGTGATGATCGGGTGCTATAGACTCTACGCTCACATACAACGGGTGCAAGCCAGTTTTGCACACGCGGAAATACTTGGGTCTAACTTGACGAGCCTAGCATGTACAGACATGGCCTCGGAACACAAGAACCGAAAGGTTAAGCATGAGTCATATGAATGATATGATCGACACTTCGTTGTCCACCATTGAAACCACATCTCTTCTCGTGATGATCGGATTAGGTGTGGTGAATTTGGATCGTGTTCACTAAACAACTTGAGGGATGTTGAATTTAGTGGGAGTTCATCTAGTAATTTGATTAAGTTGAACTATTTATCATGAACATAGTCTAAATTGTACTTGCAAATACTGTAGATCACATGGCCAAGTCCAACTTCAACTTCAACGTTTTTGCTGAGAAGGAAAAGCTTAGAAACAATGGGTCTAACTTCACCAATTGGTTCCGCAATCTAAGAATCATTCTGTCTGGCGGACAAAACGACTATGTCCTTGGGAAAGCGTTAGGTGACCCCCTGCTGCAACTGCGCCGGCTGATGAGAAAGCTGTCTATCAGTCGCGCAAAGATGATTATGGTGTGATTAAGAGCACCATGTTGTTTGCTATGGAACCGGAACTTCAAAATCGTTTTGAAACCTATCCCGGGCCCTTTGAGATTCTCGAGGAGCTGAAAACCATGTTTCAGACTCAAGCCCGTTCTGAGAGATATGAGATCTCTGAGAAGTTCTTTAACTGCAAGATGGAGGAAGGGAGTTCCGTTAGTGAGCACGCCATAAAGATGTCGGGCTACACTCAACGCCTTGAGCAACTGGAATGCACGATTCCAGAGGAGCTCAAGATTGATAGGGTTCTGCAATCACTCCCTCCCAGCTACAAAAGTTTTGTAGTGACTCATAATCAGATTGGCTCCACTGATACGATCACCGAGCTCTTCGCAAAGCTGAAGGCTGCGGAGGTGGACATAAAAAGGATAATCATGTGTTGATGGTCAACAAGCCCTCCTTTAAGAAAGTTAAGGGAGCAAAGAATCCCTTCAAGAAGGGCGGCGGCAAGCGCAATGCTCCTGCTGAGAAGAAGCTCAAGTCTGGTCCTAAGCCGGACACTGAGTGCTTCTATTGCAAGGACAAGGGTCACTGGAAGCGCAACTGTCCGAAGTACTTAGCGGACAAGAAGGCTGACACCATCAAAGGTATATATGATATACATGTTATTGATGTTTTCCTTACTAGCCCTCGTTGTAGTGCCTGGGTATTTGATACCGGTTCAGTTGCTAATATTTGTAACTCGAAACAGGAGCTACGGAATAGACGGCAGCTTGCGAGGGATGAGGTGACGATGCGCGTTGGCAACGGATCAAGAGTTGATGTGATGGTCGTCGGCACGCTCTCCTTAGTTTTACCTTCGGCATTAGTTTTAAACCTTAATAAGTGTTATTATGTGCCTGCGTTGAGCATGAACATTATTTCTGGATTGTGTTTATTGCAAGACGGTTATTCATTTAAATCGGAGAATAATGGTTGTTCTATTTATATGAGTAACATCTTTTATGGTCATGCACCTCTTATGAATGGTTTATTTCTTCTAAATCTCGAAAGGGATGAAACACACATCCATAACATTGAGGCTAAGAGATGCAAAGTAGATAGTGATAATACTACTTATTTGTGGCACTGTCGTCTAGGTCATATTGGTGTAAAGCGCATGAAGAAACTCCATTCTGATGGACTTTTGGAGTCTCTTGATTTTGAATCATTTGACACATGCGAACCATGCCTCATGGGCAAGATGATCAAAACCCCGTTCTCCGGAATGATGGAGCGAGCAACGGACTTGTTGGAAATCATACATACCGATGTATGCGGACCGATGAGTATTTCGACGCGCGGTGGATATCGCTATTTCCTTACTTTTACCGATGACTTAATTAGATATGGGTATATCTATTTAATGAAACATAAATGTGAAACATTTGAAAAGTTCAAGGAATTTCAGAATGAAGTGGAGAACCATCGTAACAGAAAGATTAAATTTCTACGATCCGATCGTGGAGGTGAATATTTGAGTTATGATTTTCTCACGCATCTTAAAGCAAGTGGAATCGTTTCACAACTCACGCCACCCGGAACACCACAGCGCAATGGTGTGTCTGAACGCCGGAATCGAACCCTATTAGATATGGTCCGATCAATGATGTCTCTTACTGATTTTCCGTTATCATTTTGGGGTTATGCATTAGAAACCGCTGCATTCACTTTAAATAGGGCTCCATCTAAATCCATTGAGACGACACCGTATGAACTGTGGTTTGGTGCTAAACCTAAGTTGTCGTTTCTTAAAGTTTGGGGATGCGAGGCTTACGTCAAGAAGTTGATGCCGGACAAGCTCGAACCCAAAGCGGAGAAATGCGTCTTCATAGGATACCCTAAGGAAACTATTGGGTATACCTTCTATCACAGAACCGAAGGCAAAGTGTTTGTCGCAAAGAACGGTTCCTTTCTTGAGAAGGAGTTTCTCTCGAAAGAAGTGAGTGGGAGGAAAGTAGAGATTGACAAGGTTATTGAACCTTCTCTTGAATTGGAGAGTAGCGCAGCACCTGAAATTGTTCCAGTGCCGCCTGCACCCACAATAGAGGAAGCTAATGACAAGGATCATGAAGCTTCGGATGATGCTGCTACTGAACGTCGCAGGTCGACAAGGTCGCGTGCCCCTCCTGAGTGGTACGGCAACCCTGTCTTGACTGTCTTGTTAGTAGAAGACAGTGAACCTACGAACTATGAGGAAGCGATGATGAGCCCAGACTCTGAGAAATGGTTAGAAGCCATGAAATCCGAATTGGGATCCATGAGCGAAAACCAAGTATGGACTTTGGTGGACCCTCCTAGCGACCGAAAGGCCGTTGGGTGCAAATGGATATTCAAGAAGAAAACGGACGCGGATGGTAATGTTACCGTCTATAAATCACGGCTTGTCGCGAAAGGTTTTCGACAAGTTCAAGGTGTTGACTACGATGAGACTTTTTCTCCCGTAGCGATGTTTAAGTCCATTCGGATTTTATTAGCAATTGCTGCGTTTCATGATTATGAAATATGGCAGATGGATGTCAAGACTGCTTTCCTCAATGGCAACATTGATGAAGAGTTGTATATGATGCAACCCGAAGGTTTTGTCGATCCTAAGGATGCTAGTAAAGTATGCAAACTTCAGCGTTCCATTTATGGACTGAAGCAAGCATCTCGGAGTTGGAACCTTCGTTTTGATCAAGTGATCAAGAGCTTTGGATTTGTTCCAAATTGCTACGAAGCTTGTATCTACAAGAAAGTGAGTGGGAGCTCGGTGACGTTTCTGGTACTATATGTGGATGACATATTGATTATCGGAAATGACATCAACATGCTTAACGATGTGAAGAGTTATTTGAACAAGTGTTTTTCAATGAAAGACCTAGGTGAAGCTGCTTATATATTGGGCATCAAGATCTATAGAGATAGACAAAGACGCCTGGTAGCTTTAAGCCAGAGTACATACCTAGACAAAGTTCTGAAAAGGTTCAGAATGGATAAGGCAAAGAAAGGTTCAGTGCCTATGTTGTCAGGTAAGATATTGAGCAAGGCTTAGTGTCCAGCTACGGTAAATGATAGGGAAGCTATGAGCAAAGTGCCTTATGCCTCGGCCATAGGTTCTATCATGTATGCCATGCTGTGTACTAGACCGGATGTGTCCAATGCTCTTAGTTTGACGAGCAGATATCAAAGTGATCCAGGAGTGGAACACTGGACAGCCGTGAAGAACATCCTAAAGTACCTAAATAGGACTAAAGAAATGTTCTTACTCTATGGGGGTGATGAACAGCTTGTCGTAAAAGGTTACGTCGACGCTAGTTTTGACACCGACAAGGATGATTCCAAATCTCAGACAGGATACGTTTATATTTTGAATGGAGGAGCTGTGAGCTGGAGAAGCTGCAAGCAAAGCGTGATCACGGGATCTACAGTAGAAGCGGAATACATGGCTGCTGCGGAAGCGTCAAGTGAAGGGGTTTGGATCAGAAACTTCATCACTGAGCTTGGCATGGTTCCAAGTGCATTGGACCCACTGGAGATATTGTGTGATAACACTGGCGCCATAGCACTCGCTAAGGAACCAAGATATCATCCAAAGACCAAACATATCAACCGCAAGTTTCATATAATCCGAGATTATATTGCAGATGGAGATCTGAAGATTAGCAAAGTACATACAGATCTGAATGTCGCAGATCCATTGACTAAACCTCTTCCACGTGTAAAACATAATCAGCACCTCAGTGCCATGGGTGTGAGATTGTTGCCAAATGTAAACTAGATTATTGACTCTAGTGCAAGTGGGAGACTGTTGGAATTATGCCCTAGAGGCAATAATAAAGATGTTATTATTATAATTCATGTTCATGATAAAGTTTATATTCCATGCTAGAATTGTATTAAGCGGAAACTTTAATACTTGTGTGGTTTGTGAACAACACCGTGTCCCTGGTACGCCTCTAAGGACTAGCTCATTGATCAATGATGGTTAAGGTTTCCTAACCATAGACATGAGTTGTCAATTGATAATGAGATCATTTCATTGGAGAATGATATGATGGACAGACCCAAACTAAGCAAAGCAATTAGATCGTTTCATCGTGTTCATCTTTGCGAAGCTTTTCCTATGTCAAATATTGTATTCCTTAGACCATGAGATAATACAACTCCCTGGTATCGGAAGAAAGCTTTGAGGTCATCAAACGCCATCCTATGAGAGGGTGATCATAAAGGTGTCTCTCAGGTGATCGGAAAGTATCTGTTGGGTTGTATGTATCGAGATGGGATTTGTCCCTCCCAAGTCGGAGAGATATACTTCGGGCCCACTTGGTAATCGATATCAACAACGCTTGCAAGCATGTGGTTAAGGAGTTAATCACAAAGTGATATCGGATTACAGAACGAGTAAAGTACTTGCTGTGAACGAGATTGAACTAGGTATGACGGTACCGACGATCGAATCTCGGGCAAGTAAAATATCGCGAGACGAAGGGAATATATATATGGGATTGATTGAATCCTGGCATCGTGGTTCATCCGATATGATCATCGATGAATGTGTGGGAGTCAATATGGGTGCCCAGACCCCGCTGTTGATTATTGATAGAAGATCATGTCTGCATATTCTCGAACCCGCAGGGTCACACACTTAACGTGTCTTGACGCTAGGATAGATTGGATAATTGGTTTATGAATTTTTGTTTGGAGTCTCGGATGGGATCCGGGACATCACGAGAGGTTCCGGAATGGTCCGGAGAATAAGATTCATATAAGGCAGTGCAGTTTTTGGAGTTCGGAATTGTTCCGGGTTAATCGGTATTGTACCGGAAGCTTCTAGAACCTTCCAGAAGGGGACCAACGTGGCCCCACCTTATGGGAGGGGGCATGGGCCTATGAGGGAGTGTCCTGGCCGCATTGGGCCAGGGGCACAAGGCCCCATAGGGCCCAGCCGATCCTAGAGAGTTTAAATCGTTTAAACTAGAGATAGGGTTTCTAGAAGAGGGGAGAGTCCATGCCCCCCACTCCTTATCCTTTGGGCTTGGGGGAGGGGCTAGGGCTGCGCCCCCCTCTATATAAAGAGGGGTGGGGGCGCACCAAACCCCTACACCTCTCCTCCAAACCCTAGCCGCCTTGCTAGCTTTCCTCTCTCCCTCCCGACTGTTTGTAGGCGAAGCCCTGCTGCAGAAATTCTCCACCATATACACCACGCCGTCGTGTTGTAGATCCAATCTATCTCTCTACCATACTTGCTGGTCCGAGGAAGGAGGCGACGTCGAGGTGCTGCACGTGTGCATCTCACGGAGGCACCGCCACTTGTGGTGCTAGATCGGATCGGATCGCGAGGAGGAGAAGCGAGTACGACTACATCACCCACGTTCCGACGAACGTTCCGCCGTGCGAATCTTCAAGGGTATGAAGATCTAATCCAATCTCTCTCGTTGTTTGCATCTCCTAGATTATATCTTGGCTTTCCCTCTGTTCGCTCCGTAGAAAATTTTGATTTACTATGCCGCGAAACCCTTCAGAGGACGAGGTGGGTTTACCCAATGTGAGCGACGAGCGGCGGGTTCTCCTCGCATCCTTGCAGATCACCCACTGAAAGAGCATGTATGCCCCCATGTGTGGTTTTGGTAATTAATGACAATCCCTATGGACTAATGTGTAAATTGAGTTTCACTTGTAGGTTTGTCCATTAGCATCGCTTGGGCCATGTGTTGGTATCAAGGTTGAAAGATGAAGAAAGAAGGAGCTTGAAGGTTGATCAAGACAAGTGTAAAGATTTGCATCAAGATGGATCAACCTCAAGAAGGGATGAACAAGGGCGAGCTCAAGATGCGCCATCTCTAGAAGATCTCATGCTTGAAGCTTGCCATCCTCATGATCATGGAGTGATGAAGACAAGTTCAAAGAAGAGGTTTCCCCATGGAGTATGGGGGAGCAATTTGCAAGTCTTCATCTTTATCAAGCAAGATCAAACAAGAAAGGTGCTCCCACTATAGAAGAACAAGACGGTCTACATCAAGTTCAAGTGGGATGCTCAAGGCAAAGGTATGTTCTTGATAGGGCTTCTCTTTTTCCGGTCTCGTGTTGTTAGTTGGGAGACCGGGTTTAGGATAGATAGCCGTACTATCAACATGGTCTCTCAAGCGGGTGTCTCGTTTGCATCGTTCGGAGAGATCTCAAACCTTTGCATTCATAACATCATCTTTCTTGGTTGTTATTTGGTTCTTGTCCATGAGAGGATCTAGAGCTTGTGGTCATCATCATAACAAGCTCTAGTTCACCGTATAAGGATTTCCCTTGCATATCTTATTGCGGTTTTTGTTGGATTCTATTCGTCGTTATCTTTCCAACAAAATTGGTTTAATCTTGTTTGGAGTTCGGATGCAAAAGTTATTGCATTACTGGTTTCTGGAATTTCCCTGACCGGAAGTTCCGGCTTCCCATCGGAAGTTCCGCTAGGGCATTTTTGCCGCCGGAAGTTCCGGTGGAAGTTCCGGTTCTTATTCCACTCATGTTCAGTATTCTCTCTGTTTTGTTTGTTGTATTTGACGGAATTTGGGCGAGAAGTTACAGCAGTAATACCTCCCCCACCGGAAGTTCCGGCCAGGGACCGAAGGTTCCTCTCGGGCCTAGTTGTCGCCGTAAGTACCGATTGAAAATCCGGGTCTTGTTCCGCTCACGTTCAGTAACCTTCTATTTTGGATGTGTCTATTTGACGGAACTTCCGTCGGAACTTCCACCGAAAGTTCCGCTCCCACCGGAAGTTCCGGTAGACCGGCGGAAGTTCTGACCAGGATTCGCGTTTTCAGATTCTCACATCACCGTTTTTAACCATTGGCTGTGTGCCAGCGGAAGTTCTGGCCTCCCACCGGAAGTTCCGGCCAGGATCGCGAATGCCCATAACGGGCAGATCTAGGAGCCCTTTAAAAGGGGCTCCTCTTCCCCTTCGTGGGTACTAGATTTTCTTCTTGGTTCTTGGCTTTCTCTCTCTCCTCCATTGTTGACCTTGAAGAAGCTTTCCCTCTCCCATTTCCCTTGCTATGATTCTTGCATCTTTTTGAGGGATTTGAGAGAGGAGATCTAGATCTACAATCCCCCAAGCTAAATCTCTTCTTTATGAAGGAATCATTGGGATCTAGATCTTGGAGAGTTTTGTGTTCTCCTCTTGTGTTCTTCCTCCCTTATTCCCCCAATAGCTTTTGTAGCTTTGTTGGAATTTGGGAGAGAAGGACTTGCCCTTCATTTGTTGCATAGATTTGAGTTCTCCTCGGAGATTCGGCGAGTACAAGATTGTGGGCTTGTTACTCTTGGGTTCTTGGAACCCTAGACGGTTGTGTGGTCGGTTTGTTGACCTTTTGTGGTCTTGTTGACCTTTTGTGGTATTCTAGCCTTTTGTGGCTTTGTTGTCCTTTTGTGGCATTGTAGCCTTTTGTGGCTTTGTTGTTGGGAGCCTCCAATTGAGTTGTGGAGTTAGCCCTGATGGGGATATGCCTACCGGGGTATATCCAGCATGATGTTTCCGACTGTCCCAATGAACTGGCGAGTGGGCCTGCAAAACGACGACTGGATTAAAGCCCAGCAAGGAGCAAAGAGACTGGAAGCTGAAGGCCCAGGCGAGTGGATAGTGTTGGAGATATGCCCAAGAGGCAATAATAAAGTGGTTATTATCATATCTTCAAACTTATGATAAATGTTTACATACCATGCTATAATTGTATTAACCGGAAACATTAATACTTGTGTGATTTGTAAACTAAAATAAGAGTCCCTAGTGAAGCCTCTTGTTAAACTAGCTTGTTGGTTAATATATGATCATGGTTTACTGATCATGAACATAGAGATGTTATTAACAACAGGATCATATCATTAGGAGAATGATGTGATGGACGTACTCCTATAGATAAGCGTAGCATAAAGATCAAGTCATTTCAATAGTTCAATTGCTATATGCTTTCTGATACATAGTAACCTAATTCCTTCGACCATGAGATCATGCATATCACCTTTACCAGATGGATGCTTTGATGACATCAAACACCACACCGTAACTGGGTGGCTATAAAGGTGGCATTGAGTGTTCGGAAAGTATTGGTTGAGACACATGGATCAAGAGTGGGATTTGTCCATCCATATGACGGATAGATATACTCTGGGCCCTCTCGGTGGAATGTCATCCAATTAGCTTGCAAGCATGTGACTGGGTCACAAGGGATCACATATCACGGGAACGAGAAAAGAGTACTTATCAGTAACGAGGTTGAACTAGGTATACAGAGATACCGACGATCATAACCTCGGATAAGTAAACTATCGTGAGACAAAGGGAAATTGGTATCGTATGTAAGTGGTTCATTCGATCACAAAGTAATCGTAGAAATATGTGGGAGCCATATGAATTTCCAGATTCCTCTATTGGTTATTGTTCGGAGAAGTGTCTCGATCATGTCCGCATAATTCACGAACCGTAGGGAGACACACTTAAGGATTCGACGTTGTTTGAGTAGTTATGGTATTATGAGAAAGAGACCGAATGTTGTTCGGAGTCTCGGATGGGATCCGGGATATCACGAGGTGATCCGGAATGGTCCGGAGAATAAGATTCATATAAGGAAAGTCCCATTTCGGAGTTCGGGAATGATTCCGGTGTTTTCATCGGGAATGTTCTAGAAGGTTCCGGAATGTCCGGCACTCCGGAAGGGGAGGGGTACATGAATGTGTCATTACATATTGGAATGATTGCATCATGTACTAAGTGTTCTTGCTTTTCCAAATAAAGGATTAAATTAAATCCTAAAACAGAAAAGTCAAATGTCCAGTTTGAAAGTCAAACGGCTAAAACAAGAAACTGTGGGAAACAAGCAAGAGGTGGTTGGAACCGACTTGGGGAAGGAGTCCCTCCAAGCCGGCGCGCCAACCAAGGCCGACTTGGGGAGGGACTCCCCTCCCCTTGGCCGCCCCTCCCACCTATAAAAGGAGGGGCAGGGCCTCCTCCTCTAGACACACAAGTTCCTATCCTCTAATCTCCGGTTTAGAGCCGTTTTGGTTTAGAGCTTCTAATTGCCCTACCCTTCGGTTTAGAGCCTTCTAATTGGTGTGTCTAATCCCTAGACCACTAATAGTTCTCTCTCATACTCCACCATACTCGCTCCGGCTTAAGGCGAAGCCCTGCGGGATCTCCCCTCTACTTCCGGTACCACGCCGTTGTGCTGCCGGAATCGCGAGGAGAGTGCTACAACCTCCGCTGCCTGCTGGAACAAGGGAGAGAAAGGTCTTCGTCGAGTACCGAACGTGTGACCGACTGCGGGAGCGCTGCCAGAACGTGGCGCCGGAAGGATCGTCTACGCGATCTTGAGATCGGAAAAGTACGACTACATCACCCACGAGAATCTGCTCTCGTTAACCGCTTTGGAATCTTCGAGGGTAAGTTATTCCATCGACTCGTTGCTACAATCTAGTAGATAGATCTTGGCTTGTTTGTTTGTATGCGATAGAAATTTTTTGTTTTCCATGCTACGAACCCCTACAGTGGTATCAGAGCCGTGTCTATATGTAGATCTGTTGCACGAGTAGAACACAATGGTCATTGTGGGCGTTGATGCTTTTATTGTCGATTGCTTCTTGTGTACTTTGCATCTTGCGGTATGTTGGGATAAAGCGGCCCGGGCTAACCTTACATGACATCGTTCATGAGACTTGCTCCACGCTTGACATGCAACTTGTATTGCATAAGTGGCTTTGCGGGTGCCTGTTTCTCCTAGCATAGTTAAGATCCAATTTACAACGGGTGATTGACAATACTAGTATCAATGTTGTGGTTCTTGTTCGTAAGTTAGAACGACACTTATTGAAAGCCCCAAACCACGTAAAACATGCAAAGAAAATTAGAAGCGTCTAACTTTGTTTTGCAGGGGGTGTGCAGTGATGTGATATGGCCATGATTGTGATTATATATGATGTATGCAATGTTCCTTATTGTAAGTCGGCAACCGGCAGGAGCCATATGGTTGTCTTTAATTTCTGTTAAGACCCGCGTGTCTATTCAAAGTAGTTGTAATAGTTGAAGCCGGTGGACGACAACCATGGAGCAGCGTCATTGACCTTGATGCAATGTCGGTGATGATGGAGATCATGTTCGTTCTAGAAGATGGAGATCGGAAGCACAAAGAAGAAAGGCCATATCATATCACATATTATGAATTGCACAAAGAAGAAAGGCCATATCCTTTATGCATCTTGTATTGCTTAGTAGACGACGGTAGCATTATAAGATGATCCCTCATGCACATGAATTTCACGTCATAAAGTGTTCACCCTTAGTTAGCACCGTTGCTAAAGCTTGTTGTTTCGAAGCACCACGTGATGATCGGGTGTGTTAGATTCCGCAAGTGTATACAACGTGAGCAAGCCAGATTTGCTCATGCGGAAGCTAAGGTTTGATCTTGACGAGCCTAGCATGTACAGACATGGTCTCAGGAACACGGATCACCGAAAGGTAAAGCATGAGTCATATAGGAGATATGATGAACATGTTGATTGTTCGCCATTGAAGCTATGTCAACTCTCGTGATGATCGGTTTTGATGTGGTGGATTTGGTTCGTGTGATCACTAAAACAATGTGAGGGATATTGTTTTGAGTGGGAGTTCACCTAGATTAATTTAATTATTAATTAGAACTCAATTTATCATAAATTAACTCAAAGTGAATTTGCATAATTGTTGTAGTCATTGGCATCCGTTTACCACCTTGCGCTTAGTTATAATTGAGATGATAGAACTATAGAATTCTGGTTAGTTACTTTACGAACTGGTATCATATTGTTTTAAAGTGTTAATCTAAAGTTTAAAATTCCTATTGCAAACTTTCAGTAAGTTCTGGTTACTCCATGAAGTTTAATAATTGGTATTAAAACAAGAGTGACAATTCCAAGTGTTAGTGTATAAGTATCATGTTTGTCTCCATGATTCTTGATATTCAGAGGATTGTCTTAATATCAAGGTTATCTATGATCTGAAAGAGTTGTTTCAGAAACCATGATGTGTGGAAGATATTGTGATATCTGAAACGAAGTTTTGGTTGCAACATGATAGAGTATAATATGGCAAAAGTTCATGTTCTCATATTTTGATGAGAATTTGCAAAGGGTTGTAGACACTTGTTGTCCTAATCCTCCAAAAGGTTTTGGATAGCAACATTATACTCGTAATTCATCGTTATAAGCTAAAGGTAGTTTGATCATGGACGATTCCATGATAAAGATGAATATTTGATGTAGGTAAAATGTTTACTACACCAAGAGATTACTAAATAAAGGAATTTGAAAGAACACCAAACATTTGATGATGGTGATCTACTTCAAAGTGCAAGTCCAAAGACATTGGTATTTAACTATACATGTTTTGGACTATGTGTCATATGTATGACTCCACTATTGATGTTGATATATTCTTTCAAACAGAAAAGGAAATACTGAAAGAGAATCTCATAAATATATGGCAGAAAAGAAAAGACTAGAATTGTTCAGTTTAAGTATATAGATGATATACATGTTATGGCTATATTCTTTGCTTATTAAACAATGTGGTTCTCAAGTATTTGATACTGAATTTGTTGGTGTGAATCGTTATACGAAACAACACAATTCATGAACTACAATGGCCTAAGTAACTAGCAAAAGAATATGTGATGATGTTCATCGAGAACAAATAAAGGGTTATTGTGTTGCTCATTGAACATCAAAGTTTGCCTTCAAGATTTGTTTTATCAGGTATTATGAGAACAAAAGGGTTGTTCAAATAATTGCCGTAATCCATAAAAGATGTATGATTCACAAATCTTGTTGGAGAAATCACATCCATAAAACTAGTGCTAAAAATGTCGAAAGACAAATTGATTGAAGGATCACTTATGAAGTGACATCGCCGTTTAAATTATATTGGAAAGAAAACATGAAGAAACTCCATGTGGATGGAATTTTGGAGTCTTTTGATTTTGATCAAATGACGCTTGTGAAACTTTCCTAGAGATAATTAAAACTTCGTTCATAGGCCAAAAGGGAACGAATGACTAGCTTATTGGAACTTGTACATATTGTTGTGCGAAATCCATTATGTGTAGTCAAGAGCGATGGATTTCAACTTCATATGCTTTCTCCGAAAATTTGAGTGAATATATGAATATTTACTTAATAAGGATGAAGTGTGAAATATTTGAAAAGTTCAAAGACTTTCAACATGAAGTGCAAAATCATTGTAACAAGAATATAAATGGTTTATGATAAGATCATAAAGGAAGATATTTGAGTTATAAGTTTAGCATAATACCTAAGATTTATGGAATCGTTCCGTGGATTTGCATTTTCCCGAAACACCATAAGAGTATGGAGCGTTCGAGATATGTAATTAAATCTTGTTTGACATGGTAAGATCAAAGGTGTAATTCATAAAACTGCCATTGTATTTAAAAGATTAAAAGCTTTAGAGATTACCGTTTTTCCACTGAAAAGAGCTTCATCATAATCCGTTGAAATGACACCATATAAAGTTATGGTTTGGGATAAAACCCAAGTTGTCCTTTCTTAAACATTGGTATGCTATACATAAGAAAGATGTTTGCAACCAAAGTCGGATGAACCTGTCTTTGTTAAGTATTCCTCCATAACACCGGAGACAAAAGTGTTTGTCGCTTAGAACGTCAAGTTTCTTTGAGAAGGAATTTTTCGTGAAAAGTCAAGTGGGAGGACAATAGAACTTTGATAAGGTTAAAGGAACCTTAGCTATATGTGCAAAGTTGCGCAGCACCGAAAAGTGTTCCGGAGGCAGCAACAATGCTCATGGCTCACGTGCCTCAAAGGTTGTGGTTACAATAGTCAAAGTTTCTATTGAAACAAGTAGGTCGGGTAAACAATCAAATACCAAGATTTGAGAGTTAAATCATTATTTGACAATAATGATCCGACTACATGCAAAGAAGCGATGATGGGCCCTGACTCCGTCTAATGGCTTGAAGCCATAAAATCCGTGATAGTTCCATACACGAGAAATCAAGTTTTGAACTTGAAGGACCCTCGAGAAAGGTGTAAGACCTTACAGTTGTGTTTGGATCTATAAATAAATAGACATGGATGTTGCACATCTATGAAATAGTCGACTTGTTGGGAAAGTATTCACAACAATGTTCAAAGGTTGTATATGACAAGATTTGATCTTTCATAGTGATATTTAGTCTAGACGGATTAATGTAGCAACCACTACATATAATTTTGTTATATGGTAGTTGAATAAACAAAACAAGTTCTTCTAATAGAATTGTTACCTAGGACATGTGAGTAACATGGTCCATAGGGGTTTTGTTAATTCAAAGGATGCTAAAAGCATATGCAAACTTCAATGGTTGAAGTAAGCATCGCGGAGTTGGAATCTTCACTATGATGAAACTGTTAAAAGAGTTTAATTTCATCAGAGACAATGAAGATGCTTGCATTTGCAAGAAATTAAGTGGGAGCGCTAAGACATGTTTCTAATACGTTATGTGGAAGACATATTGTTGATTGGAAATGATATATCTTTTATTAACACATATTAAGAATTTCATCTTGATGAAAGACTTAGGAAAAACCCAAATATTTGGCATGAATAGACGCTAAAATGGTTATGCCAGAAGTACATAGACGAGATATTGAATGAGTTAAATATAGAAACTACAAGAAAGTTTCTTGTCGCACAGAAAGGATTGAATGAGTTCAATATTGATGATATATTCAAGTGTATTGACATTTGGTAAATGAAACAAAGATTCAAGTATAGATTGATACTTGATGTATGAAATCACAAAGAGTGTTTATATCAATCATTCTGTGATATGTACAAATCCAGATATGTCCTATGCTCTAAATGTTGTGAGCATATACCAGAATGATTCGTAAGATGATCATCGGACAATAGTAAGGATATTCTTATGATCTTTTGGAAGAACTAAGAGTATAATATTTGTAGAAGTGACAAATAGATGGTTAGTTCATTGTAAAAGTACTACATTGATACTAGTTTTGTCACAAAGTACAAATTAAGTTTATCTCAATCTAAACTAAGGGTGGCACAATATAATGGAAAGTAAGTTCCATAATGGATTTGGATGAGTTCCAAAGTTAAGACATTGTGACAGATACTACAACAAAAAGGCTAAGTATATGACTGCTATTATAGCAGCTAAAGAGGACATTTGGGTCAAGTAGTTTGTTATCAAACTAGGTGTAGTTCATAGAGGGATAATACTATGAAGATATATTGTGCGACAATATTATCAACATGTTTTAACCCCAAAGAGCTAAAGGTCACACCGAAAGACCAAATTTATACAAAGCCATCTCATTAGAGAATGAGTGATGCGTAGAGACGCAAAGACATGCAATTACACACGGACCTGGAAGTGTCAGATCCGGAGATCAGTTGACCACTAGCAATCGTGTACATACAACACCGGAAAGCCATAGGTGTTATATACACAAAGGTTTGAAACTAGATTATTGACTCTAGTGCAAGTGGGAGACTGTTGGAGATATGCCCAAGAGGCAATAATAAAGTGGTTATTATCATATCTTCACACTTATGATAAATGTTTACATACCATGCTATAATTGTATTAACCGGAAACATTAATACTTGTGTGATTTGTAAACTAAAATAAGAGTCCCTAGTGAAGCCTCTTGTTAAACTAGCTTGTTGGTTAATATATGATCATGGTTTCCTGATCATGAACATAGAGATGTTATTAACAACAGGATCATATCATTAGGAGAATGATGTGATGGACATACTCCTATAGATAAGCGTAGCATAAAGATCAAGTCATTTCAATAGTTCAATTGCTATATGCTTTCTGATACATAGTAACCTAATTCCTTCGACCATGAGATCATGCATATCACCTTTACCGGATGGATGCTTTGATGACATCAAACACCACACCGTAACTGGGTGGCTATAAAGGTGGCATTGAGTGTTCGGAAAGTATTGGTTGAGACACATGGATCAAGAGTGGGATTTGTCCATCCATATGACGGATAGATATACTCTGGGCCCTCTCGGTGGAATGTCATCCAATTAGCTTGCAAGCATGTGACTGGGTCACAAGGGATCACATATCACGGGAACGAGAAAAGAGTACTTATCAGTAACGAGGTTGAACTAGGTATACAGAGATACCGACGATCATAACCTCGGATAAGTAAACTATCGTGAGACAAAGGGAAATTGGTATCGTATGTAAGTGGTTCATTCGATCGCAAAGTAATCGTAGAAATATGTGGGAGCCATATGAATTTCCAGATTCCTCTATTGGTTATTGTTCGGAGAAGTGTATCGATCATGTCCGCATAATTCACGAACCGTAGGGAGACACACTTAAGGATTCGACGTTGTTTGAGTAGTTATGGTATTATGAGAAAGAGACCGAATGTTGTTCGGAGTCTCGGATGGGATCCGGGATATCACGAGGTGATCCGGAATGGTCCGGAGAATAAGATTCATATAAGGAAAGTCCCATTTCGGAGTTCGGGAATGATTCCGGTGTTTTCATCGGGAATGTTCTAGAAGGTTCCGGAATGTCCGGCACTCCGGAAGGGGAGGGGTACATGAATGTGTCATTACATATTGGAATGATTGCATCATGTACTAAGTGTTCTTGCTGTTCCAAATAAAGGATTAAATTGAATCCTAAAACAGAAAAGTCAAATGTCCAGTTTGAAAGTCAAACGGCTAAAACAAGAAACTGTGGGAAACAAGCAAGAGGTGGTTGGAACCGACTTGGGGGAGGAGTCCCTCCAAGCCGGTGCGCCAACCAAGGCCGACTTGTGGAGGTACTCCCCTCCCCTTGGCCGCCCCTCCCACCTATAAAAGGAGGGGCAGGGCCTCCTCCTCTAGACACACAAGTTCCTATCCTCTAATCTCCGGTTTAGAGCCGTTTTGGTTTAGAGCTTCTAATTGCCCTAGCCTTCGGTTTAGAGCCTTCTAATTGGTGTGTCTAATCCCTAGACCACTAATAGTTCTCTCTCATACTCCACCATACTCGCTCCGGCTTAAGGCGAAGCCCTGCGGGATCTCCCCTCTACTTCCGGTACCACGCCGTTGTGCTGCCGGAATCGCGAGGAGAGTGCTACAACCTCCGCTGCCTGCTGGAACAAGGGAGAGGAAGGTCTTCGTCGAGTACCGAACGTGTGACCAACTGCGGGAGCGCTGCCAGAACGTGGTGCCGGAAGGATCGTCTACGCGATCTTGAGATCGGAAAAGTACGACTACATCACCCACGAGAATCTGCTCTCGTTAACCGCTTTGGAATCTTCGAGGGTAAGTTATTCCATCGACTCGTTGCTACAATCTAGTAGATAGATCTTGGCTTGTTTGTTTGTATGCGATAGAAAATTTTTGTTTTCCATGCTACGAACCCCTACAGATAGGCCCAGTCGGATTAGGTTAAACGAGTACCGAAGCTCTAACTGAATCGGTTGAGATATGTAAACCCTAGGGGAGGTGAGCCTATATAAACCTCCCTATAGGGCGAGTAGAGATACGTTCCATCATACACCCAAGCGACTCGCCGCCTAGCCGCCGAGCTCGCCCATTGTACCTCCTCCATAATACAATCTAGCAGGAGTAGGTCTTTACCCTCCGGGGGGCCGAACCTGGGTAAACCCTGTGTCTTTGCCCTCATCTCGCACCGCAGATGGATGGCCGCCCTTGCCCCTCGTTCTACTACTCGCTGCCAATTGCAGCATCTGCCGTGACCATTCCCACGATAGTGGCGCCCACCGTGGGGCCTGGCCAGTCTCGCCGGTGTTCTGCGGCGAGATCCAATCTGCCCATCAACGAGACGGTCGCCACCGGCCGCATGATAGCGATCGGCGAGATGCTCCAAATCTTGCCGAGCAGCTACGTCCCGGCGGCACGGCCCGTCACGCGCAGCGTGATCCTGCCGATCGGCACGATCAGCCTCTTCGTCGGCCTCACCGACGTCATCGTCTCGGAGGATTCGACTCGCATCCGCGAGTCGCCGCCACGCGATCGGCTCTCCGAGAGCCAGGGCCGCACGATCCATCGCCTCGCCTCCGAGTACAACTCGGCCCACAGCAACGTGGCCGAAAACCCAGTGGCCGCAGAAGACGCGGCCCTCAACGACGACGCCGACTCGGCGACCATGGCATCACTCGCCGGATCCATCACCGCGGCTTCATCCGCGGGCTCCATCGCCCAGGTATCCAACGTGGGAGACTTCGAGGACCCCTCCATCCTCGGGATCTTCGAATTCGACTCCGGGTCGGAGAACTCCACCGACCTCCGCGACGGAACCGGTCGCCACGCTGCTACCTACATGGTGACCGGCACCGATCCGCTGGAGGATCCATTCTCCACCCCAATCCCTCCTAACGCCATGGCAACGGAGGTCGAGGAACTCCGCCTGAAACTGGCGGAGGCGGTGCGCAAGGAGCAAGCTGAGCGCGAAAAATTTCGCCTCGAGCAGGTGACGACGCAGGAACTATCACGCTACCACCAGCAGCGGATCAGGTCGCGCCTGAACCCCACCGTTCAGGGGCGTGCCCTGAACTTCGACGACGAAAACGACCCGGCCCGTGTGGCCGAGCGTGCAATCTGCGAGAACGCGCCACCAGGAGGAAGCGCCCGGCCCCCGCCAGGATCAACGGTGATGGGCGCCCCACCTCCACCCAACCGCACCCCTCCCAGGGACCAGCCGCGGATAGTAGTCTCCTCACGGGAGCGAGACGCAAACGGCCTCCCACTATTCTCCACCCTGATGGACAACCTTGTGGCAGGCCGAGCAGCAGCCGATAGCATCACGGCCACCGGCGACGGCGCCCTACAGATCCAATACGTCAGGGCCCTGCTCGCGAAGGCCGTCGAGCAGCAAAGAGCGGGCGCCGACTCGCAAGGTCGAGTATACTCGCGTTCCTCGGGAAGCAGAGCGACCTCCAGCGGCCGCCCAGCGGCGGCAAACACCCTCAACTGCCCGCCACCAGAGCCACTGCAGCTCCAACACCGACCCGCGAATGCGGCACTCTCTACCAACGACCCGAGGCCGGCGACCAACTTCATCGCCGCCAACGGGCAACCCATCGACGCCCGCACCCACATCATCAACAACCAAAGTTGGCGTGCACGCCAGCCTGACGACCTGCGACATACCCTAACCAATCGCCGCGACGGCGATCCCATGGGGTCGCTCATTCGACTCGGACCCAAGTGCTTCGGACCAATGATCCGAGGCGAGAAGTACCCGCCAAACTTCAAGGCGCCAAAGGAGATAGAAAAGTACGACTCCTCGTACGACCCCGCCGTCTAGCTCGACACATACCTCATGGCGATGGGGATCGCAGGCCACACCGACCTGCTAGCCGCCCGTTACCTCCCCCTGATGATGGAGGGGACGTGCAGGCCGTGGATCAACACCCTCCCCCAGGACAGTATCGACTCCTGGGAGGAGATGCGCGACGCCTTCGTCAGGCACTTCGAGTGCTCCTACACCCGCGCCACCACTATCGAGGACCTGGAGCGATGCGTCCAGGGACCCCGCGAGTCGACCCGCAACTGGGTCCAACGGTGGCAAGAACTCTGGTACAACGCGGTCGGCATCCACCCGCACACCGCGATCCATTGCTTCAAAACCTCGTGTCGCTACGAGCCCCTGGTCGCTAAGCTCAAGCGACACTCTCGCACACTCGACAACATCCCCGACCTCCTCGAAATCGCCAAACGGTACGCGGAGGAAGATCCAAACCAGGAAACTGACGACGAGTCAGGAGGTCAACGCCGCACGAGCGACAACGACAGCGGACGACGGTCCGACCTACGCTACAGCAACACTCGCCTCACCGGCAAGCGCCGCAGTGACGGGCGAGTCGACTTCGTCGACAACGCCGGGCACGTGCAACGCGAGCCCAAGAGCTTCCGCCGCGACGGCGGCAACTACAAGGCCAAGCCAAGGTTCGACCCCGCGGCTCTCCTTAACCAACCATGTGCGTTCCATAGCAGGGAAGGGAAGCCCGCAACGCACACCACCGCCGACTGCCACACCCTCAGGGAAATCGAGAAGGCACAGCGAGCACGGGAGGACCCCGACAACGACCCGCCAAACGTCGGAAAATTCGGCAAAGTGGCCGGCTCGCTCCATACCTTCACAGGCTTCAACACGAAGCGCGAGAAGAAGGTCATCGCCCGCGCTGTCACCGTCAACGCGGTGGCCCAGGTGGACGTTCCCCAGTTCCTAAACTGGTCAGAGCAGCCCATCACCTGGATCCGCCAAGACCACTCGCCACGCATCGAGTACCCAGGACGAGTCGCCCTGGTGGTCAAGCCCAAGGTCGGCGACTACTGGCTCCCCAAGACATTGATGGATGACGGCAACTCCATCAACATCCTGTACCTCGACACCTTCAGGCGGCTGCGGCTCCCGCAGTCGATGATCGAGACGACCCACACCACATTCCACGGCATCGTCCCTGGTCGGAAGGCGTACCCGATCGGCAAGGTCACACTGCCAGTCACCTTCGGCACACCGGCAAACTTCCGCACCGAGCGGATCGTCTTCGAGCTGGTGCCCTTCGACAGCCCCTACCACTACGTCCTGGGGTACTAGGCGTTCACTAAGTTCATGGCAGCGGCCCACTACGCGTACAACGCGATGAAGCTCCCCGGGCCATGCGACGTCATCACCATCAATGGCGACCCCGACATGGCCGCCGAGTGCAAGGCCAAAGGAGCCGAGCTCGCTGACGCCGTCATCGCGGCGGAGACCAACCACGCTGATGAGCTCGCCAAGTATGCGAGCGGGGTCAACAACGACGACCCCACCATACTCAAGAAGCCCAACTCAGAGGGCGCAAACACCTCAACCTTTGAGGCCACAACGCACACCCGCACCGTCGAGCTGGTCCCAGGCGACTCCAGCCATACGGTGACAATCGGGACGGGCATGAGCCCAGCATAGGAAGGCGCGCTCATCGAGTTCCTCTGTGAGAACAGGGACATCTTCGCATGGAAACCCTCTGACATGCCCGGTGTCCCTAGGGAGCTCGCTGAGCACAAGCTAAACGCCGACCCCAAAGTGCGACCTGTCAAGCAGTCACTCCGGCCCTTCAATGAAGAACGCCATCGAGCAATCGCCGAGGAGGTGCAGCGTCTACTCGCTGCCGGCTTCATCCGGCCAATTAAGTACTCCAAGTGGCTGGCAAACCCAGTCCTGGTCGAGAAGAAGAACGGGACCTGGAGAATGTGTATCGACTACACAAACCTGAACAGCGCCTGCCCAAAGGAGCAGTTCGTCCTCCCGCGGATCGACCAGATAATCGATTCAACCGCGGGCTCGGAGTCGCTATGTTTCCTCGACGCCTACTCTGGGTACAACCAGATCAAAATGGCTGTCGAAGACGAGGAGAAGACGGCGTTCATCACGCCATTCGGAGCCTTCTGCTACACCGCCATGACCTTCGGCCTCAAGAACGCCGGGGCGACCTACCAGCGGTGCATGCAAGAATGCCTCGCGAGCCAAATTGGCCGCAACATCCACGTCTACATCGACGACGTGGTCGTAAAGTCCGCTCGCCAGGGCGACCTACTGGCCGACCTGGCGGAAACATTCGCCAACCTGCGAAAATATAAGATAAAGCTCAACCCAGGCAAATGCACCTTCGGTGTACCTGCCGGACAACTACTGGGGTACGTCGTCTCAAAACGAGGGATCGAGGCGAACCCCACGAAGATCGACACGATCGCCCGGCTCGGCAAACCCGAGTGCCTGCGCGACGTCCAGAAGCTGGCCGGGCGAGTAGCGGCTCTCAGTCGCTTCATCCCCCGCCTGGGCAAAAAGGCGATGCCCCTATACCGCTTGATGCGCAAGAACCCTACCTTCCAGTGGGACAAGGAGGCGGACGACGCACTCCGTGATCTCAAAAAGGTGCTACTCGCCGCACCGCTACTCGCCGCCCCCGCCGACAAAGAACCCATGCTGGTCTACGTCGCGGCTTCCGAGCGCGTCGTCAGCGCCGTGATGGTCGTAGAGCGACCGGAGGAAGGAAAGGAGCGCCCAGTGCAGCGACCGGTGTACTACATCAGCGAGGTCCTCACCGAGTCGCGCCAGCGGTACCCCCAGTACCAAAAGCTGGTATACGCGGTCTTCAGAGCTCAGCGGCGCCTGCCGCACTACTTCAAGGAGAACCCGATCACGGTCGTTTCCTCGGCACCGCTTCAGGACATCATCCGCAACCGTGAGGCGACCGGGCGGGTCGCCAAGTGGGCCGTCGAGATCGGCGTCCACAACATCAAATACGAGCCACGAAAAACGATCAAGTCGCAGGCACTGGCAGACTTCATCGCCGACTGGGAAGAGGCCCAGCAGCCAGAGAAGCTGCCGTACCTCCATTACTGGAGCCTGCACTTTGACGGCTCCAAGAACGCGGACGGCGCAGGCGCAGGGATCGTGCTAACTTCACCAAAGGGCGACAAGCTCCGCTACATCCTCCGCCTCGACTTCACACCCTGCACCAACAACATGGCTGAGTATGAGGCCCTACTCCACGGCATGCGAGCTGCAAAGGAGATGAACGTCAATCGCCTCCGCTGCTACGGAGATTCCGACCTCGTTGCGGGGCAAGTCGCTGGCACCTGCGACGCCATCTCCCCCACCATGGCGGCGTACCACCAAGAAGTGGACAAGTTAGGCGGACACTTTACAGGCTACTCCGTCGAGTGGATCGACAGGCGGAAGAAAGAGGAGGCCGACGCACTCTCTCGCATCGGGTCAGCTCAACTCGCCCCACCCGCCGGCGTCTTCCTCTACACGATCACCAAGCCATCAGTCTCTCCGCCGAGGGAGATCGACATCGGAGTCCCGCTCCAACCAGAGGCAGCCCTGGTCGCACTCGTCAAAGAGCCAGACGACTGGACCAAGCCCTACATTGCCTACCTGGAAGCCGACACCTTGCCAGCAAACGAGACGGACGCCCGGATGATCGCCCGCCGCTGCAAGTCCTACACCATAATCGACGGCGAGCTCCACAAGCGCAGTATCACCGGCGTGTTTCAACGCTGCGTCCAACCCGCCGAAGGACGCAAGATCCTCCACGATATCCACTCCGGCGACTACGGCCACCACGCCGGCGCCCGCTCCCTGGTCGCCAATGCTATGCGACATGGATTTTACTGGCCCACCGCACACGCCGATGCCGTCGACATTGTCCAGCGGTGCGCCGGGTGCCAGAAGTACGCCAACCAGACGCACGTGCCGAGCTCAGCGCTCAAGATAATCCCCAACACCTGGCCATTCGCTGTGTGGGGCATGGATAGGGTAGGCCCCTTCAAGAACGCCCCCTCCGGCTACACCCACTTGCTAGTCGCGGTCGACAAATTCACAAAGTGGGTGGAGGCCAAGCCAGTTCGGAAATGCGACGGGAAGACCGCCACTAAATTCCTACGCGAGCTCATATATCGCTACGGATTCCCAAACAGCATCATCACGGACAACGGCACCAACTTCGCCAAGGGAGCCATGGCCGAATTCCGCGAAGAGCACCACATTCGGCTCGACCTCGCGTCAGTCGCCCACCCGGAATCCAACGGCCAGGCGGAACGGGCCAACCAAAGCATCATCCACGGCCTGAAGCCGTGACTCCAAGTACCACTTGAGCGCACCGTCGGGTGCTGGGTCGAGGAGTTTCCCTCTGTCATTTGGGGGATCCGCACCTCAGTCAACAGGTCGACAGGGTTCACCCCCTTCTTCATGGTCTACGGTGCCGAGGCAGTCATGCCCACCGACCTCGAGCACGACTCGCCGCGGGTCGTCCACTACACGGAGGTTGCGAACGAGCTCGCCCGCCAAGATGGGATCGACCAACTCGACGAAGCATGTGACCTCGCTCGGTCACGCACCGCCATCTACCAGCAGGGACTCCGCCGCTACCACAGCCGGCGGGTGAAAACCCGCACCTTCCAAGAAGGCGACCTGGTGTTACGCCTCATCCAGGACAAGAAGGGCATGCACAAGCTCTCCGCTCCGTGGGAAGGGCCATTCGCTCCGTGGGAAGGGCCATTCGCCATCGGGCGCGTACTCGGCAACGATGCCTACTACCTCATCAACGTCCGCGGGGACGGCGAACTCGATGTCAAGCGACCATGGAATGTAAACCTCCTACGGAAGTTCTACTCCTAGAACCCCACACATGTACTCTCCAGTCGCTACGAAATAAAAAGAAACGGTTACCGCAAATTGCGCCTACTCTCCATGACTTGTGCCACTCACACTCGTAATAACAGCGTCAAGCTAACCGCAGAAGTCAACCTTTGGTACAGCGATTGGCACGGCTAAGTAGTGCGGTGCAAGAGCACTGATTCACCTCAGGTCTTGCATCGTCCATGAAAAACGCCTACCCGGAGCCCCATTGGAGTCGCCTAGCTCGACTGGTTCTACGAACCAAGACAACTGCCTTCGCTTCTCACAGCGACCTTGGTCCTCCGCATCCTCGACATAGCGACTCGAACGGCTAAGTACCACGCTCGGGGACTGAAGACCAGTTCATCGCGAGCGGTCGGGGAAAACGCCAAGTAGGAGAGCATGCCCAGGACTCGCCACGCGACCGACCCCACGGGCCAGGCAGGAGTGACACGCTCAAACCAACGCGCTAAGTCCTCAACCACCCTCGAGTCGCGCCTAGAACAACCAAGTACCACGCTCGGGGACTCGGCCACCCGACCTCGCTCGCGCAAGGGAAAACGGTAAAGTACAGAGCACTCAAGGGAGTCGCCTAGCGACTGGCTCTCCGAGCTCGGGCGAGTCGACCACAATAACAAAACACATAACAACAACAACAAATATATCACATACGAGGCAAACCCCACAAAAAGGGCGGACGCGCTCGGGGACTTGTTCAAACATCAATCACAAACACATGACAAATACCAAAATAGACACGACGTCTCATTCAATTGCATATCGCATTGTCTCATGTTACAAAATATGCCTGCATGGTAGACCTGCTGCTAACGCCACAAGGCAAACTATCCTACTCTGCAGGCTTTGATGACGACTCGCCAACATCCCGGCGATTGCGGATGAACGGCGTGTACGGGTTCGACGGATACGTCGTCACTTCACCCGCCATCGCCGCGCGAAAAGGTTGCTCGACCTTGAAGTCACGATGCGGCGGCTCGGGGTCGTTCGGCACGACGACCGTCTCCTGGTACGGAAGGAGATCGCCCATTGCCCAGACACGTTCCGAGTAAGTGGCAGCGCGGTCCTGCAACTTGAGAACCTCAGACAGCTCCACCGCGCCAGTCGACGATGGGTATCCACTCGTCACATCGTCGATGTCGAAGTCCTCGGGGAAACGCCGACCGCGTCATGAACTCAACGACCGAGGGCGCCTTCTCCAAATACTTCCACACCTCAACGAGGTCGCTGGGAATCACCTCCGTGGGCGATATCTCTTGGAGATAGGCGCGGATGCACGTCGCCGACAACGTTGCCGAGTCGACAAGCATGCTTACACACTGCCTCGCGTCGAACGAGCTCGCCTCTTCCTCGCTATCGATGATGCGACCTGCGAGTAGAAGACAATAATGAATACGACGGACACCACAAAAGGCACAACCACCGGAAGGGGCAGATGCACTTACCAATCAACGGGCAGGCGAGTTCCGTGATGAAGCTTTGAAGCGACGTATGGTCGTCCTGAAGCCCAGCAACAAGGGCATCGGACACTTTGCGATCCTCTTCGGCGGCTGCAATGGCGGCCTTGGCTCGCCCGTCAGCCGAGATCGCTTCTTCTTTTGCCTCCCGCAGCTCGCGCTCGAGGTTGGCGACCCGCTGTTCAGCCGCACTCAAAGCCGATTGCGCCGCCACCAAATCACCAGCGGGGACAAGCCCCTGGCGAGCTTCCTATGCCTTCGCGGCAACAGCCTGAAGCCCTTTGTTCGCCTCCTGGACGATGGCCAATTCTTTCTCCGCGCGCTGCTTCGCGGCCAATCGGTCAGCCGATTCAAGCTGTAGACCCTGCATATCATCAAAAAGGTTAATCAAAGCAAAATTCCTAAGTGCCCACCCGCTCAAATTCAGCGAGTGCGCACTCGGGGACTGGCAATCAAAAACTTCCTAAGTCCCCACCCGCTGAAATTCAGCGAGTGCGCACTCGAGGACTGGATGCGAAAAATAAAGTTAAGATATTATAAGAATCAGGCCGCTGCAAAGCACCGACCTGATCCTCGGGGACTGGATGTACCTGGATGGTTGCGCCAAGCATGGTGTGGAGTTGTATCGCGTCCACGGACGCGAGAAGAGCCGGCGTATGCCCACGACGTTGGTCGACTTCAGCATCGGCGATCCCAGGAGCGTGGCTTGAGGGCGAAGTCCCACTCGCCACGGCCGCCTTGGTCATGAAGCGTGGGAAGGTAGCGATAGAGGCACCCGCTCCAAAGGAGGTCGGCTCGGCCGCTCCAGGCAAGGGAGCGCCCTCCTTCGTAGACGCGGCTGCCTCCGTCATGGGTCCGGCTGGCGCAACCGCCGTGTCGTCAGAAATAGTGACGACGTCGTCACCCTTGGCCTTCTTGCTGCCATCCGCAGAGACGACGACCTCGTCCGCCTTCCTCTTGCGGCAAGGATCCTCCTCGCTAACGACGGGTGGCACCTTAGCCACGGTCGGATGGCCCATTCTCTTCACTCCGGTCCTATGCATCAATCGTATAAGTAAAAATACTTCAAGTAATTATAGACAAAGAAGGGTGAGTGTACTCACTTGGCGACTGGAATAAAGTGTAGCCCCGTACGGAGGCCGGCTGGTTTTTCCAGTTCAGGGCCCAGTCGGCGACTGAGCCCATCTCCAGGACGTCGCGTGCCCAAGACACGGATGGCTTCTTCGTCGTTGAGGCCGCAGCTGGAGCCTCTGGGATATCTTCGGCAGGAGCCTCCTTGCGAGGCGAAGCCGCTGCAGCCGGAACATCCCCCAGCCCAGAGACTGGGGCGAATGGCGGAGGCATTGAAGCCAGCGGCACTTCCATGGTCGCCGTGTCCAGCACGGCTGTCACTGGTGGCGCATCGTCCTTGGCCGGGCTGGGAGCGTCTGAGCTGCTCGCCGAGTGCGGCGGCGAGGCCAGCCTCGATGGCTTTGTCTTCTTCTTCGGAGGGGCCCTTGCCTCCTTATCTTTCTTCTTCTTCTTCGACGGAGTGGCCTGACGGCGCGAGGTGGTCTCTGGGAGTTCGTCGTCGTCATCGTGACGCTCGAGGCTTCTGCTTGCCTCGAGCTCGCGCTGTCGTTGTCCGCGGGTCTTGCGAACCAGTGGGGCGACCTCCTCCTCAGACTCGTCGTCGTCGTCCTCGTCGTCCTTAGAACCACCTTTGGCGGGTGGCGACTCGCCTACGTCCTGGACGGACGAGCTCGAGTTCTCATCGTCCGAAGGTGGGAGCCATCCTTCCACCACTTGGAATAGCTGCGATGAATACAAAATGAAATTAGAATTACCGCGACTGCGTAAACTGCGACTGCGAGCGAAGTAAAACGATTACCGTTGGAGCTGGACGCTTTGCGGTATAGGGGCGACCCCAGCCTGCGCATCCAGGTACACCGCCTGGGTAATTTTCTTCAGTGCTGGGAGATAGTCCTCCAGCTTCCACTCGTCGAGGCAGGCCTTCGTCGAGTCTCCCCGGCCCGTGTACTGGTACATGTAGTGCTCGCGCTGAGCGAGCGGGACGATCCGCCGCCCGAGCCAGCAGTTGTACAGGTTTATCGTCTGGTCTGGAGCATCTCTTCGATGACCATCCGCTGATCGTTGGGGAGCTTGCCGACTTGGAGATGGCGCAGCTCGGACCGATTGGCGGAATACCGCGGGATCGCCGCCTCGCCCTCCGGGGTCGCCTCGGCCACGTAAAACCACGACTTCTTCCAGTCGCTCGCTGCCTTGGCGGGCAGCATCAGATCGAAGAATGAAGCCTTTGACTTGAGCTGGAAGGTTAGGCCGCCCGCGGCTAGCATTGGGCCGCCTGCTTCCTCGCGGCTGATCCGTCCGTGGAACAGATCTTGCCACAAGGGGAAGTAGGGACGGCAGCCCAAGTAGCATTCGCAGAACGCCACGAAGATGGCGAGCTGCTCGATGCTGTGGGGACCCAGATCCGAAGGCTGGATCTCGTAGTAGGCGCAGAAGTGCCGGAAGAACAGGGACGTGGGGAACCCTAGCCCCCGTTCGAGATGGCTGGTGAAGCAGATGAACTCCCTCTCTCGCGGATTCGAGGTCGTCTCTCCGGCTGCAGGAATACGCCAACAGCCGGCTCGCAAGATCCCGGCCTCCTCGAAGGAAGCAAGTTGCGCCCTCGTGCACTTAGATCTACCCCACGGCTCGGTGGAGAGGGCCATGGCCGAGAGGTTTGCTGGGGGTCGGGGGATTTCGGGTCGGCTGGATCGCGATGCGAAGGGAGGCGGAAGGTGCGCGCAGTCGGAGGAAATGGTGAGAGGATGGTTCTCTGATCGCCTGCCATTCCTCTTATATAGCGGTTGTTACCCGCCAAATCAGGGAGCCGTTACTACGCGGTGATTACGCCAAAAGTTACCGTTGGATTACCCCAACGGCTAGTTTGACCACGGTTAACGGTCCAACTTCGGCCACTCGACTCGCCGACCCAATCACTATGACAGTGTTTCGCCGACTCGACTCGCCAAAGCTGCGATCAGGATGACTAGTTTTCTCCTTTATACAGGAGCCCGCCGATGATTCGACTGGATGTCTACTCTGAAGCCGTATACTCCGACTGCCAGCAGCCACCTACGCCTAATCGACGGCGGCCTCGGGGACTACTGATGGGGATATGCCTACCGGGGTATACCCAGCAGGACGTTTCCGACTGGCCCAATGAACTGGCGAGTGGGCCTGCAAAACGGCGACTGGATTAAAGCCCAGCAAGGAGCAAAGCGACTGGAAGCTGAAGGCCCAGGCGAGTGGATAGGCCCAGTCGGATTAGGTTAAACGAGTACCGAAGCTCTAACTGAATCGGTTGAGATATGTAAACCCTAGGGGAGGTGAGCCTATATAAACCTCCCTATAGGGCGAGTAGAGATACGTTCCATCATACACCCAAGCGACTCGCCGCCTAGCCGCCGAGCTCGCCCATTGTACCTCCTCCATAATACAATCTAGCAGGAGTAGGTCTTTACCCTCCGGGGGGCCGAACCTGGGTAAACCCTATGTCTTTGCCCTCATCTAGCACCGCAGATGGCTGGCCGCCCTTGCCCCTCGTTCTACTACTCCCTGCCAATTGCAGCATCTGCCGTGACCATTCCCACGACAAGCCCCAATCTTGTACGGGTTTGGTGACCTTCCTCAAGCGTCCCATAGTGGAGCAAGTGCCCGCCTTTTGTGGTTCGCACTCGGGAGAATAGGGTGATACTTTTGTGGTGTCAGTGAGTTGCGTGCTTCCGCATCCGGGGTGAGGCCTTGTGTGGCGTTGGGTGAGGATCGAGCCACCACACCTCGAGGTGAGCCATTTGTGGCGTTCGGAGAGCATTGCGCCATCACACCTATCCAAACGGAGACATAGCTTCTTTGGAAGTGAACTTCGGGAAACAAATCTTTGTCTCCGCGTCCATCAGTTATCTCTCAACTGAGCCCTTTACTTATACACTTTACGTTGTGATAGCCATCGTGCTTTAAGTATTTATACCTTGCTATCACCTTGTTGCTTGTATTGCTTAGCATAGGTTGTTGGTGCACTTAGGTGAACTTAGTGGCTAGGTTTTGTGCTCAATAAATTAAACGTTAGTTTTATTCCGCATTTACTTGAGCCTAAATCGTAATATTTTTAAAAGCCTATTCACCCCTATAGGCGACGTCCATTGCACTTTCACCCACAATGACGCCAATGGCCTCCAGTTCATGGTTGTCGAGTGGGTGGCCCTGCAACACACCCTCTTGTCGGGGTTTCGGGAGAAAATCAAAAAATTTACTGCAATGGATCGCCCCGAAGCCCAAGATCTATCTACGAGTAATGAACTAACGGCCGAAGGTTTCGGATACATACCCTTGTAGTCCGAAAGTGGTTAACATTACGAGGGGAACGTGGTTTATGTAGTCGTGCTCGTAGATACCTCAAGGTCGCGAAGCTCCTCGCATGTCACCCCTTGCTCCATCATCATGCAGTAGTCCGGCTCACTACATCACAAGTGCCCCAAGTGTTGTACCTCGTGTCTTTGTACACATACGGTATACGACGAGAACCTCTGTCTCCCTGATCACGCCGGGAGTCCGGAATTAGATCTTTGGCTTCATAATCCCCACAACGCAATGGCGTGCTGTGGATGTGATGTCTACGCACGCTTCTATTATTGTAGACAGTGGTGGGCCTCCAAGTGCAGAGGTTTGTAGAACAGCAGCAAGTTTTCCTTAAGTGGATCACCCAAGGTTTATCGAACTCAGGGAGGAAGAGGTCAAAGGTATCCCTCTCAAGCAACCCTGCAATCAAGATACAAGAAGTCTCTTGTGTCCCTAACACACCCAATACACTTGTCAGGTGTATAGGTGCACTAGTTCGGCCAAGAGATAGTAAAATACAAGTAATATGGATGATTATAAGTGGTAATTGCAATCTGAATGAAAGATGGCAGCAAGGAAACATGTAACAGGACCGATTGTAAACGGTGTTTCAATGCTTATAAACAAGGACTAGGGATCATACTTTCACTAGTGGACACTGTCATATAAATATCTTCTCTTCATGATGCTACCCTAACTATTCTACGATTGGATAACTCCAATCCAAGGTAGGGCTACAAAAGCTCTCCTTAAAGTTTGCATTCCCCATCTAGGTAACCCCAACCCTGTCACTTTGAGCGCTAGATGGTTCCAACAAACACCACAATTTCATACAGACATCCAACTCAAATTATACTCATGATAAGTATTTTTGTAATCTTTAGCCTAAGTGCCACACGGTGTGCGCACTGTCAACTTCACACACGTGGGGATAACCGGATATTACAATTAAAGCACTTGAATAGCAGAGTAGATCTACTTGATTACAAAGCTCATGACCACAATAAGATCACGCATAGAGATAGATGAATACATAGCTACCGGTAGAGCCCTTAGCCTCGAGGGAGAACTAGTCCCTCCTCATCATGGGAAGCAACAACAATGATGGAGATGGTGATGGAGATCAATGGAGATGGCTCCGGGGGCAATTCCCCATCCCGGTAGGGTGCCGAAACAGAGACTTCTGTCCCCCGAATATCCTTTTAGGTGGCGGCGGTGCTGCCGAACTTTTTGTGGATGGAGGCCGATTGATTTAGCGTTTTCGCATCGGAGGCTTTTTATAGGCGAAAGGGCGATGTCAGGAGGTGGACCAGGGGCCCACACCACACCCCGACGCGGACAGGGGGCGCCACCAGGGGTGTTGCTCCCTCCTGGCCCTCCTTCGTCCCTTCTTTGGACTCCGTCTCATGTCTGAAAAAATAGGAACATCGGAGGAGGAGTTCCCAACTCATGGGATATGTAGATTGATCTGTTCCTCCAAGGGTAGAGGGGGCCCTCTTTATATAGGGGGAGGGGGTATCCTTGCCCCGCCCCCAAGCCATCTAGGCAGCGAACCCAAGGAGGGGAGGGGCAGAGGCCAAGGGGGAAGCCCTAGGACGCCCCAAATCCTAACCCTAGCCGCCGGCCAGGGAGGGGGCATCCCTAGGCGCCAAACCCTAGGCGCATGGGCCCTTGTCCCTTCCGATTTCCCTCATGAGCCCTTTTTCCCTAGGGAAGTTGGCCCATTAGTGGAATAACCCTTCAAATTAGATTTTAATATTATATTTAATATTAAATACATTAATTAATCTGTAAATACATATTATCAAATCCGATTCGACCCGAAACAGCTTTTGGTTCCCCTTCTATATTCTCCGAACAGCTTCGGAACATCCTGGAACAATTTCGGTTCTCTCACCAAAACTTTTTCGGTTTCCTTTCTTTATCCGAACAACTTCGAACCTATCTCCTCGGAACAATTATGACTTTCTCTTTCTCTACTATGATTTCAACTTACGGAAAACCTCAAGCTCGTCGCACCCTTAAGTGTATCCCCTTATGGCTCGGGAATGATACAGACATGACCAAGACTCTCTTGTGTCAATGATCAACATCAGGACCATGATGTCCATAATGACCCCCTATCCATTCCAGATTGACGATGTCATTTGAACCATAAACATCGAGTCCAATTCCCTTTTTTCTTCGATACTACTTGTTCGAGATCCAATCGTTAAGGTATCTCCATACCTTGTTCAATCTCGTTACCGACAAGTACTGTTTACTTGTTATCGCTATATTACATCCTCGTGACATAGTCACATGTTACAACATATATGGATGTAATCTCACCAAGTCGGCCTAACTGTATCTTACCCATCACTGGGTGAAAAAATCCTGCTTTTGACCTTATCTCTTCAACGTGTTCCCCTGGATACCCAACGACACCTTTATGATCACCATTTCACTGAGCGACATAAGTGCCATCAAATTAACCTCGGGAGACAGTGATTTGATATGTTCTCACGGTCTAAGGAGAATGAGGCTTTGTTTCTATCTATTGCAACGATGAACTTTGTGACTTTGATCGTGTCACAATCTTTGAGGAATGTCCATCAGATCATTCACCAATGATATGACCTTGTTGTCAACCAGCACTATCACTTCATGAACATGAAACCTTGATCATCATGTTACCCAATGAACTAGTAATAGAGGATACTAGGAACTTATGTTTCATATCGCACATGTATCAATGTTTCCACTTGATATAGTTATAGCAAAATATGAAACTATGATGAACTTATTGGGATATGACAATAATAAACCTTGGCGAAACCCTTTTCAAAATATAATTTCAGAATGACCATTTCTCTTTTTGACTAAAAACATGGATGCAAGTACTCATGGGCCTAAGCTAGGAAATAATGAATTGTTATTGACTTGATAAAACCATATCGATTTTCATGTATGAGCTGCATGATCGCACTCTACAATATGTTATCCAATAACTTGGTAAGGAGTTTGAGAGTACAGTTTAGGAGATAAATAGGCCTATCGTTATTGACTATGATAGCATCTTCCTTCTTACGAACAAGATTAATGAAACAACTTATTACACAAATCATAGAAATCTGTTTTGGTGACAAGCCAACATTTCCCTAAAAATCTAGCATTGAAACCATCAAGCCTAGGAGACTTGTTATTTGGGAAATCTTCAATGACTACATCTATTTCTTGAGATGAGAAGGGTTGTCCCTAGAAATAGAGATCCACATTATTGGCAAGAAGAGCATGTATGTCAATGCCTAACTTCCTTTTGACAATTCCTTTCCTTGTAAGATTCATGCATAAGAGTATAGCCTTGCCCTCATGGTCATGGGAATTAATAGAATCACCTTGAGGAGAGATGAGAGTGGTATTATGGTTTTTATTTTTCTACACAGTGGCAATAAAATGCATTTTTTAGAATTAGCATCTCCAAGAGTATCCCACTTAAGTTTGTCTATTTTATTCCAGTATGCCAATTGCTGCCTAAGCAGAAAAATGCGATTTTTAGGGAGATTCCGAAGTGTTTGTCCCTATTGGATAAAACTCTGTAATTCTCAGTCTAAGAAGGAATAAACAGATTTGATGTCATCAGTAATTTCCTTCAAAGAAGTTTGGGAACTAGCTAGCCCACTGTTTTGGAGACTTTCTTAGGTTCCTCTTGGTTGTTAGCATGGTGAATGCAATTAGTCCAAACTTGTTCCACCAATGGGAGGAATCCATCCATTGTCAACCATCTATTTTCAAATCTAAAAACCCTAGTCTTAGGAATAGTTGTTTGAAAAGAAATCAAGCAAGACACATGATCAGAGGTAGTCATGGCTAAGGGCTCAACCATGGTGTTGGAGAAGGTTCTGGACTTCTGGTCTAGGAGAGAGAGAGAGAGAGAGAGAGAGAGAGAGAGAGAGAGAGAGAACCAATCAAGTCTCTCAAGAAGGGGTGTAGCTTGCATATTACTGGAGGTAAACTTTCTTCCGTAAGTGGAATGTCAATTAGTCCAAGATTAGTGATAGCTTCATTGAAGAGTAACATTTCATTAAGGTTACCCCCAAGCTTGTTTCTATCATCAGGAGATCTTATAAGGTTGAAATCCCTAACTATCAGCCAATCAGCATCGTCGGGGATGTGGAGATTATGGAACTAGGTGAGGGTGTGGAAGTTGCTGGGGGCATAGATGTGATTTTCATGATTGCAAAGCTTCTTAGTCAACGGGGACAAGTAAATAAATGGTTAAAAGTAGTATACTCCTATAAATTCATGTTTGTATTCCGGGAGGAATTAGGTGTAGAAATTTTAAGACTAGTAATTACACAACACGTATCCAGCAATTATTTCTTGCTCTATACGCACGTACCCTGAGGACATGGCTGGACCTTAAGCATGTTACATTTCTCGCTTATTCAGCTTGACCTTAAGCCCATCCTTCATTTGTAGAAGGCATGACAACTTGGTATCGATGGCCTGACCATCCATCATTTTCACATCAAAGTTCCACACAACAGCAGCGACGATGATCTTCAACTGTAGGATTGCGATGTCCTTGCCGAGGCACAGCCTTGGCCCCGAGTTGAAGGCCAAGAACTTGTGAGAGGGCACGAACCGCAGCTTGCGTCCGTCCTCCGAGAGCCACCTCTCTGGCCTGTACTCCCGGCAATCAGCCCCCCACACAGCCTCCATCCTGGCCACGGAGTAGAGGGAGACGAGGACGATATCCCGGGCGCACACCTCGTGGCCACTCGGCATCACGTCGGCAGCGACCACAGACTTGCGCTCGAGAGGGATCGGCGGGTACAGCCTCAGTGTCTCCAGCAAGGTAGCCTGCAGATAGACCAAGGCTTTGACCTCCTCCGGCTCGAACATCACCGTGGCGGCGCTAGCGGTGGCTGCTCTGCGGGACATGAGGGGCGCCAGCTCGTCGCGTATGCTCGACACGACGTGCGGGTTCGTGGCGAGGTTGTAGAAGATCCACGGCAAGGTGGTGCCGATCGTGTCCCTCCCGGCGATCATGTAGGTGATGAGCGTCGCGTGGAGCAGATCGCCGTCGAATTCCGGGTCATCGATGTAGCTAGCCAGGACGTCCACAGGTTCTTGGCCATCAGTACGGCCGTTCTTCCTCCTCTCCGCGATCATGTCAGCGGTGAAGCAGCGAAGCACCGCCTGCGCCGCGGCGAGCTTCCTCTCCGGGCCGACGTTGAGGCGCCTCATCACCCTCCAGCAGAACGCCGGCACGATGTGCCGGACGAGGCCCACCTCCATGACGGTGTCCATTGCGTCCGCGACGTGCACCGGCGGCATGTCCAGCGACAGGCGAGCAGGATCCACGCCGAATATGGTGGTGGCATATAGGTCGAACACGAGCCTCGTCATCAGATCAGCCATGTCCACCGGAGTACTGGTTCTCGCCATGTGGGCCATGAAGGGCAGGAGGCCCTTCTCCACCTTGTCGCGGCAGCACTTGGTCATCAGCCCGACCAACCGCGGGCTGCTCAGCACCACCTGGTAGTTGGCGCGCTGCCGGCGACTAGACTCGCCGTCGACCGTCAGTATGGAGCCCTTCGTCACGTCGAAGATCTCGGCGAACTCCTCGCCTTTGGGGTAGTTCGCATGGTTTGAGGTGAAGATGTGCCGGATGTTCGCCGGGTCGCAGGTCATGAAGAACCGTAGGCTCACTATGGCGAAGTTTAGGCTGTGGCCCGAGGGTGCTAGGAGGTCAACGGCGATGTACTCATGCAATCTATGGAGGTTGGAGACCAGGGATGGGAGGATGCCGGCTACTGGCCAGTCGGCCACCGGCGGCAATGGATTCTGCTTACTGGATTTGATGTAGTACGAACCTACGACAACTGCAAGTAGCACAGGTATGGAGACGAGTAGTTCTGGCAAGAACGGGAATGCCATTGTTGTGGACATGAAGAGCATGCTGCATGCATGGACACATGTATAGAGATGTAAACCCGTGTCCTAATTTATACAACAAGCAGCCCGTCATCCACTTACGTATAGTACTCCCCAAGTTCGAAGTGGCAAATGTAGTACACATCTTTTTTCCCTGATTGTAAATGAAAATAAATATGTTTTCTTATAGATGTGGCAATTTATGTGTATGGCATTAGTACCAGAATAATATAGATATTGATTGTTGTAGATATTCTCATATATATACAAATAATCTATAAATAGTGATGATTTATATGGGAATATCTGCCAATCACAAATAAATTGGATAAACCTAGCTAATATTACAGCACTAGCTTGTGTTGTGAGTTTACCACTCCGCATTTCTATGTATATATAAGCTACACAAAATTTAATGAAATATAGATGATGAATAATATGTTGTTTAGACGAAGAGAAGTCTTTTCCCCTATCTGCCTCATGTGTTTAGTTGCGCATACGACATACCTTGTGCATGTTCACTCATGCATAAAGAAGTCACCCATAAAGCATACCTTAGGATGTCCAGTCATGCATACAACATACATTGTGTTTCTTAGGTGGATTTGCATGAACATGAAGAGAACTTTTTTAGGTTGAAGGGGAAACGATCCAGATGCATATGTTATGAGGCGCTCACAGTTGGTGTATATGTCATGAGGCAGCGACATAGGGGAAATGATCCAGATGCATATATTATCTATGATTTTTATGTGTTGCCTACGATTCTCTACTTCTATTTCCTTGGAATATTCCTCTTCGGTTGGCTATATATAGTCCAATCATTAAATCCCAGCCCTTGTTATACTAGATAGATATAATAGGTAAAAATAGCTATATATAATAGGTATAAGAAATAACTTCATACTCAATTTCAGAAGAAAATAAAACTTTATTCTCACTTCTTGAAATGATGTTTTATTTAGATCGTGATGAGAAGCAAATCAACAAATTAGAAATAATCAGATTAGTGGAAAGGAGGGCAGAGCACGGGTCGTGTCCGTCGTGGTGTCTCGGGCCGATTTTTCGCAGTAAGTCTTGCATTTGTCTGTTGTCCAATAGCAATGGTATACAACTAAACAGCAGTAGATCAATTCTCCACTTGAGGTTTTGCGGTGGGCGCACAGCCCGTATGGTAAATTGACCTTATTCTCGTTCTCCGTGTCTTCCATGATACGGCCTATGGAATGGAAAAAAGAAAAATCCATCAACATTCATATTATTACATTCTTTATCGACTAACAAGGAGTAACTAGTTACAAAAATAAACTAACTAGCTTCGTAAACCATATAATCACTTGTGGAGAATGATCGCTGTGCACAAAATGTGTATGCACTAACTGCTCCAGTACAATACATAAGTATATCACCACACAAAAATAGATAAATCAACTGAAATATAACAATAGGTCGGGTGATCCAACTTACATTGTTCATGGCTAGTGAAGCACACCAAAAGAAGCAATGAAAGCAGGATTGGTGTTCGAAAGGGGTTCATGTAACTACGATTGATATAAGGGTATGTATGTTTTCTCGCAAACATGGTGGCGTGTACACAATGAACGCTCATAGGGGTGTCCTCGGTCCTTATGGACGACTCAACAATCAAGAATTATACGTGGAAGGCTGTGGCATCCCGCAAAACCACTACTAGAAAATCGCGTTGAATTTGTGCATTGCATCGTCATCATCATGCATTGTTTGCTTAAAACTATTTTTTTTTGCAAAGCCCGATTTGTTTTTCAAACGCCTCGTCTTTATTCAAATATCAAACCCCGGGTCTCCGGATTATTTTTGTGTGTCTGATATCGGTTTGCAAACGGTGTTTGTAAAACAAATAAAAATATTTATTATTTTTAGTGGGGGCAGTCGAACGGGCCGATCGACCCGAACGACCACCCCTAGAAATTAAAACGGTCCAACTACACCAGCCCTTCCAAATCCTAAACCTACCCATCTATCTACCCCAACCCAGCCTCCACATCACCCTGGCCACTCACACGCTGCCACCTCACCCTCTCCTCTTCCCCCAACCAACCAGACAATGCCACATCAATCCCTCACCCCATCCCTCTCTCCCCTCTCTCTCTTCCTGCCTACACGCCACACACACAACCCACTCAGCTTCACACGCCACCCCCTGGACCCCATAAGCACACGGCACACATGCATGCGCCGCCCCAGCCCCTCCCTTTCCCTGCGCGTGGGCCCCCACGCCTCGCCCTGGGCCCCACCCCGCCTCACACGCCCCGCAGCCCCCACCAGCTCCCCCGATGCCGCCTCCCCCGCATCGTACCGCCCTCTCCCTGCTCCGCCCCGCGTGGCCTGTCCCCCTGGCCCCTGGACCCACCACGCGCCGACCTCGGACTTCTCTCTCTCCCTCCGCGCGCCTGCAGCCTCTCCCTCCCCGGCGCCAGCGCCTCCTGGCCTCCTCGCCGGCCCGCCTCTCCTCCAGCCGCTCGGCTCGCTGCCCCCTCTCCCGAGCACCGCCCCACCGTCCTTCCCCCTTCTTCCCCTTCCTCTTCGGCGGCCCCTCCAGTGCGCGCCGCCGCGCGGCCCGCCTCCGCGCCTGGCTCGCCTCCTCCCGCCGGAAGCCTCTCCGCGCGCTCGCCAGGACCCTCGCCGGCGCGCCCGAGCTCCACCTCTCCGCGCCCCGGAGCGCCGCCCTCGCGCGCAACACCTCCTCCTCTCCACCGCGTCAAGCCGGCCGTCCCTCCCCGAGCGCCGCCGGACCCGCTCCGCCCCGCCTGCCCCGCCGCCTGCGGCCTCCGCCGCGTGCCGTCCGTCGCCGCCGGCGCACCTCCGGCCAGCGCCGCGGTCGCTCCCCGCGAAGTTCCTGCTCGCCGTCCGCCCCGCGGGCGACCTCAAGCTTGCCCCGTGCGCCTCTGGCCACCCCAGCACCTCCGCTGTGCTGCGTCCGCCTTGGCCGCCCTGCTACCGAAGACCGAGGCCAAGTACCTTGCGGAGATTGTCAAGTGAACAAGGTTCCCGATGCACAACACCGACAAGATCGACAAGTGGCGAGGTAATCGGAAGTATGCCCGGCAAGGACGGCCCGGTATCAAGATCTTCATCATGGAACACGAAGGCCTCCTTCACGGAACGCCAAGTACTCCTTCCCGGACCCGAACCCCGGTACCGGACAAGATCGCCGAGACCCCTAATGTGTGAACCTCTTCCCGAAACCCTATTTTATAACATAATACAACTTGTTGCATATTAAATTGTCATTCCCGCATGCATAGCATTGGTTTGGGGGCCTTATGCCGATTCACCTTATAATTAAATATGGGGCCCATATGCGGGCAAATCTAGTCTCATATTGGCCTCATTTAAACTTGTGTAGCGGACCGGTGATACTTTCTGCCTTGTTAAACAACATTTAAAATGCGGGGTAGCTAAACAACATGAACCACCTAATTAATTGTCGGGACCCCGGTTCCGTTTAATACTGTCTAATTGCATCGCACCTTTGCCATGCCATACATCCTGCATGCATCATGCCGATCTTCTGTCGTAATCTTAAATATTGCATCCGGTGTTTCTTCTAGTGTTTTGCTTCTTCGCGGATAAGGCCGTTGAGTTGATGTGAGCTTCGCCCCGATCTTCGGTTGAACCTTCGACAATGTTTTCAGGCGAGCATCTCCCCCTTTCTACCTATCTTACTTTTATAGTCTTTATTCCCTCCTGTTGATCTATTGCTATCTGTGTTGCGATGCTTTAGTTTCCGTACCTGTGATATACCGTGCAGCCCTATATTGCCTTGGACACATCCTATTACCTGTTGTTTGGTAGATAGTTGGACTTGCGCGTCGTAGTCGCTTGCTCAAGTGCTGTTGCGTGTCGTCAAGTGCCACAGTTGTTGATGTATTGCCGCATGTTGATGTTGGAGATGATCCTAGTTTTACTTATCGTTCACTTTAATTCCTGTTTAACAACTAAAATTGGAATAAGCAGAGGCATCGGTGGGTGATAGATAACATTTGGTTTCCGAACGCCCACTTGTGTCCCGTAGGACCCCGAGTACTTGATACCTGTTCCTTGATTTATCGCGCTATCCACATATGGGGAGTATGGGCCCCCCTTAGCCAGAGCTTGATTCCGTCTTATTTCTTGGGGCCACAACTAGTTTGAGGTTTTATTTACTATCCTGTACCTATGCCATGCTTTACTGCTTTATTTACGATTGTGTGAGGAGCACGCTGTACTGTTTTGGAAGCGGAGTGTTTTCGCGGTATCGACAGTCCCCGTTTGGGGATCTGCTGTCGTTTACAGCCACTGACGCAAACCTTGAGTCCGTCTCGGAGCTTGCTTACTTCGTTGCGGGTGTACTCCATGGGGTGGCCCCCTGAAATATTTCTGAATCTTGTGATTGCTCTGTCGTGAAGACCTCGTTGGGTTTTGATTTGGTTTTTCCGAGGTTGATCGTGTGTGTGTTGCTATTTGTGCACCCCGGCCGGGTTAAAACTTTCTGGAAGCCGTGTCCGCGGTTATGGACGACTTGGAGCACAGTATCTCGATCATAGACAACTATAACTAAAGTTTACCGTTATAAATTGACTTGTATCTGATATGATTAGTAATCAGCTTCAACTACAACGGAATGGCTAACTAGAACTGCCAACAATTGCTTGCTTGTGTGGTCGCTTGCGACCATTGTACCTGACTAGTAAATATTGCAACTACAACGGAATGGCTAAATAAAAGTACCAACAACTGCTGGGTTTTTGGGTTATCTCATGCTTATTGTATCTGATTAGTAAGTGTTGCAACTATAACGGAATGATTAACTAAAAGTGCCCACTGCTTATTTTATCAGGATGATTATCTATACCTGACTAGTAATTTACGGCAACGAAAATTGAATAAATAAAACTGCCAACTGTGTGAGTTCCTCGGTTGACTTCCTCGTTTGGTCTCGAGGGGGGAAACACCAGGATGGGTATGTTTGGTGTTAGCTTCAGGTAGGATCCGAATAGGTTTTTCTTATCCCTCTCTGATAACCGCCAGTCGTATCGAGTCTCTATAGGTTGTTTAGTGCATGCTGCCGCTGCCGCTCAGTCCACCATACCTATGTAGGCGAGGACCGCCGAATTCTAGCCTCGCCGTGTACTGGCCTCGGTACTGACGCTCCTCTTTTTCCTTTGCCCTTCGTCGGCACCCCTTTTGTTTAAGCAGGTTTTGAGATCGACGCCGTTAGCAGGGTTACCCTTCCGGCTTGGCCTGGGCAGGGTTATGGACGCCATTGGTTATTCTCCAGGGCTCTTAGCCCCATTTGCATCTTGTCCGTAGCTGGACGCTCTATCGTTTTCAAGGTGATTTGGATCGTTGTATATTATATCTGTATTCTTGACTCTTTGAGTCGCTGTTATATATATCTGTTCTGTGGGTCCCATCGAGGACTGTTGTGTAATGTTATTACTTCGTTTTCCACCCGCACGAAAGTGCCTGGTGGGCACCTTTGAATCGTTTCTATGCGGATTTGGCGGGTTTCGCTAAAACTTGCATAGGTCCGATTCTGAGGGTGTTACAAAGGCATTAAAGCCTTCAATAAAAATAGAATTCTAAAATCATGGCATTTTCTATATATGCAACATTGAATATTCTTATTGAAATTCTTAAATATATTCCACTAATATTAGTAAGGCAAAGATTGAGGTAAATTATAGATCCATTCAATACCAAAGATATATTTTACTACTATTTGATACCATAGACAATTTGTTGGTAGGTCGCCCCTCCCCCCTTCCACCCCCATGGTTAGCGCTAGCACTCTTCTCCCCATCTCTACTCTAACCACAGTATCAATATAGAATCAATCAAAACTAATTAGGATATATTTCCTTGTAACTTTACCAATCATCAATTTTCTTCCAAAAAATTGGCTCTTTCAGCGGATCATAATAAACTCTTCACGTATGTATACATGCAGTATAAATTTTACCACTAGCTTGTGTTGTGAATTTACCACTCGGCAATTCTATATATATAAGCAATACAAGATTTAACGTAATATAGACGGCCAATATATGTTGTTTAAACGGAGAGTGTATGCTTCTCATGTTTAGTCGCCCATACAACATACATTGTGCATGTTCAGTCATGCATAAAGCATACCTTAGGACGTTCCGTCATGCACAAAGCATACCTTGCGCATATATTTTCGAAAAGGCAAGTCCCATCGACCATTACATGAATCGATGCATTATAACCAATTTTCATTATTTCATGTCTCAGAGTTTACATCTCAAGGTCACAAAGGGTCAACACATGAATCAACCATCAAAAAGTAAGAAACATGAAGAGTCTCTCCATCAACATGTAAAATGATGGAACAACGGGGCGGAACATACAGGAATACGGTGTATGTTCAAATCAATCTGGAAAGGAATTCTTTCTCTGACTAAATTCTAGTGAATGTTCCTCTCTGATGGAACTTAAGAATTCTAGGGTAACGAAGAACTGCTCCTAGGGTGGAGAGGAACAACTATGTTGACTATGAATTAAAAGGTGTAAGTTATAAAACTATAAATGAGAAAATGAGATAAAAAATATAACAGGAACATGAACCCCGTCTGAAGGAAGGAACAAATAATTATGCACATGGGGGATAATTTTATAGCACAAGGAACATAACGTACATCCAGAAACAAATTTCTCTGAAGGAATGAACAAATAATTGTACATGGGGATACTAATTATACACACAGGAACTAGTTTAATAACATAGTAGGAATCAAAAAGTACATTCAGGAACAAAAAATTGTGGAGCTAATTTGGTCATGAAACAAGACTAAGTGGAACTATTTTTTTGTTGCAAAATTCCATCAATCTATTAATAATCATCAATATGAGTTCAAACAGTCCCAGAAGTAATAAAAATTACAAATAATTTATTGGACCACCTAGCGACTACAAACACTAGCACGAGAACTAGTTTTGTAGACTAAGTAGAACTATATTTAGTGTGTATTGAACAAGACATAACACTAATATAAAATTTGGTCAAGGTGAGTGAAACAAAAAGTTATGAAATAAGGAACTACACCTTAGATGCAGAAGAAACAGTTTTTAGTGAGGATGGAACAAGCATTTTTTGCGGTGGTGGTACAAACCAAGGAATGTAATCTCCATAGGCATGCATTGCAAATCGTAAACGGTTGTTACTAATCCTCCACATTTACTACCCAAATTCCTTAATGACTAGCCTCTAAGAAAAAGCACCTAAGCTACAAAAAGAAAGCTGATGCCTTAATGACTAGCCTCCGCGCAAAAGAATTTTCTACCACTAGAATCACCAAGAAAATCATGAAAAACACATAGTGGGGAACCTAATCAACAAACAAATGGTAAGAAGTTGACCTCCTTTATTGATGTCGGTGAAGAAACATTCACACAACCCGCTGATTCACCGAAGCACATGCAGAAGAAGAAGCATATCGGTCGATAACAACACAACGGGAGATGGAGAAACATATGATATGACTTCCTGAGGAGAAGGTGTACCTACATGGACAGTAGTAAACATCGCCATGCAATAGAGCAGCCGCCGCCGGTGTGAAACGTCCCGAGTGGAACCCTCTTTACCCGCAAGGAAACGAAAGAAGAGCGAAGGGAAAGAAATGTATGCTAATGGGCTGAGCCCATGGCAGCAAAAAAAAGGATACGAAACGCCCGAGCACTACAGAGCAGTTTCATCGTATACCCGTTGCAGGAGTAAATCACGTGTCGAAAGGCAAGACCCTCTTGTGCGTGGCCCAGTTAGGTCCCTTACGGAAGCCAACTAAACTAGCAGGCCGAGATTTAAGTGGGCAAACTTTTCGGTACGTAGAACTTTTGGCATGTCGGACTTTCTGATTGCGTCGAAGAGACGAGCAAAGAGCACAACGGGAGATGGAGAAACATATTGATATGACTTCCCGATGAGAAGGTGTACCTATATGGACGGTAGTAAACATCGCCAGGCAACAGAGCAGCCGCCGCCGCCGGTGTGAAACGCCTCGAGTTTACCCGCAAGGAAACGAAAGAAGAGCGAAGGGAAAGAAATATATGCTAATGGGCTGAGCCCACGACAGCAAAAAGGGATACGAAACGCCCGAGCAATACAGAGCAGTTTCCACCTATACCTGTTCCAGGAGTAAATCACGTGTCGAAAGCCCAGACGCTCTTGTGCGTGGCCCAGTTAGGTCCCTTACGGAAGCCGACTAAACTAGCAGGCCGAGATATAAGTGGGCAAAAGTTTCGGTAAAATTTAGGCATGTCCGACTTCCGATTGCGTCGAAGAGACAGGCGAAGCGGATATCAATCCTCAAGACCAAAACGAACACGTATTCCCGCTCCGTCTCCGACCGTACGTCGGCGCGGGAACCGCCTATAAACCTAACCTAAAGCCTCGGTCATCATCTAAATTTAAGATCAACCCGACGGCGTGACACAAAGTACAAACCCCATCGTCATCAAATCAACGCCGCGCAACGTAAGCGATCAGCACCAGCAACCATGGCCGCCGTCGGAGTGGCCAGCACGTCGTGCCGGTGCAGCAGCGTGGTGTTCGTGGGCAACATCCCGTACCAGGCGAGCGAGAAGGAGGTCCGTGACTTGTGCGAGGAAATCGGCCCCGTGGCGTCGCTCCGCATGTCCGTCGACAAGGACACGGGCAGACCCAAGGGGTTCGCCTTCTGCGAGTACCTCGACGACGAGACCGCCCGCAGCGCGTGCCGCAACCTGCACGGCCACCCGCTCCGGGGCCGCGCCCTCCGCGTCGGCGTCTCCCGGCACCAGCAGCAGCAGCAGCAGCAGCGCGTGGTGGATCCGGACGAGACCGTGGGCGTGGAGGACGCGACGCACGCGGCGTCGATGGTGGAAGGGTCGGCGCCGAGCGAGGCCGTGACGAGGTACCTTGCGGGGACGAGCCGGCGGCAGCTGCGGGGGTTGCTGGAGGTGGTGGCGAGGGAGGACGCGGGGGTCGTGGAGCGCGCGAAAAGGGAGCTGAGCGGGCTCGCGACGCTGATCGAGCAGGCGCGGATACTCGTGGAGGAGGACGTGGGGGTGGTCAAGGCGTGTGACGGTGGCGGCGTGGCCGGCAAGCGGAGTGGCGGGTTGGAGGAGGCAGGGCCGGCCGTGAAGGTGAGGAAGCTGGGCGACGGCGCGGCCGTTGCTGGCGTTGTTGTTGCCTGCCGTTGATTGGCGAGCTAGCTAGCTGCAACTTTGTTTTCGTGTTTTATTTTTCTTGGTCCGTTTATTACTGCTTCTTGGTGCGGAGACGATATGCGGAAATCGTCTCGTTGGATACGCATCGTATAGTCCGGTAGCCACCACCTGGGCCAAGCCTTTTGCAGTACGCGTCGTCAGCTGAGAAACAGCCTAGGGCCCAGAGGAGGCACAGCTGGGCAGCCGTGCGTCGCGCGCCGTCTCGGTTGAGTCGGTTCACGGCGTCCCCCACCGCGCGCCCACCGGAAGTCCACAGCGCCGTGCCGGCCCCGTGTCGACCCGGTCGACCTCGGACGTCGCCATCGATCGCACTGGCCGCCCGTGTCACCTCCTGGCACTACCCGCGATCCCCGCCCTGTCACCTCGCATCGTCGGGATGGGATCTCGCACGCACGTGAGGCCGGTCAAATAGTGGCCTGTGGCCGTCCTCGCCACGTGACAACGGAATCCTGGGTAGTTCACCCCCATATGTAGCCCAAACATTTGGTTCCCTTGCCACGAACGCCCCGTCGGCGCGTGACCGGTGCCTGGGCGACGCGAACACCTGGGGTCCGTAATGTTTTCCCCTCTCTATCGGTCGGTGCGGCGCCAGCCTGCCCGATCCAGATCTAATCTACTCAAATGCGTTTTAACTGTCGGTCGCAGCCTGTGTCACCAGTCAGTCAGGACCATGCGTCCCTCCAAGTAGCTAGCACCAAACAATTTCTCGAGCTCTATTTTCTCTACTAGTGCACAATTGACATTGCTAGTATCTGACTTTGCATCGTGAAACCCATCGACCACTACCACACGAATATTATTGTCGACAAAGAGCGTGCCGGATTCTCCACTCACCCAGGGCGTGTTTTCGCTTTGAGGATTCTGACGCGACGCCGCCGTGCTTGCTCGCAAAGGTATACCTTCCTTGTCTCGTGACACTACCTACACACACGGAAGACTTCCAACTCTGCCAGCCGAAAGGCAGAGGAAAAGAAATACTACCCCGCATCCATCTAGTATCACATGTCTGGCCGTCAGAGCGATAACAGCACGTGAAACCTAGCCTCGCCAGCCAAAGATCCCTTCACAATCGACAGAGCACTTTTATCCTCTGCTGGTTCCGGTCAACAACAATATCCTCCAACCGTGCCAAATTAACCCCCCTTTTCCATTTCAATTTAAAATACTGTCAAATTATAAGGACGCCGCGAGATAAGCAGAGACGACAAGACCAGATTTCGCCCATCCCGGCGGCACTCAGTTAAGTACATCATCGACCAGGCCTGAGCTCTGATCATCATCACATTATAAAATTGATTGAGAATCTCGCGGCAGCAGCTAAACTTCGCTTTCTTCCCTTGCATGCATTTCCCTGGCCTTCCTCTTCTCCGTTAATTATCTCCAACTGCTGCTGATTTTTACTTGTGTCTGTATCTCCTCGTGTATTCCGAGTGCCCTATTTTCCTGAAATCCAGAAAATTGGGATGCGGTTAATAAGTCTCCGCCAACCTTTAGCCAGCAGCAACGTCTACATTGGCTGTATCGCCAAGTTAGGCATTGTCGTTATCTTCAATACTAGAGAAGGTCATAAACTTTAGTGGACTGAACAATCAAGATAACCAAACGTAACGAGTGACGATTTCGGCATGCTTAAAGGTGTGTTAACAGCCGTCCCTAATCCAAGCTTCTCGACGCGTTAATTAATATACACACATAAAGGCCCTCACTTTACTCACACTTCAGGTAAACGCATAACAGAAATGTTGCCGAAGCTAATCAGACGGAGAAGCCAAAGCAGGACATGATGCAAATGAAGGTGCTACAAGACACCCTGTTCCCTTGTCCAAAAGAGTAATGATTGTTCGGCTAACGATATGAGCTGTTTGCTTGCCAGAACACACCATTACACGCTCTGAAATGCCAAACCTAACCAGCTCGTGATACGCGTGAGAATCCAGGACAAAACTAGTATGACCGGTAACCCCCACCTAAAATGGTACCCAGATTCATAAGTATAGCTCACAATCATGTTGGGTGCACACATGCCCGTGTCTCCCCCTCAAGCAACTAAACAGCTGAATCGCGCAAGGACAGGGGCAATCAAGAGGGCGTTTTGGAAGATACTATGCAATACATGCTTTTCCAAGGCAGGGGGTCATGGCTAATCTGGACCACAGTTGGGTGCATCCGTGACAGACAACGGGTAGTACAGGATAATCAGGTAAACAGTTGGCCGAATTACAGTGGCACACAGGAACTGCATTACTCCAGTGTCACACGCAGACAGATAGAAGTCCTTAGTGTGGGTATCTACTGTATGAACTTCACTACTGACCGCGCCCTATTATCCTTCATTTTAGAGCAGCAAACAAACTCCATTCCACAACCTCAATTCCATGGTTCCATCTACTACTGTAAAGCATGTAATGTTCTACTCTAGGTGCCAGTTGCCATACAGTAAATGAGTGAGGAATGTGATGTTTGCGACGCAGATGCATTTGCCATCACCCCATATCACAATCTTGGACTTCGTTAAATAAGTTCATCAGTCAAATTGCCTCGTGTGGGAGATTTCGGCACTGGGTACGCCCTTCTAGTCAAATTACCTCTTGTACATATATAAATTTTCAATGGCCGTACTAATTAGCCTACAGCATCAGATCCCTAGTCTACAGTCCACATACGCGACGACAAGGAGGAATGGTCCTCTCTTATCACAACAGCAGATCAAATAATTAGTATTGAACAGAAAATAAACTTGCACACATCAGCATTGAAAAAGAATAATATTCCAAGTAAACGTATCAAGCATTATGCTGAAGGAAATAAGAAAGCGTTGAAGAGTTTTAAAAGCAATGCAGCTCAACTACTACGCTAAGTGACATCGATAGCAGAGATAAATAATCATGGAATTATTATCCGGTGACAGATGGTAGCACTGAATCAAAGGATCATATATTCATTCATAAGTTTGTATCATCGAGTTCATGATTGATACTGTGATATAGAAGTCGTACCCGCATTGAAATTATCTAACACTGCTATGAAGAAAATGTCACTAGGATTTTGAGCCCTCACCTCCTCTCTGGAGTTCCTGGCAGCTCATCGACCTCTTGGTGCTGGCGCGTTCCTGGTGGCGACTATCGTTGGCCACCTTGGCCGAGCCAACCCTGAACCCCGGCGCGGCCCTGCCGGCCGTCTCAGACGCCGCCTCATCAGACCCCGTCTCCACGTACTTGGCCGAAGCCATCTCCATCTGCGCGATTCGCACCGCGCCGAAGAGCTTCTCGGGCAGCTCCTCCTCTGACTGGGACTCCACAAGGAAACCCATGTCGATGGTCACCGACGTGACGGCGCCGAGAGCCAGATGCAGGATGGCGCTGGCGATCGCCGAGCTGCCGATGTCCACGTCGATCTCCAGGTAGTCGTCGCCCCTGTGGTAGCGACAGGTGAGCGCGCGGCCGAGGAGGCACGCGCCGTAGTTGCCGACGGTGGCGCGGACGATCCAGGGGCCCTTGACGATGCGGTTCACGATCTTGAAGCGGGCGTTGCGGTACGCGTCGTCGCCGTAGACGAAGCGCCCGAGCAGGGAGTCCGGCGGGATGGGCGCCTCTGCCGCGAAGTAAAACACCGAGCTGTAAGCGTCCGGCCGGCCGGGGACCTGTAGAGAAACACGGACTGACAGAATCAGCCACAATAAATAAATAAATAATCGATTTTTTTTGCCAGGATTCCTGCGCCTAGATGCGATCGATCGGGCCGGGGTGCGGGGTGGGGACCTGGAGATTAACGGCGAGGAGGAAGTGGGCGCTGGGGTCCTTGCGGAGGCGCGCGCGGCGGAAGGCGGCGGCGACGGGGATGTCGTCGCGGGCGAGGATGTGGTCGAGGCGCCCGTGGGAGCGGAGCCAGTCGACGCCGGCGGGGCGGAGGAGCCAGTCCGGGGAGGAGGGCGCCTTGGCCCGCCTCCCGCCTCCGCCGGTGAAGTAGCCGTTCGCGCGCAGGTGGAACAGGTTCCCCGGCGGCGAGGCCCAGCCGTTGGTGCCCCTGTCGAGGTCGACCTGGCGCAGAGAACCGGCGGGCACGCACTCCTCCCGCCAGTTGCCGCCGCCGGATTCGTCCTGCTTCTGGCGCTGGGGCGTCGTCTGGGACATGGCCGGCGGCCGGGGCTGGGCAGGGGGGTGGGGTGGGTCGGGTCTGGTCCGGTCTGGTTGTCCTTGCGCGAATTGTGGGAGGCGTTGGACTTTGGCTATCGGTTGAGATGGGGAGCTTGCGTCTATAAAACAGTGGGGTTGTGTTGTGGCCTTGTGGGATTCGTGGGAAGGAAGGAGAGGAGAGCCCTTTGCTTTCAAGGTCCTCCGCCGCTTGTGTGTCTCTCCGCTAATAATTTGTGTTCCTTCCGTCATAATCGTCGTCATATGTCGGGTCTTCTGATATTTCCGTCATATATCATCGTCATTTTGCTACTCTATATAGAACTGAAATATAAACTCATAATCGTCTACTATATCAATTTCAATACAAATTAACAAGATTAATTTGATTTTTTATATAGAAAAGGACAGAATTATTTATATCCAAGAACTATAAAACATGAACTACAAAGTAGCATATATGTGCAAACAGAACTAAAATTGTCATATTTGAAGATAGATGGTTGAGATTCCAATGTGAGAGCATGCTTGAGAGGAGTTCATATCTCAAAAGATCATTTTACACATATTTTTTGTACTCGAGGAAAAGTTAAAACTCATGTGTATGGTGATTCTTTTTTCGCGAAAAGTGAATACAGATACTAAATAGACTTATAAAGAGATTGTGCCCTGGATTACTTTCTTTTAGGTAATCTGCCACTAAATTACTTGGGAACTAAACCCTAGATCTATGAACTCGACATAGATCTAGGTACATTGATTTAGGAAGATATAAATAATTCCTTGCAAAAAGGCATGAAGATGCTCAAAATGTCATATTTGTATACTGCCATTAGAGCTAGGCTCTTGAATCGAAGTGTCGATGACAAAGCTTGACAAATAAGCAAAGAGGCTAAATCCGCTTTGGAACTTGTTTGAGTGGCCACTGCGCTCCCGCCCCTGAACCAGGATTCTGTTAATCTAGACTTTTCAAATGAAATTTTCTGTCTACTTTTCCGTTTTTGTTGACCAATTTTCTATCCCAAACTCCCGCAGCAAACTATAAAATAAAATCAACAAAGAACTGGACGTAGCCAAAAAACTTTGGCGTGCCTGCGCACGGAGAGTACTCCGTAGCTTCTTGCCATTTGCTTTCTTCTAGACGGCTCCATTTCTTGTCCTGACATTTCGAAGTCGCTCGCAAGCTGAACGTCGTTTTGCGGCACGTGTCGCAATCACGATTCGCGCGAGCCCAGAAGCAACGGCAAATAATGTCTACTCCGTCGGCGGGCTTTCGCTGCCATGACGCCAAGTACTATGGCAAAACCGGGAGGACGGAACGGTGGCGTGGAACCGTAGCGAATAGCGAAAGGCCAGAAGAACGGCGTCTGTTCTCGTGGAGGAAAAAGTGAATGAGAAAAATATAGGAAAATGCTACCTATCAGCCGGAGGATTACACGCTCGCTCCCTCCGGCTCCATCGCGTGCCATCTGTCCCTCCGCGTGGAGAACCCGACCGGGTGAGGGCCCACCACTTCGGTCTTATCCCCTCTCGATCGATCTCCTCCCCAGATCCCTTCTCTTTCCTTCCGTCTCCCTCTTGTCTCGTCAGCGCACAATAGTCGGGAAAAAACCACGCAGTCCGTAAGCTCCATCCCCGCCGCAGGTAGCTACGCCGCCGAGAGCCGCCGGCCGCACCAGCTCACCGCGTTGTCGCCTGCCGGAGTTCCCTCCTCGGCGCCCATAAGCCCCATCCCCACCGCCGAGGGCCGCCGCCTGTCGGAGTGACTTTCGTGCTGCCCGCTAGAGTACCTTCCTCGCCGCTGGTCACCGCGACGCCGATGGCCGCCGTCGACCTCGAGCACGCCCGGCGAGGCTCCTCTCTCTCCTTCTTCCGGCGAGCATAGTTTTTGCAAATTTTCAAATTTGCATCACAGTGGGGATTTTTGTGCTACATTAGTTCTTTGGTTTTGCATGATATGAAGAATGTTTTTGCTACAATCAACTGTTGTTTTTGCAACATATAATCTATGGATTTGCATTATACTAAGATTTTTTTTGCTATAACTGTTACGTAAAGTTGCTATATTAGTACAATGTTTTTGTATGAAGTCTCCGACGAGAGTCTCCGGTGAGGTCATTTTGCTTAATAAAATATATTTTTTGCTACAAAGTCTCCGGCGAGCAAAGTCGTTTTGCTACAATAACACAAATTTTTTGCTCAAAATGTTATGTAAATTTGCATCATTAGAAGGATTTTTTGCTACCTGATCTCCGACAAGGTCTTCGGAATATTATTTTTTTGCTACCATCGTCCAGTGATTTTGCTATATTAGCCTATATTTTGCTACATTAGCCTATTTTTTTGCTACATACGTTATGTGAATTTGCATTATTAGAAGAAATATTTTGCTACGAGGTCTCCGTCGAATTTGCTTTTTGCTTTAACGGTTTTTTTTTTGCTACGAGTTTTCCGGCGAGTTTTCCGGCAAGGTCTCTCTTTTTATTTTGTTTTTTGGTGAATTTTTTTTGTCACATGCAGCAAGTACGAGATGTTTTTAGGCTACTATGCAACAAAAGCGGGTTTAGGGACCAATGTGAACGCGTGTCAATATCTTAAGCCGGAGGTTGAGAAGTCTGGTATCCTTCGGAGGACGCTCAGCGCGACCCAAAAATATACGTGCAGCTAGCTCGTAGACCGTACGTGTGGTTGGAATCGGGAACGGAGGGAGCCGAGCACCTGCGCCGCGCCTGACCGGAACTGCATACGGCAAAGGCGATTAGGCCATATATATACAGGGGCGGCGCCGGCGCGCGCGTGCTCCGGCCTCCGGCAACGCGACGTGGCCGACCGGCCGGCAAGCGATCTCACCGCTTTCGACCGCGCAGGTTGACTGACAGGTGGTGTGGGGAGCACCCGGGGGGACGAAATTTGACGACCCTGCGGGTGCCGAGCGGGCGAAGCGAATCCAGTAACGTCGCGCGCGTCAAGTTTGACGGGACGGATTCCCCTCAGAAAAAACAAAATGTTTGACGGGACGGATACGGATCGGACCGTGACGCGCCACCGATCGACGAGTATCGTGGATCGCGTCAGCCGCCGCCGGGGCGGACGATACCCTGGGCCCGGCGGCAGGTGGTGGTGGTCTGGTGAGGTATCGATCCGGTCGTAATCGGGACGCGGAGCCAGGGACGCACGCACGAACGAAGGCATCGCATGCTCCCCTCGCCAGCCCCAGCGCGATGGTTGGTCAGTGGCCGAATCGGACATGTGCGCCTCCGCATCAATCTGGTGGAATGATCAGTCCCGGGAGGGAAGGACGAGTACCCGGCGGCCCGGCGCGAGAAACGGGTCGCACGCGTGCATGCTACCTCCCAGGCTCCCAGGCTCCCAGCTGGTCAGTTGCCAAACCGGAGGCGCCCAGGCGCGAGTGTGCGTCTCGAAGTCGATCATGCGGAATGATTAGAGCATTCCACTCGTTAGCGGTTCATAGGCAAAAAATTGACGAGAATTTTTGCAGGATTGAGCTAACGGTTTAGGGGCCGCCAACTCCCAGCCATGATCCCGGATGTACACCTCTGGGGTGGTGAATTTATCAAATTTTCATTTTCGCCAAAATTTGACATAAATATCGCGTAAAACAATTTTACACACATAGTTTGGCTATTCTTCATCGAGTTTCGTCGAATTTTTTTAAATAATTTTAATCACATAGTTCAACATAAAAAAAGTACAAAGCAAATAGTTCAACAATGTAATATCAGAATTTAACAAGTTTTAGACACAAAAAGATCCCAAACTAGATGTTGCCTTTGAGGGTTCACATGTGCTCCACAAGATCATCCTGCAGTTGTTGATGCGCATGCGGGTCTCGGATCTCCTGACGCATAACGATAAAGGCAACCCACGGTGTCGACACTTGATGATCAGACTATGCAAAAAGACCCTGGCTGAAATATGGTTAAACAAAACATCGTCGGAGTCCATGGCCGAGCTAGGCAAAACGCCAAACACCTGGTGGACATGTTGGGCGTGCAGCTGGCCACAGAACAGTCGGTGGCACTGAACCACAGTGCGAGAAGCGCGGCGAGGAGGGAGGGGAGCTTGGCGGCGCCTGGTTCTTTCTTGTGGAGTTGTGTTTACGGCGGGTGTTGCATATTCGCAGGACCACCTCATGATGTATTTTAGGGCAAAACTTTGTGCTTGAACATGAACATGTGATGTAGTATATGCAAAACACTAGTCTGGTGCATTTTAGGGTATAATTTTTACAAATGGCAGAAAAAATTGGTGCTTCTATAGCCTACGTTTTGCTGTCCCAAAAATCGCATGTGCCCTACTTTGTATCATTCTTAGAGCATCCCGATTCGTTGGGCGTTTTCATGGTGAATCTGGACCAAACTTTGGTCGGACGAAACACGTTTTCGGCCTGGGAACGTCCCCCACTCGCGTTCCCAGGCCGAGTTTTTGGGAGGCCCTTTTTCGTCCAAATTCGGCTCAAATTCGTCCAGATTTTGGCATAATATAAATATAGAACGCCTAGTTCGGCATACATTCGACCAAAGTTCGGAGAAATTTTAAACATAGTTTAGCGTAAATTTAAACATAGTTTGGCCTGAAGTGAAAATACAACATATTTAGGCCTAGTTCAGCCAGTTCATGCTCGGCATCTACGTGTTGCCTATGCGTATCCATAGGTGCTCAACAAGATCATCTCGCAGATGCTGTGCACCACCGAATCTCGGATCTCCTGGCGCATGGCATGAAGGCACCCCAGTTTGAAGGCACCCATGATCAGTCTCGACAAGAGGTCCCTGTCCATAGTATGGCTCGTTCTGCTCGAGCAAACTCACTGGATCTGAGAAGTGTCTTCGATAATGGGTGTTCTTAAGTACTGTTTTCCAAACACTGCAATCACTGCCCTGCAGAACCTGTACAAGCAATCGATGACGATGGTCTCGGCCATACGGAGATAGTCATCGGCACTGTCACCCGGCGCTCCATATGCAAGCAACCTCATCGCAACTGTACACTTCTGCAGTAAGGAAAACCCAACCATGCCGGTGCAGTCTTTCTTACAAACGAAATAGAAGCCGAACTCCCGGATGACATGCATGATCTTGAGGAAGAGCTTTCGGCTCATCCTGAAACGACACCGAAACATAGCCTCTCCGTGGAGCGGCTCGTCGGCGAAGTAGTCGGCGCACAACAAGCAGTAGCCCTTTATCATTTGCCTCGCCTTACACTTCCGGCGACCCTTCGCCGAACCACCGCGCTTCGGCTTCGCCATCTGCAGGTACAGCTGGGCGAGGGAGGCGAGGATCTCCATGTGCTCTGCATCTTTGGCGACCTAGGCGTTCTCCTCCTCCACTAATACAGCGAGTATCTCTTCGTAGTCGGAGTCCATGGCCGAACCGACCAAATACCAAACACTTGGCGGGCGTTGTGGTGGGAGCTCGCAGTGAAGTCGAGCTACGGCGAAGTTCTGACAGCGAAAGTGACGGCGGAATGGGCGGTGACTATGGCGAGCATATCTAGAGGCATGGACATATCTTGGCGTGGAGGAGCTCCTCCGGCGAAGTCATGTCGACATAGGCGTTGGAAGCTCTTCGCCTCAGTTCGGGCGAGTGGAGTGGGGAGGAGGGAAATGGGACTGTCTCGCCGACAGAACTGGCCCACGATCGTTTTTGCTTCGTTCGGCGTTTCCAGAGCGTTTCCGAGATCCTGAGAATGGCCTGGGTAGTCCGGACTAAAATTCGTCCGAATCCAAACGAAAAGAGATTTTTAGGAAAACACGACTGGACCGATTTTCGATGTCGAAACCTAATTTGAACGTTTGGATCGGCGTCATGGAAATCGTAACAAAATGTTTATCTAGTATAGTAACACATACTTGATGCAATAACCAAACGCACAGTACTCTGACATTCAGGTGGTCCAGCTAGCCAGCTGGGCTGCAAAATTATTTATTGGCTAACCGGCCGTGCATTTATACGTCAGTAGCGAGGCCAGCGCATGGTGGTATCTCTCCAATTCGTGAATCATGGAACAGCGTGGCACGAGCGGCGGAAATGGAAAACAAATCTTGGCCGTTGGGACACCAGTGTGTGTCAGTGTCAGCTTGCAGCCGCTTGACTAGCTCTAGCCCGGGATAGTTTTAGGCCAATCATTTGCGACCGAGCCAGAGCCAAAGTGGAAAACCAGTGCATATTCGCCGGGATGTTATCTGTCGCCAGCCAAACAGAGTTCCTCTTTCTTTTTTTTTTGACAAAATCCAATAATGCTCTAACAACAGACAGTTTGGAAAATGGAAATGGATTAGTTAGTGTGCGAACAAAATTATTCTTCCTGCTCTCCTGGATACTTCTGTAGATTTTGCTGGACTAATATGATATAGATTTGCATGTACGTACTACTTGAAGTTTTTGTCCTACGAAGCAAAGGGGTGGCGAAGGAGTGTGGGATGAACAAGTGAACTTGCCAAGGCATAATTGCGAAGATTAAATCTTGAAGGGACAGTAAGGCCACGCTTAAGAAATCCCAACGGCTAAATTAAGAAATATATATAGTTCAAGCGACCTGTTATTTTTTTCAAGCAAACTTTTTTTTCGAGAGTACGCCAAAGACATACCGTATTTTTATAAAAGGCAGCAAAACAAATACTCCCTCTGATCCATATTAGTTGGCTCAACTTTATCAAAATTTAGATAAATCTAGACACTATTTAGTATATAGGTTCATGTAATTTTTGACAAATTCAAGTCAACTAATATAGATCGGAGGGAATACTTATTTCGATCCAAATTTCACATTTGGCTAGATTCGAATGTATATAGTACTAAAACATGTCTAAATATATTTAAATATAAATAAATGTAAGCCAAGTAATTTAAATCATAGAAGTACAAGAATCCGACCTTCTTCTCCGAACAAAAATGTGGATGACTCTCCTCTTCAAACAAGAGCACGACTCTACTATCTCTCTGTCCTAAAGTCTACTCTGGCGGCATCATTGTTCAAGCAAACTATGAAGCATGAACTGCTGCTCTAGTGAAGAGAAAACATGAAAACGGAGCTGAGCTGGGTGATTTGTCGGACATTGCTGAGCTGCAAAATGATTGGCTAATCGGCTGGGTACGAGCGACCGAAATGGAAAACAAATCCAGGCCATTGGGAGTTGGGACGCTGGGAACAATGCACGCTTGCAGATGTTTGACTAGCTGGTACAGGATAGTCTAGGCCAATCTTTAGCGACAGATCATAATCGCTGGGCTGTTATCTGTCGCCTGCCAAATACTACAATTCGTCTGTTTTGTTTACAAGATGATCAATAATTGAGCAACAATAAACAACTCGGGCATGGATAATTTGGTATGCGTACAAAGTGAATCTTGCTGCTCATCTGGACACTTTGTATCCGGAGGTTCTGGAGCGGTTGGACAGATGAGAGAATGAGGAATGAAGAAAAGCAGGATTAACTAAATATGATATTGGTTCATATTAATGGTCTTAATCTAAATTCGTATATATCTAGTTAAATATTTAGCCTAGATGTACTCATATCTAGACAAAATTAAGACCATTAATATGGACCGAAGAAAATACACAATTGGATTTATATTACTTGAAGATTCCGTCCTGCGAAGCAATGGGTTGTAAAGGAGTGTGGGATGAACAAGTGAAGTCACTAAGGCATAATTATGGAGATTCAATCGTAAAGGGGCCGTAAGGAAAGGCTTACTGGCGTTCATCTGATTGGGATGTTTGCTAAACTAAGAAACTACCTCTTTCTAAAACAAGTGGCTCAACTTTATACAGAAACATATGGATCTAGATTATAGATACATATGGATCTAGATGTGTTTATATAAAATATGTTAAGCCACTTATTTTAGAACGAAGACATTCTCTCCGTTTGGAATTTAACTTACTCATATAGTCATATCTGTCAAGATCCGAATGTATCTACATGCATTTTGGCGTGTATATCTGGAAGGAGTGTATTTAGTTCAAGCCATGTGTCGGACTTTATCTTTTCTCTAAGCAAATTATGAAGTAGGAAACTCCTGCTCTAGTGAAGAAATTAATAAGTAGAGCTGAGTGGCATTTTTTTTTTTTTGAGAATTCCGCCGCTCTTAGCTGAGGCTTGAGTGGCATGTGGTCCAGTGCTAATGAAATGTGGAAGCCCATCTGGGACAACTAAGAAATGATGAGGCCGAAGCTCCCAACACGAGTACTGACTCGGGCCTATATTTTGGGCCCCCATGTTTCTACCTATCATGTTGCCTCAGGTTAGGCCTAACGGTAAACCCATGTAAAACCAAATGTCAAGGGTCTGTTGGACAAATATTTAGGCAGAAATGGCTTGGGCTTCTACAATGTTTCTTGAACTATGTAGCAGAAGGTTGTCATTTCCCTAAAAAAAAAAGAAGCAGAAGGTTGTCCAAAGAACAGAAGACGTCTCAATATTTTCAGATGCTAATGTAAAGTCCTTTTTTTTTTTGTGTGTGTGTGTGTGTGTGTGTGGGGGGGGGGGGGGGGGGGGGGGGGGGGCAAGTACTGCAAAGTCCTAACTATGTAAGCAGATTGTACTTTCCCCGCAAACAACACTCTGTTCTTTATGGGGCAGATAATAGTCTGTCAATGCTTTGAGAAGAAGAAAAAAGTCTGTTTAGAACTAAGCAACATAGGTTACCCCGCAGCAAAAAAATTGCAGGCAGGTGCGCTGTTGGGTATATAGCCACAGCCTCTCATCTATTAAACCGCAACATATGGCCGGAAATCGCAGGAGTTTCACAAAGGAGGGGGTTGTGCAATTGTAGACTCAGGGTCACCGGTCACGTCGAATCTCTCAAGTTGCTTAACCAAACCAGGGGCACTGCCCGGTCACTCAGGAGTCGAGGACATGACCACTTTTCCCCCTGTTAGGAGCAACTGAGAGGACAAAACAAGCAGCACAACTCGCAGTTCATCAGAATTGACATCCCTATCGATAGCAGGGTGACAACTGCATTCATTATGTCATGACTGTTCTTTCATCGCAGAGATCAATGTGACAGCAGCCATGCAGTTACCCATCATGCTACTACGCCGCTGTCTCGATGTTTACGAGGCCGACGAAAGGAGCTGCGTCTGCGTATGAGGCTACTATGTGTCAATGTGTGCACCAACATGAGATGATCAAGCAGCAGCGCCCTGTTCATTTCCTTCAGGATCGGTCTGCAGCGACACGATCACAGAGAAGAATGTAAGAACAGATCTATCTACCCTCTCCTGTAGGCCAACCGACTGTGAGCTTTGCTGATTGCGGGTGCTGTCAAGTTCGACTTGTTGAAGTTGAATGGTCCGAGAAGGGTCTACGTCCGTATATTCGGAAGTTGCACTGTTCCTTTCCGTGGCATCAGTGACTCGCTACCGGTTATACTGTCTCTTCCTCCATGCATACCGATGGCATGTAGTGTGCGACCTTCCATTTGTAAATCACCGATGGCATGGAGTACATGATTTCAAAGCCAGTATCCTCTGTAAGAAAAACGAGCTGTCTATGTAGCTAGTACTCCTAGATTACTAAATTTGTAGTCCACACGAAGCTTTCGAAAAAGATAACTCTAGCTTTTAGCTCCAAAACGAATCTTTACTTAGAGGCTAAGCCAGTGACCAGATACTGTCCGCAGCTTTGTCGTATGCGAGTGACTACGTGAAGCAGCAGTTTCTATCTATCCGGTAATACACAAACCGAGGTCTCCGTCAGTACCGGTGGTTCGGATGGCAGTATGATACCGTACGCAGGACCAGCGCGACGTCCGAATCATACGATACGAGTGTTTTAGTAGACGACAGGGTTCTAGTTAAGCTGGTTCAGTGGACACATCGCCGGCGTCGACGTCCGTGTAGTCTTCTCTCTTCGAATACATAGGGGCCCACCTTATCATCGGCCCGTGGGCCCGAACGGCGCGGCGGCCGAGCCAAACTTTCGTTCAGTCACCATCAAAAGGATGTTTTTTTTTTGAAATCTGTCACCGTCAAAAGGATCTTACTTCAGAAATCCAGATTTTTCAGGTGACGTCACCCACGGACGGAGCGGAAGAACACAGAACGGGAAACAGGTGCATCCTTCGCTGTTCCTATACCTTTTCCTCTGAATTTCCTTTGGATTGAACCTGTGGAACTATTATTGCTAATGTGGATGATTAACAATATATCAGAATAATTTTCGCAAAAAAGAATGATGATTCTTAAATTCCTGCGAATTGTAGTGTCCTATGCTGCCTCGATTTCATAGGAATCTGAACATGCACTTCAACCTCATTCTTAGACTCAAGTAGGTAGGTAGGATTGGGGCATTTTTCCGTGTTTTTTCCTGTGTTCATCCAAACAAGCATTCGTATAGTTTTCTTGTGTTTTATAATCCTCTATTTTGCATCACACACCTATAAAATTTCTTTGATTTTTTCCTATTCTCTAATCCCGAGATCCAAAGTGGCGCTAAAAAGTTTGGAGTCTCATTTAAACAGGCTTTTACTCCGCTTTAGTAATAAAACCACACGCCCGAACTGATACAAGATGATGAGAAAACCACTTAGAAAATGGATCAAGAATAAAAGAAAAACACAGGAGGGGACGCACCCTCCGTGACACACAAAAGACTACCAACTAGAAGCACACCCACGACTCCTTGTGAAAATGCCGGACCTCGCCGCCCCTAACCCAATAAGTTATCGCCAAAGACAGTCGCCTGGCCTCTCGCTCCAGCCCGTGGAGCGTCAATCCTGCCAGCAAACAACAAGTACGGAACCGGGGACAACTAAGTCACATGTAGATGATAGGAGACCGCCTCACGCCCGGGGCCGGAGTGCACCAAGATAGGACCTGCGCATGCCTGCCGATGGTAGAGCAGCAAGACCTAAAGGACTCGGGGCTCCACAACGACACCCCCAAAAGGTTTTCACCTTTAGCCCTAGCGTGAAAGAGGTACCATAGCGACGCTCCCAGGAAGGACACGATTAGATTGTAGCAATTTCTATAAGGACTTATGTGTTTCAAAGAAAGGATGTAGTAGTAGGAGACAATTCAAAGTGGTATAGTTCCTACAAACCACGAAGTTAGCTGGCCGTTGCATCTTGTCTCCATGTGACGGGGTGCAACGCATGTGGATCTTTTTTCTGTCGCCCTATATCGGGGTAGCGCCCATGTGTGGTCCGCGCCTTGATCGTTCTTCATCTTTTGTTCTTTTGTTAAACAACAGCAGCGTTAGATCCTCCCTAGGCGCCATCATTTGCTTCGACGGCACGTTCAAATTTTGGAGGCATGTTCAAATTGTTTTCCTTTTTTTTTTTGGGGTAGGTAAGTACCTCGCGGTTGGTTTTGACTTCAGCGGTGTACGTGCCGTGGATGTCAAGATCGAGTATCTTATTAAACGGAGCCCAAGGAAAAAACTGCGCTCCAGAAGAGAAGATGGTGGGTGTAGTTTGGTGAATTTGTGGAGAGAGTTTGCGTGTGAAGTATGAGCCTCTCATATAGGGGTGGACACAAAGCTCAAGACTCGAGGCTCGGCTCGGGCTCGACAAGGCCTGGCTCGGGCTCGATTCGTCTTGGAGGTTAGACAAGCCAAGCCCAAACCTTGCTACTTAGGCTCGAGGCTCGACAAGTCACCTCGATGAAGCTTGCAAGCCGGCTCGAAGGCTCGATGTAATTAATTTTTTGATGTAACCTTCTCTATAAATATAACAATTTACAATTATAAACAACAATTGAACATGGTTACATTTATAATATAGTATAGTAAGTTTTAAAAAGTGCCAACAACGACACAGTAGCATAAATCACAAGTTCAAACACAAACATCCAATAGATAGTGTCATATCGCCACCGGACTTAGGCGGTTTCTTCGCATGTTTTCGCTCATCCGGCGTCCCAATATGTTTCCATATCATGAACTGTCAAACTGAGCACCAACATGCTTCCATAGCACGAACTGTCAACTAAGATCAATTAACTCTATAGTATCAGTAGCTCTCGTTGTAGCGACAAAAGAAAATTTATCTAGATGGTACCCATGAAATCACGATGCACACATTGTGCTTGCCAATGGTCTTCAATCGTTCTAAATCCTGATTTCCTTGCTGATTCAAGAGGTGTGAGTGTGAAAAAATTGATCGGTGACTTGAAAGAGTTGAAGATACGTATTACAGGCCGTAGACATCAAGAAGTGCAGATACGTAGTAGCAGAGAGATTAAGGATCTCAGAGAGAATTAAACTTGAGCGCTGCTGCTTGAACTACTACATATACTTTACTGTTTATCCCCCCCCCCCCCCCCCCCCCCCCCCCCCCCCCCCCCCCCCCCCCCCCCCATCTCGGATGGATAAATCCGGTAAAAGCCAGCAGGCTGAACGAATTGAATCGACCCCAGGCTAGGCGGGCTCCTCCTCGAATCACTGCATGTTCTTCTCCGCCTCAAATTGAATGAATTGCTGGATCCAGCACACTGAGCTCCGCCACCAAGGAACTAACCCTGGATGGATGTTGGATGAGCAGCACGGCCTCCTCGCGAGACTGAGGGGAACGGGCTCAACAGGGGCTAGGGAGGCGATCGATGGAGGAGCATGTGGGGCTGTGGGCGGTGGTGGCCGTAGGTGGCGGCACGCGATGTGAGGCAGCGAGAGAGCAAGGTGAATCTCACGCGCGACTTCGAGCTCGACGAACCTAACGAGCGAGACGCGAGCCTTACCGAGCGAGCTTCGAGCCCGCTGTTCGGAAAAAATTTAGCATCATCTCGAATTTCTCAAGCCTATCCAAGCCAAGCCATGAGCAGCTCGGCTCGGCTCGATTTCACCCCTATCCTCCTATGGAAACAAGACTAGTTTCATGGTCAGAGGTAATTGACTGGGATATCTATTCTTCAACAAACAATAGTAATTAATCATTCTTCTTGCCAATTAATTTGGGTTTTTCCAGAATAGTATTGTATGATGAATAACCTTTTGTGGTTGATCATTCGCATGTGTGTACATGGTTGCCTAATTGCCTTTTGGTGTTTGGCCTTTTGAAGCAGCTTCAACAGATCTATGGTGGAAGGGTCATTATTGCCTCCCGTGTTGCTACGTACCACTTGTGGATTAGTCACTCCGTTTTAAAATTAGGAGATGACTAGTTTATCTAGTCATCTAATCAGGAGATGACTAGTTCATCTAGTCAGAAATTTTCTATAATTTCTGAACCCATTATGTCGATAGAACACTCTGATGATCCTGTGGAGGATGACAATGAATCTCCCAAAAGGAGCAAGAGACAAAAGACTACAAAGTCATTTGGTGATGATTTCATTGTGTATCTTGTGGATGATACTCCCACTTCCATTTCAAAGCTTATGCATCTCAAGATGCTAACTACTGGAAGGAAGGTGTCCGAAGCGAGATGGACTCCATCTTAGCTAATGGTACTTGGGAAATCACTGATCGTCCTTATGGGTGTAAACCTGTAGGATGTAAATGGGTGTTCAAGAAAAAGCTTAGACATGATGGTACTATTAAAAAGTACAAGGGTCTTGTGGCTAAGGATTATACCCAAAAGTAAGGTGAAGACTTCTTCTATACCTACTCACGTGTAGCCAGATTGACCACTATTAGAGTATTACTTTCCTTGGCTGCGTCACATGGTCTTCTCGTTCATCAAATATACGTTAAGACAGCTTTTCTAAATGGAGAGCTAGATGAGGAAATTTATATGAAGCAGCCTGACGGATTTGTAGTAGATGGTCAAGAAGGAAATATGTGTAAGTTAGTGAAGTCTTTATATGGTCTTAAGCAAGCTCCTAAGGAGTGGCACGAGAAGTTTGAAAAAACTTTAACTGCTGAAGGCTTTGTTGTAAACGAAGCTGACAAATGTGTGTACTATCGCCATGGTGGGGACGAGGGAGTTATTATGTGTCTCTATGTTGATAACATATTGATATTCGGAACCAACCTCGCTGTTATCGAGGAGGTTAAAGAGTTCCTATCTCGCTGCTTTGAGATGAAGGACTTGGGAGTGGCTGATATAATATTAAACATCAAACTACTAAAGGATGACAATGGTGGGATTACATTGCTTCAGTATCACTATGGTGGGATTACATTGCTTCCTGTTCCTTGGCAAAGTGAGAATGCTTGGTGAGCATTGGGCTTGAGATAGTCTTCACAAATGTTGGCCATCTGGGATAGATGCTATATGCTAGATAGTATCCCTTGTTGTAGTGGTGTCCACATATCTCAAATTCCAGAGGGGGAGCATGACCCTCGACAAGCTTGGAGAAGACAGTGGAGGAGTTGAGGACGTTGATGTCGTTGTTCGATCCTGCCATACCAAAGAAGGAGTGCCAGATCCAAAGATCATGTGTAGCAACTGCCTCAAGTATAGTGCATCCTCTTTTGTGGCCTTTGTACATTCCTTGCCATTCAAATGGACAGTTTTTCCACTCCCAATGCACGCAATCTATGCTTCCAAGCATACCAGAAAATCCTCTACTTTCATTGACCGCGAGGATCCGGGCAGTGTCTTCAGCAGTGGGTGATATCAAGTACTCTTCCCCAAACACTGCAATCATTGCCCTGCATAACCTATACAAGCAATCAAGGGCGGTGGACTCGGCGATGCGGAGATAGTCATCGGCACTATCAGCCGGCGCTCCATATGCAAGCAACCTCATCGCTACGGTGCACTTCTGAAGCGAGGAATACCCAACCAAGCCGGTGCAGTCCTTCTTGCAAAGGAAATATGGGTCGAACTCCCGGATGGCATGCACGATCTTGAGGAAGAGCTTCCGGCTCATCCTGAAACGGCGGCGAAACACGTCCTCTCCATGGTAGGGATGGCAATGGAGCGGGTTTGGACGGATATACCAAAACCAAAACCAAATTGTGGCATCCCGCAAAAACCACTACTAGAAAATCGCGTTGTTTTTGTGCATTGCATCATCATGACCGCATGCTCATGTCATCATGCCGCATTGCATTTGAGCATCGTCATCATCTTGCATTTGCTTGCATAAAACTATTTGCGGAAAAACCTAATTTGTTTTCTAAACGCCTCGTCTTTGTTCAAACGCAAAAACCCGGGTCCCCGGATTATTTTGTTCTGTCCGCTATCGGGTTGTAAAAGCCCCGTGTTAAACAAATAAAATGTTAAATTATTTTAGTGGGGGCAGTCGAACGGGCCGACTCGACCCGAACGACCACCCCCCAGGTTTTAAAACGGTCCAACCTAGACCCTTTTCTACCCCAACCTAACCTACCCAACCCTCTGGCCACCTCACCCCCACCTATCCCAGGCCGCCACGTCACCCTGCCTCTCCCTCCTAACCAATCCCCTTATGCCACCTCTGCCCACTCCCTCACCTCTCTCTCTCCCTTCCCCCACTCAACGCCACACCACACACGCAGCAACACACTCAACCACCCACACACACCGCCTGACCCCCTACCCTCTCTCTTCCTCCCCCTGGCCGCGGGCCCGCAGCATCCCCGGTCCCTCTCTCCTCTCACCATCTGGCCCCACCTGCCCTGTTCCCCGGGACCAACCCCACCTGCCCCGCTCCCCCTCTCTCCTCCCCACGCGTTCCTCTCTCCATCGCGTTCCTTCCCTCCTCCTGCACCGCCCGAGCCCGCCGGCGCGGCCGTCTCCCCCTCCTCCTTCGCCTCTCCCTCTGGCCGCCGACGCGCCGTGCCTCCGGCTCCCTCTCCGCGCCCGCCGCTCGCTTCCCCGCCCTCCTCTCCTCGCGTGCGCGCCTCTCGCCTCTCTCCTCCCCGCTGGACCTCGCCGGTCCCCTAGCTCCCGAGCTCCGTCCGCCCCTCACCTCTGCGCCCCGCCTCCTCCTCCCGCGCGGCCCTCCTCTGGCCCGAGCCTCCCCGCCGCCGCGCCTCCGACCAACCTCCTCCTCCGGCCGCGTCGTCCGCCGCCCCGCCCTCGCCGCCAGGCCCTCCACCGAGCTCCCTCGGCCGTCCTCCCCACCGCGACGCCCCCCTGTGCCGTCGTTTGCCGCCTGCCCGGAGCTCCGCCCCGCCTCGACCCTCTGCTCCGGGCCGTCTCCCTCCGCAGCAGCGCCGGCCGAGCTCCCTCCCACTCTGCCCCGGCCAGAGGACGCGTCCCAGGTCGTCCGCGCCCTCGTCGCCTTCCCAACCGTCGCCTCGCTGGGCCTGGGCGCCGCCGCTCGCCCAGAGCGCCACCGCCGCCGGAGCCCTCGACCCACCTGCAGCGTCGCCGGTCTCCCCGCGGACGCGAGCCCCGCTGCCGCTTAGCGGCCGCCTAGGTCCCCGTCGTCATCTGCTTCCGCCGCCGCGCGAGCATGCACATGGCGTCTTCGGTGACAAGCACCCTCTAGCCCTGCAGTAGTGCGATGCAGCCAGTTTTTGTTGTCTGTGTCGCCGTTGTTGTTTCGTTGCAGTCCGTCTTCCTTGGTGTGGTACGCGGTGAAGAAGTTCGTGAAGATCCCTTCAACAACGCCAACCGGTGCTTGATCCGAGAGGACCCTGTCGAGAACCCGTGCGATCTGAAGACCGTACCGAACCCAGTGGCAAGTATGAACCCCGACAAGATCTCCATCCCGGAACTCTGATGCCTTCGACACAAGGCATTGAGGATGCCGTCATGAACCCGATGGCCGAAACGTTGAGACCGATCCCCACGTCCGAAGACCGAACCCTGGCGCGTCAAGTTCTCCTTCCCGGATTCAAGGACGCCGATATCCCGGTACGACAAGAACTCCTTCCGCATCGACGCCCGAGGACCGGACGCCAAGGTCGCTTACACGGAACGCCAAGCTCTCCACCTTGAGCGCCATGACCGTCTACACGGACCCGAAGACCACGAATGCGACAAGGTCTACCTCACGGAACACCGAGAACTTCCCCCCTAAACGCCAAGTTCGCCGACACGGAAGCAACAAGTACTCCCTCGAGAACGCCGAGTACCTCACCCCGGACACCGATACCCTGGACGACAAGTTCTTCCCCCCGGAAGCTTTGACCCTCGCGCGGCAAGATCTACTACCCCGATCCGAAGACCCTAAACCCCGGAGTCCGAGAATGATCCGTCGAACCCTGAGACCGACCCCGAACCCCGGAACCCCAAGTTCGTCGAGGCCCCCTAATGTGTGAACCCCTTCCCGAAAACCCTATTTTATAATATAATACAACTTGTCGCATATTAATTGTCATACTTGCATGCATCTTGTCATGTGGTTTGGGGGCCTTATGCCGATTCACCTCATAATTAAATATGGGGCCCATATGCGGGCAATCTAGTCTTATATTGGCCTCATTTAAATTTGTGCATCGAACCGTTGTCATCTCTTGCCTTGTTAAAACAACATTTAAAATGCAGGGTAGCTAAACAACTTGAACCACTTAAATATTTGTCGGGACCCCGGTTCCGCTTAATATGATCTAATTGCAACGCATCGTTACCATGCCATACATCATACATGCATCATGCCGATCTTTTGCCGTAGTATTAAATAGTGCATCCGGTGTTTATTCTAGTGTTTTGCTTCTTCGCGGATAAGGCCATTGAGTTGACGCGAGTGTCGCCCCGATCTTCGGTTGAACCTTCGACAATGTTTTCAGGCGAGCATCTCCCCCTTTCTACCTATCTTACTTTTATAGTATTTATTCCCTCCTGTTGATCTATTGCTATCTTTGTTGCGATGCTCTAGTTTCGTACCCGTGTTATCCCTTGCAGCCTTATATTGCCTTGGACACATCCTATTACCTGTTGTTTGGTAGATAGTTGGACTTGCGCGTCGTAGCCGCTTGCTCAAGTGCTGTCGTGTGTCGTCAATTGCCACAGTTGTTGGTGTATTGCCGTCTGTTTGGTGTTGAAGATGATCTCGGCTTTACTTTTCGTTCACTTTAATTCCTGTTTAACAACTAAAATTGAATTAAGTAAGCAGAGGCATCAGTGGGTGATAGATAATATTTGGTTTCCGACCGCCCACTTGTGTCCCGTAGGACCCCGAGTACTTGATACCTGTTCCTTGATTTATCGCGCTATCCACATACGGGGAATTATGGGACTCCCCTTAGCTAGAGCTTGATTCCGTCTTATTTCTTGGGGCGACAAACTAGTTTGAGGTTTTATTTACTATCCTGTACTTATGCCATGCTACTTCTGTATTTACGATTGTGCGAGGAGCACACTGTACTGTTTAGGAATTGTGACCCGTTTTCGCGGTATCGACAAGCCCAGTCACACTTTCGGGTTCCCAGTCGTTTACAGCCGGCCCCACAAACCTTAAGTCCGTCTCGAAGTCATCTAACTTCGTTGCGGGTCTACTTTAAGGGGTGGCCCCCTGAAATATTTCTGAATCTTGTGATTGCTCTGTCGTGAAAGCCTCGTTGGGTTTTGATTTGGTTTTTCCGAGGTCGATCGTGTGTGTGTTGCTATTTGTGCACCCCGGTCGGGTTAAAACTTTCTGAAAGTCGTGTCCGCGGTTATGGACGACTTGGAGCACAGTATCTCGATCATAGACAACTATAACTAAAGTTTACTGTTATAAATTGACTTGTATCTGATATGACTAGTAATCAGCTTCAACTACAACGGAATGGCTAAATAAAACTGCCAACAATTGCTTGTTTGATTTGTCGCTTGCGACAGTTGTATCTGACTAGTAAATATTGCAACTACAACGGAATGGCTAAATAAAAGTTCCACCAACTGCTGGGTTTTTGGGTTATCTCATGCTAATTGCATTTGACTAGTAAATGTCGCAACTACAACGGAAAGGTTAATTAAAAGTGCCTACTGCTTATTTTATCAGGATGATTATTTTTATCTGACTAGTAATTGCTGCAACGATAACTGAATAAATAAAACTGCCCACTGTGTGAGTTCCTCGGTTGACTTCCTCGTTTGGTCTCGAGGGGATGGGTTTGATTGGTGGTAGTATCAGGTCGGTTCCGAATATGTCTTTCTTACCCCTCTCTGATTGCCGCCAGTTGTTTCGAGTCTCTATAGGTTGTATAGTGCATGCTGCCGCTGCCGTTTCAGTCCACCATACCTATGTAGGCGAGGACCGCCGAATTCTAGTCTCGCCGTGTACTGGCCTCAGTACTGACGCTCATCTTTTTCCTTTGCCCTTTGTCGGCACTCCTTTTTGTTTAAGCAGGTTTTGAGATCTACGTCGTTAGCAGGGTTACCCTTCCGGCTTGGCCTGGGCAGGGTTATGGACGCCATTGGTTATTCTTCAGGGCTCTTAGCCCCATTTGCTTCTTGTCCGTAGTCGGACGTTGTATCATTTTCAAGGTGATTTGGATCTTTGTATATTATATCTGTATTCTTGACTCTTCGAGTCGCTGTTGTAAATGTATCTGTTCTGTGGGTCCCATCGAGGACTGTTGTGTAATGTTATTACTTCGTTTTCCACCCGCGCGAAAGTGCCTGGTGGGCACCTTTAAATCGTTTCTATGCGAGTTTGGCGGAAAGCGCTAAAACTTGCATAGGGTCGATTCTGAGGGTGTTACACAAATCCAAATCCATGAACCTCACTCTAGCCCGTCCACGAAGATATTCATGGCATAGATGTCGCTCCATATCCAAACCCGACGAATATCCATGTATCCATGGATATCCATTGGTTTCCACACTATACAATAATCATAACAACAATTAGCATAAGTACGATATAATAGCAATTTTTGATAGCATTTTAGCAGCATTTCAGCACATATTATATGTATAATAATACATAGGAATATCAAAGCAACAATATTTTAACCATATAGTACTTAAAATGTGTCAAATATCACATGATAACATCACAAAGTACATAGATGTCTCATAACAGTCTTAGAGAATGATTTTTATTACAAGTTTTCAATACAACATCTCATATATTCAATAGATATAACAATGCAAAGAAAATATTGGGGCCCGTGGTTTGTAAGTTGGGGCCTTCTATTGAGTAAATATTGCATATGTAAAAAAAAATTCACTGACATTTGGGTCTCACGTGTCAGCCGGGTATCCGCTGGATATCCATGGAGCAAAAACACTACCCATGTCCGCCCCATTAATGGTGGATACCCGTCCCATAAAATCCGTGGATATAATTAGGCCTCCATATCCTTGCCCACCGGGTCGGATATCCATGGATATCCGAATCCACGGATAAAATTGTCATCCTTACTCCATGGAGTGGCTGGTCGGCTAAGTAGTCGGCGTAAAACATGCAATAGCCCTCTATCCTCTGTCTCGCCTTGCACTTCATGCGACCTGGCGTCAAACCACCTCGCTTCGGCTTCGCCATCTGCATGTACAGCTGGGCGAGCGATGCGAGGATCTGCAAGTGCTCTTCACCTTCGGCGACCTCGGCGCTCTCCTCCTGCAGGAGTACGGCGAGCAACTCCTCGTCGTTGGAATCCATGATGAGTATCTCGTCCTCGTCAGAGTCAGTGGACAGTACCTCGTCGCCGTCGGAGTCCATGGTCGAATCCGGCCAAATGTCGAACACCTGGTGGGCGTGGCGGTGGGCGCACGGAGCGAAGCAGAGCTACGGCGAGGCCAGGTCGGCGAAAGCGGCGGCGGAGAAGGCGTGGAGGTGGGCGGCAACAACGACGAGCGTAGCTAGATGCGTGGGCATGTCTCGGCGCGGGAGAGCTCCGCCGGCGAAGTCATGGCGACAGAGCTCTTCGCGGCAGTCTGGGCGAGTGGAGTGGGTGGGAATGGGACTGTCTCGCCGACAGAGCTGACCCACGCCCTTTTTTGCGGCGTCCGGCGTCCGCAGGGCGTACCCGGGAACCTGGGTTCTGTTTGGGTAGGCCGGACCAAAACACGCCGAAATCCGGACGAAAACAGGTCCCTGGATACGCGACTGGACCGATTTTCGACGTCTAGACTGAATTTCGGCGTCCGGATCGGCTTTCTTAATAGGCGAGTGGAGATGCTCTAGGCCAGTGACCAGATACTGTCCGCAGGTCGTCGTATGCGAGTGAGTACGTGACCGCGGCACCTTCTAATTTTCTACTATCCGGTAATACAAACCCATAGGTCTCCGTCAGTACCGGCGGTTCGCATGGAAGTATAATACAGTACGCAGAACCAACGAGACGTCCGAATCGTACGCATTGTTCTAGTTAAGCTGGTCAGTGGACACATCACCGGCGTCGTGTCATGGCGTCGACGTCCGTGTTCTTCTGTCTTTTGAATTCTTGACGGCCGCTCAGCTCTTCTTCTTGAGAGAGGATCACGACCACTGAACTAATGATGATAGTAAATCTGCTGACGCTGATTTTGAACGGGACGAACGAGCTCGCTGCTACGATGAAACAGAGCGGCATCCGGAATCTCTGTTGCGCTCCGCGGGCCCACGTCCCATGCACGCATAGTTCGAAAACATAGGGGGCCATCTTATCATCGGCCGTGGGCCCAAATGATGCAGCAGCCGAGCCCAAAACATTCGTTCAGTCACCATCAAAAGGATCTTGCTTCAGAAATCCAGATTTTTCAGGTGACGTCACCCACGGACGGACGGAACGGAAAAACACAGAACGGGAAATAGGTGCATCCTTGTCTGCTCACTGCTCACCTCTCTCACTCACTTATTGTGTTCACTAGGAAATTTACGCAGAAAAAGGAAGAATGATATACTCCCTCCGTCCTAAAATAGATGTCTTAGATTTGTCAAAATTTGAATGAATATAGACACTATTTAGTATATAGATTCATCCAAATTTTGATAAATCTAAGACATTTATTTTGAGACGGAGGGAGTACTTATAAGAATGCCTCAATTACATAAGATTTTTTTCTTTCAAATAAAATCACACGGGAATTTGAACATGCACTCCGGCCCTATTTTTAGACTCAAGTACGTAAGGCTAAGACACTTCTTCTACTCTATGTTTTTTTTCCCGTGTTTCATCCAGACATGGATTCCTATAGTTTCCATGTCTTTTAAATCCTTTATTTTGCACAAATAAACCTACAACATCTCTATGATTTTTTCTATTACTGTAATTTTTAATCATGCGATCCAAAGACGCACAAAATTTTTGGTGTCTCAAACGCCCCAAAACTATGACGGTGATGAAATGTTTTGCTACATGACATCCTATAAAGCATGCGGTAGTACAGTAGCAGACAATTCAAAGTGGTACAGTTCCTACAAACCACGAAGTTCGCTGGCCGTTGCATCTTGTCTCCATGTGGTTACTGTGATGGGGGTGCAACGCATGTGGATCTTTTTTCTGCCTCCCTATATTGGGGTAGCCTTAGTTTTTTAAAAATAATCTGGGTTGCCCATGTGTGGTCCGCGCCTTGATCGTTCTTCATCTTTTGTTCTTTTGTTAAACAACAGCAGCGTTAGATCCTCCCTAGGCGCAATCATTGGCTTCCACGGCACATTCAAACTTGGAGCCATGTTCAAACTGTTTTTCATTTTTCTTTTGGTAAGGCACCCCGCTGGTTGGTTTTGACTTCGTCCATGTGCATGCCGTGGATGTCAGGAGTGTGAGCCGAAGAAAAATCTGCTCTCCAGAAGAGAAGATGGTGGGTGTAGTTTGGTGAATTTGTGGAGAAAGTTTGCGTGAAGCATGAGCCCCTCCTATGGAAATAGGACCGGTTTCATGGTCAGAGGTAATTAGCCGGGATATCTATTCCTCAACAGACCATAGTAATTAATCATTCTCGTTGCTGATCAATTTGGGTTTTTCCAAAATAGTATTGTATGATGAATAACCTTTTGTGGCTGATCATTCGCATGTGTGTACGTGGTTCTCTTTTGATGTTTGGCCTTTTGGAGCAGCTTCAAGAGATCTCTGCTCGGAGGCTCATTATTGCCTTGCGTGTTGCTACGTACCAACGGAAGTGTAGAAGGGCATGCAATTCAACCCTCGTACCATGCATCTTGCGTTGCAGCTTAATTAACTTGTTTGTGGGTCATTTCTTTCCAGATCTTGATTGGTCATACTACCAGCCAAGGGAAGGAAAATAGGCAGTTTCTTTTGACAATTATCCGTGGAAAAGGAATCGATGTGTCATTTCACGGATGAACCTCCCTGGCCACAGTTCGAGCCTGCTGGCCGCTGAACGCCAAGAACATAGCCGGACCCAGACAGCAGTTCGTGTCAACGTTGCTTGCTCAACCACACACAAGAACAAGGTCAGGAGTACACGCCTATTACATTTCATCTAGACGTACGCTTCCCAACAAGGCACAGGAGTTAACAAAGGCTTCGATTCCGTGGTGTATCTACCGGCCGCCTACGTGTCCTTTGGCAGAAGTTAAACACCGGATCGAAAGTCAACTAATACTTCCTCATATTCAAATTAATTGACTTAAATTTATTTAAATTCAAACGCATCTAATACTAAAAACATGTCTAAATACATTTGAATTTAGACAAATTCGAGTTAACTAATTTGAATTGAAGAAAATACAACCGTCGTCTATGTGTCAGTACGTACGTACAGTCTCGACCCAACCAACTAACCATGTTTAGTCAAACACCGGAAAGTCAACTACAGCTAGCCTAAACTAGAAAATCGGAGTATGCAACAAATGATACAGTACCAGCTTGTGACTTCATTAATTCCACGATGCACAATTCTCCTTGGAACCACCCATGGTCAAGGTCGTCCTAACTCGATCAGCTGCTACCGTACCGATCGATGGCGATCACCAACCGTACGCACAGGCACACTCCGTCTACTGGTAGGGCCACGGAAGACCGAAGCTATAGCTAGCTTGGAGGAGTGCACACTACTGAGTACTGAGTACTGACCCACTCGTCGCTTAGCACGCCATTCTTCTCCCTGAGTATTCACGTCTTCCGTATTCCTCACTGCCCGATCGAATACACCCGCACACGGGTAACAACTAAGGGCATGTCCAGTGCTACAGAGAGTATGTCTTTCTTTAGTCATCTATGTAATTTAGAGAAATCATTAGAAATAAGTCGTACAATACATTATTTCTTAGTGTTATCTCTATCATCTATCAATTAATGAGAATTGATTATTTTCAGTAAAAAATTGATTTGCGAAGGAAAGACATATGATACAACCAAGAAATTAGCCTTTTTTTATTTTTAACACGGTGACACGATGTCTACGAGGCAGAAGAAAGGAGCTGTGTAGAGTACGTGTCAATGTCTCTACCCACATGACACGATATTAAGCAGCAGCTGCACCAAGCCTGTTCATTTCCTTCAGGTTCAGGATCGATCGATCTGCGGCGGTGACACGGCCACAGAGAAGAATGCATGACAGATCGATCTACCTGGCCTGTGAGTACAGGTGCAGTCCAAGTTCGATTTGAATGGACTGAATATTGTGCACGGCCGTAGTATATCGGAAGTTGCCGATCGAGTTCCTTCCCGTGGCATCGATCAGTGACTCGCTACCAAGATGTGCATACGCTTGTGATCGACTTGTCTTCTTTCCTTCATACTGATGTTACGTACTACCAGACCTTCCATCCGCATGAGAGCGTGACAGAGTAAAAAACCAACGATACGCTGATTTGTACCAAGCCTATATTCTGTACAAAACGAGATGCCTTTGTAGTTAGATTATTATACGAGTAGTTCCCCGCTGTGACCTGTGACTGTGAGCTTTGTCATGGTGCTTTGGACCAGATCATTTTCCAGACTGAAAACGGATCTTTACTTCGAGGTTAAGTCAGTGACCATAGCCATTACGCGGCTTGACGTATGTGACTACGTGAGTGAGTACTTATTTGACTGACGTGATGCTACAAAGGTTGTGATCGAAAAAAAAAACTGTGCGTCTCGCCTCGCCCCGCGCGGGCGACCGAGGCGCCAACCCTAGCTCGGGCCGCCTCCGTCCCTCCTCCTCTCCCGCCGCCGTCGGCGAGCAACGCCCGACAAAGCCCGGGTGGTGCCGGCGGCGGTGGGACCTTCTCTACCCGGCGTCGGAGCTCCACCATGGGAAGGAGCTGCCGGCGGCGATGCGCCGAGGTGGTGCTGGCGAGCTCGGCCGGCGGCGGCGCGTCTAGGCGTGTGGTCCACGGGCGGCGGCGTAGGGGCCCCCTCTCCGGTTGCGGCTTGCAGGCCTCGGCCGGCGGCCTGCTCAGGGGCGGGTGGTCCAGCGGTGGCTAGGCTGAGCAGCGATGGCGGCGGGGCATGGATGCACGGCCGACGCGACGACATCAGGTAGGGGGCAATGCGGGTGCAGGTAGCCAGTGGTGACGGCGGTGTGGCTGCAGCAGCGCAGCGGCGGCGGAGCCGATTGACCCGATCTGGGCCTGATCTAGGTAATTGGCACTGCTATTGTGTTCGGACAGCATTCACCGCGGGTGATGGAGGGAAGTTCCCCTCCCCTAGGCTGACGTGCGGCTCGGTGCCTGCAAGTTCGTGCTCGTCCTACCCGTCCTTCCTTTTGGCGGTGCGATGTGGCGTTGGTCGGAGCTTCAACCGGAGTTCGTGGATGCCGAGGACGCGGCCCCGGAAGGCGGACTACACGGGCGTCTCTTCCACGAGCGATGTGGCAGTTGTGGTGGTACCTATCTTCGGTCATGTGGATGGCGAGGAGCGGACGTTGGGGGGATTTGGCGGCATCGGCATCTCCTAGATCGTGTGTCGGAGGCCTAACTCGGGGACAGCGGGCACGTGAGGATGATGGGGAGCGGCACGAAGGTTTTTCGGGGCGAAAGTCCTGTGCTCCGGCACCAACGGCGGCGATGCATCGGGTATCGTTACCCTCTTGGGGGCGCCACTGAGGCTACCTTCTATGCGATAAGGCTCCGGAGTGAAAACCCTTGACCCTCTGACGAAGTTTCGACTCGTCAATGACCATTGTTATGGACTTGGGTTTTGGAGAAGATGGGGATGCTGGAGATCGTGGAACGGTTAACAGACAAGCAACCAGGGGACACGAGATTTACCCAGGTTCAGGCCTCCGGAGGGAAAACCCTATTCCTGCTTGTCTGCTCTTGATTACGGCGGAACCGAAGGTTATAGGGTGCGCAGATTCGATCTGGCGTGGTGGTGCGTATGCGAAAGTATGAGTCGAGAGATCTAGGCCGTGCCCTCCTGGCCTTTATATAGACTTAGGCGGGTCCCGGGCATAGTCCTAGTCGGTTACAGGTTCTAGGGTTTTACCCCTTTGAATTTCCTATCTACTCTAGTCTTGCTCTCCAAGGATCCGAAGGCGTTATTGTAGGGTTTCGTAGCATGGAAAACAAAAAATTTCTAACGCATACAAACAAACAAGCCAAGATCTATCTACTAGATTGTAGCAACGAGTCGATGGAATAACTTACCCTCGAAGATTCCAAAGTGTTTAACGAGAGCGGATTCTCGTGGGTGATGTAGTCGTACTCTTCCCGATCTCAAGATCGTGTAGACGATCCTTCCGGCGCTGCGTTCCGGCAGCGCTCCCGCAGTCGGTCACATGTTCGGTACTCGACGAAGACCTTCCTCTCCCTTGTTCCAGCAGACAGCGGAGGTTGTAGCACTCTCCTCGCGATTCCGGCAGCACAACGGCGTGGTACCGGAAGTAGAGGGGAGATCCCGCAGGGCTTCGCCTTAAGCCGGAGCGAGTATGGTGGAGTATGAGAGAGCTCTAGTGGTCTAGGGTTTAGACACACCAATTAGAAGGCTCTAATCCAAAGGCTAGGGCAATTAGAAGCTCTAAACCAAAACGGCTCTAAACCGGAGGCTGTGGCTAGGGTTTAGATTTAGAGGATAGGAACTTGTGTGTCTAGAGGAGGGAGCCCTGCCCCTCCTTATATAGGTGGAGGGGCCGGCGCGCCAGGGGAGGGAGGGGAGTCCCTCCCCAACTCGTCTTGGAGGTGGGCCGCCGGTTGGAGGAGGGATTCCCTCCCCAACTCGGTTTCCCTCCTTCCTCCTCTTTCCACTTTCCAAAAACTTGCCGTTTGACTTTCAAACTAGCCCTTTGACTTTTCAATTTAGGATTTGATTAAACCCTTTATTTTGGACAGCGAATACACTTAGTACATGATGCAATCATTCCAACTTGCAATGACACACTCATGTACCCCTTCCCCTCCGGAGTGCCGGACATTCCGGAACCTTCTAGAACATTTCCGATGAAAACACCGGAATCATTCCGAACTCCGAAACGGGACTTTCCTTATATGAATCTTATTCTCCAGACCATTCCGGATCACCTCGTGATATCCCGAATCCCATCCAAGACTCCGAACAACATTCGGTCTCTTTATCATACTACCATAACTACTCAAACAACGTCGAATCCTTAAGTGTGTCTCCCTACGGTTCGTGAATTATGCGGACATGATCGAGACACTTCTCCGAACAATAACCAATAGAGGAATCTGGAAATTCATATGGCTCCCACATATTTCTATGATTAGTTTGCGATCGAATGAACCACTTACATACGAAACCAATTTCCCTTTGTCTCACGATAGTTTACTTATCCGAGGTTATGATCGTCGGTATCTCTGCATACCTAGTTCAACCTCGTTACCGATAAGTACTCTTTTCTCGTTCCCGTGATATGTGATCCCTTGTGATCTAGTCACATGCTTGCAAGCAAATTGGATGACATTCCACCGAGAGGGCCCAGAGTATATCTATCCGTCATATGGATGGACAAATCCCACTCTTGATCCATGTGTCTCAACCAATACTTTCCGAACACTCAATGCCACCTTTATAGCCACCCAGTTACGGTGTGGTGTTGGATGTCATCAAAGCATCCATCCGGTAAAGGTGATATGCATGATCTCATGGTCGAAGGAATTAGGTTACTATGTATCAGAAAGCATATAGCAATTGAACTATTTAAATGACTTGATCTTTATGCTACGCTTATCTATAGGAGTATGTCCATCATATCATTCTCCTAACGATATGATATTGTTGTTGATAACATCTCAATGTTCATGATAGGGAAACCACAATCATATATCAACCAACAAGCTAGTGATGTATAGAGGCTATACTAGGGACTTCAAATTAAGTTTACAAATCACACAAGTATCAATGTTTCCTTGTTAATACTATTATAGCATGAATGCAAACATTTATCATAAACACAAAGATATAATAATAACTACATTTATTATTGCCTCTAGGGCATATCTCCAACAGTCTCCCACTTGTACTAGAATCATCTAATCTAGATTACATGGTAATATACCGAACACCCATGGCAGTTTGGTGCTGGTCATGTTTTGCCCTCGGGAGAGGTTTAGTCAACGGATCCGCCACATTCAGATCTGTGTGTACTTTGCAAATCTTTATATCCCCATCCTGGATATGTTCTCGAATAGCGTGAAAACGTAGCTGGATGTGCTTCAGCTTCTTGTGTGACCTTGGTTCTTGCGCATTGGCTATGGCGCCCATGTTATCACAGTAGATAGACATTGGGTCCAGCGCACTAGGAACCACACCCAGCACTGTAATGAACTCTTTCATCCATATTGCTTCTTGTGAAGCCTCCGAAGCAGCCATGTATTCCGACTCAGTTGAAGATCTCGCCACAACGCTTTGCTTTGCACTCCTCCAGCTAACTGCTGCACCATTCAAAATAAATACGTATCCGGATTGTGATTTAGAATCATCCGGATCGGTGTTCCAACTAGCATCGGTGTAACCATTAACAACGAGCTGTTCATCACCTCCATAAGAAAGAACCATATCCTTAGTTCTTCTCAAGTACTTAAGGATGTTTTTGACCGCTGTCCAATGATCCACTCCTGGATCACTTTGATATCTACTAGTTAAACTAACAACATATGCAATGTCGGGTCTAGTACATAGCATGGCATACATTAGAGATCCTATGGCTGAGGCATAGGGAGTCTTACTCATTCTTTCTCTATCTTCTGCCGATGTCGAACTTTGAGTTTTACTCTAGGTCGTATTGGGCAACATGGGCAAGAACCCTTTCTTGCTATCTTCCATTCCAAACCTCTTTAGAGCTTTGTCCAAATATGTACTTTGTGACAATGATATTAGGCGTCTCGATCTATCTCTATAAATCTTTATGCCTAATATGTAAGCTGCTTCGCCAAGATCCTTCATTGAAAAACTTTTATTCAAATATTCCTTGACACTATTAAGAAGGACTACATCATTCCCAATCAACAATATGTCATCCACATATAGTATTAAGAATGCTACAGAGCTCCCACTCACTTTCTTGTAAATACAAGCTTCTCCATAAGTTTGTATAAAACCAAAACTTTTGATTACCTTATCAAAACGTTGATTCCAACTTCGGGATGCTTGCTTCAATCCATAGATGGATCGTTGAAGTTTGCATACCTTGTTAGCATCTTTAGGATCGACAAAACCTTTGGGTTGCATCATATACAACTCTTCATCAATGTCTCCATTGAGGAATGCTGTTTTGACATCCATCTGCCATATCTCATAATCATAATATGCAGCGATTGCTAACATAATCCTCACAGACTTTAGCTTCGCTACCGGTGAGAAAGTCTCATCGTAGTCAACTCCTTGAATTTGTCGAAACCCTTTTGCGACAAGTCGAGCTTTATAGACAGTAACATTACCATCAGCATCTGTTCTCTTCTTGAAAATCCATTTGTTCTCGACAGCCTTCCGGCCATCCGGTAAGTCCACCAAAGTCCATACTTGGTTTTCGTATATGGATCCAATCTCGGATTTCATGGCTTCTTGCCATTTATTGGAATCTGGGCTCATCATCGCTTCCTCATATGTCTCGGGGTCATCGGTGTTGTCCACCAACATGACATTCATAACGGAATCATACCAATCTGGAGTGGTACGAGTTCTCGTTGACCTCCGAGGCTCTGTAGCAACTTCAACCGAAGTTTCATGATCACCATCATTAGCTTCCTCTCTTATTGGTGCAGGCACCACATGAACTTCTTCCGGTGCTGCGCTACTCGTAGTTTCGAGAGAAGGTTCAACAACCTCGTCGAGTTCTACTTTCCTTCCAGTCACTTCTTTCGAGAGAAATTCCTTCTCTAGAAAAGATCCATTCTTGGCAACGAAGATTTTGCCTTCGAATCTATGATAGAAGGTATACCCAATAGTTTCCTTCGGGTATCCTATGAAGACGCATTTTTCCGCTTTGGGTTCTAGCTTGTCCGGCTGTAACTTCTTTACATAGGCTTCGCAACCCCAAACTTTAAGGAACGACAATTTAGGTTTCTTCCCAAACCATAATTCATACGGTGTCGTTTCAACGGATTTAGACGGTGCCCTATTTAAATTGAATGCGGCTGTTTCTAATGCATAACCCCAAAATGATAGCGGTAAATCTGTAAGTGACATCATAGAACGAACCATATCTAAGAGAGTTCGATTACGATGTTCGGACACACCATTTCGCTGTGGTGTTCCCGGCGGTGTCAATTGTGAAAGTTTTCCGCATTTCTTCAAATGCTCGCCAAACTCGTAACTTAGATATTCACCTCCACGATCAGAACGTAGAAATTTAATCTTCTTGTTACGTTGATTCTTTACCTCACTTTGAAACTCCTTAAACTTCTCGAAAGTTTCGGACTTATGTTTCATGAAATAGATATACCCATATCTACTCAAGTCATCTGTGAAGGTAAGAACATAACGATAACCACCGCGCGATGCTACACTCATTGGACCACATACATCGGTATGTATGATTTCCAATAAGTCTGTAGCTCGCTCCATCATACCAGAAAATGGAGTCTTAGTCATTTTTCCCATCAGACATGCTTCGCATCTTTCAAGTGATTCAAAATCAAGTGATTCAAGAAGTCCATCGGAATGGAGTTTCTTCATACGTTTCACTCCAATGTGACCAAGACGACAGTGCCACATATAGGTCAAATTATCGCTTGATTTCAAACGTTTAGCCTCAATGTTGTTGATATGTGTATTTCCACTATCGAGATTCAATAAGAATAGACCATCTATCAAAGGTGCATGTGCATAAACATATTACTCATATAAATCGAACAAACCATTATTCTCGGATTTAAACAAGTAACCGTCTCGCAATAAACAAGATCCTATATTCATGCTCTCAACAACGCAGGCACCAAATAACAATTATTTAAGTATAAAACTAATCCCGATGGTAGATGAAGGGGTAGCGTGCCGACCGCGATCACATCAACCTTTGATCCATTTTCCCACGCGCATCGTCACCTCGTTCTTCGCTAGCTTCCGTTTATTCTGCGCACCTGTTTTCGAGTTACAAATATGAGCAACCGAACCAGTATCAAATACCCAGGCACTACTACGAGTACTAGTGAGATACACATCAATAACATGTATATCAGATATACCTTTCTTCTTGATGTTGCCGTTCTTCAAATCCGCCAAGTACTTGGGCAATTCCGCTTCCAGTGACCTTCTCCTTGCAGTAAAAGCACTCAGTATCAGGCTTAGGTCCAGCCTTGGTCTTCTTCGTTGGCGTGGTAACTTTCTTACCACCCTTCTTGAAGTGTCCCTTCTGCTTAGACTTGCCTTTCTTGAATTTGGTGGTCTTATTGACCAACAACACTTGGTGCTCTTTCTTGCTCCACTTCTGCAGATTTCAACATGGCAAAGAGTTCTGCCAACGTCTTGTTCATGTTCTGCATGTTGTAGTTCACACAAAAGTTCTTGTAACTTGGTGGTAGTGATTGGAGGACACGGTAAATCCCCAAAGCATTAGGAATCACTATACCCAAGCTTTGAAGTTTGTTTGCGTGCCCAGACATCTTAAGCACATGCTCACTGACGGAGCTGCCCTCTTCCATCTTGCAGTTAAAGAACTTTTCAGAAGCCTCATAGCTTTCAATTGCCGCATGAGTCTCAAAAATCAATTTGAGATCCTCGACAATATCATATGGGTCTGAATCTTCAAACCTTTTCTGAAGCTCCGATTCCAAACCATACAAGATAGCACACTGAACTATGGAGTACTGATTCTTCCGAGCGAGGTAAACATTCTTTACTTCATCGGAAGCATCAGCTGCAGGTGGGTCACCTAGCGGTGCATCCAGCCATAGGTCAAATTACCAGCTGTGAGGACAATCCTCAAATTGCGGAACCAATCCGCGAAGTTGCTTCCATTGTTTTTCAACTTTTCTTTCTCTAGGAACGCATTAAAATTGATGGTAGGGGCTGCCATTGATCTACAACATATTTGCAATAGTTTAGACTAAGTTATGACAAATTGAGTTCAAATTAATTAATAAAGTTAATCTAGGTGAACTCCCACTCAAAACAATATCCCTCAACATTGTTTTAGTGATCACACGAACCAAATCCACCACATCAACACCGATCATCACGAGAGTTGATATAGTTTCAATGGCAAACAATCGACATGTTCATCATATCTACTATATGATTCATGCTTTACCTTTCGGTGATCCGTGTTCCGAGACCATGTCTGTACATGCTAGGCTCGTCAAGATCAAACCTTAGTTTCCGCATGAGCAAATCTGGCTTGCTCACGTTGTATACACTTGCGGAATCTAACCACACCCGATCATCACGTGGTGCTTCGAAACAACAAGCTTTAGCAACGGTGCTAACTAAGGGTGAAACACTATGACTGAAATTCATGTGCATGAGGGATCATCTTTAATGCTACCGTCGTCTACTAAGCAATACAGGATGCATAAAGGATTAACATCACATGCTTCAATATATATGTGATATGATATGGCCTTTCTTCTTTGTGCTTCCGATCTCCATCTTCAAGCACGAACATGATCTCCATCATCACCGGCATTGCATCAAGGTCAATGACGCCTCTCCATGGTTGTTTTCCCACCGGCTTCAACTATTACAACTACTTTGAATAGACATGCGGGTCTTAAAATAAATTAAAACAACCATATGGCTCCTGCCGGTTGCCAACTTACAATAAGGAACATTGCATACATCAATATAATCACAATCATGGCCATATCACATCACCTGCACACCCCTGCAAAACAAAGTTAGACGCCTCTACTTTCTTTGCATATTTTACGTGGGTTGGGGCTTTCAATAAGTGTCGTTCTAACTTACGAACAAGAACCACAACATTGATACTAGTATTGTTAATCACCCGTTGTAAATTGGATCTTAACTATGCTAGGAGAAACAGGCACCCGCAAAAGCCACTATGCAATACAAGTTTGCATGTCAAGCGTGGAGCAAGTCTAATGAATGATGTCATGTAAGGTTAGCCCGGTCCGCTTCATCCCCACAAACCGCAAGATGCAAAGTACACAAGAAGCAATCGACAATAAAAGCATCAACGCCCACAATGACCATTATGTTCTACTCGTGCAACAGATCTACATATAGACACGGCTCTGATACCACTGTAGGGTTTCGTAGCATGGAAAACAAAAATTTCTAACGCATACAAACAAACAAGCCAAGATCTATCTACTAGATTGTAGCAACGAGTCGATGGAATAACTTACCCTCGAAGATTCCAAAGTGTTAACGAGAAGCGGATTCTCGTGGGTGATGTAGTCGTACTCTTCCCGATCTCAAGATCGTGTAGACGATCCTTCCGGCGCTGCGTTCCGGCAGCGCTCCCGCGCAGTCGGTCCACACGGTTCGGTACTCGACGAAGACCTTCCTCTCCCTTGTTCCAGCAGGCAGCGGAGGGTTGTGCACTCTCCTCGCGATTCCGGCAGCACAACGGCGTGGTACCGGAAGTAGAGGGGAGATCCCGCAGGGCTTCGCCTTAAGCCGGAGCGAGTATGGTGGAGTATGAGAGAGCTCTAGTGTATAGGGTGGTTAGACACAACCATTAGAAGGCTCTAATCCGAAGGCTAGGGCAATTAGAAGCTCTAAACCAAAACGGCTCTAAACCGGAGGCTGTGGCTAGGGTTTAGATTTAGAAGGATAGGAACTTGTGGTGTCTAAGGAGGGAGCCCTGCCCCTCCTTATATAGGTGGAGGGCCGGCGCGCCAGGGGAGGGAGGGGAGTCCCTCCCCAACTCGCTTGGAGGTGGGCCGCCGGTTGGGAGGAGGGATTCCCTCCCCAACTCGGTTTCCCTCTTCTCCTCTTTCCACTTTCCAAAAACTTGCCGTTTGACTTTCAAACTGCCGTTTGACTTTTCAATTTAGGATTTGATTAAACCCTTATTTTGTACAGCGAATACACTTAGTACATGATGCAATCATTCCAACTTGCAATGAACACACTCATGTACCCCTTCCCCTCCGGAGTGCCGGACATTCCGGAACCTTCTAGAACATTCCCGATGAAAACACCGGAATCATTCCCGAACTCCGAAACGGGACTTTCCTTATATGAATCTTATTCTCCGGACCAATTCCGGATCACCTCGTGATATCACGGATCCCATCCAAGACTCCGAACAACATTCGGTCTCTTTATCATACTAAAACATAACTACTCAAACAACGTCGAATCCTTAAGTGTGTCCTCCCTACGGTTCGTGAATTATGCGGACATGATCGAGACACTTCTCCGAACAATAACCAATAGAGGATCTGGAAATTCATATGGCTCCCACATATTTCTACGATTAATGCGATCGAATGAACCACTTACATACGAAACCAATTTCCCTTTGTCTCACGATAGTTTAACTTATCCGAGGTTATGATCGGCGGTATCCTCATGCATACCTAGTTCAACCTCGTTACCGATAAGTACTCTTTTCTCGTTCCCGTGATATGTGATCCCTTGTGCTAGCCACATGCTTGCAAGCAAATTGGATGACATTCCACCGAGAGGGCCCCAGAGATATCTATCCGTCATATGGATGGACAAATCCACTCTTGATCCATGTGTCTCAACCAATACTTTCCGAACACTCAATGCCACCTTTATAGCCACCCAGTTACGGTGTGGTGTTGGATGTCATCAAAGCATCCATCCGGTAAAGGTGATATGCATGATCTCATGGTCGAAGGAATTAGGTTACTATGTATCAGAAAGCATATAGCAATTGAACTATTTAAATGACTTGATCTTTATGCACGCTTATCTATAGGAGTATGTCCATCATATCATTCTCCTAACGATATGATATTGTTGTTTGATAACATCTCAATGTTCATGATAGGGAAACACAATCATATATCAACCAACAAGCTAGTGATGTATAGAGGCTATACTAGGGACTT